>CM065589.1:321165817-322560045 GCA_033119425.1 Bufotes viridis
AGTGTGCACACATACTGTTCCACCATATTGCTGAAATGCTGCCTCCTGCTAAGACGTTCCATATCAGCTGGTGGTGCTGGTTCTTGTGGCGTGCTGACAAAGCTTTTCCACATCTTGGCCATGCTAACCCTGCCTTCTGAGGTGCTGGTGGTGCCCCAGCTGCGTTGGCGACTTCTTCCTCCTCCTCTGCCTTCACCTTGTGCTTCCACTGAGGCCCCGGTGTCAGGTGGGAATGCCATCAGCAGAGCATCTACCAGCATGCAGATTATTTTGAAAGTGTGTAGAAGCCACACAGGGCCCCCACGCTGCAGATTTATTATGGAGATTTTACAGCATATAACCACAGCACCCAAAAATATAAACACTGCTGAATTTACAGAATATATTTCCCAGTCAGGTATGCAGTGCAGGGGTAATGTAAATGAAAAAAGGGGTACAGATCACCCAACAATCTAAACTCCATCGAATTTACAGAATATATTTCCTAGTCAGATATGCACTGCAGGGGTAGTGTGAAAAAAAAAAGGTGTACAGATCACCCAAGAATCTAAATGCCACTGATTTTACAGAATATATTTTCCAGTCAGGTATGCAGGGCTGGGGTAGTTTGAAAAAAAAAGGGGTCATGGAGCATCCCCGTCATCCGGCATCTATTCGCCACGCTAAAAGATTATTTTGAAAGTGTGTAGAAGCCAGACAAGGCCCTCCACGCTGCAGATTTATCATGGAGACATCATGGATATTTTCCATCATATAACTACAGCACCCAACAATCTAAACGCTGCCGAATTTACAGAATATATTTCCCAGTCAGGTATGCAGTGCAGGGGTAGTGTGAAAGAAAAAAGGGGTACAGATCTCCCAACAACATAAACGCCGCCGAGTTTACAGAATATATTTCCCTGTCAGGTATGCAGGGCAGGGGTAGTTTGAAAGAAAAAAGGGGTCATGGAGCATCCCCTTCACCCGGCATCTATTCGCCACGCTGAAGGATTATTTTTAAAGTGTGTAGAAGCCACACGGGGCCCCCACACTGCAGATTTATCATGGAGACATCATAAAGATTTTACAGCAAATAACTACAGCACCCAACAATCTAAACACCACCGAATTTACAGAATATATTTCCCAGTCAGGTATGCAGGGCTGGGGATACTTTGAATGAAAAAATGAGTCATGGAGCATCCCCATTATTGGCATCTATTCGCAAAGCTGGTGGATTATTTTGAAAGTGTGTAGAAGCCAGATGGGGCCCCCACGCTGCAGATTTATCATGGTCCTGGAGACATCATGGAGATTTTCCAGCATATAACTACAGCACCCAACAATCTAAACACCGCCGAATTTATAGAATATATTTCCCAGTCAGGTATGCAGTGCAGGGGTAGTGTGAAATAAAAAAGGAGTACAGATCACCCAACAATCTAAACACCGCCGAATTTATAGAATATATTTCCCAGTCAGGTATGCAGTGCAGGGGTAGTGTGAAATAAAAAAGGAGTACAGATCACCCAACAATATAAACGCTGCCGAATTTACAGAATATATTTCCCAGTCAGGTATGCAGGGCAGGGGAAGTGTGAAAGAAAAAAAGGGTACAGATCACCCAACAATCTAAACGCCGCCGAATTTACAGAATATATTTCCCTGTCAGGTATGCATTGCAACAGGAACACACCCTCCAAGCCACCTGTGAATGACTGGTCTTATAACCGTGGAAATGTTAAGAGCTGGATTTACTGATTAAATTTCACTCTGAGAAATGCAGTGCAGGCCAAAAATGTACTTTATGGCAAAAAATAAGTTAACTTTTTCACCAACAATGTCACAGTTGTATTTACTGGTTATATTTCACTCTCAAAAATGCAGTGCAGGCTGCAAATGTACTTTATGGCAAAAAATACGTGATTTTTTTTTTCACCAACAATGTCACAGTTGTATTTACTGGTTATATTTCACTCTGAGAAATACAGTGCAGGCTGCAAATGTACTTTATGGAAAAAAAATAAGTGATTTTTTTTAACCACAAACTCAAGGAAAACAGTGGTATGTGAAGAAACTAAAGATTGCTTTATGCGTATTGCTGCTGCATCAGTAACGTAAGCTAATATTGATTTTTTGATGAAAATATGACAGTTACCCTTTAAAGGCTATGTACACGTTTGGGGGCAATTTTTTTTTATTATTGCATTGTAATTTTTTTCAATTGGTATTTATTAGAGATTAGCGAATTTTTCAAAAATTCGATTTGCCGGTTCGATGAATTTTTCAGGAAAAATTCGATCCGAATATATTCGCTGCGAATTACGTTAAAAAATGGCTATTTCCTGGCTGCTAAGAGCCTTTATAGTGGTGTAGAACACTGTGCCTTGCAGTAACTCGCATAGGGAGTATGCTTTGGTAGTGAAATACTACTGAGTCCGAATGACATGCAGATGACAGGCGTCGCTCGTACTTCACTTATTTGGGCGGTCACGGGGCTAAAACTGACCAAATAACTCAAGTATCAACTCAGCCTTACAGGTCGATGTTAGCGTCAAGAAGAAGCGTACTCCTTTTACACCCTCATCAGCTGATTCCACATAGATGTCTACAGAACCTGTTTTATTAAACGCTTATACAAATAAAGCCCCCCCGACACACTGGCGGATCCAGAGCCTGGTCTCGGGAGGGGCACTTTGGGCGATTGATACGCCCCAGCTCCCATCACTACAGAAACACAGCCCCACTTACCTCTTCCATCCAGTGACGTCTCCTGTGATGTAGATGTTCTCTTTCCTCATCTTCTCCTTTCAGACCTTCAGACCAGACCGACAGGTTTCGTCTCTGCAGTTTGACAACAAAATAAATCTCAGTTACTACTTTTCCATCATCCTCCCATATTCTGGACAAATTATCCTACTACCCCCATATAAAATACATCAGTAATGTCCCCATAGTGCCCCCCGGAGTCTCCTCTCTCCCCCCATCATGTCCCCCCCCCCCAATCATGTGCAGGCTCCTTTTCCCACCCATCCCCCTTCCCCCAAAATTATTTGCAGGCTCCCCCCCCCCCCAAAATCATGTGCAGGCTCCTTCCCCCCAAAATCATGTGCAGGCTCCCTCCCCCCAAAATCATGTGCAGGCTCCTTCCCCCCCCTCCCCCCAAAATCATGTGCAGGCTCCTTCCCCCAAAATCATGTGCAGGCTCCTTTCCCCCAAAATCATGTGCAGGCTCCTTCCCCCAAAATCATGTGCAGGCTCCCTCCCCCAAAATCATGTGCAGGCTCCTTCCTCCCCAAAATCATGTGCAGGCTCCTTCCCTCCCCCAAAATCATGTGCAGGCTCCTTCCCCCAAAATCATGTGCAGGCTCCTTTCCCCCCAAATCATGTGCAGGCTCCTTCCCCCAAAATCATGTGCAGGCTCCTTCCCCCAAAATCATGTGCAGGCTCCTTCCCTCCCCCCAATATCATGTGCAGGCTCCTTCCCCACCCCCACCATCATGTGCAGGCTCCTCCTCCCCCAAAATCATGTGCAGGCCCCTCCCCTCCCCTCCCCTGGCTTCTTTTCTCCCTCCCTACTTACTTACCTCGTTGCAGCGCTGGATGCAGGCCTCTTCCGGCCTGTGTCCCGTTCTGTCCTTCTGCTCAGGCGGCGCGATGGCGTCATCGCGCCGCCTGAACCGCTCTGATAGGCTGTCGGCACGAGGCCGGCAGCCTATCAGAGGAGCAGGGAGGGAGACGCCTCTCCCTCCCCTGCCGCACTGCACAGCGATCTGTATCGCTGTCCAGAGGACGGCGACACAGATCGCTATGGAGATGAACGCTTCCACAGTGGAAGCGTTCATCTCCTGTCACTGCCGCCGGTGCTGCCACAATATCGGGGGGGGCAATTGCCCCGTTGCCCCCCCCCTGGATCCGCCACTGCCCCGACAGAGTGGAGAGGGTACAATTAATCAGAGCAGTCACCTGGGGTCTCGCTTGGCCTGCTATACCACCTAGCTGATTAATCTATAATAATATATAAATGGCCAGTTTGACATAAAAAATCACATTCATAAAAAATCACTGACATTTTTTACACAAATGTTGCTTGAGCCCCGCACTATTTAGAGGGACTGGATTTTAAATCTGGCCATATAAGGTCAGAACGTTCTATTTTATTTGATTTTATTTTTCATTGCATATTTGTGTATTATTTGTTTTGATTAAAATTTCACTGTGATTTTGTATAAATGTGATTTTGTATGTCAAGCTGGCCATTTATATATTCTTATAGAGTGGAGAGGGTGTCAGCAGTAAGTTTGTGTTGATGTCACTGATTTATTTTCCCCATTCTCTGATCCAACAGAACAATTACCCAGAAAAAACGAATCCTGTCTGTGTAGCATACGCCTTCACTCGTCACTGCGTCAGCATTTGCTCAATAATCCATCAGTACTGCTAAAGGCAAAAAAAAAAATGGAGTGGATCTAAAACAGATGTTACATGAATGGAATATTTGCATGTCTTCTGTGTTTTCTACCCACTTCTGCTTTTGGCTACCAAATAATAAGCCAATTCTTATGGGACTATACATGCCTTAAAGCTACTATACAGGCAGGATCCATTGTGCGTCTCATTTTTCCTTCCTTCTGACAGATCAGAAGAAATGTCAAATAAATGATGATGTCAGCTAGGCCGAAAGCCAAAAAGGTGGACCAGTCATGAAGTGGGGAGGGTGAGAACAGCATGAGAAGTCCACAGAGTGGCCCTATGAGATAGTGGTGAGGTGGAAGCAGCATGAGGAGACCACAGAGTGGCCCAATAACAGGGTCTGGAGTTGGCAGCAGTATGAGGAGGCCACCGAGTGGCACACTCTACTGACCGAGTCTGTAGGTGGCGGCAGCATGAGAAGACCACAGAGCGGCACAATGACAGAGTCTGGAGGGGGCAGCAGCAGCAGCCTCAGGAGGTGGCCACAGAGTGGCACAATGAAAGAGTCTGGAGGTGATGGCAGCATCAGGAGGTCACAGAGTGGCAAGGTGACATACTGTGGAGGTGGGTGGCAATATCAGTACCCGCTGAAGATGGTGGGTGAAATCAGGACCGGGTCGACACAGAGGCTGGGGAGGCTCCAGCCTCAGGGCGCAGGCCAGCTCCCCAGCCTCTGGGCGGCAGGCAGGCCACTGACCACGTCAGTGGCATTGCGAGGGGTGCGGGCCGCACCGGGTGACACCAGTCTGATGGGGTGACACCCGGACCCCTGACCCAACAGCACTAGCATCCCCACTCACCCCCCGGCGCTGCACTGATGGTAGATGCTATTTCCTAGCCAGCTAAAGGACCTTCGATGATGTCATGCTCATGTGACCAGACTCCAGTAGGCGGAGCCAGTCTGGAGTCTACACCAAACACCAGCGTTGGGCAAACGCCTATATCCGGATAGCCCACAAGTAATAAACGCAAACAAAAGAAACATCCGGATGAAAGTATCAAAAAACTTTATTAATTACATCAGATAATAAAAGAATATAAAATTCTAGGGTAATGGGATCATAAATTCAGATAGATGGTACATGATTTAGCACAAAAATAGGGGATAGAGGAGGTAAACATATACACAAGGAAGCCACAGTTAGCAAAATTATGCTATAGGTTCACATACATAATATAAAGTGCCAAGTGCAATAAATAATTAGACCATAGAATACATATGAACTGGCTACCTGAAGGTAAAGACGGTATGAATCTCCAGCGCCCCACGCCCGACGTACGTTTCACCACAACGCGGCTTTCTCAAGGCAAGTGATCGTGCAGTCTGGAGTCTGCAAGAAGCACAGTTGATTTCCTGGGTTTATGAGTGGAGCCAGTAGCAGGTGAAGTTTTCTCTTGGTGGGTGTATGGCTAAGTAATACTCTGCAGGGGCCTATAGAGATAGTCTGGAGTCTGCAAGAAGCATAACCTCTGGGGAAATCAACTGTAATTGGTTTGCTTTAATGCTCTGCAGGGGGGTGGGGGTGCTGTAATGCTCTGCAGGGGGTTGCTTTAATGCTCTGCAAGGGGGTGGTGGGGTTCCTGTAATGCTCTGCAAGGGGGTGGGGTTGCTCTAATGCTCTGCAAGGGGTGGTGGGGGTTGCTGTAATGCTCTGCAAGGGGTTTGCTGTATTGCTCTGCAAGGGGGTTTCTGTATTGCTCTGCAAGGGGGATGCTGTAATGCTCTGCAAGGGGGTTGGGGTTGCTGTAATGCTCTGCAAGGGGGTTGGCGGTTGCTCTAATGCTCTGCAAGGGGGTTGCTCTAATGCTCTGCAAGGGGTTGGGGTTGCTGTAATGCTCTGCAAGGGAGGGGTTGCTGTAATTATATAGGGTGGTCTGCCCAGTATATGGGGGATGTCTGCGCATTATATAGGGAGGTCTGCGCAGTATATGGGGGGCTATCTATGCAGTATATTGGGGGTCTGCCTGCGTAGTATATTTAGGTCTGCGCAGTATATGGGGGGCTATCTACGCAGTATATTGGGGGGTCTTACAGAGCATTACAGCACCCCCCTTTGCAGAGCAATACAGCAAACCCCCCCTTGCAGAGCATTACAGCAACCCCCACCCCCCTTGCAGAGCATTACAGCACCCCCACACCATTTTCTACCGCACCGGGTGACACCAGCCCTAGCAACGCCACTGGACCACGTCGCTGCTGCTGCCCCGCCTGCCGGGCTGTCGGCCGCGCTGGAGGACGGAGGGAGTAGTGAACACTTGGCACTAACTTACGTGCTCCCTCCCCGCTCCACCTCCTGGTTCGGCCACTCCGCTGCTCTGGTCTCTGCTCAGTCGCTTGACTGACTGGCTGCGTACAGCACGCACTTTGACCTGATGCGCTGTACGCAGTCAGGTCACATGTGCGCCCTCTGGAGACCAGGAGCAGCGCGGGCAGCAGCAGGCAGCAGCACAGCACTGTGTCAAGACCCAGCCCAGGCCCCAGCAGGGATAGATCGTGAGACGAGTCTGCCCTGAAGTGAAGTAAGGGGGAGGGGGGTGCGCACTTGGGCCGCTCAGCCTCTGTTGGTGGTGGACCTTGTCCCAGCCTTGGGTGAAATAAGGAGCACTTGGTATCAGATGTGTGGCATCAGACAGATAACAGCATCAGAATAGAAGCTGAGGCAGGTAGCCAGAAGAAACCAGTCTCTTTTGTCAAATTGTTGGTGTGATGATCTAGTCTGATGCATCAGGCATTGGTGTGTTGAAATCCTGGCTGATCCATGCCTGATTCATCTTGATGCAGTGTTCCACTATGTGCTATAAGTGGGCCCTTTAAACTCTTGCTAAATATCATATCAAATGTATTGTGGTATAATGCTGTAATTCCCTTTAACAGGCTGGCAGTGTCATTTACCTTTATTTGCTCCTAAGTGGTGCTGGAACCACTTAAATATATAGCTGGGGGGGGGGGTGTAAAGTTAGTGTGTCTGATGATAATAAAGAGATGAGGAAGTTAATGGAGGAGGTGGAAATTAATATTTCCACCAAAATAATTTACAAAAGATTTTACCGCATATAAGTGCAGCGCTTAATGCTGAATACAAGTTTGTTCTTCACTGAAATAATTCAAAAAAGATTTCATTGCATTTAAGTGCAGCACTTAATGCGCAATACAAGATTTTTTCCACCAAAATAATTCAAAAAGATTTTACCGCATGTAAGTGCAGCGCTTAACGCAGAATACAAGATTTTTTTCCACCAAAATATTTCAAAAAAGATTTTACCGCATATAAATGCAGCGTTTAATGCTGAATACAAGATTTTTTTCCATCAAAATAATTCAAAAAAGTGCACCGCTTAACTCAGAACTACAGAATTTCACCATAACGTAATTCGGTCCATACCGCAAAAATGACTTTCCCACATATAACTGCAGCTCTGAACGCTGAATATATCTTGATTTTTCTACAGAAATACACCACTAAAGGCTTTACCACCTATAACTGCAACAGTGAACGCTGAATATATTTTTATTTTTCTACTGATATACGTCAATAAAGGTTTTTCAAGATATAAGTGCAGCAGCAAATGTATATTTCTTTTTCTACTGATATACGTCTATAAAGGTTTTTCTACATATAAGTGCACCAGCGAATGGTGAATGTATATTTCTTTTTCTACTACAATACGCCAGTAAAGGCTTTACCAGATATAACTGCAACAGTAAACTGAGAATATATATTTTTCTTGTAGTACTGGAATACACCCCATATACTGTACGCTTTCATCAGAAATAACTGCAGAAGTGACCAGAGAATATATTTTTCTTGTTGGACTGAAATACGCCCCTATACGCTTTCACCAGAAATAACTGCAACAGTGCAGTGCGTATATATATTTTTCTTTTTTTACTGAAATACACCCCTATACGCTTTCAACAGAAATAACAGCAACTGTGCAGTGCGTATAGATTTTTCTTTTTTTACTGTAATACGCCCCTATACGCTTTCACCAGGAAT
Source organism: Bufotes viridis (assembly GCA_033119425.1). NCBI lineage: Eukaryota > Metazoa > Chordata > Amphibia > Anura > Bufonidae > Bufotes > Bufotes viridis. The sequence continues at coordinate 321,174,271 of CM065589.1, forward strand.
AACAGCAGAAGTGACCAGAGAATATATTTTTCTTGTTGGACTGAAATACGCCCCCATACACTTTCATCAGAAACAACTGCAATAGTGCAGTGCGTACATATCATTTTCTCTTTTTTACTGTAATACGCCCCTATACGCTTTCAACAGAAATAACTGCAACAGTGCAGTGCGTATATATTTTTCTTGTTACACTGAAATACGCCTCTATACGCTTTCACCAGAAATAACTGCAGCAGTACAGTGTGTATATATACTTGCAGCCCAATAACAAAAAGCTGGAATGACAGAGCTGTCTAATGACTAGTGTTGAGCGCGAATATTCGAATATCGAATTTAAATTGCGAATATCGGCACTTCGCTAATTCGCGAATATTTCGAATATAATGCTATATATTCACAAATTCGAATATTCACTTTTTTTTTTTTTTTTTTAAAGTTGTTCCCACTTCCCAAAAGCATTTATTCTTACATGTCCGAGGACTCCATGCTCCCCTCCCGCTCCAGTCAGTGCCCGTCTGCCGAGTGCCAACTTCCTCTGCGCATGGAGCGTCCCCATCACCATGGGAACGCCTCCATGCTAGAATGTACTGTCGGATTTGAGAATCACGGTTATCTAGACCATGGTAAAAGTTGGATGCGCAATGCGAGTAAACTTACTAAAATCACTCGCATTGCGCGTCCAACTTAATTTTGTGTATAGTAGTCAACGTTCCTAATGGTAGGGGCGGGGGTACTTGGGTTGCGAGAATTAACGAATATACAGAATATAGCGCTATATTCGTATTCGTTATATTCGTTAAATCTAGCAAGCAAGGCAACTAAGTTGGATGCGCAATGCGAGTAATTTAAGTAAGTTTACTCGCATTGCGCATCCAACTTAGAGCGTGGAATAGGCTTTAGGCATAGGCATTACTATTGCCAATCGGAAAGTTGTCTAAGTTGGATGCGCAATGCGAGTAAACTTACTTAAATTACTCGCATTGCGCATCCAACTTATTTCTGTGTATAGGCAACGTTCCTATTGGTTGGCTTGCTAGACTGAACGGATATAGAGAATATCGCGCTATATTCGTCATATTCGTTTATTCTAGCAAGCCAACCATTGTTAGGACGTTGCCTATACACAGAACTAAGTTGGATGCGCAATGCAAGTAATTTGAGTAAGTTTACTCGCATTGCGCATCTAACTTACAGCGGGGTATATTGTCAATAATCCTTCATTCTATTAAGACAACCAATAGGAAGTTGCCTAAGTTGCATTCGCAATATGCACATGGTGTTTCTATCGTGAGAATCGCATTGAAATATTCGTGTGAGCCTATACGGGCGTGCCTTTGTCTTGCTAGTTTGTTGACAGGAGGAAGGTTGAATCGCAGTGCATTACTCGTGTGTGACGCGCATGAAAATGGTCTCAAGCAATTTTAAAGAAGTCGAGGAAGATCTCCTGATTACTGTAAGTAATTCCACATTACAGCAATGTATTACATATCACAGGCTTGTTATTTCAATGTCAGAGGTGTTTTTGTTAGCCTCTTATTTCGCTCACTGCCATCACTTTTTTATTTGCCTGTTCACATAGCCATATGAGGGCTTGTTTTTTGCGGGACAAGTTGTACTTTCTAACTCCGCCATTTAATATTGCATAAGATGTATTGGGAAGCCAAACAAAATGCAAACTGTACAAAAATTGCAAAATAAAAGCAATGCCACGCCAGTTTTACGGGTTTGTAACCCCTTAAGGACACATGACACAACGGTACATCATGTATAGTTCCGATCACCGCTACGCGGCGGGCGGTGATCAGAACTGGGTGCCTGCTGAAATCAATCAGCAGGCACCTTGGGACAATGTGCCGGGGGGTCAATTCAGACCTGCGGTTTGCAGCTTTTGCGTGTAATTGGGCGGCGGGTGCGGTGGCTATCGGGTCACCGTGCTGCTGTAATGGGGACCCGATAGCAGGGAAGGCCTGCGTCCGCATATCTACATAGACAGTGGTCTACTTTTGCTACCAACACGCCCATTTTCCAAACAGTCCTCAGAGCGGTATCAGTCTGATGAAGGCCGTATTGTGGCCGAAACGTCACTCGCATGTATATGATTTACCGCACTTTTGATTAAAAGAAACTTATCTTCAACGCATAAACTTTAGTTTATTTCCTTCTTGATACTAAGGGGTGGGAACCCGACCTCCAGTAGCGCACCTCCAAAGAGTGCCACAACCGCCAGATGACGTACAGCTATGTCATTGGGCGTGAAGGGGTTAATGATAGGTGCACTAAGTACTGTTAAGACATCACACCACTATGTCTGGTAGCATGTATGTATGGACACATTGGACAGCAGAGAAACATCTCTCATATGCACAATGCACATCCATTTTCCTGCATCACAGTGCATACCCCACATTGTATACACCACACCGTATACCCCACAGTGCATACCCCACATTGTATACTCCACACTATATACCCCACACCGTATACCCCACAGTGTATATCCCTCCACACACACACATAGTCTTTGGATTCTAATATGCGCCTGGTTGGTCAGGAGAAGTAATGTTTGACCGCCATTATTTGCTGGTTGATTTAGCGTTACCCAGGGTACACCATGTGGAGGCGGACCAGCTGTACACCCCATACCGTACCATCACCTCACTAGACAGGTACATCTCTCCTCAGATGGGCAATATCCAATATCTCATACTACACACACATACAATTTCAATATAATTCGATTGTATAACTTTAACATTAAATCTAATGTTTTACTTTCAAACACTGATGACATTAATTTCTAATACTTTTATTTGACAAATTTGGGATTATATGGTTGCATTTTTATCCTGCAGCGAATGCTAGAGATGAAGTATGACACCACCAGGTCCCACTTGGAGAAGCAGCGGATCCTGAGGAGGATCGGTTATGAACTATACCGTGACCACAATGCCACACACAAACGGATGGCCATTATAAAAAAGTGGTCCAACCTGAAGAGGAGACACCAGGATCGGATCACTGAGATACGAAACAAAATCTGCCCAGGTACAATGCTTACATAACTTTTGTATCTTTCACCAACACTCTGTAATGTATAGGTACAGTTATGCTTTATGAGGTTTTTATAACTTAAGAAAATTTTGCCATTATAGGTGATCCCGTCCCCTCAGTCCGCTGCAGGCCTTCAAAAAAGGCAGTGGTGGTGGAGGAGGAGGTGTCGGAGGAGGAGGAGCAGGAGCAGGCAGGACCCTCTGCCCCTACCCCACAGCATGAGGATGCTGGACCCTCAGACCATCCCGGTTCTCATGAGGAGAATGAGGAGGAGGAGCTGGTGACCACCCCCCGCCAGGAGGGTAAATAATATGTGTTGTGGGTGTTTTAACTCAGTCACTGGTGTCAGTTTATTCCAGAAAACCATAACAAACATGTTAAATCTTTATCCTTTAACCCCTTCATGCTTTCTGACATAACTGTACGACCAAATAACAAGTGACTTGCTGCATTTTGACGTACGGCCACGCCCAAACTGCTCCTGGGGCTGTGACACTATAAAGTGTCACAGCCCCGGAGTCACAGCTCTCCCCAGAAGCAGACACAAGTGGTAAGCCGGCAAGGGACCAATCAGAGTGTTCCCTTGCTAGTAAGCACTCCGATTGTTTTGTCTCTGCAGACTAACCAATCATAGCGCAGCACTTTAAAAAAAGCCTGTTTCAGGCCAGCGACATCTATGTGGTTGAGAGGAAGAAAGCTCCCTCTCTCTTCCATCTTGCCGTCACTGCTTCCGCAACGACAAGATGGTTTCCATGGCACCCTGACACGTTACAAAGGCGTCCAAGTTGCCATTTACCTAAGGCCGATCAGATCCTGAGGTCTGATCAGCCTTAGTGTAAGTGTGGCACTGACTATACAGTGTATTACAATAGATGACTATTGCAATGCACTGTGTAGTGATCAGACCCATTGGATCTTCAGGATGCAGATGGGTTTTGATAAATAGAAAATAGATATATAAAAAAAAAAAAAATTGAAAGACAAAAAAGACAAAATTTTTTTTTTTAAAGAAGAATAAATTAGAAATCGTCTTCTCATATATATTCATTTATGTAATCTAAAAATTACATAAATAATAAAGTGCACATAATTGGTATAGCCGCATCCGTAAAAAGCAGCTATATAACAATATAGCGTGTTCTTACCCCTTTGGCAAATCCCATACAAATATTTTTTTCAAAAACTGTCAAAAACAGACATATTTTATACAGTATACATATTTTGTAACGTTCCATGACATAAATTCCAAACCCAAGCGATCAAAAAGACGTATGCACCCCAAAATATTACCAATCAAACAGTCAACTGATCCCACAATTTTTTTAAATAAAATACTCTATTGAAATATTCCTAAGTAAAGAACTATATAACTGATTGTGATTTTAATGGCCAGCTCCTTTATACACTAATCAATAAAAGTTATTTAATCTGATTTTTAATATAATTTTTTTTTGGGCAGTAATAAAAGAAATGAAAAATAAAATAATTATGCTGCAGCGGGAGCACTCCAGGCGGATGAGGGCTTTGCAGCTGAAGATCAGCCAAGAAATGAAGGCCATGGAGGAGTGGCATCAGAAGGCCGTAGCGGAGCTGATCAACCAGCATGATGTCCTGAAAGCCCTGCCTTAGTTTTATTTAATTTTTATTTTATGTTTCTTTAAACAATTGTTTTATATTTTATTTATAAAGTTTGGTTTGGTTTTAAATCATTTTTGGTTTTCTGTTTTATTTTAACAACTCTGGTTACATTAAGGCAATTTTTTTCCATCCAAAACTCATCAGTATGATGACATACAGCAGCCGCAGGTACATAGAAATTTGGTAGTATAAGGCCTACACAGAACTCATAGTGGTGAGGATAATAGCAGCAGTCTTTGTTAATGGTGGGGCCTTAGAATAAATAAAGTTATCAGTAAGAATTACACCATAACATAACATTATAAAAAACTGAAATCACGCGTTATAACTCAGAAAAAACTATTTATTAACAAAATAAAAAAGGCCTCTATGGGAACATTGTGAGTTGGGAAAGTAGCTCCTCTATTTTCTGCATCCCTTTACGGTGCTTAGCTGATGATGACCCGGCATTGCCCTTTAAGAGTGACCACCTCTTTAAGAGAGACATGTACTTAAAAAAATAAAGTATGCAAAGTAATATTCTTGCATTGGGGTATATGCAACTTAGGCCTCTTTCACACTTGGGTTGTGAGGATCCGGCGTGCACTTCCGTCGCAAGAAATGCCCGCCGGATCCGTCTAGCATAAGACAACAGAAAGCATTGGAATACTGATCAGTCTTCAATATGCTTTCAGGTAACCATGGCAGCCAGGACTCTACTAAAGTCCCGGCTGCCATAGTAAGTAGTGGGGAGCCGGGGGAGCAGATACTTACAGTCCGTGCGGCTCCCGGGGTGCTCCACAATGACGTCAGAGAGCCGTACGCGCATGGATCATGTGATCCATGCTCATGGGACGCTCTGACATCATTGTGGAGGGCCCCGGGACTCGGGAGCCGCACAGATGGTAAGTATACTTCTCCCCTGCCTCCCCACTACACTTTACCATGGCAGCCGGGACTTTAGCGTCCTGGCTGCCATGGTGACCATTCACAAAAGCTAAACGTCGGATCCGGCGATGTGCTGAAACGACGTTTAGCTTAAAGCCGGATCTGGATAAATGCTTTTCAATGGCCATTAATTCCGGATCCTTCTTTCCGGCATGCCTTCAGGATTTGGGTCTGGAGCAAAATCCACATCATGCTGCAGATTTTGCTACGGCAAAAAAAGTCTCAGTATTGAATGGAAGACATCCAGACGCATCCTGAACGGATTTCTCTCCATTCAGGATGCATTGGGATCATCCTGATCAGTATCTTTCCGTACTAGAGCCTCGAGGACGGAACTCTAGGACAGAAAGATAAAATGCCAGTGTGAAAGAGCCCTTACTTTACTATTGTTTGGCTATGGCTATCTAGAACTAACAAAAATCCCTTGATCTTTGTCATTCTAGCAAGCCAACCATTTAGGAACCCAGCTCTGTTTAATTCGCAATGCGAGTATATGTTCGCATTGCGAATTCAACTTAGAACAGGGTTCCTAATGGTTGTATTGCTAGAATATAACGAAGATTGAGAATTCAGTCTTTGTTAATTTATATTCTAGCAATACAACCATTAGGAACCCAGCTCTAAGTTGTAATCGCAATGCGAGTAATACAGGTTATATTAATCGCATTGCGAATTGAACTTAGAGCTGGGTTCCTAATGGTTCTTGTATTGCTAGAATATAACGAAGATTGAGAATATAGCGCTATATTCTCAATCTTCATTATATTCTAGCAATACAACCATTAGGAACTCAGCTCTAAGATGGAATCGCAATGCGAATAATACTTACAATTATTAATCACTTTGCGAATCCATTTGATGCCGCTATTTGATTGTATATGACGGTTGACTGTGACTACCACCAACGTTCTGCTGCCTCCAAAGCAAGATATATAAACCCCCAGGGGCCATTAAGGCGTTTTTGATAGAAAACGCATCAAAAACGCATCAAAAACGCATCTGCGTTTTTGTAATTTTTTCATTTTTTGGTTTATTTTTTTGTGTATTTTGCCACATTTGGTTGCATATTTACATTTGGTATAGGCAAATATGGTAGTCTAGATTATGTGTCTATACCAAAACCTAGGATCATTGTTTGACAGCATATTTTCTAAGCCATGTAGCTGAATATAGATTTAGGCAGAGTAATGATCTAGACCTGTGTTTCCCAACCAGTGTGCCTCCAGCTGTTGCGAAACTACAACTCCCAGCATGCCTGCACAGCCAAAGGCTGTCCGGGCATGCTGGGAGTTGTAGTTTAGCAAAAGTTGGAGGCACACTGTTTGGGAAACACTGAATTCTAGGCTACCATATTTGCCTTGCCTATACCAAATGTAAATATGCAACCAAATGTTGCAAAATACACAAAAAAATTAAATAAAAATTTTGAAAAATGATAAAAACGCATATGCGTTTTTGATGCGTTTTTTTTAATCAAAAACGCCCTAATGGCCCCTGGGGGTTTATATATCTTGCTTTGGAGGCAGCAGAACTTTGGTGGTAGTCATAGTCAACCGTCATATACAATCAAATAGAGGCATCAAATGGATTCGCAAAAACGATTAATAATTGTAAGTATTATTCGCATTGCGATTACAACTTAGATCTGAGTTCCTAATGGTTGTATTGCTAGAATATAATGAAGATAACGAATATAGTGCTATATTCTCAATCTTCGTTATATTCTAGCAATTCAACAACCATTAGGAACTCAGCTCTAAGTTGAATTCGCAATGCGATTAATGCAGGTTATATTAATCGCATTGGGGATTCAACTTAGATATGAGTTCCTAATGGTTGTTGTATTGCTAGAATATAATGAAGATAACGAATATAGTGCTATATTCGTGATATTCGTTATCTTCGTCAATTTAGCAATACAAGTTACAACCATTAGGAACTCAGCAGCTCTAAGTTTAATTCGCAATGCGAATTTAATTCGCGTAACATTCGCAATATATAGAATAATGACGAATATTCGATTTTGACGAATATATGACGAATATTCAAGCAAATATTCGCGAAATCGAATATGGCACCTCCCGCTCATCACTATTAATGACTATTTGGATCCCCAAATAATCTTTCCCTGCATTTATAAATCACTTTTCAATCAATAAACCTAGCGCCTTCTGACGTCTATCCCTGCACTAAGATGCTGTGAAATGATTCCTTTTTTGATTCCTTTTTTTGCTGTGAAATTAGTCTTTTTTTCCCACAATCGTTTTTCCACTTGCTGTCCCTAGTGCCTTCACACGTCTGTCCTTGCACTCTGAACGCTGGAAAATGTCTGACAGTAAGATGGCCATCTTATTTATAGGGCTGTGACATCACAGGGCTGGCTGGCTGTTGATTGGCTACATGCAGGCATGTCAATCTGGGTGATCCCGCCTTCCCAGAGTTTCTTGCTCCATGTCCTCAGTCCTCACACGTGTAGCTGCCATGTTAAGAAAATTGTAATTCGTTACCATGAAGCGTGAGGAAATTCACATTTGTTGCAAATCGAATTTTTCCTGAAATTCTAAACTAATTCCACGTCAACTTCGATTCGCTCATCTCTAGTATTTATCTAGTAGCAGGATCTGAATTTTCACTATGTTTCTTCCGCCAGCCCATCTGATGGCTTCTTATCTCTGATCTCTGGCCTTATAGACACTCATTATAGCTCAGTTCTTATCTTACTGATAAGAATGTGGCTTAAATAAGTGTTTATGACCTTTTAGGCCCCTTTCACATATGCGTTTTTCCTTTCCGTCCTAGAGTTCCGTCTTCGGGGCTCTAGGACGGAAAGATACTGATCAGGATTTCCCTAACCCTGGGTTCACACCTGAGCGTTTCCGAGACGCACGTTTTACGCGCGTTTTTGTAGCGCGTATTACAGCGCGTTTCTGCAACTAGGAAACGCGCGTCATACGCGCGTTCGTGACTCTGGAGACCAATTGAAAAAGGCATATCTACACTTTAACGCGTGTTAAACGCGCGTTTTACACGCGTTCCCATTGAAGTCTATGGGTGCAAACGCGCGACAAAACGCCCCAAAGAAGCTCAAGAACTTCTTTGAGCGTAGGGCATTTTACAGCGCGTTCAAACGCGCTGTAAAACGCTCAGGTGAGAACCATGCCCATAGGGAAACATGAGTTTTCTCCTGTTGAGCGTTTTACAGCGCGTTCAAACGCGCTGTAAAACGCACAAGTGTGAACTGAGGGTAATGCATTCTGAATGGAGAGCATTCCATTCAGGATGCATCAGGATGTCTTCCGTTCAGTACGAGAACGTTTTTTTGGACGTTGACAACACCGCAGCATGCTGCGGATTTGTCTCCATCCAAAAATCCGGAAGACATGCCGTAATGCCGGATCCGGAATTAATGCCCATTGAAGAACATTAATCCGGATCCGGCATTAAGCTAAACGTCATTTCGACGCATCGCCGGATCCGACGTTTAGCTTTTTCTAAATGGTTACCATGGCAGCCAGGACACTAAATTCCCGGCTGCCGTGGTAAAGTGTAGTGGGGAGCGGGGGAGCAGTATACTTACTATCCGTGCGGCTCCCGGGGCACTCCAGAGTGACGTCAGGGCGCCCCATACGCATGGATCACGTGATCGCATGGATCACGTGATCCATGCGCATGGGGCGTTCTGACGTCATTCAGGAGCGCCCCGGGAGCCGCACGGACTGTAAGTATACCGCTCCCCCGCTCCCCACTACTACTATGGCAACCAGGACTTTAATAGCGTCCTGGCTGCCATAGTAACCTGAAAGCATTTAGAAGACTGATCAGTCTTCAAATGCTTTCAGGTCACTTGCGTTGTTACGGATCCGGCGGGCATTTCCGGCGATCCTAACAACACAAGTGTGAAAGAGGCCTAAGTAATTTAAAGATAAGGTTTACATGACAGACACAAAGTGAAAGCAAAAAGTACGATTCACAGAGCTATAAAAACAGTTAACCCTTTGTGACAGAATGGCAGAATATTTTTAATAAAAAAATTATTTTAGCCCAAAATGAGTAAAATGCAATCATGAAAAAATTGCCCCCATAGGTGTATATAGCCTTTAAACGTTATGGTAATGCATCATTAATATAAACTCTGTTTCCCTAGTGTGTACATGTTTAAAATGATAAATGTGTAACAAGTTATTCAAGTCTCTTGAGATAACATTTTAAACATAATCCTCCATTTTTCCACATCACCATTAATCAAGAAATCTTTGACCCCAATGGTTTGTTTCATAATCCCCTAATTTTCAAGGAATTTCCAAAGCATCTGAAATAGTCAAAGCACAAATATACATTTTTCTATTTTTTTTTTTTTTATATAAAGACACTGGTAATAGTATAATATGATAACAGTTACATGACAGGTGAATTCATTTTATTTCCATTTGGTATCTCATTCACTCTGAAATTGTATATATTTTTTACTTTACCCATATATCTTTTCTTTACCAGTTGGCAAATATAACGTTATCGCCACAGGGTGAGGAATTTCTGCTGTGCAGTGGAAGTGAGCAGCATAATTTGACATGCTGTTGAATTAAAATCCTCACCACAGGTCAATTTACACTGCAGATTTCTTTTCTTCAAATCTATAAAACATTGTGGATCTGCTGTGTGCAAATCCACAGCATACACACCTCATGGATGAGATATTGAAAAATCTAAATCTGCATGAAAATTAGGATTTTGGAGCAGAAATGCATTGAAAGCCACATGAAAACCTGTACTGAAATTCACATGAGAATCCGTAAATGCCCCTTAAGGTTAACTGCATCTGTATTTGACGATTTTGATGCATTTTTTGCCCATTACAAAGTGTGAAATCCACAGTAAAAAGGTGCAGAAACAGTAGACATGCTGCAAATTTTATAATTCACAATACAGATGAATTTCTGCACAAAAAAAGCGCAATGTGTACATGAGAGTTGTCAAATCTCATTCACGTTAATGGTACTGTATTGTGCTGCCTTTTTTCCGCACTAAATCTGTGCAGAAAAAACGTGAGTAATCTGGATTATGTGCAGGTGGCCTAAAGTTTGCCTATATCTGGCATGATAATTAGATGTCACTAATCTCCTATTATCATGAAGCTTGCTTCTACTGTAAATAAGACACAGTCTTTATGAAGACTTTAATATTTCTGTTTCTATTAGGGCACATGCACATGACTGTTGCCTGTTTTGCAGTCTGCAAATTGCATTCTGCATTTTGTCGAACGGAATGCCCGGCCCCTAACAGAAGAGTTCTATCGTTGTCCGAAATGCAGACAATAAGGCTGGGTTCACATGGGCGAGTTTTCCGCGTGGGTGCAATGCGTGAGGTGAACGGATTGCACCCGCACTGAATCCGGACCCATTCACTTTAATGGGGCTGTGTACATGAGCTGTGATTTTCACGCATCACCTGTGCATTGCGTGAAAATCGCAAGTATCCACAAGCAAGTGCGGATGTGGTGCGATTTTCACGCATAGTTGCTAGAAGATGATCGGGATGGGGACCCGATCTTTATTATTTTCCCTTATAACATGGTTATAAGGGAATTTAATAGCATTCTTAATACAGAATGCTAAGTAAATTAGGGATGCAGGGGTTAAAAAAAACTATTAAACTCCCCTCATCCACTTGTTTGTGCAGCCCGGCTCATCTTCTTTCTACTTTCTTCAGGACCTGGGAGGAAAAGGACCTTTGATGACGTCATTGCGCTCATCACATGGTCCATCACATGGTCTTCTGTGAAGAAGTCCGGGTTCGGGTCTGGGTACCAAACGTGCCAATTTCTCACACATGTGCAAAACACATTAAAACACTTTGCACTCGCGCTGAAAAATCGCACCCGCATCTTCTCCCACAACGCCCGTGTGAACCCAGCCTAATAGTACATTTTTTGCGAAACAACCATGTGGATATATGGAAACAGAATCCACATGGAGTATATTCCGTTTTTTAACCGGACCGTTTGTAGTGAATGGATCCGCATACAGGCTGCAAAAAAAAAAACAGCATGGAAATGAAAAAAAATATGTTTGTGTGCATGAGCCCTTAACCTTAGATTTCTCTGAATGCAAATCTTACTGCAATACATAGCTGAACACTAGTTCTGCTGAAAATACATCCATGACTATAATCTGCTTCCCTGCACGGCAATTCCCATTTGTCATGAACAAACGCCTTATTTCTATATCTCGCATACCGCACCACTTTATAGTCGTACAACATCCAAGTCCTGTGGCTATCGGCAGCCAATTTAAATAAACAGTCCCAGCATGTACAGCGATTATATCCATTGCACAGCTGCTTTCGCGTTGTTCATGTCTAGCATGGTAAGACTGTAAAAAGGTGATTTTAACTAGAACTATTTACAGGGAAAAGCAAATTTATTTTCCCCTGGAAACCCCTCGAGATGATACCCACATGGAGCTTGCAGATTTTAGTATTTACAAAGTGACTTTTATCACAGGAGGAACACTTTAAAAGGGATTTCATAGTCTACAATTAGGGGAAATGAGCAGCCTAGAGAACAGGTATTCGGTAAACCTTTCTCAACACCCATGGGAGGTGTGAGCTTGTCAAAGGACAAGTACAGATCACTGCAGGGCATAATCTGTGCAATTAGCTGTTGGCAAAACTCTGTTCTCTCTCTGAAAAGCAGTTTCCCTGGCATGATATCAGTAATTTCAACTACTAAGTAGGAAGCAGACTGCACTAAACTATGACCAAGAGAGAGTCAATGCGACCACTATTAGAATGCACATCCAACAAAATCATGCATAAAAACAAAATTATTTTATTGTACAAAAGTTACAAAATACAAAGACACATTAAAAATTGTATACAATAGAACAAAGTGTAGGCAATATATAAGCCAACACTAAAGTAGAGTCCACTCTTGTCCAAAATAAACAGACTTCAAATAATACAAGCCAGCCACATTACAAACTGCAATAAGGTCATACAGCAAATGCATACATATATACCAATGGCTGCATCGATCTAAACCAGACCGCGTGTGGTCATAATGTGAATGCCATAACCTGTCCTCTCGCTGGCCAGTGGACCCCAGCTGAATGAAAGAAACGCCCCGTGCGTTTCGCCGGTAATCTCCTGCTTCGTCAGGGGTACAGAGTCAACTGCACAAAGTGTCCCCTTAAATATGCAACCAATATTGTATAAGTCTCACCTGTTGGAATAATGTGTCACGGCTAATGCGGCGTGCCTGGCGCTGAACTATGCCTGTGCGGGAAGGCAGTTACAAACCAAAACATGTGACCGGAAGCGAGATCATTGTGCCTGAGACGCAAATGCGTGTCAGACACCGGGACTGAACCAAATCACATGTCCGGAAGCGCTAGCGCTGCTATAGAGACGCTGATACACCGCAGCGACCAAGGAACAATATGCAAACATTTCCGGACACATGATCCACATGCTGGAACACATATACGTATCAAGTAGTGCAATAGATGCATAGATATAGGGATGTATATAAGGGCAATAAAATAATAATATATTGTAGTTTGTAATCAAATATAAATATAAATAGGAGAAAGTGACATGAAACCCTCTGTGATAATGATAATTAGCCTTGTCTATCGGACCCATGTCTATCTGACCTCCTTCTATACATAAGGCATAGAATGCCACAATACAATAGAAAGGCACCAAAGTATACCTACATGGGGTAGAGCTGAACGGAATATCAAACCAGGAAAGGCGTCCACCCCATTCGGGTTTGGAGTGGACTCAACTTTTGAGTGAGTCTGGCTGTCTTGTTATTATGTTTAGGCATATTTTGGTAACCAGGGGAGTGTGATGGACTGTAGTTATTACTGCATTGCTGCTTCCTTTTTATTATGTATATGGTCATGTTACTGTGTGTTATTTGTTAGCATATGAAATAAACATTCATTTTGTACTTGTGACTCTTTGTTGTCGGATTTTACTTTCAGTCTGAACAGAGCAGCAGGTCAAGCATGGCTCACTTTTGCTACATTTTTCAAGCTGCTAGAAGTTTCCTGAGACTGTGAGGAAGAACTCCTGTCCTGATCACTGTATTTTTCTTTTTTCAAAGACGAAAGACAAAGACACTAATCCCTATCACAAGCACAGTAATTCCTATCACACTACTTAACACCCTGCACTGGAACCTATCAGCTACACTATATCACTCTCTAACCTACACTGACTATCTCCCACTAACTATCTGTATTATATTTATAACCTAACTAACTATCTAATGTAATTCAATAAGGATCCAGATAACTCAGCAAATCACAGAGCACAGCAATGACACTGCTCTCTCTCTCTCTCTCTCTCTCTCTCAGAACTGCAAAAAACAGCAGAAAATGGCTGCTGGGGAATTTCCTATATAGTAAGGGGTAGGCAACTTTTTATATTGGTTGCTAGGAATGTGTCTAAGCTCAGACAAAGACATTGCAGCCTTCTCATTGGCCCACAAGCAAGAAGCAGTAGTACTAATGAAAAAAATCTAGAATAATTGCGAGCACTATATTCTAGATCTTCGCAAATTCTCAAAGTGCCGATATTCACAATAAAAATTTGCGATTAACACTAGTAGCCCACACTCCCTGGATTTTATGTGGCTGTCGTGGCCCATAACAGGTAAGATTCAGCGTTAGGAGGATTTTATGTGGCTGTCATGGCCCATAACAGGTCAGATTTAGCGTTAGGACCACTCACGGGACAGCATTGGCGTGGCGAGTGGCTTATTACCTTTTGATCATAACGTACACTAATGTCCTCTTACAGCTTCTATCTTGGGCAGAGTTCTGGTTGCAGTGTGCTGTTGCATTTTTTTTTGTTTGTATGTATAATTGCCGTAGCTACGTGCACCTGCATACAGGGACGTGCTGACTGACCCCCCCCCCCCCTTGTGTTTCTGTTTAGTATGTGTTGGAGGTGTGGCAACCTCCTTTTCAGTCGTGCACACCTGACTAGTTTGTCTGCCCTAGAGGCTGGTTTTAATCAGAGTAAGTATAAAGCTGACTGTGCATTCACATTACCTGCTAGTAGCCATCTGGCTCCAGGAGGAGTGCACAGTGGGCTCGGCGTGCATGTTGGTGCCTGCGTCCCTGGATCTAATGGAGGCTGTTACAGCACCAGAAAGGGTTAATAAGTATGGTTTATCCCAGCATGCATGCTGGGCCCACACTCCCTGGATTTTATGTGGCTGTCGTGGCCCATAACAGGTAAGATTCAGCGTTAGGAGGATTTTATGTGGCTGTCATGGCCCATAACAGGTCAGATTTAGCGTTAGGACCACTCACGGGACAGCCTTGGCGTGGAGAGTGGCTTATTACCTTTTGATCAAAACGTACACTAATGTCCTCTTACAGCTTCTATCTTGGGCAGAGTTCTGGTTGCAGAGTGCTGTTGCATTTTTTTTGTTTGTATACAAACCCTGTCTTTTTGTTACTGAAAGCAAATAATGCTTTAGTATACCAAAGAATTATAAAAGTGGCAAGGAGATCACATTGTGAAGTCTCCTAGTAGGACTAAAATAAATACTTTTAAAATGTTTAAAGGGGTGGTCCCTCAGAAAATATTCTATATTTTTCAAACCAGCACCTGGATCTGAATACTTTTGTAATTGCATTGAGTTATTCAATAAATTTTATCAGTATAGTGCAACCTGCAGTTTTTTTTCTTTTTTTTTTCTTTGTACAAGCATGATCAGTTTTTATCCTTAAACTGCCTCCTGGGCTGTCATAGGGGACAGAGAAAAGAAATGCCACCTGATCTACAGCATAAAGAACATTTCCCTTGAGCTGCCAGCTTGATATAAATCTAGTAGATCAATTGGAGCAATGAATGGGGATGTCTCTGGAGGTACAGGGCTTGTTCTAGCTTTGTTAACCCCTTAAGGACCGGGCTCATTTTCACCTTAGGACCAGGCCATTTTTTGCAAATCTGACCAGTGTCACTTTATGTGGTGATAACTTTAAAACGCTTTTTCTTACCCAGGCCATTCTGAGATTGTTTTTTCGTCACATATTGTACTTCATGACACTGGTAAAATGAAGTGGAAAATTTCATTTTTATTTATAAAAAATATCAAATTTACCAAAAATTTGGAAAAATTTGCAATTTTCCAAGTTTCAATTTCTCTACTTCGATAATACATAGTAATACCGCCCAAAAAAGTTATTGATTTACATTCCCCATATGTCTACTTCATGTATCGATCATTTTGGGAAAGCCATTTTATTTTTTGGGGACGTTACAAGGCTTAGAAGTTTAGAAGCAAATCTTGAAATTTTTCAGAAATTTTCAAAAACCCACTTTTTAGGGACCAGTTCAGGTCTGAAGTCACTTTGTGAGGCTTACATAATAGAAACCAACCAAAATGACCCCATTCTAGAAACTACACCCCTCAAGGTATTCAAAACTGATTTTACAAACATCATTAACCCTTTAGGTTTTCCACAAGAGTTAATGGCAAATGGAGATAAAATTTCAGAATTTCAATTTTTTTGGAAAATTTTCCGTTTGAATCCATTTTTTCCAGTAACAAAGCAAGGGTTAACAGCCAAACAAAACTTAATATTTATTGCCCCGATTCTGTAGTTTGCAGAAACACCCCATATGTGGGCGTAAACTGCTGTATGGCCAAACGGCAGGGCGTAGAAGAAAAGGAGCGCCATGTGGTTTTTGGAAGGTGGATTTTGCTGGACTGGATTTTTGACACCATGTCCCATTCGAAGACCCCCGATGCACCCCTAGAGTAGAAACTCCAAAAAAGTGACTCCATCAAAGAAACTACACCCCTGAAGGTATTCAAAACCGATTTTACAAACTTTGTTAACCCTTTAGGTGTTCCACAAGAGTTATTGGCAAATGGAGATGAAATTTCAGAATTTCTATTTTTTGTTACCTTTTCTCAAACAAAGTGTAATATATAGAAACTAAAAATCATATTTAACTTAAAATAATACAAACAAAACTGCCACCTTATCCCGTACTTTCCAAAATGGGGTCACTTTTTTGGAGTTTCTACTGTAGGGGTGCATCAGGGGGGCTTCAAATGGGACATAGTGTCAAAAAACCAGTCCAGCAAAATCTGCCTTCCAAAAACCATATGGCGTTCCCTTCCTTCTACGCCCGTTTGGCCATACAGCAGTTTACGACCACATATGGGGTGTTTCTGCAAACTAGAGAATCGGGGCAATATATATTACGTTTTGTTTGGCTGTTAACCCTTGCTTTGTTACTGGAAAATTTGATTAAAATGGAAAATTTGCAAAAAAATAGCTATTTTCGGACCGTTTTTATTTTTTGTTATTTACATCGTTGAACTGACAGGATAGATTGTGTAGATTATGTTTTAGTGTCTTCATAGTCTGAGAGCCATATTTTTTAAGGACTCATTTTTTGCGGGATGAGATGGCGGTTTTACTGGTACTATTTTGGGAGGCATAGGCCTTTTTGATCACTTGGTATTACACTTTTTGTGATGCAAGGTGACAAAAATTGCTTTTTTACACCATTTTTTTTTTTTACGGTATTTGCATGAGGGGTTAGGTCATGTGATATTTTTATAGAAGAGATTTTTACGGATGCGGAGATACCTAATATGTGTAGTGTATTTGATTTTTTTAATTTTTATTCAGTGATATGTATTTTTCTTATTTTTACTTTTTTTTCACTTTTTTGACATTTTTTTTGACCCAGATCCACTTGGTTCTTGTAGATCCAGTGGATCTGGTGTTTATATAATACAGTAAGTACACTATATAGTGTACTTACTGTATTATTTACTTTACAAAGTCTGAATAGGCTTTTGCCTTTAGCAAAAGCCTATTCAGAGTTTCAGTGCCATGGAGAGCAGGACACTTCTGAAAGCGTCCTGCTGCCATGGTAACCATCACCCGCTGCCATAACAGAGCAGCGGGTGATGGGAAGGGAGGGGAGCTCCCTCCCTCTGCTATCCTATCCTGTCGGGGGGCTGCAAAGATACAGCAGCCCCCCGATGGGAGAGGGAGGGGAGCTCCCTCCATGTTAACACCTTCTATACCGCGGTCCGTACGGACCGTGGTATAAAAGGGGTTAAACTGCTGACATCTGCAGCACAGATGTCAGCAGTTTATAGCAGGGGGTCAGCAATGTGCTATACCCACTAGACACCAGGGAAAGCATTTGAAAGAAGGCGGGTGGGGGATTGCAATTGCAGCACCGCCCACAATCCCCTCCCCCGCACCGCCCGTGGGGACACTAATATGGTTGGGTGCAGGGGGGGGGGTTAAAACTTATAAGTTTGGGTGACCGCGGGGATCAGAGACTACAGATAGCGCAGCAAACCGCAGGTCTGAATTGACCTGCGGTTTGCTGCGATCGCTGACATGGGGGGGTCACAGGACCCCCCTGGGCATTGTGCCAAGGGGCCTGCTGATTTATTTTCAGCAGGAATCTTGTTCCGATCACCGCCACGTGCGCAGCGGTGATCGGATATTCGCAGGGTGTACATGTACGCCCTTGGTCCTTAAGTACCAGGACACAAGGGCGTACATGTACGCCATTCGTCCTTATGGAGTTAAAAAGAGATTTCATATACTATCTAATGTCTGATTTTCATTTTTTACATTAATCATGGATAACGCCTTGATCTGCAACCGTATAAGATCCAACAGTATTGTGATGCTTCTTACATACAATAATGAACAGCAATGTGGTGGTGGTAGTCATAATGCTAGTGGTTCTGGCTGCAACAATTTATCATAGTGGCTATCCTCTCTCTGTTGCTCCCTAGGTCCGGGACAGTGACAGGAAGGTACACACTTTTTTCCTTTGGGAAAAAACACCCTGGTTCTGGGGGCTCCTGCCTGATGGTAGGTATAATGTTCATGATGCTAAGTGTCTGTATGGGTGCAAGGTAGGGCATGTGGAGTGCAGTGGCTAGTGTATGGCGTAGTAGTCAGAAAATCAAGCCAAATATAGCGGAATAAACAACTCTCTTTACTCAAGTGCAAAATGAGAGTACATCCAATTATAGCAGAATCAGTTCCAACTTTACAGTGCAATTCTCTTTCAGATAGTGATGTATGGATTTATGCAAGGATGGGAGTTATAGCCCTTTTTGTACACTATCCTGATAAAGTCTCGAATCTGTGGCAGGCAATAGTACTCCTGCAATAATGGCTGTAGTGCAGGATACAGGGTTTTGAAGGCATGTCTGGCCAAGTCTTGTCCAGGTATGAAGGGTGGCTTAACAGTGTCTCTCACAGCAGCAAAGTCAGAATGGCTGTAATAGCTGGTTACCTTGCTGACTCCTATGCTTGGCCATGCAGACTCCAAGTTCTTTATCTTTCTCATTTTCTTGTTTTTCTTTCTATAGAATATGCAGAGATCTGTTAGTCTCTGAAACTTTCTGGCACTAAGGACAGGGAACACAAGGCAACAGCTACCTCAGCTGAACTCTCCCTAAAATATCCTCAACCTAGGGGGGCAGCCAGTCACTAACTAGATTTTAGAGTATATTTGTAGTAATTTTCACCCATTCATTCAGAAGAGCATCTGCGAGGTCTGACACTGATATTGGATGAGAATGCTTGGATTGCAATCTCCATTTTAGTTCATCCTAAAGGTGTTTGATGGGGTTCAAATCATAGCTCTGTTCAGGCCAGCCAAGTTCTTTCATAAAAAACCCACCAACCATGCCTTATGGACCTTGCTTTTGTGCACAGGGGTACAGTTATGCTGGAACAGAAAAGGGCCTTCCCCCAAATATTCCCACAAAGTTGGAAACATACAGTTGTCCAAAATGTCATAGTATGCTGAATCATTAACATTTATTCAAGCACCACTGATACTGATAATGCGATTGTTGCGTGGTGACATATGATGCTTGCTTATTGCCTCACTATTTGATGTGCAAATCTGTGCCAGCCACACATACCGAGGACATCGATATAAAATACAAGAATCCTGAATATTCCCTAACAATATAGGTAGGAATACTGCTCCATACCATATTTTATTTTGTATATATTTGAATCGTGTCTGCCTGTTTTGCTCAATAAAGACATTTTGCTAAATATGCTTTTTGGTTATACAGTCAATCTTACTGATACTTGTAGGCATGCACTTCAAATTTACTTGTAGTATCCACCAACTTAAGGTTTACATTTGGGGAGAGCAATTTAGTCTAGGAGGAAAAAAATCATTATAATTTGGTAATTCAGTGCAGATGTCGGTAGCGGGATGAGCACTCCATCTGCAGTAAAGGGAAATGCTGACTATAGAATATTACAGCCTGCACCTTGTATCAGGTGCCGGCTTCAACCAATTTGTTGCTTTCTCATAGGATAGGGTGAGGTGCTTAGCATGCAGCTGCAGGAGCACATTGCTGTGATGGTATGGGCAATGGAGCACAGGAGAGATGAAAGCTGCTAGTGTGCTACCTGCAGCTGGCTGAAGAGAGGAAAATGTATGCATTGCACAATCTCTGTGAGATTATACATGCCATGTCCTAAATATTAACAGCTCCATTACTTATGGCAGGAAGAGAATAATGAAGACTTCTATGTAGAGAGGAGGAGACGTTGTGGTGGAGCAGCTCAAGAAGAAATAGAACCCTATTAGCTAAACCATATGCACACTGCTACTCAGGGGTGGACTGGGAACTTAAAGCGGCCCCGGAAAAAAAATCTCAAAGTGGCCCCATGTTGTAGGCGAGTCCAAATTGACAGAAGACAGGGCAACAGAAGTAGGCAGAGCGAGCAATAACATAGTGCACAACAAAATACCACCCCAGCAGAACCAGATACCACAGTGCAGCACAAAATATTGCCTACATTAGTGCTGAGAGCATCTGATCTTTATGTACCTGGTTGTGTGCATTCCCTAGTCAATACAATAACAGGCAGGTCTGGCACTTATGACACGGATGAGCTGTGTTCAAGTACCATACGACCATGCTCTGTAATTGCACCCCTATAGAATTTTTCATTTAGAGCCTAGTGTGTGCAGCTTTAACTTACTTTTGGGCAGACAAAGACTGTGCAATTGTTGGTTTCATTGTCATGTATTGTGTGTCTACCTTGGACTGAATACAAGTAACATGTGTATGTGTTAGGGTACTTTCACACTAGCGTTTTTCTTTTCTGGTATTGAGTTCCGTCAAAGTGGCTCAATACCGGAAAAGAATTGATCAGTTTTATCCCAATGCATTCTGAAAGGAGAGAAATCCGTTGGGTGCATCAGGATGTCATCAGATTAGTCACTGAATGGTGTTTTGGACGAAGATAATACCGTAGCATACTGTAATATCTCCGTCCAAAATGCAGGATCAGTTGCCGGAATTGAAATGTATTAGTGCCGGATCCGGCATTAGAAATACCTGAAGGACGGATCCGGCATTAAAAAAAATACATGCATGACAAGCGAAGAGACGGATCCGTTCTTGCGGCGTAAAGGAAAACTGGTTTAGTTGCCCATAGCAACCAATCATATTTCTCCTTTTAATTTCAGAGCTCCTTTAGAAAATCAAAAGGTGGAAGCTGATTGGTTGCTAGGTGTAACTGAGCCAGTTTTTCTTTATGCCAGTTTTGAGAAATCTCCCCCATTGTGTCTGGAATGTATGCAGACTGGTCCAGGTTTACTAATGTATCTGCACCAAAAATATGTCTAAAATGTGGTCCAAATGGCAAAAAATTGTGCAATTTGGGGCATTTAGGGTTTCTAAACTTTTCCACTAAACTTACTCGAAAAAGGTGTGGGGCTTTGCAGTATTGGCATGGCCTAATATGTGCCGTTGTGCACAAAATTTTGGCGTAAAAATCTGTCCCTAAGTAAGCCAACCATTAGTTGGTATAGAGTGAGAGAAAAGTGCCTATCCGTGCACCACATTTATCATCCAGCCTGAGCTACCTTATAGACAGCCTGCAGATGGCAGGCAACAGCCAGCCAGATTTCTATGCAGGTTTTTAAGACTCTGTCCAGCTCCATTCACAATAATGGGGACTGGTGGAGATCAGGCCGGATTCTGGTAAATATGCTGAGAATTGGCCAGAAGAGAACCATCTTTTGGTTCCCCAGAAGCCGCCAGCTGTCAGCCAGAAAGCATCTCCTGCGGGAGGTTTGATGAAGCGTGGTGTTTGCTTAGCTTATAACGAGTCGCAGTGCAAATGGTCTGCCAGTTGTAAGTACAAGCATGAATGTGCATTTTGTGGGGCAATTCATTCAATGTCCAGATGCTTTAAGAAAACTAATTTGCAGTCACAGCCAACGGCGAAGGAATTTCTTTTTAAAAGCATTGACACCAGTAAGCTTAATGAGAATGCTTCCTTAGTTAGTTGATTTATTAGTTGCTGGCTTTTCGGAAGGTTTTGTGTTGCCTCCATTTTCTTGTCATGGTTGTGCCAAGGTAGAGAATTTGCCTTCGGTGCAACAGTTTCCACAGGTAGTCGCTGAAAAATTGCAGAAGGAAATTGCTGCCGGCAGGATTGCTGGTCCTTTTGAGGTTCCACCTTTTGAGTATTTTCGTTTGTCTCCTCTGGGGGTGGTGACAAAAAGGAGCCTAATTCCTTTTGGATAATTCATCATTTGTCTTATCCTTTTGGACAATCTTTAAATGACAAAATTGATACATCTTTATCTAAAGTGTGTTATGCTACTTTTGATTCAGCAATTTCTATGGTTAAGGCGTTTGGTAAGGGGGCCTTAATGGAGAAGGCTGATATTAAGTCGGCATTTCGGCTCCCTCACATACACCCGGCAGCGTTTAACAATTTGGGCTTTAATTTTCAAGGTTGCTTTTATTTTGACAAATGCCTTCCTATTGGATGTTCTATGATGTTTTGTCATTGTTTTTCTCAGTTTGTGCAGATTTTGATGTTCCTTTAGCTACTGAAAAGACTGTCCTCGTCCGGAGCACCTGTGGGGGCTGATCTGGTCTGAACCTTGGATTTATTGAGGTGGTCTGATGCAGCTTCTACATGGAAAGATTATCTAACAGCCTGGGTGCGTTGGGACCATTTTGCGGTAAACAAAAACACCTTTATCGGTTAATGAATCCTTGGCCCTGATTTTTTGCTTACAGTTATTTGAGGAGAAGTTATCATACAATTTGGTGTGTAAGATTTTGGCAGGTGTTTCCTTTTTCCTTAAATTGTTTGGGTTGAGGGCTCTTTCTGAGATGTTCTTGATTAGACATCTGTTGAAAGGATATAAATTAATTGGATACTTACCTGATGGTAGATGTCCCATTTCACCAGAATTGTTGGTTAGGTCGTGTGGAATTACTAGTTCGGTTTGTTTTTCACAGTTTGAGGCATTGTTATTCTGTACAGCATTTATTGTATTATTTTTGGGGGCTTTGCGCATTGGTGAGTTATTACCTCGGTTTTGCTTTGGAAAGTCAGGCTTAGTCTTGCAGAATGTGTTTATGCGGAGTTCTTTTGTGTACATTTTCATTGAAAGATCGAAAACCGACCAGTCGGGGAAAGGTTGTTATTTGAGGAGTGGTGCTATTTCGGATAAGTGGATTTGTCCGGTCAATGCAATTAAGAAATATTTAGCAATCCGCCCCAGGGGTAATGAAGATTTTTTTTCTTGTGCATCAGGATTTGTCTTCTTTGTCACAGTTTCAATTTCGAGCAGTCTTATCTAAATGTTTGCTTAAATGTTTGTTTGGGTCTGAGTGTGAGATTTTTCTTGTCACACTCTTTTCGGATTGGGGTTGCTCCAGCAGGCCTGCATGAATTGGTGATTAGGCGTATTGGTAGGTGGACGTCTAATAGATATCAGCTATATGTAAGGCCTCATTTGTTAATTGATTAATGTTTTATTAGTTTTTGCAGGTCGTTCTGTTTGGATTCTGGGCCACTCTTATATCCAATGGGCTAATAGGAGGGCTGCAGAGAGGTGCTATGGACTGAACTTGTCTCTACCTCCAAAGGCGATCAAGATTTACTGGGCTGGAGTTCGAGGGCTATCCTGGTCAGGTTTGATAGAGCTTGTTCTGCATTTACATGATGTTTTCCCTAACCGGGAAATTATAATCATTAATTTAGGAGGTAACAACATCGGCTGTGGAAACACCATGGATTTGATTTTTCAAATAAAGAAGAGTAGAGATGAGCGAATCGAAGCTGATGAAGTGGAATTAGATCAGAATTTCAGGAAAAATTCGATTTGGAACGAATGCGAAGTTCCTCGCGCTTTGTGGTAACTAATTGCAATTTTTCCTAAAATGGTGGCCACACGTGTGAGGACTGAGGTCATGGGGCAAGAAGCTCTGGGAAGGCGGGATCACCCAGATTGACATGTATGCATGCAGTCAATCAGCAGCCAGCCCTGTGATGTCACAGCCCTATAAATACGGCGGCCATCTTACAGTCAGACATTTTTCAGCATTATAAGTGCAGGGACATACAGACAACAAGGTGCAACAGCACTCTGTAACCAGACCTCTGCCCAAGATGAAAGCTACAGAGGACATAAATGATATCATATGCAAACAGTGGAGACATTGGTTTACATTTTGATCAAAAGGTAGTAAGCCCACTCACCCCGACACGGTTGTCTCCTAGAGCGGGTACTAACACTAAATCTGACCTGTTATGGGCCATAATAGCCGCATAACATCCTCCTAACGCTAAATCTTACCTGTTATGGGCCACGACAGCCACACAAGATCCAGGGAGTGTGAGACCAGCATGCATGCTGGATTTAACCTTACTTATTAACCCCTTCTGGTGCTATAACAGCCTCCATTAGATCCAGGGATGCAGGTACCAACATGCATGCTGAGCCCACTGTGTACTCCTCCTGGAGCCAGATGGTAACTGGCAGGTAATGTGAGTCGCATTCAGCTTTATACTCACTCTGATTAAAAACCAGCATCTATGGCAGAGAGACTAGTCAGGTGTGCACGACTGAAGCGGAGGCTGCCACACCTCCGACTCTTACTAAACTGAAAAACGCAAAGGGGGTGTTCAGTCAGCACTACCTGAATACAGGTGCACGTTGCTATGGCGATTATACATACAGACAACAAGGTGCAACAGCACTCTGTAACCAGACCTCTGCCCAAGATGAAAGCTACAGAGGACATAAATGATATCATATGCAAACAGTGGAGACATTGGTTTACATTTTGATCAAAAGGTAGTAAGCCCACTCACCCCGACACGGTTGTCTCCTAGAGCGGGTACTAACACTAAATCTGACCTGTTATGGGCCATAATAGCCGCATAACATCCTCCTAACGCTAAATCTTACCTGTTATGGGCCACGACAGCCACACAAGATCCAGGGAGTGTGAGACCAGCATGCATGCTGGATTTAACCTTACTTATTAACCCCTTCTGGTGCTATAACAGCCTCCATTAGATCCAGGGATGCAGGTACCAACATGCATGCTGAGCCCACTGTGCACTCCTCCTGGAGCCAGATGGTAACTGGCAGGTAATGTGAGTCGCATTCAGCTTTATACTCACTCTGATTAAAAACCAGCATCTATGGCAGAGAGACTAGTCAGGTGTGCACGACTGAAGCGGAGGCTGCCACACCTCCGACTCTTACTAAACTGAAAAACGCAAAGGGGGGTGTTCAGTCAGCACTACCTGAATACAGGTGCACGTTGCTATGGCGATTATACATACAGACAACAAGGTGCAACAGCACTCTGTAACCAGACCTCTGCCCAAGATGAAAGCTACAGAGGACATAAATGATATCATATGCAAACAGTGGAGACATTGGTTTACATTTTGATCAAAAGGTAGTAAGCCCACTCACCCCGACACGGTTGTCTCCTAGAGCGGGTACTAACACTAAATCTGACCTGTTATGGGCCATAATAGCCGCATAACATCCTCCTAACGCTAAATCTTACCTGTTATGGGCCACAACAGCCACACAAGATCCAGGGAGTGTGAGACCAGCATGCATGCTGGATTTAACCTTACTTATTAACCCCTTCTGGTGCTATAACAGCCTCCATTAGATCCAGGGATGCAGGTACCAACATGCATGCTGAGCCCACTGTGTACTCCTCCTGGAGCCAGATGGTAACTGGCAGGTAATGTGAGTCGCATTCAGCTTTATACTCACTCTGATTAAAAACCAGCATCTATGGCAGAGAGACTAGTCAGGTGTGCACGACTGAAGCGGAGGCTGCCACACCTCCGACTCTTACTAAACTGAAAAACGCAAAGATTTAGCGTTAGGAGGATGTTATGCGGCTATTATGGCCCATAACAGGTCAGATTTAGTGTTAGTACCCGCTCTAGGAGACAACCGTGTCGGGGTGAGTGGGCTTACTACCTTTTGATCAAAATGTAAACCAATGTCTCCACTGTTTGCATATGATATCATTTATGTCCTCTGTAGCTTTCATCTTGGGCAGAGGTCTGGTTACAGAGTGCTGTTGCACCTTGTTGTCTGTATGTATAATCGCCATAGCAACGTGCACCTGTATTCAGGTAGTGCTGACTGAACACCCCCTTGCGTTTTCAGTTTAGTAAGAGTCGGAGGTGTGGCAGCCTCCGCTTCAGTCGTGCACACCTGACTAGTCTCTCTGCCATAGATGCTGGTTTTTAATCAGAGTGAGTATAAAGCTGAATGCGACTCACATTACCTGCCAGTTACCATCTGGCTCCAGGAGGAGTGCACAGTGGGCTCAGCATGCATGTTGGTACCTGCATCCCTGGATCTAATGGAGGCTGTTATAGCACCAGAAGGGGTTAATAAGTAGGTTAAATCCAGCATGCATGCTGGTCTCACACTCCCTGGATCTTGTGTGGCTGTCGTGGCCCATAACAGGTAAGATTTAGCGTTAGGAGGATGTTATGCGGCTATTATGGCCCATAACAGGTCAGATTTAGTGTTAGTACCCGCTCTAGGAGACAACCGTGTCGGGGTGAGTGGGCTTACTACCTTTTGATCAAAATGTAAACCAATGTCTCCACTGTTTGCATATGATATCATTTATGTCCTCTGTAGCTTTCATCTTGGGCAGAGGTCTGGTTACAGAGTGCTGTTGCACCTTGTTGTCTGTATGTATAATCGCCATAGCAACGTGCACCTGTATTCAGGTAGTGATAAGTGCAGGGACAGACGTGAGAAGGTACTAGGTACAGCAATTGGAAAAACCTCATTGTGAAAAAAAACACTGAAAAAAAGATTTATAAGTGCAGGGAAAGGATAGGGAGGAATCATTTCACAGCACTTTAGTACAGGGAGAGACATCAGAAGGCGCTAGGGACAGTGCTAGAAAAGCGATTTACAAGTGCAGGGAAAGATAATTTGGGGATCCAAATAGCCATTATAGAGCACTGTCATTCCAGCAATTTGTTCTTGGGGTGCAAGTGCTATGTTGAAAAGCCTTTAGTGGCTTATATCTGTGGAAAAATATAAATAAGTTTGCAATTCACTTCTGCAGCTATATGTGTTGAAAGCGTTTAGTAGCGTATTTCATTACAAAAAGAAAAATATATTCTCAGTTCACTTCTGAAGCAATATCTGGTGAAAGCGTTTAGTGGCGTATTTCAGTAGAAAAATATATACGGTACGCAGTTCACTTCTGCAGTTATATGTGGGGAAAGCATTCATTGGCGTATTTCATAACAAAAAGAAAAATATATACTCAGTTCACTTCTGTAGCTATATGTGTCGAAAGTGTTTAGTAGCGTATTTCATTACAAAAAGAAAAATATATTCTCAGTTCACTTCTGCAGCTATATGTGGTGAAAGCGTTCAGTGGCGTATTTCAGTAGAAAAAGAAAAATATATATGCAGTTCACTTCTGCAGCTATATGTGGTGAAAGCGTTAAGTAAAGTATTTCATTATAAAAAGAAAAATATATACGCAGTTTACTTCCGCAGCCATATGTGTTGAAAGCGTTTAGTGGCGTATTTCATTACAAAAGACAAATATTTTCTCAGTTCACTTCTCCAGCTATATGTGGTGAAAGCGTTCAGTGGCGTATTTCAGTAGAAAAATAAAAATATATACGCAGTTCACTTCTGCGGTTATATGTGGTGAAAGTGTTTAGTGACGTATTTCAGTACAAAAAGAAAAATTATATACTCACTTCACTGGTGCATTTATTTGTGGCAAAAGCGTTTAGTGGCCTATTTCAAAAAGAAAAATATATTCTCAGTTCACTTCTGCAGTTATGTGTTGAAAGTGTTTAGTGGCCTATATCAGTACAGAAATAAAAAAATATACGCACTTCACTGGTGCTGTTTGTGGCAAAAGTGTTTAGTGGCCTATTTCAGTACAAAAAAATTGTATAGGCACTGGTGCATTTATTTGTGGCAAAAGCGTTTAGTGGCCTATTTCAGTACAAAAAGAAGAATATACACGTACTTCACTGTTGCATTTATTTCTGGTAAAAGCGTTTACTGGTCTATTTCAGAACAAAAAGAAAAATATATTCTCAGTTCACTTCTGCAGTTATATGTGGTGAAAGCGTTCAGTGTCCCATTTCAGTCCAAAAGGAAAAAAATTTACGCACTTCACTGTTGTATTTATTTGTGGTAAAATAGTTTGTGGCCTATTTCAGTACAAAACAAAAAATATATAAGCATTTCACTTCCGCAGTTATTATTATTTCAGTACAAAAACAAAATATATTCAGCGTTCACTTTTGCAGTCATGTGTGGTAAAACATTTAGTGACGTATTTCAGTAGAAAAACAAAATATATTCAGAGTTCACTGTTGCAGGTATATGTGGCAAAACCTTTACGGACTACCGGAAGTTGAATAAGATTATGATCAAGAATCAATACTCCCTTGCATTGATTCTTGATTTGTTTAATCAGGTAATGGGGGCTTCCTGGTTCTGTAAAATTGATCTGAAGGGGGGATATAACTTGATTCGAATTAAGGAGGGAGACGAGTGGAAGACAGCTTTCAAATTACCAGCTGAACACTTTGAATATCTTGTTATGTCTTTTGGACTCAGCAATGCGCCAGCTGTGTTTCAAAACTTTATGAATGATATTTTAGGGAATTATTGGGTAAATTTGTAATTGTTTACCTTGATGAGGTTTTGATTTTTTCCCCTGATTTTGAGAGTCATGTGTCTCATATGAAACAAGTATTGGAGGTTTTGAGGAAGAATCAATTGGCGGCCAAACAGGAGAAATGTGTGTTTGGGGTACAAGAGATTCTGTATCTTGGGTATGTCCTCACTCTTCATGCTTTTAAAATGGATCCTAGCAAGGTATTGGCAAATTTTGGACTGGGTAAGGCCATCATCCTTAAAAGCCTTACAACGTTTTTACAGAATTTGCTAATTATTACCGTAGATTTATAAACAATTTTTCGGTAATTGCTAGGCCCTCGACCGACCTCACCAAAAAAGGGGCGGACCTGGAGAACTGGTCTGTTGAGGCTACTGAAGCATTTGAGACGCTTAAGAAGGCTTTCAGCTGTGCTCCAGTTTTGATTCAGCCGGATCAAGAGAGACCTTTCATTGTGGAGGTGGGTGTCTCTGAGGACGGAGTGGGGGCGGTCCTCTCTCAATGTCAAATTAAGGCCTTGTGCCTTCTTTTCCCCAAACGAGATTTTTTTTTTTACCCAACCGAGAGAAATTATGACGTGGGGAATCATGAATTGCTGGCCATTAAATGGGCATTTGAGGAGTGGAAACATTTTCTTGAGGGGGCTAAACATTGTGTTACCGTTGTTACTGATCACAAAAATTTGATGTTTCTTGAGTCTGCTAAGAGGTTGAATCCTCATCAAGCCAGATGGGCATTATTTTGCACACGCTTTAATTTCTCCATCACTTTCAGGCCAGGGAGTAAGAATGTGAAGGCAGATGCCCTATCCCGGAGTTTCTGTGTGTTCCAACGCACATCCTGAAACTATACTTCCAGCTAGTGTCTTTTTAGCAGCCATGTCCCAAGATCTTATAGCTCTTATTAAGGCAGAACAACATCTGGCCCCGGCATTCATACCAACAGATACGTTGTTTGTTCCTGAACAGTTCCGTCTCCGGCTGTTGGGTGAGTGTCATGACTCTGTTTTGTGTGGACATTCTGGTATCAAGAGTACTAAAGAGCTGGTATCCAGGTCTTATTGGTGGCCCACCCTGTTCAAGGATATCAAGTCCTATGTGTCGGCCTGTGAGGTGTGTGCCAGGTCCAAAACCCCTAGGTCCTGCTGGTGAACTGCGACCCCCTACCCATTCCTAGTAGAGCCTGGTCCCATATTTCCATGGCCTTCATCACGGATCTGCCACCTGTCGAGGGTAAAACTGTGGTTTGGCTAGTGGTCAACAGATTCAGTAAGATGGTACATTTTGTTCCCCTTGCTAAACTTCCAAATGCTAAGACTCTGGCCTCTGTATTTGTGGAACAAATTGTACGTTTGCACGGTGTACCCGAGAACATTGTGTCTGATAGGGGTGTCTAGTTTGTGTCGAGCTTTTGGAGAGCCTTCTGTCAGAGGTGCCAAATCTCATTGTCCTTCTCGTCTGCCTATCATCCTGAGAGTAATGGGCAGACAGAGCGACAATCAGTCTGTGGAACAATTTCTCAGGTCATATGTCTCTCATAATCAACCCAGTGTCGTTTAAATTAAGGTTACCTGATTCTTTCCACATCCATGATTTCTTCCATAAATCTCTGCTGAAAAGACATGTTACTCCTGTTGTTCCTTCACAGCCTGCTCCACCGCCGGTACTGGTTAATAATTCTGAGGAATTTGTGGTTTCAAAAATGTTGGATGTTAGGAGAGTCTTCAACTCTTTACAATATCTGGTACACTGGAAAGGCTATGGACCGGAGGAAAGGTCCTGGGTACCAGCTAAGGATGTTCACGCCACTAGGCTTGTCAAAAAATTTCATTTAGAACATCCTGAGAAGCTGTCGCCTGGAGCCTTGGGTCCAGTGTCCCCGCATCAAAGGGGGAGTACTGTCACGATGCGATCTCTGCGTGGTTCCAGGAGGCGGGTGCGGCCGAGGCACGCTCACGTCATCAGCGCATTCGGCGTCGCCAGTTCCCGCGGGAGCCACACTGGGGCTGAGTGTCGAGCTGATCACTCACTGCTTGGCTGTATAGGCTGCATTAGAACTCAAGAGTCATATGATGCTGACCACATCACATGACTCCACTAGTGCACTATTTAAACAGGCATCTGCTGGCCACAGATTGCCTGTTATTGAGGTCCTTCCTGCATGATACTCACCTGGTTTGTTTGTTCCAGCTTGGCTTCCAATTTCCCGTCCGTCTCCTCCTCTGGTCTTGGCGTGCTCTACTGGTTTGACTTCGGCTTGTCCTGACGATTCTTTGCTTGCTCCTCTGGTACCTTTTTGCTCTCTTGGTTTTGACACGGCTTGTTTGACCTTTCTGTTTATGTGTTGTTTGTCTTCCCTGCTCTATCCTAGCTAAGGGTTTGTCGACCAGTTGTCCCTTGTCGCTAGGACTTGCGAGGCAAGTAGACAGGGACAGGGGTGAGGGTGGAGTTCAGTGGTCACTACCCCACCCCCTGTGTGTGTGACACTTTAGTGACTTATTTCGGTAGAAAGAAAAAAATTGTATTCAGCGTTCAGCACTGCCGTTATATGTGGTAAAATCTTTATTGATATATTTTAGTGGAAAAACAATTCTTATTCAGCGTTCGGTGCTGCAGCAATATGTGGTAAAATCTTTACCAAAGTATGTCGGTCAAAATACAAAATTAATTTAGTGGTCAACCCTGTGGTTGTATGCGGTAAAATCTTTAGTGACGTATCTTGATGAACTTCACGACTATTCCTGGCTCAAAGCTATCTTGACGCTTTGTTTTCTCATTGTCTGTAGCTACTAGAGGCCTGTTCATGCCAGACAGGTTCCCCCAGAAGTATCTTGGTCGATCGACACTCTGTCATTGTGCCATTCTGTGGCTTCCTCATGGCTGCCTCGTGATTGTGTGTCACGGTCCCTCCCATGACAGAGGTGAGAAGATCGGAGAGACTGGCGGCACATGAGGGTATCTGACAGTCTCTCTGTTTTCTCCTTGCAGTGTTGTCGTTTGGTAATGATCACACCTCTTGTCAGGTTCAGCTTCTAAGTAATTACTGAGGTCCTATTTGGTTCTGACTCACACTGCTTACCATGCGGTTGTTATTTCCTGCTGGAGTTGGTTGAGCTGGTGTGTTGTTCCTTTGGATCTCCTGCTCCTCCATTCTGCATTAAGCTAATTCTGCATTTTGTTTTGCATTTTGTTGTTTCGCTTGTGTTACTTGCTTTCTAGGCTTCAGGGAGACGCTGGTTCCTTTATCTGAGAAGGAACCAGTAGTCTCATTCCCTGCCACCACTCCTAGGGCTTTCCAGGGTCTCCAGGGCTAAGGTTCCGGTGAGAGTTCCCACCTTCAGGGTCTACTCATATTGGCAGGAGTCAGGGAGAGGTCTAGGGATTCCTAGGAGGTCACCATCCCTCTCCCTTAGCTTTGAGGCCTAGACTCCTGTCTATTTCCTTCTGTGTGTGTTCTGGTGTTTTCCCCTCCCCTATACTTGTGACATTGTGCCATTCTGTGGCTTCCTCATGTTGCTGCTACCTCTAGACTCTGTCATTATGCCACTCGGTGGCCTACTCATGCTGCTACCACCTCCACACTTGGTCATTGTGCCACATTGTGCAGCAGTTGTGTGCGGTTCTGCTGCGATAACGCAGCTATATAGAGGGACAAAAGCTTTTGGAATAACTAATTGCAACTGGTGTGATATACCTGTTTCCCCCAAAAAATGATTGAGGGGTGTGATATACCTTCTTCCACAAAATACTGATTAAGGGCTGCGATATACCAGTTGCCCCAAATAAACAGGGTGGTGTGATATAATTGTTGTTGCAAAAAAAATAATTGAGGGGTGTGATATACCTGTTTCCACCAAATATTGATTGAGGCATGCGATATACCTGCTTCCACCAAATATTAATTAAGGGGTTTGATATATCTGCTTCCACAAAATACTGATTGAGGGGTGCAATATACCTGCTTCCACAAAATACTGATTGAGGGGTGCGATATACCTGATTCCACAAAATACTGATTAAAGAGTTTGGTATACCTGTTTCCACCAAATATTGATTGAGGCCTGCGATATAACTGCTTCCACAAAATACTAATTAAGAGGTTTGATATACCCGTTTCCACAAAATACTGATTAAGGGGTGCGACATACCTGCTTCTACAAAATAATGATTAAGGGGTTTGATATACCTGTTTCCACCAAATATTGCCTGAGGCCTGCGATATTCCTGCATCCACAAAATAATTATTAAGGGGTTTGATATACCTGCTTCCACCAAATACTTGTTGAGGCCTGCGATATACCTGCTTTCACAAATACTGCTTTTCTCCAGGGACTTTGGCACAGGGTCATTTTGAAAATGACAGGCAGAGGAAGAGGCAGGCCGTTCTGCAGGGGTGGTAAGGGTCGGGCAGGTGCACCAGGCCGGAGCCTAAGTGGGAAGCTGGAGAAATTGCACGCAATTACTTCAAAGGACGCACCAGAGTTGGTTGAGTGGCTCACTCAGCCCACCGCTTCTGCACCCTCCTCATCCTCTGTATCTGCACCCTCCTCACTCTCTGCTGTGTGACCCTCCAAAGACACCACCACCATAGCCCCTACACTCGAGTCAGAGGAATTATTTTCCCATCCATTCCCAGACCTTACTGATGCCCAGCCATTCTTGACACTGGATGAGGAAGAGGATGTAGCAATGGCCGCCACCCAGCGGTCTTATGACAGTTAACCCAGATCAGCCCAAGGAGGGAGGTCTCCGCTGTTGCTGCCTACTCCGAGATCTCAAATGTCAGTCGTGGTGAAGGTGACGATGATGACGTGTCGATGGACGTCACGTGGGTGCTCACAAGCGAGGAAGAGGAGGGGAGTTCAGAGGGAGAGAAGGAGCAGCAGAGAGGGAGGAGAAGGAGGAAAAGCAGGACTGCAAATGTATCTATGATGAGCCATTCACCATGCACGGTCACTTCTAGCGCTCCCAGGACACCGACACATGGCTCTGTAGTGTGCCCTTTTTGTTTAACTTGTCAGCTGCTGACAATAGTGTTTCCATCTGCAGCCTGTGCTGTCAACGCATAAGTCGCGGTAAGCCCAACACTCCCCTAGGGATGACCGACTTAAGAAGGCACCTGGCCTCCCATCGTCAAAACCCACAAAGCCACACTCCCGGCGCTCAACGTCCTGCCTCTTCTGTCGTGTTCATCTGGCAGAAGGCAGGCTTCTGTGGCCCAAATGTTCCAGCATAAAAAGTTGGATGCCGGATAACCCTCTTGCCCAACGGCTAACCGCTGGCTTGT
Organism: Bufotes viridis; assembly: GCA_033119425.1. Taxonomy (NCBI): domain Eukaryota; kingdom Metazoa; phylum Chordata; class Amphibia; order Anura; family Bufonidae; genus Bufotes; species Bufotes viridis. The sequence goes on from CM065589.1 coordinate 321,208,205, forward strand.
CGGAACTGCTATCCCGCCAACTACTGCCATATAAACGGGTGGACTCGGAGGCCTTTAGAAAATTTGTGGCCATTGGCACACCACAATGGAAGGTCCGTGGAACTAAATATTTCTCCCAGAAGGGCATCCCAGGGCTATATGGCCACGTTCACTGGCAAGTGAATATATCTCTGGCACAAATTGTCGGTGCCAAGATATATCTGACTAAAGACACGTAGTCTAGCAAACACGGGCAGGGAAGGTACATAACTTTTACTGCCCACTTGGGGAACCTTCTGACAGTCGTCAAGCATGCAACCCATGGCTCCTGTGTGGATTTGCCTCTTCTTCTCCTCCTCCTACTCCATCCTCCATCTTCTCCTCGACTGACTCCTCCCTTTCCACTGCTACCGTCTCTTCCCCTGCGCCCCCCAAGCTCCCCAGAACCTATTCGACATCCCAGGTGAGATGTTGCCATGCTGTGCTGTGGCTGTTGTGCCTTGAAGTAAAGAGCCACACCGGTCCGGCACTGCTTTCAGCTATGCGGTCACAGGCTGATCAGTGGCTAACCCCGCTCAATTTGACAGTTGGTAAAGTGGTGTGCGACAACGGTGCCTATCTGCTGAGCGCACTGAAACAAGGCAAAATGACACACGTGTAGTGCATCGCACTCATCCTGAACTTAGTCGTGCAGCGATTCGTTGACAAATACCCTGGGGTCCAGGACATCTTGCGGCAGGCCAGGAAAATCTCTGGCCATTTTAGAAGATCTTACACGGCCATGGCTCGCCTTGCTGATGTTCAGCGGCAACACCAACTGCCCATCAGACATCTGATTTGTGACAGTCCGACACGCTGAAACTCCACCTTATATATGCTTGATAGGCTGCTCCAGCAGCAACGTGCCATTAATGACTACCTGTACGAACTCTGGTTCTGGGAAGCTTGGTTTCTTTTCACCGCTCCAGTGGCTGCTTATGCGCGACGCATGCAGACTTCTGCGGCCATTTGATGAGATCATCAGTCGCAGCCAGGGCACCATCAGTGACATCGTACCTTATGCCATCTTTCTGGAGCGTGCATTACGTTGTGTCATTGATCAGGCCCTCGAGTCGCGGGAGCTGGAAGATGAGGAAGTTGCAATGTTGAATGAATTCCCAGGGGGGTTACCAGGGCTTGAGTCCTGTGGGAACGGGTGGGAACGGTGTTCCTGCACTTTTTTCATAGCAGGAGTGCCATTTCCTTCTGAGGGAAAAAGGACCAGGAAGCGGTGAAGGCTTTGTACTCACCGCTTCCTGGTCCTCGGCTGTCGGCTGTGCAGGGCTGTGCACAGGCTTAAGGCGCTCTGTGACCTCACACTGTGCGCAGCCTTCACAGCACAGCCGACAGCAGGAAGAGAGGAGCGGCGGCATCCAGGAGCAGGAGAGAGTAAGTGTTTTTTTTAATATATATTTTATGGGCTGGTGAGAGGCACTGACTAGGAGCTGGTGAGAGACACTGGGGGCTAATGTAGGGGGCACTGGGGGCTGATTGAGAGGCCCTGGGGGCTGATGGAGAGGCACTGGGGGCTGGTGGAGAGGCACTGGGGACTGTTATGAGGCTACTGGGGGCTGATATAAGGCATGGGGCTCTTATCTGAGGTCTGATTGGGGGTCATTCATATTGGGGGTCTGAGCTGAGGTGTGATCTGAGGTCTTATTGGGTTCTTGGCTGTTAGCTGAGGTCTGAATAACATTGGTGGTCTGATTGGTGGTCTGACCTGAGGTGTAATGAAAAATATTTTTTTCTTATTGTCCCCCTCTAAAACCTAGGTACATATTATAGGGCGAAAAATACGGTACTTGCTTGCTCCTCCTCCCGACCTCCCCTGCCCTTTGCGTATGCCGCGCACAGTGACGTCACACGGAGGCACTGGATCTTGGGTGAGTTCCCTGACTTTTTTTCCCCATGACTTGACCCCTGGGGGCTACTCCATCTGAGACAAGTCAGCAGGAGTCTGAAGAGGAGTCATTGGAGAATGGTGGCTGGGGGTAAGAGGAGGAGCAAGAAGAGCAGGCTTTGAGGGGGACTTGAAACTTTTCGGGGATCCCTGGTGTTGTCCGTGGCTGGGGGGAGGAGACCGAGGATGACATTCTCCTGGGCGATGAACAGGAGCCAGGGCACTCCACCGCTTCCAATTTAGTGCAAATGGGGGCCTTCATGCTCCAGTGTTTGAAGAGGAACCACCGTATAAAAAGCATATAGGGCAAGGACCAGTACAAACACAAAATGGTGGACATGTTACCAGTATCACAGAGGGCTGGCAGAATGCAGCATTTCCAGGCCTTGCTGTGAGAGATGGTGCATTCTGTTGTTGCGCGCGCTGGCAGAAAAATTTCCAGCCTCAGGAAACGCCTAGACTGACAGGTGTCCCACTACATTGGATTAACGGCCGATGTGGACGCTCTGAGAAGCGAGGAACTCCTGGACTACTGGGTGTGCAATTTGGCATGTAACTCTTGGCTTGCCCCTCATCAAGTGTCCTGTCCGAAAAGACGTTCAGCGCAGCAGGGGGGTTCGCGACCGAGAAACGCACTTGCTTAGCTTGCGACAGTGGACTACCTCACATTTCTAAAAATGAATGAGGCATGGATCTCGGAGGAATTCAACACCTGTGACGACCACGTGTAATTGAATTTCCTCATGCCAGTTCACACATATCCACCACCACCCAGAACAAAGAATGATCCTTGTCTTATGTATATATAGCAGCATAAAAGGCCTTTTCTGTCAGGTAAATGCCTAATTTTTGGGGCCTGTACTGGCCTACAGTAACATTTTTAGCCAGTGACCACCTAATGTACCTCCAGCCACATAATCCCAAGTTCTTTTCTGTCAGATGAATGCCTAATTTTTGCAGCCTGTACTCCAGTGGCCTACAGTAAAATTTTTAGCCGGTGACAGCCTAATGTACCTCCTGCCACATAAATCACAAGTTCTTTTCTGTCAGATGAATGCCTAATTTTTGGGGCCTTTACTGGCCTACAGTAAAAGTTTTAGTCGGTGACCGCCTAATGTATCTCCAGCCACATAATCTCAAGTTCTTTTTTGTCAGGTGAATGCCTAATTTTTGGGGCCTGTACTCCCGTGGCCTAAAATAAAAATTTCTAGGCTCCAGCAGGGCACATTTTTGAGAGTTTCCCTTTAAGACGCATAAAAATGGCCACTGATTAACATACATTTTTTAGTGCGAATTTTTGCCATTGATCCCCCTCTGGTACTTCACTGTCCATGTTGTGGCGCTATTTGTGCACTTCTAGTAAGTATTTGGTGGCTGCAAATATCACCTAAAGGTTTTTCAGGTTGGCCTGCCATTAAAGTCAATGGGGCCCGCCGCAAACGTGCGGTTCGCGAACATTTGATCACGAACGCACGTTTGCAAAATATCCCGGCTGATGTCCGTCCATCACTATCTACCAGTGTTACATCCCCTAGGACATATGAAGCACAGAGATTATTACTACCAAGATGCATAACTTTACATTTATCCACATTGAACCTCATTTACCAAGTTGATGCCCAATCACCCAGAGTGTTCAAGTCAGCTTGTAGTTTATGGACACCTTCGATAGACTGCACAGTACTACATAGCTTGGTGTCATATGGAAAAATAGAAATGGTGCTATTAATCCCATCCTAGATATCATTAATAAATAAATTAAATAATGGAGGACCTGGGACCCACCTGAATATGAATCATTGACCGCAACTCTCTGGACACGGTCCTTCAGCCAGTTTTTTCAATCCAATTACAAACTACACTTTCCAAGTCTATAGCCCTTACTTTATCTATTAAACGTCTAGGAGAGACAGTATCAAAAGCCTTTCCAAAATCCAGAAACACTACATCCACAGCTGACCCTCTGTCCAGGATTCTACTCACCTCCTCATAAAAACAAATCAGGTTAGTCTGACAACTTCTGTCCTTGGTAAACCCATGTTGGCTATCACTTATAATATTATTTACAGTCACATACTCCTGTATATAGTCCCTTAAGAGTCCTTCAAACATTTTTCCCACAACAAAAGTTAAACTAACTGGTCTATAATTACCAGTGGAAGATCTAGATGCCTTTTTGAATATGGGCATCACATTTGCCTTGCTCAAATCACTTGACACTGTACCAGTATCTAGAGAGTCTTTAAAAATAATAAACAGGGGCACATCAATGATTGAACTGAGCTCTTTAAGAACTCTTGGGTGTAATCCATCTGGAATCGGAGCCTTGTTCACATTTACCTTATTTAACTTAGCTTGGGCCATATCTACAGTTAGCCAATTGAGTATATTACTGGATGTACTAACAGCCCCAGCACCACAGATATCAGCTCCTTTCTCTTCTTTTGTATATACAGAGCTAAAAACCCAATAATAACACTGCCTTTTCCTTATCTTCAGTGACTAACCGCCCCCCCCCTTTTCCCTTATTTAGGGAACATACCTAAATTAATAATTTTTTAGTGCAATTACTCAGTGTGGATTTAAAGCTCTCCAATTTATCCACAGTATTATTATGTGACAGTAGCTGCTCCCAGTCTATGCCCTGAAATTGATGCCCTTTTTAAAATTATGTGTTTTTGCTCTGCCTGACAGAGTTTGCTTCTTATAGTTTATGGGGAATATAATTATATTGTGGTCACTATTACCTAGTGTTTCTCGAACAGTCACATTTCCAACAAGCTCTGCATTATTAGAAATTACCAGATCCAACAGAGCATTGCCCCTAGTGGGAGCTTCCATAAACTGGCCAAGAAACCTGTCTTGCAGCAAGTTGAGGAATCTTCTCCCTTTTGCGTTTGTCAATGCATAGTCAATGTCTGGGAAGTTAAAATCTCCCATTATGACCACTGTACCAGCCTGTACAGCCCGCTTTATTTGGTTTTACAGTTGAGCTTCTATCTCCTCTGTGATGTTAGGGGGTCTATAGTCATAGTCCAGTCATGTCAAGAGTCCAACCATGTCTCAGCCACACCAACTACATCTATGTGTTCTTCTAGTACCATAGCCTCCAGCTCCCCTCTTTTGCTAGCTAGACTTAGAAAAAAAGAGCCTCAGTAATGACCATAAGCTGCACCTCACAAGAGGTATGGTCATTACTAAACAACAACACTGTAAGATGAAAACAGAGAGACTGTCAGATACCCTCACGTGCCGCCAGTCTCTCAGATCTTCTCACCTCTGTCATGGGAGGGACTATGACAGCAGGATTTTTTGGTTACCTTGTTTGATGTTTGTTTGTAACAGATTCTTGTTACCAGCAGCTCTATTTTTCATCGGTGTGCAGTTCTGCCCAGTCTTCGCTCTACTTTCCTCACTAACTCCAGCCCCCACTAAATCCCCACTGTCCTCTCCTATATCGCAGTCTCTATTTACACTATCTACCCCCTTACTAGTATGAACCCCCACCCTCCCACCAGATCCTCGTTTAAAAGCTCCTCCAGCCATCTAACCATTCTTTCCCTAGAGCAGCTGTACCCTCCCCATTAAAGTGCAGCCCGTCCTTACTGTAGAGCCTGTAACCGAAGTCGGCCCAGTTCTCCATGAACTCAAACCCTTCCTTCCTGCACCAGCTTCTGAGCTACTTATTTAACTCCCTAAGCTCCCGTTGTCTTTCTGGTGACGCTCCTGGCACTGGTAGTATTTCGGAAAACACTACCTTGGAGGTCCAGGACTTGAGCTTCTCTCCTAGTTCCCTAAAATCATTTTTAAGGACCTTCCATCTCCCCCTGACTTTGTCATTGGTGCCAATGTGTACCATGACTGCCGGGTCTTTCCCAGCCCCACCCAGCAATCTGTCAATCCAATCCGCAATGTGCCGAACCCGAGCACCCAGAAGACAACACACTGTTCGGCATTCACGGTCTCTGCGACAAATGACCCTGTCTGTCATGCCTAATAATAGAGTCCCCTACCACCAGCATCTGTCTGACCTATGCTGCACTCCTTTTACCATCTGTCCTGCAGCGGTCATCCTCCTGGTTGCTAGGAGAAACACCCTGCTGCAGTGTTGCTTTCATCCCTAATATCAGCCAAACAGGCATATTTACTAGGGCGTTCCAGCCCAGGACTAGCCTCCCTGGCACTTCTCCCTCTACCCCTTCTTCCAACATTACCCAACTGCTGACCTGATAGTCCTGATCTTGCCCTCCTACTCCCACCCATCATTTCACTGACCCCAGTCAGTGCCTGCACAGTGAGGTCTAAGCCTCTCTCCAGGTTTGCAATGCCCCTAAGTATTTAAAGTTGCCTATTTAGATCCAAGATCTGGGCTTCCAAATATGCAACATGCTTGCATCTAGTACAAATGTATTCACCCTCAAATGGCTCTTCAAGACATTGCACAGGATACACACTTAGTACCATTGTCCATGGATCAGGAGCACATGTTTAAATAGGAATGAACAGTAAATAAAGAAGGAAAACAGTAAATATGAGTTAAGATTTAGACCCTTGCTGCTGTAGTTGGAGAAATTGCTAGAATCAAGGCAACAACACACCAGGAAAATCTATCAAACCTTAGTTTCTTGCTCTTTGTTTTAAACTTTGGTTCTTTAAACTCCACTTATTCAAAAGCCCACTTAGTGCAGCTAGCCCAGAAGAGCACCCTGGGGAACAGATATCAGCAGGCAGGAGATGAGAAGGCTGGAAGAGGCCTAGCACATTGACCAGAAAGAAGTCTGAGCCTCTCTGGTGGTTTTGCCCATCACGGGGAGAGAGAATCTGCTAGGCACAGACTGCTGAGATGCCCAAATTCCAGGAGTGGTGAGTGTTCTGACAGCTCTGTCCACTGGGGAAGGAGAGACATCCAAAAGCACAAACCGCCGGCATAACATCTTGTTATACAAATAAAAAAAGAAAGTTATTGCAGTCTATCGGAGGTAATTATGCAATATGTAAAACACTGTTCAATGGTTTTGGTAGAAAAATGGGTAGTATTAGTATTTTTATATATGTAGAGGGGTTAAATGATCTGTTTATATTCTTCTTTCATGCATTGTAACTAGCACCTTACGCATGTATTAGCCTGCACATGTTCTGTTGCACAGATGTATTAAAGGTTTCTTAGACAGCTGAAAGTTTTCCAGTATTTATGTCCAGAAAAGCTAAGTGAAACAATATGCAGCTCCATGTTCTGCTTTGATATTTAGATTTGACATCATGCTCAGATGTCATCAATATAAGGAGGACACTGAAGAGCCAACAATATAATTCTGTGTGCAGCTGCAGTCAATGACTGGCCTCAGTGGTGATGTGTCCTGCAGCAGCAAATCACTGCTGGGTTATGTGCTGCTTGGGGACATGTCACTGCTGAGTGCTGAGGGCAATCATTGGCTGCAGCAGTGCACATAACCCTGCCCACTTTGAAATTTACAGGATGTAGACATAAAGATTGTTAAAGGAGCCAATGATCCAAGGAACTGAAGCATAAGCTGTGCATGCAGATGACAGGCTGTAAAAAAGTAAAAAAATTTAAAAAAACTAGACAACCATTTTAAACTAGCCATAAATATGAAGTAATTGCGGGTCGATACAGTTGAACGGAATGTCATGTTGAACATGATGTCTGAGCTTCAGACAGCATGTTATAGAGCAGAAGGAGCTGAGCACATTGATATATAATTTTGTAGGGAAAAATTCTGTAAAACATGTATTCCATTTATTTAAATTCTCGGTAATTCTGGGCTTTGACGCCAAAGAAGCAGTCCTATCAGTGATTGACAGCTATCACTGTACAGTACTAGAGGGAAGGCTGTCAGAGTCTCTAGGTGTAACGGCAATGCCCTCGTTGTTCCTAGAGGCTCATTTGCATATATTAAAACTTCATTTTTCTCAGCAATGGACACAGATGCCTTCAGTTGCCAAGCGCATATGCAGCAGGTTAGCCAGTTTCATAGGTACAAAGATGCCCTTTAAAATTATGAACATATTAAGGGACAGGTAGCAGCAAATGTTTATAACAAATAGTGGATTTATGTTGACTGTTATGGTTTAATATTTTCTAAAATATTTTGCCTCCATAAATTAGCCCACGTAGACATTTTAAGAGATGAACTATGAAGCTAGTATCGAAGGTAATATGATTCTTTATTGCTAAAGTTTTACCAGAGTGAGGATGATGTATGATATCTCCTTTTAGAACATTAGCGTATTGTAAGCAATGGGGGCAGAGATAAAATTACCCTCTTAGGTGTGTTAAGAAATATTTCTCGTGTTTTTATTTTTTATTTTAGCTACTTCATCTTCCTTAAAAACAGGTCTCTGAGATTCTTGGGGCGACAGGTACATTGGAGCATAATGTAGGGTATGCCTTTGAAAAATATATGCCAATGGCGCCGGATTTTGGACCTTAGCAGCCAAAGGACAAAACGTATGGACAAATGGTATGCATTTCATGGAGGTCTGTGATCTCCTAAATTTAGGCTGCAAATTAACATTCATAAGTTTCTCCCAAAATTTAGATTGTCATCTTGTAGTTTTTCTTCCCACAGGGATCCATCCTTTACTATTCTCCTTATTCTTTCAAGTTGTGATCAAGATAATGATCTCTTGGTAGCTAATGTAAGAAAACTGGAAAAGGGTAACAGATTATTGCGATTGATAGGTTTTATATACAGATCCATTGTAAGGGTATTCGGTCTTTTCCCTGATAAATTGGGTATCTAAGAAGTTAATGATTCTGTTGGCATAATGAGTAGAAATGCAATGTAGGGTATATGAAATGTAAGAAATTCTGAAAGTTAAACATGGAGTCTAATAGCCCCCCCCCCCCAAATATGCAAAAAATATCATCGATATATGTCTTTCACACCTTTGCATGAGATTCAAATAAATCATTGAAATGAATGATGAACTCGTCAGCCAAGTAGCAATGTGCATATGGGGGTACCACATTATACCATATCTCCCATGTCTCCCTTCTTCCTCATAGTTATACATCCAACATTATATTTACAGTACGGCCAACATTTGGGTCCAGTATTAAAATGAGCAAAACTACAATGGGTATATCCAAATAAATAATGTGCGAGAAGCACACAAAAACCGCAGCCTGTTGTAGTTTTATTCCAGCTACCTCTCGGCATGTTTGCCGTCCAGGAGCCGGACCTCATATTAAATGGTGCCGGAGCGGACTTTTGGTGGCATGGTGGACTTGCGGTAGCACGGATCCAGCAGGCTGTTCCCCCACCGGAACAGCTTGCTGAAGAAGGCTGCCGCAAGTGTGAAAGTAGCCGAACTGATTCAACAGGATCCATTTTTTTTTTACAGGATCCTGTTTTTTTTTTTTTTTTAATATTCTTCTGATGGATCAGAAGAACGTAAAGCTAAACAGTGATGTGAACTCAGCCTAAGGGAGAGGGGAAAAAAAACTGGATCCTGTAAAAAATGGATAATGTTGCATTAGTTGGGATCTGTTTAAGCCATTTCCATCTAAGATCCATTTTTTTTTTTAGACAGAAAAAATAAGGACTGCATGCAGGACAAGCTAAACAGTGATGTGAATGCACGCTAAGCTGTGGGAAAGTTTGTTTCTGAGTTTAGAGAGGAGATGACCCCCCTTTCTCCTAAGATGTTGTAGCAGGCCATAAAACCTGGAGACAAATTCAGTCCTGTGTTAAGTGTGTCAAAGACAGTCATAAATTTGGATTCTCAAACTTGTCTATCCCTTTGGGATTTGAAATGACCCTTTAATATTCATACTTGGAGGTCTGTAATGCTTTGGCCAGGATCGCTAAAATGTTTGCCAACAGGGAAAGATGTCTTTTTTTCCTTTATGGAGTTTGTGTTAGAGGAGCCGCCTTTAGTCCGGAAGAGGCGGCCAACAAATGGACAGTGTTTCCAAGACTGCTAATGACAAAGGTAATGGGAGAGTGGCAGAGGGGGCAGAACAGTGAAGATCTGGTGCGCTGAGGGGCTTGGCCCACCCATGGTGCACCAATTAGCTAATTTTCATATAAATAAAATTGGCTACATCTCTTTAGATCTCATATTCAATAGCACTGCTACGTAAATATATGACCAAGATATCATTTTACTTAGCAGGATCAACCCTACCAGACATTATCCACTTCAGCCCCCCTAGCTTAAACGCCCTTAATGACCAGGCCACTTTTTACAATTCCGCACTACACTACTTTCACCGTTTATTGCTCCGTCATGCAACTTACCACCCAAATGAATTTTACCTCCTTTTCTTCTCACTAATAGAGCTTTCATTTGGTGGTATTTCATTGTTGCTGACATTTTTACTTTTTTTGCTATTAATAAAAATTTAACGACATTTTTCACTTTCTGTTGTAAATTTTTTTTTTTAAAAACTACATTTCTATATACATTTTTCTCAAAAATTATTGTTCTACATGTCTTTGATAAAAAAAGTCCAATAAGTATATATTTATTGGTTTTGGTAAAAGTTATAGCGTTTACAAACTATGGTGCAAAAAAGTGAATTTCCGCATTTTGAAGCAGCTCTGACTTTCTGAGCACCTGTCATGTTTCTTCAGGTGCTAGAATGCCAGGATAGTATAAATACCCCCCAAATCACACCATTTTAGATAGAAGACACCCCAAAGTATTCGCGGAGGGGCATGGTGAGTTCATGTATCATTTTATTTTTTTTCACAAGTTAGCGGAAAATGACACTTTCTGAGGAAAAAAATAAAAATAATAAAGTTTCCATTTCTGCTAACTTCTGGCAAAAAAAAAAAAATCTACCACGGACCCACTATGCCCCTCAGTGAATACCTTGGGGTGTCTACTTTCCGAAATGGGGTCACTTGTGGGGTGTGTTTACTGTTCTGGCATTTTGGGCGGGGCTAAATTGTGAGCAGCCCTGTAAAAGCTAAAGGTACTCGTTGGAATTTAGGTCCCCTTTGCGCACCCAGGCTGCAAAAAAGTGTCACTCATGTGGTATTGCCGTGCTCGGGAGAAGTAGGGAAATGTGTTTTGGGGTGTATTTTTACATATACCCATGTTGGGTGAGAGAAATATCTCTGTAAACTGACAACTTTGTATAAATTTTTTTTAAAAGTTGTCGTTTACAGCGATATTTCTCACACAAAGTATGGGTATATATAAAATACACCCCAAAACTTATTGCCCTACTTCTCCTGAGTACTGGCAATACCACATGTGTGACACTTTTTGCAGCCATGATGCGCAAAGGGCCCTAAAACCAATGAGTACCTTTAGGATTTCACAGGGCATTTTTACGCATTTGGATTCCAGACTTCTTCTCACGCTTTAGGGGCCCCTAAAATGCCAGGACAGTATAAATACCCCACATGTGACCCCATTTTAGAAAGAAGACACCCCAAGGTATTCTGTGAGGGGTATGGTGAGTTCATGTAAAATTTTATTTTTGTCACAAGTTAGTGAAATAAGAGACTTTGTAAAAAAAAAATATCAATTTCCGCTAACTTGTGCCAAAAATAAAAATTCTGTGAACTCGCCATGCCCCTCACGGAATACCTTGGGGTGTCTTCTTTCCAAAATGGGGTCACATGTGGGTATTTATACTGACCTGGCATTTTAGGGCCCTAAAGCGTGAGAATCCAAATGCGTAAAAATGCCCTGTGAAATCTAAAGGTACTCATTGGTTTTAGGGCCCTTTGCGCATCTTGGCTGCAAAAAGTGTCACTCATGTGGTATCGCCGTACTCAGGAGAAGTAGGGCAATGTGTTTTGGGGTGTATTTTTAGATATACCCCTGCTGGGTGTGAGAATATCTCTGTAAATGACAACTTTTAAAAAAAATGTATACAAAGTTGTCAATTTACAGAGATATTTCTCTCACCCAGCATGAGTATATGTAAAAATACACCCCAAAACACATTGCCCTACTTCTCCTGAGTACGGCGATACCACATGTGTGCCACTTTTTTGCAGCCAAGATGCGCAAAGGGGCCCTAAAACCAATGAGTACCTTTTAGGATGGCATTTTTACGCATTTTTCTTCTCACGCTTTAGGGCCCCTAAATTGCCAGGGCAGTATAATACCCCACATGTGACCCCATTTTGGAAAGAAGACACCCCAAGGTATTCTGTGAGGGGCATGGCGAGTTCACAGAAGATTTTTTGGCACAAGTTAGCGGAAATTGATTTTTTATTGTTTTTTCTCATATAGTCTCCCTTTCTGCTAACTTTTGACAAAAAGTTAAATTTTTCACGGACTCACTATGCCCCTCAGCGAATACCTTGGGGTGTCTTATTTCCAAAATGGGATCATTTGTGGGGTGTTTGTACTGTTCTGGCATTTTGGGTGGGGCTAAACTGTGAGCAGCCATGTAAAAGCTAAAGGTTCTCGTTGGAATTTGGGCCCCTTTGCGCACCCAGGCTGCAAAAAAGTGTCACTCATGTGGTATCGCCGTACTCAGGACAAGTAGGGCAATGTGTTTTGTGGTGTATTTTTACATATACCCATACTTTGTGTGAGAAATATTGCTGTAAATTGACAACTTTGTATAAAAAAAAATTAAAAAGTTGTCATTTACAGAGATATTTCTCTCACCTAGACAATGATAAGCCACGTAACCTTACTCCTCTAGATGCGCGATATCCATGAATATTTTTGCAACAATAAAGAGGCCGCTAATGAGTACCTTTAGGATTTCACAGGGCATTTTTACGCATTTGGATTCTCACACTTTAGGACCCCTAAAATGCCAGGGCAGTATAAATACTCCACAAGTGACCCCATTTTGGAAAGAAGACATCCCAAGGTATTCTGTGAGGGGCATGGCGAGTTCACAGAAAAAAAAAAATTTGGCACAAGTTAGCGGAAATTGATATATATATATTTTTTTACAAAGTCTCATATTCCACTAACTTGTGACAAAAAATAAAATTTTCCATGAACTCGCCATACCCCTCACGGAATACCTTGGGGTGTCTTCTTTCTAAAATGGGTTCACATGTGAGGTGTTTGTACTGCCCTGGCATTTGAGGGTCTCCGCAATCATTACATGTATGGCCAGCATTAGGAGTTTCTGCGATTCTCCTTATATTGAGCATACGGGTAATGAGATTTTTTTTTTCCGTTCAGCCGCTGGGCTGAAAAAAGAAAAAAAATGAACGGCACAGATTTTTTCATTCGCATCGATCAATGTGGATGAAAAAATCTCTGCCAAAATCAGTGACTGCGGTGCGGTGGGAGCTAGCTACCTAACAAGTAGCTAACTAACTGGCGGTGATAGGGGACCCTTATGCCCCATGTCACACGTCCGAAATTCTGTTTGCGGAACGGAATTGCGGACCCATTCATTTTTATGGGGACAGACTTTGTCCCGCTCGGATCCGGAATTGCGGATCCGCACTTACGGGTCTGCACTTCCGTTCCGCAAAAATATAGAACATGTCCTTCTCTTGTCCGCAATTGCGGACAAGAAAAAGCATTTTCTATATAGTTCTGGCAATGTGCGGATCTTCAAAATGCAGAAAGCACATTGACGGTGTCCGTGTTTTGCGGATCCGCGCCGCAGATCCATGGCACGGATCTGTGGATCCGTGGATCCGCAAAACACATATGGACATGTGAATAGAGCCTTACAGGGGGGTGATCAGTGACAGGGGGGTGATCAGGGAGTCTATATGGGGTGATCAGGGGTTAACAAAGGGTTAATAGTGGTTATAAAGTGAGGGGGGTGGGGGTCTTAGTGTAGTGTTTGGTGCAACTTTACATAGTTACCTGGTCCTCTGGTGGTCGATCCCAGCAAATGGGACCACCAGAGTACCAGGTAGCAGGTATATCAGACGCTGTTAACAAAACAGCGTCTGATATACCACTTTGATCTAATTTATTTTACATTTACAGCCTGCCAGCGATGGATCATCGCTGGCAGGCTGTAGTATAACTGCAGAGCCGCGCTCTGCTGTGAGCGCGCGCGTTCACAGCAGATCTCGCCTCTCGCGAGATGACGCACGGATGCGTCCAGGAGGAACAAACTTGCCGCCGCCTGGACGCATCCGTGCGTTAGGCGGTCGGCAAGGAGTTATGCCTGGTTTAAAAGAGGTGATCCTGATGACAGATGCTCTCTAACATTTATGGTTGTTTTTCTTTTGAAATGGCAAAAAAAGACAAATGAAAGCTATAAATTTTCTATTAGAGGTTATCCCATGATAAATTTAGGGTCTAATCATTCTTTCAGGTGATATAAAATATATTTGATTTAACTACATTATAAAAAAAACACCTATAGGCTACCTGCGCACATTGCATAATATTCAGTTTTTCGGCATAGATTCCCGTGCAGAAAAACCACAGCGTAGTACAGTACCAGCAAAGTGTATAAGATTACACAAATCTCATATGCGCTTTGTGGATTGTTTTTGTGCGGGAATTGACCTGCAGTGTGGATTTCCAAATCCGCAGCATGTCAATTATGCTTGCGGTTTTATCTGCAGATTTGACCCTTTTCCAATGAAGGGTGAGATCTGCGGCAAAACTGCATCTAATCGCCACCAAAATCTGCAATTTTAAACACGTGTAAATCCACATGGTAATTCATGCAAATCTTATGTGCGATCACCCACACCTGTGTGTAGGCGGCCTTAGACCTAATTTACATTTCGGTATTTATGTTAGTATTTTGCTCTGCTACTTGTAAGAGTGGGTACAAGACACATAAAAGGTGCACATCTTTCTACTGTATTTTTCTCTATGTTCCACTCCTGATTTTGGTTTATAGCTGACATTTTACATTTTTTTCCTTTTTTTTTGAGTACACCAACCAACTTTCATCTGTAAAAGTCTCACTTGAAAATGATATGATGCCTTGTGAGACTCAGTATTTAACTTGGTTCCATATATTACTTGGTACAATAGAAAAAAATGCACAGGATCTTCAGGCTACTTCTCTTGGATTATAAGGCCTCATGCACACGACCGTTGGTGTTTTGCGGTCCGAAAACCGCGGATTCACAATACACGGAAGCTGCTCTGTGTTCCGTTCCGCAATTTGCAGAACGGAACGAGGCCCATTGTAGAAATGCCTATTCTTGTCCGCAAAACGGACAAGAATAGGACATGCTCTATTTTTTCTGCGGGGGCACGGAACAGAGCAATGGATGCGGACAGCACATGCAGTGCTGTCCGCATCTTTTGCGGCCCCATTGAAGTGAATGGGTCCGAGCCCGAGCCGCAAAATATGCGGCTCGGACGCGGACCACAACAACGGTCGTGTGCATGAGGCCTAATGCTCACAATTTTCCAATTTCACTCATCACCACCTGCAAACAGTAATTTAATGGATGCTCCGGAAAATGACTGGAATGAGCTGTGGAATCAGCACTCATGTTTTAATTATATGCCTCTTTTTATCTGATGTTTACACTGACTGATGAGCTAGGCGATTGTCGGGAAGGATGCATTCCCTCCCGTCAATCGCTTGCTCGGTAGATGAGGAGACCGTTGCTATTACATACAGCAATCTCCTCCTCAGTATAGGGACGAACGATCATTAATGCCATCGCTCGTCCCTATGCTTATTGTTTCCTGGCAGCAGAGCGCCTATTACCCAGTGTGATCTGCCGCTGGCAAACAAGGATTTTTAAACATGTTAAAAGATTCCGATAACTGGATGAACGAGCTTTTGCTTGTTCATCAGGTAATCAGCGCCAGTATTACACTGACAGATGATCACTAACTAGCGTTACTACGAACGTTTGTTAGCAATCATCTTCGACATTATCTATTGGTGTAATAGGACCTTTAGCCTAATAATAGGTGCCCATTGTTCATCTGTATAGATCACTTTATTGCAGTTATCTGCTTATCTGTCATTCTAATCCTGCCTGTAATGATATCACCTCTGTGTATAGATAAGACAGGATACACCATTCACAATTTTGGCTACTTTTGGCACTTTGTTGCATGCCGATTTGCTATATTTGATTACAATATTTTATGAAAAATAACATCCCTAAAAAAAAGTCTGGGTATCACTCTCCTTTTCCAAATTTCACATTCCCACCTATCCGTTGGTTGAACTTGATGGTCATACTGTATGTCTTTTTTCAACAATATTAACTATGAGACAGTGCATTTTATACACATTGTATTTATGCATAGTACTTAAGCCACCCTGCTGTTTTAACTCCAAACTAAACATCTTAATTTTGATAATCCTTCTGGATACTGCAATCCACCAATTTCCTTAATTACTTTTGTCATCTGCCTCTGAATTTGCTTCAGTTCAGCTATGTCTTATTCTTATTCTTAGGCGCCCAAAACTGTACACAGTACTCCATGTGTGGTCTGACTTTTACTTTAATCAACCTCTCGTTTGTTATTAAAAGTGTGCCTACAATTTTTTTTTAAATGGTTAAAAATGTGTTGCCAATTCGTTTCTTAATTTATCTTTATATGAATCAAAGTTTTTTTTTTTTTTCTGACACAGAGCTTCAGATACATTCTTCACCTCACACAGCCTTAAGCCACTTTCACATGGTCAGTATTTTGTCAGTATTTTTTGTCAGTATTTATCAAGGTTGTCATTCTAAGGCCTCTTTCACACGAGCGTGTTCAGATTAGGTCCGGATGCGTTGCGGATGCGTTCAGTGAAAACTGTGCGATTTCACAGGCAAAGCCATTCAGTTTTGCCTGCGATTGCGTTCAGTTGTTCAGTTTTTTCCGCGCGGCTGCAATGCGTTTTGATGCGTTTTTCACGCGCGTGATAAAAAACTAAAGGTTTACAAACAACATCTCCTAGCAACCATCAGTGAAAAACGCACGCACCCACACCTGCTTGCGCATGCAATGCGTTTTTCACACAGCCCCATTCACTTCTATGGGGCTAGGGCTGCGTGAAAAACGCAGAATATGGAACATGCTGCGATTTTCACGCAACGCACAAGTGATGCGTGAAAAAAAAACGCTTATGTACACAGACCCATTGAAATGAATGGGTCAGGATTCAGTGCGGGTGCAATGCGTTCACATCACGCATTGCACCCGCGCGGAAAACTCGCCCGTGTGAAAGGGGCCTAAGGGCAATAGTCAAAATGCTTTAGGGGCAATCGATAATGTATACTCTCTTCTAAACAGTTGTCCCAGGTAGATTTTAGAAAACAGTGAATATCAGTGAGTGAATTGTCTAGAGAGAGAGTGAAAAATGCACAATACCTACTGGCCAGTAAATGTGATGTCCCATCCATTCACATGCACGTCATTGCTGAGGGCCGGTCAATGGCCCCTGCATTAATTGCTCTGTAATCTGCGACCAGAAAAAAATAGATTTCACTCTCAGACAACCCCTTTAACAAAAGTTGCATAACAAATAAACAGATCTTAAATCCATGGTGAAATCCCAATTTAAAAGAATTTCTGAAGATAATTGATTTGAATTAGTTTGATGCCTTGCTTATTCACGAAAGGTCAAATGATTACTCTTTTTCTGACTAGGTATGGTTTAGGGCATTGGTCCACCACCATTCGTACCCTGAGAGCCACATTCGGCACTCAGAGATGGTCACAATCCACATTTGATACAACCATTATGCACTTGTTCTATTCTTAATAATAGGACCTGAGCATAATACTTGGCAGGATTTGGATGGTTACAGAAGCAACTGTCCGACCTGGCGTGCAGTAACCATACAATGGCAAACTATAGGCCATCAGCATGGGTGTATAACCTACTAGAGCAGGTGATAAAGGTCAGAATGACACTTTAGATGAGAAAAAGGGGGGGGCACTCTAAAACTTAAAGTATAACTGTCAAATTTTTTTTTTTTTTACTATTGGATTCTGGTGATTAATATTACCTTGTTGGCCCTGTTTTAATTTCTGATTCTTAAATAAATAACCCCTAAAAGCCACCTAAAAGTCCCCAGTATTGGCTATTGTTACCTGAGATAAAATCAGGTTGCTATGTTCCTTCCGTCTACCAGATGAGAGGACGTCTACCAGATGAGAGGACGGAGCACGCTGCGTGCACTGGGAACTGATAGTGAGTCAACATTGTAAGGGAATGTATAAAAAGCCAGGTTCTTCCTGACAGGAGATAACAGTGCTGGGCTGTGTGTGTGAACTTCTCCACATGCCTCTGCTTGGCAGACACTCCCTTAGCAGTGAAGGACGATGTAGAGCCCAGTGTATAAATGACAGCCTTATCTGATAAGAGGAGAGCTTGTAGGAGGACTATAGGCTTCAGCCAGACCTGGGAACTTCACTGCAAGACCCCCCTATACAGAGCTGGTCTTCACTAACTTCACTGCAGGTGTCCTATGGATTAGAGTCAGGGCTGAGGGCAGCCATTTTAACAGAATAGTGAAATTTCAGTTTTATGCAGACTGGTTGCTAAGGGCTGAATCTTATTAAATAAGGGGTAAGTAAGTCTAATAGTTATTGATTCAGGAATATTATCATATTAGTAACTATATATATGAAAACTGAAATTAGGGTCTAAATGTGACAGTTATCCTTTAACATTTATTGTACGGTATAAAATAAAACCCCCAACAAAGCTACTAGCAGGCAACTGGGTTACAGGTCGAGTGGAACCGTCTTAATAGATAGACGGATCTCGCCTGTAAAAATGTCGACTAGAGGCCCATAAGGGCCAAAAAGACCAAGTGGGATGGAATAGGGGTCAAGCGGTATCCCGTAGTGAGGTATCAAATTGACACGGTCTCCTGTGGTGAAAGGAGGGACTGGCCCTAGATACCCCTACTTGGCCTATAACACCCTATACCTAGAACAGCGTCCTAACCCCGCAAGGAGCGGCGCTGTTACTGGAACCTTGACCTGTTAAATGCACCCTAGACAGCCCTCAACGGCAGGGGGTCAGGGGAGAGATACAGGAACAAGGTATATAAGAAAATGTGTAATCTCAACATGCTTATTACAGTATTACGTCCAATTTGTGGTCCCTACGCGTTTCGTCATACGTAACTGGACAGGCCTCAGACTCGTCAGGGACGGGGCCCAAAGCATGGAAACCCAAGGTTCCTCCAATGGAACCTAAACAAAACACATAACCAAAACGTCCGAATTCAGCAGGGACATAAATAGAGTACGGATCGCAACATATGGGGTAAAGTCAATAACTTACTTTGAGCAGAAATCAGCGGCGTATGGCCGGATCAGACAGGCTGGTTCTCGCCCGTCAGGGATTGTTCTCCCAGGTTGCGCCGGTAGTCGGACATGCTGAGTGTGTGTCTGCCTCTTTTGAACCCTGCAGACGCTGGCGCACGTCGCGGCCCGGATGACGTCACTCGACGTGATGACGTCATCTCGTAGCCGCGCGCCTGCGCACCGCACTAAGTTGCTATCATATGGGGTCGGGCGCTGTATGTGCCGGTAACCAAGCAACGAGGGCATGCGCATTTGTGTGCCACTCGATAGTATTGGCTCACCAGCACCAACAGTTCAATGATAGCATACTAAAATTGAAAGACCAACAGTGGGTCAGTAATATGCAGGGAGACGGGTGGGTGGTATAACCCCACCTAGTAGTTCTCCCAGAACGGGGGCTTGTGGCGATAAGCCCATCACAGACAAACAGGTAGGCAAGCACGGGACAAGCCTAAAATACAGTGACAGATGCAGATAAAAAATAAATGCAGAGAGCGAAGGTGCCCACGAGTGACAATCACCCTAGACCACCCAATTATGGATGCTTATATACAGGATAGCAAGACAACAAAGATATAAGAGAGGAATATAAGAGAAGAATACTTGTATATATAATTGCGGGAGGGACGAAAGGGAGGCTATTAAAACCCTGGAGAGGAACAAATCTATTATTGTGAAACCATCTGACAAAGGTGGGAATGTAGTGTTAATGGATATATCTGTCTACAAAGATATGTGCATTTCCATCCTGAGTGATCGGTCAGGTTATGAGGTCCTTAGAAACGACCCCACATCCATGTATCAGACCGAACTACGTGAGATCTTGGGGAGGGCAAAGGGGCTGCGATTAATTGATGGCGAGGAGTTTGAGTTTCTGTTCCCCCGCAATCCGGTTACGGCCACTTTCTATTGCCTCCCCAAGGTCCACAAAGAGACGGTACCAATCAGAGGGAGACCTATTGTCTCAGGTGTAGGTTGCCTGTCACAAAACTGTGGTGTATACGTGGATCATATCTTGCGTCCCTTCGTTGGGAGCCTTCCCTCATATATACGTGATACCAGTGATCTTCTCCTACGCTTGGAGGGTGTTTATATGGAACCAGATTGGTTCTTGGCATCTATTGATGTTGAGGCCCTCTACTCCTCTATCCCTCACGATAGGGGAGTCGAGGCCTCAGCACACTTCCTTAAGACAAGGGGTGTACAATTCAGTGAACATAACAAATTCGTTCTGGAACTTCTCCGTTTCGTCCTTACCAGGAACTTTTTTCTCTTCGACGGGCGACTCTACCACCAGCTCAGGGGCACTGCCATGGGCAGTTCATGCGCACCATCCTATGCTAACCTGCTCCTGGGCTGGTGGGAGGAGAATGTGGTCTTCAGTGAGGGGATGGAGAAGTTTGCTCACTGTATCACACTTTGGACCCGCTTCATTGACGATGTGTTCGTCATTTGGAGCGGGTCCGAAGAACAATTCAACGAGTTTGTGGGTACCCTTAACATCAACAATCTCAACCTGCGATTTACGTCTGTGATTATGAAGGATTGCCTTCCTTTTCTAGACATTGTTTTGGTAAGGGGAGAGGATGGCAGCCTCCAGAGTACAATCTATCGGAAACCCACGGCGACTAATTCTCTACTTAGGTGGGAGAGCTGCCACCCAACCCCCTGAAGTGTGGCATACCTGTAGGCCAATACCTACGTCTCAGACGTAACTGCTCGAACGATGGGGAGTTTAAGAAGCAGGCTGACATCTTACGCAGGAGATTTCAGGAGAGGGGTTACCCGGATAGGACCCTACGTAGGGCCTATCAACGTGCTAAGAATACTACCCGTTTGGCTCTCCTACACCCGGCCAATAAGCCATTGAAACCCGCTGAGAAGATCACACGGGTCATTGGAACTTTGACACTGCAGCTAGAGAGGTCCGTGCAGTGATTCAAAAACACTGGGAAATCCTGCTTATGGACCCAGACCTCAAGGACACTCTCAGTCCTGTCCCACCAATCACCTTTAGGAGGGGTACCAACATCCGTGATCACTTAGTCTACAGTCATTTTGCGTCTCCACCCATCACGACGTGGCTGACAAACCCGCCAAAGGTTGCTTCCGATGCGGCAACTGCAGCTTCTGTAGTTCTATATCCCAAGGCAAATCCCTGAGGGAAACCCCAATGGGTTTATACACTACATACGCGACTTCATTAACTGTCGCACGGTTGGTCTGATCTATCTATTGACATGCCAGTGTGGCATCAGGTACGTGGGAAAGACCCGCAGAGAATTCCGTAAACGCATGGGGAACACCTCTGCGACATACGGAACAACAAGGACACTCCGGTGGCCAGACATGTCCACACGAACCATGGGGGCCGCGTATCTGCGGTCAGCTTCATGGGTATAGAAAAGTTGAAAGACCCAGACGGGGAGGTGATTGGGAGAAACGGATCCTCCAGAGGGAGTGCTGGTGGATCTTCAAATTAGATACCTGCACTCCCAAAGGACTTAACGAGCAACTACATTTTAGTTGCTTTGTGTGACTGACAGTTGCCAACATGTCCCCTCTAGTACTTGAATACTTGTATTCTTCTCTTATATTCCTCTCTTATATCTTTGTTGTCTTGCTATCCTGTATATAAGCATCCATAATTGGGTGGTCTAGGGTGATTGTCACTCGTGGGCACCTTCGCTCTCTGCATTTATTTTTTATCTGCATCTGTCACTGTATTTTAGGCTTGTCCCGTGCTTGCCTACCTGTTTGTCTGTGATGGGCTTATCGCCACAAGCCCCCGTTCTGGGAGAACTACTAGGTGGGGTTATACCACCCACCCGTCTCCCTGCATATTACTGACCCACTGTTGGTCTTTCAATTTTAGTATGCTATCATTGAACTGTTGGTGCTGGTGAGCCAATACTATCGAGTGGCACACAAATGCGCATGCCCTCGTTGCTTGGTTACCGGCACATACAGCGCCCGGCCCCATATGATAGCAACTTAGTGCGGTGCGCAGGCGCGCGGCTACGAGATGACGCCATCACGCCGAGTGACGCCATCCGGGCCGCGACGTGCGCCAGCGCCTGCAGGGTTCAAAAGAGGCAGACACACACTCAGCATGTCCGACTACCGGCGCAACCTGGGGAGAACAATCCCTGACGGGCGAGAACCAGCCTGTCTGATCCGGCCATACGCCGCTGATTTCTGCTCAAAGTAAGTTATTGACTTTACCCCATATGTTGCGATCCGTACTCTATTTATGTCCCTGCTGAATTCGGACGTTTTGGTTATGTGTTTTGTTTAGGTTCCATTGGAGGAACCTTGGGTTTCCATGCTTTGGGCCCCGTCCCTGATGAGTCTGAGGCCTGTCCAGTTACGTATGATGAAACGCGTAGGGACCACAAATTGGACGTAATACTGTAATAAGCATGTTGAGATTACACATTTTCTTATATACCTTGTTCCTGTATCTCTCCCTGACCCCCTGCCGTTGAGGGCTGTCTAGGGTGCATTTAACAGGTCAAGGTTCCAGTAACAGCGCCGCTCCTTGCGGGGTTAGGACGCTGTTCTAGGTATAGGGTGTTATAGGCCAAGTAGGGGTATCTAGGGCCAGTCCCTCCTTTCACCACAGGAGACCGTGTCAATTTGATACCTCACTACGGGATACCGCTTGACCCCTATTCCATCCCACTTGGTCTTTTTGGCCCTTATGGGCCTCTAGTCGACATTTTTACAGGCGAGATCCGTCTATCTATTAAGACGGTTCCACTCGACCTGAACCCAGTTGCCTGCTAGTAGCTTTGTTGGGGGTTTTTTATTTTATACCGTACAATAAATGTTAAGTTTTAGAGTGCCCCCCCCTTTTTCTCATTTCTGGTTACACGCCTTGGGAGCATTACACTGGTCCTTCAGATAGGTTCCGGTTGGAGACAATAGCTTTCATTTATATTTGTTAGCTTACAGGGGATATGGCTGGTTTCCTCCCCACAGGCCTTGACAGGGAAACTTGGATCACTGAAGTAGGCACCATTTTCTCTGAACAAGTCTATATACAGAAAAAGTATACACCGACATTTAATGGTGCATTCGCTGAGCTAACTCGAATATATAAAGAATACGTTACCTCATGGTGGGAGGTTCAATCCCTGGAACAATACATTAAACAAGGCATTGTCCCACGGGGTTTACGTATATCCCTCACTCCATCCAGCAGAAGCAGAAGCTCCGAACTACTCAAAAATGGGAGAGGGAAGCGACAAATAGTTCGCTCCGGTTCATGCAGCTTCTGTTGGAGGAGGAACGGAATATATTTTCACGTGCTGACAAACAACTAAGTGAACAAATAGAGGTTACTAAAAGATTTAGCTCCGAATCTGAGTTTATTAACAGGGAAAAACAGCTGCAGAATACAGTGGAAAGGTACCAGTATCACCTTAAGGATAGAAAGCATCGCCAGTTCACCCGAGATTTGCAGGATTTAAAAGACAACAAAGCATATCTTTTCTTGACCAACCCAGATAGTACACAGAAAACAGACATCTCTTCAACCGATACAGAAATATCGGATAGCGAGAAAGATAGACAGCCCAGACCCAGGGGTCGAGGAAGGGGTGGTTCTAGGCCGAGAAGGAGAGGTGGTCGGACATATAACAGTAACCAGGCCCCTTACCCTCCCCAAGGGGGACATTTTTAGACCAAGAACCGCCATACCCCTGCGGAATCGGAACACAGGGATACAATCATCAATGCCCCAGTAGATGACAGATTGGTGATTAATCTTTCATCACACAATCTGACGATAGGGGAAGAAAAACTACTGAGACGGGGACTTTCCTTTGTCCCGACTGCTAAATTCGATATGTTCCGGTGGGTCAAAGATCTTCATCTTTTCGCACGCAAACTGCGTTGGCATAAGCATTTCAAGTTAGTTGAAAAACGTGAGAGTCGAGAACTGGGCATCCCAGTGGACATCTTGGGGATGTTCGACTCCTCTTCAGTCTGGATAAAACATTACCCATACAAGATGGTGAGGGCCCTTTCACTAACTTGAAGAACAAAAGCGTGAAAATGCCTCCACAGAATGAGGTGACTTGTATTGACGTGTTCCTTAAGCAAACCATCCAGGACCTCGGACTACTATCGTCCACCCCGCAACGATATAATTGCGGGAGGGACGAAAGGGAGGCTATTAAAACCCTGGAGAGGAACAAATCTATTATTGTGAAACCATCTGACAAAGGTGGGAATGTAGTGTTAATGGATATATCTGTCTACAAAGATATGTGCATTTCCATCCTGAGTGATCGGTCAGGTTATGAGGTCCTTAGAAACGACCCCACATCCATGTATCAGACCGAACTACGTGAGATCTTGGGGAGGGCAAAGGGGCTGCGATTAATTGATGGCGAGGAGTTTGAGTTTCTGTTCCCCGCAATCCGGTTACGGCCACTTTCTATTGCCTCCCAAGGTCCACAAAGAGACGGTACCAATCAGAGGGAGACCTATTGTCTCAGGTGTAGGTTGCCTGTCACAAAACTGTGGTGTATACGTGGATCATATCTTGCGTCCCTTCGTTGGGAGCCTTCCTCATATATACGTGATACCAGTGATCTTCTCCTACGCTTGGAGGGTGTTTACATGGAACCAGATTGGTTCTTGGCATCTATTGATGTTGAGGCCCTCTACTCCTCTATCCCTCACGATAGGGGAGTCGAGGCCTCAGCACACTTCCTTAAGACAAGGGGTGTACAATTCAGTGAACATAACAAATTCGTTCTGGAACTTCTCCGTTTCGTCCTTACCAGGAACTTTTTCTCTTCGACGGGCGACTCTACCACCAGCTCAGGGGCACTGCCATGGGCAGTTCATGCGCACCATCCTATGCTAACCTGCTCCTGGGCTGGTGGGAGGAGAATGTGGTCTTCAGTGAGGGGATGGAGAAGTTTGCTCACTGTATCACACTTTGGACCCGCTTCATTGACGATGTGTTCGTCATTTGGAGCGGGTCCGAAGAACAATTCAACGAGTTTGTGGGTACCCTTAACATCAACAATCTCAACCTGCGATTTACGTCTGTGATTATGAAGGATTGCCTTCCTTTTCTAGACATTGTTTTGGTAAGGGGAGAGGATGGCAGCCTCCAGAGTACAATCTATCGGAAACCCACGGCGACTAATTCTCTACTTAGGTGGGAGAGCTGCCACCCAACCCCCTGAAGTGTGGCATACCTGTAGGCCAATACCTACGTCTCAGACGTAACTGCTCGAACGATGGGGAGTTTAAGAAGCAGGCTGACATCTTACGCAGGAGATTTCAGGAGAGGGGTTACCCGGATAGGACCCTACGTAGGGCCTATCAACGTGCTAAGAATACTACCCGTTTGGCTCTCCTACACCCGGCCAATAAGCCATTGAAACCCGCTGAGAAGATCACACGGGTCATTGGAACTTTTGACACTGCAGCTAGAGAGGTCCGTGCAGTGATTCAAAAACACTGGGAAATCCTGCTTATGGACCCAGACCTCAAGGACACTCTCAGTCCTGTCCCACCAATCACCTTTAGAAGGGGTACCAACATCCGTGATCACTTAGTCCACAGTCATTTTGCGTCTCCACCCATCACGACGTGGCTGACAAACCCGCCAAAAGGTTGCTTCCGATGCGGCAACTGCAGCTTCTGTAGTTCTATATCCCAAGGCAAATCCCTGAGGGAAACCCCCAATGGGTTTATACACTACATACGCGACTTCATTAACTGTCGCACGGTTGGTCTGATCTATCTATTGACATGCCAGTGTGGCATCAGGTACGTGGGAAAGACCCGCAGAGAATTCCGTAAACGCATGGGGGAACACCTCTGCGACATACGGAACAACAAGGACACTCCGGTGGCCAGACATGTCCACACGAACCATGGGGGCCGCGTATCTGCGGTCAGCTTCATGGGTATAGAAAAAGTTGAAAGACCCAGACGGAGACCCGCAGAGAATTCCGTAAACGCATGGGGGAACACCTCTGCGACATACGGAACAACAAGGACACTCCGGTGGCCAGACATGTCCACACGAACCATGGGGGCCGCGTATCTGCGGTCAGCTTCATGGGTATAGAAAAAGTTGAAAGACCCAGACGGGGAGGTGATTGGGAGAAACGGATCCTCCAGAGGGAGTGCTGGTGGATCTTCAAATTAGATACCTGCACTCCCAAAGGACTTAACGAGCAACTACATTTTAGTTGCTTTGTGTGACTGACAGTTGCCAACATGTCCCCTCTAGTACTTGAATACTTGTATTCTTCTCTTATATTCCTCTCTTATATCTTTGTTGTCTTGCTATCCTGTATATAAGCATCCATAATTGGGTGGTCTAGGGTGATTGTCACTCGTGGGCACCTTCGCTCTCTGCATTTATTTTTATCTGCATCTGTCACTGTATTTTAGGCTTGTCCCGTGCTTGCCTACCTGTTTGTCTGTGATGGGCTTATCGCCACAAGCCCCCGTTCTGGGAGAACTACTAGGTGGGGTTATACCACCCACCCGTCTCCCTGCATATTACTGACCCACTGTTGGTCTTTCAATTTTAGTATGCTATCATTGAACTGTTGGTGCTGGTGAGCCAATACTATCGAGTGGCACACAAATGCGCATGCCCTCGTTGCTTGGTTACCGGCACATACAGCGCCCGACCCCATATGATAGCAACTTAGTGCGGTGCGCAGGCGCGCGGCTATGAGATGACGTCATCACGTTGAGTGACGTCATCCGGGCCGCGACGTGCGCCAGCGTCTGCAGGGTTCAAAAGAGGCAGACACACACTCAGCATGTCCGACTACCGGCGCAACCTGGGAGAACAATCCCTGACGGGCGAGAACCAGCCTGTCTGATCCGGCCATACGCCGCTGATTTCTGCTCAAAGTAAGTTATTGACTTTACCCCATATGTTGCGATCCGTACTCTATTTATGTCCCTGCTGAATTCGGACGTTTTGGTTATGTGTTTTGTTTAGGTTCCATTGGAGGAACCTTGGGTTTCCATGCTTTGGGCCCCGTCCCCTGACGAGTCTGAGGCCTGTCCAGTTACGTATGACGAAACGCGTAGGGACCACAAATTGGACGTAATACTGTAATAAGCATGTTGAGATTACACATTTTCTTATATACCTTGTTCCTGTATCTCTCCCCTGACCCCCTGCCGTTGAGGGCTGTCTAGGGTGCATTTAACAGGTCAAGGTTCCAGTAACAGCGCCGCTCCTTGCGGGGTTAGGACGCGGGTTTTATTTTATACCGCACAATAAATGTTAAGTTTTAGAGTGCCCCCCCCTTTTTCTCATTTCTGGTTACACGCCTTGGGAGCATTACACTGGTCCTTGAGATAGGTTCCGGTTCGAGACAATAGCTTTCATTTATACAGAATGACACTTTAGCAGCAAACAACTGGTGTGCAAACAATAAAAATAGCAAACAGTCCAACAAATCCAGAGTTTTTCACACGCTATAGAAGAAGTCACTTTTTGAAGGAAGATGTTGAGAAAGTGATTTTCTCAACAGCTACTCACATGATTTGTTGTAAAGTGTGTGAAAAATGCGTGATGTTGGATTGTTTGTTATTTTTTTGTTTACACACTAGTTTTGTGCAGTGATATCTGACTAAGTTGGCATACAGTACAGTCCTTCCACTATTCCAATGTCACACCTAGCTTTCATTTTATGAAAGAAAACTAGTGTTTATCTTAGTCCCAGTTCTCTTTTTTTCAGCTCCTCAGCAGTAGTGATGAGCGGCAGGTGCCATATTCGATTTCGACGAAATTCGCGAATATTCGAATGAATATTCGTTTCGTATTCGTCGAAATCGAATATTCGTCATTTTTTCTAGTTATCGCGATTAAAATGCGATTTAAATAATCGCATATTGCGATTTGTACTTAAGGCTACTTTCCTATTGGTTTCATATCTAGAATTAGCGAGGATGACGAATATGACGAATGTATTCGTCATATTCCTCAAAACGAAGATAACGAAGTATTCTACATCTTCGTTTTAGCAACCTATTCGTCAACCTCGCTAATTCTAGCAATCAAATAGGAAGGTTGACTATAGAGACAGCTGTGTTAAATTAGCTATGCGATTTTTTTAATACAATAATTATATTACTTGATATGATAATATTATTATAAGTATTCTATTTATTAAAAAAAAAAAAATCGCATAGCGAATTTAACACAGCTGTCTGAAGTCAACCTTCCTATTTGATTGCTAGAATTAGCGAGGTTGACGAATAGGTTGCTAAAACGAAGATGTAGAATACTCGTTATCTTCGTTTTGAGGAATATGACGAATACATTCGTCATATTCGTCATCTCGCTAATTCTACCAAGCCAACCATAACTTCTGTGCTCATGGAGCGTCCCCATCACCATGGGAACGTCTCCATATACTAAAATGTACTGTCGGATTTGAGGAATTACGTTGAAATCGCAATGCGATTAATTCAAGTTATATTAATCGCATTGCGATTTCAACTTAGAGCTGGGTTTATAATGGGTCAGCTTGCTAGAATTAACGAAGTTAACGAATATGGAATATAGCAGCAGTGCTAAGTTGAAATCGCAATGCGATTAATTTAACTTAAAGTATTCGCATTGCGATTTCAACTTAGCACTGCTAGTGCATAGCATATATTCCATATTCGTTAATTCTAGCCTATGTAAGATAGCAGTGCTAAGTTGTAATCGCAATGCGATTAATATAACTTGAATTAATCGCATTGCGATTTCAACGTAATTCCTCAAATCCGACAGTACATTTTAGTATATAGAGATTTTCCCATGGAAGGGGACGCTCCATGAGCACGGAAGTCGGCAGAAGCGGCAACGGGCACTGACTGGAGCAGCCAGGAAGCCAGGAATCCTCATGACAGGTAAGAACTACTTTTGGGAAGTGGGAAAGAAAAAAATATAACTAAAAAAAAAAAAAAAAAAAAACGAATATTCGAAATAGCGAATTTATAGCGCTATATTCGAAATATTCGCGAATTAGCGAAGTGCCGATATTCGCTAAAAAAATTCGCTTTTCGAATATTCGCGCTCAACACTACTCAGCAGAGCACAAGTAGTGTATTAGTCCCACAGTCAGCAACAACTTGTATGCTGGGCTACACTGACCTGACGGGAGACCGCCTGATGCACTTGGAAAACAGAAATAAGCCAAGCATTGAATGGCTGAGACTCAGCCAACCAGCATAAGTATTATTTTGCCCTGGGCAGCAAGTTAGTTATGTGCTGTGTGACTGACACTCAATGGTGTACCTCCAAAGAAAGCAGACCATGCAGCCGCTATGGGGCTCATGGGGGGAAGGGGGCCCGGCATAGATTAATGGGTCCAGCCCCTAATTACACTTACTACCTTGTCTGCCAGCCAGGCTCTGCCTTCTGGATCCATGATCTGTGTTACGCCTCTGCTCAGGTCCCCTCTCTCCTTATCCAGCCCATCAGTGACAGACAGTGGCTCCATAAATTCGCCACCTGAGTCCCGGTGAGTGCTCTGTCTCTCTGCTCCATGGTGGATGCTAGCTCTCCAATCAGCATTTGCAGTGCCAGCAGAGCATGCTCCTGATTGGCTAGCATAGCTTCCAGCAGAGAAATTTGAATGAGCTACATGGGACAATTAGCAGACATCCCACTAATCTGCACACGTTGCAACATGTAAATGACATTGCAGCAGGGTCACTTGCGGACTGGAGCCATCACTGGCAGTACACATCACAGCCTGCTAATGGCCTTGCTGACCCTGCAATGTCATTATCATGCCAGTGGCATTATAATGGCATCATAGCAGGGCCAGAGTCAGCCACAATGAATATTGCAGTGATGGCTCCGGCCCATGGGTAGCCCTGCTGTCATCATTATGCTGCCTGCTCTGCTCCTACATATCAATAAGCCACCAGTACCACTCTACTCTGCTCTCACTAGAAGCTGTGAACATTCTGAGGCCACTGGACCCTGCAGCGCTATCTGCTCTCGGTCTGTTAACATAAACTACCGTCCCTGGAAGCGATATCAGCGCCAACATCCCTGAACCTGCCAAGCGCTATCTAGTGTATATAGGTGAACATAGTTTTATTGCTGGTGATATCGGTGGCTCATGAGCGCCACCTAATCTGCTCTCAAATGCGTTTTTGTCTTTGGAAGTTGGGCTGTTTTGAGGTACCCTGACCCTCCAGTATTATGCTGTGTACACATCAACCACCACATAAATATTATAACCTGACCCTTTAGTACTGTCTGCTCTGGACACGACCTTTCCAAGCGCCATCTAGTATCTATAGGTGAACATAGTTTTATTGCTGGCGACATCAGTGGCTCTTGAGCGCCACCTTTTCTGCTCTCAAGTGAATGTGTTTCTCTTTAGAAGTTGGGCTGTTTTGAGGTACCCTGACCGTCCAGTATTATGTTATGTACACTTTGGCAATCACATAAATGTTATAACCTGACCCTCTAGTACTGTCTGCTCTGGACATGGACTGCATTTTTTCTTGAATAATGACTTAATGTCCATGCACATGTCATACACAGACACCATAGTGTTCAGAACAAGGTAAAATGTCTACTCCTTCCCTAGCAGCAAACACTGACAGAAGAATTACAGATTTATAGAGAAGAAATGATATAGGGTATAATTGTTGGCACTATAGGGGGCATTGTTATTACTGGGGCACTATAAAAAGCATTATTATTACTAGGGACATTATTACTACTTGGAGCAGTATTTTTTCTGTGGTACAGTATATGGGATAATGGGGAGCATAGCAGGCACAGTGTTGGGTGGTACCAGGATGACATAGTTAAGGCACCAGGATGGGGTGTTTGTGTTGAGAAGGTGGGGAACATGATGGAAAAGTGAGGAATCTAAGAGGTTTGTGTAAAAAACATTGCAGGTACGAGACGCGGCTGAAAGGTATCATCATGGTGGTCTATTGTTCAGATGGAGAAGATGAAGAAAAAGAACATCAACATTAGAGTAGACATCACTGGATAAAAAGGATATGTAATGCAGAAAAATACTTCAGAGGGGATTATCTTTTTGCCCTATTGACAAATTTAATGAATTTGGTTTGTTTGTGGACTGTAATACCTTTATTAGGAAAATTACATTACAAAGACACTTTGCTATCACCTCTAAACAACCGAGTAGTGGGGCAATTATGGGCAGGGAAAATGTAAGAGCTAATACCCCTCTAATACCAGCTCACACGGATCTGAAACTGAAGTCCACCTTCAATCTTATTCACCATAGAGGAAACCATATAAACACCTTCTTTCTGTTGGTGGTAAAAGATATCAGAAATATAAATAATAATCTTAAAATCAAAAACAATCTCACCAAAAAAGAAAGAGAAGCCTTAATCGAACTCAATAACAATGATGAACTTGTCATTAGAAACGCAAACAAGGGGGGAGGATTAATATTACAAAACAAAGAAGATTATATAAGAGAAGCAGACAAGATTTTGAGAGATACAGTATAATATGAACCTTTTACTTCCAATCCACTATTAGAAGATAAAAATGTCTCACCATCCTACTAAATCAAGCAGAAGAGGACTATATAATCTCAAAGGAAGAAAGAGAATATATATGTCTTAACCACCCGAATACTGCACCTGCCAAAAATACATAAGAATGCTGATAATCCACCAGGTAGATCAATTGTATCAGGAATCTGTTCACTACGTGGATATCTTTTTCCAAAAACATCATTCCATATCTTTCATCATTCCTAAGAGATTCCTCACAATTATTGGCATTATTAAAATATATTTACTGGGAAACCTCATACATCTGGCTAAATTGGACATCGATGCACTATATTCAAATATCCTCCACGAAGCAGAGATTCATTATTTAGAAAAAGACAGTAACCTGTCACCTGAGCATCAAACTTTCACATTGAATGCAATTCATTTTATTCTGACCTAAAATGTATTTACATTTGAGGGTAAACTTTACAAACAGCAAAAACGGACCGCTATGGGCATGAGATTTGCACCGAGTTTCACTAACCTCCACATGGGCCGTTTTGAGGAAGGATTTATTTTCAGCGAACATCAATGGAAGAATAATATCATCTTCTACAAATATTATATTGAAGATTTGATCCCGATTTGGAAAGGTGACAGAGAAGCCCTTTCCTTTGTCTCATCTGAATTCAAATACCTGGAATCTTTCATTCACTGCAAACAGATCAATCACCTTAATCGAATATCTAGATCCAATTTGGTTTTCAGACAATAAATTAATTAAGAGATGGTAGATGGTAATAATTACCTTGATTATTGAAGCGCACATTTAAAAAAAATGGAAGACCGACATTCCATTCACCCAATTTAAACGGATTAGGAGGAACTGCACCACCATGAGTGATTTTGAAATCCAAATCCAGATCCTCAAGTCTAGATTCAAGAAAAAAGGATACCCATGAAAAATCATCGAAGGAGCATTCTTAAGAGCTAAGAATTTGACACAAGACGAATGTTTGACAGTAAAAGAAAAGGCTAAATAATCGGACAACCCAAGGAATCTTAGATCTTCTTTCATCACAACATTTAACACCAGCCATAGGCCTCTTTCACACGGGCGTCATGTTTGATGCCCGGATAAGAGGCGGGTGCGTTGCGGGAATATGCGTGATTTTTCCGCGCGGGTGCAAACGTTTGTAATGCGTTTTGCACGCGCGTGTGAAAAATCACCATGTTTGGTACCCAGACCCGAAGCCGGATTTCATCACTGAAGTCCGGTTTCGGGTAGAGTATTCTGGAGAATTTATTATTTTCCCTTATAACATGGTTATAATGGAAAATAATAGCATTCTTAATAAAGAATGCTGTGTAAAATGAGGATGAAGGGGTTAAAAATAATAAAAGTTAACTTACCTTAGCCACTTGATCGTGTAGTTGCGATCTGTCCTCTCTTTCCCTGCATCAGCTAAGAACTAAAGGACCTGTGATGACGTCACATCACATGGTCCAATCACATGGTCCATCTTACCATGGTGACGGACCATGTGATTGGACCATGTGATGTGACGTCATCACAGGTCCTTTAGCTGGTAGCTGAATCTTGAAGAGAGAAGACAGATCGCAACTACATGATCAAGTGGCTAAGGTAAGTTAAGTTTTATTATTTTTAACCCCTTCATCCTCATTTTACACAGCATTCTTTATTAAGAATGCTATTATTTTCCCTTATAACCATGTTATAAGGGAAAATAATAAAGATCTGGTCACGTTGCTAAGCAACCATGCGGGAAAATCGCACTGCATCCACACTTGCTTGCGGATGCATGCGACTTTCCTGCAGCCCAATTCACTTCTATTGGGCCTGCGTTGCGTGAAAAACGCACAATATAGAGCTTGCTGCGATTTTCACGCAATGCAGAAGTGATGCGTGAAAATCATCGCTCATGTGCACAGCCCCATAGAAATGAATGGGTCTGGATTCAGTGGGGGTGCAATGCGTCCTCCTCATGCATTGCACCCGCGTGGAAAACTCGCCCGTGTGAAAGGGGCCATAGTGTTCTGAGGAGTATCCTACTTAAATATTGGCATGTGTTGAGAAATTATCAATTTTTGAAGGATACAATTCCGACTAGATCGCAAATCACCTTTAGGAGGACTAGCCCCAAGTAAGTTAAGAAAAAAATGGCCAACATCCAACAATATTACCACCATGTTTCCAGACCTTTTGGGCAGCTACAAAATGTGGCCATTCACAATGTAAATGCTGTGTAAACATCGCCACCAGAATAAGGTCTTTTAGAAGCAATTTTACAGGAGAAGTATTTCCAATCAAGTATTTTATGAACTGTTCATTTACATACGTGATTTACCTTATTGAGTGCGACTCTGGATTATAATATATTGGTCGCGCCATCCAGTCACTCAGGGAACAAAAACCGATGGAATATTTTAAGTGGGTTTCTGAAACACAGCGTGTCCAGACATTTTTCATCCATTCACGAAAAAAATCCATCCAGAATAACCATTAGACCAATTGAACATATCACCGAGTCGTGTCCTGATTGCTTCAGAACGTTACAGAAAAAAAAAATGTTTTGGATATTTAAGTAACAGACCCTTGAACCTCATGGACTCAATGAAAGTTTAGAGAGCAAATATTTCTGATTCAACTTCTGCCATCCCCTATCATCTTTCTTATTTAAAGGGCTTCTGTCACCCCCACTGACGAATTTTCACTAGCTGACATTAGCTACTTGCTAATGTCAGCTGAGTTCAAACATATGTTTAATATCTTTTTTTCTGTTTTCAATCTTCTTAAAAACTTACTTTTGTCATATGCAAATTAGCTTCGCTACCAGCAAGTTGGGCGGGTACTTGCTGGTAGCCGCCGCATCTTCATGGCCTTGGAACGCCCCCTCTTCTTTTGATAGACAGGGCCAGCGCGCTCTCCTCCTCTCGCTGGCCCTGTCTGCAGCTGCAATCCCGCGCCTGCGCCGTCTCGGTCTTTAGTCGGCGCAGGCGCTCTGAGTGAAGGACGCTCGCTTAGGCGCTCCGTCCTCAGTGCGCCTGCGCCGATGACGTCAGCGCTACACCCGGAAGAGAAGACGCCGGCATCCCTGGTAAAGAGCAGGCGATGCCGGCGTCTTTTCTTCCGGGTGTAGCGCTGACGCCATCGGCGCAGGCGCACTGAGGACGGAGCGCCTAAGCGAGCGTCCTTCACTCAGAGCGCCTGCGCCGACTAAAGACCGAGACGGCGCAGGCGCGGGATTGCAGCTGCAGACAGGGCCAGCAAGAGGAGGAGAGCGCGCTGGCCCTGTCTATCAAAAGAAGAGGGG
The DNA here is from genome assembly GCA_033119425.1 of Bufotes viridis. Lineage (NCBI taxonomy): Eukaryota > Metazoa > Chordata > Amphibia > Anura > Bufonidae > Bufotes > Bufotes viridis. Next base: position 321,243,134 of record CM065589.1, read on the forward strand.
GCGTTCCAAGGCCATGAAGATGCGGCGGCTACCAGCAAGTACCCGCCCAACTTGCTGGTAGCGAAGCTAATTTACATATGACAAAAGTAAGTTTTTAAGAAGATTGAAAACAGAAAAAAAGATATTAAACATATGTTTGAACTCAGCTGACATTAGCAAGTAGCTAATGTCAGCTAGTGAAAATTCGTCAGTGGTGGTGACAGAAGCCCTTTAAATTATTAATTTTTTTTTAATCAATTTATATTCCCCTATATCAGTCATCTTCAGTCATATATTGGTCCTTCATCTTTCACCTTCAGTTACTACCATTACTGTTTTACAACCAATTTCTTCATTTACACTCACATTTTATTATATGCCCCCACAATAACCATCTTCAATCACACATCATCCCTTCACCCCTGTCTACATACATCTGGTTCTGTTATATGCCTCCACATCAGGCATCTTGATTTACATATCGATGCTACATTTTTCACCTCCAGGTACTATCATTACTGTTATCAAACCAATATCTTAATTTTCCACATACACCCCATTTTATTATATGCGCCCAAGCTAGCCATCTTTATTTATATATTGATCTTTTATCATTCATTTTCACCTCCAGTTATCAAGATTACTGTCCTCAAACAAAGATGCTCATTTCTCTATACACACCATTTTTCATTATATGCCCCCACATTAGCCATCTTCATTCATACATTGGTCCTTCAATTTTTATTTCCAGCCATCATCATTACTGTTCTCAAACAAATAGTTTTATTTCTTCACACACATTCCATTATATTCCCTCACATTAGCCATCTTCATTCATACATTGATCTTTCATATTTTATATCCAGTCACCATCTATCAGTTTTTAAATCAACTTCTCTGTTCCTCTATATACACCTTGTTACTGGGATTTTCATGCACAACCATTTCTAGTGTTTACAAAGAATGGTGTGAAAAGGAAAAAACATCCAGTATGCGGCAGTCCTGTGGGCGAAAATGCCTTGTTGATGCTAGAGGTCAGAGGAGAATGGGCCGACTGATTCAAGCTGATAGAAGAGCAACGTTGACTGAAATAACCACTCGTTACAACCGAGGTATGCAGCAAAGCATTTGTGAAGCCACAACACGCACAACCTTGAGGCGGATGGGCTACAACAGCAGAAGACCCCACCGGGTACCACTCATCTCCACTACAAATAGGAAAAAGAGGCTACAATTTGCACGAGCTCACCAAAATTGGACTGTTGAAGACTGGAAAAATGTTGCCTGGTCTGATGAGTCCGAATTTGGCATAAACAGAATGAGAACATGTATCCATCATGCCCTAATCCCTTGCTCTTATTTTATGGTCATATATACATATGTATTTGAATTTTTTTCCCCATATATTATTTTCTCCTATTTACGTATTTATAATTCTCATTTACAGTGATATGTATTTACATACAGATAATAATTTTTCTTGTAGAATAGCCCTCATATAAATTAATTAACCAAATATTTTATTGTAGCTTTAGTTCTCTTACTATGCATTAAACACATTAAACACTAACCTTTTACTTCTTTAGACTTGGCAAAGGGGTCCTACATACCCCGAAACACATTGTCCTGGACCAAAAATAAAAGAAACTGTATTAACCTTGATACTTCACGTCTGGTTGTGTCCTGCGCCTAATACTATCTAATACAAGCTTGACAACTACAGTCCAGCCATGATCTAGTGCTATATTTCATCTTATCAGCAGTTTGGCTCCCGCCCTAAGGATTTCAGATAGTCCCGGCTGCACTTACCAGCAGTTTTCCTCTCTCTGCCTTTACAGTTGTTGTGCCCAGGTTAGTGCAACAAAATCGGGTGAGCTGACTACATTTCCCTTTTGAGGGTCTCTGCATCCTTACATACTCTCCCTATGAGCGCCTCTCTCTTCTTTTGGCCACATAGAAAATGTATGGGCAGAACCAAACCTGACTCAATTACTCCAATTCTGTCAGGAATTGTGGAAAAATTATTTTAATGAACGAAGCTAAGGTGCACGTAAACTTATAACTTCATGTGTATATTTAAACTTATTATTAGTGTTTACATGGACAGATTATGTTTAGTCAGTGTGGGTTGAAGTTAACACTTGATGAAATAAAATTGGAACAATAGGATAAGATCCAGTATAAGAAAATCACATAATAAATCATAACAGATCTCAATAAATGTGAATCCTATGGCTGTGCAATTTAACATGAGTAATATAGGCTATAATTTTCACCATCACTACTATATAAAATGAAGATAAATTATAATGCTAAATGTTAGTATTGTGAGTAACCTTCAGCAGATTTTGATAACCTCTGCACCAAAATAAAGGTTTATTGAAAGAAAGTATATGAAAAAAAATTGAAGAAAGCTTAAAGTGACTTTGCTCTGACACAATGGAATGTGTTATTCTTAATAATATTGAAGATAGAGAGTGTAAGGGTAATACCCGGGGACTAACACTTTTCCCACTAGTTTATTAAAGGGAACTTGTTGTGTTGAACATGATGTCTGAGCTGAAGGCAACATGTTATAGAGCATGAGGAGCTGAGCAGAATGATTTATAGTTTAATGGGAAAAGATTCAGTAAAACTAATTATTAGAGTTGAGCGAACCAGAACTGTAAAGTTCGGATTTGTACCGAAGTTTACGTTTTTTTTCGCACCTGGAGCCGAACCCAAACATTTCCATAAAAGTTCGGGTTTGTTGATCGGCAATTTCTTTGCGCTTTTTGAAAGGCTGCAGGGCAGCCAATCAACAAGTATTTCACTACTTTGCCCTAAGAAGATATCACAGCCATACCAACTTGGCTAAGTGCAGCATGTGACCCAGCCTCTATATAAGCTGGAGTCACGTAGCACCGCACGTCACTCTGCTCTTCTCAGTGTAGAGATAGGGTGCTGCTGCTGCTGTGAGGGAGAGATTAGGGAAGAAATCTGTTCGAAATACAGCAATTATTGAGGGTGCTATGCTACATATTTGTACCCAGCCCTGAGCCCAGTGATACTGCAAAATAATTTTTAATCCATCTGTTAGTGAGGTGGGGGTTGACGGCCATTTTAGCAACTGCAGAGTTCTTGGAACTGCATGTGACCTGCATGTGTGCCAGGGACATCAGTCTAGATATTTTCTGGTAGCTCAGTGGAGGTAAAATTCCTTTTTTTATGGCAGGTCAAGGCCCCCTACATTACCTATTTTATAATTTAGCGGTGACATACTGCATTTCTGTAGTTGGGGGAATAAACCCGTATTGTCGTGCCACAGAGCACTTTTGCATACAACGCTGAAAAATCTATTTCAAAAATTTGCGGTGACATACTGCATTTCTGTAGTTGGGGGAATAAACCCGTTTTGTGGTGCCACAGAGCACTTTTGCATACAACGCTGGAAAACCTGTTTTAAAATTTTGCAGTGACCTTCTGCATTTCTGTAGTTGGGGGAATTAACCTGTATTGTGGTTGTTCTGTTTCAGTATCTTGCATTGTGTATTGGTATGCTCCTCTCTTCTCCCCCCCCCCCCTCTGTTTCAGCTTCTACTTGGTTCAGTCTAGCCATTTCCTGTTTTCCCTGTCATGCATTGCTGTTTGTGTGTGCTGTAATTCTGAGGAGAATCTGAGGAAAATCTGAGGAGAATCTGTGTAGTATCTCATCTTCTTATCAAGGAGATTATTAGAGGCATAATTCTTTTACCATCTGGTAAAACAATCTCCGGATTAAAAGACTACTTAATTAACTCCTGGGTGTCTGATGCGTAAACTGTAAGTGGAGAATGTCTGATTCAACAAGTCACCTCACAGATGCGTGATTTGTATAAGGCTGACATTTCGAAATGCCACAGTAAAAGAATTGTCTTAGTACTCTCCTTCTCCCGCTAAGAAAAGAATATTCTCCTCCTCCAAGTAATAAGCCATCATTATTTGTCTCCGTTATGCTACAGTAATAAGAGTAATATCTTATACTGCTCAGTACTGCATTCACTAGGATCTCAGAAGCCTCTAGCAATTTCAGTTTCATACAGACTAGGAACTGTATTCAGCCTGTTTTCTGAGGTAAATATCGTCTGCCTGCTGTAAGCTATTAAAAGACTGAACCACCCTAGAGGTCACTGTTGTGTTACATATGAAATGCAGGACACAGCTAGAAGGATTTCTAAGCCCTCATTAAAAATGAAGGAGGCGCTCCTAACTAACAAAATTTAAATATACAATAATTTATCTATTTTGTGGGAAAAGACTGAACATTGTATGGATGCAGCACGTGGATCAGGCTATAACGAAGATCAATTAAAGGCCATGTGTACCAAATTGAATAAAACCTATGATAGTTTTAAGAGACTCTTGAAAAATATTATTCTCTGTTATCAAGTCTCAACTCAGAGGAATTCATCCTAGAATTAAAGACCCACACTGCACTTAATGATGAAAGATATAGCAGATTTATGGCAGTCATTAGTGATGAGCTGCAGGAGCAATATTCGAATTTGCGATATTTCGCGAATATTCGCCATATATTTGCAAATTCGCAAATTCGTAATCTTCAGTCATTTTCTTGATTGCGAAAATGCGCATAAAAATTCTAATATATTTTGCGATATTCTAAATATTCACGAATTCTCGAAGTGCCGATATTCACGATTAAAATTCGCAATTCGAAAATTCGTGATCAACACTAGCAGTCATGTCAATGCTAAAGGACAAGATATCAAAACAATATGAAACTGTGTGCCGCCATTCTAACCTTTCAAGGCACTCCAAGGCTTCATCTGTTCCTCGAAATCTGTTGCTCAGTCCTCATCGCTAAGGTCTCACTCACAGCACTCTTCGCTGAGTACCTCATTGGTGTTGGCACGCACAAAAGCGGAAGCAGCGAAGGTACAAGCTCACTGTATTAAAAAGGAAGCAGCCATTAAGGCACAAGTCGCAGAGACACAAGCCCTATCCCAAGCTAATCAAGCAGCTATACAAGCCCAATCTCAAGCTAATCAAGCAGCTATACAGGCTCAGGCGCAAGTGACCAAAGCCAAGGCCAAAGCTGAGTTGGAGGTCCTTCAGAAGGAAAGAGAAGAAGCAGCAGCCATGGCTGAACTCAGAGTTCTTGAAGAAGCTGCTGAAGAAGAAGAAGCTTATCATCCTATGTCCAAGATATCTAATGACTCAGAAGGCCATACCCTGCAATTCGTCCTAGACCAAAGCAAAGTCAATGCATTTGCACCAGAAGATTTGGGCTCTGCACGCCAGTCTGCTGAACTCATGCGGATAGAAAGAGGCAGCTGATAACTATACAGTTGACCCCAGTCCAGTGGACATTTCTCTTTCTTTCAAACCTCTGGCACGTTACACAGTATTTCAGGCGCCATTAGAGACCAGGCCACTTCAAGCTCATCAAATCACCTTAGAGACATTAAAACCTCCTGAGACTAGTTACATAGCAACCAACACGCTGGCGCCAAGATTACCAGATGTGAAGCCTTCATTTACGCTCAACCAAGCTGCCACTCCATTCCATCTTCCAACCCCCAAACATAGGGTATCAGATGGTGCCAACAACACCAGCGAGGGAGAAGTTCCCATCGCCATGATGCAGAAAAGAAATAACGTATCAGAAATCGCTAAGTACCTCACTCTCAGGGACCTCATCAGTACTAGCCTTACGAACTTTGATGATCGCCCAGAGAACTATAGAAGTTGGAAGGCCACCTTCAAGACAACAGTTCAAACCCTTGCTGTACCGCCTATGCAAGAACTTGATTTACTAATTAGATGGCTAGGTCCATGGTCGTCAAACTGTGTTAAGAGACTCAAAACCGTTCATATCTACAAACCAGTCAAAGGCCTTCGTCTCGCATGGGAAAGATTAGAGCCGACATATGGCGACTCAGAAGTAGTTGAACATGCCTTATTTAAACGACTATACAACTTTCCTGGATTATCCAATACAGACCGCCAAGGGTTCCAGGAATTAAGCGATCTTCTTCTTGAGTTTGAAATCGTCAAGGGAGACCCGCAGCTACCAGGTCTCAGCTTTCTTGATACCTCCCATGGTGTGGGCCTGATCGTGGAAAAATTGCCCCTTAATATTCAAGACAAATGGGCAACAACAGGTTCAAAATACAAGGGGCAACATCGTGTTCCCTTTCCACCATTTCCATTCTTCTGTAAGTTCATCAAGGACTTAGCTAGAGCTAAAAACGATCTGAGCTTCAACACCTTGGGAACCAACATCTTTGGCTCTACTAAACAGAGACTTTCAATCCAAGAGAGGGGGTCCCTAAAGGTCTAATTTCAGTAAAAAAAAAGGGGTTTTGCCCACTACTAACAATGGAAATGAAAGCCCCAAGGAACCCGATCATCATTGCCCTATCCATGATAAACCACATCTTTAAGGAAATGCCGTTTCTTCATAGCAAAGCCCTTTGAGGAACGTAAGGAGTTCCTAAGGAGTCATAATATCTGCTTCAGATGCTGTGCATCCACTGAGCACTTCGCCAGAGACTGTAAGGTTCCAGTCAAGTGTTCTGAATGTAATAGTGATCTACACATGTCTGCTGTTCACCCGGGACCAATCAGGCGGAACCTAGAACCAATTAAAGGCGGGGAGAGTGCCGACCGACCGACCACAACCGTCACGCCCAGATGCACAAAGGTATGTGGAGAAGGACTTGTGTGCGGTAAGTCTTGTTCTAAGATTTGCCTCGTGTTTCCTACTGCACAACCAGAGAAGACCATAAGAATGTATGCTATTCTAGATGACCAAAGTAATCATTCCCTAGCTAGCCCTAAGTGCTTTGATCTGTTCAGGATAGAGGGAGAGACTACACCCTACACCCTAGGAACATGCTCTGGTCTTGTGACAACCTCAGGAAGAAGAGCTAATGGTTTCACCTTAAAGCCCATCAAAGGACATAAGAAACTCTCTCTTCCAACCCTTATTGAGTGTGACAAATTGCCGGACACAAGGGATGAGATTCCCACACCTGAAGCCGCACAGCATCACCCTCGTCTCAGGAACATAGCCAGAGAGATTCCTCCCCTTGATAACCATGCCGAGATCTTACTCTTGCTAGGTAGAGACATTCTTGAGGCTCATAAGGTCCTTGAACTTTGCAATGGCCCTTTCAACGCTCCATATGCCCAGAAACTTACAGTGGGTTGGATCATCGTGGGGGATGTATGTTTGGACAGAACCCGCAGACCCTGCCAAGTACACTCCTTCAGAACTGAAGTATTAATAAGGGGGCGAACTTCTTACTTCAGACAGTGTCCTAACCACTACTATGTGCAAGATATGCCTTGCCCAAATATTCTACAAACATCAGAAAGCAGCTTAAATCCCAAGGAGTCAGCTGCAGAAGAATGTTCCTGGACAGAAGGGCAGCTTGTAGAATGGCCTTCAGGATTTCAATTGGAGCCCTCTTTAGGCCCTTCCCAGCTTTGCAGTCCTCACACTGTTTATCATAATGAATCCTATATCATCACTGACAACAAGCCTTCTGATTCATGTAGTTCAGATGAGATACAGCAGAAACTTGAGCCTTCCAGTCTACTGTTTGACAATGAGTTTAATTCTGCAAAGGAAGTATCTTCTGAATGTTCTATAAAGGAGGTTCCTTCAACAGAGGAAGAGTTCATTTCAGATACTTTGCAAGAACCTTCAGTTCCATCTGCAGTTGTTGATTGCACTCAAGAGCATCACAGTTCTTCCCAGTCTTCAAAGGATGAGCACCTTCATATTGCTCAGCCTTTTATGAAAACCACAGGGAAAAGTTCACCGCCAATGTCCATGACAAATACTGCATGTCACCAACCCAAGTCCGTAGGTACAAAGACAGATCCCCTTTCAGAAGTGAAAAGCAGACATGAGCATTTGCATTCACGATTCATAGACAGAAAGCAATCTACATGTAAATCAGCCTCACAAAATAAGCGCTCTCCTCTAAATCGGTGACACAGACAAAGAAGTCACATTCTAAATCTTTGGTAAGATCAAGGAGAACCAAGTCTCGCTCAGCTTCTAATGAAAGCAACAGACAACCTCCTGTAGTAAAAAAAAAGAAATCCACATCTGGGGTGCATAAAAGATCACTCAAGAATAAACCAAAAAAATATAGGAAATATTCCTGTGCCATCCGGCGTTTTTAAAGAGCACAACCTTTATAAGTTTCGGTGGAAGCAGGTAAAACATCTCGCCAGTCAGTTCTGGAAAAGGTGGATAAGAAAGTACCTCTATCTCTAGCAAGAATGCAGAAGGTGGCAAGAACCAAGGCCCAATATAAAGGAAGGAGATTTTACTCTGTTAAGAGACAAACAAGTTAATGGTCTCGACTCGCCTACGGGACTTATTACTAAAGTCGTTTCCAGTTCGAATGGAAAGAACTTCCATGTTGAGATTCCTTCTACCAGAGATGCTCATCATCTTCTAGGACTGTTTCCAGTACCAGCTCTATGGTCTGAACTGAAGACATATCCTTTTTTGGTTTGAATAAATGTTCATTGCATCTTTCCTTTTCATGTTTATGGACATTATTCATCTGTCTATTCATCAGGTTTATGGACATTATTCATTGTTATTTATACAATTCCATTGTATGCATATACATAGTGGTATCTACCGATACCAGGCGGGGAGTGTTCTGTTTTAGTATCTTGCATTGTGTATTGGTATGCTCCTCCCCCCCCCTCTGTTTCAGCTTCTACTTGGTTCAGTCTAGCCACTTCCTGTTTTCCCTGTCATGCATTGCTGTTTGTGTGTGCTGTAATTCTGAGGAGAATCTGAGGAGAATCTGTGTAGTATCTCATCTTCTTATCAAGGAGATTATTAGAGGCATAATTTTTTTACCATCTGGATTCCCTGCATATCTTGTGATACAATCTCCGGATTAAAAGACTACTTGATTAACTCCTGGGTGTCTGATGCATAAACTGAAAGTGGAAAATGTCTGATTCAAAAAGTCACCTCAGAGATGCAGATGCGTGATTGTATAAGGCTGACATTTCGAAACGCCACAGTGGTGCCCCAGAGCACTTTTGCATACAACGCTGAAAGACCTGTTTTAAAATTGTGCGGTGACATACTGTATTTCTGTAGTTGGGGGAATAAACCCATATTGTGGTGCCACAGAGCACTTTTGCATATAACGCTGAAAAACCGGTTTTAAATTTTTGCACTGACATACTGCATTTCTGTAGTTTGTTGCAATAAACAATGGTTTTGTGCTACATAGCAGATCTGAGGCCTACCCTGTATTTCAGTCATTTTAAGTAAGTGTGGAACTCCATATTTACATAGTTGGTTGCATAGTTATGCTGTTACATTGTTGGTTTGAAAAATCTAATTTTTGGTGATAGTGAAGTAATTGTATAGAATTGCTCTGTTACACTGTTGTGTGACCTAAAGAAATTTATGACACGGCACTGCCTTACTGTTAGTACTGAACTTAATTGTTGACTTTTGGCAATTAAATTGACACCTGAGATAAACCATCAGTTTGGTGGGTGAACGCAAATAATGAGGAGAACATCAAATAAGGGACGTGGACATGGTCGTGGTGGTGTTGGTGGAGCTTCTGTTGCTGGGAGAGGACATGTCAGTTCTGCACCAGCTACAGGTCCAAGGATCACAGGGCATTATTCTTTGCCTCCTGTTGCCTCCTCCTCCTACTCGGCTTCCTCCACTTCCTCTTCTACCACCTCCTCATCCGGTCAGCGAAAGACCTTCACCACCAACTGCAGCACAGCCAGGGGTAAACGTCAGCAGGCGGTTTTAAAACTCATGTGTTTGGGGGATAAACCCCAAATCGGTTGCTACCAGTGAGCCTCAAGCCCGGCCTGGTGGTGTGCGATAATGGGCGAAATCTCGTAGCAGCTCTGAGACTAGCCGGTTTGACGTACATCCCTTGCCATGGCACATGTGCTATGCTGAATTTGGTGGTGCAGAAATTTCTTAAAAACTACCAGACGTGTCAGAGCTGCTGCAGAAAGTGCGGTCCTTCTGTGTGCACTTTCGGTGTTCTCACCCTGCTGCTGCTCGCCTGTCTGCACTGCAGCGTAACTTCGGCCTTCCCGCTCACTGTCTGATATGCGACGTGCCCACCAGGTGGTACTCCACCTTGCATATGCTGGAGAGACTGTGCGAGCAGCAGCAGGTGATCGTGGAGTTTTAGCTGCAGCACGCATGGGTCAGTCGCTCTGCAGAACAGCACCACTTTACCACCAATGAGTGGGCCTCCATGCGAGACCTGTGTGCCTTATTGCGGTGTTTTGAGTACTCAACCAACATGGCCAGTGCTGATGACGCAGTTCTTAGTGTTACAATAACACTTCTATATTTCATTGAAAAAACACTTAGGTCGATGATGGAAAAGGATGTGGCACAGGAGGAAGAGGAGGAGGAAGAGGGGGCATTTCACAGAGTTTCAGGCCAGTCATTCAGAAGTGGCTCAGAGGGTGGGTTCCTGCACCAGTAGAGGCCAGGTACACATGTGGCCAGCCAGGGCACAGTTCTGAAGGACGAGGAGGAGGAGGAGAAGGAGAAGGTAGAGGAGGAATCGGGTTCACAGCAGGGTGGCACCCAACGCAGCTCATGGCCATCACTGGAGCGTGGCTGGGGGGATATGAAGGACACAGACGATACACCACCTACAGAGGACGGCTTATCCTTACCTCTGGGCAGCCTGTCACACATGAGCGACTACATGCTGCAGTGCCTGTGCAATGACCGCAGAGTTGCCCACATTTTAACTTGTGCTGACTACTGGGTTGCCACCCTGCTGGATCCCCGTTACAAAGACAACGTGACATCCTTAGTGCCCTCACTGGAGTCTGATAGGAAGATGCACGACTACAAGCGCACCCTGGTAGACGCGCTCGTGAGGGCATTACCAACTGACACCGGGAGACAAGTGGAAGCACAAGGCGAAGGCAGAGGCGGAAGAGAAGGAGGAAGAGGTCGCCAATGCAGCTGGGTCATGGCCAGCACCTCAGAAGGCAGGGTTAGCATGGCAGACATGTGGAAAAGCTTTGTCACCATGCCACAGCAACCGGCACCACCAGCTGATATGGAATGTCTTAGCAGGAGGCAACATTTGAACAACATGGTGAAACAGTAAGTGTGCACACGCCTACACGTACTGACTGATGGTTCTGCCCCCATTCAACTTCTGGGTCTCCAAATTTCCACATGGCCTGAGCTTAAAATGAACCAGGCTTAGATCCTACAAGACTTGTCTGTACCTTGTGCAGAATAGACATTTACCCCCGCCTCAACCATACATTCTTGTACTTAAGTGCACTTATTCTTTGATTTCATTTTTTTTTATTTGTCCCATTATTTTGGTGGCTACCTCCTCCTCCATCGCCGCTTCCACCTGCAACACCACATTCACCGACTCCTCAATCTCCGACTCCACATCCACCGAGTTGTAGGTTAATAATGTTTAATTTTTAGTTATTTTATTTTAAGTTATTTCCCTATCCACATTTGTTTGCATGGCACTTACCCACATTTTGTTGCCTTTTGCAGCCCTCTAGCCCTTTCCAGGACTTTTTTACAGCCATTTTAGTGCCCAAAAGTTCAGGTCCCCATTGACTTCAATGGGGTTCGTGGTAAAGTTCAGGTCAAGTTCGGGACCCGAATCCAAACTTTTTTGTGACGTTCGCCGAACCCATCGAACCCGAACTTCCAGGTGTCCGCTCAACTCTACTAATAATGTATTCATATAGGTGCTTGCATCAGTCTTTGAAGTTAAGTAGGCGGTCCTATCAGTGACCAACAGCCTTCCCTCTATGACTGTGTATACAGAGATAGCTGTCAATCATTCAACAACAGCCTTCTTGACTTCAAAGCTCAGAATGAGCAGGAAATTAAATGTCTAAAATACAAGTTATACTGAATCTTTTCACAATCTATATATCAATCTGCTCATCTCCTCCTGCTGTATAACATGCTGTCTACGGATTATTTTGCATTTTCATGGTTACAGGTTCTGTTTAATTACTAAAGCCTGGATGGCAAGATAAACTCTCTCTCTTGAGTGGGGTGGTTTGTTGAGAAGATTAAGGGAATATGAGAATATTTCCTATAAAAATAAGAACAAGATGAGTTATTGAACTAGAATATGGACAAATTAGGAATGGACTGTTAACTATGGTTTTCTATATACCGTATGCAACTCTAATTTTGTAATAAAGATTTAAAAAAAAGATTTAAAATTTGGGGCAGAATCAATTAATAATATACCCTTTATACGAATCAAATCATTTTTTCTATCTCACAGCTTCAAATATATTCTTCACTCCAAACATGTGAACTCAACTTAATAACGTTTTTTGGGGTGATTTTGATTTTAAAAGGTATATTACTAGGTTTTGTACAAGTTTCTCTTAAGAGCTGAACCCATAATAATAGTTAGCTAAACCCATAATATTGGTATAGTGGTACCCACCACATCTTTTGCCTTGTTTGTCAGTCAGGAGGTGGTGACTCCAAAATTTTAAAATTCAATTCTATGGCCACTTTCACATGGTCAGCATTTTTCATCAGTATTTGTAAGCCAAATCCAAGAATACAGTAAATCTTATATCTTATCTTTATGTTCCACTACTGGTTTTGACTGACCATGTGAACGTGACTGATGAAGGCAAAATATGTGGTGGGTACCACTATTCCAATATTATGGGTTTAGCTAACTATTATTATGGGTTCAACTCTTAAGAGAGGGGTCTTTCCTTTTCAAGTCTTTTGCTTTATCTGTTCTGTGTGAATCTTTGTAGGGTATCCAATATAGGGCCTTAGTAGGGATATACTAGGCTTAGGTATGGGGACAGGGGACCTCCACCATCAGGGGGCAACCCTGGGCACAGGGATATACAGGGTTTAATTAGGGACTTACCCCTTTCCTATATCCCTTTCAGCATTATACCAGTCTTCCTACCTCTAAATCCCTCCTTTTCAACTAGGTGTGGGAGGCATTCCCCCCCCCCCTCTCCCATTCCTTTATGTGTTCCCAGCTATTGTTTATCAGATAGATTATCTTTTAAAGCACTATATATATATTTTTTTACCCATCTGACTTAATAAAGGGTTTTTAAATAGGGACTAACACGCTAATCACTCTAAAACCACTCTTGAGACATATATGTATATACCAAATGTTGTGGTTGTTTAAGACAACTCTTGAGAGACCATATATAGAAACTTTAAAAAACAGAAAAGGTATTTACTTGTACAAAACCTAGTAATATACCAAAATCAAAATCCCCCCAAAAAATCTTTATTAGGTCGAGTTCGCACTTGCATCAAGGGCTATGTTCAAAGATACCATCACATTTGATGGCCACTGATACTCTATTATAAGTCAATGGGGTCCGTTGGGCATAAATAGTTTCCATTGTGTGAACCCTGCGTCAAGGTTTCCATTGATGATAATGCCATTGGGAACAGAGCCTTAGTGGTGCACCGAAGATTAAACATTTAGATTAAAACTTTAAACAACATAAAACCAGTATAGTCTTGTAATAAAGACAAAGCAACGTGGGAGCTCAATGAATAAACAATGTTAGTGCTCAAAAAAATAATAGACTGTAATGAATCAATACAATGCCTAACCATCCCAATAAAAATGATAGTAGGAAGAATAGCAATAATTAAAAGAAAAAGCCCAGAGGGTAAGTGCAAAAAATGGGGAAATCCCTATTATTGAAACACAGACATCAGTCAGGAAAATAGAGAAAATAAAATAATTTTAAAACAAAGAAGAGGAGTAAAAATAAGTTTCATCCAACATACTCACACTGAACACTTCCTCTTGTGTAACGGCACAACTTGAAACAGAGATAAAGTATTCTATTTGCGCTATGTAATCATATTCAAGTGGTGACCGAATTTAATCATATTCAAGACGTGACTGAGCCAGTAGAGAACACAGCAAGTATTGTGTTCACAAGTATTTACTGGAGTGTAGAAATAGTATGATATCTCCAGAAAACTCAAAAAATAAAAAGATAAGATCCCAATACAACTATGCTCTAGTTATTCATCACTGTTTTATAAATTCTTTTGGGCATAGCATACAACACAGGGATTTTCAAAAAGCTTTATCCTTCCTGGACATTAAAATATATACCAGTTTTTTTTTTAAGTACATAAATACACCTCACAGAAGGCGACATTTACAGATGTTCAAAAAGACCACTCATCTGCTATTCATCAGTATCAATGCCAGCAACTCTTATTACTCTCTGTGATTGCAGTGGGGGGTTGATCTCAACTAAGCCTCTCTCCTCTGTACCTCCACGGATACTCAGTTGTCCGGCGTTGCTGAATGACACTTTAGTGGAGTTTTCGTTCCTCATTCACTACTACTGCTGAACATCTGGATCTCACCTGGGCTTCTAGTATTGTTCTGGGTCCTTTTATACTATAATATTAAAAATGATTTTCACTGAACTTTATATACTCTAAGATCTAATCTGAATGTATAATCTACAGTATGCTTGTTGCATTACATTGCAGGAACTTGCTTGTCTGCCCTAACACATAAGGACTAAAACTGGTACCGAGTAAGTAAATCTTACAACACTCAACCACAACATCCTGCCACTCTTCCTCACTCAAGCTAAGGGCTCATACACATGACCTTATTATAGATTGATATTGTGTGAACCTGTAATATGGTGCCCATAGCTGGATATGCCCTCTTGCTATAATGCTATAATTGTAAATGGTGGCACACAGGGGGCAAACTCTATGGCACTGATTTTTCGCAATCAATAGAATAATCCCGAATATTAATATTCGCGATTATATGATGAATATTCTAACGGATATTCACAAAATATCGCGAATTCAAATATTGCCCCTGCCGCCGGCGCTCATCACTAATGGTCAGTGAGTGTCAGAAAGCCTGGGAAGCTAGCTGCCATGCTGGCTGTCTGAGCCTGATTCCCCCTGTGTGAACTGCGTTGTAATGGTGAGTTAGAGTTGATCTGTGTATTAGGCAGAGCCCAGATGGGCAGGTGTTTATTTTTGGTGTTTTTTGTGTTATGTGCTGTGGCTTCAGCCAAGTGACTGTTAACTTGGATGTCACAAATTGTGCTGCGCTGAGGAGCAGCTTAAGGAGAAGCTTGGCTGTGAGCAGTATTCCATCACCTTCAGACCGTGTTCACACCATAGTTAGCGTAGTGGTAGGACCCCATGCCATGCTGAGCGACCGTGACGTGGTGCATAAGGGGCTCCGATGTGTTCCTGACAGGAATATATTGGCAAAAGTCTCAGCTTTTAATATCTGCTTGTTTGACTAGCTAGTATAGTCAGTGGCATATCCGTTTGGTGCATTTTTTTTTTCTGTGATTTATATATTTCATCCGCACAATGCTCCATTTTGTGTAGGACGCCTTTGTGGTGCATGTGGTTTGCGCCAGCATCCTCTATTGTACGCATTAAATGCTGGGGATGGTCGATTGCTGCGGTCCACATGCGGTGGGACTGCTCCCCCAATGAGAAACACGCTACAGTGTTTGGGGTCTGAGCAGTTCCCCCATATTGGCCACTATATTTCTGTGATCTTCTGCGCTGAGGAACAAACAAATTGATGTTTGTACTTTTAACCCCTGGAGTCTGAGAGTTTGTCATTGCCTACCCCACCGCAAGTGCATAATAATGAATACACATAGAAGGGTCATTACATTAGCATGGGGCTACTAAGACTAGGGCTACATGGTAATCTTTGCCACAACTCCCTTCACACAACCAAAGATCGCTGGGTAGTAGTGCAGCCATTCAACCTAAACACTGCTGGATTTTTTGCAATTCTGGGGTCATGGCAACTTGCGACTTGTGCTGTCAGTTCAGTGGCAGCAGTGCTACATAGCCATCTTTGGTTGTGTAACATGTGTCACAGCCAAGATCTCCATGTAGTCCCAGCCCAACTGCTAAACAGCCATCTCCTTGAAAATAAAGTACTGTTCTTAAATATGAGAAAAGAGGTCAACTACGGCAGGAATATGACAATTTGCAAGTGTGTGTTATAATGTGATTTTCCTGCCAATAATAAATAATAAATCATGCTCATGTGGTGCACTGTTAAAGGGGTTCTCCAGGCTTTTCAAATTGATGATCTATCCTCAGTAGAGGTCATCATTGATCAATATCAGATCAGCGGGGGTCCGACACGACACCCCTGCCGATCAGCTGTATGAAGAGATGCTCTGCTGTTGCTTTGCCATAGACATAGAAGTAGGAAGAGAGACGAGACAGTATGTGCACACCGTCTCTTCATACAAATGATCGGCAGGGTGCCGAGTGACGGACCCCTGCTCATCTAATATTAATGACCTATACTGAGGATAGGCCATCAATATTAAAAGCCCAGAAAACCCGTTTAAATATGATATGGCATAGGGTACACAAAAATATCAATCAATGCTATTCTTTATTGACAATTATGTTAACTTAAAACAATGTAAATATATTATGTGTAATTAATACTTATTTTTTATTATTGTTTGTATTCTTTTTGTTAATACCTTAGCAAAATTTTACAGCCCAGAAACCAGCTGCATAAGTGTTATTTTGCCCTAGGGAGAATTGACATCTGAAACACTGGCATTATCACAGCCTTCAAATATAATACAGCTTTACTAAGCTTTGCTCATTTACTCTGATTCGGAATCCTGTCACCAGCTGAGAATAGGACCCTTTATAGGAGACCATGCAATCTCAAATTCCATATATGCTTCTCAAGCATACTCATGGCACCAACGACCCTGCACAAAAACAAAGGGAAAATAAACTAAAACTTTCACACCTTGGATTTATGAGAGAAGGGACAGTTGATGCTTTGGGCTTTTGCATTACTAACCAAACATTTTCCAGTGTTAAACTTGTTTTTATAGCCCCTAATTACAAGGCTAGCCACATATGGCACTAGGAAATCCCATAAAAGAAAAAGGTTAGAATTGCTGCAAAACCTGTATAAATTCAACAAGGTGGCAAAAGTGTTAAAGGCATGCTTAGGAAGCAAAGTGGCTAATTAAAGAGAAACTTGCATCAAAATATTGTGTTTGAATAGGTTTGGTTTTTTGGAGATTGAACTAGAATGATATAATTAACATTTTGTGCACTATGTAAGGATTGCTACTTTTAATAAGGCCACAAACCACAGATCACCGAAATACAAATGCCGGCTGTGTGCATGCCCCGTTTTCCACTAGAACTGGCTATTCCTGTCCTCAAAATGGATAAGAATAGGACACGTTCTATATTTTGCAGGACAGTCAAATAGATGTGGAGAGCACACAGACATTATCTGCATGCTGTTCACATAGATATGAACGAGTCTGCATCTGAAATGCAAAAAATGTAGACACAAACAAAAGTATGGTCATGTGCATAAGGCCTAACTTACATTATCATCCCTCTAATTTTCATCCATATTTCTTAAAGGGCATCTGTCTGCAGGATTAAACCTATTGAACCAGGTCATGCACACAAATGTGTTTTTGGTCCACATCCCATCCGCATTTTTTTGGGGTCAGATGCAGATCCATTCACTTTAATGTGGCCATAAAAGATACGGACATAACTCCATTTGCTGTCCACATCTGTATGTCCGTTCCACCACCCTGCAGAAGAATAGAACATGTCATATTATTGTCTGTTTTATGGACAGGGATAGGACATTTATCTTTTGTCCTAGGACCCCTGCTCTTCGCTATCTACACTTTTAGCCTGGAACAGCTCATAGTCCCATGGCTGTTAGTATCACTTTTATGCTGATGACACACATGTAACGGCAAGAATGTGATTTATCTGTTAATGTGTCCTTGTAAAAAACAGTATGTGGGCCGCACTAAGTGATGCCTGAAAAAGAGGGTCTCGGAACATGTGGCCAACATTCGTAGAGGTTATGAGAATCACACCCTCTCCAAACATTTTCAATTATGTCACAATCAGGATCCTACTGGCCTTACTTATATGGCTTTGACGAATGTGGTACCAGATTGGAGAGGGGGTGATTTGATTAAGAAGATGTCAAGAATAGAATCTAAGTTCATATTTGAATTTGGTTCACTAACTCCAAATGGTTTAAATACAGATTGGGAATGATATGGTTTTCTCTGACTGGGCACCCATTGATTTAACGGACGACCAGGTGTATTTTTTCTATATATCTTGGTCTCCTTTGCCAGTGGGCCTCCATTCATTTCCACATATTTCCCATATAGGATCACAGTGAATATGGATTGCGACACAACTTTTACCATTTGATATGTAAAGATGTTCGGTTGATTTATTCTTTATGCAAGTCCATTTCTGATAGGATTTCCCATTAATCATTGTTTGAGATACATTTAAGCAGCAATGGCATACAAAACGCAAAGTTTTTGAAAAATCGTATAAAAAACGCAAGGTAACCGCAGTATGGTCAGTCGTCTGATCCAAATCGCAGGCCAGTGAATATCCTTGGACACTTTAAGTGGTGGGACACCACCCAGACGAATCACTGCACTGTGTCTATTTGATATTTACTCGAAGTTCTTGCGAATGTGTGAATTGCATACTATGAGACTGCGAATTTTATAAAAGTTTGCGCGTAGTTTCCCATCTGAATTCAATACATCTACAAAAGTTTGCGCATGGTTTGCTCTCTGGAAAATCAGGACGCAAGCATACTGTGGGACTGCAAAATTTTAACAGTATTATCTGCCATTACCGGATCACGAAATTGTGACAGTGTTCTACTCCAGTGAAGTGTGGAGTTACCATTGAAGCACTCAGTGCCGATTATCGCTGCTATTAGACAACATTTTGCCATTGCTGCTATTTTTTGTTTTTATTTTGTTAATATTTTAATGGTATTTTTATTATGTTGTTTTTCACTATATTGCCTTTTTAGGGCTATTTAGCCCAATAAACAGTTATTTCTGCAAGGTTTTGACATGATTCTAAATTTGAGTGCCTGGCCACATTCATATCCATTCGATGACACACCAATCTACCTCTCTGGTCCAGACAACACCACCTTACTATCCAGAATCCATGCCTATCTTCCATATCATCTTTCTTCTCTTTTCTGATTATTAACTTAGATAAAACAGAATTCATCATCTTTCCCCCATCTTGCTCAAACCCCCCAAAAGACCTATCTTTCACGATCAATGGCTGCACACTCTCCCTGGTCAACCAAGTACGCTGCCTTGGAGTCACCTTGGATTCTGCCCTCTCTCTCCAACCACAATATGTTGTGCCATTTCTATATTATTTAAACTAGAAGTTATGAATTAATTGCTAGCAGTCTGTAGCAAGGGTACAGAGGGGTGGTAACCAGTTGGGGGGGGGGGTGTAACTGCACAATCTGAAAATGGCAGTGCTGATTTAATGGAGTGAGTTTGTGCAGGGACACACGCCCAACTGGTTACCACCCTTCTGTACCCTTACTGCAGACTGCTAGCAATTCATTAATACCTGGTTGAAATAATAAAAGAATGGCACAACATAGAGCCATAAGAATAGAGGCTCAAGAATTGTTATTACTTGGGGAATGCATGAGACTATTAAGCCAGGCATGTCAGGAGCGGTGAGAGGTCCTCTTTAAGTGCTTTGTGGATTGGCCCTAGCAACACTATACACCCTAGCTGCTCTGTCCTCCTTCCATGTAAACTCCACCTCTACATGATTGACAGGGCCAATTATCCAAGTAAGTGGAGCGGGCGTGTATAGGGATGCAGAGCAGAGGAGCTAGGGTGCACAGAGATGGTAGTGCCTGCCATCACTATACTTAAACCCAAATACGCATATTTTTTAAATCGTTTATTTGTCCTAAACTCAGCAGTGGATTAGGGAAAGAAAAGTATATTTTTAATCAGAAGTGTCATGCTGTGTCCAGTGCAAATATAAAAAAATATGGGGCGGATTTCAGAAGGAACAGCATCTGCAAACACAGAGTCCAGGACAGAAACAGTGCATGGAGAGACACTGGCAGCAGATCACCGATGCTACCTGCCCTGTAATGCAGTTGGACGTGGACAATGACAGAGGTGGCCAGGGAGAGCAGAGCATGCTGAGCACATAGCCTGGGACCGCTCGTTGTGGTGAGTAGGTGAACAATTGCGATCCGCAGCCGCTGTTACATATAGTAAATTATCTGTAAAATTGCTACTGGTTTAGCGGTGTTACATTATCAATAGCCCTTTATTCTGTTTGTTAGTTGAGCCACAAGATAGAAAGTTGTAAGAAGCATGATCTAGCCGCAGACTATAACTGAGAACTGCACTAAAGAGGGACTCTGTACAAATGAAACAATGTCTTTCTGTGAATTGTGTGGTGTTGCATGTGATTTGAATAGGTACTTATGTTGTTTTATAAAGATAATTTTTAATTTTCTACTAAATATTGACATTTGTATCATTTGTATTAATCATAATATCACTAAAGGAGAAGCAATTTGGCGCTGAGTATGTAGTTCGACACATAAGTATAATGCTATCTTTAACCTCTTACGGACGCAGGGTGTACAGGTAAGCCCTGGCGTCCTGGTACTTAAGGACTCAGGGCGTACCTGTATGCCCTGAGAATTTCCGATCACCGCTGCGCAGGTGGCGGTGATCGGAACAAGATGCCTGCTAAAATCATTTAGCAGGCACCTTGGCACAATGCCCAGGGGGGTCCTGTGACCCCCATGTCGGCGATCGCAGCAAACTGCAGGTCAATTCAGACCTGCGGTTTGCAGCGCTTTCTGTAGTCTCTTAAAAAATTTAAATTAGACTTCAAAAATGCCCCAAATCTATAATTTTTAACCCCCTCTGCACCCCGCAATATTACTGTCCCCACCAGCGGTCCCCACCAGTGCGGGAGGTGGGAAGTGCGGCTGGCAGGATTGCGATGTCCCTCCCGCCTCCTTTCTAATGCTTCCCCGGTGTCAAGTGGTTATAGCAGAGGGTCAGCTTATTGCTGACCCTCTGCTATAAACTGCTGACATCTGTGCCGTACAGATGTCAGCAGTTTAACCCTTTCCATACAGCGGTCCATACAGACCGCTGTATGGAAGGGGTTAACAGGGAGGGAGCTCCCTCCCTCTTCCATTGGGGGCTGCTGTGCCCTTGCAGCAACTGATTCTTCATGGGAACGCAGAGGGAGTCCCCCTCCCTCCCCATCACCCGCTGCTCTGTTCTGGCAGCGGGTGATGGTTACCATGGCAGCAGGATCAAAGTGATCAAACTGATCAGACTATGTAAAGTAAAAAATACAGTACACTATATACAGACACCATACCCACTGGATCTTCAAGAACCAAGTGGATCTGGGTAAAAAAAAAAAAGTTAAAAAAGTAAAAATAAAAAAAACACTACACATATTAGGTATCGCCGCGTCTGTAAAAATCTGCTCTATAAAAATATCACATGACCTAACCCCTCACGCACATACCGTAAAAAAAGCTATTTTTTGTCACCTTACATCACAAAAAGTGTAATACCAAGTGATCAAAAAGGCGTATGCCTCCAAAAATAGCAACAATAAAACCGCTATCTTGTTCCGCAAAAAATGAGCCCCTACATAGGACAATCTTTCAAAAAAATGAAAAAATATGGCTCTCAGACTATGGAGACACTAAAACATAATTGTTTTTTCTAAAATGCTGTTATTGTGTTAAAGTAAAATAAATTTAAAAAAGTATACATATTAGGTATCGCCGTGTCCGTAAAAACCTGCTCTATAAAAATATCACATGATCTAACCTCTCAGGTGAATACCCTAAAAAAAAAAAAAACAATGTAAAAAAAACATTTTTGTAACCTCAGATCTCAAAAACTGTAATAGCAAGCGATCAAAAAGTTTTTTGCACCTAAAAATAAGACTAATCAAACCGTCATCTCATCCCGCAAATTATACCCCGCATAGGACAATCGTCCAAAAAAATAAAAAAATATGGCTCTCAGACTATGATGACATTAAAACATGATTTTTTTTTGTTTCAAAAATGATATTACTGTGTAAAACTTAAATAAATAAATAAAAAGTATACATATAATGTATCGCCGCGTCCGTAACAACCTAATAAAAATAACACATGACCTAACCCCTGAGGTGAACACAGAAAAAAATATATAAATACCTTGTCAAAAGTCATTTTTGTCACCTCACATCACAAAAAGTGTAATAGCAAGCGAGCAAAATGTGATATGCACCCCAAGATAGTGCCAATCAAACCATCATCTCATCCTGCAAGAAATGAGCCCCTACATATGACAGTCACCCAAAAAATAAAAATTTAAAATATAGATTTCAGAATGTGGAGACACTAAAAAATAATTTTGTTCAAAAATGCTTTGTTATGAAAAACTGAAACAAAACCCCCCAGAAAGTAGTCATATTTGGTATTGTCGCATCCGTAACAACCTGCTCTATAGAAATAGCACAATCTAACCTGTCAGATCAACTATGTAAATAACAAAAAATAAAAACGGTCCTAAAACAGCAATTGTTTTGCAAATTTTCCATTTTATTCCATTTTTCCAGTAACAAAGCAAGGGTTAACAGCCAAACAAAACTCAATATTTATTGCCCTGATTCTGAAGTTTGCAGAAACACCCCATATGTGGGCGTAAACTGCTGTATGGCCAAACGGCAGGGCGTAGAAGGAAAGGAACGCCATATGGTTTTTGGAAGGCAGATTTTGCTGGACTGGTTTTTTGACACTATGTCCCATTTGAAGCCCCCCTGATGCACCCCTACAGTAGAAACTCCAAAAAAGTGACCCCATTTTGGAAACTACGGGACAAGGTGGCAGTTTCGTTTGTACTATTTTAGGGTAAATATGATTTTGGTTGCTCTATATTACACTTTTTTTGAGGCAAGGTAACAAAAAATTGAAATTCTAAAATTTCATCTCCATTTGCCAATAACTCTTGTGGAACACCTAAAGGGTTAATAAAGTTTTTAAAATCGGTTTTGAATACCTTGAGGGGGGTAGTTAAACCTCACTGGGCCAAGTGAAGGACAGCAGCAAAAAAAACACAAATTAGATAAAATAAAATCCTGCCCTTCTGGGCCTGGCTAACATAGCACAGCCTATCTCACCTTCAGAAAAATCACACTGAGAGTCTGGCTTCTCCAGCCTAGTTCCAGGGACAGCTCTCTGACTGACATTCTGGGCTGTGTTTTTATTTCCCCTTAAAGAGGACCTTTCACCAATATAATACCCCCCAAATAACCCTCCTACCGGATAGTGCGTCATCCACTGATGTTCCCCATTTTTTTTTTATTAAATCGACCTTCTTAATCGCCCCATTTCTTCTGCCACCTCATATGCAAATGAGGCGGACTTTTGTCCTTCTCCCTAGCTGAGAGACCAGCGCTGTGATTGGCTGCTCTCTCATCCGGGGAAGCCAGCACACACACCCCCAACCAGGATGTTTAGCAACGCCCCGTACAAAAGTCCGCCTCATTTGCATATAAGGCGGCAGAAGAAACGGGGCGATTAGGAAGAAATTAGGGGGTCGATTTAAAAATAAATAAATGGGGAACATCAGTGGATGACGCACTATCCGGTAGGAGGGTTATTTGGGGGGTATTGTATTGGTGAAAGGTCCTCTTTAACCGCTACAGGACCGCCTAACGCAGGGATGCGTCCTGCGGGCGGTCCTGTAGCTCTGAGATGACGCGTCGGCGCGTCATCTCGTGAGAGCCGAGATTTCCTGTTCACAGAGAAGCACGGCTCGGCAGTTAGGCTACAGCCTGCCAGCGATGATCCATCGCTGGCAGGCTGTAGATGCGAATAAAATCGCATCAAACAGCTATATCAGACGCTGTTTTGTGAACAGCGTCTGATATAGCTGCTACCTGGTCCTCTGGTGGTCCCATTTGCTGGGATCGACCACCAGAGGACGAGGTAACACTGTAAAGTTGCACCAAACACTACACTACACTTTATTTTTTGTCACAAGTTAGTGGAATATGAGACTGTAAAAAAAAAAAAATATCAATTTCCGCTAACTTGTGCCAAAATTTTTTTTTTCTGTGAACTCGCCATACCCCTCACAGAATACCTTGGGGTGTCTCCTTTCCACAATGGGGTCACTTGTGGGGTTTTTATACTGCCCTGGCATTTTAGGGGTCCTAAAGCGTGAGAATCCAAATGCGTAAAAATGCTCTGTGAAATCCTAAAGGTACTCATTGGTTTTAGGGCCCCTTTGCGCATCTTGGCTGCAAAAAAGTGTCACTCATGTGGTATCGCCGTACTCAGGAGAAGTAGGGCAATGTGTTTTGGGGTGTATTTTTACATATACCCATGTTGGGTGTGAGAAATATCGCTGTAAACGACAACTTTTTAATTTTTTTTATTCAAAGATATTTCTCTCACCCAGCATGGGTATATGTAAAAATACACCCCAAAACACATCGCCCTACTTCTCCTGAGTACGGCGATGCCACATGTGTGACACTTTTTTGCTTTTTATGCATTTTTCTTCTCACGCTTTAGGGCCCCTAAAATGCCAGGGCAGTATAAATACCCCACATGTGACCCCATTTTGGAAAGAAGACACCCCAAGGTATTCGCTGAGGGGCATAATGAGTCCATGAAAAATTAAACTTTTTGTCAAAAGTTAGCGGAAAGGGAGACTTTGTGAGAAAAACAATAAAAATCAATTTCCACTAACTTGTGCCAAAAAAATCTTCTATGAACTCGCCATGCCCCTCATGGAATACCTTGGGGTGTCTTCTTCCAAAATGGGGTCACATGTGGGGTATTTCTACTGCCTCGGCATTTTAGGGGCCCTAAAGCGTGAGAAGAAAATGCGTAAAAATGCCATCCTAAAAGGTACTCATTGAATTTGGGCCCCTTTGTGCATCTTGGCTGCAAAAGTGTCACTCATGTGGTATCGCCGTACTCAGGAGAAGTAGGGAAATGTGTTTTGTGGTGTATTTTACATATACCCATTACTGGGTGAGAGAAATATCTCTGTAAATTGACAACTTTGAATAAAAAATGTAAAAAGTTGTCGCTTACATCGATATTTCACACGCGGCATGGGTATATGTAAAAATACACCCCAAAACACATTGCCCTACTTCTCCTGAGTACGGGGATACCACATGAGTGACACTTTTGCAGCCTGAGTAGAGGGCCCTAAAACCAATGAGTACCTTTAGGATTTCACAGGCCATTTTTATGCATTTGGATTCTCACGCTTTAGGGGCCCCTAAAATGCCAGGTGAGTATAAATACCCCACATGTGACCCCATTTTTGAAAGAAGACACCCCAAGGTATTCCGTGAGGGGCATGGTGAGTCCACAGAATTTTTATTTTTGGCACAAGTCAGCGGAAATTGATTTTTTTTTATTTTTTTTTTGTTTTTTACAAAGTCTCATATTCCACTAACTTGTGACAAAAAATAAAATTTTACATGAACTCACCATACCCCTCACAGGATACCTTGGGGTGTCTTGTTTCCAAAATGGGGTCACATGTGGGGTATTTATACTGTCCTGGCATTTTAGGGGCCCCTAAAGCGTGAGAAGAAGTCTGGAATCCAAATGCGTAAAAATGCCCTGTAGAAATCCTAAAGGTACTCATTGGTTTTAGGGCCCTTTGCACTCAGGCTGCAAAAGTGGCACACATGGGATGCTGTACTCAGAGTAGTAGGGCAGCGTTTGGGTGTATTTTTATATATACCCATACTTTGTGTGAAAAATATCTCTGTAAACGACAACTTTTAAAAAATTTTATACAAAGTTGACAATTTACAGAGATATTTCTTTCACCCAACATGGGTATATGTAAAAATACACCCCAAAACACATTGCCCTACTTCTCCTGAGTACGGCGATACCACACAAGTGACACTTTTTTACAGCCTGGGTGCACAAAGGGGCCCAAATTCCAACGAGTACCTTTAGGTTTTACATGGTGGCTCACAATTTAGCCCCGCCCAAAATGCCAGAACAGTAAACACACCCCACAAATGACCCCATTTCGGAAAGTAGACACCCCAAGGTATTCACTGAGGGGCATAGTGAGTCCGTCTGAGATTGTTTTATTTTTTGCCAGAAGTTATCAGAAATTGAAACTTTTTTTTTTCTCAGAAAGTGTCATTTTCCGCTAACTTGTGAAAAAAAATGAAATGATACATGAACTCACCATGCCCCTCCGCGAATACTTTGGGGTGTCTTCTATCTAAAATAGTGTCATTTGGGGGGTATTTATACTATCCTGACATTCTAGCACCTGAAGAAACATGACAGGTGCTCAGAAAGTCAGAGCTGCTTCAAAATGCCGAAATTCACTTTTTGCACCATAGTTTGTAAACGCTATAACTTTACCCAAACCAATAAATATACACTTATTGGACTTTTTTATCAAAGACATGTAGAACAATAAATTTAGAGAAAAATTTACCAGTATTTTTCACCATATAAGACCTCTTTTTCCCCCAAAGTGGGGAAATGGCAGTGCGTCTTATATGGCGAATGCTACCATTTTCCTATAGTTAAGCTGATACATCGCACAGCATGCGATGTATCAGCATGGAAGGAGGGGCGGAGCCTGGCAGCACGCGGCGGGCGGCACGCCGCTAACAGCTGACTGCTTTCATAGATATTTATAATCTTTAATCATGTCCCCTTATTCCTATAATCCCAGTACAGTAGCGCTCTGCTAACCTGCTATACCGATCCTCTAGCAGGCAGAGCGGTGCGGCGGCAGGCTGCTGTGTAACGTCCTCACTGACGTCATCTGCCTGCTCCTCCTGCTTCATTCATAAAGTGAAAGGAGCAGGCAGATGACGTCAGTGAGGACGTTACACAGCAGCCTGCCGCCGCACTGCTCTGCCTGCTAGAGGATCGGTATAGCAGGTTAGCAGAGTGCTACTGTACTGGTATTATAGGGAATAAGGGGACATGATTAAAGATTATAAATGTTATGAAAGCAGTCAAGCTGTTAGCGGCGGGCCGCCCGCCATGTGTTGCCAGGCTCCGCCCCCTAAGCAGTCACTATGGGCCAGATCTGTGGATAGCACTTTGATGGGGGCATGTATGAATGACACTGTAATTGGGGTGATCTGTGGATGACACATATAGCATAAGATGCTATATATGTGTCATCCACAGATCCAATCCATTACAGTGTCATTCATAAATGCCCCCATCACAGTGCTATCCACAGATCCCCATCACAGTGTCATCCACAGATCCCCCCATAACAGTGCCATCCACATCTCCCCCACATAACAGTGCCATCCACAGATCCCCCCCATAATACTGTAATGCACAGACCACCATTACTTCAAAAGCACCCTTTTTGGTTAAAAATATTTTTTTTCTTATTTTTCTCCTCAAAAACCCAGGTGCGTCTTATAGGCCGGTGCGTCTTATAGGGCGAAAAATACGGTATATAGAAATGTAGTTTTTTTAAAAAAAATTTACAACAGAAAGTGAAAAATGTCATTTTTTTGCAAAAATGTCGTTAAATTTGTATTAATGGCAAAAAAAGTAAAAATGTCAGCAACAATGAAATACCACCAAATGAAAGCTCTATTAGTGAGAAGAAAAGGAGGTAAAATTCATTTGGGTGGTAAGTTGCATGACGGAGCAATAAACGGTGAAAATAGTGTAGTGCGGAATTGTAAAAAGTGGCCTGGTCATTAAGGGTGTTTAAGCTAGGGGGGCTGAAGCGGTTAATGATCCCTGCTGGCTTCAGCTGAGGATCCCTCAGGCTAGGGGAAAAACCTGTCCTGCAGTGGGGAGGATGGATTGGGAGGTCCCACTGCCTCCTACCATCCCAATCCAATAAAATCCAGCCCATGAAGTAGCAAAACTGTCTCAGCCACCTACACATTGCTGAGACCCTTGTAACAAATCTGGATTTTATTTACCTCACCCAATTGAGGAACCTGGGTGGGATATACACTCCCTCCAGGACTTTACCACACACTTTGCCACACTATGTATTATAGAAGTAGAGAAATTGAAACTTGGAAAATTGCTAATTTTTCCACATTTTTGGTAAATTTATAAATAAAAATGAAATTTTTCGACTTCATTTTACCACTGTCGTGAAGTACAATATGTGATGAAACAACTATCTCAGAATAGCCTGGATAAGTAAAAGCATTTTAAAGTTATCAGCACATAAAGTGACACTGGTCAGATTTGCAAAAAATGGCATGTCCTTAAGGTGAAATAAGGCTGCGTTGCATCCTTAATGGGTTAAAACTATGGCTGAAAAAAAAAGGGGGTCAGTCAGTACATACCAATGCACAGGTGCACGCTCCCATGGCTAGAAACACAAAGAAAAAAACACAATGCAACAGCACTCTGCCAACCAAAAAAAGTACAATAATGCCATTAAGAATATTCTGGTGCTAATACTACGCTTATTTTGTAAATTGTTACATTTATTGTACTTTATTTGGTTTGCAGAGTGCAGTTGCAATGTATTTTATTCATTGTGTTTCTAGCCATGGCAGAGTGCACCTGGACATTGGGATGTGCTGACTCACCCCCATTTTCTTTGCAGTTTGTACTGGAGGTGTGGCTGACTCCAGTTGGACTTGCACCCTTGAGCAGCCTGTCTGCCCCATAGGCTGATTTTAATTAGTGTAAGTATAAGGCTACATGCACACGACAGTTGTTTTTTGTGGTCCGCAAAACGGGGTTCTGTTGTTCCGTGATCCGTGTCTGTTTTTGCTTCCGTTGTGTTTCCGTGTGTCTTCCGTTTTTTTGAGAACATGACACAAAAGATTTTACCAAAAGACAGGCTGACAATTTTTGCCAAGTGCCTGCCAAGAGATCCGCAAAAAAACGCGGACGCGGAACACTGATGGCCATCCGCATTTTTTCACAGTCCCATTGACTTGAATGGGTCCGCAAACCGCTTTTCGAGGACAAGAATAGGACAGGTTATATTTTTTTGACCGACTGGAATCATGGACCACGGACGCAGAGGACAAACGGTGCATTTGCCGAGTTTTCCACGGACCCATTGAAAACCAATGGGTCCGCAGAAAATCACGAAAAACGGAACAACGGACACGGAATCAAACAACGGTCGTGTGCATGAGGCCTAAAGCTGTAGCCTGCTCTCCCTGCACTCACTGGAAGCTTTTTGGCACCAGGAGAGGTATAGAGTGGAGTCTCATTGCATTCACTGGAAGCCGTCTGGCACCAGGAGAGGTATACAGTGGGCTCAGCATGCATGTTGGTACCTGCATTCCTTGAATTTAATGGAGGCCATTTTGGCACCAAAAATGATAAAAAGCAGAGTGGACCCAGTATCCATGTGGAACCTGCACTCCCTGAATTTTATGCGTTCCGTTATGGCACATAACAGGTAGCATTTAGTGTTAGGTTCCCGTCTTACAGAGATTGCCTTGACGTTTGGAAGACGGGCCCAAATAATTTTGTACAAAATGTATTTGCCAAGAATCTCAACTTTACAAAATAAGCTTAGCATTATCACCAGAATATTTTTTATTACAATGGCATTATTGTACTTAATTTGGTGTCACTACCAGAGCTTTGAGACGTTCTCACAGCTCTGTTTCTCCACCCCTGTGATGATGTCACTACTAGAGCTTGGAGGAGTTCTCTCTGCTCTGTTTCTCCGCCCCTGTGATGAGGTCTTTACTTTCAGTTTCCCTCCTCCCAGCTGTCCCTCCTGTGATTGATTCCTCTTCCTATAAAATACCCCTCTTCCTGTTTAATCGTGCGGATTATACTTTTCATTTGAGCTGTATCTCTCGATTGAGTATCTTCACTTGTGTGATATCTTTTCACTGGACCTGTGTTCTGCTGAAGCAAGTACTTCGGATATTGTCTGCTGACTTTGGATCTGTTTTCACTGCTGCTGCAGCTCCTTCAGTTAAGTGTGCAGACATTGTGTGTTTCTGTTTGTTTGCTGACTGGATCCAAGGCGACCCCGGTTCCGTCCATATACTGAGCAGGGCACCGGTGGCCGTGCCGCTTCCACTATTGTAGGGGTTACAGTGGTCATCAGCCTTAGGTACGCGGGCATGTCTCGATCCACCATCTGGATCTGGACATGGGCTTAGCAGCATAGGGAGAGCTTTTAGGGTCTGACAGGGGTCACCCTTTATGTTCCCTAGTTTGGGTCCGGTCAGTAGCTAATTCACTGTGTATGCTCTTGTTGCTCACATACAGCCGTGACATTTGGTTTGCAGAGTGCTGTTGCATTGTATTTTTCTCTTTAAAACTATGGCTGCTATTATCCAAATATAAGACATTCATGGTGGAGTGGAATGATGTAATAACCTGACTATAAACTTCACCATAATCAATTCTGATATTGCTGGTCTATGTAAATATATTTCTGCTTTGATCATCACAAAATTCCAATAGTCTCTGTTACAATACGCTAAAGAAATGCACTTATAAAATAGAACTGAATGGAACCAGAGCCAGAAAAAAATCATTTCTTACAGTGGTATATGTCTCTATATGAAATATGGAGATATTCAAGATCCAGACACTGTTGCAATAACACCTTTTGATGTGTTATACAGCCGCCTGACAAGCTTATATTCAGGAAAACAGTATAAAAGCACATGTACACAAGCACATTACAGCTCCTATACCCAAAATGTATGGAGCCATATCCCAGCCCAAGGTTTTTTTCTATCTGATTCCATGTGAACCCTAAAAAAAACAAAAAAAACAAAAACAAAACTTGCCATGCTTCATTGTGGTACTATTCTTTACTATAAGCATTTTTTCTAGGACTGAACATCTTCATAAACCAAGGCTGTATTGAGGCACCATACAACAGCACATGGAGTATCTATGACTACCACTGCCCTGAAGGTTGTAAATGGAGCATTTATGTTATGGAATTACTATTACTGAAAATTCTAATACTTTATAGTCCCCCTACTGCAGATATTTACTGTCAAGAATATGCATTAAATAGAAATATATCCAAGTCAGCAGCATTGATCTTATAAAATGCTTCATTTAGAGTTCTTGACAGAGTTGACCAGTTGTCATGCAAGGTGAGCTACTTTAAAGTGCATCTTCAGTAAACAATAAAAACTAGCTTTTTCTGCTGCAGACCTATTTCTTACTAATTTACCAACCAGAAGTTGTAACCGATCGCCTGTTCGGGGTTCAATGGCACTCTATTCACTGTTCCTACAAGCTCAGTAGCTCACATTATACTCCGTTGTCTCCACTGTTAAAGGGGTTGTCCGGGTTCAGAGCTGGACATATCCTCCTTTTTACCCCTCCGGCCCCCCTGATATGAGCATCATTGTATTTCATGCTCTGATGCTCTCCCTTACCCTGCACACAAGGGCTTTTTTGTTTATGTTTTTAACACTACTAGGTGGAAGCTTCTGCTCAGCAGTGTTGCTTGCTCACTGGTTCTGATGGGCGGGCTTTAGCGCCCGTTTTACAGGCTTGCGCAGTGCTAAAGCCTTACCATTAGTGTCGGTAATGTCACCGGGCTCACTGCTACGTGGACGCCTCTGCCTAGCAGTCCCTATGGAAAGTCAGGTATGTCACCGGATCTTCTATAAAAGCCTTTGCCCTGCGCAACTCTGCGCAATAAATAAACAATAAAAAATAAACTTCATTGGCATTGCCGTTTCCAAAAATGCCAGAGCTATTAAAATATAAAAATATCCCATACAGTGAATGCCATACCAGAGAGAAAAAAAACTAAATTGCTAAATCTGAATTTTTTTGGTCACTTTGCTTCACAAAAAAATGAAAGCTCAAGAAGTCACACATACCCCAAAATGGTACAGGAAAAACTGCAGATTAACCTGAAAAAAGGAGCCTTTACACAGCTCTGTAGATGGAAATCAAGAAAGTTATGGGCGTCAGAATATTGTGATGCAAAGAAAAACATTTTTAAAGTATTCAAATATAAAAAGTATATTCATTTTGTATAGCTGTAATCGTACCATATAGTATAAAGGTGACATCATGTTTACTGTTCAGAGAAAGTCAAAAGAGAAACCTGTAAAACAATGGTGCAATTCCATTTTTTTCCAGTTCCATGTAAATCATTGTTCTGCAAAAAATAAGCTAAAACATAGAAAAGTTTAAGCTTTTTGGAAGGCAGAAAGTAAAAAACAAAAACGCAAAAATGAAAAATGGCTGCTGCAGGAAGGAGCTGAAAAGTTATTGTTGATTTTCATGATTATTCGGGTATGGCCACATGACATACCTAAGAACTGAAAGACAATGCAAGCCACAGCAGTATTTTATTAGATTATTAGATACTAATTTAGTGCACATTTATTAACGGATCACGGATAATGGATAAGTGCACATTGTTAATGGATCCATGGTAATTTGCAAATGTATGTGGCCATTAAAGTGTAACTGACTTTTTTTTTTTTTGCTAATTGGTAGGGACAGGGAACATTTTTCTAATATACTTTATTTAGGGAAGCCGTTTATTTATAGTAGAAACCTTGAGCTGAATTGTCCCTTAGCAGCGCTCTCGTAAATGAACGTTACTAAAGGACATCCTCTACTGTATATAATACTGTATATTATAACTGTCCTCATATACTCCATAACAGCTTCCCCCTGCCTCCCTGCATTACCAGAAGCAAGCACTTAGGCCTCTTTCACACGGGCGTCATGTTTGACGCCCGGATAAGAGGCGGGTGCGTTGCGTGAATATGCGCGTTTTTCCCGCGCGGGTGCAAACGTTTGTAATGCGTTTTGCACGTGCGTGAGAAAAATCGCCATGTTTGGTACCCAGACCCGAAGCCGGACTTCATCACTGAAGTCCGGTTTCGGGTCTTCTGGAGAATTTATTATTTTCCCTTATAACATGGTTATAAGAGGAAATAATAGCATTCTTAATAAAGAATGCATAGTAAAATGAAGTGGAAGGGGTTAAAAATAATAAAAGTTAACTTACCTTAGCCACTTGATCGCGTAGTTGCGATCTCTCCTCTCTTTTCCAGCATCAGCTAAGAACTAAAGGACCTGTGATGACGTCACATCACATGGTCCAATCACATGGTCCATCACCATGGTAAGATGGACCATGTGATTGGACCATGTGATGTGACGTCATCACAGTCCTTAGTTCTTAGCTGATGCTGAAAGAGAGGACAGATCGCAACTACGCGATCAAGTGGCTAAGGTAGTTAACTTTATTATTTCAACCCCTTCCTCTTCATTTTACTATGCATTCTTTATTAAGAATGCTATTATTTCCCCTTATAACCATGTTATAAGGGAAAATAATAAAGATCTGGTCCCGTTGCTAAGCAACCATGCGGTAAAATCGCAACGCATTTGCACTTGCTTGCGGATGCTTGCGATTTTCCCGCAGCCCCATTCACTTCTATGGGGCCTGCGTTGCGTGAAAAACACACAATATAGAGCATGCTGCGATTTTCACGCAACACAGAAGTGATGCGTGAAAATCACCGCTCATGTGCACAGCCCCATAGAAATGAATGGGTCCGGATTCAGTGCGGGCGCAATGCGTCCTCCTCACGCATTGCACCCGCGCGGAAAACTCGCCCGTGTGAAAGGGGCCTTACCGCTCACACAGGCATCGCTCCCGATGGCTGGCTAATCACACAACACGCCAGGAGTACAGGAGAAGAGCTCACTGACAGTGCTGGCCACCATGGTCAGTGAGCAGGAACTAAATGTATAAATATATAGTTATTACTGTACTGTCCCCAGACTGTGAGGGAGCAGTGAGGGCAGAGGCCTGGCAGCTCCCATCCCGTCTTCCTAGCCAGTACAGCACTGTGCTGTTAAGAAGACGGATGTCATTTGAGAGAGCTGCTAAAGGACATTTCTGCCTAAGTTTTTTACTATAAGTAAACCACTTCCCTAAACAAAGTATATTAGAAAAAATGTTTCCTATCCCTATTCCTACACATAACAATGAATGCTGAATAATCTGTTTATAATGAGTTAATAGAATACCGCCACAGCTTGTATGCAGAGCGGTTCTCATCCACACTGCGGCTGGGTCTGTCACTGTCAATAGATAATTTAAATAACTCATCCCAAACCCAATTTATGTGTTTTTCTTATGACAATAATCAGTCATAGTATGTAACTTTTAAATCATCCAATATTCAGCTCTGACTAAATACTTGCAGAAACAGGGCTGAATTAATTAACCTCTAACCATTGCATCTTATCTTCAGAAAAATGCCTGGAGAACTTTCAGTTCATTTGCCATTCTAAACTCCAGTAGAACATTCCTTGTGATGTGGATAATTGAGGCCAAATTAATATCATGTCTTCTCCTTGAGCACATATGTTTGAGATTTAGACTTGAGTTGAGGTGTACTGTTCTGCAGATGTTCAGATTTACGATACACCTTGATCCTTTTCTCTCTCAAATTATGTCAGTAAATGAGCATCAAGGGCTCTTTTATTTGTCATCTCAAGGATATAACACAAGGTAACTATTTGCTTCTTAATCTTGCTGAAGATTGGCTGTAGCACATGTTCACTGCAAGAATGGTGGCTAAACTGTGATTTTTGAATCATTGTAATGATTGCCATCTATGACCAATTATTGGCTTTATGATTCAAAACTTGCGAAGTTTTGTACATTTGCACAAAGTGAACCCATGGTAAGGTGTTTCAATTCAATTCATTTAAGAACATATACTCACTTTAATCCTTTCGTGTTCTTTATTAATCGAACACGTGATTATGGAGCTCCAAAGCAAGAATTAGAATAGGCCTCACTCCACCTCTGACTAGTTACTTTCAGCCACAAGTCCCGGTTTCTTGATGCAATTTTTAAAGCCACAATCAGTAGTGGATCATGAAAAGGAAGAAAGTATTAATTTCTTTTTTAATTTCCCTCCTGGTTTTGACCTCCAAAACAACATCAAGAAGTCTGAATGTGTGGCTGTGTAAGCCGTATACCGGAGTGGGCTCCCCAGCATACATAGAAGTCACAAACAAGAAAAACAACTCCACCACCAGCTTTTGCCAAAACAGAATTTTACTTAAACGTGGTCATGAACACAACCACAATCAATGAGATGCCAAATACTGTTATACAGATATCAACTGACTGAATCATTTCTACTTTATGGAGCTAAAATGAAATGGCACACAGTATTCACTGAATTATGCACAAAACAAATATAAGTACTCTTTGTTAGTGACTCTTTGCTCTGATTCCGTCTATTTTTCAAACACTCTTTTTACTGTACTTAATTTATTCCATGTAGCAGGGGCATAACTAGAGTCCCATGGAACCCAGTACCCCCCACTGATAGCATCACCAAACTGATATTGAATAAAAATTACTGTATTAACATTCCCATTCTACACATGAGCTGTACAGGTTATATAACTGAAGACAGTACAGTTATATCCAGTGACTTACAAATAACATCTCTGATTGTTGTGGTTCACTTTCTCTTTGCTTCTTTATCCATCCCAAACCACCATGAAGACTTCTTCAAGCTATTTGTGCCTGCAGAGTATAATGCATAGATATTTTTGACTCACTTCTCTCCATCTCCCTCCTTTTCCCCACTTCTATACTCGCCATCAATAGTTCATAAGATGGTAATAGTGTCCCCTTCATTTCTCTGCATAGTAAAAAACACAGAATATTAACACTCCCTTTGTGGTCCCCACAGAGCACTGCCTCAGTTTGTGTCCCTACACAGTAGTATTGCTCCCATTTAGCACCATACAGTAGTATTGTTGCCTTTTTTAACCCCATACTGTAGCAATGTTCTCCTTTGTACCCCAACACAGTAACAATGCTGGGATATGTTATTTTTAATTTTACATGCCAATATTTATATTTAACCTAATCCATAAAATCCTGCAGTTTTCGCACTGGCTACTAAGCCTAATAATAGGTGTCGTTTCTTGGTCTAGTGGCCAGTTGGAAAGCTCCAGGATTTTATGGTTTT
The DNA here is from genome assembly GCA_033119425.1 of Bufotes viridis. NCBI lineage: Eukaryota > Metazoa > Chordata > Amphibia > Anura > Bufonidae > Bufotes > Bufotes viridis. The sequence continues at coordinate 321,279,051 of CM065589.1, forward strand.
TGTTTAAATATAGATATTGACATAAAAAATAAAAAATAAAGGGTGGTCATTTATTAAGACCAGCGTATGATTGATGGCCTGCTGGTGACCCTCATAAACATTAGGAGCAAGGGCCTGCTGCTGACCCTCTAAAACATTAGGGGCAAGGGCCTGCTGCTGATCTGACCATCTCAAACATTAGGGGTGAGGGTCTGCTGCTGAGCTGACCCTCTAAAACATTAGGGGTGAGGGCCTGCTGCTGAGCTGACCATCTAAAACTTTAGGAGTGAGGGTCTGCTGCTGAGCTGACCATCTAAAACATTAGAGGAGAGGGCCTGCTGCTGAGCTGACCCTCTAAAACATTAGGGGCGAGTGCCTGCTGCTGATCTGACCATCTAAAATTTAGGGGTGAGGGCCTGCTGCTGATCTTACCATCTAAAACATTATGTGCGAGGGCCTGCTGCTGATCTGACCCTCTCAAACATTAGGAGCGAGGGCAGCCTAATAAGCATGTTGATATGATGAAGGAGGAGAATGAGAAAAGGAAGATTGAACCATATACCCTTTTTTGTTGTGGAAGGTGTGCATGGAATACAGTGTTTCAAATACATCATAAAAGCCACATTTAAAGTGCCTTTATATTCAGCCGCTTTCCTCTGGTGGAGTAAAGAAGTCAGGGCCCAGGCCTTGTTCATTTTGATAAGAGTCAACTTGTCAGCATTTTCAGTTAAGGCGGATGCGGTTATCAGTTATTATGTCCCCCAGCAGCACTAAATACCCACGCTGACAAAACGCTGGCAGCAGGGCAGGCCAGCACCTCCAAGGCATAGAGTGCTAGTTCGTGGCACGTGTCCAGCTTGGACACCCAATAGTTGTAAGGCACAGAGGGATCACTGAGGACACTGACACGGTCTGCTACATACTCCTTCACTATCTTCCAAAACTTTGCCCTCCTTGTGACACTAGCGGTGCATCAGGGTGAGGGTGCTGGTGGGGTGTCATGAAACTGTCCCAGGCCTTGGAGAGTGTTGCCCTGCCTCTGTTGGAACTGCTGTGTGTTCCCCTCATCTCCCCTTCTCTGTTGCCCAAGGAACTAGCTACTCTGCCGCCAGCGTTGCCAGCTGGAAATTTTAGGAGCAATTTTTCCACAAGGACCTTCTGGTATTACACCATTTTGCTAGACCTCTCCACCACAGGAATGGGAGTTAAGAAGTTTTATTTGTAGCAGCGATGAGAAGGGTGAACAAATAGTAATCGGTGTTGGCCAAAACGCGTATAACGCGAGGGTCACAGGAAAGGCAGCACAGCATAAAGTCAGTCATGTGTGCCAGAGTCCCAACAGACAAGACTTTGCTGTCCTCATCAGCAGAATGACTCTCAATCTTCTTATCCTCTTCCTCCTCTTCTGCCCATCCATGCTGAACAGATGGAATAAACCTGCTATGGGTACTACCCTCTGTAGCGGAGGCAACCGTCTCCTGCTCCTCCTCATTATCCAAGTCGAGCTGAGGAGATGAACTGAGGGTGGTCCGGCTATCACCCTGTGTACTGTCTTCCCCCATTTCCACCTCTTCCACATGCAGAGCGTCCGCCTTCATTGTGAGCAGCGAGCCTTTCAGTAGACACAGAAGTGGGATGGTTACGCTGATAATAGCGGCATCGCCGCTCACCATCTGTGTTGATTCCTCACAAAGGTCAGACATCCATGCCCACTCGTCACTTGTGAAGAGCGGAAGCTGACTGGAAGGGCAACGACCATGTTGCAGCTGGTATTCCACTACTGCCCACCGCTGCTCACAAAGCCTGGCCAACATGTGGAACGTGGAGTTCCAGCGCATGCTCAAGTTGCACAACAGTCTGTGAGCTGGCAATTGCAAGCGCTGCTGCAGTGTTGCCAGACCGGCAGCAGCTGTAGATGACTTTTAGAAATGGGCACATATGCGGTACACTTTCACCAGTAGCTCAGGCAAATTGGGGTAGGTTTTGAGAAACCACTAAACCAATAAGTTGAACACGTGGGCTAGGCATGGTATGTGTGTGAGCCTGTCGAGTTCCAAAGGCCATCACCAAGTTACGGCCATTATCAGACACAACAATGCCTGGTTGTAGGTTGAGTGGCGAGAGCCACAACTCAGTCTGATGCCTTATCCTCTGCCACAGCTCTGCTGCAGTGTGCCATTTGTCACCTAAGCAAATTAGTTTTAGCACGGCCTGGTGCCGTTTCCCCACTGCCGAGCTACACTGCTTTCAGCTATTGACTGATGGCTGACTGGTGCTGCAAGATGAGAATTCAGAGGTGGAGGAGGAGAAAGGGAGGTTGCAGCCACTAATGTAGGTGGTGGAGGAAACCCTGATGGAATTAGGGCCCGCAATCCTTGGCGCCGGTAGCACCTGTGCCATTCCAGGGTAGGACTCGCTTCTGGCCTCCACAACGTTCACCCAGTGTGCCGTCAGGGAAATATAGCGTCCCTGGCCAAAAGCACTTGTCCATGTGTCACTCGTTAAGTGGACCTTCCCAATAACTGCATTGGTCAAGGCACCGAGGATTACAAGGGACACATGCTGGTGTAAGGCGGATACGGCACACTGGGAAAAATTGTGGCGGCTGGGGACTGAGTAATGAGGGACGGCCGCCGACATCAGGCTGCAGAAAGCCTTAGTGTCCACAAGCCTAAATGGCAACATTTTCAGAGCCAGCAATTTGGAAAGGTGTGCATTTAGTGCTATGACCTGTGGGTGGGTGGCTGGGTGGATATTTGCGCTTTCGTTCAAAGGCCTGGGGTATGGACATCTGTACTCTACGCTGGGACACAAAAGTGGATGTGTAAACTGATGGTACTTGTGAAGGTCCAGGTGCAGGGTGGGAGGCATCTGGGCCTGCCTCTTGGACAGGGGATTGGCCAGCATGTAACACAGGGGAAGAGGAGGCAGTGGTGTGACCCGCAGACACTGATTGTGGACCCAGGCGTTCGGCCCACCTATTAGGATGCTTTGATGCCATTCCTCAAAAAAGCGCCACACTGCAGAACACCTCTCCCTTGGCAAGGGAGATTGCTGCAAAGGGGGTGCTATGGGGAACAGTTGCGGGCCTGTTTGGTGTGGCCCGCCTTCTCCCTTTTAGCACTAAAAGTCAAAAAGTCTAATTACCCAAACTTGACCCTGATATAAGGTGTGTATAAAATGTAACTTCTATTAGTGCTGATTTAAAAACTTTTGTGAGCCAACAAAAAAGTTAAAATTAGCTGCATCCAGTGCGTATGCTATTTGAAATCATGCCCTATACAGATGGTAGCCTGCAGGGGACGTGCACTATCCCCCCAATGTTACACAAGCGATCATGTCTGTGAAATGCTAAAGAGAAACTGTGCAGAGATCCACCTGGTCTCTTCTTGTAACAACATTTTATCCAGGTTTCCTTTTCTTACCCCAAGAAATTTTTTACATACACCCCAAAATTTCAGACAATAGGGATTGCCCTCATGGAAATGTCTCACATGCCTAGATATAGCTGTGTCTGCTTTTGTATTGATGCTACTAATGTGTTGACACTTACGGCGCTTAAACTCCTGTGTTGTTTTGCCCACATACATTTTAGGACAGGGACACTGAATGATGTAAACAATGCCATTTGTTTGACAATTAATAAAGTCTTTAATATGATAAACTTTATTGTCCGTGGGATTGATGAAAGATTTGTTTTTTCTGAGGGGGTAGTTAGAAGTTTTGGTGTCTGCATCCAGTATAGAGTAGCTAAAAGCTTCAGTGGATATGTAACCAGTCAATGGTGTTGTATTATCCTTAATGGAGTCTAATTACCAGTTAAGTAACTGGTGATCTCTGCACAGGTTCACTTTAGCATTTCACAGACATGGTCGCTTGTGTAGCATTGGGGGGCACGTCCCCTGCAGGCTACCATCTGTATAGTGCATGATTTCAAATAGCATACGCACTGGATGCAGCTAATTTTAACTTTTTTGTTGGCTCACAAAAGTTTTTAAATCAGCACTAATAAAAGTTACATTTTAGGGTAAGTTCACACTTCAGTTATTTCATCAGTTATTTCCATCAGTTATTGTGAGCCGAAACCAGTAATGAAGCCAACTCAGAGATCAGGTATAAGGGAAAGATCTGCACCTGTTCTGTGTTTTGACCTGCACCTGGTTTTGGCTCTCAATAGCTGATATAAAAACTGATCAAATAACTGAAGTGTGAACTCACCCTTATATACACTTTATATCAGATTCAAGTTTGGGTAATTAGCCTTTTTTGGCTTTTAGTGCTGTTAGTATACATTTGCCCATACCCTGATAGGGTCCATTAGAGAATTTTGGTACACCTTCTCCCTTTTGCCACCCCACTGCCTCTTCCTGCCTGTTGCGGTGCTGCGCATCCCGCCCCCTCTGTACTGCTGTCCTCGCTCGGCTTGCCACTTTCCCAGGTTGGGTCAGTGATTTGATCGTCCACCACCTCCTCCTCCACTTCCTCACTCTGGTCATCCACCTCATGAAACACTAATTGCCCCCCCCCCCTCCCCGACTGAGGATGCTCAAGAGTTTGGAAATCAGTGCACAAGATATCTCCTCATGTCCCTATTCAAGCAGGCTTGGCGAGAGGCCCAAATCAAGGAATGGTGATGAAAGGATCTCCTCAGAATATCTGAGTGTGGGATCACTTGTTTGTCAAGACTCTCCATGGTGGGAGGAAGGAGGATCATGGTGAGGATTGTGTTGACAGACTCTTGGCTACTGAGACTGGACTTTGTGGAAGACAGGGTGGTGCTTATCCGACTGGAAGCATTATCTGCTGCAAGCCAACCGACCACCTGGTCGCTCTGGTGTGACTTTGAGATTGGTGTCCTGCTCCGCCCTGCAAACTGGGACATGAAGCTAGGCATCGTGGATGAGTGTGTTACTTATGCTCTGGCAGCAGGCACAGTTTCACCAAGCCCAGGATCACGGCCTCTGCGTGCAACATCAGCAACATGGCTACTTCCCTGTCCCTTACTGATCGCCTTGAGCATATCAAATAGTGTATATGCTTGCAAGTATGTCACACATACAGTAGCACAGGTTTTGTAAGTGTATGTGCAAATAAATTACACTGAATATCACTGATATTTAGGATGCACAAACATTATATAGGAGATGTAGCACAGGTAATGTCGCTGTCACCAGTGGCTAAGAAAAAATTACACTGAATGTCACAGATATTTAGGATGCGCAAATGTTATACAGGAGATGTAGCGTAGGTAATGTCGCTGTCAGCAGCGGCCAAACAATTGCGCTGAATGTTACAGATATTTAGGATGCACAAATGTAACACAACAGATGTAGCAGAGGTTGTGTCACTGTCAGCAGCGGCCAAACAATTGCACATAATTTAGCACAGGTTGCGCTAATAATATATATTGCAGCCAGATAAAACAAGGACTTTTGGGTCTCTAACACCTTTCAGCACTAAACCCTGCCTAAAAAAATAAATAAAATTACTGTTCCTACACTATCTGTCCCTTCTGCTGCAGTTCGTCCTGACTAAAACTGAGCCGAACCACCCGTCATTGGGTGCTATATAGTACACGATGACACGTTCCGGCCAGCCTATTATTGTAATGCCAGTAACCAACATGGTAACGGCATTACAGTGAGTGCGTAGCCGACTAACGTGCGGGGAGGATACTCAAGCATCGCGAGTTAAAATGGTGTTCAGCCGAGCATTCTCCCCCAACACTAGCCATCACTTCTAAATATAAGACAGCTGCCTAGCTGTCTTATGTTTAGAACTTTTTCTGCACCTGAAACAGGCCTAGAAAATGGTACATGAGATGGGCCTGTCGGCCTGTCCCCTTTCCTGCCCATACCACGCCCACTTATTTAGACCTGGCGGGAGCGGGGGAAAGTTGCAGTCATTGTGTCGCAATCTGCACCTGAACTACGCCTAATTTAGGTATATTTCAGCTTGATAAATGACCCCCAAAATCACCATAAATTCTTTAAATGTATGCTAAACATAAGAACGTGATATAATACAATAGGTCATTTTCTGATGACACATTTCCTTTAATGCTTTTTACATACTGGTAAGAACAAGATGGCAGCCCCCATAACCATGTTCAGGAAATAGAATAAAAAAAAACTGTGTTACTATATGGTTTTAACTGGCAGATAACATCTTTGATCACACATTTCCTTTTATACCATGCTTCTTTTGTGCCCCCCATACAATAGTAATGCCTCTCTTTTTGCCCCATACAATAATAATAACAACCCCTTTAATGTCCCAATATGATAATAATGTCCCCCTTTGATTGCCCTTGTTTTGGTTGACATATGTGCACAAGATAGTTTTCATGATTAACAGAGACTGGCATTATTAAGCCAAGCTGTGGTACAACTTGATTTCACAAAGTAGCTGTCCTTGAGTCATAATCTGCGGCAACAAGCTGAAGCATCTGCGTATTGTCATCAGTTAAAAGCAGATGTGGAGGGATTTTCACTACGTACCAGAAAAATAAACTATGATCAAGTCCACCAGATGCATGACCAGTCACCTGCACATTATTCAAGTAAATACAAAAGATGTTAGAAAAACCAAAGGGTATTGTACAGACTGTGACGTGCATGACTTTAATGAGCATTCAAGAGATCTAATATGTCTGGAATTCATTTATATTTGCATTATGTACACTGAACATTAATGTATGTATTGAAAACTAGTGAAAATAGGAAACATTGAGCTTGAGGACATACAGTTTTCTATTATTTGTTTCAGAATTTTTATGTAAAAATATTGTTAAATGGGTTGTCCAGGTTCAGAGCTGAGCCCGGACATATCTCCTTTTTCACCCAGGCAGCCCCTCTGATATTGCACAGGGCAAGGGCTGTTTGTTTATATTTATTAGACTGCTAGGAGGAGGCTTCCACCTAGCAGTGTTGCCGGGGATGTCACTGGCACTGATAGGTGGGCTTTAGCGCTGCCCTAGCATATAAAACAAGCTAAGGCAGTACTAAAGCCCGCCCATCAGTGCTAGTGACTTCACTGGGCTCGCTGCTAGGCGGAAGCCTCTGTCTAGCAGTGTAATATGTCACCGGATCTAATGAAAAAGCCCTTGCCCTGCACGATTCAGCGCAGGGCAAGGGAAAGCAACAGAGCAAGAAATGTTCTGATGCTCAAATCAGAAGGGCTGCCTGGGTCATCTCTGAACCCGGACAACCCCTTTAAAGACTGCCTGAGTTCTGCTTCCCTCAACCACACACTGCTGGCTGGCAACTCTTCCTGTATTCTTAATTAATTTGTAAGTAGGTGAACCCAAACGTCAGGAGGGAAAAGAAAGCGGTGTTCGCCAAGTGCAGTAGTTCTACTAGTAGTTGGATACTTCACAATCACTTATGAATATCATCTCTCCTGGGGTTGTTATACAACTGATGGCCACAACTCCATAAATAGCATATTGGTCAGCAGACCAAATGCATAGGGATTGGGAACTGCAGGTTATGTTTTCAACACAGTAACTCTCCGTGAGGTTCCTGTGTCATTTCTGTACAGATCAAGTCTCACAAGATATGACACCAAAAAACAAAGCTGCTTGTAGAACCACAAACAGTATGCAGCTCTGTAATGTACTTATTAACAGAGCTACACCATTAAAGGCATTGTCTTTCTTCAGAGTTTCTCATCTCCTACCTCTTTGGTGGACCAAAATCTTGTATGTTAATGACAGACCAGGTAAGAGGTACTCTGATTATGTCATTGTGCCTCTTAACTATCCATGCACACTCCCAATGCCACTAATAAACTTTTTATTATCACCATCACTACTGTAGGCTTTTGTGCATGCTTTGGAGATTACCCAATGAATGCTGATGTGTTGCAGAACGAGCAGAGAAGAATATTGCACTGTGCAAGCATGGCCGCTGCTGCTGGACCATGAGCAATAAACAAAGCAGCAAAAAGGATGCACTTAAAAAAATGAATACATTGGGTATGTGCCTACTTTTCTGTCTTTCTGAAGGACTGTGGGAATACCCTGCAAAAACAGTGGTACATTGAAGGGGAGACAGAGAGATAAATATATATGTGACAGACAATGGTTGTGGAACCACTGTGCCAACTAACCATTTTGTCATTTGATCTCCTGGCTTTCACCCTTTAACCCCTATACAGGGATCTGGTCTTCACTGCATGAGAACCACCAGTCCACTACCATGTGGAATAGTGCCAGTATAGTGGGCGGCTAACACACTAGATCAGAACCAGGAGCATTTGCAAGGTCATGGACAAAACAAGGCAAGAACTGACAGGCAGAACACAAGAAAATCAAAAGCAAAACATGGACAGGACCAGACTGCAAACAGACAGGACACAGTTCAGACATAGCAGATATATGTGCAGAAATTTAGCAAGATGAACAGGCACAGGATTCTAGGAAACAGTTCAGACACAACAGTTACAGAAGCAAGAACTTGGCAAGGCAAAGAACTAGAACTTTGGAATTCATCGGCAAACAGAACCAGGACATAATTCAGGCCACACACAGAACATATTCAAAAGCATGGCAAACTGAACTAGGATAACAGATAGTAAGATTGCCAATAAACTTCACCGAATCCATACAAAGACAGAACGTGCAAAGATCCAACAGAATCTGAAATTGCACAGCATAGGTAAAGGACAAACATCTCAGAAAATCCATGGTAAGGTAACAACTCAGACAATATATAGCAGACTTTAACTCATTAGTCAAACAATGTACACACATAAAACCAAGGAACATTAATTCACTTTATACTGAAATGAGGAGAGATACAATGCGCATTGGCACCAATTCACACCCACAAGTAATGGAGGATGCATAGAACAGAGGCAACATAAGCCACCATGATAGAAACAATGCCCCAAGTTGAAACCTGCAAAACTCCACCCTCTGAGCACATGGCATAAAGCCACTAGTGAGGCGTCATTGTAATGATATCTATACTATATATACTCATTGATAATACAAATAATGCAAAATATAATGATATATATGTGATTACAATAAAAGTGTACAACTAAGGCTCTAGTACCCTATTAGGCCTCGTCTAGTCCTCATAAAAGATGAGACATCATTGGACATAGAGGCATAAATGTTCCGTATGGTATCCTGTGGCACATTTACCCACAAATGTTGCAGATAATCACACCAGCAGTTGGGGCAGTGTGTAAGTCCACATCATAGGCAGAATTGAAGTGCTCAAGTCACCACAAGGCCTCCATACTCAATTCTGACCACTGTCAGATCCCAAGCAGAATCTGGATTAGTCACTAAATATGATATGGTTGAGTTTCTAGCAGTCCAGGTTTCTCGTTCACGACACCACTGCAAAAGAATGTGACAGTGGCTGGTTGTCAGTGGCAGGACACGTAATGATGCTGTGACACCAAATTTCCCTCTGCCAAAGGCCTGGAAATGCTCCAGGCAGATATAGGGGTTTGTAACAAAGGAGCGACCTGTGTCTGGATGGTGAATAATAAAACTATAAGAGATGCTCTTGCTTGTTGGGGATTCAAACAATCCTCTCTACTAACATAGTAACATAGTTTATAAGGCTGAAAAAAAGACATCTGTCCATCCAGTTCAGCCTGTTATCCTTCAAGTTAATCCAGAGGAAGGCAAAAAAACAAAACAAAAAAAACTGTGAGGTAGAAGCCAATTTCCCCCACTTAAGGGGAAAAAAATCCTTCCCGACTTCAATCAGGCAATCAGAGTAACTCCCTGGATCAACAACCAATCTTTAGTAACTATAACCTGTAATATTATTACCCTCCAGAAATACATCCAGGCCCCTCTTGAACTCTTTTAGTGAATTCACCATCACCACCTCCTCAGGCAGAGAGTTCCATAGTCTCACTGCGCTTACCGTAAAGAATCCTCTTCTATGTCTGTGTACAAACCTTCTTTTATCTAGACGCAGAGGATGTCCCCTCGTCACAGTCAATAGATGATGGGAGAGATCTGATATATTTATACATAGTTATTAGATCTCCCCTGAGTCGTGAATAACCCTAATTTTGAAAATCTATCAGGGTACTGTAGTCCACCCATTCCAGTTATTACTTTAGTTGCCCTCCTCTGAACCCTTTCCAGCTCTGCTATGTCTGCCTTGTTCACAGGAGCCCAAAACTGTACACAGTACTCCATGTGTAGTCTGACTAGTGATTTGTAAAGTGGCAGGACTATGTTCTCATCATGGGCATCTATGCCCCTTTTGATGCAACTCATTATCTTATTGGCCTTGGCAGCAGCTGTGGGACACTGGTTTCTACAGATAAGTTTGCTGCACACTAAAATTCCTAGGTCCTTTCCCATGTCAGTGTTACCCAGTGTTTTACCATTTAGTATGTACTGGTGACTTGCATTATTCCTTCCCATGTGCATAACCTTACATTTGTCAGCGTTAAACTCATCTGCCACTTATCTGCTCAAGCCTCCAATCTATCCAGATCCCTCTGTAGCAGTATACTGTTCTCTTCCGTGTTAATACTTTACACAGTTTAGTGTCATCTGCAAAAATTTATATTTTACTGTGCAAGCCTTCTACAAGATCATTAATAAATATATTGAAGAGAATAGGACCCAATACTGACCCTTGTCATACCTCACTAGTGACAGTGACCCAACCTGAGTGTGTACCATTAGTAATCACCCTATGTTTTCTATCACTGAGCCAGTTACTTACCCACATACAGACATTTTCCCCCAGTCCAAGAATTTTCATTTTATATACTACTAAACTGTTATGTGGAACAGTGTCAAATCCTTTTTAGAAGTCCAGATATATGGCATCCATTGATTCGCCATGGTCAAGTCTAGAACTTACCTCCTCATAGAAACTGATTAAATTAGTTTGATAGCCATGCTGATGCTGCGTTATTTGCTTATTTTCCTTGAGGTACTCCAAGATAGCTTAGAAAACCTTCAAACAGTTTACCCACGACAGATGTTAAACTTACCAGCCTATAGTTTCCAGGCTCTGTTTTTGGACCCTTTTTGAATATTGGTACCACATTTTTTTTATGCGTCAATCCTGTGGAACACTCCCTGTCAGTATGGAGTCCTTAAATATCAGAAATAAGTGTCTTATTTACTTAATTCTCTTAGGATACTGGGGTGTATGCCATCTGGTCCTGGCGATTTTTCTATTTTAATCTTTTTAAGAAGCTGATCTATTTCTTCCTAGGTCAGACAGGGCAATTTTAATGGGGAATTTACTTTTACATTCTGCATTTCATCTCACAGTTTATTTTCTTCAGTGAATGCAGTGGAGAAATAAAAATGTCATAGCTTTGCTTGCTCCTAATCACTCTCTGCAACTCCCCCTTCATCGCTCTGTAAAGGGTGGACACATTCAGATTTATACTTTTTACCATGTATATAATTGAAGAACATTTTAGAGTTAGTTTTACTCTCTTTGACAATTAATCTCTCAGTCTCTAGTTTGGCTGCTTTTATTTGTCTTTTACATATTCTATTTTTTTCCTTAAAGTTTTTAATGCTTTCTCGCTACCCTCCTGTTTTAGTGATTTATATACTCTCTTTTTGTCATTTATTGCTTTCTTTACACTTCTATTTATCCACATTGGTTTCTTCTTGTTCCTTAACCTTTTATTCCCATAAGGTATGTACCTCTCACAATGAGATTTTAGGATGCTTTTAAAGATATCCCATTTTGTGGCTGTATTTTTGTTTTTGAGGACTTTGTCCCAGTTATTTAGGCCTATGGCCTCGCTTAGTAGGCTAATTTAGCTTTTTTTTTTAAGTTTGGTATTTTTGTTCCTCCCGGTAGAAATGCTCTTATGAATGATAATTTGAAGGTTATTACTTTATGGTCACTATTTCCCAGGTGTCCCCCAACCTGCACATCTGTTGTTCTGTCAGGTCTATTGGTTAATACTAAGTCCAGTGTGGTCATCCCTCTAGTTGGGTCCTGAACCAGTTGGGAAAGATAACCTTTTTCCTTTATGAGATGTACAGTTTCAGTTTCCCAGTCTATATCTGGGTAGTTAAAGTCCACCATACTAACAATGTTTAGAAGTAGATTTTCTGTGGCTTATAATAAACTCCTATTAGTATTTTATACTTTACATAAAGGAAAACCCCTGCCCCTCTACAGTTTTGACGATCCTTTCTAATCAGACTGTAACTCTGTATGTTAACCACCCAGTCATAGCTATCATCCAGCTACTAGTTGTCTGTCTTGGCCATCTGGAGCTCATTTGCCATGTATGCGTGCCCTCACATAACCACTGCTCCCAACAGCTAGCTCACAACGGTCTAGGGGGTGGGCAAGTCATCAAAACAGCCATCCTGCTTCTCTAAGTGCAATGATGCAGCCTTTCTCAAATCCTGTCAACTGTCTTTGAGTGCATTGTAGAGGCATGACTAGCAACCAACCATCTCTCACCAAGGTACACTACCCAAAAGTAGCCTCTGAGAGCCTTTTAATAGGACAGTAGGGGAAGCACTTTTATGCCCTCTTGTGGCAAGACCAAGTGTCTAATCAGACCACACCAGTAATAATTTACATATCTGCCTGAGACAGAAATTCAAGTTTTGTAGCAATCCAACTTTTCTATCTGGATGCATTTTTTTTTGTCAGTGAGGGTATATATTAAATCTCAAATTCTTTGAAAATATGATAATTGAAACAGATGCTCACTGGTTTATTTAACCAGTTGAAGACTTAGTTATTAACCACGCCCTCCTCCCCAATTCTGGTCTGAAGCATTTTCTCTGTTTCTAGTATATGTGTCTTTGAAAATCATTTTTTTTAGGTTATGTAAATAATTTGTGTCCCTATTTGTGGTGATACACAGGGCTTTATTTATTTTCATTTTTAATCTAGTAGCTTAATGTTTTTATTTCTTATACCAGGCAAAATGTAAAAGAAATAGTATGTTTTTAATATTTTTTTAATAACACAAATCCTATACACTCTTCTAAATTACTGTATATTCCCTGGTAATGGTTGTTTTGATATATGGTATGTATGGTTATGGTCACGAGGGTGGCCACGAATCTGCAGTGTGGAAGATTTTATTTTTATTTTTTATTTACACTGGGGGCATTTAACCATATCCCGACCGCCTAACGCAGGGATGCGTCCTGCGGGCAGGCAGCCGGGATGTTCCTCGTTGACGCGTTATCTCGCGAGAGGCGACATTGCCTGTGACCGCGCGCAGGATCGCGACGACAGGAACTTTAAGTACAGCCTGCCAGCGCTGATCATGCGCTGGCAGGCTGTAGTTGTTAAAGATAGGGCATCTGAATCGCATATCAGATGCTGTTTTGTAAACAGCGTCTGATATGCCTGCTGCCTGCTCCTCTGGTGGTCACTTTTGCTTGGGACCACCAGAGGACACTTAGTGCACCAATCACCACACACCAACACCCTCCCCCGTCACTGATTAACCCCTGATCACCCCATGTCACCCCCTGTCACCCCCCCTGTCACTAATCACCCCCCTGTAAGGCTCATTCAGACGTCCGTATGTGTTTTGTGGATCCATGGATCCGCGGATACGCAAAGCACGGACACTGGCAATGTGCTTTCCGCATTTTACGGATCCGCACATTGCCAGAACTATATAGAAAATGCCTTTTCTTGCCCGCAATTGTGGACAAGAATAGGACATGCTCTATCTTTTGCGGAGCTGTGGCCGGATGTTTCGGGGCCGAAACCCGGAAGTTCGCAGCTGCAGCTCCGCAAATGCTAATGCATAGAGCACATAGTGTGCTCTCCGCATTACCGCCGACCCCAATTACACTGAATGGGTCCGCATCTATTCCGCAGAATTGCGGAATAGATGCGCACATTTTTGCGGACGTGTGAATGGTTACTTCGCAAGCACTCCTATGTCCTTTTCCCTCTTTTTTTTTTTTTTTGCACATTTTTTGGCAGAGATCTTTTCATCCACATTGATCGATACGAATGAAGAAATCTGCGCAGTTAATTTTTATTTATTTTTTTTAGCCCGGAGGCTGAACGGAAAAAAAAAATCTCATTACCTGTATGCTCAATATAAGGAGAATAGCAGAAACTCCTAATGCTGGCCATAAATGTAATGATTGCGGAGACCCTCAAATGCCAGGGCAGTACAAACACCTCACATGTGACCCCATTGTGGAAAGAAGACACCCAAAGGTATTCGCTGAGGGGCATATTGAGTCCATGAAAGATTGAACTTTTTGTCACAAGTTAGCGGAAAAGGAGACTTTGTGAGAAAAAAAAAAAAGTCAATTTCCGCTAACTTGTGCCAAACAAAAAAAATCTTCTATGAACTCGCCATGCCCCTCACAGAATATCTTGGGGTGTCTTCTTTCCAAAATGGAGTCACATGTGGGGTATCTATACTGCCCTGGCATTTTAGGGTCCCTAAAGCGTGAGAAGAAGTCTGGAATCCAAATGCTTAAAAATGCCCTTCTAAAAGGTACTCATTGGAATTTGGGCCCCTTTGCGCATCTTGGCTACAAAAAAGTGTCACATGTGGTATCGCCGTACTCAGGAGAAGTGGGGCAATGTGTTTTTGGGTGTATTTTTACATATACCCATGCTGGGCGAGAGAAATATCTCTGTAAATTGACAACTTTGTATAAAATTTTTTAAAAAGATTTACAGAAAATTTACAGAGATATTTCTCACACACAGCATGGGTATATGTAAAAATACGCCCCAAAACACATTTCCCTACTTCTCCTGAGTATGGAGATACCACATGTGTGACACTTTTTTGCAGCCAAGATGCGCAAAGAGGCCAAAATTCCAATGAGTACCTTTTAGGAGGACATTTTTACGCATTTGGATTCCAGACGTCTTCTCAAGCTTTAGGGCCCCTAAAATGCGAGGGCAGTATAAATACCCCACAAGTGACCCCATTTTAGAAAGAAGACACCCCAGGGTATTCCGTGAGGGGCATGGTGAGTTCATAGAAGATTTTTTTTTTTTTGGCACGTTAACGGAAATTGATTTATTTATTTTCTTATAAAGTCTCATATTCCACTAACTTATGACAAAAAATAAAATTTTACATGAACTCACCATACCCCTCACGGAATACCTTGGGGTGTCTTCTTTCTAAAATGGGGTCACTTCTGGGGTATTTATACTGCCCTGGCATTTTAGGGGCCCCTAAAGCGTGAGAAGACGTTTGGAATCCAAATGCGTAAAAATGCCCTGTGAAATCCTAAAGGTACTCATTGGAATTTGGGCCCCTTTGCGCATCTTGGCTGCAAAAGAGTGTCACCCATGTGGTATTGCCGTACTCAGGAGAAGTAGGGCAATGTGTTTTGGGGTGCATTTTTACATATACCCATGCTGGGTGTGAGAAATATCTCTGTAAATGACAACTTTTTAACTTTTTTTATACAAAGTTGTCAGTTTACAGAGATATTTCTCTCACCCAGCATGGGTATATGTAAAAATACACCCCAAAACACATTTTCCTACTTCTTCTGAGTACAGCGATACCACATGTGTGCCACTTTTTTGCAGCCTAGGTGCGTAAAGGGGTGTAAAGTCCAACGAGTACCTTTAGGCTTTACAGGGTTGCTCACAATTTAGCCCCGCCCAAAATGCCAGAACAGTAAACACACCCCACAAATGACCCCATTTCAGAAAGTAGTCACCCTAAGGTATTCACTGAGGGGCATAGTGAGTCCGTGGGAGATTTTTAATTTTTTTGCCAGAAGTTAGCAGAAATGGAAACTTTATTATTATTTTTTTTTCCTCAGAAAATGTCATTTTCCACTAACTTGTGAAAAAAAATGAAATGATACATGAACTCACCATGCCCCTCTGCGAATACTTTGGGTTGTCTTATTTCTAAAATGGTGTCATTTGGGGGGTATTTATACTTCCCTGACATTCTAGCACCTGAAGAAACATGACAGGTGCTCAGAAAGTCAGAGCTGCTTCAAAATGCCGAAATTCACTTTTTTGCACCATAGTTTGTAAACTCTATAACTTTTACCCAAACCAATAAATATACACTTATTTCATTTCTTTTTTTATCAAAGGAGTAAGACATGTAGAACAATAAATTTTGTTAAAAATGTATATAGAAATTTACTTTCTTTTGAAAAATTTTACAACAGAAAGCGAAAAATTGCTTTTTTTTGCAAAAATTTCGGTATTTTTTTATTAATATCAAAACAATTTAAAATGTCAGCAACAATGAAATATCACCAAATGAAAGCTCTATTAGTGAAAAGAAAAGGAAGTAAAATTCATTTGGGTGGTAAGTTGTATGACCGAGCTATAAACCGTGAAAGTAGTGTAGTGCAGAATTGTAAAAAGTGGTCTGGTCATTAGGGGGGTTTAAGCTATGGGGGCTGAGGTGGTTAAAATTACATTTTTAACAGTTGATTTCTCCTGTAATAGGGTCTGATATATTAGCCCCTGTTACATGGTTAACTGCAGAGCTGATCTTGGTCTTGCCGCTGCTTTATTACAGACTGCAGTGGTAATGTGCAGGTATACGGCATATGGCCACTGCAACCACAGTATTCCACTAAGGACAATGATTGACTGCAGGATCCCTAGGCTCCTAATATAGCATAGGCTGATTAACTGCACTACACTAGTTTCACCACTAGATGGGGGAATAGTGTCGTAGTCTATATATAGACCAGCTCAGGTCTAGTCAGGGGAGCCTTTTTGGGAGTTTTTGAGCCTTTAGCCTAGAGTCAAGAAGTACAGCCATGTTGTAACTGGGAAGAGGAGAGGGGCATCTCAGCTTTCTTGGGCCCCATGGTCCATGGAAACCAAGGAGGCATTCAAATTATAAAAGCCAAAGAAGTAGGCAAAGCAAGGAAAGGTGAGATCCACTTCTACAGTTTATTCTTCTGGAGTCGAAAATAATAATTGGTCGGCACTCCACTTCAGGTATACGCGTGCTCTGTGTTCGGGGAAATCGCAATCCTAATAGTAGATTACAACACGGCACTCCACAGAATCTCTTAGTGAATTTTTATTGAACAATGTTTCCAGAATTGCCACCACACATGTATACAAGACATATGGCCTACGTTTCGGTCCAATGCCAGACCTTTCTAAGGGCCTGGAATAGAATAAAGCAAAACTCAGTCTATAATATAAAAGGATCAAAAATATTACCTGTGACAATCAGGACTCAAACATTATATTCAAATTTTTGAATTTTGCTGTTAACACTTAGTCTAGCTATCTAACATTGGGTATCATCGATAAAGCTACTTATACTTTTTTAAACAATAAAAATCCTGTTACTCCGGTATTTTATATACTGCCGAAGATTCATAAGTGCCTGGAGAGACCACCTGGCCGCCCGATTGTTGCCTCGACTGAGTCATTGCTGGCCCCTTTTCAATTTTTTGGGAGAAAATTCTCACTCCATTTGTACGATTAACTAAATAATTTCTCCTCGATACATCGCATTTTTGGAGGTACTATCATCTATTAAGACAGTTCCTAGTACAGCATTCTTGATTACTTTAGATGTAGGAAGTCTATATACCTCCATATCTCACAAGGGAGGCACACGAGCGGTTAGACTTCTCTTTGTATCTACGGAATTTTCGCAGATCAACAATCTTTGTATTGATCTTTTACGGTTAGTATTTGAGAGAAATTTCTTTGTTTGGTGATGAATTTTTTGCGCAATGTAAAGTTACCCCGATGGGGGCTAATGTAGCCCCCTCATATGCAAATATTTTCATGGAGAGATTTGAACAAGAATATGTATATCCTCACTCACTGTTCCAGGCACACGCACTAGTGTTGCGTTGATTCATCGACTATATTTTCTACATCTGGGATGAAGACCAAGATACTTTTTCTACATTTTATCAAGATCTTAACAGTATGGTATTGGGTCTTTCTTTTACTGCTAACATTGATTTGGAGGCTGTTAGTTTTTTGGACACTACTGTGTCTACATAAAGCAGGGTATCAAAGGTCAACACTGTAAACATAGATAAGGCTTTCTATGACTATACTTCATTTCCCTGGAAACTGAACCCTTGGGATACAGTAAAGAAGTGCTAAATACATACCTAAAAGAGCCCTCACCATCACTCTGGTTCACCAGGCCCAGCTCTATTTACCCGGTTGCAGTGGTGAAGTCCAATCAACAGAACATGAACGCTGCAACAAATTTTTAGCCTCATTGTAGCCTCATTTTATTTATCTCTGATGCCAGGGAAAATCACATCGCCAGGAGAACAAGAGAGCTGGTATGGGCTCTGTCAAGTACTTACTACTTCTTTATTGCAGGTGGATCCTGAGGGTTCAGTCTCCAGGAAGAGATAAAGTACAGTCAAAGAGAGCCCTATGTGTGCACGCAATCTGTCAGGTAAGTACTTACCTGTTCTTTATTGCATGCGATTCCTCAGTCTTCAGGGAGAGATAATGTACCATCAAAGAGAGCCTTATCTCTGCACAGGATCTGCCAGTACCTACCACCTCTTTATTGCATGAGCTTCCTGGGGGTTGTCCATTTCCTCCTGAAACTGGACAACTCCTTTAATGAAACAAAAATTCATGATATGTTGCCTTTAACAGAGGATTTGGATATGATTTTTTGAATAAACAAGAGCAGACTACTCTTTCAGTAACAAGGTAGAAACTAATATCTGTTTATATCAAAGTAGTGGACATAGATTACTAAATCCCATATGTATATTTTCTCACTCTGGCTGTCCAAATGTTCTTGGCAAGTATTGTGTGCACCTTGGCATGTCACTGTTGGATATAACAATTGCTTTATTAAAACTAACATGTAGCCATTTGCCAAAACAGATACTGTATAAGCCCCTGATATGAGATTTATTCTGCTAGTTTAGCAAATTAGTCATTTGATAAGGAATCATTTCTTAGAGTCACAATACCAGAAATGTAGAATGGATAGAAAAACTCTAAATGTATATATTTTACCAAATGGAAACTCAAATGTGTTAAAAAGACAAATTAATTTAAAACCCCTTGGAGAAAACATGTAATGCTAAGGAATGGCAAATAACATTTTTTCCATGTAATGTATAATAAAAGTGCAGTCTATAAATATCTCACCAAATTTATCACAGCAGGAATTTCATAAATTGTGTTGGTTATAAAATATCATTAAGACAGAAGTTTGGAAGCAGTGAAGGTTACTCTGTATTCATCCATTGAAATCAATCAAGAGGTACAGGAATCATTTAGGGACATTATATGTTAATTTAGCAGATTACTTACAGTATCATTCATAAATTCTACAGACAGGAGACCAGCACACAGTAATAATAACGGGGTTCTTCTTTATTCTTTTAACTGTTTTAAACCAATCCAAATAT
This sequence comes from Bufotes viridis, assembly GCA_033119425.1. Classification (NCBI taxonomy): domain Eukaryota; kingdom Metazoa; phylum Chordata; class Amphibia; order Anura; family Bufonidae; genus Bufotes; species Bufotes viridis. Next base: position 321,298,375 of record CM065589.1, read on the forward strand.
TAATGCAGATAGTAAGAACACAGGGATCCCTCTTAGGGTTATTTTTATAGTTCATTTAATACAACGGATTACAAGGACAAAATCCATGGAGCTTCTACTTGTCACAATACTCAATTACCGAAAGATTCGAGTGTTAGAGCTTACCCAAAATATTGGGCAGATAAACCACAGTGATGAGAATTATATCACCATCTTGACCATACCACAGCCAGCCGCATTTGTGCTGCACAGAATGGTTAAGATGTATGGTGTAGGGCTGCCTATCTGGCTTTACAGTGTAAGTGGGTGGCAGGGCAAGTTAAGTCATGCAGTGGTCTTACCAAGCCACAATCACAGCTCCTGAGATCAGTAATCCCAGTCAACTGTCAAAAATGTAAATGGCAACGTCCAAGAGTGTATATAGCATCCAGTATAGGCCAAGCACAGTTTAAAAATATATAAGAAGGGGAGATAAGGGAATCAACATAAACTGTCATAAAACAAATGAGAATGTCACAAGTCAAATCTGCATATATTAACTGTCTTTACAAATACTGGGTCAAGCAAAGGCATCCATAAAAATGTTACCTTCTAGCTAAAATGCAAGTTAAAAAAATATATTAAACAAAAATTAACATTAGACTCAAGAAAAATCTGTTTAGAATCGGGCTTTTTTGTTTGGCTCTTCATACTCCTCTCAACTAGTGATGTCGCGAACATAAAATTTTCCGTTCGCGAACGCGAACTTCCACAAATGTTCGCGAACGGGCGAACCGGGCGAACCGCCATAGACTTCAATTGGCAGGCAAATTTTAAAACCCACAGGGACTCTTTCTGGCCACAATAGTGATGGGAAAGTTGTTTCAAGGGGTCTAACACCTGGACTGTGGCATGCCGGAGCGGGATCTATGGCAAAACTCCCATTGAAAATTACGTAGTGGACGCAGAGTCGGGTTTTAATCCATAAAGGGCAGTGGGCACACTACAGTCAGTGGAAGTGGGCCTGACACACACTGGCAGCAGGCAAGCAACTGAATTTAGACTACTGTCTAAAAATTAAATGCCTTATTTATCGGCAAGCTACTGAGCCACCGGTATCAGTGGTTGGCACTGGCAGTGGGCACACTACAGTCTGTGGAAGTGGGCCTGACACACACTGGCAGCAGGCAAGCAACTGAAATTAGACTGTGTAAAAATTAAATGCCTTATTTATCGGCAAGCTACTGTGCCACCTGGTATCAGTGGTTGGCACTGACAGTGGGCACACTACAGTCAGTGGAAGTCGGCCTGACACACACTAGCAGCAGGCAAGCAACTGAAATTACACTAAAGTGTAAAAATTAAATGCCTTTTTTTATGCAAAGTCCTGTGCCAGCCGATATGAGTGGTGGGCACTGGCAGTGGGCACACTACAGTCAGTGGAAGTCGGCCTGACACACACTAGCAGGCAAGCAACTGAAATTACACTAAAGTGTAAAAATTAAATGCCTTTTTTTGATGCAAAGTCCTGTGCCACACGGGATGACAGGGGTGGGCACACTACAGTCAGTGGAAGTCAGCCTGACACACACTGGCAGGCAACTAACCTTAGATTAAAGTGTAAAAATGAAATGCCTTTTTTTGATGCAAAGTCCTGTGTCACATGGGATGACAGGGGTGGGCACTGGCAGTGGGCACACTACAGTCTGTGGGCCTGCAGCTCCTCACACACAGGCAGGCCAGGCAACTGCAATATGTATATGGAGAAAAAAAAAGCAGACTAATGTTGCAGCCCTAAAAAGGGCTTTTTGGGGTGCTGTCAGGACGCTGTCCTTACAGCAGAGATCACATGAGTCTTTCAGGACTGGAGTGGACACTGATTTCACTAGCCTAGCTATCGATTTCCCTATTAAATCAGCAGCAACTACACTCTCCCTCCTCTCACTAAGACTGCAAATTCCGAATGAATCTAAAATGGATGTTGTTCAGGAGATGGGAGGGTCTGGGAGGAAGGGTATGCTGCTGATTGGCTGGAATGTGTCTGCTGACTGTGAGGTACAGGGTCAAAGTTTGCTCAATGATGATGTATAGGGGGCGGACCGAACATCGCATGTGTTCGCCCGCTGCGGCGAACGCGAACAAGCTATGTTCGCCGGGAACTGTTCGCCGGCGGATAGTTCGGGCCATCTCTACTCTCAACCTCTGCCATAACCTCCAGCACCCGCTGCAGGAGGTACAGCCCCAATCCCTCTGGAAGCCTGTGCATTGGGAGTTTCTGTATTGCTCTAGGCCAGGCATGTCCAAACTCCGGCCCTCCAGATGTTGTAAAACTACAACTCCCATCATTCCTGGACAACCTACAGCTATCAACCTACAGAAGGGCATGATGGGAGTTGTAGTTCTGCAACACCTGGAGGGCCAGAGTTTGGACATGCCTGCTCTAGGCAAAGCGATTGTTGCGCATGTCGCCTGCCATCAGAGATGGAGCTATTGCTGCTTGGGTTACACCTGGGCTGCCTTCCTAACCCATAGCAGTTGCCCCAAGGGGTGCGTACTTCTGTGTTGCTGCGCCATAGGGATCTCCCATGCTCATAGAGTTTGCTCCCATGCGCATCTCCGGCTCCCTTGGATCCATGTATCCCATACGGTAGTCCTCTTGACTTCGGTACCTCATCTGCTCTACCATTTCACGCTGCCTAATCATCATCTCTTCCTTGTGCCACCGCCGCTCTTCATCTTGTCGTAACTGCATCTCCTTACACTTTTGCATTTCTTGCTTGTATAAATCCAAAAAACCATAAAGGGACACGTATGATGAATTATTTTATTAGCAATATAAATTATATACCATAGAAATAAGACAATACATAAAACATGGCGACAAAACCAGGTAGTGACTATGGCTAGCGGCTCACAAGCTAACCCAGGAGGAACACAGAAAGGGAGCGTACCCAGGATACAATATACAGGGAAACAGTGCCAATACTATCAGATTATTGCATGTGTGACCACGGAGGCCTACCATAAAAGAGAAGTCTGGCAGAGATATCAGCTAATCATAATACCTGGGATCAAAGACGCTAACAAAATCAGGCCTCCCGGTTGCAAGGAGCTCACCCCAACATACGTTTCTCACCTGCTTTCTCAAGGGGCATATCTGTTCAACTCTTACCACACCCATATATATTCACAAGATTAGGCTAAATGATGCGCACCAGTTGTATAGAGAGAGGGGGTAGGGGAAGGGGGGGGGGAGGAAAACAGGGGCAGGGGGGGAAAGGAAAGAAAAGAGGAGGCACCTACATTGTATTATTCTCAGGTCCTGTTGTATGTATGCGTAGTCTCGCGACATTTACAAAATTTCTTGCTTGTGTAGTTCTTCCATACGTCCAAGCTCTTTCTGACACCTCAACAGATCTTGTCGAAGCAGGTTGGCTTGATGTTCATGGAAAGCATCTTCCATTTCACTTTTAAGCTTCACTTTAGCTTCCTTCATGTTTTTCTGTAAATTATGTGTTTTTCTCCAGTTGCTGCCTTTGCTGTTTCTCCATATCATCGAAAAGACTTCCACCTCTTGGAACATTCATACTCAAAGGAGCCATGTTGTGCAAACCGAGGTGGTATCTCCCGCTCCTTTTGATACAAGTGATTCTTCTGAGCAAGTTTCTCAGTTAGCCCATCCTCATCATCATATTGTTCCAATGGCCCCACGATAACTGGCATTGGTGTTGTGGTCAAAAGAAACACTCCTTCCGTACACCTGTCATATGCTTTTCTGACAGCTGATTTCACAGCAAATTCAACTATTCCCTTTCCAGTTGATCTCCCGCGATCATCCACTATATCCACAGCCCTCTCAACTGGTCCAAATTGGCTGAAGGCTTCTTCTAAGAGCTTATTTGATACATATGGAGAAAAGTTGCTCACAGAAAGGGCCGCAGGATGGGTAGAAAGTCGTACTCTGAGTTGTCTACCTCTCATTGGGAAAACATCAAGTTCTGCCTAGGCAATCTCAGCCAGTGCCCTAGTTTCCAGCTTAATGAAGCCAAAACCTTTCTTCTTGTTTATGGACACTTCCCTGGGTTCTCCCTATTTCGAGAACAGCTTCTTAAACTCGTCATCTGATGTATCAGTAGGCAGATTCCCAACAAACAGCCTGCAGCGCTGGGTGTAAGTCTTCTCTCCAGGGCTCTTCAGAAGGGACATAGTGGCCCGAACACCCTCGCTCCAGTCGCTCTCCTAATTTTTTTAGGTCTGGCGCCTGGTGCTGTTTCGGTGGATGTGACTGGTGCAGCCCCTTCTGGCCGGGCTGCCGGTTAGGCCCGGAGCGCTGCCTTTGCTGCTGCACTTGATTCTGTTGCTGCGGAGGAGCATGCTTTTGATGCGGTAGCGGAGCCGGCTTCTGCTGCTGCTGGGGTGGCGCAGGTTTCTGCAAGAGCGTTCTGGGATGGAGGAGTTGCTTTATGAAGTTAGAGTTGGCAAAGACAGACCCACGTCTACCTGGACTAAGCTTCCTGGACACCACTCATGTTGTCAACCCAGTGGTGTCTAAACTGCCATACTGCCTGCACGAGAAATGGGCACAACAGGGCTCAAGTTACAAAAGAGACTATAACGGACCCTTTCCTCTATTCTCATCCTATTGCAGGTTCATTAGTGATTAAGCCTGGATGAGAAACTATCCCAGCTTCAGCTTCAGTGAACCCAACTTGCCTGCTTCATCCTCATCATCATCAAGATATGATAACACAGCTAAACGTAGGGACTTTAATAGAGCAATATCTGTTAAAAGGACAGATATCTCACCCTTCACAACCTCACCTACTGATCAGGGTGTTGTGGGTGACAGAGATTAAGACCCTAATCAGTGTCCTATTCACAAGAAGTCTCACCCTCTTAAGAATTGTTGTGGGCTTAGTGCAAAGACTTTACAAGAGCCCAGGAAGATTCTCCAGAAACTTGGAATATGCTACAAGTGCTGTGCTTCTTATAGCCATTTTGCTAAAGACTGTAAAGTTATTTGACTCCAGTACCAAGCATCAAGGCATATCCCTAAACAATGTTCTTCTCGCTGGCCCGAATCTAACCAACAACCTTGTAGGTGTACTTATGAGGTTTAGAAGAGAACCAGTAGCCATAACTGCTTATATTGAGCAAGTGTTTCATTGCTTCATTGTACGCAAAGACCATAGGAACTTCCTAAGGTTTCTGGGGCACCGTAATAACAACATGGACAATGAGATTATTGAATACCGCATGAAGGTACATGTTTTCAGAAATAGTCCCTCACCCGCTGTTGCAATATTCAGTTTACGAAGGACTACCCTTAAAGGAGAAAAGGAGTATAACGTGGATGCTCGACACTTCGTTGAGAGAGACTTTTATGTTGACGATGGACTTAAGTCTTTACCTACAGACGAAGAAGCCATAGACCTGCTCCAAAGGACACAAGGTATGCTTTCTGAGGCTAACCTCAGACTACACAAGATTGCCTCAAATAGTGTTGCTGTTATGAAAGCCTTTCAACCTGGTGATCATGATTAAAGACTTAAATCTGGGAATGTACATGCTTCCTGTACAGAGAAGTGTGGGCCTACGGTGGGACTTATTAAAAGATACCTTTGGCTTTCAAATCAGCTCTGCAGACAAGCCATTTACCAAGCGTGGTGTTCTGTCAGTGGTGAACAGCCTATACAATCCATTGAGATTTAAAGCCTTAATTAAAGCCTTATTTAGACAGCTTTCAGAGTCTATTAAAGATTGGGACGCTGCACTGCCATCAGACAAGCTTTCAAAGTGGGAGTCCTGGAAGCAATCTCTATATACCTTAGATGGAATTGACATACCACGCTGCTACACCTCAGCTTCCCTTGCTACAAGTCAGAGAAAAGAGCTTCAAATCTTCTCAGACGCATCTACTGAGGCCATAGCGGCTGTCGCTTACCTCAAGATCATGCCACCAGGCCAGTGTATGCAAGTGTCTACAGATCCAGAGACCCCAGCTATCCTTACCCCAGTTACCCTGCTTACCCAGAAGTTTGGGTATGTTCATGTTCCACCTGGAAACTTTAAAGCAGGAAATCTGTGCTATGACCAGTGGAAGCGAGTACAACACCTCGTCAACTTCTTCTGCAAGGATGCTGGAAATGGCAACGCCTGAACCCTAACATACAAGTTAGAGATCTCGTCAAATTTTGTGTTGTTATATGTTCCCGTGAAAGAGATCCCCAATAATTGGTATTAAGATGTGTAACAAATGTCTATAGATGGCGAATCGCCATTCCAGATAAGAATTAGATCATCAATATATCTACGGAAGCAAATGATATTCGACCAAAAATCTGTTTGGTAGATATATTCTTCCTCAAAGGCCCCCATAAAAAGATTTGCAAAACTTGGCTCAAAACGTGTCCCCATTGCGGTCCCCCGTATTTGTTTGTAAATTCTTTCTGGGAGGTTAAAAGTATTATGCGTAAGTATAAACTCTATGCCCTTCGTAATAAAGTCCCTTTGTTGGGCCGGCATGAATTACACCCCAGAACAAAATATATGTTTTGGCGGACAGTATTATATTTTGCAAGCCACAGCTGAAACCACTGATTTATGGTATTGCTATTTTGGCAATTGAATTTCACCACAGAAAATAATCTATCCTTTGCCAGACAGCAGACAGTATTATACTTGTCTAGCCAAAGCTGGAACACCAGATTTAGGGGATTGGTATTTGGGCAATTGTATTTAACCCCTTAATAAAATATAGAAATTGCTATCCTGAGTTTCTAGGGGTGACAATTAGCACAGCCAAGCCCCTGATGTAGGATATAGCAAAAAAAAAAAAAACTAGTATTGATGGATTGATGGACTTGGTGGCAGCTTGTTCTGGCGCACCACAAGTCACAAAATGGCCGCCGATCAACCCAGAAAATAAGTGACAGAAAAACGCTCTGTGCAGCCTAAAAACCAGTGAGCAAGTAACTAGCAGAAGTTCAATCATTCACAGCTGTAGATCAATCCGTTCATTAGGTGCTGTTGCTGACTTTACCCTGCCTAATCTCGCCCTGACAGAAGCTGCGTCCGCTCCCTACACTAATCAGAGCAGTGTGACGTGCGGCGCTACGTGACTCCAGCTTAAATAGAGGCTGGGTCACATGCTGCACTTGGCCAATCACAGCCATGCCATTAGTAGGCATGGCTGTGATGGGCTCTTAGGACAAGAAGTAAAACGCTAGCTGATTGGCTGCTGTGCAGCCCTTCAGAAAGCGGGAAGTAATCGACGAACAACGAACCCGAACTTTTTTGAAAATGTCCGGGTTCGTGTCCCGGACACCCCAAAATTCGGTACGAACCCGAACAATGCTCGAACTGTTCGCTCAACACTAGTGAAGACTTCTTTATTGTAGATCATACATAGTTTGTAAGGCTGAAAAAAGACTATCCAGTTCAGCCTGTTATACTGCCAGTTGATCCACAGGAAGGCAAAACAAGCAAACAGAATAATTCCCTGGATCAAGACCTCTCCAGGAATCTCATAACCATAACTTGTAATATTACACTCCAGAAATTCATCCAGGCCCCTCTTGAACTCTTTTAGTGAATTCACCATCACCACCTCGTAAGGGATGTGCCCTCGTCACAGTCCTGGGTTTAACCTCTTAAGGACAAAGGACGTACCCGTACGTCCTGTGTCCTGTCCCTAAAGATGGTGCCTGCCCCTGCCTCATGTGGGCGCCTTAGCCGTGGGTGTCCACATGGTTCTTGTAGCAGACACCCGCAGGTAATGTCCGCGACTGGCAGCAATGCCGATCACGGACATTTAACCCCTCAGATGCTGTTGTCAATCTTGACCACGGCATCTGCGCTGGATCCAAACCGAAAGTAAAACTTTCGGTTGTGCTCCGCCTCCCCGGTGTCGCGATTGGAGGAGCCGGAGCACGCCTGTAGTAGCCTGGGTTTCTACAAATGAAACTCAGGCTGCTCTCTAGTATTTCTTATGGAGCCTTGCCTGCAATAGGCTCCAAAGGAAATATGCAATTTTTTCATATATTCGAATGCTATTGCATTGGAATGTGTGAAAATCACAATCAGATGATTGTATGTTATAGTTCCCTATGGGAACTATATAAAATTGCAACAAATTGTTTTTTAAAAAATAAGTAAAAAAAAACATAAAAGTTCAAATCACCCCCTTTTTGCCAAAAAATAAAATACACATCATGGGTGTCGCAATGTGCGAAAACACCCATACTCTAAAAAAATATTCCCCATATGTCAAACAGCAAAACGGAAAAAAGCGTCCAAATGGCGGATTCGCCATTCTTGGTCGCTTCATTTTCGACAAAAAATTAAACAAAAGGTGATCAAAGAGTCATACACACACCAGAATGGTATCAATAAAAAAAGATAAGATTATGATGCCAAAAATTAGCCCCGATTCAGCTCCGTACATATAATTACAAAAAGTTATAGGGGTCAAGACATGGCGACAAAAAAGTTAAACAGATTTTTTCCCACTTTAGAATTTTTTTTTCCTATCAAAACGCAAGAAATCCTATACATGTAGGGTATCGCCAGGTTCGTACTGACCTTTAAAATAAAAGTAACTGGTCAATTTTATCCCACTTCGAACGTCTGAATTTAAAAACCCGCAAAACTGTGGTGGAATTGCTTTTTTTTTGCAATTTCACCCCATTTGGAATTCTTTTCCTGCTTCTCACTAAATCATAAGCAATATTAAATTGTGGTGTTGGAAAGTATAACTTGTCCCGCAAAAAACAAGCCTCATATGGCTATGTGAACCCAAAAAATAAAAAAAGTTATGGCAGGGAGCACAAAATGGAAACGCAAAAAATAAAAATCCTTAAGGCCCCTTGCAGACGAGAGTTCCTCACGCAGCGAGTCCGCAACGGAGCTCCCGGCCCGACCTTCCTGCACTGACAGGATTCACATAGCATTATATTGATTTATGATGCTATGTAACCCTTACAGTTCAGGAATGTATTGGATAACACTGGCATAATGCTCGACTGCAAGGGGCCTAAGAAGTTAAAGGGAGTCTGTCACCACATTTTCACGTTTTAAACAGTTCACATAGCGCTGTAGCCTAACCATAGATGATTGAAATGGTACCTTTCTTTGTTTCTGTTGAGCTTCAAAACAGGCAAAAACGCACTTTAATTCATATGTCACTGAGGGTGCCCAGGGTTGCCTAGGCTCAGGCTGCTCGGCCTCTGGGCTCATATCCCGCTCCATCCTCTGCCTCAGCCCGTCTTCTGTTCGTCTTCTTCTATTGCGATACAGTGATCTCGCGATGCCTGCGCCTCCTCGCTGGGCCGGGCATGCGCACTGCGATGACCATTGTGGGCACGGCTTCACTGTCGCTACTGCGCATGCCCCGGCCCAGCGAGGGAGAGCGCAGGCATCGCGAGATCACTGTATCGCAATAGAAAGAAGACGAACACCAGGGAACAGAAGGGCGGGCTGAGGCAGAGGATGGGGCGGGGATATGAGCCCAAGAGGCCGAGCAGCCTGGGCTCCAACGAAGTAAACCCCTCCCTGGGCACTTGCGAGCCCTCATTAACATATGAATTAAAGTGCGTTTTTGCCTGTTTTGAAGCTCAACAGAAACAAAGAAAGGTACCATTTCAATCATCTATGGTTAGGCTACTGCGCTATGTGAACTGTTTAAAACGTGAAAATGTGGTGACAGACTCCCTTTAAAGAGATGATGGGAGAGATCTCTGTACTGTTCCAGGATATATTTATACATGATTATTAGATTTCCCTTCAGTCGTCTTTTTTCTAAACTCAACCTAATCTTTCTTAACTTAACCCTAATTTTGATAATCTTTCTTGGTCCGCTCATTCCAATTATTATTGTATTTGCCCTCCCCTGAACCCTCCCCAGCTCTCCAATGCCTGTCTTGTTCACAGGAGCCCAGAAGTGTACACAATAATCCATGTGTGCTCTGACTGCGATTTGTAAAGTGGCATGTTCTCATCATGTGCATCTATGCTCCTTTTGATGCAACCCATTATCTTATATGCCTTGGCAGCAGCTGCCTGACACTGGTTTCTATAGTTTAGTTTGCTGTCCACTAAAATTTCTTTTAGTGGAAAAAAGTATTTTTTCATGTCAGTGTTACCCAGTGTTTTACCATTTAGTATGTACTGGTGAATTGCATTATTCCTTCCCATGTGCATAACCTTACATTTGTCAGTGTTAAACCTCATCTGCCACTTATCTGCCTGAGCCTCCACTCTATCCAGATCCATATGTAGCAGTATACTGTCCACTTCAGTGTTAATTGCTTTAAACAGTTTAGTGTCATCTGCATTTTACTGTGCGGCCCCTCTACAAGATCATTAATAAATATATTGAAAAGAATAGGGCCCAATACTGACCCCTGAGGTACCCCACTAGTGACAGTGACCCAATCTGAGTGTGTACCATTAATAACCACCCTCTGTTTTCTATCACTGAGCCAGTTACTTACCCACATACAGACATTTTCTCCCAGTACAACTATTCTTATTTTATATACTAACCTTTTATGTGGTACAGTATCAAATGTTTTGGAGAAGTCCAGATATACAACATCCATTGATTTGCCACAGTCAAGTCTAGAACTTACCTCCTCATAGAAACTGACTAAATCAGTTTGGCATGACCAATCCCTCATGAAGCCATGCTGATACAGCGTAATTTGATTATTTTCATTCAGGTACTCCAAAATAGCATCTCTTAGAAAACCTTCAAACCATTTACGCACAACAGATGTTAAATCTACTGGCCTATAATTTCCAGGCTCTGTTTGAGTCCTTTTTGAATACTGGCACCATATTTGCCAAGCGCCAATCCTGTAGAACACTCCCTGTCAGTATAGAGTCCTTAAATATCAGAAATAAAGGTCTGCCTATGACATTACTTAATTCTCTTAGGATACGGGGGTGTATGCCATCTGGTCCTGGAAATTTGTCTATTTTAATCGTTTTAAGATGCTGCTGCACTTCTTCCTGGGTCAGACAGGCCACTTTCAATGGGAAATTTACTTTTACATTCTGCATTTCATCTGACAGTTTATTTTCCTCCTCATCTCTTTCTGCAACTCCTCCCTCATCATTCTGTAAAGGGCTGACACCTTCAGATTTATACTTTTTACCATTTATATAATTGAAGAACATTTTATGGTTATGGTTTTGGTTATGCTTTTACTCTCTTTGGCAATGAATTTCTGTCTCCAGTTCGGCTGCTTTTATTTGTCTTTTACATATTCTATTATTTTCCTTAGTTTTTTAATGCTTCCTTGTTACCCTCCTGTTTAGTGATTTAAATGCTTTTTTTTGTCCTTTATCTCTTCCTTTACTTTTCTATTTATTCACATTGTTTTATTTTCATCACCCTTTTATTCCCATAAGATATAGTATATACTTCTTGCAATTACAGTTTAGGATGCTTTTGAAAATATCCCATTTTGTGGCTGCATTTTTTTTGTTGTTGTTGTTGTTTTTTTAGGACATTGTCCCAGTTAGTCACTGGCCAATGGCCTCTCTTAGCTGGTCAAATTTTACTTTTTAGAAGTCTGCCTTTGTAAAGAAACACTCTTTTGAATGACAATTGGAAGGTTATTACTTTAGGGTCACTTTTTCCCCAGGTGTCCCCCAACCTGCACATCGGTTGTTCTGTCAGGTCTATTGGTTAATACTAAGTCCAGTATGACCATCCCTCTGGTTGGGTCCTGAACCAGTTGGGAAAGGTAATTGTCTTTGGCTATTGCCAAGAACCTGTTTCCTTTATGAGATATACAGGTTTCAGTTTCTAGTCTATATCTATTTAGTTGAAGCCCCCATAATAATGACCTCATTATGATTTGCCGCATCATCTATCTCCTTTAGTAGTTTACACTGCAAAATTGTTCATGAAGCCTTGTGCTGTTTTATGACAATTTATTGACTACTATACTATCATATTAAATTAGAAAAATGCTATATACCAGTATGTTGGCACTGTCTAGCGTTTTTTTTAATGTCCAATATGAATATTTTATTTGTGCACTTTATAGCTGCATTATTTGTGCACTCTGTAAGTGCTGTTTATGCACTGCATGATTATTTATTTTCAGCAATGCATTATATGGAAGTATATTAGTTGGCTGTTCTAGGGTGCTGTTTTTTTTGCCCCTTAAACCAGTGGTTTTAAAAACCTTAAAATACAACTAGCAATATTCTCTCATTCAAAAGGTCTAGCAATATTCCTCCACAAATATAATAAATAGCTCTTATAAATGACTTCAATTACAATACATCCAGCTGTTTTTCTAGGGTGTAAAGTTGTCTCACATACCATAGCTCGCAAAAACAACCAGCAAATGTCTTCTTTAATTGAAATAAATGAGACTATAAAACTATCCTATCTTGTAAATATGGGCAAGTGCTATATGTCAGACAAATTAGCCCTGCCAGATAAATAAGCTGAGCGGGAAGGAACAAGTATATAACAGGGTTTCATTTTGTGAGTCCTCTGGGTATCGTCCTAATAGGTCCATGAAGATTACCACAGGATCACTTACAAGAGCTTTCCTTTCAATTTGCATCTAAATTCCACTGGCATATTTTCTCTGGTCCATAAAACTTAATGATTTTAACACCAGGTTCAGCTGGAAGAAGCTCAGAAATTTTTTCAGAAATAAGATACAAGCAAAAAGGATTGTAATAACACACAAAACCAACTGCACATTTTGCTGTACACCTCTTATCGTGGACATTTGTGGTCACACTCTCAGACAGGTGCATTATATTGCTATGCTATGCCCTATATTGCATTATACGGAATCACCTCCATATGTCACCATATGAAGGGGAAAATGAAACACTGTAGTTTAACTTATGGTGTAACATTGATACAATAGAAATGACAAAACACACTTTGTTTAATAAGACATTAGGTTTTAGTACACCAACATCTATCATATCCTAAGATCACAGGCACTATTCTGCACTGCCTTAGATAATACTATTGTACACTGCAGAGTAGTATTTCAATCTAGTTCACCTTTTGAATAATAAAGCAGAAGTTGTTGGGTAGTGGTATATATTGGAATCCAGCATACAATAGAACCAAACCCTAATCGTAGGAAAAAAATGGCAAATTCTCATTTTTCTTCCTGTGTCCAAAACACATTGTCAGGCAAATAGGCTTTGTGGGAAATTGTCCTTATCAGTTTGTAGGGATGTTACTCTCTGATCTGAAATGCAGAGGTAGATGTCAGTAAAGAAATGTTTCATACAGTGTTCAATATGTTATTTAATAATGTATTTCAGTGTTCCCCAACCAGTGGCTGGGAGGCCACATATGACCCTTTGGCCCACATACAGTATGTGGCTTCCCAGGTGGTGGCGGTTTTAATTAATATTCTGTCCTAGTTGCATCCGGGACAGCATAGTATTACTGAAACTTGGCTCTACAGTCAAAACGCTAACTTGGATTTGACACAAAGGTATAAGGCATGTGACACTCTAAAATCTTGTACATGTACATTGTTTGTGTATCAACCCAGATAACTAAAACCCTCAGATGCTGTGGTCAATAGCAAATGCAGCACGTGAGGCTTTAGACAGAGGGAACGGGCTCCGTCTGTCCTTTGATCTGAGCCCCAAATTGTTACTATGGCAGAATGGGACTTGTGCAGGTTCGCAATAGCAGACTGCCAGTTAAGCATAGCTCGGCAGCTAGCCTGTCACAATCATAGACTGCAATAATATTCTACAGTATTCTATGGTACAAGTGATCAGAAGATGGCATCTCCAAGTTCCCTAAGGGGATTAAAAACTACAATACAAAATGTTTTAAAAAAAAATATAAAAAACACACAAATTTGAAAAATTCTAATCAACCTCTTTTCCAAATTTTAAATCTAAAAATAAGTACATGCTGAAAAAACACAATTGGTCTATTCAAGTCCAAAAATGTCTGGTCTGCAAATATAAATATATTTATCACATGCTGAATGACATAACGGGAAAAAGAAGTTGTTTTTTATTAGTAACACATAATATAAACTATAAATTTGGTATTAACGTAATTGTACTGACCAACAGAATAAGGTCTTCATATCATTTCTAGTGCACAGTGAACGTCGCAAGAATGAAAACCCAAAAAAGTACCAGAATTGCATGTTTTTTTTTTTTCAATTTCACTAGCAAGTTTTTCCCCCCTGATTTCTAGTACAAGCACGGGCGTAGGAAGCAGGGAAGACGGGGGGGTCGGATCCCCCCCAAGAAATAATGCGGGGAAGACGGGTATGCAAAAATCCCCCCCAGCGGCAGCAGGGCAATGTGTGCGGCGGTGGCGGGCACAGGAGATAGACGCTTCCATTGTGGAGCGCTCATCTCCATAGTCATCTGTATCGCCGTCCCAGGACAGCGTACAGATGGCTGTGCTGCGGAGCAGGAGAGGGAGAGGCGTCTCCCTTCCCTGCTCCTCTGATAGGCTGCCGGCACTAGGGACACAGGCCAGAAGTGCGGGACACAGGCCAGAAGAGGCCTGCATCGCATCGCTGTGACGGATGGAGGTAAGTATAAGTGTCTTGTTTTGTGTGTGTTTTTTTTTTTAAACCGGACCCACTGGCCCATAAGGAGGGGGGGGGAGAGATTTTTGGCACTGGGGGGGGGGGAAATGTGGGTGTGGCTTAAGGGTGGGCAGGGACACAGGGGCCCCATAAGTGCTGTCCCCCCCAGATTTTTGGGGCTTCCTACACCTATGAGTACAAGCTATGGTAAATTGTTAATACAACTTGAACTGCAAAAAGTATGCTCTAATATGACCTGTGCCTTACATGGATCCAGAGATCTCCCCATTCATTGCTCTGCTAGATTTTTATCAAGCTGACAGCTCAATGTCTTTCCAGCTGCAGATAAGGGAGCGTGTCCATACTCTCCCTATCACAGCTCAGGAGGCAGTTGAAAGATAAAACTGAGCATGTGCGGCCTTCTCAGTGAGCCGGACAAAGACATCAGAAAAAAAATAGCAGGTAGCGCTGTACAGCTACATTTTATTGAATAACTCAGTGGCTATGCTAAATTTTTAATTGCATGCAATTACAAAGGTATTCAGATCCAGGTGCTGGTTTGAAAACCATAGAATATTTTTCATTGAACAACCCCTTTAAGGGATAAATCTTGTACCTTTGATGTATTATAATAATTATAAAGGCTTTCATGTATTGGGGCAAACTTTAAGTGCATAAATAATGATCATTATACACTAAATCAGTAATCATATTACAAGCAGTTAGTCCTGGAAGCTGGAAACATGGGCAAGTGTAGGGATCTGAGTGGCTTTGACAAGAGCTAAATTATAATGGCTAGACAACTGCATCAGATTATCTCCAAAATGGCAGGTTAGGTGGGATGTTGCCAGTAAGCAATAATTAGTAAAAGAACTAACAAAAAGAGGTCCCTAGAGGGTGAAGCCCATGGGGATTTTTGAGAAAAACTGAATAGGGGATTAATAACCCCAAAAAAGAAAATACAAGTGTGATCAATTAAAACTATTGGGGTACCGCTGTCACTCCATTATGTTATGGCATACAGATCACATCTACCATCTGATAGGATATTGGAGTGAGGTGTTGGCTTAAAGTGCACATGAAATTCTGGTGGGGGGGGTTGATCCACCAGTATTTTAGGGTGAATTTATAGGTATCTAGATTACCCAATGTGTGGTCTGGCTGCAGGCTACCTATTGGATTCTTCTACAGTAGCAGAGGAGTACTCAATTTTGTGAGTACTTACTTTAATGAGCAGTCATATATAGGTTTGGAGCGTGACCTCTACAGCGCCTGAGACCTCCTCTTACTCCTTTCATACACTCCTAAGCAGGGGAAGAAGAGAGGGGAGAAGGTACGTTCAGATCACACATACACACTCCCATCAGAACCTAGGTGTAGAGAGAGACCTCTTCCACTGCTATAGTCTCCATTTTCTCTTTTCTTACACCCCTAAGCAGGAGAAAGAGAAGGGGAAGAAGGCACACTAAAGTTGCTCACACACGCACACTTCTAGCAGATTCTGCAGGTCTGTTAGTTATCAACCACTATCCCATGCCAGAGGTAGAATAGCAGTTCCCTGATGTTTACCTTGCGAAAAGATAACACAAGAATGCACAATGAAAAAAGGTAAACCTGCAGATGCAGTATGATGCTCTGGGCAATGTTCTGCTTGGAAACTTTACAATCCGACATTCATATGGATGTTACTTTGACATGTACCACCTACCTGAATATTGTTGCAGATTGAGCACACCCCTCATGGCAACAGTATTTCCTAATGGCAGTGGTCTCTGAGCAGGATAACACACCCTGTCAATAACGGAAAGATTGGTCAGGAATAGCTTGAGGATCACAACAAGGAGTTTAGGCTGCTGACTTGGCCCCCAACTTCACGAGATCTCAATCCGTTCAAGCATCTGTGGGATGTGCTGGCAAAACAAGTCCGATCGATGGAGGTCCCACTTTACAAGTTACCGGACTTAAAGGGCATCTGTCAGCAGATTTATACCTATGAAACATTCTGACCTGTTGCATTTGTGCTTGGTAGCTGAAGGCATCTGTGTTGGTCCCATGTTCATATGTGCCCACATTGCTGAGAAAAATGAGTTTAAAAATGCAAATAAGTCTATAGAAGCAAAGGCCATTACACATAGAGGCTCAGCTCTCTCTTCAACTGCTGCGCCCTCTGCACTTTGATTGACAGGGCCAGGTGTGATGAGTCTGATGCTTTCACTGCCTGGCTGTTTTAATCAGAGTGAAAAGGGATGAGCCTCTATATGTAATGGCAATGCCCGCATTGCTCCTAGAGGCACAAATAAACCTGAGACCAACACAGAGGTCTTTAGCTGCCAAGTTCTCATACAACAGGTCAGCCAGTTTCACAGGTACATATTGTGGGGATTTGCTCTGGTAGACAGGCTTGCTGGACGCAGTATAGAGGCAAGGTACACAGTTCTCTGGGTAAAGCAGAAGTGTTTTGTTCACATGGGACAAAACAGAAACAGTATTAGTGCTTGTTCACATGAGGCAAAACTCAAGGCAAAAATATATGTCCCACAGCAAGGTCACCTGAGTGGTCGGCATTAGTTCACACCTGACAGTTGGCTCGGTCACGCAGAGTTTCCACCAGAGGCTTCTAGATAGACTGCACGCCTGTTTGCAGACTCTTGCTCTCAGCCCTGAGAGCTCCACAGTAACACCAGCAGCTTCCAGGATAATCACTTCTCACCTGCTGAGGTGGCTGCTTTTTTAAAGGCCCGGAAAAAGTCCGGCCTGGACCGTGGGGAATAGTCTCCCACCCAGCACTTGACTATTCCCAATAAGAGCCGGCCCGGATCGGCTTTGTAGCCATACTAAGTATCAATGTGTCAAGCAGCACTAGCTGCTGCTGACACACAAAAAATCCGGCTCTTATCTCACCGAGGCCAGGAACCTCGGTGACACGTACCTTCCGTTGACGACGGAACCTTGCACCCTCTTACAATATGTGCTGACAGATCCCCTTGAAGGATCAGCTGCTATCATCTAGTGCAGTTGTGGCCAATCAATGTCTACTAATCTATTATTAGTTATTAGTAAAATTATAAAAATATTCAGTAATTGTAAAAATTATTTTTTATTAGTATTGTGGAGTTTTTATCTAATTTTGAATGATGGCTTTATGTCTGCTGCACTTTTTACTAGATCATAATGATATATGAATGCATTATACAGCATGTTTGTAAGTAAGTAGCGAATCTGAAGTTAGATATAAGTGGTAAAATGGAAAACCTCAGTAGTTCCATAAAAATGTTGGTTTGTCATTTCACAAAAATGATTTGCTTTCATGAGGAAGATGGATCAAAACTCAAATTGAATAAAAACATAATAGTTAAATAGAAAAAATTATATAAAGATCTAATATATATATATATATATATATATTAGATAAAGAATATATATATATATATATATATATATATATATATATTAGATCGCTAAATAGATAGATATTTTTTATAGTGTGAAGTATAACTACTAATATATTTAATAGTAAGCCTTGGTAATAAGATATATGTTTATGCACAGGGTTAAAAGTAAATGAAAGCAAGATATACAGTAAATCCTTGCACATTTCCAGCTTTTCCCCTTTAATAAGGTTTAATAAGAGCCTTACAGATGGGAATTATAGATTTTCACACCCGAGGTATGTGTGGTCATTTTAATATAATCTAGCCTTACCGATGTAGATCATGGTCTCTACAATTCCGAATCGTCCCATGAGGCTCCCTCCCCCTCCAGCCACTTTAGAAGGCAAGACCCATAAAACAAAACAGTTCCTTTGTTCCATGTGGTAGGGTGTTTTGTAAAGTGATGTTTCCTTGCATTAGGGATTCTTTTAATGTTCTGGAATGCAGCCCATGCTCTATAACTCAACCTGTTTTGAATAGTTTCCTGATACCAATAACATGCATGGACTCTTTGTGCAGCCGAAGATATTATTTTAATCAGTCGCAGATGAAACTGACATGATTCACGTAGAACTGGTCTGCGTTACCAAATTGCAATGTAAATATGCAGAAATTAATCAATAAACAAGACCCTTCTTGTACAATGTCGAAAATGGAAGTTTGACATCTCGTTTATTTTTGTCTGTGCTCACAGTTCATTTCTGCAAAGGTCTTTGAATCGGTCCTACTAAAGAAAGGAAACAGCTTCTTTACAATGTTACATGCTGATAACTAGCATAGGGACTAGGCATATCAGCACAATATACTTTCCCAGACTTCAGCTAGACCCTCCCCTGTTTTCACTATGAAGATGCACATTTTCTCAGCATACTGAATACATGCAAAGTTTGAGAAATAGTGCATATCATACAAAAAAATAAGATTTATTAAACTGCTGTAAAGGAACACTAGTTTAGTTGTCCATAGCAACCAAACAGATTCCACCTTTTCATTTTCCAAAAGAACCCTGAAAAACGAAAGGTGGGATCAGATTGGTTGCAATGGCCAACTAAACCAGATATCTTTACACCAGTTTGATAAGTCTACCCCAAAATATATAAATATGCCCTGAATGTATCGTATGTTTCCTTGTTTTGTTCCTTTTCTTCCAAAAGTGGAAGGAAAATGGCAGCGCATCTTAAAAAAGCAAATACTAGTGAGTATTTCCATTATGAAAGTGCTCATTAGTACAGTAGGACCGGGGAGTGATGAGTGTAGCTGAGTAAGTCTGATGAAGATTGGGGGTCTGATCTTAGGTCTGCTGAAGATTTGGGGTCTGTTGAAGATTGGAGATCTGATTTGGGGGTTCAATGAAGATTGGGGGTTTGATCTGAGGTCTGCTGAAGATTGAAGTTCAGATCTGAAGTCTGCTGAAGATTAGGGGGTATTATCTGAGGTCTAATAAAGATTAGGGTTTTGGTAAAGATTGGGGGTCTGATGAAGACTGAGGCACTAGTCTCATGTCTCATGAAGATTGGGGGTCTGATGAAGGTTGGGGGTCTGATTTAGGGTTCTGATGAAAAATATTTTTTTTTCTTATTTTCCTTCCCTAAAACCTAGGTGTATCTTATGATCAGATGTGTCTTACAGAGTGAAAAATAAAGAAAATACTGACATAGACCATAGCAATCTTTGTATAGATGCACCGAGTTCTGAAGTGTCTAGACTGCAAGCACAGAGAATGTCATTTTCCTGTATTACTTTGGTTAATAAACCTATCAGGCAACAGAAATAAGGTGACGTGGTCGTGTCACCATCGTGATGTAGTCATACTATGTTCAAATAACGCACAGCTGGAAATGACATACTGGCTTCTAATTAAACTAATGAAGAATGCACTGTTTAGCGGGTCTGTATTGTTAATGGCCATGCGGTATTGAATGCAGCATAGCCAGATCACAACCATAACAACTTCACTGTGTGGTCGTAACCTAAAGCTAGGTCTACATTGCCATATTTATTCCAAAGTGAACTGTTCTCTATGGGGAAATGGTTTTGGGTGATCACCTGACCAAATGTCACAGCATAGTTCGAGCCTATAGTGTATGGTAGATATGAGACTTTGAAGTCAGGTTCACACAGTTTGGCATATATACCTACAAAATGCTCCTGACAAATAAAGCAAACATATGATAGCTTATAATGGGTTGGGCATATATCATATTCCTTTTTTTCCGACTACATTGGAAAAGGTAGTCAAATCTCATCTCCTAAAATAATGTATACTATATGTTATAAGTTTTTTTTTTTTACACTGGTAATCAATAGCAGACACGTGAAACTGTATGGCATCCATTTACATCTGGTGTATACTTTACCTAGTGCATACAAGTGATGTACTCATCAAACACTGTGTGAACTGTATGACATACTTTCCTTCCTTTACAAAAATTTAAATCATGCATTACTTCAACACCTATGTAACCAGCAACAAATGATATTACCTTGTGGTTCGTATTGTTGATCTTCACTGGAAAACACCCCCACCACATTTGGTGCCCCTTGTGCCATACTGCATACGTTTTTATGCTTAAACCAGGAGTGGATCCAAAATCAAGTAGTTTGCCTACACTAACATTTCTACTTATTTGTAAGCTTCCAACTGAAGCATGGCTGTAAAAGGCTCCCACAGATATTCTATTCAATTAAACAATGGGAGAATACTTAACTAGTAATACAATGTTCTAATTACAAGAACGTTCTTACAGAATTTTGACTTAATTCTTTCAATCACTAAGATTTCTGGTCAATCAGAAAATTCTTGGAGCTGGCTGATTATACAATTTTGTGGCTATTACTGCTCATAGAAGTACTGTAGTTCAGAAAATTACACTTCAGTCAAAAGTCAATAAAATGAAAACTCATTTTCTACCTCTAATGATGCAAAAATTGATAATTTTAAACCCTCTTAAAACAGTCATGAGTTTTAATTTTTTAAATTTCATTCTTTCCTCCTCACTAGGGATGAGTAAAGTATCAATTTGGCTACTTTACTGAATTTAAAACAAATTGGCTTTCTGACTAATTACTTTGTCAAGACACTCAATTCTTTGTAAAGTAGTGGGTGCAATGAAAAGGAGCAACAATTGCGCCAGCCCCCGTCATTGTTCCCCTCAGGTGCTGCTTTTGTAGCTGATCGCGGCATCTGACATCAATAATACAGTGTAAAATAAAATAAAAATTAATAAAATCATACATACCTCATCCATTTGATCACAAAGAGAAAGCTACCGCCAAAATCTCACGCGGCCCATGATGACGTCATCATGTTGGCCGGCTCAGTGACATCATACTTCACCACCCAGAGGATTTTGAGCGAACTCTTCAATCAAGATTGAGTGCGAAGAGCCAGCTGCCGCAAACAGATGAGGTAAGTATGATTTCTTTTTTTTTTTCCCGCCATCAAGGGAAAATAGATTTTCTACCACGAAGCACAAGGAAGTTCAACTTCACAGCGAATTGAATTTTACCTTAAATTCAGATCGAAGCTGCTCCTCACCTTCAAAGAGCCATAACTTTTTACTTTTTATTTTTCCATTCACATAGCCATATAAATACTTTTATAATGTAAATTTTCAGACATTTTCAAAAATGTTTAAGTTTTTTAATTTTATTTTTACTTTCATTTTAGTCCCTCTAAGCCCCCAGCCTGGGATCATTACATTTCTTACACCATAGAATGCAAACGTATATTATTGCAGTCTATGGAAATTCTGCCTACTGTCTTGCTGCTGGCAGGATTTAAAAGGCAGTTTGCTATAGCATGTCTGGGAGCCTTAGGCCTCTTTCACACGGGTGTTGCGTGTGAGGGCCGGATAGGATGGGGGTGCATGGCTTGGAAATCGTGCGAGTTTGCACGGAATTTTAGTCAGTTTTGACTGATTGCGTTGTTCATTTTTTTCTGCGCGAGTGCAATGCATTTTGCACGCATGTGAGAAAAAAACTGAATGTGGTACCCAGACCCGAACTCGGACTTCTTCACTGAAGTTTTGGTTTGGGATCGGTGTTCTGTATATTTTATTATTTTCCATTATAACATGGTTATAATGGAAAATAGCATTCTTTAATTCAGAATGCTAATTAAAAGATCCATTGTGGGGTTAAAAATAAAATTTAACTCACCTCATCCACTTGATTGCGCAGCCGGGCTCCTCTTTCTTCTTCTTCTTCTTGCAGGACCTGGCTGGAAAAGGACCTTCGGTGAGGTCATTACGCTCACCTTGTGGTGAGCACGGTGACGTCAGCGCATGTTCTTCTGAATGAAGATAGAAGAACCTTCTATCTGGATTCGGTGCCAGTGCAATGTGCTTACCTCTCGCATTGCACCTGCGCAGAATTCTTGCCCGTGTGAAAGGGGCCCTACCCAGGAACCTGTCTTCTCAAAGTTCCTGCAGGGACCCCATACTAAATCATCTTGTAGCGTCTTGCTGCTGTCTGCTGCTGTGTGAGCAGGTAATATTTGAATGTATCCATACAGTAGGTCCCCAAAATAAATTTCACTGGTGGGCCCTAGGCACCCCAGTTTGACACTGCTGCCATGTATGGTGAATGCTAAGCTAGTAAGCCCGCTCCACATATACATGTGTATATGACAGATTTAGCCGTCATATAGCATGAAGGAAATAATTATGTAAAATTCTTGTTGCCTTATGTCTCTGAAAGACATTATTAAACTGAAGTTACATTGTATGAAATGATGCTCTCTAAAAGATGGCTACTGATTCATGTCATTATTTTGCTTGTAATACTAGACCATTCTCCTATAGACCAATGCAGTCAGAACCTAACCAGCAGTGCAAGGCACATGAATTGAAAACTATATAAATACAGTATAATAGAATCACTGTACTAGTAAAGCAATGCTTATTTAACTCATTCACGGCTGGGGGTGTCTAGAGCCTCCATGCCCAAAAGTTTGCTTTTGAAAGGCTGTGTTGTGATGTTTTTTTTTCTCAGTCTACCTCAAAATGTTTTATTTCTTTTCTGTTAGACTCATGGGGATTTCTAATTATTTAAAATAGGTTTAAATCAATTAATGGGGTAGTCATCCTTAGGATAGGTCATGAATATTTGATTGATTGGGGTCTGACTCCAGGCTCTGCAGCCGGTCACCTGTGCTGCTCAGGTGAACAAGGCGGCCTCTTTTTAGGCCAATCACATTCAACAGTCACGTGGTCTAGGCGCAGCTCGGTGACATTCAACTTAATGGAAATGGGCTGCAATATCGCACAGCTGCTATACAATGGTTAATGTCTTGTTGCCTAAAAACTCCTATAATTATGTAAGTTTTAGGCCTCATGCACACGACGTATGTATTTTGCGATCTGCAAAAAATATGGATGATGTCCGTGTGCATTCCGTATTTTGCGAAACAGAACAGCTAGTCCCTAATAGAAAGGTGCTATCCTTGTCCATAATAAAAAAGACATACGGAAACGGAATGCACATGGAGTAACTACCGTTTTTTGCAGACCCATTGAAATGAATAGTTCTGCATACGGTCTGCAAAAAAAAAAAAAGGAATGGACACGGAAAGAAAATGCGTTTGTGTGCATGGGCCCTTATTCAGGGGATTAGAAGCTGGAAAAAATATTCATTTTCTCAGGCTATGGCTTATGATAGCATGTTCAATAAATATTTAACCCAGAAGTTATCCTCTGATTTTCCCATGAATATTGATGTTAAATATGTGCACATAGCTATAACATCAAAGGCGAAATACCCTAATCCCTTAGCACCATAAACCGTTTTTATGTTTTCTCTTTTGTTGTTCCTCTTCATCTTTCAAGAGCCATTTTTTTTTATTTTTCAATTCACATAGCTGTTCGAGGGCTTGTTTTCTGCGCAACAAGTTGTATTTTATCCCTCCTCCCTTCCTGGGTCTTTAAAGATGGCGCCCACTCAACAGCAGATACCTGTAACTTATTTCAGCGATCAGCATGTGACCAAGGCATCTTAGAGGTCAAAATCCCAGATGCGCGGGCTTGCTGGACAGGAATGCCTCCCCCGGTTGGAGATCGAGAAGTCATTCCACGAAAGTAATGAGCCAGAGCCTGTACTAAGCTTCTAGGCTCTTTACAGTTTAGGCCAGCAAGTGGCAGCACTGAATAGTAATACAGTGATCCATGTATAGGATAATGGATAATATTCCATTACTCTATATAAATTGCAATCTGATGATTGCATGTTGAGGTCCACTTGGGGACTTAAAATAAAAATCTATAAAAAATAATCATGGGCATTGCAGCATGTAAAAATGCCAATACTATTAAAATATTAAAAAATGATCCCGTACGGTGAAAGAAGTAACAAAAAATAAATAAAAATGGCTATTTATTCGTCACTTCCCAAAAAAAGTTAATAAAAAGGTGATCAAAAAGTCATACAGACCCCAAAATGGTATAATAAAAACTACAAAAAAATTGGCCCTCACACAGCTTCGTAGACATAACTATAAAAAAGTTATGGGGTCAGAAAGTTTTATTTTATTTTTTTTTAATTGTACTGACCTGGAGAATGAAGAGCACAAGTTAGTTTCCCACATAGTGAATGCCGTAAAAAACAAAACCCATAAAACTGTGCTCCATTTGGAATTTTTTTGCAGCTTTCCACCACATCCTATTAAATATGGTGCCATTAGAAAGTCCAATTTATCCTGCAAAAAAAAAATCCCCATATGGCTATGTAAATGGAAAAGAGAAAGTTATGGCAAAGTTATGGCAATCACTCAGTCAGGAAGGGGTTAATGGTCACATTTACCAGCTGTATTTTTTGTGACACTATTGTCATATCATATATTCAAAAATAGGGAAAAATTATTTGTGGGCCGACAATGATTAACCTCGATTTTCTGCTTTTGCAATTTTGTTTTTCGCTCCCTGCCTTACCAGAGCCCTAACGCATATCTTTCATTCACATTTTTTGTTTTTTGCAGGACAAGTTGTACTTTCTAATGCTACCATTTAATATGGCATAGAATGTAGAGGAAGGCTGGAAAAAAAATCCAAGAGGTGGAATTCGAAAAAAGAACCACAATTCCTCCACTGTTTTCTTTTTACAGCGTTCACTATATGGTAAAACTTACTTGTGCTCTTCATTCTTCAGGTCAGTATGATTACGACAATACCACCCTGGTATAGTTTTTCTTGTCTTTTAATGAAAATATTTTTAACTGAAAAAAAATTAAAAACTTTTGAAAAAAAATATTTTCTCTTGTCCTTCCAATATTCTGACCCCCATAACTTTTATATAGTTATGTCTACGGAGATGTGTGAGGGCTCATTTTTTGATGGATGATCTTTAGTTTTTGCCAATATCGGGGTGTGTATGACTTTTTGATCACTTTTTAATCAATTTTATGGGAAGTAAAGTGCTGATAAATGCTGGGCATTTGTTTTGATTTTGGGGAAAAGGGGGTGATTTTAACTGTTATATTTTTCATATTTTTACTTTTACTTTTTTTTACTTTGTTAGGTCTCTAATTGGACCCCAACTTGCAATCATCAAATTACAATTTTGGTTAGGATAATGTAATTTGTTACATTACATTATACAGAAATCGCTATATTACAGTTCACGTTCTGGCCTGAACTGTAATATACAAGTAATGAGCCTGGAAGCCTAGAGCTCAAGCTCATTACTGTAAAGGAACATCTTCCCCAATCTCCACTGGGGGGAGCGTTTCTTACCTGGAAGCGTGGGCTTCAGGGTTTTAGCCCTCTCAGACACCAGTTACATTTCACCAAAGTATTTGAGCCGTTAAATGTTTGTGGTCGGCATTACCGCCAATCATGGACATTAGATGCGGGTGTCTGCTGTATGAAGAGGGTGCCATCTTTAAAGACCCGACATCCTCCATACATGTATGGTGGATGTTGTGTAGGGGTTACAAACCTGTAATTTCATCATTGTTACAAAATTACTATATCTTGCTTTTCTACTTTAAAAAAAATAAAAAACATAACAATGCAAGATTTTTGTTTTATCATATGTGTTGCCATTGCTTTTAGTGTTTTATTTTTATGCATTCCCTATGTGCTGAAAATGACACAGTGATCTTATTCTGTGTTTAAGTATGATTAAAGCGATAATAAAATAAAAATCTTTTAAAAAATATATTTTCTTTGCATCTCCTTGT
Organism: Bufotes viridis; assembly: GCA_033119425.1. Classification (NCBI taxonomy): domain Eukaryota; kingdom Metazoa; phylum Chordata; class Amphibia; order Anura; family Bufonidae; genus Bufotes; species Bufotes viridis. Next base: position 321,324,504 of record CM065589.1, read on the forward strand.
TCTCACACCCATATAATTTTTTTAAATTGCCATCTACCCAGCAGATGAATATAGACACATTTATCTATGTGTTTTAGTCTTCAGTATAATACCCACAGCAACCTCATATTCCTGTTCTATCATCATCATTATTATGGAGCAGCTCAGTTTTCATGACTCACTGCCCATTTCTCTGGATTATATATTATAGTATTTTTCACCACAATATAATTGTAAAGTCCAACTCATCACCATAATATCTATAGCAGATATCACATATCCCCAAAAATTTTTTATACTGCCATATAGAGATTCCACAGATTTCACTGTACTCCAAACGGGTCTTGGGACACTTATTGGTCACTTATGCTGACCTGGATATGTCCATCTAAAATGGCCAATATTGCACCTAATCATTTATTCCATAATTACTAACTAAACACAGTTCCTTATCCAACAACGGGATTGTACTTACGGCAAAATGCGCCATTTTACACTACTTGAGTCCTCTTTTTTCATTATACAAACATCTGATATACAAAATACTTATGTTACTTCTTTTCCACCAGCAAAATAGAAATTCCTCGTACACCTCACCGTACGTTGGATCAAACCCATCTACTCAGGTAAAAATTCTTTTTCATATTCTTTCATTAATTACCACAATTGGCCCGACGATGTTTCATATGAGTTTATTGCATCCATATTTTGTGTATGTGCATATGTATAGATACGCTTTGAAAGAATTGCTATATTCGCTTAAGCACCAATCGTTTTATTAATTCTTTATTAATAACCTTTATTAATTATTAATTATAAATTTTTTATGATTTCTAAACATATCCTTTTATACATATTTACATCCATTATTGATTTTATGTATTTATTTTATGTGAAATATATTGCTATATATGTCTTTTAGACTTGAAAAAGGGATCGCAAGAACCCCGAAACGCGTAGTCTTTGCCAATAAAGGGTTTCTTCTTTTTGCTTGAGAGGACCCGGTTGTCATTGTGCGCCCTTCTGGTATACACGTCGCCTCGCTCTGGCACGTATTCTTCTGGTTTTTCTCCACCTGAACCGTTGGGGTGGCTCCCACGTAAGGTGACCAAATCCGGCAGCACCAACTGGTCCCCCTCAGCTCCTCTAGCCCGGTTGCATTCACCTTCCTCCTCCCACCTACAAAACTTTGAGAGGAACAGCACAAGGTGAGCACAACTAAAATACAAGCTAAACAAACAAATTCTAAACACACTCACCCTATGAGCGCCTTTCTTCTTCTCTTCATGCCATATATTGCCATCTACATAGTGTGAGAGGGCTTGTTTTTTTGCAGGGTGAACTGTAGTTTTTCTTAGTACCTTTTGGGTACATATGACTTTTTGATCATTTCAAAATTATGATTTGGTACATTGTTCAGAGGGTAGGATAGTTCTCATTTAATGGGTTTTCCAATGCAGTGAAAGACATTTTCCAATGCAGAGACTTTTTTGTATAAAAAAAAAAAATATATATATATATATATATATATATATATATATATATATATATCTGAAAAACAAGCTGCACTCCAAAATTGAAATAAATAAAAGGTATTTAATCACCCATGTCGAATCGCGATTCCACATGGGTGATTAAATACCTTTTTATTTATTTCAATTTTGGAGTGCCGCTTGTTTTTTCGATTTTGTATATTGGGTTTGAGCATATACCCAGGAGCAGAGCACCCGCCTAAAATCTTTTTCAGTGCTGCCAGATATTTTTCCTTTTAGTATATATATCCCACAAGTTATTTTTTGTCACAAGTTAGTGGAATATGAGACTTTGTAAAAAAAAAAAAAAAATAGAAATCTATTTCCACTAACTTGTGCCAAAAAAATTTCTGTGAACTCGCCATGACCCTCACGGAATACCTTGGGGTGTCTTCTTTCCAAAATGGGGTCACGTGAGGGGTATTTATACTGCCCTAGCATTTTAGGGATCCTAAAGCGTGAGAATCTAAATGCGTAAAAATGCCCTGTGAAATCCTAAAGGTACTCATGGGAATTTGGGCCCCTTTGCGCATCTTGGCTGCAAAAAAGTGTCACACATGTGGTATCGCCGTACTCAGGAGAAGTAGGGCAATGTGTTTTGGGTTGTATTTTTACATATACCCATGCTGGGTGAGAGAAATATCTCTGTAAATTGACAACTTTGTATAATTTTTTTTTAAAAGTTGTCATTTACAGAGATTTCTCACACACAGTATGGGTATATGTAAAAATACACCCCAAAACACATTGCCCTACCTCTCCTGAGTACGACGGGCCCTAATTCCAATGAGTACCTTTAGGATTTCACAGGGCATTTTTACGCATTTGGATTCTCACGCTTTAGGGCCCCTAAAATGCCAGGGCAGTATAAATATCCCACAAGTTACCCCATTTTGGAAAGAAGACACCCCAAGGTATTCCATGAGGGGCATGTCGAGTTCACAGAATTTTTTTTTTTGGCACAAGTTAGCGGAAATTGATATTTTTAATTTTTTTTTGTTTTTTACAAAGTCTCATATTCCACTAACTTGTGACAAAAAATAAAATTTTACATGAACTCAACATACACCTCACGGAATACCTTGGGGTGTCTTCTGTCTAAAATGGGGTCACTTGTGGGGTATTTATACTGCCCTGGCATTTTAGGGTCTCTAAAGCGTGAGAAGAAGTCTGGAATCTAAATGCGTAAAAATGCCCTGTGAAATCCTAAAGGTACTCATTGGAATTTGGGCCCCTTTGCGCACCCAAGCTGCAAAAAAGTGTCACACATGTGGTATCGTCAGGAGAAGTAGGGAAATGTGTTTTGGGGTGTATTTTTACATATACCCATGCTGGGCGTGAGAAATATCTCTGTAAATGACAACTTTAAAAAAATTTTAAACAAAGTTGTCAGTTTACAGAGATATTTCTCTCACCCAACATGGGTATATGTAAAAATACACCCCAAAAGACATTGCGCTACTTCTCCTGAGTACAGCGATACCACATAAGTGACACTTTTTTGCAGCCTGGGTGCGCAAAGGGGTCCAAATTCCAACGAGTACCTTTAGGTTTTACAGGGATGCTGACAATTTAGCCCTGCCCAAAATGCCAGAACAGTAAACCCACCCCACAAATGACCCCATTTCGGAAAATAGACACTCCAAGGTATTCACTGAAGGGCATAGTAAGTCCGTGGGAGATTTTATATTTTTTTGCCAGAAGTTAGCAGAAATGGAAACTTTATAATTTTTTTTTCCCTCAGAAAGTGTCATTTTCCGCTAACTTGTGAAAAAAAATGAAATCATACATGAACTCACCATGCCCCTCCGCGAATACTTTGGGGTATCTTCTTTCTAAAATGGTATCATTTGGGGAGTATTTATACTATCCTGGCATTCTAGCACCTGAAGAAACATGACAGGTGCTCAGAAAGTCAGAGCTGCTTCAAAATGCGGAAATTCACTTTTTTGCACCATAGTTTGTAAACGCTATAACTTTTACCCAAACCAATAAATATACACTTATTGGATTTTTTTTTTATCAAAGACATGTAGAACAATAAATTCTTAGAAAAATTTATATAGAAATTAAGTTTTTTTTGAAAAATTTTGCAACAGAAAGTGAAAAATGTCAATGTTTTGCAAAAATTTCGGTCATTTTTGATGTTTAAGCTAGGGGGCTGAAGTGGTTAAACATGCAATTATTCGATGGTATTGCAACCTGTGGTGCTTGTGACAGCTGCTTATTAAGGCCTATAGCAGACAGGGCTTAATAGAAAGATTAAAATGACAGGTCTGGGAGCCTTCACAAGGCCCCAGGCAGTCATGACAACTGATAGGCCCCCTCCTTCTAACTCCCTTTGTCGTTACTGACTAGGCACTTGAAAGGTGAAGTGTTCGTGATTGGAATTATTGCCAATCACGGACACTGCCTGCCCATGTTACTTGTGTAACACAGATGTCACTCACTGGCTATGGCACTGGCTTAAAACCTGAACTGGTGCCATCTTAAAATTCCTTGTATCCACTGTACATGTATGGTCGATTTCACCAAGCAGATCAATATATCTCCCTTCTTTAATTTCAGATACATTCTTTAACTGGATGATAATCATTTAAGTACAGAAATTTGCTAGGGTCAATAGACTAAAAAAATGGTTGGCTGGGGTAATTATTATCCGTTTGGCATAATATATATTCTGCCTGACAGGAATGCATTAAAGCCTAAGCCCCTTGCGAGAGATTTCGGTCTGTGCCTCCACACTGCAAAAAATAGAATAGAACCAGCTCTTGCAGATAGTGGACCGCTTCAAGTCAATTGGTCTGTATACACAAAAGGGCGTGCATACGGATGGTGCGCATGCATTGTGGACCGCTGCTTGCGTTCCACAGCAGAGGCACGTGGCATACACGCTGATGTGCTTGAGCCCTTCTACTAAATTTATTCCCCAAAACCTCCTGAACTATAACATGCTGCCTGAAGGTTGTGCTGCATTCTCATCGTTACAGGTTCTCTTTGTAAGCAATCATTAATCAAGCTTTTCTATAATTATCCATCTGGAGTGTTTCCAATATGTAGTATATATACACTGATTGACAAAAAACACACCAAGAAGGACTTTTTAAAAACAAATTAAACTCTATGGGAGGAATTTATCATGAGGGGAAAATTTGAAGTCAGTTTTGCATGAGTCTGCATTGGCATACTTCATGCCACATTTATCAAATAAACTCCTCCAGTTTTCCTACGCAATCCTCCTCCTGAAGTGAAATTCAAAAAGTCACAAAATTTTGTGCAAGTGAGCGTTGACCAAGTTTGATCAAGTTTAGCTCGGCTGCATCTGGTAGAAATCTACTGACAGATGCCCTTTAATTCTGCCCTCTACTGGGCTTTACATTGGGGGTATACATTTGAATATCCAAGAACTGTATTTAGATGTGTACCACAATAGATCCATTCACTATTATGATCTTTCTATCATTTACATTTTTTGCTGAATAAATAAGGACAAAAGAAAAACATTGCTAGAAAGCAGACAACATGGTACTGATACAGGATGTCACTGGTGTTTGGGGAGGTAGAGGTCATCAAAACATATAGAATGAAAATTATGCATGAAAGTGCTTATCAGTATTGTTGTAACAATCCTACATTCTCACCTGAGTCAGAGGACAGCTGGCTGGAGGTAGGAGTGGAGCCCAGTGGCAAGGACCGCAGGCTGGTAGTAGGTGCAGGAAGTCTGGCAGAGGCGTAGTCGGTTGGCAAGCGGTGGGTCAGGGCAGGCGGCAGTAAGAGTGGTCAAACAATCCGGATCGGCAACGGTGGTAGCAGTTCAGTAGGTAGGGACAAAGCAGAAGAATAGTCGGTAGTCAATTCCTGGTCAGCAGTGGACTTATGATAGTAGCAAGAGCAGCAGATGAGGAGAAGCTTGATCAAGGCTCAGGAGCTCAATAATCAGCAAGCTGTAGTGCAAGGGGTTGGACTTATATAGGGAAGTACCAGGTGTGGGGAATCAAGGGTGATGAGCAAGGCTTGGCAAGACTGAAGTTAAATAATAGGCTTCAGGGAGGACTCTCAAGAGGACGGTAGCCTAGTAAACAGGGCTACCGCCTGGGATGTGGCTGGTCACGGGTTCAAATCAAGGGTTCAATGCACCGCAGGGGCAGGTTTACCGGGGTGCCATTGGTGGAACTCTTTTACCAGTCTGGGGGCGTGGAAGTTTTCTTCTGGCTCCCAGGAGTTATCCTCAGGAGGGTAGCCCTCCCACCGAATTAGGTATTGTAGTCTTCCCCGGTGGATCCTGGAGTCGAGGATCTTTGCGACAGCGTATTCTTCTTCACCCTGTACCCTCACGGGTGGTGGAGGGGGCGAGTGACGGCCTGTGAAGGTGTTCTCCACGTATGGCTTGAGGAGGGAGCAATAGAAGACAGGGTGCACCCTAATGGAGTCTGGAAGGTCAAGCCGAAACGTGACCTCGTTGATTTGTGCGGTGATGCGGAACGAATCTTTAGGCCAACTTTTTGGAGGGGACCTTTAATCTAAGGTTCCTGGTGGACAGCCACACCTTGTCTCCCACATGGAAGCCCGGGGTGGGCTTGCGGCGTCTGTCTGCTCCCTGTTTAAAGCGCCTCTGGGGTGGAGGCGACGGGTAGGTGGGGAATGAACACCGGGTGCGAGCCTGTGTTAGCAAAGAAGGGGCTGTGCTTGGTTGAGCTGTGCTCAGCATTGTTGTAGGCGAACTCGGCCGTGGGGAGATGGTCAACCCAGTCATCCTGCAGGTGGGAGCTGAAACAGCGTAGGTACTGCTCTGGGGTCTGATTAGTTCTCTCCATCTGCCCGTTTGACTGAGGGTAGAAAGAGAAGGACAGGTTCACTTTAACCCCGAGCACCAGGCAGAAGTTCTTCCAGAACTTTGAGGCAAATTGTACGCCTCGGTCGGAGACCACGTTGTCCGGGATCCCATGCAGCCTGAAGACCTCTCTGAGAATAAGATCGGCCGTCTGTTTGGCGGTGGGTAGGCCTTTGTAGGGGATGAAATGGGCCATCTTGGTGAGGCGGTCGACCACGACCAGGATGGTGTTCATCCCACTTGAAGGAGGAAGGTCTACCACAAACTCCATGGAGATCGAGCCCCAGGGGCGGGAGGGAATCGGAAGGCGTTGTAACAGACCCACGGTAGAGGAACGAGAAGTCTTATTGCGGGCACAGACCGTGCACGAGGAGATGTACCTCTTGATGTCCTTCTTGTATGTTGGCCACCAGAAGGAGCGGGAGAGAAGCTCCAGGGTCTTCCTTGTGCCCAAATGGCCGTCCAGCTTGGAGTCATGGTTGAGTTTGAGCACTTCGAGCCGTGCGATTTCTGGTACATATAGTTGTAGGCCCTGATGAAACCAATGATCGTTCTTACACGTAAGGCTGACATTCTTCGTGGGTTGGAAGAGGAAGGGGTAATTTTCGTATCCTTCTTTGATTGTGCCCAGGAGTTCTTTAGATTAGGTGGCCACTATAACCCTTCTCTCGGGTAGGATGTTGTTTTGGCCCTTGTTACTCTGTGAGGGCTCGTAAAACATTCTGGAGAGGCCATCAGCCTTGCCATTTTTTGATCCGGGGTGATAGGTGATGAGAAAGTTGAAGCAGAAAAAGAATAGGCTCCATCTGGCATGTCTGGCTGAGAGTCTCTTAGCGCTGCGAATGAACTCAAGGTTCTTGTGGTCAGTTAGTACGATTATGGGGTTGGTGGCTCCCTCCAGCAGGTGTCTCCACTCAGATAAGGCATCCTTGATCGCCAGTAGTTCTTTGTTCCCGATGTCATAGTTCTTCTCAGAGGGGGACATCTGGCGGGAGAAATATGCGCACGGGTGTAGTAGCATCTTCTCCCCTGTCCGTTGTGACAGAACTGCCCCCACCGCGGAGTCTGATGCATCAACTTCGACTGTAAATGGCAGCTCAGGGTTCAGATGGATTAGGATTGGAGCAGAAGTGAAGAGGAGTTTCAACTTGGTGAAGGCCTCCTGGGCCTCGTGTGTCCAGGAGAAGGGGACTGCCTTCTTGGTGAGTTTGGTGATTGGTGCTATGACCTTGGAGAAGTTCCGATAGAAGTTGGCGAAGCCAATGAATCTTTGTATCTCTTTCTCGTTTCTCGGAATGGGCCAGTTCATCACGGCTTGGACTTTCCCCGGGTCCATACTTAGGCCCTCTGGGGAGATGATGTATCCAAGGAACTGAGTGGTGGTTCGCTCAAACTCGCATTTCTCTAGCTTGATATAGAGAGAGTTCTGTTGGAGTCTCTGCAGTACCCTGCGGACATGTTCGCGGTGCTTCTCGAGGTCTTCAGAGAAGATCAAGATGTCGTCCAGGTAAACGACTACAAACAGATCCAGCATGTCCCTGAGGACGTTGTTAATGAAGTGCTGGAAGGTGGCGGGAGCATTGCAGAGTCTGAAAGGCATGAACAGGTACTCGAAGTGACCATAACGTGTCCGGAAGGCGGTCTTCTATTCGTCCCCAGGGCGGATTCGGACGAGGTTGTAGGCCCCTCGAAGGTCGAGTTTAGTGAAGATCTTCGCTGCCCGGAGTCTCTCGAGGAGTTCTGAAATCAGTGGGAGCGGATACCGGTTCTTTACGGTTATGTCGTTAAGCTTTCTGTAGTCTATGCAGGGACGCAGGCAGGAGTCTTTTTTCTCTACTAAAAAAAAGGGGGCTCCCGTGGGGGAGGTAGAGGGGCAGATGAACCCCTTCCTTAGGTCCTCGTCCAGGTACTCTTTCAGAGCATTGAGTTCAGGCTCTGAGAGGGGGTAGATACTGCCAAAGGGTATTTAGGCCCTGGGCAACAGTTCTATAGGGCAGTCGTAGGGTCGGTGTGGTGGCAGCTTGTCTGCGTTTTTTTGTCGCAGACATCCTAGAACTCGCGGTATTGAGGGGGTAGCAGATCCTTGACGGATAGTTTTGAGATGGCGGTGTCTTCGGGTGGAAGGACGGGTTTGTGGGAGCAATTTAGCGAGCAGAACTCGGACAGGAACCGTATACAGCGGGTTTCCCAGTCCACCGAGGGGTTGTGGGTGGCCAACCATGGGATGCCCAAGATCACCCGGAACTTCGGGGAGGCGATCAGTGAGAAGTGGATCTCTTCGCTGTGATCAGGTTCTTTGAGGAGTTGTAGTTCGGTGGTCTCGTGAGTGGCCGGCCCCGAGGAGAGTGGGGATTCGTCAACGGTTTCCAGGTCAATGGGGGCTGCCTTGATTGTCAGTGGAATGTTCTTTTTGCGGGCGAAGGTTAGGTCCATGAAGTTGCCTCCTGCCCTGGAGTCTAACATCGCTGAACAGGGGAGTTGTCGCCCCTCAGACCCTCAGGGAACAGGGGAGTTGTCGCCGGTGAATACAGTGCTGCCAGTGCTGGCTCTGTACTCAGTGCTCCTTAGTGTTTGCCAGTGCACTCTGTGACGTCACGCTGAAGAGTATCTCCCAGTTATCGCATTGTCTGGAGCAGGAGAGGTGACTTGATTTATATATTTTTTGTCTGATCTGAGGTCTGAGAATGACGGGAGGTCTGATTTGGGCCTGATCTGAGGTTGGAAAATCACTGGGGGTCTCATCAACACTGGGGGCTTGATTAGGGGTCTGAGACACACTGGGGGGCTGATTAGGGGTCTGATCTGAGGTTGGAGAATCAATAGGGATCTGATTGGGGGTCTCATCAACATTGGGGGTATGATAGGAAGTCTGAGAAACACTGAAGGTCTTATTGGAGGTCTGATCAGAGGTTTTATTAATATTGGGGTTATGATCTGAGATCTACTGAAAAATGCTTTTTTCTTATTTTCCTTCTCTAAAACGTAGGTGCGTTCTGATGGGCAGGTGCGTCTTATAGGGCTAAAAATAAGATAATTGCTAGCAGAAAATTGCTCTCAAAATGAAGTGTGAAAATATTAAAGGCTATGAACTCCTTCATACCCTAATGTGTCCATAGCCTTTAATAGTATACCACTTAGTGAACCTGAGCAAACGATACACATTTTTTAATTATTATTTTTAACAAGCAAAGTTATGCAGGATCCACATTTTTATTTGTTCTTCTCTGCCTTCCAAGACTCATAACTTTTTTACTTTTACATTCACATAGCCGTATGAGGGCTGGGTTCCTATTAAGCACTGCCACAGCCAGGAGGAATTTATGAGAAAGTATAAAGCTCTCCAAAGACAATTCAGGCAGCCTCAGAAAATGACAGCAGTGATGCCATTATGACCTTAGGGGAATGAAAGATTATTTCATAGGTCTCTATGAATATACTTTAAGATTTGTTGAAAAGAAAAAAAATGGTTGTGTAACAATAGTGGTTATTTGCCATATAGTATAGCAGCATGTTATATTTTTAATTTCTGGCTCTGACCTACTCAATCAAACAGAAGTTTACTTTAAAAATAAAGTCAATTTTCTCCATGTTGTGCTATAATTCCTTTTCTATACTAATGTGTCTGGGTTTAATTATTGTTTCCGCTTGCACCGGCCAAAGTAAACCACTTTTTTTCCCTAAACAGAATTTGGCTCTTCTTGCGTGTTCATCTTTAAATAACGAGGATGTTTATGAATCTGGACCTTTGTGACTCCCAACCTGCCAAAAAAGGCCAATAAAGGCCTTCTATGATATTCTGGGCGAGGTGTATTGATGGTAGATTACATGGTGAAGTTTTCTCACAGCCTATCCCTTGACCTATTGTCCACAGGAAATGAAGAACAGTAAGTTTATCAACAAAACATTCAAGCAAGTCATTTGAAGGATTGGATAAATTCCTATAGTTATTGAAATGATTCCAATAAAAAAGACAGCTATTGATGCATTTCTAATACATGGAAGTTAGGGTACTATTACACTACTTTGTACCGTGATCATTCCTGCCCCACTCTGACTATGATTACACAGGGAGATGTGCTGGGAATAATTAAGCACTTTTTATGCTGTAGAAATGGTACAATTAGCCAATAAAAAAAAACATTTACTCATTTTTCAGCTGATCTTCTGCACAATTGCATGGACCAATTTTGAGAAACAAATATTCCTATGAAAGCTTATTCCCAATATCTGGCCTGAAAATAATTCTGACAACTAACACATATGCACCATCCTAGCACTTGATTTTGGCATGACTTGGCATGGCTGCAAAGGGTCAGCCTACCAAAAATCACTCTTGCATTCATTTTCCACTCAGTTTACATGTCCCAAAAGCATGCCGTAACTAAATATCGAATTCTGGGGATCAAATAGGTGGCGAAAACTTACATGCTGCTCTCCAGCAGTCAAATGGTTAAACATTCTTTGAAAGGCTATGGATTCTTTTAGCACACACAAGGACTAATCATATTAAAGTTTTAAGCTTTAATAGTGAAAGGTGCAGTTTTCACATAAGTAAAAAAGAAACAAAACAAGTTTACACATAAACAACCAAATAGTTATAAACAGGAGAACATAACAGCAAATCCAGTGCTTAAAAGACTTTCTGCTTTCTTGAGGGTAGGAGAAACAATGGATTCACAAGTCAGTTATGGCTGAACTTCAAAAAATGTGAACACTGTTGCTTTAAATATGTTTTATACTTTTGTCCCTTGGTTTGGGAACTGCTGATTAATTTGACACAAGTGCAGTTTTTTTTCTGGACAGTAGTTAATAAGGGGGAGTCCTAGAATATTAAAAGGGTATTCCCATCTCAGGCAATTGCAGCATATCGCTAGGATATGACCCCATTGTCTGATAGGTGTGGGTCTCACCTCTGGGACCCACATCTACACTGAGAATGGAGCGGGATGATGGTGGCCGGAGGACCCTGGGTTTTCCACCACCAAGTGTTTTTCCCATAGAAGTTAATGGGAGCACATCACGCTTATGTGCCACAGCTCCAATTCATTTCTATGGGGCTGACAGAAATTGCAGAGTCAGTACAGCCCCATAGAAATGAATAGAGGGCGCATGCGCAGTGCGTCTTCCACAACCTTCAGGGTTCCGTTCTCGATGTAGGTGCGGGTCCCAGAGGTGGGACTCGCTCCTATCAGACAATGGGGGCATAACCTAGCAATATGCCACCATTGTCTGACATGGAAATACCCTTGTAAATAGGTAATTGTCCTATAACTATAGTAGATGGGAGTTCACAATATAAATATATAAAGTTGTAGCATTCTTTAACTTGACACTTAACACATAAAATACACAATTCCAGAAAACTTTACATTTAGACTTAACACAACAAAAGCACAAACACAGGATAAACACGGCCAAATCACAATAGCACAAGACCAGGGAACCTAAAGCTCAGGCACCTCTGCCTGGAGGGGTTACTTTAAGTACTCAGGGACTTCTAGCCATTGGTTGGGGAAGGATTTGGAATGTTGTGCATTGGCCCTTTAAAGGGCCGGAGGTAATCACACATGCTCTAGGGCAGTGATAGCGAATCTTTAAGAGACTGAGTGCCAAAAGTGTAACTCAAAACCACTTATTTATCACAAAGTGCCAACACGGCAATTTAACCTGAATAGTACAGTCCAATATAGTATATTTTTCAAGTACTTTATCATTTAGCTATCATGGCCTGCCTCTATTCAGTTTGCTGCCTGTGCTGTTGATAATGCGCCCTGCACTGATGAATGGCAGGAAAAGTCTAAGACATATTGGTACACCATAGACTTTTTCCAGGGTGCAGGTGCCCAGAGAGAGGGCTCTGAGTGCCGCCTCTGGCACCCGTGCCATAGGTTCGCAACCACTGCCCTAAGGAGACAGAGGCTGGAGCACAAGGCAGAAGCATGGAGGCAGCAGCAGGGTAAGTAGTGCAGGTACAGTATCATACCTGCAATAGAGAGGAGGGCAATGACAGACATAGCTGACCTAACGCAAAAGCTCAACTGAGTCAAAGGTTAGTAGAGATGACACTCTAAGCTTCCTCACACTAGAGACAGTGGTTAACCAAGGCATACTGTATATAGGGCCACAGAGCAACTGAGCATCACAGTGAAGAGGGTAGCCCAAGGGTCCATTCACACGTCCATAAAATGGGTCTGGATCCGTTCCGCAATCTTGCGGAACGGGTACAGACCCATTCATTTTCAATGGGCCCGCAAAAGATGCGGATAGCACACAGTGTACTGTCTGCATCCGCACTTCCGTTCTGCAGCTGCACTTCCAGACTGACAGACATGGCGAGAAAAGGCATTTCTATTAAAGTGCTGGCCATATGCGGTCTGCAAAACACTTGCGGATGTGGGAATGGACCCTAAAGCAGCACTGATAGCAGTTAGAGACCTGTTGGGAAGCCAGGTTGGGACCACAAGGACCAGCCAGCCTTATTATTGGCATAATATTGGTATATTAGCTACAATTGATTTGCGTTTCAAGGAGATAGATACTGCAACTGGTAAGAGACAAGCACAGTGTGAAAGGAGAATTGAGAGGATAGAGGGATAGAGATATGTACTGCAATCTGGAAGTGCATGTTCAAATGTGCAGTGGCAGACAACAAAGAGGGGTGGTCTAGAAAACAGCTACAGCCATGCTGCTGCCAAGGTAGAGGAGACTTCATGCCTGAACAGAGTGAAGGCATGTTGACACTTAGAGACAGTACATTTACCAAGCCTATTGACCTTCTAGTAAGTCTGTGCGTAAGGGTCTGTAACCATACACTTGTTGTCCCATGTGAGACTCAAACCACTAAGCCTATTGCCTCTTGTAAAACTGTTGTAATTGCTAAGCTTATTGCCCCATGTGTGTTCAGTAAAATCCTCTGTCCAACATATATAACTTACGGGCCATAAGATCCTTCTAAGTGATTGTTCTAATGTTGCGTCCAGTAGGCTAGTACTAAACTATATAATGTGACAATATATAAATATATATTCAAAATGCATGATTTAACATAAAAGCATTCTCTCAGAAAATGTTTTATCTTAGGAGGACATCTGGTTTTAGAGAAGGTCACCAGGCTAATAAGCAAGTATTTTCACCTAAAATCGAATATTTAGGTTATTTAGTTTATAATTAGGTTACAATTCCAAATAATGCGCCCTTACAATGTTTCCACAATACTGCCATTCAGTGGCAAATAATACTACAATACAACGCCTGAATACAGAACTTGTTAACAGTAAAGTCATTGGTGATCTAGGTGGACTTTGAATTGATTTATGATAAAAGGTCCCGATGCTCTAGGACATTAAAGGTTTATCTGCTCCACTCTATGGTTGCTTTTAAAAGTCCACTTTTTGGGGGTACACTAGGATATGACATTTACCCAACATGTCGCACCTTCAAACCAATCTTGCACAGGGGCCCCATAGTTTATAGTCACAGATGCAGCATTCCATACCACTATCTCTAGTTTGAAATTATTCATCATCCCTTTTGGTGTATTTGTTCGACCACATTTTATTGTGCTGCAGAAATGTATCCAACACCACAGTGACAACTAATACTCAGAAAAGAACCTAAGCATTCAGTTCAAGGTTTGAGGAAAGCATATACAGCTGTAATGGCAGCCATTAATGGTTTTCCTGGCGCATTAAGGGACTAAGATCTAACTCAGAGCTGAATATATTGTATTGTGTAGAAACTTAACATATAGTAGCTTGAAAAATCAAAGCCTTTTCCCGGGATCTTTTTTTTATTTTTTATTTTAGGAGGAAATGCTGTTCAACAAGAAAAGGGTTAAACTTAAAATGTAATGGCTAAAAAAATGTTTTAAAAAAAGTAGAGTAAAAAAGCAGGCAGAAAAAAGCCAGCAATTGTAATTAAAAAAAAATAAAAATAAAAAAAAAATTATTAAAAAATAAAAATAAAAATACAAAATTCTGAATTGTACACTTGACAAACTTCCCTAGCCAATATGTTATTTAAGATGTGCGTTTTCAAGCTTGAGATCTTAAAGGGAATGTCCAACTTATAGTAAAACTTGTATACTCACCCATTTCATCAACTGCCGCATCCAGTGCTGCCTCTCAGATCTCATCTTCTTGGCTGCAGCAATGACATGCCTTTATGTACAGGACACTGCTGCAGCCAATCACTGGTTTCAGTGGCATGAGAGGCCGGTAAAAATGAAGCAATAGTGTTGGAAAAAGCAAGGATGAAATCAGTGAGCATACTTCTTTATTATAAAGTCTGGACATTCCCTTTAGCATGTCAAGCCTAAAAACATAAAACTTATATTATTAATTGAACCTTGTCTATAGTACATATACTACAAGATCAGAATTTCAAATACATTTTTGCAGCATTATTCAATCATTATTATTAAATTGTATAACTATAATATTAACAATAATAATATGTATTATTATTATTATTATTGTTTATTATACCATGATCAGTTCAGTTCCTGGTGGTATTCATACAATTTCATATTATACTGTATATACAATTATTATATTGTAGGTAAATAAAGCAGAAAAAAGGATACAACTGACTTTTATAAAATGTTAAAGTGACACTCCACCACTGAGTGACAGTAACTGCATGTGCAGCTGTAATATACTGTATGTTCATCTTTTTGTTTTCTTCATATTTTTCCAGGCAAATTTTATTCAGGCCAGTGAAGATAATAAAAACAGTTGCCATCTGGAAACTAGTAAACCTATTTATCTTCTTGTTATGGGTAAACTATTATTATTTTTGTTATTATTACTATTTATGTATTATTTATTTTGTTTCAAGCCTAATTATTACTTAATTATAAACATATAGAGGAGATTTATCATCATCCTTTAAGTCAGTTTTACAGGAGACTGCATTGCTGTAATTTCTGCCAAATTTAGCACAGTTAAACCGATCAAGACCCCAGATATCTTATTATGTAGAAAAATATCTTTATTAGAAAAATACTTGTGCAACAGCACAATAAACAGGAGTAAAGTGCAGGAGAGTAAGTAGATGTTACAAATGACACACCTGATACAGGGAAAATTATTTTGGCTGGGGAACAAGGCACTGCAAATCACATTGAATCAGTTGTATCAGATTATATGCAGTAATTATATACAATAGTACAAAGCTACATCTATGGGTATATATTCTTTGTATGTACAGATCTAAACTGTCTCAGATGTCTAACAATGGAAGTTTGGCCATGGCAGGGATCGCATGAAAAGCCCAATCCAAAGATATGGAATGATAAGCAATATCGTGCGATAATCGCAGCCAGGCCCAAACAGAATTTATCAGAATAATAAGAATGTATACATAGATAGTTGGATCAGACAGTAATAAGTCTAGAGATCAACAGTTGAAATTTCGCACAGTGTTTGATAAACTTGTGCATATTTAAAGGGTTGTGTCACTTCAGCAAGTGGCATTTATTATGTAGAGAAAGATAATACAAGGCTCTTACTGATGTATTGGGATTGTCCATATTGCTTCCTTTGCTGGCTGGATTAATTGTTCCATCACATTATACACTGCTCATATCCACAGTTATGATTATGACCACCCTGCAATCCAGCAGTATGGCCGTGCTTGCACACTATAAAAAAAAGGAAAGGGGGGTGATTTGAATTTTTAGATTTTTACATTATTTAAAAATTGTTTTTTATTAATAAAAAAAAAATCCGGGTTTTAGGGCATCTGAAGGGTTAAAAGCCCACAACAGGCATTACCACCGGTTGTGGACATTTAAAACAGCAGACACCTGGTGGCCACTGCATGTGCCAGAGGGCACCATTTTTAAATGCCCGGCTTTCAATGTAAGGGCTAAAGGGTTAAACCTAACTCTTTTGTATGGAAGTGCTATAGTACTCCAGTTTTCTGCACCACCTTTTACTGGAGTGGCTTTGGGACTTTTTAGGAGATTTTTAAAATGTCACAGTCAAAAATCAATCCCACTTTTAAAAACTGGAGTGAGTGGAGTAAAAATGGGAAAAGTCGCAAACGTTTTCATACAAGTGGCCCTCAAAAAGTCACAAAAGCCCTATTTAGCAGCTTTTTAGATACATAGGGAGTCAATTATTAAAATTTCTACACCACATTTTGGAGTATTTATATTTGTTCTTTGTTGCAAAATTAATGACTTTTCTCCGCTTCCGCCACTTTTGCAAAATGACGTAAAAAGGGGCACAGCATGACAGTTTTTGACGTGGAAAATTATCTTAAACTACGTAGCAAGGGAGCTGGCGTAAATTAAAGCATGTCGCATGGCCGTCGGTAACAAGCACCAGTTATGTAGAGGCCTCGCCTCAACATAATTTTGGTGCATCCACCAGCAATTTAAGACCAGTGTCAAATCGCGGGTGTTAATAAATGTCTTCCATAATTTGCAGAGCATCATAAATTTCCCTAATAAAATTTTTCATCTGATGCCTACACAAGATATTCTGATTACTACGTTAATTTAAATGTTTAATGTTTTAAAGGTTTGATTCATGAGATTTTCAGCTGGAGGCTGGCCAGATGTAATTCCTCTGAGAGTGAGAAGGTCCATGTGAAGTAAAGTTCTTAATATATACATAAAGTGTAGTTATTATTATTCAGTACCATGGACAAGGGATAATAGGGAATGTTCAGGGTCTTCCTGAATCCCTTGGAATTGTGAACACATCACACAGCAAAATAAAGCTGCATTAGTAACACAGAATGAGATAAACCATGGAGCAGAAGACACCCTGATAGTCTAACAATCCATAGGCTTTTCTTGTAAGGAGCAAGATGTTTGGAAGTAATACAAAGCACATAATTTATCTTCAGTCTTTAACAATACATTGAGACATATGGGGAAAATTCATGATAAGTGTCTAATTAAAAAAAAACTTTGCTACCTATAGCAACCAATCACCGCTCACCTTTCAAATCTTTTTGTGCCCCTACAAAATTAAATCTGTGCTGTGATTGGTTGCTATGGGAAACAAAGACAGTTTCTATGCAAGGAAAACAAAAGGAGTCAGCTCCTCATGTGAAGGACAATGGGGATGATATTTTAATGTGGAATTAAATATTCTACTTACCTGAGGATGTAGTGCAAGGCAAAACACCTCTAAGTCACAGATGTAGTTACTCAACAGGCAATGCCATGCCCCTGAGTGCAGCCTAGGATGGGGACCAGCAGGACGCCAGAGGAACATAAAGACATAGTTAAAAATAAACTCCACAAACTCCTTAAAGTCACTTTCCAGGACCTAGCAAGTATCACAAAGCAGCATAATACACTGAACACAACTGTGCAGCACCCCAGAACAGGATTACCACAAAAGGGTAATTGTTGTCATGTTGTATTCTTAAAGGGTTTCTGCACTTTGTTTAAACTGATGATCTATCCTGTGGATAGATCATCAGCATCTGATCGGCGGGGTTCCGACACCCGGGACCCCCACCGATCAGCTGCTTGAGAAGGCAGCGGCGTTCCAGGAGCACAGCAGCCAACTCACTGTTTACTGCCGGCCCAGTGACGTCACGACTAGTATCAATTGGCCTGTTAGCAGCGCCCAGGCCAGTTAATACTAGTCGTGATGTCACTGGGCCGGCAGTAAACAGTGAGAAGGTTGCGGCGCTCCCGCTACCTTCTCAAACAGCTGATCGGTGGCGGTCCCGGGTGTCGGACCCCTAACGATCAGATGCTGATGATCTATCCAGAGGATAGATCATCAGTTTAAACAAAGTGCAGAACCCCTTTAAGTAAAGTGTTCTTATTTACTATATTTGTATACTTAATAGCATTGTATGGACAGCTAAGGGTTAAGTCCTCAGCTCCTCTCCTTAGGATGCCAGAAGATGGACCTGGGACGGCCCTGTGGTTAGTTTTTGGAGTGTAGAGTCTGTGCTTTGCTGAGGAAGAGAGGGGACCTGCATGTGTAAACTCCTGAGTGCTAGAGGTGAGCTCAGAGAACCTTTGTTCCTGAGACAATCTACAGCCAAGGAAGCATCTGCTGAACAAAAGTGCTTCAGAAAATGGGAAATCAGATGGCCCAGAATCTACAAGGCTGTGCATTGGAGTCAGTCGGCAAGGTGTTGTGCATGTTTATGGCAGAAATAAACTTGCTGTGAGAAGGAACATTGCTAGCGCACCTGACCACACTGGCCAACCATATCTTAAATCTGCACCCCTCAGTCTGGGAATTTGCAAAAACAATTATCAAGAACCTAATTGCCAGCATAAGGTTCTGCAGAAAGATTTTAAAGTGTCAGAGAGAAGTAGTACTATAATCCCCATCATTGCTGTTGTCCATAGGTTACTACTGGGGAAGGGTTCACACTGTGATGTACTTTGGAACGATGCCTTGCCTTTGTCGGATGTATGCACTACTACTCCTTTTCTGCACTTTAGTAAAGTGACATTTATTTATACCAACTAACCTAGTTACTGATTCCACCATTTTCCGGCCATTGCACCTACATTTCTGCCTTGCACCTAGAACAACACTTAACATCAAAGGCACCCCAAGAAACATTAGGTAGGAAACTCAACATCAGGGTATGCCCCAAGGGAAAAAAGTGTGCGCCCTCCAGTCACTATGGTCCCAGAGATAGCCTGATGGGAGATTGCCACTGTGATCTGGGAGCAACCGCCTTCCGCACCACGACTACCACTTCCATCTTCCATTACCTTATCCTGGGCTTGTTGCACTTGTAGGAGAAAGTTTGCAAAATACTTACTGTTCCAAAGTTGTGTGGTCCGCGTCCCAGGAATTCCGTTATGTGATGCTCCTCTTGTGAAGTGCATCCTGTATGTAAATTAGATATGTGACCCCAGAGTGGATCATTAAATCAAGTGAGCAGGTTTCCTCAAATCAGTTGAGGTGGTAGATTAGTAGGACCAGTATTTCAAAAGCTGCCAATATTTTGGTGTTTTCATGTGCAATGGTGTCTAGATTAAACCAAATATTGTGTAATCGAGAAAAAACATTCAGCAAAAGGTGATCCAGTGGATATAAACAACTCATCGATGAAAGGGATCAAAGAAGGAAGTCAAGAATTGCTCTGGCGAATAGTCAACGTACATAACCTGTGGATAACCTGTGTTTGTATTTTTTCCACATATCCTGTTCACCCAGTTTAATGAACTAATATTACTGGACATCAAGAACACGGAGCAAATGTGTTGTTTTACTGTTAAAAGTAATTGTTATATTCTTAGGGGCTTTTCTCGTCACATTTTTGCCCTAGGCTATACATATGTACAATGTATATGTATTTTCTTAGAGCCATATTTTTTTAATTTTTCTGGTGATGGTCTTGTGTGAGGGCTTGATGAGGTGACACTCTCATTGGTACCATTTTGGGGTACATATGACTTTTTGATCACTTGATAATGTTTTTTGAAAGGCGAGTTGACAAAAAACACCTGATGGGGTAGATCCAGTGGCATAGGGATCGCCTAGCAACCATAGCAGTGGCTATGGGGCTCTACACCACTCGGGGCCCGCCCGGGCCGCCTTCTGTTTATTTTATTTTTTATTTACACTAGTGGGCGGTCCGCAGCCCGGGCCGGCTCGGGCCTGGCTGGGGAGAAGGAGTCAGGAGCAGCGCAGGGCAGGGTAGCAGATGAGGTAGGCAGTGGAGGGGGCCGGGGTGTAGCTGAAGTGGAGGGACTAGGGATGGAGTGGTCCCGCCACGGAGCCAGTCAGATTCCTGCTCTCTGACTGCTGGAAACCAGTCTGAGCAGCGCAGCAGTGTCTTACTGAGACTGACTGAGTGAGAGTGTCTCAGTCTCACACTACTGCTGCCAGCCTGTGCCTGCCTGCGCTGTGGGACCGGTCACCGGTCCTCTTCTCCTCTCTGCTAGGTGCTCCTGCCTCCTCCTCAACTGTTTTCCACTCCAGTCTCCAGTCCAGTCCTGCCTCTGTGCCTGCCTGCTGTTGCTGTGAGTGACTAGTCAGTGTGCTCTAAAAGTAAGTGAAAGAAAGTGAGAAGAATGATTATAAGATACTGAGTGATGTTGATAATGATGATCTGAATTCTGAAGTTAAAAAGAGCTGCCTGCAGACCTGAAGTGAAGGAGGGCACGGGCCCCCTGCCCCCTTCCTTCTCTTGGTGCCCCCAAGAGAAGCAAGGGGCGCCCTCTTTAGCATTGCAGGTATGCTGGCAGCTCTTTTTAACTTCAGAATTCAGATCATCAGACTCTCACTTACTAATTATAACCCAGAGTGTGCCCCCAAAAGAAGGAAGGAGCACAGTCTAGTTCTGGGGTTTCTTCCCTCCCCTGTCTGATGGTGGACACTACAGGGGTGTGTGTTATAATTAGTAAGTGAGAGTCTGATGATCTGAAGTTAAAAAGAGATGCCATCAGTGATAAGGAGGGTGCCCTTCCCTTCTTTTGGGGGGCACACTCTAGTTCTGGAGTCCCCCCCCCCCCTTATATGACAGACTAAGGGTACTTTTAGACTTGCGGCAGGACGGATCCGGCAGGCTGTTCAGCCTGTCGGATCCGTCCTGATGCTTTTTCGTTGGACTGCTGCTCCGTCCCCATTGACTATAATGGGGATGGTTTTCAATTTTGAATAAAAAGGTTCATATACTTATTTGTTTTTTCCTCTGACTTTTCTATGCTCATGCTGGTGGGAGATCTAGGATGGGTGATTGGGTGGGAGCTCTGGAAGGGGTGGTGGGAGGCCCGATAGATATGTGGGGGTGGGAGATTGGAGGGGGGGGGCCATACATTTTTTTTGCTATGGGGCCCATGCATTTCTAGCTATGCCCCTCGGTAGATCATTAGATATTTTTATAGAGCCAGTTGAACCAGCCTCACTGCAGGGCTGGTAGAGGTCTAAGGAAGAACCAGCAGCTCCTGCAGGGTCATGGCCCCGGCGGCAAGAGCAGGAAGCGGCATAGCGATTTCTGTCGGAATACACAGCACTTCATTGCTGTGTATACAGCAATCTAGAAAGCAGGGACACAGAGGAAGAGTCTATGTCACTGACAGTAGGACCCCCACTCAGCAGCTGCACGTTGCAGAAAGTCCGTTCAGACATAGATTCCAATTGCCTGAATATTTATAGTCTATGCTTGCTTGAGAACTGGTTAAATGTTCACAAAATGTAAACGTATCCCCTATTCAAAGGATAGGACCTCCGCCAATTATTAGACTGAGGGTCTTGTGCTACCCCATATGAATGGAATATGGAATATTCCATATGAATGGAATGGCTGTTGAACATGCGGATTACCACTTCAGTCATCTCTATTGCAGGAGATAGCCAAGTACAATGTTTGGCTATCTCCGGTGGTCACTTAAAAAATGTATGTTATTAGTCATAAGAGGGGGACACAGAATGCCACTTCTTGTGATCAGTAGGGGTCCCAATAATCAGACCCCTTCACTAATCACACTCTTATCCCCTGCTCTCTGGGTACGAATAATATATTATTTATTTTGTCTTACACAGGGAGCTTCTAATATTTAAAATTATTTAACATAGCAAAATTCCAATAATCTAGTATTTGCTGAACCAGATAGATGTTCTGTGTTTCCGTAGCTTGACTGTCAGTTAAGCCATGGAGATCAATCAGTGATGTGTTTGTTCTTTAACATGTTAAAAAAAACAACTTTTGAACTTACATTTTTTAATTCTAAACAGGTCTCTGAAATTGCAGTGTGCCAGCTCCCACTGGGTAAGGGTTAGATGATTTGTGATGTATTTTCTTCCTGACGGCTGAAGAGAGCCCATGAGAACAGTTGCTAAGAGGGTTTGCTCTATTCTTCCCCTTTAGAGGGGAGTGTTGCTTAGCTAGAATCGGTCTATAGTTGGAGACGGAGTGGAAAAGCAGCACTGGAACTGTTAGAGCAGCCAGCTGTGTACATTGGAAACAGAGCCTAACACCTGCCTCTGAGGAGACAAAGAGATATTATTCTGGATTGCAGTACTAAACCCCACATCTGGGCATTGAAGTGCCACATTTTGAGAAGAGAGATTGAGAAAGAGAGAATTGCGCCCCTTTGGCTGGATTATAGAGAAAGGAAGATATGTATAGAAGCGTCATTCAGAGAAATAAAGTACAAGGCCTATCTACCCAATAAGCAGCCTCGGGAACTGTAGAACTTTTCATGCCTACTTCTGAAAATATGTGCATAATGAGAACTGGGAGTATGTGTATTTGCACTTTGCCCACATTATCATCAGTAAAGTACTGTTTATTTTTTTAAACCAAGTTGGCCTCAGTCATTGCCACCGCCATGCCAGTCTACTTGCCTTGCAACCCCCACAATACACCTACACATGGGCACCCCACCTACCGGTAAGCAGGAGACCTTAAACCACGGTATGCCCCAAGGTGAAGAAAGGGAGTCCCCTCCCTTCAATGTGATTGGCCCAGGGAGAACTACTAACACTATTGGGTCTCTACTACCACTTAAGTCCTATTGCTTCCCGCCCGGGCTGCTGCAAGATAATAAACTTCCAGTTCTACATACTATAAGTTGCATAAAGATATGCATGAGGGTATACAAGAAACGAAAAGCATGAACAGACAAAAATAATTGTCCTGCAAGAAATAATGCCAGGAGTTCAATTTAATAGATGAT
The DNA here is from genome assembly GCA_033119425.1 of Bufotes viridis. Lineage (NCBI taxonomy): Eukaryota > Metazoa > Chordata > Amphibia > Anura > Bufonidae > Bufotes > Bufotes viridis. Next base: position 321,347,473 of record CM065589.1, read on the forward strand.
ACATTTTTACCTATTAAGGTTACCAATAAATGAGAAGTTGCTTGCTCATAAAGATAACGCTGAGTTTACATTTCAGTTATTTGGTCAGTTATTTCCATCTGTTATTGTAAGCCAAAACTAGTAGTGAAACCTACTAAGAGATAAGGTATAATGGAAAAATGTGCACCTATTATACGGGATGGGCTTCTTTTAGCTGCAGTACACAGTCATCCAGTTGCACCCACTAAGATACAGAATCTTGGGAGGTTTCCAATTGACGACAATCAGTTTCCTAGCATAATACATCAAAGGTCCATGGAGTTTTCTGCCATATTTGGTGGTATAGCGAGGGGAGGTCCACCACTGAATGCCTTTTTCTTTTACTTCAAAACATGAAACTACAGCATTTTCTGCAGCTGCCACAAGAGGGAGCTCCATGCATAGATTTTTATGCACTAGGGTCCCTCTAGTGGAGGCTGCAGGAAGCAAGATTTATGAAACTGTTTAATGTGTGATAGTAAGCAGATGATTTAGAGCTTTATGGTGGAGATTTATTAATGTATTTATATCAGCTGTCTGGTGTAAATACATTGAGAAATATAGTGTTCAGAATGAGCATCCCACTTCACAAAATCCTGCATACACCTCTGTGTCTATTGGTGCAAATGGCAGGGGAATATAATACAATTGATAAATATTCCTTTTTTTCTACAATTGTAGAATTTTTTGTGCATGGGTGCTATTATCTATTAGTCATCTGTAGTGCCTAAACAGGCATACTTGGGCCCACTAGAAGAAATTAAAGTGCGTTTTCATCTATCGATCAATATTGTCAAATGAGTTATTTGTGAATCGAACCATAAGAAAAAAACATTTGGTTCTAAAGGCTGCTCAAATGGTTTTCTGAAAACCTTTGGGACTGAATATCGTATTGGTGTCCACATCCACAAGGTGATCGTCTGGTACTGAAATACTGTACAGTTGAGGACTTAAAATAATTGCAAGTTAATTACGGTATATAAAATGGTCCTTGTGAGTACCAGGGCAACCCCATCAATTTGCCCCAGGACATGTGAATGTCATAGGAGGGACCTCCCTCTGCAAGCCACAATGGACTGCTGCTAACAAGCAGAAACACTCTGACATATTTGGGCTATCCATTTATTGCATGAACAGCCATTTGAATAGTTGCCTATAATATTTACTGTCTGGCTGGTTGTGTTTTCCCCGGCAAAATAGCTGTTTTCTTGGGGGTCTCAGAAGCTCTTCCTATAATAAAGGGATTGCCTTTAAAAATGTGAAAATTATATATTTTTAATATTTTACTTCTGTCTTAAAGGGGTCTTCTGAGTTTTTTCTACTGATGACCTATCCACTGGATCATTATGTAATTGGTGGGGTTCCGACTCCTGTGACCCACACCAATCAGCTGTTTGAGAAGGCACAGGCACTTCTGTGAGCGCTGCAGCCTTCTCTCAGCTTTTCCTAGGACAGTGGTGTGGCTTTCATCAGTCACATGGCCTAGGTGCAGTGAAGTCAAGTGAATGGGACTGAGCTGCAATACCAAACACAATGCACCGTGCTGCGCTTGGTAAGCTGCGAGAAGGCAGCATCACTCACAGGAGTATAGGTCATCAGTATAAAGATCTCGCCAAAACCCTTTTAGGTTATGACCATTTATTGTCTCCTACCTGAAGATTAACATGTTTTAAAGCGCTGCTCTCATCATGTCCACATGAGTTATGTACACAGATTGCTGTCAATATTTAACCCCTTTTCTGTACCATGTTATACATGTACAGTGCATGAACTCTGCCTGCCCTGACCTCTGCCTGTTTCCTGACTACATGTATTGCCACTGTCCACAACAGCTAAATTCACATCCGTGCAGGTCAAAACTTTTTTTTGCAATGTCCTTCATGATCCTGGGGCTGCTTCTGAGTGAATGCAAGAAAGCTAGGTATTACATTGGCAGGTCTTACCCGCCACTGGCCTGCTATCTCAGTTAGGTACCAGTGCAGCTCCACTCCCTATTGGACCTCCCATTCTCTACAGTACTGCAAGGGTTACTACTAGGGATGAGCGAATCGACTTTGGATGCTTCATCCGAAGTCAATTCACATAAAACTTCATTGTAATACTGTATGAAGCTGGAGTGCCGTACAGTATTAGAATGTATTGGCTCAGATGAGCCGAAGTTAGTACTTCGTGAAGTCTCGCCATACTTCGTGTAATTAATTTGTGAATTAATTCTTACTGTAAAAAACCTTGATACCGAACTCCAGTTTGGTTCCAAGGTACCACTTGGAACCGAACCCAAGTTCGATATCAAGGTTTTTCACAGTAATAATTTAATAAGTTATTACAGGAAGTCTCGCGAGTCCTGCTCCGTACAGTATTACAATGAACTTTTATGTGAATCGACTTCGGATGAAGCATCCGAAGTCAATTCGCTCATCCATAGTTACTACCCTTCTTGGCATTGCTGTCACTGCTAGGCTGTTTTCAATTTGTCAGGATTTAATGTTGGACGTGCCTTGATACACATTTAACCCTTTCAGTAATCACTCTACTCCAAGCTTCATTATAATTTAAAACTAAACGATGTTTACGTATAATCTGACATATTTTAGGGAACTCTGCACTGTAATTAGTTCCAAATGTCTCAGATTTGTATTTTTGGTCATTTGAGATACTGGCTTATTTTTAAATTCCAACAGGGAGTTCTATGTAATATTGTTGGGAACAGATTTTGCCCTCTAGAGACACCAATTTGGATATTTTCGGTTTGAGTCTTTCGGAAATATTTTTTACTCCACTGACAAATTCCCCATCATCTGAATAGTTCCTTCTGGTGAGAATCCTTTGGTTGGGATGGCAAGAATTGGCAAGCAAACTAGTATTTCCTGCCACCTCCTTGCAATAGGTAGCTGTTTTACAATGCCCTGTGCAAGGTCTTCTTGTAGCATTGAATCTAGGTAGGAGGTAATGGAAATATGAGATGTAACTGTAAACCTGGGCTTAACCTTATTATTGTCAGGAAAGCATCAAAGTCCAATATGGCCGCCACACCACCTGACCAGATAAAGATCAAGTTGTTGATATTCTGTGCCGTTTGCTATATTTTAAAAGGCATGGCCCCCTCTTGCTGTCCACATAGAGGACCTGTCCATAAGATGGCCTTTGATGGAGGGTCATGTGACCAGACACATCATTCAGTTTGCTCCATTAAAACCACTGCACCTACACTAAACTCCAGGAAGTGCAGATGGAGGAGGCAACACCTCTGTGTGGACAGCACAAAAGACTTTGCAAACAAGGGGGAATACCTTATTTAATATAGAAAATGGCACAGAATTTCAACAAAAGCTATATTATTTCCCAAACTCATATGTCAACACTAACCAGAAAGTGTATAATTTTTTTGTATGATTTGTATGTACAGTCTTTTATCGGATGCTGGAGTGTTTCTGTTTATTTCCAACTTTCACAAAAAAAGTGTTGTGAAGGTTAGACTTTGATAGTGTCACAGTGCAGTACACTGTGACACTGGCTGCTGTGTGTATTCACTTTAGTCGCTCTTGAGTACTGGCTGCAGGCTCTTCCTGTGTAGGCTGGTTGCTTTGGACTACGTGTAATTTGTGGCCTCCTGTGTGTGAACTGTGGTTTGTGTATGCATGCTCCCTGTGTCCATATCACTGTGTAGTTCCAGATACTTGAGCCAATCAGGCTGGCTGCATGCACTCTGTGTTCTGGCTGTGGGCCGTTCCCATGCATGCTGGTTTGTGTGAGGCATTCTGGTTACAGCCTTAGGCTACATTTACACGACCGTATTTTTCATTCCGCATCCGATCAGCATCCGTGTCCGTTTTTTTGCGGAATAGAGACGGTCCCATTCATCTCTAGGCCTTTTAAAATTTGCGGACAACTTTCCGTAAGTTGTCCGCATCCGTGTGTCCGCATATTTCATCCGCAAAAATATGAAGCATGTCCTATAATTGTCCGCAAAAATCGGTCCGCAGCCGCAAAGAAGTCAATGGGTCCGCAAAAAACGGATAACATACGTAAAGGTTTCCGTATGTTATCCATATTTTGCGGATCCGTTTCCGTATTATTATTAGAATATTTTATTGAAGAACATGCCCCTATGGGTTGGGCTAAATATTGTTGTGTACAAGAAAAACAATAGATTCAAGATGCCTCGTATAGATGTCAGCAAGCTCATAGTGCTAATCCAAGACAGGCCTGTAATTTGGGACTCTAGAAAGGATATTTATCATGACCGTGTCAGAAAGGACAATGCATGGGAGGAAGTAGCCCAGGAGCTTTTACCGGACAAATGGGCAGTATTCAAAAGCGAAAAACGTTCTGGCCTTAGTAAGAATACCCTTTTAATCATATATTTTAAATATGGTATTGAGTAAAATATTGTCTTTTGTCATTTATATAGTTATCAAGGCCTGTTGCATTCCTGTTTTGCCATCTTTAGAAAAACAAAAACAAAGAGGGAAGTTAGTCAACTCATAAAGGGAAAAGAACCCTAGTGGAAGTGACTGCAGGCGCCAGAAAAGGTGGGAAGGGCGAGCAAGAGAAAGAGATGACTATAGCAGGTGCAGATGAGGGAGGCAGCTACCAAAAAAGTGTCATAGGACACTGGTTACGAGTGTGATGAAATCATATCAGGGTACAAGTGGGCAAACTGGCGTTTGTACCACTGGTCCCCTGAGGGAAGGGGTAGGGGTGGAACAAACAGGAGCGCCAAAGACTCAAATGCAGATGATACCAATTTGTATGAGATCAGTTGGTAAGAGCTTATATGAAAGGGTGGTTGGATGAAACAAGGACACGTTATAATCCAAACAGAGGGGGTGATGAAACAGTCATTTAAAAAGGTGCCCCGTACTTCGATCCAAGTTTAAAATCAGATAGTACGTTAATGGAGAATAAAAAACTCTGCTCCTGAAGAAGGGGACTATTTCCTCCACGAAACGCGTTGGGCCTTGCTTTAAATAAAGGTGATTGACCAGAAGTGATCCAGTTTTGCTGCCGTCTTTCACAACACGCTACAAACGATCCTGGCCGGGGGGAGCCTGCCACGGGTGTCATGTGCTTATCCCGTTGACAGCCCCCCTCGTGAAGTAAGTACAAGACATTTTTTATTCTCCATTAACGTACTATCTGATTTTAAACTTGGATCGAAGTACGGGGCACCTTTTTGAATGACTGTTTCATCACCCCCTCTGTTTGGATTATAACGTGTCCTTGTTTCATCCAACCACCCTTTCATATAAGCTCTTACCAACTGATCTCATACAAATTGGCATCATCTGCATTTGAGTCTTTGGCGCTCCTGTTTGTTCCACCCCTACCCCTTCCCTCAGGGGACCAGTGGTACAAATGCCAGTTTGCCCACTTGTACCCTGATATGATTTCATCACACTTGCCATCTTTAGGACAGAGTTCATACATTTGCTTTTAAAGTCTGTCTTGCAAAGTGACATAGGAATGTTTAGTCTGCTATAAACTTCTGTGATGCATATTCTCACTTTTTAAATACATCCTTATACCTGAATATTATATGCATGTCACTTTGCAAAGCAGAAAGAAAAAAGTGGCAGATATAAACTACTATAGTGTGGGTACACCTTCAATTGCTCAAACAAAATTATCAAAGAAGAAAGTGACTCCTAAAACATAATGTTTATTAGTATGCTGATAAAAACATACCCAACTTATCATAAAAATCCCACCTTAGAATACAAATAAGGTATAGGCAGGGTGTAAAGGGGGGAGGAGGTCTCTTATCTAGGGGACGCTGGGCACTGTGCACAGATGTATATAGTGACTGTCCCTTACACTGCCCCTCAATAATCCTTCGCCCGAGGGCAGCCCCTAGTGGTGGGGTCCCCCCGTCCTCGTACCTGCCCTAGACTCCCCTTAGCATCACCCTATACCTTACAAATACAATGAAACAATAAGTGCAAGGTTAAATACTTCATACAACCGCATCAGCCACAATCGGCATGTCCAATATATCAAAAAGGAGTTTTATTATTCCTATGTGATTGAAAACATATACTTCCTATGTCATTGAAAACATATACATATAAAAAACATATACATAACATAAAAATATTCTCTTTTAATACATCCTTATACCGGAATATTATATATCTTTTTTTTTTTTCCCTCCCTCCAGTTCAGTATTTTGCGGATCCGCAAAAAACGGAAGACATACGGAAGCCTTCTTCCGCAAAATGCAGACATACGGCTTCCGTTTTTTGCGTCCATAAAATACGGATGAAAAAAATACGGTCGTGTGAATGTAGCCTTATGTGTGTGAACGTGGGCCAGTGTATATGGATGCTCTTTGTTCTTGTTTGTCTTGGTTCATGTGGGGTTAATGTTCCCTGGTCTGGTTGTGGTTTACCAGGTGGTCTCTGGACTCAGATATTTAATACCTGTGAGCTGTGTTCCTGAGGAGGCTGTCTCTAGCTTTGCAGGATGCAGGACCTATCCACCTGACCTGGGGTTTTACCATCTGCCCTTTGTGTGGTCGCCTGGTAAAACATTGATGTCACCACAACGTCTCTTCGGTGTTACCTTGTAGCTATGTCTCCCTGAGCGATGTCTTCCTGTATCGATGTTACCTTGTTCTATCTTTCCTTGGCCTTGTTATGTTTGTGCTTTGCCTCTCTCTGTGTCCTGGTAGTTCAGCATCCTTGTCTTAACCTAGTCTTTGTGTGCAGATCTTCCTGTGACTGCCATCTAGAATAGTACGCGTGCGGTCCAGGCGTCTGCATGTCTTTGTGTGCAGCTCTGCCTGTGACTGCTGTTTATCGGAGTATGCATGGGGTCCAGGCATCTACGTGTCTTTCTGTGCAGATCTTCCTGCGACTGCCATCTAGCATAGTACGCGTGCGGTCCAGGCATCTGCGTGTCTTTGTGTGCAGCTCTGCCTGTGACTGCCATGTAGCGGAGTATGCGTGGGGTACAGGCATCTGCGTGTCTTTGTGTGCAGCTCTGCTTGTGACTGCCATGTAGCGGAGTATGGGTGGGGTAGAGGCATCTGCGTGTCTTTGTGTGCAACTCTGCCTGTTCTTTTGTCATTCCAGTCCTTGTTTGTGTTTGCCTGGACTGCTGGTGCTTGCTGGTGAGGTGCGACCTGGTGAGTCCTTGGTAAAGTCTATAACCACCACCAGGGGTATTGTGAAGAACTGGGCTCACTTAGACTCTGCCCTCTGGGTTTGGCCCCAAGTCAAACTGGTGCACTTGGTCTAGTGGTGTTCCATCTACACTGTATCCTTGCCTGTTAGTCTAGGTCTTACTGTCATGTTTAGTCATGTTCTGTTTAATAAAGTATTCTGTTTTGTCAGTCTCTGTATGCTTGTGACATGTTCTGGGATACATGTGACCCTTGTAACATGACAGATAGATCCCTGGTCATTAAATAAAACAGGTCACCTACTCACACCTGATTGTCGTCCCACAAACACCTTAAATTATCTGCTTATCCTACAAGGTTCAATTGTCAACTATCCATAAATTTATGAAATCTGTGGAAAGTCTGCAAAAGCAGGTGTTTTCTTCTGCTATCCATAGTGTCAGCAGAAAAAAAAAATGTCCATAATTATGCCTCAAACTTCTGAAGTCGGCACTATACAGGGAGCTGTAAAAGCCACTGCGCCGGAGCCTGGAGCTGAGAAGTGGAATCCGACTGACCAATGAAAGCGTAGCTATCTTTCCCATGCAGGAGGTGTCCAGGAGCGGCATATTTGTGGAGCAGCCACGGCTATGCTGGTGGTGCGGGCACGTGTCTGGGAGGAGCAGACGTCAGCATTGCAGGTATGAGGGGGTGTGAAGAGTTGGGGCAGACTGTGGTGACCTGTAAATGTAAGCTGATTAAGAGCTTGCCTTGTTGATTTCAAATTGGCAATACGGATGCACATAGGCGTCCACTGAGTATGGGCTCAGAACTCTCTCCAGTCCAGTCTACACTTCTCCAATACAGACAGTACACATGGTCGCAGCTCAATATCAGTCTGGAGCTGTTGTGCACTTCTGTACAGAATCTTCTGTCTGCCAAAGAGAAACATTGATATGTGTGGTGAAAGTGGCATTGTTTGTTGGTTGATCTGTACGCTGTCCGCCCTATCTTGCCGGCTGCTGTCCGCCTATCCTAATATGCTAATATTTACTTATGTCTATATACTACAGCTTGTACTGCTTCTAATACTGTATACTTATAGTATGTATACTATACCACGGGGCTGCGAAACTGGACATTTTAAAATAGAAATCCAAAGTCGGCTTCAGTACTGGCAGGTACCTCGTTACCAAAGCTGACTTTGGATTCCTATTTTAAAATGTTTTTAAATAAGCAGATAGGAATGCCAAAGTAATTTATCAAAGTTTTGCGCAACTTCGGCCGAGACGAAGTTTTCCTACATGGAGTACATACATTTTTAAGGTTGCATTCACACTACCGTAGTTCTGGGTCCGCATTTTTTCTGCAATGTTGCGGAATGGGTGCGGACCCATTCATTTCAATGGGGCTGCAAAAGATGCGGACCTCACACTGTGTGCTGTCAGCATCCATAGTCTCGTTCCGTGGCCGCGCCAAAAAAATAGAGAATGTCCTGTCCTATTCTCTTGTTGATTTCGGACAAGAATACAAATTTCTATCATAAGGTCAGCAAAATGTGGAACGCACACGCCCAGTATCCGTGTTTTGCGGATCTGCAACACATACGGTTGTGTAAATGTAAACTAATTATGGAAAAAAATATTCACTGCACTCTGTATGATCCCGTTCCTTTTTTGTATAAAAAGTTGGGATCAATGGTTGGGTTGAAAGGGATTTTTAACCTTGCTATTAGATATATATTTCTATCAGGCACTGCCACTTGTATGGATTAGACAAGACAGGTCATTTCCTCAGAAGACACATCCCCCAGAGGGCCAGAGTTATCACTTGGAAATACAATATATACAGGGGTCAAGTCCTGGAAGAAAAAGTGTGGGAACTCACCCAAGATCCACTGCCAGTCTTCCCCCCCGCGGCTCAGCCTACCAACTTCGTTCAGTCCTCGCTACCCCTCCCGCCCCTGCAACAAGCCTGCATGGATGCCCGTCGGCACCCCATATATCTGATATTGTTTACATTTTACAATGATAAAGTGCTGCACTATAGGATTACATAACCACATATATATCTATAACACCTTTACTTTCACTGCCTCCATTCTGGCAAATTTTTATGGATTTTTGCAGTGCAATGATTTTACATGCACTGCAGAAATCCATAAAAATGCCAGAATGAAGGCAGTGAATAAAGATTGTATAGATATATATGTGATTATGTAATCAGGTCCCCTCTGAGCACAGCACTATAGGAGGTTTTTGTACACATTCTACAGAAGCTGCCAGCAGGCACTGCTTAATTTTAGCTATTGGTGCAGATTCAGATGCAGATCCATGCTTCATCCTGCCCAGTGCCCTCCTTCCTACTGCCAGGAGTAAGAGAAAGAATCCATAACTCCACAGTACTAACCAGCTATCAACTTTTTGAGTTGACTTTTCTTCTGTCACTTGTCACTGGTGACTACTCTGGTCTGGACCCTGAAGTGCAGCTCTTCCTCACTACAGGCCGCGGGCAGGAGGTTGGCGTCTGATGTCATCTCCCAGCCTCCACGCACCGCACGTCTCTTCCTCCACCAGGAGAGGTCCGCCCTCAGCCCCGCCCCCTACTAACTCCAGGCAGCTAACAGGTAAAGCCGACGGGCGTCTGTGCAGTCTTGTTGAAAGGGCTGGAGGAGGGGGGGGGGCGTCGGGGCGAGCGCTGATGTAAGTTGGTAGGCGGCAGAGGAGATGATGATTAGCCTGGCTTCACCACCAGGCGTTTGACCCTGAAAGGGAACGGCGTTCCTGCTAAGAAAAAAGTGCAGGAACGCCGTTCCCATGCGTTCCCACTCGACTCGAGCCCTGAATATATAGCAGGATCCTCATGTACATGACAGCAAGCTGTAATGAGTTTAACTTGTTAGCATCTAGACTACCATTGTAATATGTAAAATACCCTTTCAATGAAGGCTTTCATGTATTGTATATGGCAGATACCAGTATTGTTTACCGACTTCCCAAAATTAACATGTCATCTGCTGAGCTAATTTTGGTGTTCCCACCCCCAATGTCCTATAAATATGTGCTGTGCAATAAAGACTTCAGATATTGGCTACCTAAGTTCAGTCTGGGAAGCTGGTATCTCCTGGCCAGTGCAACTAGGATATTCACTGCAAGGGGAAATATATATGGGTTGGAGGGCGGATGCCTCATTGTATAACCATCTCATAACCACCTCGAATTGGAAAGAGCTAACACTGTATATGTTCATGTATGATATATAGATGTAGGAGCAGTAAATAGATAGCAGTACATTTTTGGTTCTGATACACTGGGGCCCTTCTATTTACTACCTGTAATTTGGGTTAAGACATTTTGTGGGTGCATGCTAAATAGAGAGGGGGGGAATGTGTCCGTAATAAATTTTGGCTGTCCATGAATTTTGCCACAGTTGTCCAGAAATAACTGATGGCAAGGTTGGCAGCCCTGGTTCATATACTTTTGCCACTCACACACTTGTAATATATTGGATCATTTTCCTCAATAAATAAATGACTAAGTCTAATATTTTTTACTCATTTGATTGATTTGATTATCTTTATCTATTTGTAGGTTTTAGGTAAAGCGTATGTAGAAATATTGAAAACTCTGAAGGGTTCACAAACTTTCAAGCACCCCTGTATACAGAGTTGCCAGCCTCCTCCTCAAAGTTTATGGATAACTGAGCCTAAAATCACAGCTCAAATTTTTATGGAAACGTGCTCCATGCCCTTAGACAGCACATGCCCCAAGGGCATTCAACCTAACAGTCTTGAATTACAAAAACAGCAAGTGTATGACCCTTTTGTCAGCCCTCTACAATTAACTAAGACAGACCTTAGTCATTAAGTTTACTTAACCCCTTAGCGATCTATATGGCTGAAGTTGTCACTTTAAAGATGGCGCCCGCTAGCAAGTGCAGCAGGCCCCATAGCCGCTGGATTTCAGCTGTAATATGATGGTAATGGGTAACAGAGTCTGCTTGAGGCTCCGAGCCATCACTAGTATATCCCAATACAGACCCACAGGTGGAAGCACTGTACTGAAATACAGAGAATGGTGTGTTCTGTTATGGATATACACCCATCACAGAATACAATTGGCAATCTAATGATTGCTGGTTATAGTCACCCAGGGAGTCGAGGAGTGAAAAATGAAAACGCAAAAACTGAAATTCACAGGGCCCTCAAAAAGTAAAGATATACACCAGGAATAAAGGGATGGTCCTGTGGGGGCTGTTTGGTTGCTGGGTCCCGCCACCTGCTAGCGCGGTGCTATGGAGCTGGTGGTCGCCGCGTGGTGCCTCGCCGGGTCAGGAGGTCGCCGCGCAGTGCTTCACCAAATTTAGAGTAGGTCCCATTCAAAAAGGCAACTTTGGCGCGGTGAGTGGGTTTATGTCTTTTGCTCAAAATGTACACTAATGCCTCTTATATAGCATACAGTATAGGGGGTTCATACACTAAATATTGTGCAGAAAAGCCATGTTAATTTTGCTAAGAAGCAGTTATAGATCAAAGCTAAGCTTGTGGATGTGCGATCTATTCTCTTTTTTTTATTTTTTTTATTTTTTTCTATATCATGTCCTGTGGATATGCTATAAATGTCTGATAGATGCAGTCCCACCTCTGGAGCATGTACCTATTTTGACACCTCTGTTGAACCAAAGCCCAACAATACTTTGATACTAGTACAGTGGGCTTAGGAGGAGCAAGTGGAAGATGGGAGTAATAGTAGCTTTTGCGTTGATAACTGAACACATGGATCACAGTGGCAAGCCTCAAACCGATACCACTTAGGTACATGCATTGACAAGAGGGCACACCTTTTCTTTCCTTGTGCACATGCTGGTATGGGGACTCCTGCATAGTGGTAGTTGAAGTGTCTTTAGCGTTGCGTTTGCAGGGTGTAAAGAAGGAGTGTCGAAGCAGATGCAATGTTGGTGAATGGCGATGGAGTCCGTGACCAGGCTAGTTGGTGAAACTAAATAAGTCTCTCTTTACTGAAGTACAGAATAGGAGTAGCAGCAGCACAGTATCAAGGCACAGTTCCCAATAGCACTGGTTGAATATCAGCAATTGATAAGGTTTGTGGTACTCCTTCTTTCTATCTTTCTAAAGTCTCTATGAATAACCTTAGGCATGCAGTTGAGTTTCTGGGTATACAGAGTATGTTCTGTAATTCCCAGGCTAAAGGATACAGAATTCAGATATGGCTTGCCAAGCTGTCTCAAAGTGTGGAAGGGTGCATTAGTCATATTCCCTCTCACAGCAGCAAAGTATCTTTCTGCCATAAACGAGCACAATTCCTTGCTGACTGACATCAATGCACTGTCTTATAGATTCTGGACCTCCTAGTTTCTTATCTTTCTGGATCACTTTTGTATTAGAGTAGCTTGCTTGGGTAGCTGTAGTCAGAGAGTTGATGGTTCTCTGAACTCCGGCATAGCTCTAAGATGATCGTACAACATAGGTCCTCTCTCTTCCTCAGCTAAGCGCAGACTCTCGACTGACTAACCAGGGGGTTGACCCAGGTCCATCTCCTGGCAACCTATAGGGGTTGATTCAAAATGTTAGCCATTCAATGCTGTTGGGTCTACAAATTTAGAAAATCAGAACAGTTTATTTAACAATTTAAATTTTAATAGTTCTAGGGTACTGCATCGGTAATGATGTTGATTAGATCTAAACATTTTTGCAAGTACCAGCTAGATCACAATGTAGCAGTAATGCACTGTACTCTACAACATCATACATGGTCAAGGGCACATATCACCCCCTCCTCTGCCATCACAAAAGCCTATAACTGAGTACTACAATGTGCAATAGTTCTTGCAGCCATCAGATCAGCATGTGTCCTACCACCTATCTGAGCAACCTGCCCTTCTTATAATAGAGAATTACATATGTTGCAGATGAAGCCCCAGATGAAGCATGTGCAGCTGCGAGGGCCAAGCACCAGATGCTATGGAACTTAAAAACCCTGTATGCCTTCTGGATTCTTAGCTCCTGGAGCTCCATGATGCACATATACGTGGTTCTACCAAGAATCAGAAAACACTCCTGGGTAATAAGATAGCAAGGCCCCAGCTGTGGAATGAAATACCAGAGCAGCAGTTTTCACCCTGCGACTAGACATGAGATGAACAAGGAAGATAGCAGAGGGAAAATGTTACGTGGAGAGATGTGGACAATGGTAGTGGCTATTTCCTTGTTTGCACTGCACATGTCAAGTATTGGTTCAGTGCCCATTGGATTATTCTTTTTGGCTTAATTAGCCTCATAAATATGTTTAGAATTAGGTGTGCCAAGGTACACCGATAATGCACCAAAGTTTGTTGCAAATGGTAAATGTGGGTCATAATTCTCAAAGCAGTTTATAGGTGAAAAAGAGAAGAAAAGAGTACATTATCGGCACAATTGTAATGAATTAATAAATATACACTAGCTGCTAATGCACCTGTAACACCCAGATAAGATGTCCCTCCCCTGCATGCAGAACCTGCCAGAGTATATAAGGGGAGTATGTCAGCAAGAAGGAGGTAGAACCAAAGTTCAGGAACACGACATGGAAAGGCTTTTGAGCTTGGACAGGAACTGTTGCGACTGTGCGGAAGGAGGAGAGTCTGCACGTAGGTTGAGCAGAAAGATGGCAGACACAGCAGGCTAAGGTGGGAGAAGCTGGCCACCAAGTATGAGCTGCTGAAGTCAGAGACCAAGGGCTGTGTAGAAATCTGCAAGTCACAGCACAGAAGCAGAGCATGAGATGTTCAGCATTTGTTCTCTGATGTTTCTCGCCTGACACACCAACGTCCAGAAAACGTGGCTCATCAGAGAAGGTAACCTTTTTCTCAATCAGGGAGGGTCCAATTCTGATACTGCTGTGAAAATGTAAGTCTTTTCTGCCAATGGAACTTCATAAGCAGAGCTGCAGTGACCATCTGTCTGCTTCAGAACCCCATATACAGTAGAGTTCGCTGAACTGTTGTTTTAGACACACCGGACGTGTGTAGCCCCTTGGTTCATTTTTGCGATGAGCTGCTCCACTGTAGAGTGTCGGTCCTCTCCCACACATCTTTGTAGCCAACATTCAACTCTAACATAAATGACTTGTGGTGCTCCTCAGTTTTCACATCACTTATTCGTAATGGTGCCATTTGTCAACTCACAATACATTTTCACCACAGCAGCACAGGAACAGTTCACAAACTGAGCGGTTTTAGAAATACTGACACCTTTAACCTGAAATCTAATAATCTATCCCTTTTGATAAATCACCCCTTTCACACGTGACAACCATGAGGGATATTTGTGCAGGCAGCATATCGCACACGTTATATAACCACCAAGGCAACTGAAGACACATGACCTCCTTCATCAGCCACAGTATGCGCTGCAGATGTTGAAAGTAGAAAGTGGTCATAAGGGCTCATGCACACGACCGTTGTTTTGCAGGCCATTTTTCACGGGTCCGTTGTTCCGCATCTGAGTTTTTTTTTCTCTGATTTAAGTCCTCTTCCGTTGCATTATTCCACAAAACATATCTGTATGGTTTCCATATGTGATCCGTTTTTTGTGGATCGAAAACGGAAACAGTAATTTATTAATCACCAAGCACATGAGCAACATGGGCTGGGCATAGCATTTCTACAGTATGGATCCGCAAAATACGGATGACATACAGATGTGTTCCGTGTGCGTTCTGTATTTTTTGCAGACCCATTGACTTGAATGGAGCCTCGGACCGTGATTTTCAGACAATAATAGGACATGCACTACTTTTTTGCAGAACGGCCATGCGGACAAACGGAAACGGAATGCACACGGAGTAACTTCTGTATTTTCTACAGCCCTATTGAAGCGAATGGTTCCGCATACGGGCCAGACAAAAAACGGAACGGAAGCTGAAAGAAAATATGGTCGTGTGCATGAGGCCTAATAATGTGACTTGACTGTGTATGTGTATTTGTTAGTCTAGAGCAGGCATCCTCAAACTGCGGCCCTCCAGCTGTTGTAAAACTGCAACTCCCACAATGCCCTGCTGTAGGCTGATAGCTGTAGGCTGTTCGGGCATGCTGGGTTATTTTAAAATCTGCCTCTAACTGGTTTCCTGCTCAAACCTGCTGTAACCTATGGTTCAATCTTCCATTGCAAAATGAGCTTTTACGAACACTGCCTATGAGGGGATATGTTATAAACAGTGCCTTCGTTATACGTCCCACTTAATTCATACCACATGTATTTTATTTATAGTTTCCATGCATTCTTGAGGGATAATTAAAACCACAGGCACAATCAGTCACATTTTCTTCAAGCACAAATAGGCAGGGTAAGGTAAAAAATGTATGTAATAAAGTGTTTGATTGAAAGTGAGAGAACTTCACTGCAAAAAAATATGCATAGCTCTCGTAATAGGGGAAATGGACTTGTCCTGTAAATCACATAAATATGCATTGTTTGAAGCTGATTTTGGCATTTTACTATTGCCATTCAGAATCTAGCAGAAGGCAGCCAAGCCTTGAAAATGATATTGATTTCTATCTTTTCAGTATAACGTTCATTTTTGCAATGACCTCTTAAATAAAAAGTTATACAATATCAATAACCAGTAATTAGATCAATATTTGCATAGATCAGATATCAGAATCTTGTGCCAACTCTTGGACACGCCAAAATCAAGCAATTTTGTACAAGGAGCCTAAGAGCTTATTCGCACAACTGTACTCTTCCACGCGCCGTCTGTTTTTTAAACGGATAGCACCCGGCCATACAAGTCAATGGGGCTATTTACACATCTGTTTTTTTAAACACATCTGTGTGCCTGATCCAAGAAACTCACTGCAGGTTCTATCCTTGTACATTGTACATTTTACAAGGATAACCATTTCTATTGATGGGTGATCAGACACGACGAGCATTCACAGGAACGTTCGTCCCCGATAATACGCCCAATTATCGGCACTTGTAAATCCACCATAAGGCTTACTTTAAGTTTGCTGAACAGTACTATCTTTTTCCTGCACAGCTAATGACCATTCAGTAAAATCTTGTGTTCTAACCAGGGCCGGCTCCAGGTTCATGTGGGCCCTTGGGCGATGAAGTCTCAGTGGGCCCCCTTACACAGTGATAACTCTCTAAGTACAGATAATATAGTAGATATCACCTGCAGTCCTATGTAACAGCACAGATAACACAGTCATGGATATCTGAGTACAGAAAATGTAGTAGTGTTTCCTACAGTCCTATGTAAAACCACAGATGACACTAGTGCTGATAATGTAGTAGTGTTACCTGCAGTCCTATGTAAAAACACAGATGACACTAGTGCTGATAATGTGGTAGTGTTACCTGCAGTCCTATGTAAAACCACAGCTAACACTAGTGTAGATCATGTGGTAGTGTTACCTACATCTTTAGTATGCCTCCCTATGTCTCTCCCACAGACTCCATGCTGGCGGCGCTGCCTCCTCTTCACTCTTCTTGCCCCACACAGAACGTCCTGAGGCAGCTGCATCAAGACTCTGTGGGCATAATGATGGTGACACACAGAGAGAGATAGGGACAGACATACACACACACACATGGGGACAGATACACACACAGGGACATACACATACATATGGACAGACAACTGTGTGATCGTTAACCAACTTCCATCTAATGTGTGGCAACCTTAAGGGGGCATTAAAAGGGAATGTCACCTTTAATTATGCTCCAACCTTTTGTTACCTTCTAATATGACTCCCACTGATTCCCAGTACTGAGGGGACATGGACTGGGGTTTAAAAGGGAATTATCAACATGTACAAGAAGGTGGTCTAAACTGTAACCCATTAGGCACTGGCTAGAATGTGGTATGGAGTCTAAGTAATGCCTTAGGCCTCATGCACACAGCCGTTATGCTTCCGTTCCGTGCATTGGGGACTGCAATTTGTGGTCCCCAATGCACTGACAACGCCCGTGCGGTGGCCACGACAGATCGCGACCCATTCAACTTGAATGGGTCCATGATCCGTCCGCACCGCAAAAAAATAGAACATGTTCTATTTTTTTAGCAGTGCAGAGGCACGGCCAGAAACACCAAAGAAGCACATCGTAGTGCTTCCCATCCGTGCTTCCGTTCCGCACCACATCTCTGTGACTGCGGACTCCTTCAGTGAGGCACACGGCCGGTGCCCGGTGTATTGTGGACCCGCCATATGCGGGTCCACAATGGCCATGTGCATGAGGCCTTAGACACAGAAAGGGGCACACACACAGGGACAGACACACACACAGGGACAGACAGACTGACACACACTTCATGGCCCTCAGAATACACCCGGATCTGTACTATAAACCCCCTTAATTGCACCAGATTCCACTCCACTTGAACCCCACTGCCCCTGAATGCTCCACCTGCCCCCTTATATATGAGCTCTATATGCTGCCCCTCACCTGCTCCTCATGAAGCTCTGTGTACTCCAGCAGCATATTGTACCTCACTCTGCAGCTTGCAGGCACACACAACCCCTCCTCCTTCCACAAGCTGATGCCGTCGGGGCTTGTCATCTGACCGTGAAGGAGCATGTGACCAGTGATGTCACAGACCTCCTTCTAACAACTCCATTCTAGCATAGGATCTACCAAAACTCCATCTACCCTGTCCTGAGTCCTGGGGCCGCTTACCCCAGCATTGCACATGGCGAAAATTGCCTGCATTGCTGGGGTAAGCTGCCCTAGAATTCAAAACAGGCAGGACACAGCTGCAGGAGTGAGCGGGCACAGTGGGCCACCCAGGAGCAGGGGTCACCGACACTTTCCCGGGTTTGACGGGTGCTGGCGCTGGCCCTGGTTCTAACATTTAGCTATATGGGTTTTGGCTGTACGGCTTCAACAGGTGAAATAAAGTTCTTTCATAATTGGCCACACAGCAAAAAGACTGTAAAAGATATTTATAAAGCTTATAAAAGTTTTCAGGTGTAGAAAACCTACAAATTTTGGTTTGCAATAAAATTTCCAACTTTTTAGCTTTTCCTGACATGTCACCACTAGGGATGAGCGAACTTGTGTTTTCAAGTTTGGCGTACAAGGTTCAGGTTCGGGTTATCTAAGAATCCCGTTATGGATTCCGCTACTATAACGGAATTCTTATAACCCGAACCATGTACGCCAAACTTGAAACACAAGTTCACCCAACACTAGTCACCACTTTTCCAAAAAGAGGGCAGGAGGACATTACACCAGAAATTATAGATTTTAGTTCTGGTGCACGGGCATTTCAACATATGTCAGAATTATTATGAAAAAATGCACCACTTAATAATTTTGGTTCCTCTCATGCCAGCGCGGAACAACTTAAGACAAGAGTACACAACGCCAGTCTTAATAAATCTCTCACTGAGTCTTTCTTCAAATATTAAACCCATCTTGTTAATATTCTATCATTAGAAGAATTTAGATATTGTACATTCATCTATTCTCTGAATCACTGCTTTAATAAGAACAATGCAGGTAATTGGAGAAAGTTGCTATAAACCTAAAATGGCTACCTGCACAATGATCAGAATACAGCAGGCTGTATCAATCCTGTCAATTGTCAATATACAGTATAGGTAAAGGGAAATCAGCCAGTGGGAATTTGAATTCTTTACCATTCCATTTTATAAATGGTGGTATTCCCGGTATCCAGCAACTTAGTTCCATTAATACCAACCCACTCTTTCTAATATGATTCACCATGCCATTATCATTACTTAACAAGCCACTGCTTAAACGTGAGACAGTGAAGAATCAGAAATGCCAACTTACAGACTTGTTTCCCTTAAAGAACTGGAGGACTCCCAAATCTCTCAATAGCTAATAAAAATGTTCTCCTAGACAGTTTCCCACAGGATATCATTTCTAATTGGGCACTCAGAATACCAAAGCCCAAAATATATAAAACAGATTCTCATGAGATGTTCTTTTCAAGATACCAGGATATTAACATATAAAATACAAGCCATGCTCGACAGCAGCCTTCTTACCACAAGTTTATTTTTACATATTACTGTTTGCACTTCTCTTTCCAGCTATGATCCACCTCAAAAAATTATTTGTCTTGATCATATCTAATCAAAGATGAACCATTATGTCATTTGTGTTGGAGGTGTGGTAATGAGGTAGTCTCCTTGTCACATATATGGTGGCACTGTAAACTTATTACTGTGTTCTGGAAAGGAGTAGAATTCCATACAAAGCAATCTGTTTACCTACCTTTACTTTAACTATAGTTAATCATGATTAGCCTTCCTAATTCCCTATTTGGACCTTCAAAGTGTTCTTTAACTACCCATTTACTGGCCGGTGCCAAATATTTGATACTGTTATTGTGGCTACAAAGGCACCCACCTTCTATTGCTCAATGGCTAGAGGAGTTAACTAGCTGGCAAGAGGTACACCCATAACAAATTTATGCAAATTTGGGGGCCTTGGTTACAAAATATCTTTAAGGAAAGATAAGGCGGGGTCCTTACTTAGCAGGTTCCTTTTTCCCTGGAAGCCTGTGTTTTGGTGATGCTTCTATCTTCCCTTCCCCAATTATGGATGCTTCTTGATTACTCCTCATCTCTACTCGAGTATCTAAGTTTTACTACAATGTTTGTGGCTGCATCTTCCATAGGTAACTATTATTCCCCCATCCTCCCGCTCACCTACCTTCCTCTTTCTTTTCCCTCCCCCCATTCCTTTGATTCAGTTATATATTGTAGTAGTCTATATTTATGCTGTAGAAGATCTTCATTGAGCACTTGTGGCCGTTTGAAAAGAGTTAAGAGCACATGTGCGTTTGGTGGTTTTGGAAGGTACAGGATCTTTTGCCATGGTCAGATCCTGAGGGCTGCAGTAAAGATAATCACAGAATGGTATCTTCTGTTATAAGGGAAGTGTGATGTCCACCTGGTCATGGAGTTGTGCTGAGGCTGTCTGGGATACAGTTGTTATATTTGATTAATAAAATAGAACTATAGAAACTAAAGCATTGTAACTTGAGTCCATAACTCTATGGAAAACCAGTAATTGGCCCCAAAGTCCCAAAGTGTCATCCCAAGATGAGAGAAAATGAAGATTTATTAAAAATAAGCTGATCACTAACATAGATAAAGCAGTACAAAACATGTAGTACAATCCTGTACTGTAAAGAGGAACCACTAGACAACCAATAAAGGTGTTTACCAGAGATATGGCAATGTTGATTGGTTGGATCTGAGTCTGAGGTATTGTATGTTGACTCTAATTTCAATTTACGATGGCCCAAAAAAGACCATTGTAAGTTAACAATATTGTATCCTGAGGACATTGTATCTTGAGGGACCACTGTATTGGTAAGTTAAATAATAATCAACACATTTGTTAACATTTGCATAAAGTGACCAACCCGTTTAAGCTAGATCCAGAACA
Organism: Bufotes viridis; assembly: GCA_033119425.1. Taxonomy (NCBI): domain Eukaryota; kingdom Metazoa; phylum Chordata; class Amphibia; order Anura; family Bufonidae; genus Bufotes; species Bufotes viridis. The sequence continues at coordinate 321,368,028 of CM065589.1, forward strand.
GATCTGAGTTTTCTATAACCCAGTCACACCACAAGAAATTCTAAATACCTTCTTTTAATTGGGGGTTCTGTAAGTGTGGCTATACAGAATAATAGTTATTTTACACGGACTGATAATCAGGCCAATTATCTCTGATGATCTTTTGTGTAAATGACTGCGATAACTCGCCTGTTTAAAAGGTGCTGGCACCTGAAATCACCATTTCTGGGCAGCAGATCAGCCTATGTAAACTGGGATCTGCTGCCTAGAAACAATGATTATGTATGGGGACAATTGTAGACAGAGCTCAAGAAACAATGTGTGCCTCAAATATGAAAGTAGGTGTATCATGCGATTCCAGCAGCAACTCCTCCCATCTAGGCCTCGCTTTGCAGGGGACAGTTGATGACACAAAAGTCAATCAACCCTAGATGGTGAAATAAGATCATAGAATACTTTCCTGCTAAGAAACACCTAATGGACACTTAAAGATTAATTTGCATGTGGAGTGCTTCTGCTAAGGTATTTTGTGTTACTGATGGCACATGTGCACATACTGTATGCACATAAGGGTCTCTCAGCTCCTATATAGCCGTGATGGCGGTATAGGGTGTCAAAACAGCTGACAGGTTCCTTTTGCCATGTTATATCTCCACTTGTAAACTTTAGAAATAATTCAGGCTTTTTGTCCTCAATCCCTAATAAAAGAGGTTCCCTTTTGTAGACTTCTATACTAAGAGAGGACTACAACATACCGTACGTCCAGTACTGCTTTGAGCCATGCTTGAATCTGAAAATTGGAGCATATTCCTATTATCCTGCAGAAGCACGGTTGTTCCTCTGTCTTACACACCTGAAGTTAATCAGAGCTTGTTGCTATAGAAAGTAAGCACACAATGAAGACATAAATTATGATTATTAATAAAATGAGTAGAACTTGCCTGAAGGAGGGGTGCTCTTAAATACTGCAATTAACACAGCTCGTGCTGGGAAGGTGTGTTTCGTGATGACAGGTTGCGTATACCTCATTACTCACCTTGAAGCAGCTGCCATTCTATGCAATCATCTTCCTGCTGGCTCTAATAGAAGGGGAACCCACCTCAGAAGTATGTCAAGGGTAGAGCCATTAGAACATGTAGCTTCCGATTCACAAAATCAAGCCTAGAGGTTCTTTTATCTTGGTAAATTATTATGCATAACAGCAATAAATGGCTGCTAACCTGTCTTGGAAAAGATACAATAGTACAAAAAAAAAATTATAAAGGAAATATGTGGTGTAGCTAGATTGATCTAAACAAGTTCATAGCAATGACTTGGCAGCTCTGTATTTGTTGGAAATTAGAATTGAGGGGTAATTCTTATGGATTTCCTGCATACGTGAGTCATTGTTAAGCAAGTATTTCCCTACAATCCAGCCAACTTGTTCTTTTGTAGTGTGTATAGTATCATCATAGGGAGTATGAATCAAAGTGATTTGTTTTTTAGCAACATAACAGCATAGAGATTTCCACAACATAAATTAATTGTTACCTAACTGTGTGCCTCCATGCCAAAAAACATAGCACTTCCACACTGAAGATGCAGAAGACTTGGTAATTATCGCTATCATTGTTAATTACTCGTGCAATATATGACTATGACGTTAAAAACTTTTTGATTGTAATACAACTGTATTTGAGTTAGATGAAGCAAAATTGCTTTCTGAAACAAAATGCAACATATTAAGAAGTAAAAGAAAAATGGGGAGATTCAGTAAGACTTTTACACCACTAAAGAGGCATTAAATTAACAGATTGTGGCACACACCATATTTGCAACATTTCTTGCTTCTTGCCCATATTTTAAATTGGAGATAAAAAGGGTAGGGCTTAGTGGGAGGCACAGGGCCTTCAGTGGCCCATTGGGTTTACTTTGATTTATGCCAGAAACTGGCTCAAATCAATGCCAGTACCTAGCTGACATAGATTTGACTTTCTGGCTCTCAGAGGACCTACTTTATTGTACTGATGGTACCCATCACTGGACTGTAAACATTTTAACATCTAGAATGCCTAGTCTATTCATGGCCCTAAATTTTTGGACACTTTGAGGGAATGTGAATGTCATTTTTTTTTTATTAGGATTTCTTCACACATAGTGGCAAATGGAAAAAAATAAAAGGTGAACTTTTCTCACAGTTTTTATACATGAGGCCCTGGATCTCAAAACTTTCCTTAAAGAGTATGTACACCTTCTGGAGCATTTTTTTTTAATGATTATTATTGCATAGTATTCATTTTGAGCTAAAAATAATTTTTTTTAATTGGTCTTTAATAAAGATTTTGGACCCCTGTCTCTACGCAGCTTTGAGCTTCTGTAGTAGCAGGATCTGAATTTTCACTCTGTTCTGTCCAGCAGCTCAGCTCCTTATATCTGATTTATGACCTCCAAAACAAACATCTTATCTTACTGATAAGAATATGGCTTAATGGCCCTTTACACAGGCCAAGAATCGCATATGTCATCTGGCGGTGTAAATATATCGGTGATTTTCCGATGAACAAGCGAAACACTCGTTCATCAAGTAATTAGATCATTTGTGCGAGCACAAAAATCCTTGTTTCCTGACAGCAGATTCTGCTGTGTAAACATGATCTGCTGCCGGGAAAGTATGGGGACGAGTGATGGCATTAGTGATCGCTACTCACCATGCTCTGGAGGAGATCGCTGCATATAACAGCAGGTCTCGCCTCCACCAGCAGGCAGCGGATTGCCGGGAAGGAACACCTCTTTCCCGACAATCTGCTGTAATATCGTCCCGTGTAAAGAGACCTTTAAATAAGTGTTTATCACCTTTTAGTAATTTAGAGATAAGGGTTATTAGATGACCAGCACAAAGTGAAAGTAAAAAGGAGGAGTCACACAGCTACATAAACGGTTAACCCTTTGTAACAGAATGTCCGGTTGGATGTACTGCCAAATTCTCTGAAACACCATTGGAGACGGCTAGAGAAACGGAGATGGTAGAGAAATGAACATTCATTGCACAGGCAATAGCTCTGGTAGACATTCCTGCAGTCAGCATGCCAATTGCACGCTCCCTCAAACATTGCGACATCTGTGGCATTGTGCTGTGTGATCAAACTGCACATTTCAGAGTGGTCTTTTATTGTGGGCAGTGTAAGGCACACCTGTGCAATATTGAAATGGAAAGAGTGAAGAAAGAGAAAAATAAAAAGATAAAAATAACAAAAATGCATGAAAAACACATAAAAAACGCAGGTGCGTTTTGTCTATTATGCGTTCTATAATGTTTTCTAAAATATATACTGATTTGAAAGATTACTCAGTAACAGAGAAACAGATTATACACTGTTGTAATATATTTCTAAGTTTTAGGATACCCCATGTATATATTGTTACAATTAGTGTTGGCTTGTTAAAATGTCAATTTTATGTTATAAAGTTTATTTGGACCCTACACTAATAAGGGATTTAAAATCCACTTCATATTTTCCATTGAATTTTTTATAGAAGTCCTGCCTTATACAATGGCAGAGTTTAAAGAGCCACAGAGAACTCGAGATGAGATCGAGATGAAATCAGAACCACTATATCGGAGCTGTCAGCAGGAATGTAGTACCAGGTGGGTATAGGTGAACAAACCTTGTTTATTTTAATTTTTTAAGAGTGTAGAGAGCAGAATTATTGGATCACACATGGAACCACTGATGAAGGAGCTCCGAAACGCGTTTGGTAGAATTGTGAGATCCAGGAGGATATCCCCTCGTACCCCGAGACATTAGAGTCGAGACATTGAATGTAGACCAGAATCGTATCTTACAGCGCCCAATATACTGCAAAAGACAGAGTGCTGCGCCGAAGAAAGAGTGAGCATATCAACACGTGGGACACCAAATGGAAAGGAACTTCACTACTCAACTTACAGGGAACCAGGAGACTTGGCAGGAGACAGACTTTACCGCCTATATACTGTTGCTCCTGGGAAGTGGTAACATACAGCTGCCAGCAGCAAAAAACAGTTTCTACTAATACATATACGCATTGATAATGTATAGATGACATTTAACCCGGGGAAATTTCTATCCATGATGTTAGATGGATGAGATATCTACATGAACTTGAATAGGGGACTAATGACTACTTAATACTATAATTAGGAACACTGACTCCTGAATTAATAATACAATTAATATCTGGATCAACTAAAAATATAGATTATTTAATGCTATTTTAATCTAATACAATCGTGAACAGTGATCATTGTATGAACTAGAACCAACAGCGAATTAATCATTTGGATTAAATATTACCATCAACATTGTTATTCTAAAATGAATTATTGTAATCATGAACAGTAATCATTGGATGAATTATGGACAATAATCAACTAATTATTTGAATCAAGTAATACTACTAATAATTATCTGGATTGAATAGCATCACTAATCATTGAATATTTGGACTAACCACCATTTTATCTGTAATTAGTGGTCTATACAATAGATATAATTTTGATAATGTATTGATAAACACAGTATCCTTTGGTATTTGGCTATGATTGCTGCTTCTTTAACGGGAATTTTAAATTTTTATATTACCATTGTTTGTTTTATATATGGGGTATACTAAAGTATGAATTTTCCAAACTTTATTAAGACCTATTGTGCCCCTTCGTCTTTAACTACTGCTTCCCAAGGTTGCGACTGAAGGAATGGTTAGCATTTTCTTTCATCTAATTGACATTGCTCATGCTGTAGAAACAACATCATTACTGTCATTTTAGAGAAAATATCATTTTAATTCTTTAAAAAAAAATCTACTTGATGACAAGGACATATAAACATGTAAACACTAAATTTCTGTGAGCATTACAGACATAGTCAAAATGTACAAAATTTAAATAAGAGATAAAAATAATAGATTCCAGGTAAAAGCACTGAACACATACAGTTCTGAAAAAGGTAGTCTTTCACAAGACTTTTTGGTCACCTTCAAACGATGGTTTCAGGGGTGGAATGTGACGTACATTGAAATGAAAACACACAACTTCATCTTTACTGGAGTCTCTGGCTTTGGAACAACAAAGCTTGCCATCAGGATCTCAAAGGTTGAACTTAAAAGTCTTCCTCAGGGCGATGCTCAAGTTTTGCTGCCGCTTTGTGTATGGTCTTCAGATCCGCTTCCTTTGCGTCCTCCTGCCCGGCTAAAATAAGATGCTATAACTTATCACCTGGTAGAACCTGAAAGCATAGAAAATATCCTCAAGGTACTTTTTCAGCTTAAATACAGGACCTCACACTGCTCTTGTTGGTGGGGGTGGTCTTAACTTTATCAATTTATCTCTTGGGTGACCAAAAGGTAACCAAGGAAATCAGAATTGTGTGACTGTTAGGCTACATGCACACGACAGTTGTTTTTTGCTGTCCGCAAATCGGGATCCGCAAAAAAAACTGACGGTCCATCTTTTTTTTTTTTGAGGATTCCATTGTTTCCACAGATCCCTTGTAATAAATGCCTACTACTTTTTTTGCTGAAGGGAAGCACGGACAGCAGACGCAGAACACAAACGGGTGAACTGTCAGCATTTTTTTGCTGACCCATTGAAATGAATTGGTTCCTGTCCTATCTGCAAAAAAAACTGAAACGGAAGCCGAGAAAAACAACTGTCGTGTCCATGTAGCCTTATTGCAAGATAAAAGTATTATCTCAGTTGAATTAAGTAAGAATACAATTGCATCAGTTTTAGGCCTCTTGCACACGACTGTGCGGATCCGCAAAAAATACGGATGACGTCCGTGTGTATTGCGTTTTTTGCGGAACGGAACAGCTGGCCCCTGATAGAACAGTACTATCCTTGTCAGTTATGCGGACAATAATAGGGCATGTTCTATCTTTGAACAGAACGGAAAAATGGAAATACGGAAATGGAAGACATACGGAGTACCTTCCCTTTTTTTTTTTTGCGGATCCATTGAAATGAATGGTTCCGTATACATAACGCAAAAAATGGCCCGTAAACTGAAAAAATAAACGTTCGTGTGCATGAGGCCTTAAAGTGACTCTCCAGCTTAAAATTTTTATGTATGTCAGTACCTACAGGGCAGAGCTGTGATCTGTGACAAGAGTATAGCTACAGTGTCTACAGGGAGTAGTGTTCAGCGAATCGAAGTGCCGAAGTGGACTTCGATCTAAATTTCAGGGAAAATTTGATTTGCCGCAAAAACGAATTTCCTTGTGCTTCGTAGTAACGAATCCATTTTTCCTCATCCATTTGAGTGTGAGGAGATCACCGCCACCATCTTGATTGAAGATCCCAGGTAAAATCTTATGCGCGTCATCACACGCTGTGTGAGATTTCGCACTGGATATTCGTGCAAGATGGAGGTGCGGGTTCTTCGCAATCAAATGGATGAGGTAAGTATGATTTTATTTATATTTTTTTATTATTGACCTTTTATTGACCGCGGCATCTGAGGGGTACAATGATGGGGAACGGCACAATCACCGTTACCTGTCATTGCACCTACTACTAACAAAGAAATTCATCACAATGCAAATTTTTTGGTAAAATTCGGTGAAGCATCCGAATCGAATTTTCAAGAACTTTGCTCATCTCTAGCAGGGAGACTGATGTAGTCACACCTCCTGCTTCATCATTGGTTCAGGATGCTGCTTTCCCGCTACCACATGGCAGAGAGTACATTGATAGGTTTATTATGCTAGTCAGATATGCAATTAAATAACAATTACCACTAATTTTCCCCTATAGAGAAGGTGATATGAAAACATCTGAAAAAATGTCATGAGCAACAATATGCTGTGTTTTAAAAGAAAAAAAAAAGAAAGACAAAAATGCTAGCTGAAAATGGCAGTAGTAAAAAAATAAATTAAACACTTGTGTCCTTCACCCCCAGCCCCCCCCCCCCCCACACACACACACACACACAAGAAAAGGCAAAAAACACTGGTGTATAAATGCCACACAAAAAAAACACAAAAATGCAGAAAATTCTCAAAGCACCCAAATAGTTTTTCTTATAGCTGATTAAAATTGTGTGCCAGCTTAAAAGGTAATCGCATCTTCTAAAGTTATAGCATATAACTTGGATAACCCATAACCTTATGTTTTGTGTAGGTCCAAACTTTTAGAGTACTGCCGATCCTGACAATTAAGGGACTGAGGCTACAGACACACAGTTAGGTTAGGTTTCCTGATGCACTTTGGGAAGCCAAAACCAGGAGTGAATTAAAAAAAAGTGGAGAAGTTGTATCAATCTTCAAAGGGCTTTTCTGGGAGTTCAATATTGATGATCGATCCTCAAGATAGATCATCAAAAGGACCCCCACCAATCTGATATTGATGACCTGAGGATGACATCGGTATCAAACCCCCTGAAAACTCCTTTAATACATTCTATACTTTTATGATTTTGGCTTTTAAAACTGCATCGGGAAACTTGAGCATGTGGCCTTATTCTTAGGACCCTTTGGCATTTCTCCTGCAAAGTCACCTCCTATATAATTTTATTAACATGAATATACTGTAGTTGCTCTTTGCAGTGGGTGACAGGGAGTGCCGCTATGCTGGACAAACTTGAGGATTATATGGGTATTGGCAGTCAGTCCACAAATAATCATACAAATTATTTTAAAAAAATCTGCAAATGACAACTCTGACAACTTTGGTAGCCAATTACTGAATTGCTAAAGGGGTTTTTCCATCAAAGACATTTATGGCATAACTGGTAGATGGAGGTCACATTGGTTTAGAGACTGTGATCACTGGCACTTTTCCTTTATTAAAATATTTAACAAAGCTCACTGTTACCCATACTATTGAATTTTAAAAAATAAAAGTTTAGATATACTTTAAGGTAGATGCATGGGATATCTGATAAATATCCCACCTATGTGACTTTCATAAAAGTCTAAGATGGAAAAACACCTTTTACAAATCAGTAGTTAGCTACCAGGAGATAGAGTTTGCAGTGGGCAAAGTTCACCATTGTCACCTGTACTATTGAATTGTGAAAAGTAAAATTAAAAAAGGTAAGCTTTATGGAGGTCATTTATCAAACTTGTGTGAAGTGGAACTGGCCTAGTCACCCATAGCAACCAATAAGATTCCACCTTTCATTTTCTAAAGGAGCTATGAAAAACGAAAGGTGGAATCTAATTTATTGCTGTGGGCAACTAAGCCAGTTCTACTTTACCCCAGTTTTATTAATGACCCCATAAATATCTAAGATAGGAGTATACCTTTATGATAAGGAAGGTGGGAATAGCTTTCAACACAAAAACATCAGTATATAATCTGCATAGAAAGTGCATTAAAATGTTTTATTTTTTACTGGTTATGGATTCCAATTTGTATAGATATGTAATTTGGCTAGATACAGAAATAGGCATCAAGACCTGCCAATTCACTGATCTTACGCTTTATTTACACCTATCATCCAAATTAACATTATGACAAATTCCAAATTGGATTTTCTATATGCCAAAATACAGAGATACAGATCTAGATACAGAGAAATCTTTTGTGTCTAAATCACCAAAAGTGTCTAGGTTGACATGAAAGGGGCGTGGTATATACAGAAAGGGGTGTGGCTTAATGTCTTTTTCACACACACAAGACAAAGCTTGTCCCAATTCTGTCAGTGGAAAAACGGGTATTTTCTCTCTCTGTTTTATTTCAGTTTTCTTAAGTGTTTTCTGCAAATCGGTTCATGTATTTGTTCCAGGCAAGCATCAGTGAATATATGGACTGCACATGGATGCGACCTGTGTGCTTTTTTTTATTTTTATTCACGGACCTGTTGACTTGCATGCAAAATGAATGAAGATAGAGCATGCTGCAATTCTTCCTGAATGAACAGATGGTCAGTGAAAAACAATGATCCTGTGCATATACCCAATTTAAATTGATGGGTCAGTGTTTAGTCCAGATTTTATCCATTCTGGTAATTTTATATTGATTGTCTATCCTCAGGATAGGCCATCTATATCAGAATGGAACCAGAATTCGCCACCAGCACTACTTACATCCGTCCATTGTGTAGTGGACGAAGCTGGTTACTGTAGTGCAGCTCCCATTTACTTCAAAAGAAGCAGTGCTGTAGAAACCAGCTCACTACCACACAATGGACAGATCTGTGGAGTTCCAGCACCAACTTCCAGAGCTACAGCAGAACAGCTGATTGAAGGATGAGCCACTAATAGAAAATAACTGGACAATCCTATAAGATGTGGCAAAATTGTCCAACAATTTTGGTGCAAAATACTGCCACAAACTAACTAATAGTTGGTATAAACCACATTCATCACCCACAATTTCTGGTAAATTTGGTGCAGGTCTAGACAGTCTGTCTACGTTCATGCAGTCTACAGGATTAGTAAATCTCTCCTACCATTTCTATTTTGCAATAGTTTATGTCATAGACACCTTCTGTTTTGTCTTTTACTCCCCACAATCTAAAAAGTCTTAGCATCTTTATTTTTCTGTTCACATAGCTGCATGAGGTCTTGTTTTTTTGTGGGATAAGTTATACTTTCTAATAACACCATTTAATATTACATACAATGTATTAGGAATTATTATAAAACAAAGAAATATATATACTGGGTTTATTGTGTGGTAATGACATGTTACGTGTGTCATGTCAGTTTATTCTGCAGGTCAGTACAATTACAGTCAAACAGGATAATATGTTTTTTATGTTTTACTACTCTCAAAAATTTTCGAAAACTTGCCTCCCTATATTCTGACATCCATAACTATTTTTATTTATTTATTTTTATATGTAAAATAGGGAAAGGGAGTTATTTGAATTTTAATTCTTTAGTTTTTTAAAACTTTTTAAATTATTTTTTATTTTTATCTTTAGCCCTCCCCCCTCCCTCCCCCCCAGGGGGTTCAAACATGCAATCATTGACTCACTTATAACATAGATTCCAATAACAAAGTATTTCAATCTATGGCAATAATGCTATATTCCTATTAGGTCCTTCACAAGGCACCCCTCTTCCATGGTAAGCAAACTTCTTACCATATTCTACAGTATATTATACTACCCAAGAATGATCTCTATGGCCCTTTTCTGAATTACTATAATGCCCCAGCCACTGTTAGATACATTTTGATATGTATAACATGTAGAAGCCTACTTTTTATCTAATTCATTAAACAGTGCAATAATAAGTACACAAACTACACAACTTAAAAGACCCCAGTTATTATTTCAGAGAATGATTTCCTGCCTAGGTTTGATGTCTGTATGTTATTTTTATAAGGAGAGTTAAATGAGCCAATCTTGACCAGCTGTGACTTCCATTCCTGGCATCTCTTCTTCACACTCCTCCAGTGCTTTCTCCCTATTGCCCGATAAATTCAACTGTGACCTCTCTAGCTAGCAGATTCCCGCTCTAAAAGGTTCATGGTATCTCAATTAGCACTGAAAAGTGAGCAACATTTCTATTAATTGCTGGATAAGCCAAAAGGCGTCAGCCGTCCTATGAGTCTTTTGAAATGGAAGGAATGTTCTAGTATGTGACCACATCTTTCTTCCGGAAACTGATCATTTGAAATAAGGGAATATGTGATATACATTCTGCTGTTTTGTAAGGAACACTAAACATAGAAAATGCATGAAAAATGTGAATGCTATCTCCCTTAATCTCCTCCGTTCCTTTATTTCTTTTTTGCCTCATATTATAATTAAAACTGTGAAATCTGTAAAGAAATCTTCTCTATTTGTCCTAGGAGCTCAGCCATTTTCCCCTTCTTTCTTCTCACAATTCTGTGCCTGGTTGTCAGACAACTGGCTGCAGCAGCAGACTCCCACTTCTACCTTGTCTGAAGCATGACAAACATACTGTTAAGCCCCACATCTATACTAAGCCCCACCTCTAATACGGGCAGATCGAGCCAGCACTCATATGACAAAAATAAATGAGGGCCAAAAAGGTTTGAGAAAACATTGATTAGATCTGTATCACCAATTGTCTATATATAGGGGAATGCAAGGAAGACACAGTTCATGCCTTGCTTGCATCATCCCATCTTTCACTGATAACATAGGTTTGATCATTTAAGTTCTGTGATAAAAAAAAACTATTATTTTGATTTGATCTTTCACATGTGGGCTGATCTGGGTTGTGGCAAAGTGGACAAGTGAGCAACCTGCCAACAAAATGTTGTTTTACATATACATTAAGCATGTCAATAGAATGTTAATATATATGTAATTGCAAGGAATTAAGGCTATTATAGAAGCTAATATCTTTCTGTTTTCAATAATATGAATTATTTCAATATAACAAGTTAACACCTGACTTGGCAGACATAAAGCAGTGGCTTACCTTCAATGGAGGCAGACTACATGACTATGAGGCTCAGGGTTAAGAGAGGCTTGGTGATAAACTCTGTTTCCCACATTGAAAGCATTACATTTTCATGGACCTTCCACTAGGGAGAGCTCAATGCAAGGAGGTTATTAAACTAAGTGCATAAATTCCAATGCACTGAGCTCCCCTTAGTGGTGGTTATAGGCAGCCATCTTTCTAATATATTATGTGAAGGGAAGCAGTGATTTACAGTTGTCGTGGAGATCTATCAATTTATTCATGCGAGTTGTCTGGTGTAAATGCATTGAGAAATATGCTGTTCGGTTTAGGCCAATGGTAACTTCTTTTTATTATATTTTTTTATTAAAACTTCTTATTGCTGAAAAAGAAAAACAAAGTTGTCAAAAAATCTGGACCATTACACTTTGTGTTGTACATTGCCTGGGAGTGTTTGATGCACAAGCACTGGGAAGTGGGAGGGGCAGGGAGGCCCATACAAAATTTTGCTATGGGGCCTGATGAGATTTGTGTACACCCGTGCAGAAATCCTTGGTTCCACCTTTCAAAATGAATGTCTGACAAAAATGTTACTTGAATTTTTTAAACTCACATATGTATCAGTGCCTACTCTGTAAGCCTAGATCATTCATTTTATTCACAATAATTCTTATTAAGGAAGTTTAGTCTTCATTTCATTGTTTGAACTCACTACTGTGCTAAGACACTATCCAGCACACAATAGATCAGATTAAATTTTTTCCTTTTTACTGTTTCCTTTCATTTCTTTCCCAGACTCATCCTGTCCTTACCATCTGTGTCTTAGAGTACTTTAAACTGCTGTCGTCTCTTTCCTATGTTCTCCTCTCTCCTAGCAGTCAATTCATTTAGCAGTGAATTTCCGGGTAGCGTTAAACAAGTGTGACATGGTAAGTAACTTAGCCATGTGAAATAAGACATGCCATTAATCACAGGAAATAATTGTCCTTGGAGTCCTCTGAAAAGTATCAAGTATTCCAAAATAATGTTCTAATGTTCTAGTGAGTTTCGCACTAGAAAACACAGAAAACATAAGTGTGTTTCTTAATGACAAGTAGGTTCTGGGGCGGCTTTCATTCTATTACAACTGTCATCTCTAGCTACGCTTTTTCAGACAAGTGTGTTTAAAAGTAGAAGTTCACTGAACTCTTACAATATTTAACATGGCATCACTAGAGACATATAAACACATTAGAGATTGAGCAGGGAAAGGCTTGTAAAATAGCGTATACATTTTTAGTTTCGACCAAGTATATAAAAAGGCACATTACACAAGAAGCAAAGTGGTAATCTAATGAAGGTATGCAGTGTACGGAGTAATCGCTTCATTAGCAGAATGCAAAAGGTAGTAATACCAGTCCATTCTCATGTTGCCACAGATTAATTTTAAAAACCTTGTATAATTCATGGAACCATAGAAAAAATTAAATAAATTACTAAGAAAATAATCTTAACATTAAACATAACATTAAATATAACTGTGCTGACATTGTGTTATCAAATGTTGCAGAATATTTATGCCATTAGTGACAATAGATATTGCAGGTTTTAATGCTACAATATGGCTTTAAATTAATGGGGTATTGCAGAGCACCAGGGGATACAGATGTTGGAAAAAAAAATAAGAAAACTTATTGTACTAACCAACTCCCTCTGCTGCCATTCCAACAGTGCCAGGGTCCTTGCTGCACTCCACTTTCTGCTCCTGTCTTAAAACAACAGAAAATGGCTGTGAATGTCCCTCAGCCAACCACTTGATTGTTGTAGCCAATGACAGGCTGAGTGCATTGACACCCATTTCCTGCCATTTTGAGACAGGATCAGAAAGTGGAATATGCCAGGGACCCTTGGACTGTCAGAACATCAGTAGCAAGGGATCAGTGAGTATAAGTTTTGTTATTGTTCTACAACATGTGCAGCCCCTGGGACAGCTTTTTTCTGCTCCTGGATTCCCTTTTCACTTCCTAGATTGTACATCTCTGTTGCCAACGTATACCTTAACAGTTTTGGCTAAAGCTGCCTTTACACATCAGATAATCATCTGAAAATGTCAATGTTGAATATGATCTGTCAGGCTGAGTTTTTCAGTTTTCCAGTTGAAAATTCAACGGTATAGCATGATCGGACTCCATGATCAGCCACTTTAGTCTGACAAGTTGCTCTTGGGATCAGTTATATGAATGTTCTTACACATGACTGATCAACCACATTGTGGCCATTCAAAATGGTAGGTGGGCCAGCTTAAGGCTGGACCTATATATCGACATGTGCGCCAGTAAGTCTCAGTAAAGTTGTGCGACCAAAAATATTTGTGTGACTTGCTATCAAATGATTATTTTGGAGCTGTGATTTGGCTGTAGAAATACAACCAAATCTCAGAAATGTTGCAGCCACTTCTATTGTGGCCTATGATGGCAAAGTCACGTGAAGCTTGTGACTAAACGTGCAAGTGTTTTTGCAATGGTCGAGTTGTAGTCACAAGTTACAAAGCAACTCCACAGACTAATGTTGCATGCAAATGTCGCGGTGTGACCTCAATTTACATGTCATGTGACATGTGTAGCTCTGGCCTTAAACTGCCATCAAACTATATATAAGATACCCTATTTGTCTTTTTCATTAAAAGCTAGCCTGTCAAGTGCTCAAAACATAATAACTCAAGAGTGTAATAGCCTTCTATGTATTTATAATTTTTGGGGTTTCCTAAATGTGAGAATCGATGGAAAATAGTCCCTGATTGGTAAGAGGTGTGATAAAATGAAGGGTTCACTGTAGGTTGTATAGGGTGAAGGAGGACAGTAACTGCCTGTTTTCTATCTTCCTAACATCTCCTGCCACTTTCTTAAGCCTGTATTACACCAGATGATTGTTGGGCCAATCTTCGCTAATGAGAATTTGTAGGAATGCTCGTTGGCAATAATCCTGCAGTCTAAGGTCTTGTTCACACGAACGTGCCGTATTTTGTGATCCGCAAAACATGGATGCCGGGCGAGTACCTTCAGCAATTTGCGTAACGAAACGGACAGCCCTTTATTGAAATGCCTATTCTTGTCCGCAAAATGGAATTTTTGCGGGGCCACGGAATGGAGCAAAGGATGTGGACAGCACACGGAGTGCTGTCCGCATCTTTTGCGGCCCTATTGAAGTGAACAGGCCGAGAAAAATGCGGCTCGGATGCGGAACCAAACCACGGTTGTGTGAATGAGCCATAATACTGCCGCCGATTACTTGCTTGCTCGTTCATCGGGCAATCGGGATCTTTCAGCATGTTTAAAAATCTTTGTTTATCGGCGGCATATCGTGGTCTCTAATTACGATCTGCTGTCGGCAAACAACTAGACAGTATGGGGACAAGCGATGGCAACACTATTGCTTTTCTGCATGCTTTGAAGGAGATTGCTGCATGTAATAGCAGTGGTCTCCACCGCTAGCGAACAGGCAATTGCTGGGAAGGAACGCTTCCTTCCTGACAATCGCCTGCAGAATCGGGCTATGTAATAAAATCTATTCTCTGCACAGCACTAGGCTGTAAAACTTTTTATAATGCACCTATAATATTGGTATCATTTAAAAGCTCAGATTTTGAGTTTAAATATGTTACTAAGCTGGCACTGACGTTCTCCCCTCTACTATTCGCAACTTCGTCAAGCATACATGTGTATAGAGGAGAACGGGAGAGATAGCTGTTGGCTAAATGTGCATTGTGAGCAGTTATCTCATGTGTGTGGCCAGCTTTAGGACCATATTATATCCGTGTTTATGTAAATATATAAAATTCTTGTTTGAATGTTAATCCAGTCTGATCACCACTCAGGATGGCAAGATATTTTACTACTTTAAGTCAGATTGGCCCATCCCTCATATTTTGCCCTCCTCAACGTGTTAATAATCTAAATGTCCCACAACATTTAGGCCTCTTTCACACGGGCGTCATGTTTGACGCCCGGATAAGAAGCGGGTGCGTTGCGGGAATATGCGCAATTTTCCCGCGCGGGTGATAACGTTTGTAATGCGTTTTGCACGCGTGTGAGAAAAATCGCCATGTTTGGTACACAGACCCGAAGCCGGACTTTATCACTGAAGTCCGGTTTCGGGTCTTCTGGAGAATTTATTATTTTCCCTTATAACATGGTTATAAGGGGAAATAATAGCATTCTTAATAAAGAATGCATAGTAAAATGAAGTGGAAGGGGTTAAAAATAATAAGTTTTCTCTTTTCCAGCATCAGCTAAGAACTAAAGGACCTGTGATGACGTCACATCACATGGTCCAATCACATGGTCCATCACCATGGTAAGATGGACCATGTGATGTGACGTCATCACAGGTCATTTAGATCTTAGCTGATGCTGGGAAAGAGAGGACAGATCGCAACTACGCGATCAAGTGGCTAAGGAAAGTTAACTTTTATTATTTTTAACCCCTTCCACTTAATTTTACTATGCATTCTTTATTAAGAATGCTATTATTTTCCCTTATAACCATGTTATAAGGGAAAATAATAAAGATCGGGTCCCATTGCTAAGCAACCATGCGGGTAAATCGCAACACATCCGCACTTGCTTGCTGATGCTTGTGATTTTCCCATCAGCCCCATTCACTTCTATGGGGCCTGCGTTGCGTGAAAAACGAACAATATAGAGCATGCTGCGATTTTCACGCAACGCAGAAGTGATGCGTAAAAATCACCGCTCATGTGCACAGCCCCATAGAAATGTATGGGTCTGGATTCAGTGCGGGTGCAATGTGTCCTCCTCACGCATTGCACCCGTGCGGAAAACTCGCCCGTGTGAAAGGGGCCTTAGGCCCCTTTCACATGGGCGTGATGGATTGGGTCCAGATGCGTTCAGTTAAAAATGCGCGATTTTGCTCTCAAAATAAGTTAGTTTTGTCTGTGATTGCGTTCAGTTGTTCAGTTTTTTCTGTGCAGGTGCAATGCGTTTTGATGCGTTTTGCACACGTCAGATAAAAAACTGAAGGTTTACAAACAACATCTCCTAGCAACCATCAGTGAAAAACGCATCGCATCTGCACTTGCTTCCGAATGCAATGCGTTTTTCACACAGCCCCATTCATTTCTGTGGAGCCAGGGCTGCGTGAAAATCGCAGAATATAGAACATGCTGCGATTTTCACGCAATGCAGAAGTGATGCATAAAAAACAACGCTCATGTACACAGACCCATTGAAGTGAATGGGTCTGGATTAAGTGCGGGAACGCATTGCACCCAAGCGGAAAACTCGCCCGTGTGAAAGGGGATAAAAACAGAATGTATTGACACACAACACTTTTTGATTTTTTACTAGAGTTATCAAATTATAAATTCTGAACAGTTATTTATAGATCTATTGTTTCATGTGCGCTACTGTTAAATTCTAGATATTAACCTGAGTCCAAAAACTATTTGCATATTACAATTTTAGTAATGGAAAATTGGGATGTTGTTACTTTACATTCCTTAGCAAACTATGTTTTCTTACTGACTTCGTGGGATGGCACCTTTAACCACTGAAAAGGACATTATATAAATAAGAGTGATTGTGTAACTGCTTAACATCCCAGTAACTCAACTCTTTATGGTCTTATAAAAGCATGTATATTATGGGGTATTCATCTCTGAGAAGGCCTCGTAGGTTTATAGGCAGCAATTAGGGCATGGTATGTATCAGAAATCCGAAAGCAAAATATACAAGACATTTTTAAAAGGTGAAATAGCTCTCCCACAACCATAAACGGCACTTCTCACCAGCAATAACCGAGTGAATTTGGCATAACATCAGGTTCCCACAGCAACAAACATAGGTACATGCATTGGCTTTCTAAATATGACATTTTATTTCACGTCATAAAAGTATATAGACTTTTAGGTTTTATTCAGAGTGAGCATGTCCCAAAGCAGTGACTAAAGCATTGCATTTTACAATACTATTCCATTACGTCCAAACAGATTTAAAAATAAGTTATAAATGACAACTATGATGACTGTGATGCACTTTGTTCGTTGTGAGTGTAAATGATGCATTCATGTCATACTTTAACATGAAAATATTTTTTAAATAATAACTTCATTCATTTCAATACAAAAGATAGGAAACCACACCTCACTTTTGTTTTAAAATTCATTGTACAAAAGTAGACCATGTTGCTGGCATGGGACATATGGTAAGAGGAGTTTGACCTAAAGTAAGACCTCCACTTTGTAGAATAAAATCTATCCAAGGCCCCTACTGTATCTACAGCATGAGATGCAAGCAAAAAAGAGTGGATAACACAACAAGTTATAGGAAAAGATGAGAGTTAACAAGTGCCAGACCGTCCTATCCTAGAATTTGTGGTGCTAAAGCATGATTTATTGTAAGTGTGGGTGAGGGTGCCCCATTTTAATATTCATAACATTAATGTATTATGTTTTACCACCTATTTTTAGGGTTACTTTTTAGTATTTTGTAAAGTTCGGGTTCGTACTGAACATTGAGGTTTTTCGCACCCGGACGCACAGAGGCAACAGCACAGCAAAAGAGGGAGCAGGCTGCAAAAGCGAAGCGGCCACCACCGAGACAGTATGCCTGCTACTGCCCACCGCACCCAGGGACCTAGCACACCAAATCCAGCTCCAAGGAGTTCATTGGCATGGCAGTTCTTCAGACAATGTCCTGACGACAAGACACGAGTGGTTTGCACGTTGTGCCATCAGAGCCTGAAGCGAGGCATAAACGTTCTAAACCTGAGCACAACCTGCATGACCAGGCATCTACATGCAAAGCACGAACTGCAGTGGAGTAAACACCTTAAAAACCAAGAAAGGTCTCAGGCTCCTCCTGCTTCCTTATCTGCTGCTGCCTCTGCCTCTTCCTCCACCTCTGGAGTCACGGTGGCACCTGCCACCCAGCAAACAGAGGTGGGCCACCAACACCACCACCTCTGTCATCATCACCAAGCATCTTCACCATGTCACAGGCAAGCGTTCAGCTGTCCATCTCCCAAACACTGAAGAGAAAGAGAAAATACCCACCTACCCACACTCGATCCCTAGTCCTGAATGCCAGCATTTCAAAATTGCTGCCCTTTGAAATTCTGTCATTCCATCTGGTGGAGATGGACTGTTTTAAACAGCTGAAGACAGTAGCTGTCCCACAGTACGTCGTTCCCAGCCACCACTACTTTTCCAGACGAGCCGTCCCTTCCCTGCACAACCAAGTGGAGGATAAAATCAAGTGTGCACTGTGCAACGCCATCTGTGGCAAGGTCCACATAACCACAGATACATGGACCAGTAAGCACGGGCAAGGACACTATATCTCTCTAACTGCATACTGGGTAAATGTAATGGCGGCTGGGGCCGAGGCGGATAGCAGTTTTGCGCATGTCCTTCCACCACTGATGATCGCAGGGCATTATTCTTTGCTTCCTGTTGCCTCCACCTCTTACTCCATTTCCTCCTCCTCCTCTATTACCACCTCCTCATCCGGTCAGCGAAAGACCTTCACCACCAACTTCAGCACAGCAAGAGGTAAACATCAACAGGCGGTTTTAAAACTCATGTGTTTGGGAGACAAACCACACACCGCACAGGAGCTGTGGATGTGGCGTAGAAGAACAGACCGATGAGTGGTTGCTGCCAGTGAGCCTCAAGCCCGGCCTGGTGGTGTGCGATAATTGGCGAAATCTCGTCGCAGCTCTGGATACTAGCCGGTTTGACGCACATCCCTTGCCTGGCGCATGTGCTGAATTTGGTGGTGCAGAAATTCCTTAAAAACTACCCAGACATGTCACAGCTGCTGCAGAAAGTGCGGTCCGTCTGTGCGCAATTTTGGCGATCTCACCCTGCTGCTGCTCACCTGTCTGCGCTGCAGCGTAACTTCGGCCTTTCCGCTAACCGCCTAATATGCGACGTGCCCCCCAGGTGGAACTCCAACTTGCATATGCTGGAGAGACTGTGCGAGCAGCAGCAGGAGATAGTGGAGTTTCAGCTGCAGCATGCACGGGTCAGTCGCACCACTTCCCCACCAATGAGCGGGCCTCCATGTGAGACCTGTATGCCTTGTTGCGGTGTTTTGAGTACTCAACCAACATGGCCAGTGCCGATGACGCCGTTCTTAGCGTACAATACCACTTCTATGTCTCCTTGAAAAAACACTTAGGGCGATGATGGAAGAGGATGTGGCACAGGAGGAAGAGGAGGAGGAAGAGGGGGTATTTCACAGGGTTTCAGGCCAGTCATTCAGAAGTGGCTCAGAGGGTGGGTTCCTGCACTAACAGAGGCCAGGTACATACGTCGCCAACCAGGACACAGTTCTGCAGGATGAGGAGAAGGATGAGGTAGAGGAGGAGGAACCGGGTTCACAGCAGGGTGGCACTCAATGCAGCTCATGGCCATCACTGGAGCGTAGCTCGGGGGATACAGTGGACACAATACACCACCTACAGAGGACAGCTTATCCTTACCTCTGGGCAGCCTGGCACACATGAGCGACTACATGCTGCAATGCCTGCGCAATGACAGCAGAGTTGCCCACATTGTAACTTGTGCTTACTACTGGGTTGCCACCCTGCTGGATCCCCGTTACAAAGACAACTTGCCGTCCTTAATTTCCTCACTGGAGCGTGAGAGGAAGATGCGCGACTACCAGCGCACGTTGGTAGACACGCTCCTGAGGGCATTCCCAACTGACACCGGGGGACAAGTGGAAGCACAAGGCAAAGGCGGAGGAGGAGAAATAGGTCGCCAAAGCAGCTGGGTCACAGCCAGCACCTCACAAGGCAGGGTTAGCATGGCCGACATGTGGAAAAGCTTTGTCACCACGCCACAGCAACCGGCACCACCAGCTGATATGGAACGTCTTAGCAGGAGGTAGCATTTGAACAACATGGTGGAACAGTGCGTTTGCACACGCCTACACGTACTGACTGATGGTTCTTCCCCATTCAACTTCTGTGTCTCCAAATTATCCACATGGCCTGAGCTTGCCCTTTATGCCTTGGAGGTGCTGACCAGCCCTGCAGCCAGTGCATTGTCTGAACGTGTATTTAGCATGGCATCATTACAGACAAAAGCAGCCGCCTGTCCACAGCCAACGTGGACAATTTCACGTTCATTAAAATTAACCAGGCTTGGATCCCACAAGACTTGTCTGTTCCTTGTGCAGAATAGATATTTATACCTGCCGCAACCATACATTCTTGTACTCAAGTGCACTTATTCTTTGATTTATTTTTTTTTGTCCCATTATTTTGGGGGCTACCCCAATTTAAAAAAAAAAAAAAAAACATTGTTAGCTGGCTACCTCCTCTTCCATCGACGCTTCCACCTACAACACCACATTCACCGCCTCCTCAACCTCTGACTCCACATCCACCTCCTCCTCCAAGTTGCAGGTTAATAATTTTTAATTTTTATTTGTTTTATTGTATTTTAAGTTATTTCCCTATCCACATTTGTTTGCAGAGCACTTGCCATGCTCTTAAGCGCATTTTGCTGCCTTTTGCAGCTCTCTAGCCCTTTGCATTACATTTTTAGGGCCATGTTAGTGCCCAAAATTTCAGGTCCCCATTGACTACAATGGGGTTCGGGTTCGGGATCATTTCAGGTTAACTTCGGATCCCGAACCTAAACCTTTTTGTGAAGTTCGGCCGAAACCGTTGAACCCGAACTTCCAGATGTTTGCTCAACTCTACCAGGCATCAGTTTGGCTATTTTCCTCTTTAAGTGTCTATTTTGTTTACCCGTCTGTTAGAGTTGTACTCCACAATAGTTACTCCCTAGTGATTTTCGGGAGTTACTGTGTCCATTAGTTAATGTGACATAGCTATAAAAATTATAGGAACAAAAGCTTTTCTATCCTTTTTGGTGACAACAGTCTGCATTTTCTATAAATAAGAGTAAATGAGGTAATTAATATCTAAGGACTTTTATATCATGCAGTTATTTCAGTTCTCCGTCTGTAATGATTCACATAGGTTGGAATTTGTGTTCTGATTGTTCAGCCTAATTTATTAAACATACTATAATTTTCGAGAATCACAATGTCTTTATGTTCAGAACGTTCTGCTATTTTTTGAATGACTGGCCAGATCTTGTTCCATTCTTGACATGGCCAGCAAACAAATGATAGATGATATTTATACTTATATTCAATTCAGATAAAATTTCACTACATGCAATTCATTACAATATGGAAAATACTGTATTTTTAAAAAATAAATCTTATTAAAACTGCTACGTACTTAGAAAGGAATGATACTTTAGATTGACAAACATATAGAGATGAAGTTATCAGCCATTTGCCAGTGGAAATTTGGAGGCAATATGTCCTTCGTTTATCAGCAGTGGTTTCCATAAATGTTGCCAATAATAAAGAATCATAGTATTGCATGTGAAACATCTTATGGATGTCTTATGGATGATAATGTAAACTTATGATTCAAGATTCATGCTTGCAATATAAAGCAACCATTGTGTTAGGATCTGATAAATAGTGTTGAGTGCGAATATTCGAATAGCGAAATTCTTTTTTTTTTAATTGTTATATTTTTTTCTTTCCCACTTCCCAAAAGTAGTTCTTACCTGTCCTGAGGATTCCTGGCTTCCTGGCTGCTCCAGTCAGTGCCTGTTGCCGCTTCTGCCGACTTCCGTGCTCATGGAGCGTCCCCATCACCATGGGAATGCTTCCATACTAGAATGTACTGTCGGATGTGAGAATTAAGTTGAAATCGCAATGCGATTAATATAACTTGAAATAATCACATTGAGATTTCAACTTAGAGCTGGGTTTCTAATGGGTCAGCTTGCTAGAATTAACGAAGTTAACAAATATGGAATATAGCAGTGCTAAGTTGAAATCGCAATGCGATATTCCATATTCGTTAACTTCGTTAATTCTAGCAAGCTGACCCATTAGAAACCCAGCTCTAAGTTGAAATCACAATGCGATTAATATAACTTGAAGTAATCGCATTGCGATTTCAACTTACACCTGGTTTACTATGGTTGGCTTGGTAGAATTAGCGAAGATGACGAATATGACGAATGTATTCGTCATATTCCTCAAAACGAAGATAACGAAATATTTTCCATCTTCGTTTTAGCTCCATATTCATTAACTTCGCTAATTCTAGCAATCATCAAATAGGAAAGTTGACGATAGAGACAGCTGTGTTTAATTCGCATTGCGATTTCTACTTAGAGCTGGGTTTCTAATGGGTCAGCTTGCTAGAATTAACAAAGTTAACGAATATGGAATATAGCAGTGCTAAGTTGAAATAGCAATGCGATTAATATAACTTGAAGTAATCGCATTGCGATTTCAACTTAGACACAGTTTACTATGGTTGTTTTGGTAGAATTAGCGAAGATGACGAATATGACGAATGTATTCGTCATATTCCTCAAAACAAAAAAAAACGAAATATTCCCCATCTTCGTTTTAGCTCCATATTCGTCAACTTCGCTAATTCTAGCAATCATCAAATAGGAAAGTTGACTATAGAGACAGCTGTGTTTAATTAGCTATGCGATTATATTACTTTCCTTTATTTTTTAAATAAATAGAATAATTATAATAGTTATCAAGTATTATAATTATTCTATTTTTTTTTTTAAAAAGCTAAGTAATATTATCGCATAGCGAATTAAAAACAGCTGTCTCTAATCAACTTTCCTATTTGATTGCTAGAATTAGCGAAGTTGACAAATATGGAGCTAAAACGAAGATGGAAAATATTTCGTTATCTTCATTTTGATGAATATGACGAATACATTCGTCATATTCGTCATCTTCGCTAATTCTAGATATCAAACCAATAGGAAAGTTGCCTTAAGTTAAAATCTCAATACGCGATTATTTAAATCTCATATTAATCGTGATAACTAGATTAATGACGAATATTTGATTTCAACGAATATGAGACGAATATTCTTGCGAATATTCCCGAATTTCGTCGAAATCGAATATGGCACCTCTCGCTCATCACTACTGATCAAGCTCTTAGGTAAGTTGGAAACCATGTAGGAGTCTGATTCCATGAGAATAGTCCCTAGGGCCATTTAGATGCCCATACCAGGGAGATTAACTTGTCACCTCAACACAAACAAAAAAAGTGGTAAATGTAGCTTGTAATGCTATGAAGTTACTATGTACCCCATGCTTAATCCTCGCTGTTATCCTCCAAAGCCCTTCAGCTACATCACATTCCTCACCTTCAGAAACTAAACATAAAAAAATACATTTGTCCTTGAGGATGATTGAAATGTTTAAAGGTAAAGTATCAATGAAACCTTCCTGACAGAAGAATTGAATGCAGCTAATAAGTAAGGAAATACTTATAAAGTTAACATTTTTCTGCCCTGAAGGATTTCAAAACTTATTACATTTCCCACCACCTCATTTAGGGAGTATAGTGACTTGAAACCAAACCAGAGTTATCACCACAGTGCCAGCAGCAGAACAGAACAGAGATTATCGTGTCACTCATGGAGTGGTTATGATTTAGAAAATAAAGCATGTTTTCTGCACCAAAAACAAAATTTACTTAACATTTCTTCTACAAAAAATATAAGGAAAAAAATAGAATATGTAAAAGACAAATAAAAGCAGCCAAACTGGAGACCGAGAAATTAATTGCCAAAGAGAGTAAAAATAACCCTAAAATGTTCTTCAGTTTTATAAATGGTAAAAATTATAAATCTGAAGGTGTCTGCCCTTTACAGAGTGATGAGGAGCGAGTTGCAGAGAGTGATGAGGAGAAAGCAAAGCTATTAAATATTTTTTCTTCACTGTATTTACTAAGGAAAATAAACTATTAGATGAAATGCTGAATGTAAAAGAAAATTCCCCATTACAAGTGCCCTGTCTGACCCAGGAAGAAGTACAGTGGCATTTTAAAAAGTTTAAAATTAAGTAATGTCATAGCCAGACTCTTATTTCTGATATTTAAGGACTCTTTATGAACAGGGAGTGTTCCACAGGATTGGCGCTTATCAAATGTTGTGTCAATATTTTAAAAAGGGGCAAAAACAGAGCCCGGAAACTATAGGCCAGTAAGTTTAACATCTGTCGTGGGTAAACTGTTTGAATGTTTTCTAAGAGATGCTATCTTGGAGTACCTCAATGAAAATAAGCAAATAACATTGTATAATGGCTTCATCAGAGGGATCGGTCATGTCAAACTAATTTAATCAATTTCTATGAGAAGGTAAGTTTTAGACTTGACTGTGGTGAATCAATGGATGTTGTATATCTTGACTTATCCAAAGCATTTGATACTGTACCACATAAAAGGTTAGTATGTAAAATAAGGATGTTTGAACTGGGAGAAAATGTCTGTACGTGGGTAAGTAATTGGCTCAGTGATAGAAAACAGAGGGTGGTTATTAACGGTACACATACAGATTGGGTTACTGTCACTAGTGAGGTACCACAGGGGTCAGTATTGAGCCCTATTCTCTTCAATATATTTATTAATGATATTGTAGAAGGCTTGCACGGTAAAATATGAATTTTTGCAGATGACACTAAAGTAATTAAAATGGAAGAGGACAGTATACTACTACAGATGGATCTGGATAGACTGGAGGCTGGGGCAGAGAAGTGGCAGATGAGGTTTAACACTGACAAATGTAAGGTTATGCACATGGGAAAAAAAATACATGTCACCCATACATACTAGATGGTAAAACACTGGGTAACACTGACATGGAAAAAGGCTTTTAGTGAACAGCAAACTAAGCTGTAGAAACCAGTGTTGGGCAGCTGCTGCCAAAGCCAATAAGATAATGGGTTACATCAAAAGGGGCATAGATAGAACGTGGTCCTGCAACTTTACTAATGACTAGTCAGACCACACATGGAGTACTGTGTACAGTTCTGGGCTCCTGTGAACAAGGCAGACATAGCAGAGTTGGAGAGGGTTCAGAGAAGGGCAACTAGAGTCATAACTGGAATGGGTGAACTACAGTACCCAGAAAGATTAGCAAAATCATTGTGAAGTACAGAGATCTCTTCCATCATCTATTTATCCCCAGGACTGTGACTGTGACAAGGGGACATTCTCTGCGTCTACAGGAAAGAAGGTTTCTACACAAACATACATACGGTAAGTGCAGTGAGGCTATGGAACTCTCTGCCTGAGGAGGTGGTGATAGTGAATCCACTTAAAACGTTCAAGAGGGGCCTGGATGTATTTCTGAAGTTTAATAATATTACAGGTTATAGTTACTAGAGATCAGTCGTTGATCCAGGGAGTTACAGACACAAATAGATCCACAGGGTTTCTGTCAGATCAAACCACTTGTTGCCAGTCACACTGATCTCCTGGCACCTGGCATGGGAACGTCCGTGACACTATATTGTGGGATGCCGTTCTACCGCCACAGTTCAAGGAGAATGTGCTTTGCAGTGTACGAGTGGCTGAAGTGCATGCAAAGTTTCCTGGCCATTTTTAGGATGTCTTGCAGATGGGTGGAAGAGTTAAGGAACCGCTTGACAACCAGATTGAACACGTGTGCCATGCAGGCGCATTGCTCCTCCTTGACGCAGTGCCGACACCATGTTCTTCCCGTTGTCGGTCACCATGATTCCTATTTTGAGTTGTCACTGAGAAAGCCAGGATTCGATTTCTTGCTGAAGGACATGGAGCAGTTCCTCCCCTCTGTGACTCCATTCACCCAGGCAAACCAGGTGCAGAACAGTGTGAGAGTGATGAGAGGGGTCGCACATGGCTTGCATACACTACATGCCTCCAACATAATTCTTGGATCTCTACATGAAAATAATGTATTTTCTGCAAATCGCGAGAGGGGAATAGTTGGAGACATTGACTTCACAAGAGATGCAGAGCAGTGGAGTTCAGCCATCTCTATTTGTTTCCCGCTGTTTACTGCTCCTGAATTAAAATTGGGGCAACCAGCTTCAGCTTCCTCTGATGTGTACTGTATGCCTACGAGTCCTTTTGTTATGGCTTTGCACAGGGAGCAAAAATGTTATGCACAATTCTGATGGAACTCCTGATCTTAAGAAACTGGAATTAGACTCCAAAGCAGAGGCTCTCCTGTCATGTCTTGTGTGCTGTGGAGATCGAATGCAGATGGAGCAGATAAAAACACATGAATATTTTTAACTTACTGAAGCTGCTTGATTAAATTGTGAATAGATGGTAAAGGTAAAGTCTGCTGGTGTGTTGTCATCAGCATCTTCATTATGTTTACTGCAGGACCCACGACAACGTAATTCAGTCCATACAGCAAAAGAAGGTCTACAACCACCCATCAATTTTCCCCCAAAAAAGCCTGTTTCACACAAAAAATTTCACCACAACGTAATTCAGTCCATACCGCAAAAAGGACTTTACCACATATAACTGCACCGCTGAACGGCGAATATCTTTTTCTTTTGCCACTAATACATGGCAAAAATGGCTTTACCACATATAGCTGCTCAGCTGAATTCCAAATAAGCACTTATTTTTTCCTCTTTTACACTACACAAGGCTTTTCAACATATAAGTGCAACGCTGAATATATTTTTCTTTTGCCACTAATACATGGCAGACAGGGCTTTAGAATATATAACTGCACCGCTGAACGGCAATTTGGCCCTAATTTTTTCCACTTTTTCACTACACAAAAGGCTTTTCAACATATGAGTGCAACGCTAAACGGCGTTCCACTTTTCCACTACACAAAAGGCTTTTCAACATATAAGTGCAACCCTGAATGGCGAATATATTTTTATTTTGCCACTAATACACAGCAAGCAAGGCTTTAGAATATATAATTGCCCCACTGAATGGCAATTAGGCCCTAATTTTTTTCCATTACACAAACGCTTTTCAACATATAAGTGCAATGCTGAACGGCGAATATATTTTTATTTTGCCACTAATACATGGCAAACAGGGCTTTAGAACATATCACTGCAAATATATTTTTTCTTTTTTTACAATACACGCCACTAAAGGCTTTAGAACAGGGATGCTCAACCTGCGACCCTCCAGCTGTTGTAAAACTACAACTCCCACCATGCTCTGCTGCAGGCTGATAGCTGTATGCTGTCCGGGAATTATGGAAGTTGTAGTTTTGCAAAAGCTGGAGGGTCGCAGGTTGAGCATGCCTGCTTTAGAACATATAACTACACCACTGAACGGCAAATATTTTTTACTTTTGCCACTAATACACAACAAAAACCTGTAATTTTCGCATTTCACCACACAACGGCTAATAAGCCCTTTTTTCCCACTGAAACAAGCCAAAAAATGCTTTAGAACATATAACTGCAGCGCACAAGGGCAAATAAGACATAGAGATATTTCCTTGTAATAAACTCTGTTAATTCCTGTTTCAAACAGCACTTGCACCCTAATAAGAACTGTTTGCTCGAATTACAGAGCTGCAATTTGGATCCCTAGTCAGTGCAGCAAGGTGTAATAGGATTGTTCCTATTACCCAGGCTGTAACCTCCCCTACGGAACCCTGTTCAACATTAATGTTGCAGAATAATTTCTCCTTATCCTTTCCCTACACCTTGAATAATCTTTCCCTGCACTTGTAAATGTTTTTTTTTAGCCCAATGTTTTTGGTAACACTGTCCGTAGCGCCTGCTGATGTCTTTCCCTGCACTAAGTACACTGGTAAATGGCAGAATCCAAGATTGCTGAGGTTATTTATAGGGTTGTGGCATCACAAGGCTGGCCGGCTGCTGATTGGCTGCATGCATGGAATTATGGGTGATCTCGCCTTCCTAGAGTTCCTTGCTCCATGTCCTCACACATGCAGCAGCCATTTTAGGAAAAAATGCGATTCGTTACCACGAATCGCGAGGAAATTCTGCTTCGGTGTGAATCAAATTTTTCCTGAAATTCGGATTGAATTCCACTTCGTCAGCTTCGATTCGCTTATTGCTATTGTACATAATTATTATTACAAAATGAATTATATAATGCATCATCTGTTTTATTGGTCTACTTATAATTTTGTAAATTATGTGGAAATCCATAACCAGGAAAATATCATTTTAAGCAGATAATAATTATCTTTTATAAAAGATAATGAGTAATAAAGTGTGCCTTACCTACCTGGTTCCGAGTTTTGTGTGATTTCTGTAGCCACACTCTCCATTGGTCATACAACTTGATGCTAAGGTTTGAGCAGCCATAGGCATGTTTCTTGACCCATCCGAAGAACTGCTTTAACTCTCGACGTAGGGTAGCATTTTGCTCCCCACTCTTTGGATCACATACCCCAGTTATCCTTTCTACACCAAAATAACAAAAAAGGTTTCTTTCAACATATATTGTTATGGTAATTTCCCAACAAATATCTTTATATGAGTTAACAAAAAAACAAACAGTACAAGATACACAGGCAATGTTAGTCATGAAGGTGAAAAATACATTAAGTAAAATTTTATGTTACAGCACTCAACTATGGTCTGAGGTCAAGTATCTGAAGAAAGCTGCATAACAAGTAATAATAGAGAAGTCAAAAGAGGTGATGTACAATCCATAAACAGAGCTATAGCTTTTCTCAGATATTCAAAACCAGCAATGTGACTTCGGTAAGACTTATAACAGACATTTTTATATTCATCTGGTAAATCCCGCAGCTCACAGGTGATATTAACCTCATCTCATAACAGGTCTACATAAAACGTATCACATCTGTGTACAGGATAAACAGCACAGTCCCAAGATAAATAATATCATTTTAATACTCATCTTGATTTGCCTTAGTGGTCAGAAATCATATCTTTAGAAATGTTTCATCAGCTCAATTTGAAGCCTACTCAATAAAGATACATGTGTATTTCTAAGTAACTTGTCATGGGAGTTAGTAGAGCTGTTTGCTTCAAATCCTGTTTATATCCAGGATTATAAAAACCGGAAAATAATAACATGGAGATCAGTTAATAAATAAGAAACAGAGGCCTGTTGAAATTTGCTGGCACCAGATAAGGTATAAAAAACAAGAGGTATTTCCCCACTGGGAAATAATTTTGAAAACTGGCCTTTTCGCAAGAACACCAGGTGTCGGAGCATAGTTAAGACATTCTTGACTAGGATAAAGAGCAGTCTGTAGACTATTAAGTGTTCAGCCAACTCTGCAAAACCCTATCTGCTCTAAATATCATCAACACGGATGATAACATTATGCCATATGCTAAGTCAACATTCTCACAATAATTGCTGAAAATATGTCAAAAAGAATTGTCATGCTAATGCCAAGGCTGAGCATTAGATCCTTAATCTGAGCGAACAAATACTATACCGCACATTAGACAATGGTTTTGTATGCCATTCCTTAAAACAGCACACAAGTGAAATTTCTGGTTCTCCTAATAATAATAATAATAATAATTAATAAAGAAGAGTCATTAGTTAGAATGCCAATCAGACCAGACATTGCTCCAGTTATTGTGTTTTTTCTTATTGGCATATAAAAATGTACATGTTAAGTTTTCCCACTTTGATATACATGGCGGTTCAGTCAACATCAAATAACTAGCCTCGCTAAGAACAACACTTTTTTGAGGAACTCCTTTTCAAGCTTTGTAAATCACCAAGAAAATCACGCTGAATAGTAAAGGTGACTTGCAGCTTGAGATTCTATCTTTTTATACACTAATTGCCAAAATTGGCTAACTTTTGGGCAGGACCAAAGAAGATGGAAACAATCTGCCATTATGCACCTACACCTATGACATATTGATGAATCTCTGAGTTCCCTTTTTGTTTCATTATGATTCAGGTCACATATAGTCTGTGAATACCTTTAAGCTGAACCAAAACATGATTAAAACATTTCAATACACTACCTAAATTATGATAGATCCTATACTAGCTTTCCTTATCCAAACCAGAGACCTTGTGCGTCTAAGCCTTTTGGCCAGCGAAAACTATCGACTCCAAATATCCCTGTAGTTGCAATTTATATATCCCTGCACTACGATTTTTGAGTGCAGAATGATGGAGAAAAAACCTGAAAAACCTGAATTCTTTTTTATTTTAGCACAAGGCTGCAACATAACAAAATGCGAAAAAAGTGAAAGGGTCTGAAGACTTTCCAAAGGCATTATAGATTTTTTTTGTACGGAGTTGGCTGTGAGTCAAACTGCTCAATAGGTGTAATATTAACCAAAGTCTATGAATTATGTTGATAAGTACACTGTATACTACCCTAAAACTAAAGGTACACATTGGTATACCACCTGGCGGTACACCAGTATTAAAAATATATCCTAGTATTATTAAACTGCATCAGTTTAAGTAGAGAGGGGATTCCTGATTTGCTGCACATATGAAGAAATACATAAGTTAGTTTGAGGACCAACTAGAGAAATTGAATTCAAAGAAAGATTTTTTTTTTTAAAGAAAGGGAATGCTTTTGTATCTAAAATTATAAGGTTACAATCCAATTATCAATAACCACTATACATACATTACCAGACATACAGGACACAATCACTCAAATAATGTATGTGACAAAATGATGGGATTACATAAAACTAACCACTTCTTGGTGTAGATGCAGCAGTCGGATTGCTCCAATCACTCCAGATTCCTGCTTTCTTAGATCCATAGATTCCAAAAGGATTACATCGAACCTGAACAAAATAAACGGTTCCTGGCTTCAGCCCTGCTAGACGACAGGATGTCTGGTTACCCACATCATCAACTACCTGAGAAGAATGCAGACATTTAGTTAAATAATATAATGATATGTGGCACAGTTAAGTATACATAAATAACATATACCTTCCATTCCATGCTATCTTCTACTCTATAGCGAATCTGGTATTTGGCTTGAAATAGAAAATCTTTTAAAGCGGGGGGTGAACTCCAGCGGACACTCAGCTGATCTTCCAAATCACCTACGCGACTCACATGGACATCTGATGGGGGGTCCGTGGTAACTATGGAAATTAGCCAGACACTGTTAGAATATGTAAAAGCTAGCACAGATCTATCACTTCACCAATCTGCAAACAGGAAACATTCTATAATTAATAAAGGTAACAAGTGTCAAGCAGTCCTGGAGAGGATACCTTGCCTGTTGGGATAAACCTATTAAGGCCCCTTTACACTGCTCAATGGAGCAGGCGATTGTCAGGAAGAAAGCATTCCTTCCAAATAATCGCCTGCTTCTCAGTGGAGACCACTACATTTACATGCAATGATCTCCTCCACAGTATGCGGACAAGAGATCATTAATATCTCCATACAGAATCATTAGTTGTGGGAAGCAGCGTGCTGGATCTGTGGCCATTAAATGATGATTTACTGTAGATAACTGCACCAACAATCTATTACCTGATCAACGAGTGTTTCACTTGTGCATTGGGTAACCGGCTGCACCTTTAAACAGGACAAATATTAGGCCTTGAGTCTTATTTAAAGATACGGTTTGTGTGTGAAATAATTACAATAGAGTTTACCACACAAGCTGGGCATGCAGCATTCCCTTTAAGGGCCCAAGTTATTTCAGTCATACAGCAAACAGAGCAATGTAACCAAAATAATAAAATCATGTGATAGTCAATATACACATGATATGAAGGTAAAATGAATGGTCTAAATTAGGGGGTGGGTCTTCTTAAACTGGTGGTCTTTTAGAGAGTTTTCATTGTATATTGTCATGTTATTTTTTCATTTCTATAGCATAAACATGAATCTTTTTTTTTTTTATGTAATTTTCGTAAAACATTAATTTTGTCAGAACCACACTGGTATTATATGATCACTGGTCCTATATGGTTATAAAAAACTATAGGAAGGAATTACATCTTAACTCTAACTAGTCACACTCATTCATTGACGTCCTTTATGGTTCATAGAATAGGTTCTGTGTAAAGTTGTTTGCAGTCTAATCGTTTCCTCGGGGCATAGATGTGCTTTACTGTATCTTACCCACATCAAGAATGTCCAGCGTTATTATGTCAGACGTAGTGGATCCCAGTCTGTTTGAAGCTTCCACCCATATCTCATAGGGTGTAAAGAGGGCAAGATCTTTAGGGATGTGGCATGAATACTGACCCATAGTGTGGTATTCTTGACATGTATTATCTCTGCCATACCACCTGTAATGTATAGAAATTATTGATGTCATTAATACAACAACTTAGTGACGTTTATATAAAGACAGTAATGAGTGAGAAAAAGTGTTGACACTACTTCTAGCAACAGGTTAGATACCAGATATCAGATTAAAACATTTTGGGGCATATGAAAGGGGTGGTCCAAGTTATCCTAAAATCTTCCAGGTTATCCTATAAAATACTAATATAAAAGAAATAACTATATACCTCTTTCTCCTGTGCTGCGACTCCGATCCCCGTCCTGCTGTTTGCTCACAAGACTGCATTGGTGACATGCATGTATATGGCACATATCCACTACAGTCAATATCTATCTTCAGCAGTATACAGCACAAGACAATACATGGCTGCAGCAGTCACATGTCATATACCTGCATGTCTCCTCTGCTTTCTTGTATACAAGCAGTGGGATGAGGATCATCGCTGTGGGATGAGAACAGAGGGGCAGAATCAGGTGACTATATGTTTTTATTTTATTTTAAGGCATTTTGTGACAATGGGTGGATTTTAGTATAACTCGGACAACCCATTCAACTAAAGACTGGCATTTCATATGCCAGTCTTAGTAAAAAGTCCATTGGTGAAAGATACACCAATTTTTTCTTAAGAGGCACAAGACTATTAATAAAGTTATTGCAGCCAGTGCTATCTGTAACCTAGAACATGAAATCTACGTGAGACATGGGCTGACATAGATTTCGATTATAATTTGTCCCAGTTTTCTGGTGTAAATGTGTTGGGCTGACGAGGCACCACCCATTCTGCTTATAACTCAGTTCAAATTTTATGAATGTGACCTAATAATTATCTTTTGTCTAAATTCACCATTGTCTTCATAGACAAATTGATACAAATAATTTAAATATACCCCATTCCCATTATAGAGCATATATTTGTATTATGTAAATGTAGGGCATCCACATTTTGGCCAAATACCTGAGCTTGTATTTCAAAGTATAGTTAGTGTGCAGGTAGGTCTCCCCTTCACTTCCAGGAACCCACTTACAGGTTAAATCTTTCATATTCTTTGACCAGCATGTGATATTTTTTGGTTTCTCTGGTGGCACTAAACCAAAGTAATGAAAAACAGATATTTTGTGTTAGAAATTAAATTGATTTTAATTTGCAGGTTTACACTATACCACTTGATTTATCATTCAACAGAGGCATATTGAATGCAAGCTTAATGGAAAGACCAGAAAAAAAAGATTTATTTTTCTAGTTCACAGTCGGAAGATAATCTCTAATAACATAGGCCCAGAAGCAGGTCTACACAAGTATGATATTCTCATTTGATCAATACATATATTTTTTGGAACAAATATTTAGCTTTAAAGTTTTTAGAGATTTTGATATTGATAGACTATTCTCAGGGTAAGTTTTCTGGCTATTTTTCTTTTTCATTTTGGCAATTCTATGCCACTGAAAATTAAATAAAAAATGTTATCCTTCTATAAAGGCTGCATTAGACAGCCAGATCAGGCAGGTGATTGTAGGGAGGGAAACATTTCTTCCCAGCAATTGCCCGCTCATCAGTGGAGGAGACCACTGCTATTACATGCAGCAAACTCCACCTCAGTATGTGGATGAGCGATCACTAATGCCATCACTCCATATACTGAATCATTGTTTGCCAGCAGCAGATCATGATGATTAGACACCACATGAAAATGATGATTTTTAAAACTGTTGAAAGATTTGGATAGCCTGATGAATGAACGTTTTCTCATTCATCGCGTAATCAGCAGCAGTTTCACATAGCCAGATCATCGCTAACGAGCATTACTACGAACACTCATTTGCGATCATCTGGCAGTTGTGAAAGAATAATGTTATCTGTAATAAAATAGTAGATTAGTAGAATTAAGATAACAGTGTGACAGTTGTGTTATTTTCTTGATAAGCCTAGATAAAATGCCCAAAGAGCACTGCCTTATCATTGTAAAGTGTGCCACTCTAATTGAATGGCTCACCCCTTCTTTTTTGTGTCAGAGTGAATGGTCTGACTGAGAAAATCAAGCAAGGCAATTTGTCATGATAAAAGTCCAAACAAAGAAGGAGGCAAAGAACCAGGGCAGGAAGTAGAATATATGAAGCAACTTTAAAAAAAAATTTATATCCTGAAATCCATCCACCTGTTTTTGAATAAAAAAAAAAAGAAAAATTATATAGAAAAAAATGATGGTAACATCCCTTTAAGAAATTGCTTCCCAAATGAATTTTCATGACAAGCAGTAAGGAAGAGGTTTTACCATTTCTGTTTTATGACAAATAGGTAAAATGCAGCTCATGTAGAGATCTTCGTATTTTAACCTCTTCCTGGGGTCATTTTTTGTTTTTTTCTCATGTTTTACTCGCTGCTTTCCAAAAGCCATAACTTTTTTTTATTTTTCTGTTCACATAGCCTTATGGGACTTGTTTCTTGCAGGCCAAATTGTACTTTTGAATGGCATCATTTAACATCACATACAATGTAGTGGAAAGCTGGAAAAATTATTAATGGGGTGGAATTGAAAAACAATAAATTTATTGCGTCATTGTTTTATGGGTTTTGTTTTTACTGTATTTACTGGGCCATAAAAATGACACATTACCTTTATTCTGCAGGTCAGTATAATCACAGTGATACCAAATGTATATCGCTTTTTTCTAATGATTTAAAACTTTTAAAAAAAGTATTAGGGAAAAATTATTTGCA
Organism: Bufotes viridis; assembly: GCA_033119425.1. Taxonomy (NCBI): domain Eukaryota; kingdom Metazoa; phylum Chordata; class Amphibia; order Anura; family Bufonidae; genus Bufotes; species Bufotes viridis. The sequence continues at coordinate 321,403,176 of CM065589.1, forward strand.
TTACCATATTTTAACACCTATGACTTTTTATATTCTTGTCTACAGAGTTTTGTGTGGGCTCTTTTTGCTGGCATAATCTGTAATTTCAATTGATGCCACTTTGGGTCATGTATGAATTTTTCATCACTTTTATTCAAAAATTTTTTTGGGGGGGGGGTGAAGTGACCAAAAAAATTGTAATTTTTTTCTGTTATAGTTGAGTTTTCGGACAAGTCGATATATCGATTTTTTTTGTTTCATTTTATTTTAAAGGGGAAAAGAGGGTGATTTCAGTTTTACATTTTTATTATGTTGGATTTCTTGTGACCTGAGATTCCATTAATTTCTATGGCTACTCTGTGATCCTGGCTGGAACAGCTGTCACATGACCAGTGTCCCTATGTAGCCCTACCCTTAGAATGATAGTAACAGATGGCATAGTCACAACAGGTAACTCTGATCATGGACAGTTCCAGTGGATGTCCGCTGTTTGAAACAGCAGGCACCCATAGGCAATGGGTCAGCTCAACTCCTGAGTCAGCACCATATTGAAAAAGATGACTTCCACCATTTATGGATGGCGAATGTAAGAGAGCAGTTAATATAGCTGACATAATAAACATTATGTCAAATTCAGACTGTCATATTAAAAATTGGTCATGTCACACCCAGGACAATTTTTTGTATCCGGTGAGGTCCATATGCCTGTGCTATGTACCAGGTGACTGCCAAAGACAATTGTCTCCAATGGTCTCAAGGCCTGAGTTCCATGACACATGGACTAAAGTGTGCATGCCCTCAGTTTCTCTGCATACTTCTATGGGTCTATGTGCTTTCAGCATCCGTATGTCCATTCTGCAAAAATATCAAACATGTCCTATACTTGTCTGCAAAATGCGTGTAGCAGATACATTGAAGTCAATGGTTGTGCAACATGAACAGCATCCATATTTTGCAGATCCGCCCTTTGCAGACTGCAAAACTGATATGGTCACCCCATAGAACTGCAATAGTATAATACTGGAGTCTAGCGTAAAAGCCATCAGGAGATCACATATTCAATTCCCCAAAAAGGACTAGAAATAGCATTAAAAAGAAAAACACAGAAAAATTAAAAATTTAGATCACCCCTCATCCCAATTTATGTGTGTGTGTATAATAAATATATATATATATATATATATATATATATATGATAAAAAATAAACATAATTGGTATTGCTGTGTCCAAAAATGCCTGAACTATTACCGGTATTTCTAAAATATAAAATATAATGAACTGCGAATACCTTAACAGGAAAACAGTTTTTTTTAAGTAAAACATTAAATTATATACATTAAAAAACTATTTATAGAAAAATGGCCCAATCCTGAGGGGCTTAAGGTAAAGATGAAAAGCAATAAAACCTATTTTTACCATTAAAAATCCATTTACAAAATATACACATTTGATTCACCAAATAAAAATTGCTTTTATTGTGAAAAATCACTATGAAAAATATTTCTATGGCATCAGAGTAAATATACTGAATTGTAGAACAGTTTTAAGTATTATTTAATAAATACAACAAATGGTATTTAAAATTGATATATTTTTCACTGCAATTAATTGGAGATAGGTACTTGAAAATGTTACCACTTGAAAAAATAACTAAACTAGAGATCACAGCACTCAGGAGTCTGTGAGGTACATGAAAATAACGTACCAACCCAACTGATACAGCACTCTCAATATTCTTTTGAATATGATTTATTTCATAGAATAGTAAATAGGATAATTTTGGTAAACATCTTTTGTCTTGTTGACCTTCCCCAGACCATAACATGTTCTGGGAAGAGAAAAGGACATGTATGTGGTGCAGATGTGGTACCTTTTTAAAACAGACCTACACCATACATGGCTTTTTTCTCTTACCAGAACACATTAGAATAATTCATGGTCTGAGGAAGGTCATGAAGACTGAAAATGTTTGCCAAATTATGCCATGGCATATTAATTAAATGCAAAAGAATATTCAAAGTGCTGGATATACTTACTGTAAAATACAACTCACCTAGAAAAAAACATTTCATACAGTGACCTCGGTAAAAAAATGTATAGCTCTTAAAATGGGATGATGACATATATACTGCATATAAAATAAGTCCTGTGCCCTGAAGGCCAAATAAGCTGCCTCCTTAGGGGCTTAAAATGGTTGTCTCATCAGACATTGATGACATATTTGTCACGGACGTTCCCGTGGCTGGTACCAGGATATCAGTGAGACAAGTTCCTTGTGGATCTTTTTGTGTCTGTGTTTTGGTGAATACCACACCCCTTGCTTCAGGTGTTGCTTGTTGGTAATTTGCCTTCCCCTTAAGTAGCCACCCCTTACTCTTGGAGGTGCGGTTTATAGATTTTCCCCCTGGACTTCTAGATAGTTGGTTGTGGAACTCTGCTGTGCTTCTGGATCTGTCATTGTTCTACCTGAAGCTAAGTCTTATCTTCTCTATTTGTATTTTTTTTTGTTCTATTGCGTATTGTTTGTATCTTGGCCAGAGAGAGAGACTCCTATTTATCCATCTGGGGAGGAATAGGTCGTCTCTGATCCTGACCCTATTTCAGGGCCCTATAGGGTGATGTGGTCTCAGGTCCCGGCACTCAGTTTGTTTCCAGGTCCTGGAAGGCGTTCTGTACTTGTCTGGGAATTATGCTGTCCTTTTCTTCGGCTTTTCATCCTCAGTCGAACAGCGAGATGGAATGCACTAATCATAGTCTGGAGACTTACTTGAGATGTTTTGTATAGTGGTCTTCCTTTTTGTCTTTGGCAGAGTTTGCCATAAACAGTGATAGTCAGGAGTCCACTAGTGAGTGGTTTTCATTGGCAGTTTGGCACATTTTCTGGGTCTAATACTTCTGGTATCCCTGAGGAAGAACGCTTTTCGTCATCAATGTCATCGATATGGCGAAAAATTCAAAATAATTTGAAAAATAGGGGCAACAAATAAAAACGTGTGGCTGACAGGAAACGTATGAGTGGTTTGGACCTAAATGTGTGGGTGATTCTGTGTGGCTGTCCACAAGAAACATTAAATTCAAGGTACCTTCCTGGAAGTTGGGTCCAAGGTTTATCGGCCCATATAAGATCACGGCCATTATTAATCCTGTAGCTTTTCTTCTTGAGCTTCCTCATGCCCTGAAAATTCATAATATGTTCCATAGGTCTTTGTTGAAAAAATATGTGGAACCTTTACAGCCATCTCCCTTGCCATCCGCTCGGGTCATGGTGGGTGGTAATTTCGAATTTGAGATCGCGAAAATAGTTGATTCTCGAGTTCTCCATGGATCCCTTTAATATCTTGTCCACTGGAGAGGTTATGGACCGGAGGAGAGGATGTGGTTGCCGGCATCCGACGTTAATGCCAATCGTTTAGTGAATTCCTTTCATCGATTTCACCTGGATAAGGTCGGTCCTGGTCGTCCGATGGTCACCCGTAGAAGGGGGGTACTGTCATGGATGTTCCCGTGGCTGGTACCAGGAAAACAGTGAGTGGGTTAAATTGACAAGTTCCTTGTGGATCTTTTTGTGTCTGTGTTTTGGTGAATACCACATCCCTTGCTTCAGGTGTTGCTTGTTGGTAATTTAAGTAGCTAACTTAAGTAGCTACCTCTCACTCTTGGAGGTGCGGTTTATAGATTTTCCCCCTGGACCTTTATCTAGTTGGTTGTTAGAACTCTGCTGTGCTTCTGGATCTACTGTTGTTCTACCTGAAGCTAAGTCTTGTCTTCTCTATTTGTATTTTGTTTGTTTTTGTTCCCCGTTGTTTGTATCTTGGCCAGAGAGAGAGACTCTTATTCATCCATCTGGGAAGGACTAGGTCGTCTCTGATCCTGACCCTATTTCAGGGCCCTATAGGGTGAGCTAGGACTCAAGGTTTCCAGCATATGAACTTTCCTGCCATCAAGGCCTGTTCATATTGATAGGTAGTCAGGGCTCGGATTAGGGTTGTGCTAGGGTGTGACATGTTCTTTCCCTAGCTTCCTGGCCTAGTTACTTTTCCCCTTCCCTCCTGTGTTCAGTGTGGTGTTTTCCTCTCACACTTGTGACAATATTGCTAGGATATGCCCCCAATGTCCAATCATTGTGGTTCCGACTACTGTAACTCCTGATGACTACAACCATGACCACAGGTATAGCAATTAGTGTCAATGGCTATTTAGGGCTGCAAAATTCTCAGCAGCACTGTCACATTTCCCAGCAATTAGCCAGGGTCAAAGAGGTCAGACTTCTGCTGATCAGACATTGGTGCTATTTCCTAGTGGTAGGCCATCAATTTCTCAGATGAGAGAACACCCTTAAAATATAGATAATGAGAATGTATCAGAAAATTAATTATTTAAAGTTTTTATGTTAAAACATGTCTTTCAAGAAGGTATGGTGTTTTTTTATTGTTCATGTCATTAGCCATATAAAAGAAAAATATGGAAACTTGCAGTTTTCACTGTAGCCCGTGAGCCTCATGGCTCATGCACACAACCATGTTTTTGTCTGCATCTAATCCGCATTTTTTCACTTCAATGGGGCCGAAAAAGATGCGGACAGCACACCGTATGCTGTCCAAATCAGTATGTCCGTTCCACAGCCCGCAAAAAATAGAACATGTCCTATTCTTGTCCATTTTACAGACAAGAATAGGGCAGTTCTACAGAGGACAGGATGCTCTGTTTCGCAAAATGTGGAATGCACATGGCTGGCATCCGTGTTTTGCGGATCCGCAATTTGAGGACTGCAAAACAGGCTACGGCTATGTGCATGAGCCCTTATTAGAGTGACCCTTCCTGTTTTGTTGAGAACACTTTTCAGCGGCCACCTCCTTATTATTTGAGGCACGATTACAATGAAAGATAACACCTATACATTAGATCCACCATTCACAATAGGGGCAAGAGTCACAGGTTGCACATAGAAAACGCTCACAGAGAAGTCAGTCATCTCCAGCCAGCCTACAGGTTCCTATGGTCCATGAGACTGCTGTAAAGAACATTTCTGAATGCTGTTAACAGCTGCTCAGGCAAGATGGCTGCCCCCATAATCATGTACAGAAAACAGAAATAAAAAATCTACAAAAAAATGATTAGAAAATAGAATATGTATCACTATCTGGTTTTAATTTGTAAAAAAATATAAGTAATAGATTCCCTTTAAGAGGGATCATTTACAGTACATAAAATAAATACCTGCCCCTGACTGCTTAGATACTTCTAACATGCAGAAGTATTCCAACTCCTGTGATCCTGCCATAGTCTTAGCCATACATTGCTTTCCGGTAGTGGAACCTTCTTAGTTTAGTATTTTTAGTAATATTAAAACTAATATTAATAGCAGCATTAATACTGCTTAGTAGCAGTATCATAAATGTGCATTATCCTGAACTCACAATAAACTACAGCTGACTGATGGTAAACTTGAACCCTGTTTCAAAGTGGTGAGAAAACGCACATTTTAAAAGAATTTTATATAAATATTTCATTTTCTGTAACTATTTGCTTATTTTACATGTGGCTGCTAATGGAAAGATTATAGAGAAACTTTTACTACAGCAAATAAATAAATGTGCCGCTGAAGTAATTGGCTAATGGATATGTGGATATATCTATAGATCAACAATGAGATCTATAAAATTTTCTCCCGAGCTGTAAAATAGTCTACAGAGCCAAGCTGAAAGCAGAAATAGATGTCTGATATTGTTTGATACTCTGGACCCCTCAACCCCCCCCAACCCCCCCCCCCCCCCACCGCCGGATTTACACCTATTTGAAGTCATAACCATCTCTACTTCTGAATACCCATGACATTATTACATGGTCAATATTCTCCTGATTCAGTTTTACCATTAGTCACCATTTTTCCATCCAAATCACCATCCACATCAATGTGCACATCCTAGGGGGTTTGAAGAGTTACCGATATGGGTGTACGGGTGAACTTTGATGTTAATGATGATTTAAGTCCGTAAGTGCCCACATGATATCAGTGAACCACCAAAGCACGGAAAAGGAAATGCATCCATAGGGAGCAAAGACGCAGCAAGAAATGGGTCTTTAGCTTAAGACACAGACGTATAATACCATTTAAAGATACTTCATTTTCATTGTAGATTTATAGAACTCATCTGGGACCCACCCCTGTGAAAGATCAAACAAGACAGCTGTACATCAAGGCGTAATATAGCCATTTATCTAGTTTAGCATTCCCATATTTTCTAAGCCTGAGAATCAAAGACATACATCCAACATATAGACATGAGCCCGCCAGGATTCTCCCGTCTTTGCTGTGACACACCAGGTTATCTCCTGACTGCTGCTTGGATCCGTTCAGGTTATTCAAGGCCACACTCAAGGTTGTGCTGTTTAGTATATTATATAGCTCTGTTGGGAGCCTTCTCCCATTAAGGGTCCAGAACAGGTCATCTGCCTTCAGGTTTAAGTCAGAGTCCACTAAGCAAGATGCAGTTAGTGATGATCCTATCATTAAGGTTGGGTCTTGTGGGGTTATTACAGCAGGATCTGTAGAAAAAAGGTGAATAAACATGTTACAAAACTGAATTAGGAATAGATGTTAGGGGAATTTCAGGGGACTAGGGAAAGCATGCAACTGGTTAATGATAAGCAACAACCCATGTTCAAAGGCCACCACCGGGACCCCATGTAAACAGCTGTTTCATTATGGAACTGGCTGGTGAGTATATAGTCTAATGTTTAGCAGTCAGAGCCAAATGTTGTCTGGGCAGCATTGATCTACCCCAGCTATAGCTAGCCATACGATACTAATTTCAAATGGCTGTCTAACCGTTTTTGGTTGGTTTGTGAAAGTTCTTTTTTGCAACTCTACAAGTAAAATTACTGATCAATCTTTGCTTTGATCTATGGTTTAGTTTAGGCCTCTGTTGATGACAGACAGATCTGTCATTTGGCATGAATAACTTTCCAATGACTGCACCAACAATGACCGATCCAACAGGGCAGATTAACTTTCCTACAAGAGATGAGTGAAACCATTCTAAAGGAATAGACTTTGTTACTAATTTCCCAAAACAAATCTGGAACTTTTGCGATTCATCAGAAGACTGAGAAGAAAGCATCTGCCACCAAAAAGGGACAATTTATGGACCATATTTTTATTATAACACAGTGTGTTTTTGAAACATGATATTTGGTGCTCCCCAATACCATCCATATACCTATAGCCATATGTTGCTGTCACTATGACATTATTAATACTAATAAAGAGCTTGAAGGTTGGCTACAGCCCTAGAGTGTCCTAGAGAGTCTTAGAGATCCCCCAGTGTCATACACAGCTTTTAAGGACATTTGGGGAACCTTTGATTTGGGTCCAACTTATTCAGACCTGAATCAAATCTGATGACTCATGTGAATCCGACCTGAAACTAATTACAAGAAATTCACTCATCTCTATTTTGTACAGATTTCTGCCTCCAGATAGCATCTGTCACACTTATTTGTGTCACAAAACATCAAGTTTAAATTGGGACAAATTGTAAATGTACGTTCAGAAAGTACACTTCCATCTTTAACTCCTTTTGTTCTTTATGGTACTTTGTACTGATTCCCAAAGAAACAAGCTACAATGTATTGTTTTGAGACATTTATATATATTTTGTAGAAAAGAAAATGTAATGTTTAATAATACAGTATATATTCACAAATATATTAGAGAAATATAAAAGTAATATATGGAGGTTTATGTTTGGGGCCAATTTTTGTGTCACACATTATTGTGTCCACAATGTATGTGATCAAAATTGAAATTGCAAAAATATTACTGTGTATTATTTAACGGAAAGAAAGCTAAAAATAAAATTAGTTTGCTATAAGTAATTGATTAAAATACTAAAAGAGAGACATTCTTTAAGGGAAATATACAGAAATAAATGAAAAAGATTTGCTCTTTAAGTAAATGTACATTGATAATTAAGCCTGAGCCTATAAGCCAATAAAACGGGATAAGGTGGGACCTAAAGACATGAGCTGAGGTACACTTTAGATAAACCAAACACAGTAGCTACTGAAAAATACAATTCAGGAATAAAAAGCACCTTTTATTGGGAAAGGAGGCATAATGGTGTTAAAAGGCAATGAACAGCCATCTGTTCTACAGCTTCTAAATGACACCCATGACAATTGAGACAGGAAAAGAATCATGTACATAATTATTTGTTGTTATCAGTTCTGTTTTACTAGCAGTTATTAGAACACCCAAGTCGCCGGATTTCATACTTGAAGAAATCTAATTTATTATTTGAATACACATTAACTGCAATTAGAAATTCGACAGTAAGACATTCTTGAATGCCAAAGTATTGACATATGTCAATATATTACAGAATGTATTGTATTGCGGTCTGTATAGAAAAGGGAGATGTAGTCAACTAGATGGCAGATATTTAGTTTTCTATTATTTGATTTAACATTATGTGAAAGCTGTTTAGAAACTGGCAAGAGAAAGCCAGTGAGTCCTTCTTCCCCACCAACCCAGAGTGACAGCTTTTCTTGTATGAGTTTGTATGCAGAAAGAGCTGTACTTCACTGGGGAAAAGCAGAACTAGGTGGTTTTCTGCATGAGTCCTTCACGATTTAAATTTTTTTTACATGCAAATACAGAATGAACTCACTCTGGCGTATGCTGCTTTCAGCCATGTGAACAAAGGAGACCTGACAGATCTTCTTTAACACCATCAAGCTTGCAGCCACTTGCAGAAATAGCTCCTAGTGTACCATGTGATTTTCTACTTCCCATCTCACAAAAAAAGGGTTTGAGACAATTCTAGAATGGATACCCTCCCTCCTGATGTCTCATTGTGCCAGATGGTCTGCCCATACTGTATGTAAACCCTTGGTATTGTCCATAATAGTACCATATTCCAAAGCTGGATGATTTTTCAGTTTACAACTATTTAATATATTTTCAACAAATAGATGTATATTCAATCTTTTTAAAGGTGCCCTTAAAGGGTTTGGCCACGAAGCAGCTGCCTAATGTCAAAGTTTAAGGGAATGAGTTACTAATTTTATGCTGCATAACATTATGCAAAATAAATATGGAGCAGGACCATACACTGCACAAATTCTGGAGTCCTCATATTTATGAGCTCCTGACTCATCCTGACCCCTGTTGCCGATTGCAATAGGAAGATAAAGCTGTCAATTAGTGGGAGGGGAGTGGGAAAAGAAGGGAACTCATGAATATAAGGACTCTTCAGTTGCAGTGTACTGAGTGGACTCATTGAAAACAATTATGACACTTTCCAATTTATATTTATTATATAATTATTTTATATTGCTTTTAAGTGCCCCATATGTATGTATGCGATGCTCTAGCTAAAATGAACATCTCATAGCAACAGAGACAGACAAGTTTCAATACCTGTTTTTTTTACTCTCTCTCTATACAGAAAACTAAGCATTGCAGCCAACTAAAATTAAGAACGTTATGGTGTTCATTTTTGATAGATTTAGTCTGCTACAGATATTAATAAAAAATGTAATACTTCTAACAATACTATAAATAAAATGTATTTTCATCCTGCTGTAACAAACTCTGCTCCTAAAGCCAGGCAAAGAGGAAAAAAAATTACAGGTTTATCTGTTCTGGAGCCAAGTGGCAAAACCCGAGAACCAATCTGTGTTCTACTAGGTTGCTTTAGTGCTTTTATCTCTCAGCTACCCAGTGAAGACAAGAGTGGCTTCCGTACCACCAGAGAAATCGATCAAGGTTAAGTAGTTAGGTTCCTGTGTGGAACCTGTTGTTATTATTGGTGTAGGGCCTCTGTAGTTAAAGGGTTGTTGCAGGGTAAGTTCACCAGCTCTCACTGAACTGGTGTAGCTAGCGCCAAATTTGGCAGTGGGTTTGCAGCTTGCTGAACAGGTAACCTGTATCCCATCAGTTTTATCACACCTGGCAATGACAGTATTTAAGCACATATATATAACAACTACATCATAAGAGAGTTGTAAGCATGTTATCAGCTACAATTCTTATACTACATTATATAGCCACATCTTATTCAAAATTAAATATTCCGAAAATAAGAATTGAATTATTCACAAAAGAAACACAGTTCTGAGCTAAGGAATGTGGGGATGTGGTTCCAATGTGGTCAGATTGTGGTTTCTCATGGAAATTGAATATAATATAGTGGCCAAAAATGTAAAAGGAAAGCGAGTCAGTGATTGACATTGTGCCCTTGTATTTGTACCTCACCACTATCAATTAACTGTACACACAGATATGTGTACTCAGTGGCACAGTGTGGAGGAACTTGGCACTCTTGTTCTAGTGATTGGCATTATACAACTTAAGGAAAATGCCACATAGGCATATATTTGCATCTGTAGTGTAGAAGGAAGGCGATTTTATACCTACTTTGTGAACCTTTTGTTCTTAACCATGATGCACAGTTAATAAAATTGCATTTTTTTCTTAATTTCCTACTTATAAAAGAAACATATTAGGGGACATTTATTAAGACTATTAAGTCGATCTTAATTTGTGGTTTGCATTAGATGCATCACAATTATTAAAAGGCATCTTACAAAATACCAGACTCCAGAAGAAACACAATCATTAAAAGAAAAGTCCAATTGAACTTCACTTTTAATTAAACTATTAAAAGTAAACAGCCATATGGTGTAACAAATCACAAAAATCTACACCTAATATAATTCTACAGGACAATAGCATGGAGCAAGCAGGTATCAATCTGTCAACAAGCAGTATAAAATAAACCAGTGGTTACTCACCAGGTAGGACTAGCAAAGTCCATCTGCCCAGTCCAAGTTATTGGCAAAACCTTGTAGTGATCATTCAGTTGTGTGCTGGAAGTACACAGCTCCGTCCATTGTGCAGTGGGCAGAGTGGGCATTCACTTCAATGGAAGCACTGCTGCTCCTGGCATTAGCCTCTCACTCAATTTTACTCACTCAACCCAAATGTGATTCTTTCTTGTGCATGAACCAGCTTCATCAGTGGGAAATCATAGCTGGGTTCAAATACAAAGGTATATTGGTCAAGGAAAGCCAGCAGCCGGGTAGCCAAAGTTAAAGGTCTACATTCCGGAGTAGGTGTCTATGAATGCAATTACATGTAGTTACACAAAAAACATCTACTCCTGAATGTGGACCTTTACCCCTAAACACCTAGCCCCTGTTTTTCCTTGACCACTAGACTTTTTTATTTAGCCCAGCATGTTTTTCTACTGATGTAGCTGGTTGATTCACGTGTCAAAGTGTATTTGGAAGGAGTAATTAGGGTTAACCTAAGGAAATGATATTTTGGAAAAGTTTGTCACTACAGGCCTTTACCACTAACCTGGATTGGACATATGGCCTTTGCTAGTACTGGTCACTGACCAACAGTTTTACATGCATACTGATTGTTAAAAAATTGATATCTGCTTGCTTAATATTATTGGCCTTCAGTCTTATATTAGGTCTAGATTTTTGTGACTTGTTGCACTATATGGCTGTTTCATTTTATTAGTTTAATTAAGCTTAGTTGTAATTAGGCTGTTCTTTCAGTCTTTATATGAGATATCAATGGGATAATGTAAAAAAATGCCTGAGGAAGCCCTGAACAGACATTATTAAAACAGCTCATAAGGACAGGTTACACTGAAAAGGTTTTTATATCATCAAGTAAACTCTCAAAATTTGTGTGATGAGGCCATGCCTATAACAGGGGACAGCTGATGCATGCAGCTTATAATATATTTGTGCGTGCACGAGAAGCCTGGATATTTCTATTCTCCAGGTCTGTCATTTTAGTTCTGCTGAAACACGTATGGCCTAAATTATATTGTTTTTCTTTCCCATAAATGCTCTTATTCTGTTCTCCATACAAAAATACATTTCAAAATGTAAGCTCATCTTGCACTGATTTCTTTTATTAAAAGTCAATATATTTTAACAATATTCCACATTATTTTGCAGTTTAGCCTGCCATCTGTTGGTGTTAGGATATATTTGCATGCTCTAAAATGCAATTTTTAGGAAAATTATATCTTATAAATAGACTATATGCACACAACCATATATGTTTTGTGGTCCACACACTGCAGATGAGAAAAAAACAGATACCAGCTGTGTGCATTCCATACTTTGCTGTCCCGCATATCTCCCACTATTGTAAAAATGTCTATTCTTGTTCACAAAACGGACAATAATAGGAATTGTTCTGTCTTTTTTGGGGGACAAATGGAAGTGGACAGCACACGGTTGACATCTATGTGATGTCTGAATTTTTTTGCGTCTCCCATGGAAATGAATGGGTCCGCGTTTATTCCGCAAAAATGTGGATCAGACGTAGACTGAATATACAGTTGTGTGCAAGAGCCCTTACACATATCTCTACCATTAATATCCATTTATTTCTAATCAGTCCAGAAGTGGTCAGCCTAATGGGTAGTCTATATAACAGTAGTGGCACTTGGGTATCTCTTATATCCAAATGCCAAACTACAGTAATAACTTGTGATTGTCCGTACTTGAACAAGTAGGGAGGTCATATACAAATATTAATGCTCAGCTAACCGCTTATATAGAAAGCAGAACACTTCTGTGCACAGAGCTTTGGAGAGACAGTCCAACGAGGTGACAAAAAATGGAAATCCAAAACTAGTTCCATGTCTTCAGCTATATGAGTAAGGAAGTTCTTGAAGCCAAAACGAGGAGTGGGTTGACAATTCTTTTAGGATCTGATTTTGACTCCAAAAACTGTATAAAAAAAAAACTTGAGTATGTGGTCGTACCCTAATAGTATATGATCAATCCAATTACCTGGACTAATTTGACTGAGGAAATGAATCCTATTACCAGTTGTTAGTCTTCTGGACCTAAGCTAGATGTTAAAATGGTTGGACGATTAAACAAACAAAATGTATATTTAGATAACCCTTATGGGCTTAATATTCATACATGATCAGAACTTAGGAAAACTGTTTTCACCAACCACTTTGACTGCTCTAATTAGGCATACTTCTAGTTTATGATGCCTAACAGGTTTGATAAGACAACTTCCAAAACATGGAAGCAAATGACAAGGTAGATCTCTCAGCCAGGCTAAAGTTTTTCTGTGGTCTACAGTGAAGTTTCTTTTTTCCCTGTCTTTGGCTGATCTGCACTGTTATTTAAAGAGTACCTATAGTCTAGGTTGAATTTTACACAATAAAATTGCTGGGAGAATCTAGCCTACCGTTAAAGCTACTGTAGGCAAGGGACTGGGAAATAAAATTCCTCTTCGGCTTTCCAACAGCTTGACAAAACTTTTAAAAATATGTTAAGAAATTGTTGTTTATGCAGTTCCTTATTTTTTTAGCACAAGTAGCCTCTAAAGTATCATTTGCGTAAGTGTATACAAACCCCAACTTTCACTAGTCTATTTAGCTTTCCTTTGCTTTGTGATCCTGTACAGGGTATCCCATTTACAACCACACCGAAACAATAAGGGAATAAACGACAAAGCCTTTGTCTCCCAAAGGGATAGAAGAGACTCTGGAGGGCTACAAGTGCAAGACCTTCAGTCCTTGTAATATGTAATTGCATTAACTAACGACAGCAAGGTAACCCCATATTATATTGTAATGGGCACCCTCAGCTCTTCATAGGCAACTATAGGACTATCTTCGCAAAAAGATAATATGGTGGATTGGCAGAGTAATATTTTTAGTTTTAGGGGGTGTAAGACTACAGCAAAATCAAATGCAGCTAGCATTTTTGTACATCCTGGTAAAAATCACTTGTGAAAGTCGCCTTAAATGGCAGCAAATGAACACTTCTATCAATAGGTCACCTCATTCCAGATGCCATACAAGAAGACGCCAGATAGGAATCTTTCCTCTCTATTTGTAAAGTCAAAAGCAGTTAAAAGCTTCAGACAGCTTCATTTTACAAGACAAGGTCACAGTTACAAATAAAATAGTCATGTCAAGAAATTGCCCTATATGGAGCGTGATTTCATTTGGCAATGATGCCAAGTGTCCTTCAAAATAAGGTATCTGCATATTCCTCCTTCCACATGTTTATTTTTTTTCTGCTGATTTTAAACACCCCTTCTCTGCCAGAAACTTCAGAATTCTACAGATTAAAAAAAATGTGATTTCATGGGAGGTATGAAGAACAAGAACAGGAAGATTGTGTTACCATTAGTGTTACATGGTTTCATAAAAGTAAGAGTTTACCACAAACACAACACTCTGGAGCTCCCAAACGTCCCTATATGCAAATGAATGCAGCTTTTAAAAAGAAGGTTGCCAGGTCCGCTGTATGAAAGCAGATACATCTGAAGATACAATATATCATAAAGGCAGAACAGTAAGCTATATTCCTACATTTCACACTATTCGCTAACCCCCTGACGACAGCTTAAACAATATGTCAAAACTCTTGTCTTTTAATTTCATGGTGGCAATCTAGGCAACAACCAAAGCTTCACTTTAAAGCTATCTACTGCCACTAGGTGGTACACCTGAGATCTCTCTTGACATTGATTTAAAGGGAATCAATCATCAAATAAATAAAGTTGTTTAAATCAAGTTTTTATAGATCACTTTAAAGCTATCTACTGCCACTAGGTGGTACACCTGAGATCTCTCTTGACATTGATTTAAAGGGAATCAATCATCAAATATATAAAGTTGTTTAAATCAAGTTTTTATAGACATGGTTAGATTTTTTTAATGTCTAATTTTAAAGTTTAAGTTCAGAAAAATGTTCCTCAACATAAAATTGTGAAAACTTTAAATATCACACCATCTACAGTACATTATATCATAAAGCAGAATCAGGGAATCTGGACAAATCCATATGCATAAGGGACAAATCTGATGGTGAATGTTGGATGCTTGTGATCTATGGGCCCTCAGGTGGCACTGAATTAACTGGAACACAGTTCAAAGTGCAATCTACAAATGCAAGTTAAGTTTGTATCATGCAAAGAAGAAGCCATATGCAAATGCAATCTAGAAACACCATTGTCTTCTTTGTGCCAAAGCTTATTTGAAATGGACTGAGGCAAAATGGAAAACTGTTCTGTGATCAGATAATTTGAAATTCTGTTTGGAATCCACAGACGCAAGAGGAGAGTGACCGTACAGCTTGTTATCAGTGCACTGTACAAAAGCTTGCATCTCTGATGGTATGGGGTTGCATTACTGCCTATAGGGTGGGCAGCTTACACATCTGCAAAAGCACTATCAATGCTAAACAGCATATAGAGGTTTTAGAACAACATATGCTTCCATCCAGATATTGTCTCTTTCAAAGAAAGCCTTGCATATTTCAGCAAACAATGCTAAAACCACGTACTGCATCCATTACAACAACATGGCTTCACAGAAGAAGAGTCCAGGTCCTTAACTGACTGCCTGCAGTTCAGACCTTTCACCAATAAAAACATTTGGTACATCATGAAACTTAGAATTTGGCAGAAAAGAATGGAACAACATTCCTCTACCCAAAACTCCAGCAATTGGTCTCCTCACTTCCCAGATGTTTATAGACTGTTGTTATAAGAAGCGGGGATGCTATGGTAGACATGGCCCTGTCCCATGTTTGGCTTTGCTGCCATTAAAGGGAACTTAGCAAGCTGAAAATAGTGTCTGAGCTGAAGGCACTATGTTATAGAACAGGAGGAGCTGAGCAGATTTATATATAATTTTATGGGAAAAGATTCAGTATAACTTGTAATTCATTCATTAAAATTCCTGCTCATTCTTGGCTTTAAAGTCCAGGAGGCGGTCCTATCAGTGATTGACAGCTGTCTTTGTATACACAGTCAAAGAAGGAAGACTGTCAATCACTGATAGGACCGTCTCCTTGACTTCAAAGACACTACATTTTCATGGTGACAAGTTCCCTTTAAGTTCTAAATGAGATGATTTTTTCATGAAATTTTTCTTATTCAACATCTGATATGTGTTCTATTGTGAATAAAATATGGGTCTATGAGATTTACAAATCATTACATTCTGTTTCTATTTACATGTTACACAGCTCTTCAACTTTTTTGCAAATGGGGTGGTAGTAAAATGTACTAACTTGGTTATAACTTTTAATTACCATATTTTTCGACCATAATACTCACCCACAATTAGATGCAGAAAAATAGAAAATACAATTGTTTCAATATATATCCTATGGGCGATATACAGTTGACACAGGACAGTACAAAAGCCAATGCCTCATAACATTGCCAGCCACAGTTTCCTGTGACTATGCCAGTCACAGTGCTTTAGCACACTGCCAGACTCAGTGCCTTATCATATTTCCAGCCTTAGTGCCTCATCACATTGCCAGCCTCAGTGCCTCATCACATTCCAAGCCACAGTGCCTCATCACATTGCCAGCCTTAGTGCCTCATCACATTGCCAGCCTTAGTGACTCAGCACATTGCCAGCCACAGTCATTCTTGACTGTGAACTTTAGAGATGAATGGAGTGGCACAATCCTAATAGCCCTGCAATGGGCCTAGTTGAGGTTTGATAGATACAGCAGATAAGAATGGTTATCTGTATATTTAAATAATCAAACTTACTGTATGACCTTCTTGCTGTTTTACATACTTCAAAAACAAAGATATTCAGCATTTATCAATATATGTGTTAAGTGTTCAACATAAAGATTATAAAATCTCCCAAAGCATTAAGGGACAAAAAATATATGGACTTCCCACTAGTAAGGACTGCAGCCAAGGCCAGACAGCATTCCCTCCAGTCTGTCCGCTGCTGTTAACTTTTAACATATCACCAGCCAGTCCACTTGAAAAGTAAGACATTTTCAACTACCCTGCCTGCAGGATAATTGTCTCAATGTGACTGCAATTAGTATTGTTGCCAAATTGCAAATGTATAATTAACCCTGACAGTATGTCAGATGGGCAGATGAAAAAAACATTCATCCTGTATCTACTGGTGCAACAAATTCTATAACTGAGCTATTTGAATGTCAAACTTATTTTTTTTCTTTTCATGTTCTTAGCAGTAAAATGAAATTTATGTTATCAACCTATCACTTATAATAGATTCTGTTGTACAGTAGTGATGAGCGGCACAGGTAATATTCGAATTCGCGATATATTTAACAATTTTTTTGCCAAATATTTGACATAAATTTGCAAATTCGAGAATTCGTGATCTCCAGTCATTATTTACTTGATTGCGATCATCGGCAATGTAATATATTCACGATAAAAATTGGCAAGTGGTAGGCAACTTTCCTATTGGTTGCTAGGAATGTTGCTAAGTGCCGATATTCACGATAAATTTGCGATAATCTCTCGATTAGAATATTCGCGATCAACACTATTCGCGAATACAAATATATAGCACTATATTCTAAATATTCATGAATTTTCGAAATGGTGATATTCGCGATTAAAATTCGAATATTCGTGCTCAACACTATTGTAGAGTTACATTATTGGATGAAAGCATTCCAGCACTGCCTGTCTAGCTAATAAAAGTCTAACAAGCTTGGGGCCGCTAGGGTACTGATTATTGGAATTATTTGCCATATTTTTTACACCTTGACCCAAGTCATCTTTCTAGAACAAGGTCTCAACTATCATTCAGTGTACTTGTGACATTTCAATTGCCTCATGAGTTAATAATGGGTTAATGTTGTTAAATGTGATTTATGTAATTTTTTCTATTTTGTAACTTTTAATATCTTTAGATGATGTGTTCCTAATGAAATGATGAGAATCCGATTGGTCAACAAATTAGCAAAGTCAAGCAATAAACTCTTTAAAGAGGACCTTTCAGCAAAAAAATATTCATGGGATACTTACACCATCTTACAGGGCTGCTTCCGCTGATGTCCGCACGCAGTTTTTTTTTTCAAACGCCCCCCCAGTTCGCCCGCAGCGCTCCCGGTATCTTCTGTGCCTCTTATGCTAATGAGGCAACTTGGTTATAGTAGGAGGTTTAATTTAGTTATGGTGGGCGGTGTCTCTTCTCTCTGGCAGCGAGCGCATCCAATGGCAGCGCTCCTCTCTTAGCAAGGGCTCCCTGGCTAAGAGAGGAGCGCTGCGATTGGATGCGCTCGCTGCCAGAGAGAAGAGACACCGCCCACCATAACTAAATTAAACCTCCTACTATAACCAAGTTGCCTCATTAGCATAAGAGGCACAGAAGATACCGGGAGCGCTGCGGGCGAACTGGGGGGGCGTTTGAAAAAAAAAAACCTGTGTGCGGACATCAGCGGCAGCAGCCCTGTAAGATGGTGTAAGTATCCCATGAATATTTTTTTGCTGAAAGGTCCTCTTTAACCTTTACTCCTAATGATACTGTCCAAAAATTGCTCATTTGATTCTCAGGTGCTTGGATGTTTTTGAAAAGACACGCAAACCAGCTATCTAAAAGGAGAACACACCCATTTAGAGAGAGCTGCATAGAACTGTAGAGAGCTTATTCATATATCGTTATCCCAGGGAGCATTGCATGGCCTGTATTACTTGTTACGCCAGTATTGAAACTCTGCACAAGCAGAAACCGTGTCCCTTCCAATAGCTCCATCAAAAACCTTTCACCCAGCCAACCAGTACAAAGCTCTGCACTGACCAGGATTAGGAATGTCAAAAACAGCCTACTCTCTTTCTTTTAGAGCAGAGTTTGGTTTCTTGGCTATCCTTAGTCAGGTTGCAAGATTCAGTAGTTCCATAAGAAGTGTCAGACATTGACATATAGGTGCCTTTACAGTTTTCTTCTTCCTGAAGGCTAGCTAATGTGCATACATTTTTCCCAGACTGCATTGTTTTGTCTTTAAAACTAGTATGTCATACATCTCTACTTTGAATTCTTAAGGCTAGAAAATTAGGAGTTGATATCTCGGTGTCTAGATATACAGATGTAGACGAGCTAAAATTGACTCTGATAACACAAGGCACTGTATACTCAATTTATCACAGTGACTCAGGCTGAATAATAAAAAACAAAGGCAGCATGTAAAAAATGGTTGCATGAGGCGTAGGCCTAATCATAAATTAAGCATATTCTCCAGCAGTCCATGCTTTTGACTGAAATTTACTCCAAGTCATCATTTACACAAGTTTCTTGTATACATTAAGATAAATCTGCTGGGCTGATGGCCCCACCTACACCCATCACCCATCCCTCATGATGCCCACTTTTCGGAAACTGGCGAGGGTGGAGTACAAATGGCAGTCTAAATTCATTCACAGTGCCATTTAAAAAAACTCATAACACTGAGTTTTGCTACTTTTTAAAGCCAAAATCAAGGTGTAGAGGGATGATAAATCTCCCTGTTGTTCTTTCTTGGCTGCAGTTCAGAATTTCTAAAAAGCTTCAGCCATCATGTCCTATTCGTAAAATCTCCAAGGTAAAACAAGGTATAGATCATAATGGAGCAACGTTTTTTATCTTCCTAAACCTCCCCGGACAAGTTTGTCCAGATCAAGATCAATGATCTACATGTGTCTGTGTGTTCTATTTAATAAATGCAAGGCAAAGTCCAGCCTATGACTGTCACTTTTATAACCAAAGTGATCACATTACCCTTTACTTCCATTTAATGTAATACATGCTACACAAAGCTGAATGATAGAATGAATTATTCTGCAGAGGTAATAAATAGCACATTTTCAGAATTAAATAGAAACATATCGTGCAGTGTACACATAAAACTGTCTGAAAAGTAACAACTTTTGGCCCTGTTCTTATACATATGCCCTTATTTAATCTTGAAAACTGATTTATTTCTGTTTGGAAACCTAAATAAATTTACATTAACTGTTTCATGTAAAATAGGCAACAAACTAACAGTGCTAATGGGACTAAATTCTAATTCTCATTAAAAAGTCACTTGTTAACCGTAATGACTGTAATGACATTTATACGCTTGTGTCGAGTTTTTCTAAGTGAAAATAATTACAGTGGTTAATTTAAAAGCGTAAAATTAGAACTGTTACCTTTTATGTTAATATTGTATACATAAAAAGAAGCAGACAAGCATGGGGGCCCTTTTCTTTAAAAAAAAAATAAAACAAACTTAGATCACAACCAGAAAAGATTTTAAAGAGAATTTGTGGCTAGTGAAAAATGTTTAAAATAGCTCAGAATGCTATAAAAATAATATGTATCAATATTAAATAGATGGCACAGCTAAGATATCAGAAAACATCTACCTAAAACCAAGATGCTTGTAAGAAAACCAGAAGGTGCACTTAAGTAGACAGAAAACTTTTTTTATATATTGCATAAACAGACATTTTAACTAAACATACATATGGCAATTCTTGATTAGACTAAGCAGTCATTCCCCCTCTTATACTTAAAGGGGTTTTCCGGGATTTTAATATTGATGATCTATCCCCAGAATAGGTCATTAATATCAGATCGGCAGTCCGACACCCGGCGCCCCCGCTGATCAGCTGTTCGAATAGAAGGCCACGCTCCATGTGAGCGCAGCCTTCCCTTCATTGTTTACCTGCTCGCCATTGACATCGCAGTGATGAACAGGTGTAATTACAAGCCATCCCATTCACTTCAATGGGACAGCTCCTTCCTATACACTTGAATGGAAACGAGCCATCCCATTGAAGTGAATGGGACAGTTTGTAATTACACCTTCTCACCGTTGCAATGTCAAAGTCGAGAAGGCTGTACTCCTGTTACTTTTGTGCGTGTTTGGATAGTGCTCTGTCCTCATCCTGTCTTGTGATTCTATACTGTGATACTCATCTAGTTCTGACTTTGGCTTGGCTATTTGGACTACTCTCCGTCCTTCAGATGCACAGGTATTTCCAGAGAAATATGGTTGAGTTCTCCTGCCTGTGAAATTATCTTCCTAGGGAAATACTGTTTCTGGAATGGCTTTTATCGATTCAGGACAAATTTTGGAACTTTTGATGTTGTTTCTGCTTTGGGTGTAATAGTCTGCGAGTTACCTAAACCCATTCCGGTATCTGGAGTAGACACCACTCCATTTAGTTATGACGATGTGAGCGATCCACTCTGAAAAATGTTCATTTTTTTATGGGCAATTTATCTGCTGACATCATTTTGGGGTTACATTTGTTGAAAAACTATTCCCTAAATTTTGATTGGAGTACTGGGTAACTTGTCAAGTGTGGTCCTCAGTGCCCGAGTCACTGTCTGTCTGTTCAGCTCGCAGGCCTAGGGCTAGAGGAGGGTTCCATCCCTGGGTTTATCCGAGATTTTCAGGATGTATTCTCTAAGGTGGCTTCTGAAGCCTTAATGCCCTATAAAGAATATGACTGTGATATTGACTTGGTCCCTGGAGCCAAACTCCCTAAGGGACAGATATTTAATTTCTCTGGGCCTAAGAGACTGGCTATAAGAGAGTATGTCCAGGATAGCCCAAATGGCACTTCCGTCCATCGGTTTCTCTTGTAGGGGGTCAGCTTTTTTTTGGGAAAGAAGGATGAAGGACTATGTCCCTGTATAGACTATAGGGGATATAAAACTAATAGCATCCAGAGTCAGTACCCCCTTCCCCATATTCCGGATCAATTTAATTGGATTGTTGGAGCTCATTAGTTCTCCAAGATCTCAGGGGAGCTTACAATCTGATTAGAACTGGGAAGGGGGATGAGTGGAAAATTACATTTAACACTCCCGAGGGGCATTTTGAATACCTGGTGATGCCCTTCGGGTTGTGTAATGCCCCAGCTGTTTTCCAAAACCGGGTCAACGACATGTTTCGAGAGTTACTAGGTAATTTTATTGTGGTGTATTTGGACAACATACTGATCTTTTCCCCTGATTGGTCATCCCATGTCCTACATGTAAGAATGGTTCTCCTAAAGCTGAGGGACTCTAATGTATTTGCTAAACTGAGTAAGTGTGAGTTTGGAGAGGTCTCCTTCCTGGGCTATATCATTTCACCTTAAAATGTTTTGTATGGATCCTGCGAAGATGCTTTCTGTTGTCGAGTGGGCCAGACCTCCCTCCCTCAAGGTTCTTCAAAGGTTCCTTGGCTTCACCAATTCTGTCATTGCCAAACAGTTGACTGATTTGACCAGGAAGGGTGCTAATCTTCTCCATTGGTCTCCTGAGGCCTTAAAGGGGGTTTCATTCAGGCATCTGTACTTGTCAAGCCAGACGTTGCACAACCTTTTGTCATTGAGGTGAATGCCACAGAGGTTGGTGTTGGTGCCGTGCTGTCTTAGGGACCATCTTCTCTGACTAAGTTGAAGCCTTGCACTTTTTTCTCTTGTAAATTCTCCTCTGCCCAAAAAAACTATGATATCAGCAACTGTGAATTATTGGCCATCAAGTTGGCTTTGGAGTAGCGCTGGTACTATTTAGAGGGGGCTCAGCAACAAGCCACGGTGCTGATGAAATATAAAAATTCAACTTATTTGGATACAGCTAAGCGATTGAATCTCTGGAAAGCACAGTGGGCCCTGTTCTTTACGCGACTTAACTTTGTTGTGACTTTTTGCCCTGGAGCTGCTAATGTGAAGGCAGATGTATTATCGCATAGATGTTGATGAATGATGAATGCATTGATACTGAGCCTGGTAACATCTTGTCTCATGGTGTCGTGCTTGCTGCCATTAATCCAGATTTAGCAGCTGAGATAAGAAGGTGTCAGGAATTGGCTACCAATGATCTGCCTTCTGGTAAGTTGTTTGTGCCGCCTAACTTGCGCCTTGAGGACTTGGAGGAGTCTCATTATTCTGTTCTGGCAGGTCATCCAGGAACTAAACATCTGGTCTCCTGGGCCTATTGGTTGCCTACATTACAGATAAGCGAATTGAAGCTGATAAAGTGGAATTCAATCCGAATTTCAAGAAAAATTTTATTCGCACCGAATACGAATTTACTTGCGCTTCGTGGTAGAGAATTGATTTTTTCCTAAAATAGCTGCTACACGTGTGAGGACATGGGGCAAGGAACTCTGGGAAGGCGGGATCACCCATATTGACATGCATGCAGCCAATCAGCAGCCAGCCAGCCATGTGATGTCACAGCCCTATAAATATGGCGGCAATCTTAGATTCTGCCATTCACCAGCGAGCTTAGTGCAGGAAAAGATGTGTCTGCAGGCGCTAGGGACAGTTATAGGAAAGACTTGATTGTGGTGAAAAAACGATTTACAAGTGCAGGGAAAGATTACTTAAGGTATAGGGAAAGGATGGGGAGGAATCATTCCACCAGCATTTGTGTTGAACAGGGTTCAGTCGGGGAGTTGACAGGCTGGGTAATAGAAACAATCCTATTACACCTTGCTGCACTGACTGGGAATCCAAATCAATTTCCCATTATACTCCTCTGTAATTACAGCAAACCTGTCTTATTAGGGTGCAAGTGCTGTTTGATACAGGCATTAACAGGGTTTATGACAAAGAAATATTTCTATGTTTTATTTGCCCCTGTGCGGTGTAGTTATATGTTCTAAAGCATTTTTTGGCTTGTATTAGTGGGAAAAAAGGGCTTATTAGCTGTTGTGTAGTGAAGTGTGAAAATTGCAGCCCTTTTTGTTGTGTATTAGTGGCAAAATAAAAAAATATTTGGCGCTCAGCGGTGCAGTTATCTGTTCTAAAGCCCTTTTTTCCGTGTATTAGTGGAAAAAGAAAAAATATCTTTGCCGCTCAGGGGTGCAGGGATATATTCAGAAGCCCTGGATGCCGTGTATTAGTGGCGAAATAAATATATATTCGCCGTCCAGCGTTGTACTTCTCTGTTGAAAAGCCTGTTGTGTAAAAGTAGAAAAAACATTTGGGCCTAATTGACGTTCTACAGTCCAGTAATATATTCGGAAGCCCTGTTTGCCGTGTATTAGTGGGGAATAAAAATATATTCGCCGTCCAGCGTTGCATGTATCTGTTGAAAAGCCTGTTGTGTAAAAGTAGAAAATAATTTGGGCCTAATTGACGTTCTGTGGTGCAGTGATATATTTGGAAGCCTAATTTTCCGTGTATTAGTGGAATTATATTTGCCGTTCATTGTTGCATTTATCTGTTGATAAGCCTTGTGTAGTGTAAAAGTTAAAAAAAGAAAGGCCTATTTGCCGTTCATCGGTGCAGTTATATGTGGTAAAGGCCTTTTTGCGGTGACATTTTTTCTGTGATGCGGGCTATTTTTGGGAAATGTCATGGTGCCTGAACACCTCCTTTTGCTGAATGGACCGAATTACGTAGTGGTGAAATTTGTTATATGAAACAGGCTTTTTTTTAGTCAAATTTATGGGTGATTGCACACCTCCTTTTGCGGTATGGCCTAATTACGTAGTGGTGGAATTTGTAACATGAAACAGGCTTTTTTTTGGGAAAATTTATGGGTGACTGTACACCTCCTTTTGCTGTATGGACCGAATTACGTAGTGGTGAAATTTGTTATACGAAACTGGCTTTTTTTTGTCAAATTTATGGTTGATTGTACACCTCCTTTTGCGGTACGGGCCAAATTACGTAGTGGTGAACTTTGTAATGTGAGACGGGCTTTTGTAGGGAAAATTCATGGGTGACTGTACACCTCCTTTTGCGGTATGGGGACGAATTACGTAGTGGTGAAATTTGTTATATGAAACTGGCTTTTTTTCGGCACATTTATGGGTGATTGTACACCTCCTTTTGCGGTATGGACTAAATTATTTAGTGGTGAAATTTGTTATATGAAACAGGCCTTTTTGGGGAAAATTGATGGGTGACTGTACACCTCCTTTTGCTGTATGGGCTGAATTACGCAGTGGTGGGATTTTTTATTTCAAAGCAAGCTCTGCTCTGTATCTCTTGTGAGGTCAATGTTTCCAACTATGCCCCTCGTGTGATTTACACCAAATAAATTATTTTCAAGTAGAGATCCAAAAATTATGCTGGCGGTATGTACTGTATGCAAGGCATGTGCAACCCCTCTCATCACGCTCATGCTGTTTTGCCCCTGGTTTGCCTGGGTGAACGAAGTCACACAGGGGAGGAAATGTTCTTCATCAAGAAATCGAACCTGGCTTTCTCCGCGACAACTGAAAATCGGAACCTTGGTGACCAATAACGGGAAGAACATGGTGTCGGCGCTGCGTCAAGGAGGACTGAGCCATGCGCCCTGCATGGTGCAGATGTTCAATCTGGTTGTCCAGCGGTTCCTGAAGTCTTCCACCCATTTGCAAGACATCCTAAAAATGGCCAGGAAACTTTGCATACACTTCAGCCACTCGTACACCGCAAAGCACACCATCTGCAGTGGCAGAACGGCATCCCCCAACATCAGCTGATATGCGACGTTTCCACCCCTTCGGAATTCCATCCTCCATATGTTGGACCGACTATACAAACAGAGAAAGGCCATCAACGATTTCTTGATGATCCAAGCGGACAGGAGTAGTCCCCTGTGTAATATTGATGTCAGCCAGTGGCAGCTCATGCGTGACACCTGCCGTTTGCTCAGGCCCTTTGAGGATGCCACGTTATTTTTCAGTCGCCAAGACTACGGGATGAATGATTTGATTCCACTGCTTCATGTCCTGGAACAGATGCTGTAAATCTTTCTGGTCAGGGGAGACATGGTGCCTAGAAAGATGGCGGCAGAGTTAGTTACATTTGTCTGTCAAGATCTCTGTTTACAGTCAGTAAATGGGAACATCGTTTATTGCAAGGATATGCAAACACCAACCGATGAAGTGTTAACCCCCAGAAGCCCGAGGTATCCTCCCGTAAGCTTGACCTCTGCAGGTCGACTATCTGCATTGTGAAGCTTGTCTAAAACAAAAGTCCTGCAGTGCACCACCTTGGAGGAAAAGCTTGATCCAGCACAGGCTGCTTTGTTCCTTCAAAAACAATGGACTCTGTACAGCGTGACACCGATATATAATTCCT
Source organism: Bufotes viridis (assembly GCA_033119425.1). Taxonomy (NCBI): domain Eukaryota; kingdom Metazoa; phylum Chordata; class Amphibia; order Anura; family Bufonidae; genus Bufotes; species Bufotes viridis. The sequence goes on from CM065589.1 coordinate 321,429,008, forward strand.
CATACACCAGACTGAAACAGTATTCCAAGCACCTGTCTGCCCACACAGCTGCCGAGAAGCAGAAGGGTCTTGCCATTAAAGTGGGCTCGGAACTCAACCTAAATGCCAAAGTTTACCTGGACTCAAAATAAATGACAGAGATCCACTGACTGTGCTCATACAGATTTAATCCAAGCCTCCATTCACCAAGGCAAGCGCAGAAGACTGGATTGTGTGGACAGGTTGGTTCTGCGGGACGTACACAGAGGACAATCTATTGGAGGTGTTACAAAAGACATGTACTTGCCTCCCGCCCTTCCTGTAAAACTATTCCGAGGCGCTAACCGCTATCGTAGGGATGTGGTTCAAAAGAAACTTTAACTGTTATTTCAGTAAGCTGGTGATCAGTTCTCAGGACCTTACGTGGCTAGCAGAGATGTGAACTGGGTATGACGTGCCTGGATCAGTGTCAGCCACAAAGCTTGTTTTTTCTGTGCCCGTCGAACCTCGCATGGACATTTCTTATGCCATCCACACAGAGGACTTCAAGACTTTATGGAATGATATTCATAAATCAATGGAAGGAGTCACGTTGGAAGAAGTGAACAATGTCTTTACTCGAATTTCTTCGGACACTTTAGAATCCACTTATCAGCAACCCAGCTCATCAAGGTGACGGCATCTGTGGCATCAGCGCATTGTGAAGGAAAAGTTCCTCAGTAAGGACTACCTAATCCGAGTGCTGGGATTCATCACTGAGCTGGCCATCAATAACATCCAGTATTGAACACATGGACGACTCTCATCTCGGACCTTGCCCACAATGTTCAGGACTCCCCGGACATCTTACATGTCTTAGACATGATCCCTGCAGTGCTTACTATGTGTTATACCGCTTCTTACCATTCTGTTAGAGCGGCTGTGACACCTGCACATACCAAGGCTTATTTATGAAGATTTTCAGGTGTTGTCTGTACCGACCAGTTACCTTCCAGCTGCAATTGTGTAGCGTGCACTGTAGGAATTAGCTGGAGTCAGCTTGTTTGCTGGACTGTCCTCCAGTTATCAACCATAACCCCATACATTTTATGATCAATATGCATTACCATCATGGTCACTCTGACACTGGTCGTCAATCCATTCTTGTTGATGAAGCACTTTTTTTTCAGTTTGCCTTTTAAATGTTGTGGTTTTGACCCTTCTGTGTTGTATTCTATGTTTGTTAAATAAAGTATTTTTTTTTTGTCCCCCGTTCAAAAAAAAAAAGAATTGGCTTGTGATTTGGTAGCCAAAAGCAGGAGTGGGTACAAAACACAGAAGACATGCAAATATTCAATTTACGTGTCCTCTCTGTTTTGGATCAACTCCTGTTTTTTTTTTTTGCTTTAGCAATACTGATGGATCACTGACCAAATGCTGACCGAGTGAAGGCGGATTCTCTACAGACAGGTTGCTTTTTTTGGGGGTTATTGTTCTGACGGATCAGAGGAAGGGCAAAATAATCAGTGACATCAACACAAACTTACTGCTGACACCCTCTCCACTCTGTCGGGGGGCTCTACTTGTTTAAGCGTTTAATAGAACAGGTTCTGTTTACAGCTATGTGGAATCAGCTGACAACAGTGTAAAAGGAGTGCGCTTCTTCTTGACGCTAAAATTGAAGTGTAAGGTGAGTTATTTGGTCAGTTTTGGCCCCGTGACTGCGCAAATAAGTAAAGTGTGCAGTGATTCTAAGAGCGACTCCTGTCATCTGCATGTCATACGGACTCACAATATTATTTCACTACCAAAGCAGACTCCCTATGAGTGTAACTGCAAGGCACAGTGTTCTACACCACTATAAAGGCTTTCAGCAGCCAGGAAATAGCCGTTTTTTAACGTAATTTGCTGCGAATATATTAGGATCAAACCAATTTTTACCGAAAAAATTTGGTACATTTTTGAAAAATTCGCTCATCTCTAGCCTACATGGCTGTGTGAAGTGTGTGCCTTTGTCTCTGCGTGTGATGTGTGGCCAAGGGGTAGGTTGGTCGTCTGGGTTGTAATAGATAGATTCTCTAAGATGTGTTATTCTGTGTCATTAAAAAAACTTCCTACTGCTAAGAAATTGGCTACCTCATTGGTGGATAACATCCTTAGGCTACATGGTATCCCTGACTCCATTGTAGGAGTGTCTAGTTAGTTTAAAAATTCTGGAGGGAGTTCAGCAATAAGTTGAGGATTAAACTCTCATTCTTATATGCCTTTCACCCCGAGACAAATGGGCAAACTGAAAGGGTCAACCAGGTACTGGAGCAGTTCTTAAGGTGCTTAGCTTTGGACTGCCAAAATTAATAGAGAAGGTTTTTGTCTCTAGTGTAGTTTACTATTAATAATCATGTAAGCTCCTCTAGTGGTATGTCTCCATTTTACTGTAATTATTGTTTTATCCCCCTATTTTTGTCAATTGTCAGCTCTGTTAATCTGGCTCTGGATGCTATTTCTGAAGAACAGTGCACAGTCTGGGCCCAGGCTCGTTAGAGCCTGGAAAGACCCAAAGCATCCAGTCTGAACAGGGTAACAAGAAACGATCAGTAGGGCCGAACTTTGAGTTGGTTGATTTGTTATGGCTATCTAGCAAGAATGTACGTTCTGGTAAACTGGAGCCTAAATTTATTGGACCATTTAAAATTATGTCATTATTCCAGTATACTTCCGCCTGCAGCTGGAGTCATAAATCAGAATCCATGACGTATTCCACAAATCCTTACTAAAAAATGTGCCACCTCCTCCACCCAATCCTCCTGATTCTGTAATTATTCTAGATGAGTCAGATTACAAGGTACAGAGAATCCTGGACGGTTCAGGATTCTCTCCAATATCTAATACATTGGAAAGGATATGGTCCTGAGGAGAGGACATGGGTACCCGCTCGGGATATTCATACTCCTCGCTAGTGTTGAGCACGAATTTTCGAATTGCGAATTTTAATTGCGAATATCGTCACTTCAAGAATTCGCGAATATTTAGAATATCGCAAAATATATTCGCAATTGCGAATATTCGGTTTTATGCAAATTTTTTATATGCAAATTTTCGCAAGCAAGAAAAGAATGTCATTATTTTCTGATTGCGTAAATTTGCATAACATTTGCATAAAATTCGCATAAACTGTTATTTAAAAGGTATCTTTTAAATGCCAGTTTATGCAATTATTTATGCAAATTTATGTTAATTTGTATGCGAATTTTCACAATCAGAAAATAATGACTGGAGATTACGAATTTGCAAATTTTCGAATATATGACGAATATTCGCACAAATATTTGCGAAATAACGTGAATTAGAATATTGCCCCTGTCGCTCATCACTACTCCTCGCCTTATTAAGAAATTTCATGCCAAGTTTCAATTGAAACCTGTTCCCTGGGTTGAGAGTCCGGTGGCCCCTCGTAAGACTAATGTGACCAACTTACCTGTCCAGGCTCCAGCGCAATGGACCACGATAAGGAGAAGCCCCGTGAGAAAAGCTGGCATATCCTCCTCTATGTACTGATGCTATTCATTAGCATACATGGCACCAAAATCGAATAGGAGGCACAGAGCCACAACAGAGGAGCAGATCAGTAAACAAAGAGAGCGAGGACATTTCCTAAACTTGGGCTATAGCAAACAAAAACTAATGAAAGGTCCTCTTTAAAGGATAGCTGACATTTTTTTTTTTTTTTTGGAGTATTGGATTCTGGTGATTAATATCACCTTGGTGGCCCTGTTTTAACTTTTCACTATCTATTCAATTACCCCTTAATTCCACATTTTTGTTCCCTGTACTGCCTATTTTTACCTGTGCTTAAAATAGAGTTGCTAGACATCCTCCATCTCCCAGTTTCCTCTGAGGGAAGACGGAGGACGCACACGCAGGCTGTCCTCCTGCCTGCATGCGCGCTCACATTACTGGCCAGAACTGACAGCCAGAGTAAAAGTTGTCAAAAAGCCAGGTCCTCACTATAACCTTCCACTCCCATTCCAACTGTTCTTGGGTCCTCTCCAAGTCTCTTTATTTCCTGGTTCCTTTCGGCATGAAAATATGACCATTTAGCCAATCACTGGATATAATGGGTCACCACTACGACCAGTGATTGCCTGAGCAGTCACATTTCTGTATCATGAGGAACCAAAATGAATGGAAACCAGCGGGGAACCAGAAAGAATCAGAACAGAGACAGCGGGGGATCAGTGAGGTATTACTTTTTTAACTTTGAAATGCATTCTGAGCCTTTAAAAAAATCTGGTGAGACAAACCATTTAAAGTGAATCTCCACCTTTTAACATAATGTCATTTAAAGTCAAATGTTCTCTGCTCTATAAATTCTTAATATATCTTTATAGTGATAATGAGTTCGATTTTTCTAATCAAGAACTATGAACATAGTAAATTATACAATTCTTCCTGCCTGCTGTATTCATTTGCCTAAGCATATACCAACTTCTATCCATTTCATAGGTATTGACCCTCCACTACCTGACCTGTGTCTGACCTCTGTATTGACTGGGCCTGTCCCTGACGGCAATTTTTCCTGATCTCTTGTGCTCTGCACTAGCATCTCTTGACCCTGTGGATCAGCAGTCAATCACACATAGACTACTCCAGGAGTTGGAACCTAGAGGTTCCCCTGCAGCAAAATCCAGATCCTTGTACAAGGGTTAAATGGTAAAAACCAGTGGACTACCAGGGTAACACCCTTGGAGTAGCCCAAAGTAAAATCATTTGGCTGACACAGTGGTTCCACTCCCACTGTCATAACACTATACAATACTTTCAGTCAAACCCAAAGTGTTTTATGCTTTTTGGATCAAAAACTGATACAATGTTTGTAATTCCAGTCTTATTGTAGCAAAATAGGATGCCTAAAAGTGTTATTTATACTTATGTTTTCTAACAATTCAGTTTTATTAGTTAGTAATACCGAAGTACCAGAGCATCTTCTGGTGGGCCCGGGCTCTGTTACCCTAATGGGCCTCAAAGATCCAAGAGGGAAAGAAATTATTTAGCTGCCTTTGGAGCCAATCACTTGCATCTGGGGTTTATTTCCTTGATTCAAAATGTATTAAATTTTATTGATGAAAAAGGGGTTGGACCTTTAGAATAACTTGCCCTCGTAGGCCCAAGGAACCACTGTCTGACACTGTTCATGTCTATTAACATTATTACAATGTACATGCTAATAATCATGATAAGATTGGTTTTGCTATTTTTCATGTGAATATTGAAGAGCATCACAGTTTTATGTTTGCTGCAGCATTATTTTATGGTCTAGCTAAAATCTAACACTCGGACAAACAAATGAAAATACATTTTTGCCCTGTATTTTATTATATTCAGTGGCATCATTTCTGTTTAGCTTCTACGTGAGTAAGTTTTCTTATTTCCACGTGTTATAACTGCACTGATTGTGGCTTTCTGACTGATGTGTTTCATGTGTGTTTTCATGTGTTAAGCATTTTCATCTACTAATTTCTGACTAAGTGTAAGAGTGATGACATAGGATAGTGGGTTTATATATTACTGCTGACAGAGAGAGGTGGGGTTAGAACATCATCGCCATATAAATACTGTATAAGGAGGGCAGCCAGGACAGAGAAAATCCATTCTGCAGTCATCAGCATCTCTAACATAAAGAATGTAATTTAATATAGATGTGTATACCTGTCAGAAGCACAACATGTTGATAGATGCAGGAAGAAAACTGCATTGGTCAAAATTATCTTATCCATATGTTATGAGTCTATAAGAGTTGTTACATAGCCACGTAGGGGATCATTTATTATATTTAAATAGGCCTATATTAGGCATCTTTCGGGCACAGATGGTGGCGCAACGGTTAGTTGGGCTGATATCTGCGACTTCTCCCCGCTCATGCCAGGTCTAGAGTTTTGGGGGTGGAGTGGGCAGTGAAAGGGAGGCCTGCTCCTCTTCATAACTTCGGCAGATCCTCCACCAGCTATGGGGCTTTATTAAGACCAGCTCCTAAAGCGCCGGTCTTAGTTCTAATGCACATGAAACATACATTATGGTAGATTCATCATAGTCTGTTAATACTGATCATTATATTAATAAGATTCTCCACAAGCTTTACAGAAAAGCTTGTCCCCATTCATTGTTAATGGGGACAAAACGTAACTGAACTGGGATGCGGAGCAAGACGGATCCATCATGTCCCACAATGCAAGTCAATGGGGACGGATCAGTTTTCTCTGCCACAATCTGCCACAATAGAAAACAGATCTGTCCCCCATTGACTTTCAATGGAGTTTACAATGGATCCGTCTTGGGTATGTTAAACATAATACAACGGATCCATTCATAACGGATGCAGATGGTTGTATTATCAGTAACGGAAGCGTTTTTGCTGAACCCTGCCAGATCCAGCAAAAACGCTGGTGTGAAAGTAGCCTTAAGTAAACAATGACAATAACCTTTTAATAGACTTTTTCAAAGGTTTTAAATGTATTTTTTTAACGTGATAATAGGTCACAGTGTGATATGACATTCAAGTTTAAAACTGCTTCATCTGTAAACTACATGCTTAACGGAAGGGAGTTTTATGAAAACTGCTCTAAAATTAGTATCATAGATACAGTTACTATTCTAAAAACAGCTATATTTCTTTTATATTGTGTTATATTTACATGTAAAATTATACCTGAGATCACAAGCAATTATAAAGGAATTTAGTATGTCAGAAATGCATTCCTGGTCAAAAAACGTTTGGTGGGAATATTATCCAAAAATATTGATAGAGAGATCTTACTTTATGTTTCCCATACTGCAATGAAGTTGAAGTTCTCAATACATATTCTTCCCTTTTAGAAGAAACCTAGTAGTCATTGGGTCAACATTCAACAATTTTGTAAAAAGGGTCAAAGGGCAGGCACATTCTATTAGTCTTTGAATGAAAATAATATATATTTTCTAATATATCATTCATAATTTTTATGTTGCAATATACACGGTACATTCAGAAGGTACAAGATTTTGTGTATGTATAGTCTAACTCTAAACAGATTGGATGCAGCAAATACAGTTTTACGTCATCGTGGGTCTTTGTTTTGATTGATTCTAGTTTTTCTGACATGAAAGCGCTGTATAGATGCCTTTTCTTTTTGCCTAACATACTGTAGTAATTTGAAGTTGATTAGAGTGGCTTAAATATTCTCAGGCTAAGTATAATTAAACAGGGCACCCAGAGACTGAATTGAGTACAACCATCTGAACCACCGCACAAAGAAAAATAAAACATGGTCCTCACTACACTGGGGCTACATGGTGTTATTAAATCAGATATAAATTGTGGGAAAATCATGTTGGGTCACAAGGTCAGTTTTTTTCCTCCATAAGGAATAACTGGCGTTTACCATAATTTTATGTTGCCCTTCCTTTAAAAATTTAAATGAATCAGCATCTTTGATAAATGCTGGTCTTTGATAAACCCCCCCCCCCCCCCCAATAGAGTTTCATGAGCCAGTCATCAGCCAGTCTCTGTGTGTACATTGATATCAAGTTCATTTCAGTGCAAGTAGTATTGGGATACTATTGAATGAAGTAAAGTGAGAATGGAAGAAATTGAATAAATGCAGCACTCCTGTTGTCTTCAATAATTTTCCAAGTTTATTCACCACATTTTGACTACTTGCTTATAAAAGACTGTTTATGGTTGAAATGTCACAAAACCTGGTAAATAAATTTGGAAGATTATTGAAAACAACAGGACTGCTGCAGTTATTTCATTTCCAGTATAAGCAGGGCCCAACAAGCTTGAGCCTAACATTGCTTGCACCACCACTAAAAGAAATAGAATCAACCACTGCTGAGATAATCATCTTGAGTTCTGCAAAAAAAAAAAAAAATTTTGATGTGTGAATTATGATGTAAATATTCTATTGCTTTTGTATCTAGTATAATATCTCTGTTCTGTGGATTCCTATTAAGTCAGCAGTATTAGTACTGAATATCAATATCACAATGGGAGAGATTTGCCATAACTGTTGCAAGGAAAAACTGCAGCAAATGCCCAAAGTAGTCAAAATCAAGTCTGAATTTTTTAGAGGTCCTTTGCAGAGCAACAAATTGGTTTCTATGGGCAACTTATCCAATTAATACACTTCTCCATTGTGCTAGATTTTCTTAAAGAGTAACTGTACTTTTCAAGAACTTTTGATATGTCATAGTGAAAGGTTTTGACTGGACTATCAGCCAATCCTCCATAGGAAGGAGAGACAGTGCTCAGCTGATTGTTTCTGTCTCCTTCTTTGCAAGACTATTCAGCTCATCACTGATTTATCACTATGATTAAAGATAAGTGAATTTCTCAATTTGTTTCAGATCCAATTCAGTCGAAATAGCCATCAGATGAATCACTAAATTCAGCCGGAATTGAAATTGCCCCAATTGCCCTGAAAAGTCATGTAGGAAGTCTCGGTATCCGTCTATCTGTGGTGTGCCAAACTAAGCTCATGTTTATACATCATTGAAACATTTTTTGTTCATCTAATTTGTATGTTATATCCCTTTCTGATAGGGTTTTTAACAGGGATGCTCTAGGATTAGGCACAGGGACAGGGAACCTCCACCATCAGGGGGCTACCCTGGGCTGAGGATAGACTAGGGTATTACAGGGATAGCATCCCCTGTGGTCCCCTTATCATCCCTTTCCCATTTTTTTCCCTGTTGCCTCATCAATTATATCTTCCCCTATGGGATTACGTCATGTATAGTTAACTAATAGGTACTTTTTGTACTAATACCCATTACTTTGATATTAAAGGTATATTTTTAGTCACTTTTTTTATGTTTTAAACCTGACCTAATCTGTAACGTGATTTGGCTGAATCATTTGAATCCTTTGTTGCTGTGATATCTTTAAAGCAAAGACAGCATTAGTAATGTCAAAGTGGCAGCAACATACAGTACCTTGCAAAAGTATTGACTTTTTTTCGTATTTTGGTGCCTCACATCATGGAATTAACATGGATTGTTTGAGGATTTGCATCATTTAATTTACAGAACATGCCCACAACTTTGAAGATGTTTTTTTTATTTTTTATTGTGAACCAAGCAACAAATAGGACAAAATAACAGAAAAAGTCAATGTGCATAACTGTTCATCTCCCTAAAGTCAATACCTTTTGCGGCAATCACAGCTCCAAGTCGCTTTGGATAAGTCTCTATGAGCTTGCCATATCTTACCACTGGGATTTTTGCCCATTCCTCCTTGCAAAATTGCTCCAGCTCCCTAATTCCAACACATTTACGTGTTTCCCCTTAAACCACTCAAGTGTGCCTTTAGCAGTGTGTTTGGGGTCATTGTCCTGCTGGAAGGTGAACCTCCGTCCTAGCCTCAAATCACGCACAGAGTGGTACAGGTTTTGCTCAAGAATATGCCTTTATTTAGCACCATCCATCTTTCCCTCAATTCTGACCAGTTTCCCAGTCCCGGCTGCTGAAAAATAGGATGGTGTTCTTTGGGTGATGTGTTGGGTTTGCGCCAGACATAGCATTTTTTTTGTTTATGGCCGAAAAGTTCAATTTTAGTCTCATCAGGCCAGAGCACCTTTCTCCATACATTTTGGGAGTCTCCCACATGCCTTTTCGCAAACTGAAAACGTGCCTTTTGTTTTTTGGCTGAAAGTAATGGCTTTCTTCTGGCCAGACTTCCATAAAGCCCAACTCTATGGAGCGTACAGCTTATTGTCATCCTATGTACAGATAATCCAGTCTCTGCTGTGGAACTCTGCAGCTCCTCCAGGGTTACCTTAGGTCTCTGTGCTGCCTCTCTGATTAATGCCCTCCTTGCCCGGTCCGTGCCACACCTAGAGAATGCACTCTATTCACAACAGTAATACAGACAAATAAAATGTAAGCATTCGGTAACATGGCTAATTTAGCTGCCCTGGTTAAATGTGGAAGTAACAAAACTATGCTGAAGATACCTGTCACTACCTGAAATATTACCCAGGTTAAATGTGGAAGTAACAAAACTATGCTGAAGATACCTGTCACTACCTGAAATATTACCCACCACTTATGAACCTATATTTGTAACTAGGGACCTGGACAGCTAGGGACCTGGACAGCAATGGGTCATATCAAAGCTAAGATAAGCCTTTGGGGCAGTTTGTGTGCAGGTCACATAATTACATCCTAATAGACCATAGACTGCTTAGTTCTCTGAATACATTACAATACACATAGAAATTATCAATAATCTGAATCGGCAATTTTTGGAATAGTATTAAGAAAGTGTGTATAACAGTCTCTTACCACATTGATACTATACCAAGGGCTTTATAACTATAACATTTACAAATAATAATCAAGATAGAAAATATATATCTAAAACGATGTCACTTTTTCAAATCTAGTTGCACTGAATATATTGATAACAGTCTAAGAACTATGCATGGCAGATGTGCGAGTTCTTGTTCACCGTTCTCTCTGGCACACAACAGCCACGTCACACATTGTTTTAGCAGGGAAGGGGTTACATTTGTACCAAGTAGAGTGGAACAAATTTAAGCCAGATACTAACCAAGAACTTCTGTGTACAAAGGACTCCAAGGTTGATTTGAGCAATATAAACACTAGACAGACTTCCATGTGTAGAGCACAGTTCTGTCTCTCTGGGATCTCTGTGGTAGTGTAAAATGCGAACAAGTTCAATGTAAGAGTAGACGTATAATAGAGACATCAAGCTTCAAAGGATATAATCACAGATATGTCCAATTTCTGAGTCACATGCTGCCTTCAAACTACTTCAAACGGTGCGATGCTGTCTTAATATTTATGAGCAGTAGTTCTTTGTAATGCAGATAGAAGCACATAGGTACCAGGGATTAATTTTAGAAATGTATTAGTAGAGAGATAACGTGCTCATACATATTAATTATTGTTCACAATACAATCAGAAAAGACAATCTCTGTTATCATTATGGGTCATTCCAAATTTGTTCCAGTGGTTTTTTATACGTTTAACTTCTTGGACAAAAGTAGTGGAAGATTCTAAATCCATAGGCAGTAATATGGAGTTGGTTGCCCACTTACAGCTAAAACAGCTTCCAATCTTCTGAGATTGCTTTCTACATTATTTTGGAGTGTGTATGTCAGAATTTTTTCCCATTCATCCAGAAAAGCAATTGTGAGGTCAGACATTGATGTTGGAGGGAGGGGGCTTGCCTCACAATCTCCTTTGTACCTTATACCAAAGGTATTCAATGAGGTTCAGGTCAGGTCTCTGTGCGAGACAGTCAAGTTCATCCACTCGAAACTCATCCAACCATGCCTTTATGAACCTTATTTTTGCACTGGGGAGCAGTCATGCTGGAACAGAAAACAACATTCCCAAAACTTCACTGCTCCAGTGTCCAGTGGTAGTATGCTTTTTACACCACTCCAACCGACACTTGCCATTTTGCTTGGTGATGTAAGGCTTGGGTGTAGCTGCTTGTCCATGGAAACACATGCCATGAAGCTCCCGGGGCACAGTTTTTGTGCTGAAGTCTATTCCAGAAAAAGTTTCAGTCAGCAGAGAAGTTGTGACTTTTATGCACATCCGTGTCCCTCCTCTGGTCTCAGGTTAGTAGCATCTTTGTATTGAGTTGAGGACCTGAGTAGTGTAAGGCCCAAATTACACACAAGGAACATTTGTTCAGATTTGCTAATGTATCAGCACCTAAAAATCTGTCTGACTTGTTCGAAAAGAGGCGGGCTTATTAGATGGGGCATAATTGTACTGGAAAGGGGGCCATAATTCTGGCGTACAATTGTATCTCAAAGTAAGCCAACCAAAAGTTGTTAGGCTAGGTTCAAATATAAAGGTTGTGCCTGGCCAGTTTTAAGCTGGAGCTGGATACAACTGATATATGTGCACATCACTTCAATGTATAGATCCGGCGTCTATCCACTGATAGCGGCAGACAACTAAACTGAGCATGCAGCGTTTTTATGTCTGGTGCTATTTAGCATCTGGCATCACAACTGATGCTCCAGATGTATATGCATGAGCCCAAAGAAAATTATGGGATCAATTCTGGCTCAGTTCCCCTCCTAGTATTTCTGCTTCATGCCAGAGGGAAACTAAGCTAGATAGTTGGACATATGTGTAGGGGGAACCTTATAGAGTCAAAGAAAAGTGTCCCTGCACTGCATTCATCATCCAACCTAATCCCCTGTGATAAATCTAGTGCAGGTTTAGGCAGCCTGGCTAAATATATAATGCAAATTAGGACTATTTTGGAATATAAAAAGTTGAAAATTTGGACACACTCCATTCTCTATACAAATATTTGCATATTTTGTGACTTTGAGCTACTTTTGAGAAGCAGGGAAAAAAACTGCCGCTGGGCGAGTAGGATTACACCAGATTTAAGGAGAAAAAAGTTGCAATGTCGAGTAAGCTCACACCAGATTTAAGCAAAAAAGTTGCAATGTCGAGTAAGCTCACACCAGATTTAAGCAAAAAAGTTGCAATTTCACTCCAGTAGGGGGATGCTGTTAAAACTGGAGTTACATCTTTAGGCATATTTAAATATGTGACACATTTATAAAACAACATGAAACATTTAAAATTTGGTGCAAATTATGCCAATGCAAGCAAGATTTACTTAAAAATTCCTCTGATTATATTATATATGCAACAATGCATAGATATAATGCTTTTTTTGGCAGACGAGTAGTGTTTTGAAGGGTCAGTGGTATTTTTTGTCAAAATGCAACGATATGCATTTTTCTGGCGTCTTTCTCGATAGGGTTTTCTAAAGGACTTTCAGTAAAAAAAACATTTACAAAATGTCACTAAACAGAAAATACCATTAGAGACAATTGAGGCGTTTGACAATTTTTTGCAAACATTTCTGCAACTGCAATTCATCTAAATGGGCCTTGCAGAATGGCATGTGTCTGCTGCAGAAAGAAACCCATTCATATGTATGGAGCAGATTTTTAGATGCAGAAATTTCTGCAAGAGATCTACTGTGAAAATATGTCTTCAGGCTCGCAGTGATGTAGAAACACTGGCAGTTAGCCAGTATATATCTAGAAGCCAGATTGTAGCTCATAACAGAAGGGGAAAAGTAGATTAGAAGTGGTCGAGCTGTGTCATTTTCAAACTGGAATTATACCGTTTTCTAAAATCTAATTTACAATTCATTAAATGAAAGCCTAAATATAGCATATTCACATATTTTCAATATTTTTATGTAGTTGTAGTTTATTTTTATTTTCTTTTTTTCCCCCTTTGGTATAATTTTTCCTTTGTTGCACCATTTTCATCCAATGCGGGCACTGGCCGTGTGCTCCCCACATCATGGATGCAGACCCATTCACTGCAGTGCAGAACAGAGGGACGGACAATCAATCAAAGGGATTTTTCAACCGGTTATGCTGCCTCCGACATCTCTTCCTGAACAGAGGCACGGAACCCCACGGAAGCACTACGTAATGCTTCCATGGTGTTTCTCTCCATGCCTCTGCAACACAAAAAAAATAGAACATGTTCTATTTTTTTACGGTGTGGACAGATCACGGACCCATTCAAGTTGAATGGGTCTCGATCTGTCCCGGCAGCCGTATGGACATTGCCCGTGCATTGGGGACTGAAAATTGCGGTCCCCAATGCACGGAACGGCCGCATAACAGCCTCAGGGTAGAACCACACAGAGCAGCCATGCTACACTTGGGATGCTTCCACCTGTGGCTGAGTAGCCCATGACCTTATTGGTAACAGCCGCATGGGAACCTGCAAAACCGCACGGCCATTACCAATGAAGACAAAAGAAACAATGTAGAAGTAATAAGTTAATAGGGATGCTGCTGAAGCTCATATGGCTACTCAGCCACAGGCGGAAGTATTCCAAGTGCAGCTTGCCCCTCCATATGGTTGTACATTAAAGCTGTAGTAACCCTGCATGGTCACCGTACTTTGAACAAATTGCAAATTCCAGTAGGAAACAGCTGATTGTGGAGGGGCGAGGTGATGGACTCTCACCGATCAGATAAAAATGAGCTATCCTGAAGTCATCAGTATCAGGAGCCTGGAAAACCCCTTTAATCCTTTTGGGATCCAGCCAATTTTTATTTATTTTTTTCCTACCCACCTTCCGAGAGCCATAACATTTTAAATGTTGCATTCACATAACTGTATGTAGGCTTGTTTTTTGTGTAACACGTTTTATTTTTTAATAGCAGCCTTATGGTAAATATTTTGTATTAAAAAATGGGAATGCATTTGTTTATGGGGAAAAATTGAAAAGAAAATGCAATCCCACCAACGTTTTGGGGTTTTCTTAAGGCATTCACTTAGCGCTAAAAACGTATGATGGCCTTATTCTCTGGGTCAGTATGATTATGAAACCAAATTATATTATATAATTTACTACTTTTAAAGTAATAAAAACCTTTGCAAAAAATATTTAAAAATTAGAATTACCCTATTCTGAAACCTATAACTTGAGTTTTGTGAGAGCTTGCTTTTTCTGTGTGAGCTATAGATTTATTAGCACCCTTTGGGGAGTAAATAGGACTCTTTGGTCACTTTTTGGTTACTCTCTATATAATATGCAGCAAACACCCTGCACCAGGGGCAAACAGTCAATGGAAGCAGACTACTCAGCTGCTACAAGGCCCAGGGGGAGGGGAGGCAGAGAAAAAAAAAAAGCATTTTCTACAGCCAATGCAAAGAGATTATTTACAGCGCCCATTCAAGTAAATTTCAACTGAATAAATTCCTATGCACTGAGCTCCCCCTAGTGGTGGTTGTAGGCAACTAGCTTTGTTATAGAAGGAAAACAGGAGACTTAGCAATATATTTTGTAGTTGTCTGGTGTGAATACCTTGAGATATATGCTGTTCAGAATGAGCACTATATTTTTCAGGTAACTGTTCTACTTTACTGATATTGAAGTTGGATAAAGTGGGTGAGGTGGAGAGCTACTTTGTGATTAAAATTCCAATTAATTAAAAAAATTAAACTCATCAGAAATCTTGGGAGTTGTGGTTTGCATTACCTAGGAGTGATTGTCATATCTGTGCTGGGAAACTGGGTGTGGAGCCCATACTAAGTTTTGCTATGGGGCCCTATGTGATTGTATATTCCTGCCCTGCACCGAGTTACCACTGCATAGTCCAAGCTTACAATGTCTAGTCTAAGTTTATACTGTCTAACAATTAGACATATGTCCAACCCTATAATAGTTCTACTGTTGCTTGTGGAGTAGGACAGAGGTCTATAGATATTGAGGGGTCCATAAGCTTGACCTTTACTTGGTAAAGAAGACAAGCTTTTTCACTAACATTTGCATTTCTTTCAAATATGAATTATAACAAATGGCAACAAACTTGAGTTGCCACACAACATGACCAACACATCCAATGAACAATAAAAGTGCCAATTTACTAACTACTAATACCAACTGGGACTAGGACATCAAGAAAATAAAAATGCAACAATACAAATGAAAAAGATAAGGTTTGAAGGCCAATCCACTAGGATGAAAATATCAAATGTTCATGTATTTTGTATTAGCAGTCACTAGGCTTGAGCGAATCGGGCCTTTGGATCGTGGCTCTGAAGTTGATTTGTTTGAAAACCTTGGTTTTAATGCTGTTTCCATATAGCATTAAAATGTATTGGCTCTTTGGAGCCAAACCTCGTCTCAGTTGAAGTGGCGCAAGACTTCGTTGAATTTCTTCAGTATTCCAATGTGCTTATTGAAAAACATTTTAAAATAGGAATCTGAAGTGGGCTTTGGTACTGGCTGTTACCTCGGTGCCACAGCCCACTTCGGATTCCTATTTTAAAATGTTTTTAATACACACATAGGAATACCGAAGCAATTCACCGAAGTTTCGCTCCACTTCGGCTGACACGACGAAGTTTGGCTCCACAGAGCCAATACATTTTAATGCAGTACAGAATCAGCATTAAAACCAAGGTTTTTGATCTAATCGACTTTGGATCTATGATCCGAAGCTCGATTCACTGAAGCCTAGCAATCACCAATAAAAAACACAGACAGTTTAAACATCACATTTGTGTCAGATATATTGAATTCTCATAAATACTCAACATTTTAAGATATTTATCTAATTTTGTGACTTTGTTACATTTATTATAATTATTATTAATGTTTGTATAACATTTAATCTGTTGAAATATATATAGATATATATGTGTGTGTGTGTGTATATATATATATATATATATATACATATATATATATAATGTTTTCTAAGGTTTTATTTAAAGACAGAAACGCTTTAAATGTTTGGTTATACCAGCATGTATAACTATGTCTTTACAGCGTCTATAGGCTTTATCAAGTTGCTAACATGTCTGTAGTGAAAAAAATAGGGGTAGTAGTATTTAGAAAAAATCATTTGTATACATTGTATATGTATAGATGCAAAAAAATGCATTCAAAGGGATGGCACAATTGAATGTCACTATCCCCTAGGGAGAAGTTATTTAATAATTTTTACTAAGATATATTAGAGAACCAGCACCAGGCACATATTTTACAGCATGGCCAGACATCATTACAAAACAAACAAGAGCAGGGAAGTAGTCTTTCAAAGGGATCAAATGTGTGTTGTGCATCTGGAATCTTGTTGAAATCTGCCTGCAAGTGTTACAAATAGTCACAAATCAACACAAGATCTTCTTTTGTTTTTTTCACTCCATGAATTATGTTTCAAGAGACTAAAATATTGCTCAGTAGAGATAAAAGACTGGATCACAGGAGCGCTTCCTATGTACCTATTATTTTCCTGTAGCTTTAGGGCTGACATATTTTATATATCTTTTCCTTTTTATTAATGTGCTGCCTGCAGCATTTAATCATTGTTGACTACTCACTTAGCATCACATATCGGATCACAGTAGAGGTAACACTTTGGACATTTATTTATCAAACATCAAAGGGAAGACGGAATAGGGTGAATTATTAAAAGAAAATAATATATTATACTGTCTGCTCTAAAAAAAATGTAATTGTAACTAAAGATTTAAATAATTCTGCAAATCTGTAAATAAAATTTTATATATCAATTAAATAAATTACCTGATTTTAACATTGCTTTTAAATATTGTATGTCTTTTTTTTATAATTTATTTCAGGCTTACACTATAATAAAAAAAAATGCAAAAAAGGCACACAATGTTTTATTTTGATATATATATATATATATATATATATATATATATATATATATTTAAACTACAATGTATATATTTAAATATTTGCTTCAAATATGAATTACACTTATAATTTAATTACATGTGACACATTCTGCTTTTGCACACAGGCATTACCTAGATTGACAATACGTATTTCACTTTTATTTGTAGTTACTGTAGTTATACAAGGACTTTGGGATATAACGTAATAGATTCAAAAATGAAATGCTTCAGCTCTTATTAAAACACTTATTGGAATCATAGATTTCTTCAGTTTTATATATTGGGAATTAAATTAGTAATATATGTCTTTCAAAACTAGGAAGTTTTATAACTGACACATTCCAGGAGGTTATCTACATTACATCTATTGCTATTATCCAAATTAAGTTAAGTTGAGTTTCACACTTGAAGAGAAACTTTGCTTTAAAAAAAAGTTGGGCCCATTAGAGATAAGACTTGGTTCTCAAAAATAAAATGTTCCAATAGAAACATCAATCCGTTTCAGTGCCTAAGAAAGTGACATTGGTAATTTATATTGCCACATCCATGCACTGTATATTGCTCAATAATAAGTTACATGAGCTGAACGCTACCGAAAAGAAAGGTTAATAAAATACTAAATTGTGCTATTAAGAAAACCAGTCTTTGTGTCTGTTTAACCAATATGTGCCATCAAATAGAATTAATTTGGTGATAATTTAAGAAGTCCCAGATTCATCTCATATATAATTATAATTTAAAAAGTAATACCACAAGCACATACATGCTATGTACAGTGTGTATGAATATATATATATATATAGATATATATATATATATATATATATAAGAAAAACGGACAGCACTCCAAGGATCCAAAAAGTAGGAAGGTTTATTCACCCATATGGTAGGAAAACAAAGTTTCGGCTCAACAATAGAGCCTTTCTCAAGCCACTTGAGAAAGGCTCTATTGTTGAGCCAAAACAATTTTTTCCTATCTTATAGGTGAATAAACTGTCCTACTTTTTGGATCCTTGGAGTGCTGTCCGTTTTTCTTTTTTATATTGTGGGTAATTGCCTATTCCCATTGGACGTGCACCCACATACATTGCTGTCTGTGCTGCCACTGTTTATATATATATATATATATATATATATATATAGGAAGGCTCATGTGAGCCGAAACGTAGCATTTTTGCCACCATATGTGTGAATAAAGTTTTTATTGTTTTCACTATTCAGGTGTGCAGTCCAACTTTTTCTTCTTTTTATATATATATATATATATATATATATATATATATATACATACTAATATGTGAATATTTGTGCACCAACATTTTTATGACCAACAAGACATTATGAGGCCTATCAATAAAATGTGTTCAAAGCCAAGACAACAATACATGCCCCAAACCTTTGGTTCCTGACCATAACCTAAATGATATACTGAAATAAACATAGTACAGTTTGGAAAAACCACAGAGAAAAAGATAGATATCGTTTACCCTTCTACCTATATCTTGCGTACATTACAAATAGTTTTTTTGCTTTTAGTGTTATAAATAAATCTCATGAATTACTAATGACTTATTAAGGCATTTGTGTATCAAAAGTTGGTGGAAATATTAGTATAAGTTGACCTTCAAATGCAAAAACTATGTGATGGGGTATCTCTGTAGGATACATATAATACTAGCTTAGCTTATCTAAATACACTGAAAGTAAACTTTTTATAACACAATCGGAATAGTAAGATTATAAGAAAGGCATTCCAAGGTCTTTCACTTTATAAAGTCATCTTGACTGGGTCATTTAAACCTTCAGATAGTGAATTAATAAAAAGAGCCACTTAAGCATTCCTCATGTGAGACAAGTGAAACATTGGCCCAATACAAATGTAAATCATACTAATGTGCCCCTCCACAATATTGTTGGAGTTAATAACAGTCTTATGTCTAAATGCCACTAACGTGTTAAACAAGACTACTTTATATGGGACATTGCTAAAGCAAAACAAACATATTTCCTAATAAGACAGAAGGATAGAGTAATGTTATTTTATTTAATGAGCGAGACCAGATTGCTTCACCATGTGGGTCTGTTTATGAGATTACAGTATATTGAATGGAACAGCTAATGATCAACTAATTTATTCTTAAGTACCAGGAAACAAGGAAACACAATTTCAAGTATGACGATGCAGTGACTTCTGGACTTTATAGTAGGATAGGATCTCACAGCCCATACATCTGTCATTAATATGATATATTATAGCCATCACACCTACAAAGAAAAAAGAAGGAGCTGGAAAGAAAGCATTGCAGGTGGCAGAAGGATCATTGGAATCATTGTATACTGGCAGATGCATCAGAAAAAAATAAAGAACATATTTAGCACACATTGACATTCTGAGATATGCATTTACAAGCTCCTCAGATGGTCTTTATCCATGTGTTTTTGGGAAGCAGAACAATAGAAAAGTAAGGTTTCAACATGCTCTTTTATAGGGCATAACATACTCACAATGTGCAGCTTTATGTATGGATTTGGAAATTTTGCTGTCAAAAGTTGACCAGCATCATCCCCTTTTGGGTCCCTATAATTATTATTCACTGAGTGGACTGGA
This sequence comes from Bufotes viridis, assembly GCA_033119425.1. Lineage (NCBI taxonomy): Eukaryota > Metazoa > Chordata > Amphibia > Anura > Bufonidae > Bufotes > Bufotes viridis. The sequence continues at coordinate 321,448,807 of CM065589.1, forward strand.
TGGACCGTTCTAGTTCTAACCCAGGATTTTGCTAAACCACAGAACTCCGCAGATTTCTGTCAAAAGTCTGTGGTAAGGGAATATATAGGGCAGACAGTAGACATTCAGTTTACCCCCCTATCGTTCTACTTCCTGAACCTTTAAAAACTATGGCTTTGAAATTTGAAAGAAGCTTTGTGGCAAGCTATACCAGTCTGAATAGACCAGTGTAGGTCAGGTAGCGGAAAGAAGTCTATGTCAGTTGAGTAACCAGTGATAACTGGAGACAGAATAGTTGCGAATCATAATGAAAAATAGTATTTTGTATACTATTAATAAAAAGTTTTTTTTTTTTATTAATTGCACATTCTGAGCTTTATGGGAATGATTTAGTGATTTAGCCTAGATTGCTATGTGAAACTTCCCTGTGATCGGTACTACTGTGCTGGCAAAACTGTTGAACAATTAAAATTGCATTGTGGCTAGAACTTGCTCTGTGGCACTGGTACTGATTTTATTTAGGGTTAGTTCTCAGCTTTAAGTGAGCAACAGAGCTTGTTTCCAGACTTAGTACTCATTTATTACTCAAGTCCTAACAAAACATACAGTATGAATTTTAAGAATTAAGATTAAATGGGAACCAAGACAACATAAAGGTTTAGGTTACCTGATCTGATTTTCAGCGTAAGGGGGAGATTTATCAACGTTTCTATTCCACAAAAGTGGCCCAAAAAAGTTGCAGATTATGGCGCATGCCATATTTGTGAAACAATTTGCAACTTTTTGAGCTTCAACACTTTTTAAAAGTTACAAGAAAAAGGTTGGGGTGTAGCAGGAGAGGGCATGTCCAATCATGGCCCAATAGATTGATTATAATTTACACCAGAAATGAATGGAAATTTAGGCGAAATCTATACCAGCTCCTAGCTGGAATATACTTCCGTTTCTGCTCCATGGACAGAAGATGTCTGTGCCTCTTAATAAATTTGGTGCATCTTACTCCAATGCTGCTAAGACATAGGAAATGCCAGTCTTACTAAATCTTCACCCTTGTGTCCATTCGTTTGATTACATCAGACTGACATTGAATTCAGATCAGTTTATTCTCCCTACCTTCTGTTCTAAAAAGATCACAAAACATGTTAAATATCCACACTGTCCATATCGTACATACTATATATATTAGAAAAGGGAAAGTTATTCCAACTTAGATCATGTGATTTGTCAATATGAATAACCAATACTCAGAGCCTTAGATAATTCTGTTTGTGACAGAGATTTAAACAGAAACTGTCAAAGGGACATTTTCATTAAGAATCACATTAATCATTAGAATGGTGTTAATTTCCTAAAATGTTAGCCATAAGTATTTGCATATGGCTTTATGCTTATTCAAAGGTTTATTTGCTATTCTTCTCCTGTTTCTTTAACTCTGATTTAAGATAGAGTAGAGCATATGGAGAAAATTGTTGGGGTTCTTCTGATCTAGCCTGAGAAGGGAACAGCTACAATAAACAGTCCTTCAGTTGCACCTAAAACCTGGTCCAAAGTCATTCGAACCTTATACAATGTTAGAGGATATCAAGTGATACACAAGGATTTTATTGTAGCATAATCAGTTAAAGTACTTTCTTCCCTTTTTCATAACACAGAAAAGCTCCAATGAGAACATATTTGGGGCTCATGACTGGATCTTACAAACAGACTGAACTCTATTCTTAATCCCACAATTACTACAAGACTATGCACCTCATGGTTGCAGACCGGATTATTTTTTCTGGGCAAATTATCAAAACTCATGGACAACTAATATTTTTAAAGTTAATTTGTAAAACCATAAGTGATATATGTCCACGCTACAGCCCAGATTATTGATATGAACACATTAGCAGAATTCCTTGTGAACTGTAAGCTACTGATAATTACAATAGTCTGTACGAGCAACTCCATCTTCAAAAACATCACAAAGCATGCTCTATTTTTACAGACTATAAAGCAATTTACAGAGGTTTGACAACCCTGTTATGCATGCCTCCAGTACATTGGCAAAAGCATGTTGACACTCAAGCATGACACCCATATGTGCACCTCACTAACATCACATCAATGTCATCTTGCCCTTCAGACTCTTTTGGGAAATCTTTCCTTTAAATTTAGGAACACGACTGCAAGAATTTACAAGAGTATCAGTGAAGCCAGATATGCAGTCCAGTTTATCCAACGGTGTTTCATAGGCTTGAGTTCACATCCCTTTGCAGACCAGTCATACATCTACCATGTCAAATTATTTTAAATGACCTTGATGAAAAGGAAATGGGTCCTCCCAAAGCTATTGCAAGAAATCGTAAACAACACAATATTCTAAAACATCAGTTGTAGCAATAAAATTTCACTCGAGTGGAACTAAAGGCCTTGTTAATTTCTCAAAAAAACTATTTTTATTACCAAACATTAATAGGATTACTCATTTAGGCAATACGAGTTTCCCTGGCATTCACAGATTCATTCATCCGACTGCCAGATAGCTAGGGGTGCAAAATCTCTCCAAAAACCTTACCACTGCTCAAATAGTGTGCTTTATACCACTCCAGCTGATTCACATTGTGCACATCGATCTACGGCTTATGGATAAATGTTGAGCCTCCCAACCCAATCTAGAAAGCTCATCATATGCCACATTTTTCTCCACTTAGTGGTTCCCTTCTGGGAGCTTGCATGACTTCATGCTTGTTTTTACAGTTCTACATTTGACTTATTCTGGATGTCCGATCCTCAAGCCTAAAATCTGTTCTCACAAAAAGGCTCAGTGTTTCCCATACAAACAAATTACATTCAGGCTTGTAGTTTTCTATAATGGGTTACAAACAACATAAAATCATGATCTGGTTGGTTTCTATGGGCAACTCAGAACATGTTTTCAGCATTTGTTTTTTGATAAAATTGATTCTACATTTAGTATAATATTATCCTACAACACCTCCTACAGGGACATAACCCTAGAAATCACTGTTTTTATGCAGGGTATTCCTGAACTAGTTATAATAGCAATAATGAACTCGGTGCCAATGAAATTTTGTCTTGTGCTAAGTGCAAATGAGAAACAATAAGGTGCACATTCTGTAACATTTCACTAGACAAATAACTGGTGCAGGGAGCTGTTTTCAGCACTGGACCCTCTTTTATAGCAGAACCATTACTAATAAATAAAATAAAGCATATGGCGAAGAAATATTATACATTAGTATGAAAATTCTTTAAAACCCAAGCATCATGTACTACAAACATGCCTTCCTCCAAGGTGGTAAACCACCAGAGCATTTTTTAATTTTGCATTTTCATGGTACATACAATGTTCTTGGTAGCTGTCTAATAACCACATTATCTAAAGACTATAAGACAGGTGGGTACAGCTCACATTGCAATGTTTCTGTACCACTGAAATTATTGAGCTGCTTGAAACTATTATATCCAGTAGGATTTTTTTTAGATATTTAGCCAGTCCCATTTGAATTCAAAGCTTCTTAACTTCTAGCTTATGTTCCATTGATTTTATTTTATTACACTAAGTATGCCCTATTTCATTCACTATTGCAACCCTTCTTGCATTTCCATATCTACACTTCAGGACTTGTCTTGTGTTTATAGCAGATTCTGAATCATTTCCAATTGAACAAGTTATACTCGGAAACATTTAAACATAGAGGAAAATTTACCCTTTTCATAATGTCTTGACAATTACCTATGTGTGGATATAATAGGATACTGTATATTTAATGTACTAATATGATAGTAGAAATGTAATGTTCAGTTCATTAGAAATACAGGGTGATAGGTGGTTGTGGAACATACACTAAAATGTTGGCCTATTCCGGCTATGAAGCTAGTAGATAACCAGCCAAATTGCATAGAATCAGATGGTCTGATTTGAACTTTCTCCGGGTAAAAGTAGAGCTCTCAATATAGCCTTCCCTGGTAAAAGCTGGTATAGAATAGAATAGATAGATAGATAGATAGATAGATAGATAGATAGATAGATAGATCAAAATATTCTTCAATAAAGGTACCCAAATGGGAGCAGAGTGTAATAATGACCAATCTATGAACCATAAATTTCGATATTCATTCTGTAGTATAATCCACTAAGAATACATTCATTTTGTAGGGATTGCTATGATACAGTTTTCATTTCAATTACTAGTTAGGGTACAGCCACACGATCAAAAATTGCAGTTTTGGAAGCCAAAATCCAAAGTAAATTTAAAAAAAGAGAAGTCATATCTGTCCTTAATACTTTCTCTCCTTTTATGATCCACTCCTGATCTGGGCTCCCAACCTGACTGTGTACCCTTAGTATAGGTATTCCAATGTGCGTTAGACACACACAAATGTGAAGATAGTGATCAAGCAGCCTGTAAGTACTTTGGTCAGACCTATTATAATAGTGCACATTGTGAGCAAGTACATAATGGTGATTTGAAGCAGGTCTTACTCTTATAATAATACTTGAGGTCAGTTTTTACTTTGTATTATGCCCACAACATTCAGATGCCTCAAGGTTCTACTGAACTGACTATAGATCACCACTGAGTTGTCTGGTGACACACAGGGTGGTTCATGCCCTGCCGCCATAAATAATACAAATGTGAAAATGCAGTATTGTGTCCAAATAAAAGGTGTCTGTAGAGTCATTACATGTTGCTATTAGCATGATATACAGTAGCTGTCTTCATAGTATATCACTATCTGGATATTCTGGAGATAAAGTACATTCCCCTGCATCCGTGTTGTACCTAATAGGGTCACTATACTGGTAGTTGTTAGGAGGTGCAGAAGCTATAATACATCAGTGTTCAGAATAGTACAATACTTTCTCTTTATATGAGAAATATTGCATTTCAAACAGGACTGCTAGCATTTGGACTATTATTGACCTTTTTGATGTAATTAAAAAAAGTCTGACTGATCTTCTTTGGTAATATTGCAATAAAGTTTTGCAATAAAAAATTAAGGAAACGTACACATGCAAATTTCTGTGACTGAAAATCAGATCTATTCATCAAAATGGGCTTGTGGGAACCTAAAACAATAGGCATGAATGGTAGTAGATAAATCCTCAGCTGTTATTTCAATTCCCACCATATCTGTTAAAGCAATGCACAGCATATCATAGGGCAGTGGTCTTCAACCTCTGGCTTCATACAGGTCACAAAATTACTATTCTTAGCATGTCCTGTATGCCGCACATGCAGTTTTGCCTCAAATGGACAGTCACATGTTGGAGACCACCACTAGAGTATACCATTAGGTGAAACAAGACGCTGATCCTCAAGGGGAGCATGATGGTAATATTAGTCGACAAGCACTCACACATTGAGATATATTCCACAGAAAAAAAGACTGTAGCAGACATAAATACTTGTGATCATTTTTTGGGCTATAAAATAGTTACTCTATAGTTAATTTATACAATGTACCTTGAAGTCTTTTTTTTCTCGTTGCAAAGAGAAAAAAAATAGCCAGGATATAAAAAATGAGTCTGCCATTGGATTTTATCTGCTTCACACTATCTACATCAGTGTAATGTCACAAAAAAGTATAAAACCCTACAATAAGACCAAGCACTACTTGATAGGCATCAGCTTCACCTAACTGCTATGATACTATGATCTTAATACCACAACTACTATTTAGGTCAGTTTAAGAAATATTCATGACTTGACTGACTACAGAATGGGGAAACTATACAATTCTGGATTATCATGTTTCTCCTACAGAGGTTTAGCTTTAAATTAAACCATAGTTTTGGGTGGCAGGAAATTAAGAGAAAGGCATACAGTATATGGTTTGCTGGGTCTGAGATGTAATTTGCTGCTGCGCTTCCATTTCACCATGCAGTCTGATAACTAGGAATGTTTACTTAGGAATTCATTTAGAAAACTTCCTGGCCTGTAGATCACAATTTTACCTGTAATCAATGGAAACCGTATATCTGCGTTTTTTTATTTTTTTATTTGCCTCATCTAGCAGCCAATAGACTATAATAAATAACATACGATTCTAAATCCCATCTGGTGCCACTTTGGACCACAAGAAAAAAAAATATCTTTAATTTGGAAAAAGCATTTTACTTCTGTTGAGGATTTTTTGATACTAAGAACCCCAGTGCTGTTTTCCTAATGATGAAAAAAAAGGTAATTTAGAAACAAGGAGATGGTTTTAACAAGCACAAGATGTTTTTAACACGTACAATTCCATGTGACCCCAGGTCTGCTTTGTTGAACTGATTTTTATTACAATTTGGTCACTGAATAGCAAGGAGCAGACCACTTGTTAAAAAAAAAGAGCCTCGTTCCAGCAGTCAGTCCTCACAGACAATAGAGAACTTGAGCTGAACATGAAATTAAAGCTTTATTCAGTGTTCGTTAACACCAAGACGTCGGCCAAGAAGCTGTGCATGATCATGCAAAATCAGTGGCTGAAATGTAAGGCATAAGGGTAGTGCCTGCATTATTAAATTTCCTTTATTCCATAATGTTAATGCACTCTAGGCTCCTGACTCACTGCCGGCCTTGTCTCCAGGCCAATAATGTGTAAACATATTGCTTGTAGCAAATGAAATAACTTAATTAGAGTTAAATTGAGAAATTCCCAGTTCACCCTTCCCTGTTTCCCCCATTCTTGAGGGGGAACAAAAAAGGAATAATTGACAGAACAAGCAGACCTGTAAGACGGCTGGAAGATATAAGTAGCAGGTATAGGGCTTCTACACAAATGATTAGATCTGTAAGATTTAGCATTTCCTGCTCCTAAGAACCATTTGCAATAATTGACATGACACGAGGGTACATATCTCTAAGGGAAATATAGGAATACTAATCCACGTGTCGCTAGTACGGTACCAGTAATGAAGACGATAGCATTGTAGATTTCATGCCCTCACCCAGGTGCTAGGGAATGGCAAGCGCCATTTTGAGCCCGAATTGTTATAACTGTGGCTTTTACAAGTGTGACACGGAGTGCGGTTTTGTAAATTTGAATGCACATATTATGCCACCATTATAAAACTGGAAACTGAACAGCACATCTGACAGCAATCCATGGATTGGGTTTCATTAAACAGTGCACTGCTTATATTGCAGCCATGCACTAATAATAAAACTGAATTATCAGTGAATATGGCAGGTACATTTGGGACGTGTTCTTCAGAATAAACTCGTTAATATTATATATGAAAATATAAATATATATATATATATATATATATATATATATAGTTAATACATTATATGTATATAATTACGTAGTTGGATGGATAGTGATAGATATACAGGTATAGGTACATATATATACATATATATATATATATATATATATATATACAGTGTTAATGTACAATGTCTTTATACAATATATATATATATATATATATATATATATATATATACATACACTAGCTATTAAGGTATAAGGGTAAAGGTACATGCATGCTGTAAATGTTCTGCACACTTATAATATGACAATAAACATCATTTTTCATGGTGTGTATTGTCATATGATATGTGTGCAGAACATATCATATTTGAAATTCATTATATGTGTGCAGAACATATCATATTTGAAATTCATAGTTTCACAAGTAATAATGCATCAATCTGACCTTGCTATTTGTGACCTAATGCTATAAAACTACTCCTATGCCTTTTCTAGCAGATATCTTACATATTTTCACACAGGTCCAGGACGTGCTAATGGTGACGAACAATATGATAATTCTACTAGCCATTATCATTTCTTAAAAGCAAAACCTTCAGATGTATACACTGCTGCAGGAAGCGTACCTATTATTGCTTTCCTATTATTTGCAGAAGGGACCCATATCAGTATAGCTCACACAAGAACATTAGTTTAGTTTAGTTTTTTTTTTTCTTTTTGCACAGGTAAAATCTGCACAGAGATCCAATAAGGTATTGTCAGCTGAAAAATGAAGACGTTTGGACAGGAGTTCTATTGAAATAAGTGGCACAGTCTTCTAATTACCAGATCACATTACCAAGCTAGAAACTATACCGTAACCCGCTTGCCACACAAACCTCACGCCTGGATACAAGCATTAGCATATATTAAAACAAAGGTGCATACATCTCTGTAACACAGGGTCTGATGTGGACGGGAAATACTGAATTCAGCCCCATAGACAAAAAACTTCCTATATCTTAGAGGCCTGGGGAACTAATACATGATTAAGGGTAGCTGGCATTGCAGAATAGGTACCAGATTCCTGAGATGCTCAGCTAGCATCTGATCATCTGCGTCCAGCTGCTGCTTAATACCATTCCCTAAGTGATTCTCAATTAGTATATTGCTGCAGGCAACACATGCAAAGCTTGACCACTTGCGAACCTCTAGAAAGATTACATTTTCTGCCTTTCTTCAACCAAGTCAAATCAGGAATTCACAGAACACCACTTCAGCCCTCCTGTCTGAACTTCAGTCTTTGCATCCTCCGTGCACATAGATGTCATTTGGAGAAGCATTATTGTCCCCAGGTCACTGTACTAGGGTGAGTTTGCGCACGTGATCTTGTGTTGCTCAGCTTTGTATATTTTCACTACCTTTTAAAACAATAATTCCAGAAAGAGTTTTAAAGACACAGCGGAAGCACTGCCAATCCTCCGGCAGAACGATTTATGTGTACGTACCTTTTCAATTTAACAAGGTCTGTTCCACAACTGCAGTCTCTTCATATGTTATAGGCTATACTTTGCAGCTGAAAGCTGTACCACTACTGTTTAAATTTACATTCTTGTATCCGGTGCTTTCATCTCCATCTCTTTTTTATGATAGGGGAATGTCATTTTATTAACCTTATTTATTTCTTTAGCTTTTACACTGAAAACACTTTTTATCTATCTTTTAAAATGCAACAGAATTGTCAAATACATATATATATGTTGAATATATATATAAATATATATATATATATATATATATATATATATATATTAGACATAAATATGTACAATTATTATATAGACTAACTATTTAGCAAGGAAAGAGAATAAAAGTTAGAATTAACCTATGACACGTTTTATAATTCATCACGTAAAAGTAGTCAAATTAAAATGTCCAAATTAATGATACATACATGATATCATCACAGTTCCAACTGACATTAGCATATATTACTGCTACACACACTACTATAGGATTGCAGCTTTCAATTTGTCCATAAACCTGCCAAGTATTGTCATAAAGAAATACAAAGAATATTACTTACAAGTCAAGGAGTTCACAATTAACATGCATATCCATAGGAGCACTAAAGTGATCATATTTCAAGGCTTTTTAGATCCACTTGAGCACTTAGAAAAAAATTCCACCTTGAATCTTGTAAGTTCCTGAAGATTTTTTTTCCCCTGGAATGTCCTGCTGTAGGAAAGTTGCTTATCTACGTGCTTTTATTATAATATAGATTTTTATATGAGCTAGAGAAATAAGCGAAGCATGTATAAAGAAAACAGACAGCTTGTAGGTTAGGAAAACCCTTTTGCAAGTCTGAGCAACTGAGAACTGACAAGCTAAATATGCCTGTAGCCCCATTCATTTCCCCGCCCACATGGGTTGCCAAAATTACCAAGCCCTACAGAGCTGGAGAAGACATTCTTTGCTATTCCTCCGCTGCCCCCTTTTTGTCATTCCCCCCTCTTTTTACTCCTTACGTCTGCTGACATTTCCTGATATTTTTTTTTTCTTTTCACTCAAGCTTCGTAAAAAAAAACCTTCAGATGTGAGTCACGACCAGGAATTGTCTGAGTCGTTAAATGAGGTCACTTACAACATCACTTTTCCTGCCAAGGTTTAATTTGTGTCGTCATTAAAATATTAGACTGGTGATGGCGTTAGAGTGCCAGAGCAGATATCAGCAGATTTTTAATAAGCTAAGAATTGACCAAAATGTTTTATGTGCAATATCCAGGCAGCCCTGATGCTCTAACTGTAAAGTAATATATCTCTCTAGGGTCACATTTACCAGGCATGTGGCAGTGAAGCAAGATTTGCCACAAAAGTAACAAAAAATGCTGAAAGGTCTCTGCTGTATACATAGAAAATACTGTATTATCAAAATGGTGCTCTACGAGTAAAAAACAGGCACCAGAATCTGTAATAAAAAGGTAAAAACTCACATTTGAAATCTCCCGGCATCCGAATATCATTGCTCGTGTGGTGCAGTATTTACTGATCTCATTGCTCTTGTGGTGCAGTACTTACTGATCTCATTGCTTTTGTGGTGCAATACTTACTGATCTCATTGCTCTTGTGGTGCAGTACTTACTGATCTCATTGCTCTAGTGGTGCAGTACTTACTGATCTCATTGTTCTTGTGGTGCAGTACTTACTAATCTCATTGCTTTTGTGGTGCAATACTTACTGATCTCATTGCTCTTGTGGTGCAGTACTTACTAATCTCATTGCTTTTGTGGTGCAGTACTTACTGATCTCATTGCTCTAGTGGTGCAGTACTTACTAATCTCATTGCTCTTGTGGTGCAGTACTTACTGATCTCATTGTTCTTGTGGTGCAGTACTTACTGATCTCATTGCTTTTGTGGTGCAATACTTACTGATCTCATTGCTCTTGTGGTGCAGTACTTACTGATCTCATTGCTCTTGTGGTGCAGTACTTAGGAAGTGTCCAAGCTGGATCACTCACTACTATCCAAATGCATGGGTAATTCTTCCTGATTTAGGCCTTTTGCACACGGCCGTTGTCCCACCATGGCCTTATTGCGGCCCACATACGGCGGGTCCGCAATACATGGGGCACCAGCCGTATACATTACGCATCACGGATGCGGACCCATTCACTTGACTGGGTCCGCAAATCGGGAGATGCGTTGCACAAGGAACTGAACCACCAAACGGAAGCACTCCGGAGTGCTTCCGTGGTGTTCTGTTCCGTGCTTCCGTTCCGCAGAAAAGATAGAACTTCTTCTAAATTTTTGCGGAACGGACGGATCGCGGACTCCATTCAAGTGAATAAGTCCGCGATCCGCATGCGGCTGTCCCACGGTCGGTGTCCGTGCATTGTGGACTGCAATTTGCGGTCCGTAGCATGGGCACGGCCAGCACCGTTTAGACTTGGTAAACATGTTTACAGGGAGTCTTTAAATGTGCCACAGTGGCTCAAGTCTTATGATACATCTGTTGTATCTGTAGATTTCCTGTCTAAAAGTTTAAGACAACCTTTACTTGTCTCACTTTCAGATTTTTAGGGGAGAAAAGTCCAATTTTAGGCTATGCCTTCTTTTCCTGCCAAGCCATGTCCCCCTTGTTGAGCACAGCAAAGAAACTGTCTAAAACACAAGATGCAACATTTTGTGCCAAAATAAGACAAAATACCAGACAAAATCAAAGCACAGAGTGAACAGTTAATCTGTGCCATTATATCTAATCTTATAATGTAGAAGATAGATAGAGGTTACATCTGCTTGATAGGACTTTTATACAGGAAGTCTGGTGTCTTAAACCCTTAAGACACTGTATATTTGCACATATCATAAAATAGGTTTGTCCAGCCATGTAAAATTCATTTTTGAAAACTGATTAGAATGTGATTACATAATTAAAGTAGTGATACCTTTGTGATCCACGCCACACTACTTTTACTACTTCCTGTGTCCTCGCTGGTCTCTACTTCTATGTCCCTCTCCACTGAGACATGCTACTGCTGCAGCCAGTGATTAGGAAGTAAGCGGTGGGCTACATAAAGTTTCACTACTTTTATTATTTGACCATATTCTCAGCAGTTTAAAATAAAACTAATGTGAGAACATGGCTCAGCAGCAGGCACAGTATTGGTGGATGCTACAGGATGCCAGTGTTAAAAGAGTTAGCTGTATAAGGGGGCAGTGGCGTAAATAGAACTGACTGGGCCCCACAACAAATTATTGAATGCCCCCCCCCCTCATGGGCAACTTCTTCACAACCCCCCCCTCCCCCTATGCAAGCCCCAGTCCTGCAGCTAGTCAAAATCACTCACTCAGACCACTCCCTGCTGCGACTCCGTCCATTTCCCACACATATACTGCATATCATGTCACTGTATATAATACTATTGTGGGGGCCCTTTTACAATTGAGTCCTCCTCTCAGGTGGGCCCCTTTTGAGTTCAGGCCCCACAGTAGCTACGTCCTCTGCTTCCACTATAGGTACACTCCTGCCTTTCACAATATTACAGCTATACACACTATACAATGCCAATAAAAGGTCTGTTACCATAATTACAAGAAAAATGCAAAAAAAAAGTGCTCAAAACAAAAATAATTAGGGAGAGTTTACATTTCAGTTTCATTTTGCGTTCTTCTGATGTGCCAGAAGAACAGAAAAAAAACAGGATGTGTCTTGTAAAAAAAAAAAAAAAGGATCCTGTAAACAAATGGATCCTGTTGCATCCGTTATGCACATTTGGCATCAGTTTGAGCCATTTCTGAGGTCTGTTTTATCAGACGGAAAAAAGTACTGCATACAGGACTTTTCTTTCTGTCTAAAAATGGATCTCAGGTATAAATGGTTCAAACGGATGCCAAATGTGCTTTTTTTCTGTTCTTCTGACGGATTAGAAGAATCGAAAATGAAATGGAGATGTGAACTCCTGCTTACTTGAATACACAGAATAAAATAGCATAACCAATTTCAAACAACTACAGGAATAGCATCCACTAGGTAGTGTATTTCACCTAAGTGTGGCCGTACTGAACGCAGGTAGGGGAAGGCCGCCATGAATAGTTTTGGTGCCGAAGGGTGGCAGGAAGTCAGGGTTGGAGGGGTTAACTTTAAGGGGGGGGGGGGGTAACGGCCAGAAAGGGGGGCGGAGCCAAGAGGTTTATATGGTAGAGGCGGGAGAGATAACGGTAGCCATTTTGGTTCCGTTACATGAGCTCCCTCCCACCCTCCCTAGTGATGAGATTTGGTGGAGCTGGATATATGGGTTTATAAAAAAAAAAAGGGGGGGGGGATGTAGGTCTAGGTAACCTGAGAGGGTGGCGTATTTTGTAAATGCGGGGTGGCTGGTGTGTAAACTAGGATTGTTAAGTTGTCGCGGCAGTCATGGTGGCAGGTGGTCCTCGAAGCTGGTGTTAGGGCTTGCTATTTGAGGATGGGAGGGCCCCAATGGTGGGGCTGGACTCCCAAGGTGAGATATTCTGGTCGGTTGAGTGAGGCGTCCATCACCGGGGGTCTCCGAGCTGGGTTTACGGCTGGAGGCAAGGTGGATTAGCCCGGGGGTTGTTTGTGTTTAATGTAAAGCGGTGGGCTTCCAGGACCTCCTTCGTCAGGAATAATTATAGTTAATATTGTATGTTAAATGTTAATAAACAGCTGCTGTGGCCAATTTATTCCAATACAGGCTCATGTGTTTATTTGAAGGTTTGGGAGGGCTCGGGGGTGGTGAGAGCGCTAAGACCCGAGAGATGCACCAATAACTTATTCATGCTTCCTTGGTATGGGGCTTAATGTATAAATACACACATACATTCATTATATAGTTTCTCATTTCACATGCATTTTATGCATTGGAATTTCCACTAAATGCCTCCACTGGCAAGATAACTTGGTTCTGTTATATCTGTTACTATACATTAAATTCTCCAAACTGATCTCTCATATCCCACATGGTAAGATTGACCCCAAGTCAATTTTCTCCTTGTTTCTCAATCACATCATGTCCCGTTGACATCATATCGCCGTTCACCCTAATTTTACACTCATCATTGAGTCCTATTCCTCTACTCCTTCTTTTTGTAATACCTTCAATGGTTATACTCCGTCAATGGTGCGGTTTTTGCACTGGATGCAATGCAAAAATCGAAACACAAAAGAAAGAGTGAGGTCGCTCACATGCATAAAATCTAGCGAAAATGGAGGGGAGTTTCAAATTAAAGGTCACTGTTCCTGTGAAAATGAAGGAATAATATTTGTATTGGAGTGCCCTTGTGGACTCCAATACATGGGCAGGACAGTTCGGAAGCTGAAAGTGAGGATTCAGGAACATATTGGCAATATAAGGAGGGGACTTATGAGTCACAGTGTATCAGCCCACTTCAAGCTTAAGAATGAAAAGAACCCACGGGGCTTGAAGTTTGCTGGATAGAATTGGTTAAACCACACTGGCGAGGAGGAGATGCGATTAGGCAAATAAACCATAAAGAGGTACAGTGGATATACCAATTGGGTACTTTACAACCCAACGGCCTAAATATAGAATTCGATCTGAAACTATGCCTAGTTTAAAATAGCCATAGAGAATATACGGAGCAATAAGAGATGGTTCCCGATGTTATTAATGAATGCTTTTCTTCTGTGAAGGACCTTCCACTGACGTGCTACGAGTAGTGAATAACAATTGGGTGCCCAGATCACATAATATGAGCCTTATGAATGGAAAAGAGGTGGGGTTAAATTTTGCGAATAATGTTACTATGAGTAGGAGGAGAGAGAGTCAGGTGACTTAGGGATGAATGAAAGGAGGAGGAACTTCACCGCCCGACCAATAGAAGGACTCTCAGACGCTACAATGACGGAGTAAAACCATTAAAGGTATTACAAAAAGAAGGAGTAGAGGAATAGGACTCAATGATGAGTGTAAAATTAGGGTGAACGGCGATATGATGTCAACGGGACATGATGTGAAGGAGAAAATTGACTTGGGGTCAATCTTACCATGTGGGATATGAGAGATCAGTTGGGAGAATTTAATGTATAGTGTATTGAGATACTACTGTGTGACTGGATTCTGGTTCCCATGAGTTTTTTGATGTGGGGATTTGGGCTATAAAAAGGGCCCTGCCCTGGACATGCGCAGTTGTCAGCCCTGAGGAAGCCAGAGAGCGAAACCCGGGTTGGGCAAGAATTGGATTTTAGATTGTGATACGCTTTTGTCTACCTTTGTTTGTAAGTAGAATAAAACCTTTTACCGTAACAACTAAAAGGGTGTTTCACTATTGTCGATAATTGGATCCTACAAAGGAGGCGGTCTGGGAAGGATCGTATCCTTTGGAAATGGACGACAAGCACGAAACACCTGAAGTACTTCACCTGTGTACTGAACGGCAAGATTAAAGCAGCGCGGTTTCATCCTTTACTACATATACCTTTGAGTGTGAACTGCCCACCACACTGTGTCGGAACCAGCAGCGCAAGTAAAAAACTGTCCGTGTCTGGGACACAGGACTGACATTTTTTATTTATTATTGCGGCATAGAAGGGGTTTGTGTCGGGTCAGAGAGCGCATCGGGACCCCGGGCTGCTGTGACAGGGACCCGATGCGTAAGAGTCAGCCGGATGCTGTGCAGAGGCTGCCCAATGCCTTGCACGGCATCTGGACCTGCCTTCTACGGGTGCCCAGGAGATGCAGCCTCAGGCTGGGTCTCCTAGGCAACCTGTTAGTGTACTACTCAGTGTAGTACACTAACAGGCAATGCTTTACAATACAGAAGTATTGTAAAGCATTGCAGAGGGGATCAGAACCCCAAAAGTGAAATTCAGAAATAAAGTAAAGAAAAAAAGTGTTTTTAATAAAATAATAAAGTTTTTAAATAAAAAAAGCCCCTTTCCCCTTATTTTATAATTAAAAAAAGAAAAAAAACACACATATTAGGTATCGCACGTCCGTAATGACCGGCTCTATAAATATATCATATGATCCACCCTGTCCGATAAAAACCATAAAAAAATATAAAAATGGTGTAAAAAAAGCCATTTTTGTCACCTTACATCACAAAAAGTGCAACACCTAGCGATCAAAAAGGCGTATGTCCCACAAACTGGTATCAATAAAACCGTCACATCATCTCACAAAAAATGAGCCCCTACCAAAGGCAATCGCTCCAAAAAATAAAAAAACTATCACTTTCAGACAATGGAGACACTAAAATATGTTTTTTTTTGCTTCAAAACTGCTATTATTGTGAGATAAGTGAAATAAATAAAAAAAGTAGACATATTAGGTATTGCCACGTCTGTAATGATCTGCTCTATAAAAATATCCCATGACTTAACCCCTCAGGTGAACGCTGGAAAAATAAATAAATAAGAACTGCGCCAAAACGACCAATTTTTTTGTCACTTTGCCCCATAAAGTGTAATAATGAATGATCAAAAAATTATATGTACCCAAAAATGGTACCAATAAAAACGTTAACTCTTCCTGCACTAGACGATCGGCAGAAAAATAAAATAAATAGGGCATTCAGAAAATAGACACAAAAACTGTTTTTTTTTTCAAAAATGCTTTATTATGTAAAACTGAAACAAACAAACATAGAAAGTAGACATATTTGATATCATTGTGTCCGTAAGAACTTGCTCTATAAAAATAGCACATGATCTGCCCTGTCAGATGAATGTTGTAAAAAATAAAACGTAATATAGAGCAATTAAAAATCATATGTTCCCCAAAATAGTACCAATAAAACTGGAACCTTATCCCGTAGTTTCCAAAATGTGGTCACTTTTTGGAGTTTCTACTGTAGGGGGGGCATCAGGGGGGCTTCAAATGGGACATGGCATCTAAAAACCAGTTCAGCTAAATCTGCCTTCCAAAAACCATATGGAGTTCCTTTACTTCTGCGCTCTGCCGTGTGGCCATACAGCAGTTTACGACCACATGTGGGGTGTCTCTGTAAGCAGCAGAATCAGGGTAATAAATAATGAGTTTTGTTTAGCTGTTAACCCTTGCTTTGTTTCTGGAAAAAATGGATTGAAATGTAAAATCTGCCAAAAAAGTGAAATTCTGAAATTTTATCTCCATTTTCTATTAATTCTTGTGGAGCACCTAAAGGGTTAACAAAGTTTGTAAAATCAGTTTTGAATACCTTGAGGGGTGTATTTTCTAAAATGGGGCCATTTATGGCTGTTTTTTTTTTTATGTAAGCCCCACAAAAATTTGGGAATTTTTCATAAATAAAGGTGAAATATATTGACTTAAATTTATGACTATCATGAAGTACAATGTGTCACGAGAAAATAATCTCAGAATGGCTTGGATAAGTAAAAGTGTTCCAAAGTTATTACCACATAAAGTGACACATGTCAGATTTGCAAAAAATGGCCTGGTCAGCAAGGCGAAAACTGGCCCGGGGTAGAAGGGGTTACTTCCCTAGAAACTGCCCTGTAACCTACACTGAACAAAAATATAAACGCAACACTTTCGGTTTTGCTACCATTTTGCATGAGCTGAACTCAAAGATCTGAAACATTTTCTACAGACACAAAAGACCCATTACTCTCAAATATTGTTCACAGATCCGTCTAAGGGCCCATTCACACGACCGTATGAACGGATCCGCAACCATTCCGCAATTTTGCAGAAGGTCTGCGGATCCATTCCTTTCAACGGGGCTGCAAAAGAGGCGGACAGCACACCATGTGCTGTCCACATCCGTGGTTCCGTTCCGCGGCTCCGCAGAAAAGATAGAACATGTCCTATTCTAGTCCACAATCGGACAAGAATAGGCATTTTCTAATATGGTTGCGACCATGTGCGGTCCGCAAATTGTGGAATGCACATGGCTGGTATCCGTGTTTTGCGGATCCGCAAAGCACTACGGCCATTTGAATGGGCCCTAAATCTGTGTCAGTGAGCGCTTCTCCTTTGCCGAGATAATCCATCCCACCTCACAGGTGTGGCATATCAAGGTGCTGATTAGACAGCATGAATATTGCACAGGTGTGCCTTAGACTGCCCACAACTAAAGGCCACTCTGAAATATGCAGTTTAATCACATAGCACAATGCCACAGATGTTGCAATGTTTGAGGGAGACTGCAATTGCCATGCTGACTGCAGGAATGTCTACCAGAGCTGTTGCCTGTGCAATGAATGTTCATTTCTCTACCATAAGCCATCTGCAAAGGCGTTTCAGAGAATTTGGCAGTACATCCAACCAGCCTCACAACCGCAGACCACGTGTAACCACAGCAGGCCAGGACCTCCACATCCAGCATCCTGTCTGCCATCTGCCCTGAACAGTGAAAACTGGGACTCATGCGTGAACAGAACGCTTCTCCAACGTACCAGACACCATCGAATGTGAGCATTTGCCCACTCAAGTCGGTTACAGCGACGAACTGCAGTCAGGTCCAGACCCCGATGAGGACGATGAGCATGCAGATGAGCTTCCCTGAGACGGTTTCTGACAGCTTGTGCAGAAATTCTTTGGTTAAACAAACCTGATGTTGCTGCAGCTGTCCAGGTGGCTGGTCTCAGACGATCATGGAGGTGAACATGCTGAATGTGGAGGTCCTGGGCTGGTGTGGTTACACGTGGTCTGTGGTTGTGAAGCTGGTTGGATGTACTGCCGAAGTCTCTCAAAAGCCTTTGGAGAAGGCTTATGGTAGAGAAATGAACATTAATTGCACAGGCAACAGCTCTGGTAGACATTCCTGCAGTGTCAGGACTCGAACCCGTGACCAGCCATGTCCCAGGCGGTAGCTCTAGCCACTAGACTACCAGTCCTCCTGGACTTTTCCTTCCACTGAATTCTGTGATCTACCTTGTTCCAGCCTTGCCTTGCTAATCTCTGTGATCCCTTGCACCTGTTACTTCCCCTTTATAAGCCCAGCCTCTAGCACCTGACCTCTGCTGGTTATTGTGCCTCCAAGCCTGTAGCAAGCTTCCTCTCTGCTCCTCCACGACTACTGCTGTTTATCTTTGTTGCCGACCCGGACCGTTTGACCTCGCTGAACTGCCGCCTGCATTGACCTTTTGCCTTCCACCGACCACGGCTCTGTCTACTCCTGCTGTTACCTCGCTGCCATCTCTACTGCCGACCCGGACTGATCGACCACGCTACCTGCTTCCTGCTTCTGTGGGCCTTTGCCACTGGACTCCAACCACCAGCCGGCTGTCCTCTGACTCAGGTGAGCAAAGGACCGTTACAGAATAACCAGCCATACCATGGAGTCCGCAATGGCCACTCTGCGCAAGCAGGTTACCGAACTGCAGGAATTCGGTACTACGTACCAGGAGGAATTTGCCCAGCTCCAAGGCGTTGTCCGAAGCCAACAGGCGGAGATTATTGAACTTCAGAGGCAACTCCTGGACGTCCGCAGCACGGCCGCAGATACTCGCATGCCACTTCCATCAAAATTCGGCGGCGACAGACGCCAGTATCGGGGGTTTCTAAACCAATGCCGCATCTATTTTCAGATGTACCCGGCCCCTTCATTACCGAGAGAAAGAAGGTGCTATTCATGGTTAATCTCCTGACGGATGAAGCACTAGCATGGGCATCACCATACGTGGAGACTAACAGTCAGCTCCTGGACGACTTAAACAACTTTATTGCCGCCATGAGCCAAGTCTTCGATGACCCCAACCGCTGTGCAACAGCTGAGGCGCGACTACATAGTTTACGGCAAGGGAGACGCTCCGTTGCTGAATACACCGCCGAATTTCGCCGCTGGGTCACGGACACCACCTGGAACCTAGCTGCACAGAGGAGCCAGTTCCGGCGAGGCCTGTCAGAATTAATAAAAGATGAACTCGCCAGAGTTGAGGCCCCGGACAGTCTGGATGACTTCATTCAGTTATGCATCCGGATAGACCAAAGGCTGTCTGAGAGAAAGAAAGAACGACTCTGGTCCTTGGACCACAGGCCCACTTACTCCTTCTCCTCTACCGCCCAACGCGACCTCCAGCCAGCAACTGAACCTATGCAGGTCGACGCACCACGCAGGTCTCTATCCACAGCTGAGAAGGAGAGACGGCTGGCCGAAAACCTCTGCCTCTACTGTGGGGAGCCGGGTCATTTTGCCATTAGATGTCCCAATAAGATCCGAAAGACTATTGCCGTCACGGAGCTAAAGGAGCAACCACTGACTCCAGCCCCACCAGCAGCCCTTGAAAATAACAACACGGCAGCTCATGGATCCCATTTCATCATCCCCATCCTCATCGACATTGAGGGGCAACAACTCTCCTGTTCAGCGATGTTAGACTCCGGGGCAGGAGGCAACTTCATGGATCTAACCTTCGCTCGTGAACAGAATATTCCATTGACAGTCAAGGCAGCTCCCATTGACCTGGAAACCGTCGACGGATCCCCGCTCTCCTCAGGGCCGGCTACTCACGAGACCATTGAACTACAGCTCCTCATAGAACCCAATCACTGTGAAAAGATCCACTTCTCTCTGATCACTTCTCCAAAGTTCCCGGTGATCCTGGGCATTCCATGGTTGGCCACCCACAACCCCTCGGTGGATTGGGAAACCCGCTGCTTACGGCTTCCGTCCGAGTTCTGTTCGCTCAATTGCTCCCACAAAGCCGTCCTTCCATCCGAAGACACGACTATCTCTGAAGTATCCGTCAGGAATCTACTACCCCTCAATATCGTGAGTTCCAAGATGTCTGCGACAAGAAAACGCAGACAAGCTGCCGCCACACCGACCCTACGACTGCCCAATAGAACTGTTGCCCGGGCCGAAATACCCTTTGGCAGTATCTATTCCCTCTCAGAGCCTGAACTCAAGGCTCTGAAAGAATACCTGGACGAGGACCTAAAGAAAGGGTTCATCCGGCCCTCTACCTCCCCAGCAGGAGCCCCCTTTTTCTTTGTGGAGAAAAAGACTCATCCTTGCGTCCCTGCATTGACTACAGGAAGCTAAACGATATAACCGTTAAGAACCGGTACCCGCTCCCGCTGATTTCTGAACTCCTCGAGAGACTCCGGGTAGCGAAAATCTTCACCAAACTTGACCTTCGAGGGGCCTACAACCTTGTCCGAATCCGCCCTGGGGACGAATGGAAGACCGCCTTCCGGACACGTTATGGTCACTTCGAGTACCTGGTCATGCCTTTCGGACTTTGTAATGCTCCCGCCACCTTCCAGCACTTCATTAATGATGTCCTCAGGGACATGCTGGATTTGTTTGTAGTCGCTTACCTGGACGACATCTTGATCTTCTCAGAAGACCTCGAACAGCACCGCGAACATGTCCGCAGGGTATTGCAGAGACTCCGCCAGAACTCTCTCTATATCAAACTCGAGAAATGTGAGTTTGAGCGAACCACCACTCAGTTCCTCGGGTACATCATCTCCCCAGAGGGCCTAAGTATGGACCCAGGGAAGGTCCAAGCCGTGTTGGACTGGCCCATTCCAAGAAACGTGAAGGAGGTACAAAGATTTATTGGCTTCGCCAACTTCTATCGGAAGTTTATCCGGGACTTCTCCAAGGTCATTGCACCGATCACCCAACTCACCAAAAAGGCAGTCCCCTTCTCCTGGACACCCGAGGCCCAGGAGGCCTTCACGAAGTTGAAACTCCTCTTCACTTCTGCTCCAATCCTAGTCCACCCGAACCCCGACTTGCCTTTTACTATCGAAGTGGATGCATCTGACTCCGCGGTAGGGGCAGTTCTGTCACAACGGACAGGGGAGAAGATGCTACTACACCCGTGTGCATATTTCTCTCGCCAGATGTCCCCTCCGAGAAGAACTACGACATCGGGAACAAAGAACTACTGGCGATCAAGGAAGCCTTCTCCGAGTGGAGACACCTGCTGGAGGGAGCTGCCAACCCCATAATCGTACTCAACCGATCACAAAACCTCGAGTTCATCCGCAGCGCTAAGAGACTCACAGCCAGACAAGCCAGATGGAGCCTATTCTTTTCCCGCTTCAACTTTCTCATCACCTATCGCCCGGATCAAAAACGGCAAGGCTGACGCCTCTCCAGAATGTTTTCAGAGCCCTCACAGAGTAATAAGGGCCAAGACAACATCCTATCCGAGAAAAGTGTTGTGGGGGCCACCTACTCTAAAGAACTTCTGGTCACAATCAAAGAAGGATACGAAAATGACCCCTTCCTCACCCACCCCACAAGGAATGTCAGCCTCACGTTTAAAAATGGTCATTGGTTTCATCAGGACCTACAACTTTATGTACCAGAAATCGCACGACTCGAAGTACTCAAACTTAACCATGACTCCAAGCTGGCCGGCCATCTGGGCACAAGAAAGACCCAGGAGCTTCTCTCCCGCTCCTTCTGGTGGCCAACATACAAGGAGGACACCAAGAAGTACATCTCCTCGTGCACGGTCTGTGCCCGCAATAAGACTCCTCGTTCCTCTCCCGTGGGTCTGTTACAACCCCTCCCACTCCCTCCCGCCCCTGGGGCTCGATCTCCATGGACTTTGTGGTAGACCTTCCTCCTTCAAAAGGGATGAACACCATCCTGGTCGTGGTCGACCGCCTCACCAAAATGGCCCATTTCATCCCCTACAAGGGCCTACCCACGGCCAAACAGACGGCTGATCTTGTCCTCAAAGAGGTCTTCAGGCTGCATGGGATTCCGGACGACGTGGTCTCAGACCGAGGTGTACAATTTACCTCAAAGTTCTGGAAGGACTTCTGCCTGGCGCTCGGGGTTAAAGTGAACCTTTCCTCCGCTTTCCACCCTCAGTCAAACGGGCAGACGGAGAGAACTAACCAGACCTTAGAGCAGTACCTACGCTGTTTCAGCTCCCACCTGCAGGATGACTGGCTTGACCATCTCCCCACAGCCGAGTTCGCCTACAACAATGCTGAGCACAGCTCAACCAAGCATAGCCCTTTCTTTGCTAACACAGGCTCGCACCCCGTGTTCATTCCCCATCTGCCCGTCGCCTCCACCCTCCCAGCAGTGGCCGAGCGCCTAACAACCCTACAGGAGGCACAAAAGGACATAATAGACAACCTCCAGCTCGCCCAGAGGTGCTTTAAACAGGGAGCAGACAGACGCCGCAAACCCACCCCGGGCTTCCATGTAGGAGACAAGGTATGGCTGTCCACCAGGAACCTCAGACTGAAGGTCCCCTCCAAAAAGTTAGCCCCAAAATACATGGGTCCGTTCCAGGTCACCGCACAAATCAATGAGGTCACGCTCCGGCTTGACCTTCCGGATTCCATCAGGGTGCACCCAGTCTTCCATTGCTCCCTTCTCAAGCCGTTTGTAGAGAACACCTTCCCTGGCCGCCATCCTCCCCCCACCACCAGTAAGGGTACAAGGCGAAGAGGAGTACATTGTCTCTAAGATCCTCGACTCCAGACTCCACCGGGCAAAATACAATACTTGATTTCCTGGAAAGGCTATCCTCCAGAAGACAACTCCTGGGAACCGGAGGAGAACATTCATGCCCCCAGACTTGTCAGGGAGTTCCATCTGAGTCACCCAGATAAGTCTTCCTCTGCGGTGCCCGGAGGTCACCTTGGAAGGGGGAGTACTGTCAGGACTCGAACCCGTGACCAGCCATGTCCCAGGCGGTAGCTCTAGCCACTAGACTACCAGTCCTCCTGGACTTTTCCTTCCACTGAATTCTGTGATCTACCTTGTTCCAGCCTTGCCTTGCTAATCTCTGTGATCCCTTGCACCTGTTACTTCCCCTTTATAAGCCCAGCCTCTAGCACCTGACCTCTGCTGGTTATTGTGCCTCCAAGCCTGTAGCAAGCTTCCTCTCTGCTCCTCCACGACTACTGCTGTTTATCTTTGTTGCCGACCCGGACCGTTTGACCTCGCTGAACTGCCGCCTGCATTGACCTTTTGCCTTCCACCGACCACGGCTCTGTCTACTCCTGCTGTTACCTCGCTGCCATCTCTACTGCCGACCCGGACTGATCGACCACGCTACCTGCTTCCTGCTTCTGTGGGCCTTTGCCACTGGACTCCAACCACCAGCCGGCTGTCCTCTGACTCAGGTGAGCAAAGGACCGTTACATGCAGTCAGCATGCCAATTGCACGCTCCCTCAAACATTGCGACATCTGTAGCATTGTGCTGTGTGATCAAACTGCACATTTCAGAGTGGTCTTTTATTGTGGGAAGTCTAAGGCACACCTGTGCAATATTCATGCTGTCTAATCAGCACCTTGATATGCCACACCTGTGAAGTGAGATGGATTATCTCGGCAAAGGAGAAGTGCTAACTAACACAGATTTGTGAACAATATTTGAGAATTTTAGTTCAGCTCATGCAAAATGGGAGCAAAACCGAAAGTGTTGCGTTTATATTTTTGTTCACTGTATTTATTTAAATGGGCTATGTGTAATGCTTTATTTGGCTTATGGTCCTGCTGCAAGTAAATACAGATTCTGGGTAGACCCACAAGGGGGACATTTTGTGATGGGCTTGTCAATGGATGTATCCTTATAACAATTAGGGATTTTCCACTGTAGAACCTCATTTTATGTCTGATAAAAAAAATCGGTGGCATATTCAAGTGAATATAGAGCTAATAAAAGAGTCTACCTACTACACTCCATCTATAGAGCATCTTGTTGCACATGGAGAGGGACTTGTACAGCATCAAACTTACCAGGAAGTGTTAAAGAACCTTAACATGTATAGCTTGGAAGTAAGAAGAGACAGAGGGGATATGATAGAAACTTTTAAATACATAAAGAGAATCAACATGGTAAAAGAGGAGAGAATATTTAAAAGAAGAAAAATTGCTACAAGAGGACATAGTTTTAAATTAGAGGGGCAAAGGTTTAAAAGTAATTTCAGGAAGAATTACTTTACTGAGAGAGTAGTGGACGCATGGAATAGCCTTCCTGCAGAAGTGGTAGCTGCAAATACAGTGAAGGAGTTTAAGCATGCATGGGATAGGCATAAGGCCATCCTTCATATAAGATAGGGCCTGGGGCTATCCATAGTATTCAGCATATTGGGCAGACTAGATGGGCCAAATGATTCTTATCTGCCGACACATTCTATGTTTCTATGTTTCTACTAGACACTCTACATTGAATTTCAATAGCCTGCTCTATTTGCACCATTATCAGTGAAATATACATTAGCAACCATACACTTTTCTAATATCCGTGTATTCATACTACCGCCAGCATAATTATTATAACAATATACAGTATAGCCCTTGGATGTGCCCTGCGTAGTAGTGCATCCATAACCCCCACATGACCCCTATTATTCAGTTGGGAATAGGGTTATATGACATAGGGCACGCATCCAAAGGCTAAATGAATAAGGCTAATCTTGGAATAAGACTGATTATACTTCACTAAGCAGGTATTAATAATCATGGCACAAACAATGTAATACAGTATATGAGTACAGGAATCTGGGGGGCAGCATTTATATACCTTTATATCAGAAATGAGATGAGTCTCTGTGGACTATGCAGTGACACAATTTCAGTCTCTACTAATATCCACAGATTACAGACACTTTTCTTCAACCCCCACTCTGACAAAAGATCTCTCTATAACGTACATAGTTCAAGCTCTCTTTAACCCTGGCCCTGTAATAAACTATTACATCATTGAGTGCATGTAGCTAAGACTCAGTGCTGTACTAGTACATCACAGTGGTTTGTACTGCACCATGTGGGTTCAGAAGCTGGTGCAGTACAAGCCTTTGTGGGTACAGCTGGCACTCTGCTCTTACTGTCAGGATCAGAGATAAATCTGATCTCAACAGTTTAACCACAAGATAATGCAGTCAATAGCGACCACAGCATCTGAGGGTTAGCCAGAGAGAGAGAACTCTCTCTCGGCAGCCTACAAATGCAATTGTTAGGTGGTGCAGAGTACTTTTCAAGGCAGCCAAAGGTCTTCAGAAGGCCCCAGGCCTGCTATGTTCTAGCGCAGGCATCCTCAAACTGCGGCCCTCCAGCTGTTGTAAAACTACAACTCCCACAATACCCTGTTGTAGGATGATACCTGTAGGCTGTTCGGGCATGCTGGGAGTTGTAGTTTTGCAACAGCTGGAGGGCCGCAGTTTGAGGATGCCTGTTCTAGCGTCTACTATACCCTGCCCCCGGCAGCATGTCATTGACTGTTGATATATATCAATATATGCCTTAATACAGAAGTATTAGAGTATATAGTAGCACAAGCAATCAAACAATTGAAGATTCAAGTGATCTACAGGGACAAAAAGAATGTGGAAATCAGTTTAATAATTTTTTTTTATATTGAAAAAATAAATAAAAATATAGTAAAAATTAACATGATTGGTATGATCTGTTAAATTATTGCATTATTCAACCTGCATAGTAAATGCCATAAGTAAAGACACCTAATTCCAAAATGTTATTTTTTTTGATCATCTTTCTTCCCAAGAAAAATTGAATAAAAACTGATGAAAAGGTCCCATGTGGTGTTGGTAGGCTCTTTTTTTATTCACTAAACACTATGAGTTCCTGATTGCCATACCTTATTATACATCATGGGCTCTGCTGCGGCAGAATAAAGATGGCTGCCAGTAACGCAGGACTATGTGAGTTTTGCACATGCGTCTTTACTGTAAGTAGCGGCACATAGCAAACTGTATTACACAATGAAACCGAAATCAGATTTGTTGGTTGTGACTCAATCTGTAAAATGCCAGTACATGCCAAGAGTAACCTATTTAACAATGACAAGACTTAGGGTCCTTGAAGTGCCGTAACGAGTGCTGATTGACTATATTATAAGGATGGGCTTGACTGAAGAATGGTTCTTGCAAATGGTCCTTCAAGCCCCTCCTTTCATAGGGTACATCTTTTGTTGGCGGCACATCCCTGGTTTACACAGAGCAGTAAAAAAATTATCATTTTTATGCTGCCTGATCAATGAAAAAATTAGCATTTGCTTGTTTGTCAGTTAAGTGCTGAGTGGGCGAATAAACATTCATATGATCATTGGCCTATATAAAATTGTTAAGCTATTAGTCCTATGTAAGAAGACAGCCATGTAAAGGTTAGCACCCTTTTGACGGAAACATAGGAAGATGTAATTTACCCTTCCACAGAGGATCACTAACAGGTATAACAGAAGTGTAATGATGGTGAAATGTTCATTAGGTTAAAACAATATAAATTCTTCAAGCAGAATGAACACATGACGGTGAATCCCAGGAGTGGCAAAGAAAGCACAAACAGTCACTAAAATACTTCCTGAATGATCTCTGTGCAGCTGTACCAAAGTACAGGTCAAATTCACTAACGCGCTTGACAATTTCTTTCCAAGCAACATTAGGCTAAATCTAAAGATAATGCATGAGAGTTCTGACGCAACATTACCTAACTTCAAACATTGTTGTCTGAGTAGCAGAGAGGTTATTTGTCCCTTACATCAATTTACTATCAATCATAATCACCTCACTGTTAGGGTTAATGAAGGCAAAACAAGCTCTAGGTCTATGGTTTACAAGGATTACACAGATGGACCTTTGATTCACAAACATAAGAGTGAAACACAAATGCCTTGAGAAATATATACTCTTTCAGTGCCCGATATCCCTCCGATACTTTACTACTATAGATAGCCCTCTCTTATGGAGTGAGTAATAACACAACTACTGTATTTCTGTTTTTGCAGTCAATGGTCTAAAGAAGGGTTTTCCTCGACAGGCCATGAAAAAAATTGTTGCATTTGTGATTTTTTTGAGGCTGGTGGTACTTGAGAAGGTCATTATGACTTCAGTTATCACCTATGAGCTGTTAATAGGTTCATTTTAGTAGGCATGTATTACTTATCTTCATCATTCATTAGGGTTTTCCAGTTTGATCATAAAAAATATTGACTGCCGATCCTTTTTGGGAAATTGTTAAGAAAAAAAAATTCTGGTTGGCATCATTGGTCTCAAGCTATAGCTGTATGTAAAGCAGGAGATAGATTTGTGGTCACATTTAACTGACTGTAGAGATTCCCATTAAATATAAAGGCAGTAAGGCATGCCTTGTCTGTACCTTGAAGACTTATCTGGGCTGTTTGTGCCTTAATCTTCTCTTCTCTATCAAAATGTAACCCCTAACAATGAACTAGATTCTGTCCACTACTGTGCCTCTTCTACACTGATAGCGAAATAGTGATGGCCACAGTACCAACTTGAGTATAAGTCATAATGCCTCTCTTCAGTTTTAGCTGCAATGCACCTATTGGTGCCAACCATAATTCCCTCATGAGTACTTACCACACTGCACACCATGATGCCAGTCATATCACCGACAACTAATACCAGCTACAATGCCCCATACAAATGACAAGAACTGTGAAGAATAACCGTAACAAAAAATGTGTGGTCAATGTGCACAAGGTGCCTCTATGGGGAAAGTTATTCTTCTGTTACTATTGGGATGGAGAATATTACAAGAACTGAAGATAAACCTTTAGGCCAAAAAATTTCAATATATTTCATTAAACATATTTGTTACTTACCTGAACAAAGCTTGAGCTAAGGTCATTAACAGAGCTTTAGGTGTAACAGGATCACAACTTCATTCATTTATAAAATACATTTACAGGGGATTGTCCGCTTTTTTAATATTGATGATCTAGCTTCAGGATAGGTCATCAATATCAGATAGACAGGAAGAAGGCTGTCCTTGCAGATAGACAGAAAGAAGGCTGCCTCAGATAGACAGGAAGAAGGCTGCCTTGAAGAGAAGGCTGTCCTTGTGCCTTTCCTTCATTGTTTACTTGCTTCCCATCGCAAGTGCAGCGGTGAGCAGTGTAATTACACCTAAGCCATCCCACTCACTTTCTATGAAGGAGCCAACCCATTGACGGCTTAGGTGTAATTACACTGGCTTAGGTGTAATGACACTGCTCACCGCTGTGATGACAAAAGCGAGCAGGAAAACAATGAAGGGAAGGCATGCATAGGCACGGCCTTTCCTTCAAACAACTGATTGGCGGGGGTGCTGGGTGTCAGACCCTCGCTGATCTGATATTGATGACCTATCCCGAGGATGGTAAAAAAGTGGTCAACCCCTTTAAGAAGTTTGTATCCTCCTGAAAATGAACATCAGTTAAGTACTTTTCCAACAGATCCTACAATGCCTTTCGGGTTCTCCAGGTCAGGCTCTATATACCCACTGCAATGGTACACTTGACAAGGTCCATGACTGGCTGCAGCAGTCACATGTTGTCGATGTGACATCATCGCTGATGCCGGGTGAATAGAGCCTGACTGGGAGAATGGGGGAAGCAGTGCAGGGCCAAGTAAGTACTTACTCTATCTCAGGTGAAACCTGGGATTATCCTGTTTCCTCCTAAAACCAGAAAACCCCTTTAATCTTCGAAGAAAAAACTAATCCCATAGTGAATAGAAACTCAGATTATCTGCAAATAACTTGTTATTGGGATGTGTGATGCTTGGAAATGCCACTTAATATGTGCTGTGATTCATTCTGATACTTGATTTGAATTGTCTCTTTAATTTCAATACATTATGCCATATTACAGCATACTGACAGCTCAAATGACTCACAAAGAAGGTCCTGCTTCACTGACATTTAAATAATGGTGTAGGCTTTTATTAGCCTTAAAGCAGCTAGAAAGGAACAGTGACTGTTGGTAAGAAGTCTTCTCTTATGTGAAAAACCTAAAAATGTGCTTCCTGTAGGAAAGAAAGCCTGAGGTTGGACGTCCTGTTTTATTAAAGGGGTGGTCCAGCCACTTTTATAAACTTAAAAAAAAACACTGTTGTATAATTACAAAGATATAAAATGAAAACAGAAATTATACTCCCTTTATCCTTTACTACCCCAGGTCCTACGCTACCAGGTCTCCACCAGGCTCCATGTCCTCTCAACAGCCACAAGTGACCACTGCAGCCAATAACTGAGCCAGGCGAAAAGAAGCTAGAGGGGAGTTACTCAGTGGGCACTTAGCTTGGTTCTTTTTATGGTACAAATGTTTTTTGTTTGTTTTTTTACCTTAGCATTGCAATTAGTTGACATAGCCATATGAGAGCTTGTTTTATGTGGGTCGAGTATTTTTTATGCACTCATTTTAGGTATCTCTTCTGTATTGTACACTATAAGTTTATAGGGAATGACATTCTGAAAAAACAACACAATTCTGTCATTGTTTTCAGGGTTTGGTTTTTAATGAGCAGCAGGGGCATAGCTAGAACTGACTGGGCCCCACAGAAAATTTTTGTATGCTTCCTCCCATGACCATCCTGGCATTGTATGTTTGCATATGTAAGAGTGGGTTCACATCACGTTTTTGCCATCCATTTGACATATACATTCTAAAAAAAAGGGATACAAAAAGAGTCCAGTAAAAAAAAACTATACAGTTTCGGGGGTCTATTCTCCATATGCCCCCATTTTCTGAGATGAGACATCCCCTTTAATGCATAAATTTTTTTTTAGACGTTAAACGGAAGGCAAAAACAAGATGTGAACCCGGCCTTAGTGCCATAATAACCACTAGTACATAGCGGGCAGAGAAGGGAGGCTGCCATGTACTGCATGCGATAGTAAAGAAGGCTGGTAGAGTGCACAACCTGGTTCCGGTGGTCACGGGTGAGAACTGTGTTCTACAAGGAATATTTACTCTATTGGGAAATACAGTGCACAGTATAATATACTAGAAGCTAAATACTGTAAAGATATTAGTCCTACCCCTGAATAATAATACATTTAATGACTATATATTACCAACATAAACTGCTCACAAAAAGTTAGGGATATTTGGCTAATGGATGAATTTTCAGGATGAGCCTAAAATGCATTGTAACCTTTATAGGTGAACATAATGTGACCTTCTCTAAACTTTTAAATGCACGTGTCCAGATGTTTAATGTTTCAGTACTTTTTGCACAACTTGCTGTTCTCTAACAAGGAGCATAAATGCAAAATTCACAACAGGTGTTTGATCCATGAATCGCTCAATAAATTTCCTGGTTCAATTAGAATTGGTATTTAAACAGTCCTCTTCATCATGCTGTTCACATTTTGACATCATGAGATCAAGAAGACACCTAACAATTTATCAACAGTACCTCGCCATTGCGAGGCTTCAAGCAGGCTATTTTCAGAAGGAATGGCCACTGAGCTTAGAGTGTCACAGAGTGTCAGCAGCAGGTTGCAACAGAGATAGAGAATGGAAGAGTCGCAGAAAGGCATAGAAGTGGTTGTCCTTTAACATAGAAACATAGAATGTGTCGGTAGATAAGAACCATTTGGCCCATCTAGTCTGCCCAATATACGGAATCCTATGACTAGCCCCCGGCCCTATCTTATATGAAGGATGGCCTTATGCCCAATATACTGAATACTATAAATAGCCCCTGGCCCTATCTTATATGAAGGATGGCCTTATGCCTATCCCATGCATGCTTAAACTCCTTCACTGTATTTGCAGCTGCCACTTCTGCAGGAAGGCTATTCCATGCGTCCACTACACTCTCAGTAAAGTAATACTTCATGATATTACTTTTAAACCTTTACCCCTCTAATTTAAAACTATGTCCTCTTGTATCAGTTTTTCTTCTTATAAATATTCTCTCCTCTTTTATCGTGTTGATTCACTTTATGGAAAAGTGTGCTTAACAGCTCTCACCTGCGATTGATGTGCTTATAGCAACGGTGAAAAAGCACGGACAGAGATCCTGGAGGTTGACGCCAGTCTCAACCAATGAAGAAACAAAGAAAGTCCAGCTCATGAGTAAGGACCGATATTGCAAAGGTCCGAAACATGTAGACATGCATTGTTCCATGATTGGATTTTAAACCGCTATTTACTAATAAAGGACAAGACATGATTCCCTTTATGTATTTAAAAGTTTCTATCATATCCCCTCTGTCTCTTTTTACTTCCAAGCTATACATGTTAAGGTCCTTTAACCTTTCCTGGTAAGTTTTGTCATCCCACACTGATGACCACTTCATTGTGAACAATGCCATGCAGAACCAGCTAATAAAGGCCACACAACTCCAGGTAGGTGAGAGGCACCAAAGTGTAACGTCAGACCATTTGAAACCATTTACATCAGTGTAGTCAGTGTGCTAGACGACCTGCAAGGGTACCTGACCACAGGCATCATCGTCTTGCATGGGCCAGGGAGCATCTATGCTGGACAAAGGACCAGTGGGCCTCAGTGCTGTTCACTGATGAAAGTCGATTCACACTGAGCAGAAATAATAACCGCCAACTATGCTGGAGACGTCAAAGAGAGGGCTATGCATCAGCCACAGACGAGTCTTTGTTGGTGGTGGTGGTGTTAGTGTGGGCGGGTGTGTCTAGTCAATAGAGAACTGCCCTACACTTTGTGAATAATACAGTGACATGCACATACTACTTGAACAACATCATTTATTCAGTCATTGTTCCTCTGCATGAACATAGGCATAATTTTATCTTCATGGACGACAATGCGCCAGCTCATAAAGGTCGCATCATTAGGAAACAGCTGCTGGAGACTGGGGTACCTCAAATGGAGTGGCCTGCACTTTCACCAGACCTGAATCCTATTGAAAACCTATGAAATCAGCTGAGTCACTGTATAGAAGCTCATAACTCTGTACCCCAGAACTTCATTGACATGAGGGATGCCCTTCAAGAAGAGTGGGATGCCATGCTTCAGCAGACAATAAGTCGCTGTAATTGATGCTCAAGGCCATATGACAAGTTATTGAGACGCTGACATTTTTGTGGGGTATACCCAACACTGTTGTTGGCTTTTGTTTTAATAAATTGTTTGAGATGAGGAAATCACAATTGAATGCTTCTACTTAAGTGCACTACTTTCATGTTATGATATCACTCTAGTGTGAACTTTTTACGTTTTCCATAAATTTCAACTGAAATCCAAATATCCCAAACTTTTTGTGAGTAGTGTACATAGCCTAAATAAATACTGAATATTAGCTCATACCACGACTGGATAACAAACACTGTAAAATTATGGCACATACTATGACTGGATAACACCTCCATACAGTGACTGGATAACGCCTCCATACAGTGACTGGAAAATGCCTCCATACAGTGACTGGATAATACCTCCATACAGTGACTGGATAACACCTCCATACAGTGACTGGATAACACCTCCATACAGTGACTGGATAATGCCTCCATACAGTGACTGGATAATGCCTCCATACAGTGACTGGATAATACCTCCATACAGTGACTGGATAACACCTCCATACAGTGACTGGAAAATGCCTCCATACAGTGACTGGAAAATGCCTCCATACAGTGACTGGATAACACCTCGATAGAGTGACTGGATAATGCTGCCATACACTGGATAACACCTCCATACAGTGACTGGATAACACCTCCATACAGTGACTGGATAACACCTCCATAGAGTGACTGGATAAGGCCTCCATACAGTGACTGGATAACACCTCCATACAGTGACTGGATAATGCCTACATACAGTGACTGGATAATGCCTACATACAGTGACTGGATAATGCCTACATACAGTGACTGGATAATGCCTACATACAGTGACTGGATAATGCCTACATACAGTGACTGGATAATGCCTACATACAGTGACTGGATAATGCCTCCATACAGTGACTGGAAAACACCTCCATACAGTGACTGGATAACACCTCCATACAGTGACTGGATAACACCTCCATACAGTGACTGGATAAGGCCTCCATACAGTGACTGGATAAGGCCTCCATACAGTGACTGGATAATGCCTACATACAGTGACTGGATAACACCTCGATACAGTGACTGGAAACCGCTGCCATACACTGGATAACACCTCCATACAGTGACTGGATAATGCCTTCATACAGTGACTGGATAATGCCTCCATACAGTGACTGGATAACTCCTCCATACAGTGACTGGATAATGCCTCCATACAGTGACTGGATAATGCCTACATACAGTGACTGGATAACGCCTCCATACAGTGACTGGATAATGCCTCCATACAGTGACTGGATAACGCCTCCATACAGTGACTGGATAATGCCTCCATACAGTGACTGGATAATGCCTACATACAGTGACTGGATAACGCCTCCATACAGTGACTGGATAACGCTGCCATACACTGGATAACACCTCCATACATTGACTGTATAACACCTCCATACAGTGACTGGATAACGCCTCCATACAGTGACTGGATAATGCCTCCATACAGTGACTGGATAACACCGCCATACACTGGATAACAAGTTATAGGGGGCACAATATTGAGTATAAAAGGGCACAGTACAGGGTATGACTAGGGGCACAGTATCGGGTATGGTAGGGTATAAGGCAGCCAGTGGCGTACACACTATCCATGGGGCCCCGTTGCGAAACTGATTCATGGGGCCCCCTCCCCGTCGCCCCCCCCCCCCCCCCCCCATTTCTGAGAGCGCTGCTAAGGGCCATTTCAAGTATATTACAAAAATGTTACCTATCACTTGCCCTACACTTTATAAAAAAAAAAAAAAAATGTATATGGCAGTTACACTTTGGGCTACTAAGGGCTCTTTCAGTGCGGCTAATCCGCTGTGTGAATGCGTGCCAAGCCCCGTTCCAGAAAGCAGAGACTCGGAGCAGTAACATGATTAACTGCGATCTTTTAACTACAAAATCACGGTGGCAACTTTATCTCACTGTGATTTTGTAATAAAAAGGTCACAGAGCGGCACAGAGCATTATCTATCATGTCACTGCTCCATGTCTCTGCTGTCCAGAACGGGGCTTGGCTCTCTTTCACGCAGCAGATTGCCCACACAGGATCCGCTTGTGTTAAAGAACCCTAAGCCCAATGGCTACACTTACCCCGTCCTAATAAAATCTGGTCCTACCTCATCCAGGGTGTCGCTGGCGTCGGCGTAATGTCCGCTGGATCCAGAAAAAGGTCCCTGTGGTGAGAAAAAAAGAATAATCACATCAGGAAGGGATGGTGACTGCCCCTGTGAAATCCCCAGCAGCAGCTGTGCTGGCCTGTAAGACTGAGCCATGCCAATATATAGCAGGGTAATCTAATGCTAACACACAGTACTAATGCCCACCTTTGTTCCTGTAACAGTAGTTATACTCAGATATGTGCCCCCCTCACAGTAGTTATGCCAAATATGTGCCCCCTTACAGTAGTTATACTCAGATATGTGCCACCTGACAGTAGTAATGACAGATTATGTGCCCCCTCACAGTAGTTATACTCAGATATGTGCCCCCTCACAGTAGTAATGACAGATTATGTGCCCCCTCACAGTAGTTATGCCCAGTTATGTGTCACAGTGGTAATGCCAAATATGTGTCCCCTCACAGTAATAATGCCAAATATGTGTCCCCTCACAGTAGTAATGCAAAATATGTGTCCCCTCACAGTAGTAATGCCAAATATGTGCCCCCTCACAGTAGTTATGACCAGAATATGTGCCTCCTCACAGTAGTAATGCCAAAAATGTGCCCCCTCACAGTAGTTATGCCAGCTTATGTGTCCCCTTGCAGTAATATGCCCAGATATGTGTCCCTTCACAGTAGTTATGCCAAATTATGTGTTCATTCACAGTATTTATGCCCAGTTATGTGCCCCCTCAAAGTAGATATGCCCAGATATGTGCCCCTTCAAAATATTTATGCCTAGTTATGTGCCCCCTCACAGTAGTTATGCCCAGATATGTGCCCCCTCACAGTAGTTATGCCACATTATGTGTCCCTCACATTAGATATGCCCACATATGTGCCCCTCACAGGGTTATGCCCAGATTACCTGCCCCCTCACAGTAGTTACGCCTTCATATGTGCCCCCTGGCCCCCTCACAGTAGTTATGCCAGCTCAGGTGCCCCCTAAAATTAGTTATGGCCCCCCTCCTGCCCTTTGCCCCCAGTCTGCAGCCTTAGAAAAAAAAACATACTTACCTTCTTCCCTGATGACCTTCTTCCCTGGTTCCCACCATCACATCACGCTGCTGGCTGTGCTGAAGGCAGATTCCCGAGTTTTCAGATCTCCTCCCACAGCCAGCAGCGCGATGTGGGGCCAGCAGGGGGAGCTCCTGAGCTGCGAAGATCAGTGAAGCAGGGATAAGAGAGGTTTCCCTGCTTTACTATGGAAGCGAAATGCCGACCAGTCGGGTGTGAGTGAGTGTGCGCTCCCCCCCCCCCATATTATACATGTAATGGAGCACTCTGATGGGGCCCGAAATTACCACTGTACTTCATGCTGGGCCCCATCAGAGTGCAGAGTATAGCGGTATTTAACAGGCTTTAGGGTGGCCTGCCGGCCTGGGGGGTGGGTCCACAGGCGGCCGGGCCCCTTGGAGTGCCGGGCCCGGTCGCAAGTGCGACCCCTATATGTATGCCACTGAAGGCGGGAATAGTACAGGGTAGATCCTTATGCTGTACGCGATTTAGATACCACCATAATGAGAGGCAAATGAGTGAGACAGGTGACTGGGGCCCTGTATGGACAAGAGGGGTGGACACAGCAAGTAGGTGGAAGAGGCTCTGAGGGGGATTTATACAAGAAGTAGGTGGCAGGTCTGTGCAGGGCAGCAATAAGAGATAGGAGGGGTGGAACAGCAGCTCTGGATAAATGAGGGAGGAATGGGTTCGGTGAGGATGAGATAAGAGAAGGACAGGATATGGAGGCAGGTGTCAGGAAGTCTAAAGAGACAAACTGCTTAATGAGGCAGTAAAACCATTAAATAAGCATTGAAGCTGCTGGTCTACAGCATCCAGACAGTGGCAGCTTCATGATTTTCTGTCATTCTGGGCAGTATGAAGAGAAGAGGGGGTGTGTCCCAGAGGCTCCACAGCAAGGGAGCTTGTGAGCTGTAAGTTTCCTTCATTTGTGGGCAGTAGCAGCCGGCCAATGCATCTTTCATGAAATAGGCCGTCATGCTACTGCTCCCGGGCCCCTTCTGAGCTTGGGCCCCGAAGCAGTGGCTTCCCCTGTTTCCTCTATAGCTACACTCTGATGAGCAGTAAAATCACATGTTAATGTTATTTTGTGGGTAAAGTACGATTAGGATGATGCCAAATTGATATGGTGTTATATTTTACTTTAAAAAAAATTGAAATTTTGTTTTATAAAAATACATTGCTTTGTGTCACCAAATTCTGGAACCCATAACTTGGATGGAGCAGTGTGAGGGCTTGTTTTTTATTTTTTCTCGGGGGGGTCTGTAGTTTTTATTCTGAAGTTCTGATAATTTTTATGCTATTTTTTAGGGAAGCAAAGTGACCATTTCCGGCATTGTTTTTCAGCGTTCACTGCATGGGTTAAGTAAAGAGATTGGGTCATTATGGACTATACCAACTGTGTTTATCATGTATATATATATATATATATATATATATATATCCAAAAATAGAAGAAGCACACCTTAGTAGTGAAGAAGATGGCGAACCTCTTTATTCCCCTTGCAACTGCACAGTGCAGTCTTTCTCAAGCATACAAAATAGTGTCAAAGGCGGGTATAAATACCCACAGTGCATAACAGTATAATTAATGACAATTAAGTGAATATATATATATATAGATATATAGATATATATATATATATATATATATATATATATATATATACAAAAGGGGAAAAGGGAGGGGTTTTTTATATTTGGGGGGGTTAAAAAAGTTTATTCAAGTGATTTAAAAATATGTTTTTGACATTTTAGGTTACATAAACAGCATCTGTCAGCAGATTTGTTCCTATGAAACTTGCTGACCTATTGCGTGTGCACTTGGCAGCTGAAGGTATATGTGTTGGTTCCATGTTCACATGTGTCAGCATTGCTGAGAAAAATTGTGTTTTAATTTATGCAAATGACCCGCTAGGAGCAATAGGGGCATTGCTGTCACTAGAGGCTCATCTGCTGCACCCCCTTCACTTTAATTGACAGGTCCAGGCAATGAAAACATCATTATGCATGGCTCCGACTTCTCCTAAAGTGAATCCAAGTGCGGCAGTTGCAGAGAGTCTCTAGGTGTAACTTCAACACCTCCATTGCTCCTAGAGACTCATTTGCATATATTAAAACATAATTTTTCTTAGCAATGGGGGCACATATGAACATTGGACCAACATAAATGCCTTCAGCTGCCAAGCGCACATGAAACAGGTCAACCAGTTTTCTGTATTCTAGTGATACTTCAGTATTACAGTCCATAGTGATTTTCACAGGCAGTGTATTGCATCTTGCCAGAAAGCTCTGGACTGCCATAAGAACTTTGTTTGCAGGGGTGTCGATTGGAAGATAGAGGCAGCCCTCTCCCTTTGTGTAACCTTTTAGATGCTGTGATCGTTATTGATCCCAGCATCTGAGGGGTTAAACTTTCAGTATCTGAGTCATCTCTGATTCTGGTAGGGGAGCCAGGTGCCAGCTGTATAATACAGCTGGCACCTGCAAGTGATGCGCTGGTCCAGCCCCTGAGCCCACACCATCGCCATGACACTCTATTATGGCACAGAGCGTTAACTACCTGGCACTGTGAAGTAAAAGTATGCCGCAAAAGGGTTAACACTGCAGCATTTCAGAGTAATAGATACTGTAGCTCTAATTACTGAGACGGCTGTGGTTAGGGCATGGATCTGTGTTTTTCAAATGGACCACGCTCCTCCAGAGAGAACGAAAGAACTTTTATCCAGAAACACACAGACTTCCTTTGGGCATGGAAAGATACTCAGATCACTCGGATTCACCGCTCCGTTGTAGACCTTTGTGAGAAATCAAGGTTGCCACATATAGTGAAGTACAGTCACAATGGCTCAACTGCAACGGGTTTTATTGTACTTACAAGATACAAGTTGGTAAAAGACAGTATACATAAATGGGCATGGATCTGCCGACAGGTTCCCACTTTTGTTCTGATTTATGCAACAAAATAGAGATGAAAGAAGCGTTAGTTCTATAATAAACAAAGCCATATACATATTTTGCAGGGTCCGAGAGAGGACGTACCAGGACCATGTAGGCAAAGAAACCCACCACAATTTTAAAAAGAAAGGATTACATTTCCTACTATGATGTATGTACCATGTAAAGGACTGTTAATGATTCATGACCCAGAATTACAGGTAAATTGCAATAAAAAAAGTCTATGATGAAATTACTAAACTAGCTGTTACATACCAAGGGATTAACATACTTTTTGTGCACAGGAATCCTATGCTCTCTATGTACATCACTGCTGGAAAAGGAGTTATTTATTTATTTTATGCACTTATATAGCACTACTATATTACAGACATTAGCATCCCGCTGTCCCCAATGGAGCTCACAATCTAAGGTCCCTACCAGTATGTCTATGCAGTGTGGGAGGAAACCCACACAAACACGGGGAGAACATACAAACTCCATGCAGATGTTGTCCTTGGTTGGATTCAAGCCTAGGACCCGAGCGCTGCAAGGCACCAGTGCTAACCACTGAGCCACCGTGCTGCTACCAAATAACTTAAGATGACTTCCTAATGTTCTATGGTATACGTGATTGCAGTGGTATAAAGTATAAAGTATTTTGTGTATAGTGAAGTAGCTCTACAAATAAATACTTAATACTTTATATCATAAGGGTAGCATGGAGGCTCGGTGGTTAGCATAGTCAACCAGCAACACTTTGGTCCTTAGTTCAAATCCAACCAAGGGCAATATCTGCATGTAGCTTGTATGGCTTTCCTCACAAACTTCAAAGACATACCTCACAAAGATAGGGAATTTAGATTGTGAACCTCACTGGGGACAGCACATGATGATAATGTTTGTAATAGGGCTATAGAATATGTTGGTATTATATAAGCAAGAGAAATAAATAAGTACCCTAGCTATGGCAAACGCATACATAGAAGGCCAGTTGTGTCTAAAACCTTAGTATGCCATACAGCTGCATATCTAGCCCACCTTGCTGTTATTACACCGTCATCCTAATTCTTCTTATATATAATTATAGAAGGAATAGGGTACAGCAGAGATTGATTTTTACTTGTAAATAAAATATATGCATTCTGAATAAAACAGACCAGTGAGGTTTGTCACATAAATAATTTTGTCTAACATTTCCTATTTCCCTTACCTCCTAGGGAATACATTTACAATTTAAATGTACTACATTAATAAAGGGTAATCAGTAATTAATTCTAGCTTTTACAGTTAATTATAAGCAACGGCAGGACTAATTGTATGGTTTGATGTCTCAATGACCAAAGTATTCCCCTTAAGCATCTATTAATGATTTGAGACTACCTAATATCACCACCTTTACTGGCAAGCTCTCACAGAAATAATTCTAGTGTAGTCCTTTATCTGTAGGTGGGACGGAATGTCTATGCAGTATAAAATGTAGGTTACACTTTTTTGGCAGCAAGCTACAGAAAGTTGTATTTCTGTTAAGTAATCCTAGCCTCGAGCACTAATGAAGATGGAGGGATGGGATTACCTTGCAGTTAAACCTTGGAAGTTTGTGCATTATGATGTTTAACTTTTTGACATATTATTCTTTAGAATACCAATGTGTTGTTCTAAAAACAAATAGACAGTTTGAAACTACATCTGCGCCATGAGATATTTAAAAGCTCCATCAACCTGTCCCAAAACAAGATTATAACGAGATCAACAGAGATGTCATTGACTGAAATTGTAGGAGGAGTCAAGGAAGATTTTCCTAAGAGAGAAGCAGAAAGCTAGCCAAGAAGAATGGAATTTTTGGAGGACTTAAGTATTGTTAAGTAACAAGATAGCGCCAGTACAATCCTCCTTTCTAATCTTGCTGCACATTTTTCTTGTCGGAATTTGTCTGGAGCTATAGAAAGTAACTTTTTTAGATAGTGGTGTTCCAGTAAAGGTTAAGTAGTGAAGAAAATGATACAGTTCACTGATGCTGCCAAGATGCTTTAAGATTCTAACCACAGTCACTCGATTAAAGTTTCTTCCAATTTTTGATCTTTTTCTAATTTGAAAAAATAAAACATGCAATCATATCAAAGGAGGAAAAACTGAGGGTGCTGACACACGTTCAGGCTTTTTGAAGTAGTTTTGAAGCAAAATTCAAGGGGTGGTTCATCAGAGGAGAGAAGGTATTAAAAGCAGATACAACTTCTCCACTTTTTTCAATCCACTCCTGGTTTTGGCTTCAAAAACTGCATTAAAAAACCTGAACGTGTGGCAGCTCCCCAAGAAAGGATGGACTATATAGTATACAAAAGAACTAATTTGTACACTAATTGGCTAGTACAATTCAGCAGATTATATATATATATATATATATATATATATAAACAACATATGTGCATTTTAAATTGTCGCAAGTAAGAAGAGCATCTTCCATTTTGGAGGACACACCATGCCCATGTATCATGCATACAGCACATTAACTTCAATGACAATTTTATAAGGCTGAAGCAGTGGTAGTAGCTCTGATAGTGGTATTAGTACTTAGAGTTCATGGTGGCAGTCCTCACACTGGCTTTCCCTGGCCCGTTCAATGAATGGATGGCCCACTTTTTCTTACCTCGGATCACACCTTGAGTTCTGGGGATCCTGCATGGTGTTGGATGGGGTGTCCTTGATGGTGGAAGTTTAGCAGGGTGCAAGGCAGGAGTACAGATGCAGGGCCGCTGGATGAATGATGGCGTCCAATAATAAGGTTCATTGGTTGCAATAAAGAAAGTCTTTCTTTACTAAATTGATGATTGGAGTAGTAATACATATAGCAGCAAAAGGCATAGTTACAAAGTATATCACAGTATAGTCTCCTCCCAATAGCTGTGTATGGGCATCAACATTGATGGGTATAGTAGGGCTCTGTGGCTCTCCTTTAAAGACTCCAAATAACCACAGACGTGCAATTCTGTTCTTGTTAACTCTTTCTGCAATTCCCAAGCTGAGGGGTGCAGATCTAGATTTGGAAAACCAGTCTGTCTCAAAGTGTAATAGGTGCCGGAAGCAATGAATCCTTTCTAAAGCAATAAAGTCTCTTGCCATAAATGAGCGGATATCTTATTGACGTTATCTTGCACGGCCTTTATGGTTCTGGACCTTCTAAGATAGCTGGTCTCTTTGCTTCAGGAGTACTCTGCGTATAGCCTCAGAGATAAGTTTCTATGAATTCTAGCCTAGTTTGCAGGAGCTTGCACATGTATGTCTTGTCTGTTGCTCTTCTCTGCTAAGACTCACTAACTAACCTAGGGGTGGGCTATGTCCATCACCTTGGTAACCTAGCCAAATCTGCCAGTGTAACTATTTATTGCCTGTATATTGCTATTAGGTATATATAGTGCATAAACAAATAAGATATAACAAAACAACACTGTATATAATGTTATATCTTTTGCTAACATAATGTAACGCCTGTAGCTAGGAACAGACAAGGACAGTGAGCCCTAACCTAGAACCCAGTCTGCTTTCCTTACCTACTTGCAGTATAAGCCCAACTTGGAAGAACAACAATTGGACGACAGTTCCTTCTATAAATAAGTGCAGAGATGGACAAACACCAACAAACAAACAAACACCAATGCAGAGTCATACAGAAATGGGTCAGAACCAGATGGGCGACACAGTACTAAACAAGAGACAGAGGGGGGGTCAGAAGACAAGCTGAGGTCAGAAGCACAGAAGAATCAGTACACAAATGCAGGAACACGGAATAAGGAACCTATCTAGTGAGCCAAACAAAACTATCACTGGCAATGGTGTATGGCCATGAAGTGAGTTAAATAGAGCACTTAGTCCCTGATAGGTCCATTGACTTGGCGCTCCGTTAGTCAGATACACTAGTACACAGTAATAGAGGAGCTAAGCTAATCAGCCCACTGCTAATCTCCTCCAGCACATGTCCACTGCAGAGGGAAACAGAGCATTGCATCCTGTTACTAAGGATGGGGTCGCATCACCAGGAGGTGTGGCTCAGCAGCACGTCTCTTCCGGCGCAGTCGTGCCAAGGCTGAGGAACCTGACACTGGCGCCCTGACAGGTTAGTTTATAACACTTAATATATATTTTATTCAATACGTTGTCTAATTGCTATTTAATTGTTAGAATGTATATATTACATATTTTTATACTTGCCAATTACTTTTGTGATGCTTGCTATGTGATAATGGTATTCGACTTCCATACCATCACTACTGATTACTGATGACATGGGTGATATTCCATTCACATTGGTCCTGCAAACTGTTTACTGATGTTAACTTATATAAACCATCTTCAGGTCACATTTGGGTGCACCTGCTAGGCCTTGGGCTATATCAGTCAGTCTTGGGTAGGGCTCATAGACACCTCCCACCTCCCATTGCAAGCATGGCTACATGCTGGAGGTAACAGAGGAGATGTTTGTGAGTCGTCCTAATGCTCCTGTAATTGCCCACTGGCCCCTGATATCGCCCATATGGCGCAGGTAGGTGAGTGTTAGGGCCCTCGGGCTACTTGAGAGACCTTGACGCTGGTGCCCGAGGCTTAAGACTTGTCCTCCTAGTAGGATATGTCGAACTAACTCTCAATTTTTAACATCAGTGTGAGGGTTTAGTGTGATGGCAGTGTGCACCTATCTCTGGTTCTGTGTTTGTTCTGAATTCTTGCCACATCCACATAAATTTCATCTTATGTAGGATGTCCATTGTGGTACTTGTAGTCCGTTGCTGGCATCATCCATTGTATGCATTTTTGCTGGTGATTGCCATTAGCAACGGACTACAAGTGCAGGATGCTCCCCTATAGAAATGCACAACTGCATATGGGTATGAGCGCATCCTGCTTTCTTATCACCACATTTTTGATGGTTTATATATATATATGTATGGAGGTGTATAAACTCCAATTTAAATGTGCCTGTTTTTCATCTTCAGGTCACATTTGGGTGCACCTGCTAGGCCTTGGGCTATATCAGTCAGTCTTGGGTAGGGCTCATAGACACCTCCCACCTCCCATTGCAAGCATGGCTACATGCTGGAGGTAACAGAGGAGATGTTTGTGAGTCGTCCTAATGCTCCTGTAATTGCCCACTGGCCCCTGATATCGCCCATATGGCGCAGGTAGGTGAGTGTTAGGGCCCTCGGGCTACTTGAGAGACCTTGACGCTGGTGCCCGAGGCTTAAGACATGTCCTCCTAGTAGGATATGTCGAACTAACTCTCAATTTTTAACATCAGTGTGAGGGTTTAGTGTGATGGCAGTGTGCACCTATCTCTGGTTCTGTGTTTGTTCTGAATTCTTGCCACATCCACATAAATTTCATCTTATGTAGGATGTCCATTGTGGTACTTGTAGTCCGTTGCTGGCATCATCCATTGTA
The DNA here is from genome assembly GCA_033119425.1 of Bufotes viridis. NCBI lineage: Eukaryota > Metazoa > Chordata > Amphibia > Anura > Bufonidae > Bufotes > Bufotes viridis. The sequence goes on from CM065589.1 coordinate 321,492,772, forward strand.
TGCATTTTTGCTGGTGATTGCCATTAGCAACGGACTACAAGTGCAGGATGTGCTCCCCTATAGAAATGCACAACTGCATATGGGTATGAGCGCATCCTGCTTTCTTATCACCACATTTTTTGATGGTTTATATATATATATGTATGGAGGTGTATAAACTCCAATTTAAATGTGCCTGTTTTTCATCTTCAGGTCACATTTGGGTGCACCTGCTAGGCCTTGGGCTATATCAGTCAGTCTTGGGTAGGGCTCATAGACACCTCCCACCTCCCATTGCAAGCATGGCTACATGCTGGAGGTAACAGAGGAGATGTTTGTGAGTTGTCCTAATGCTCCTGTAATTGCCCACTGGCCCCTGAAATCGCCCATATGGCGCAGGTAGGTGAGTGTTAGGGCCCTCGGGCTACTTGAGAGACCTTGACGCTGGTGCCCGAGGCTTAAGACATGTCCTCCTAGTAGGATATGTCGAACTAACTCTCAATTTTTAACATCAGTGTGAGGGTTTAGTGTGACGGCAGTGTGCACCTATCTCTGGTTCTGTGTTTGTTCTGATATTAACTTATACAGATAAAAAGTTTATTTGTTTATCAATGGAATTGTCCAAAGATAATGGGCAGGTTTACGGGCAGCTAAAGCTGTACTAAATTGATTATGACGCTTGGCACATTTTATTTCAATGAAGTATGTATTAAACTGAGTAATTTACCAGGAAATTCACTATTAAACCAGGCACAATACCTTGTAGGGCTAGCTCAGCTGAATGTAATGATACCTTTCACTTACAAATCTGTTGCTTCCTTAAAAGTACTTTTAATCCATGTGCAAATGAGCAGTTGAGTGCAGTGAGGGTGGACCCAAGCAACTCTGTGATCCCTTGCTCCTCTCTCTCCTATTTGATTGACAGGACCTTGTGAGATGATGCAGGAACCTGACCCTATCAACCAATAAAAAAGCAGCACAGAGCAGCTTGGACCTGCCCTCAGCACCCTTAACTACTCATTTGCATATAGATTTAAAGTACTTTTTCTCCAGAATGAAAGAATTGATCATTAACTAAGAGGTATCATTAACTAGCCCTACAAGGCATTGTGCCTGGTTTGACAGTGATCCTGGTGAGTAGACTTCCTCTAAACGGACATATGAAACACAATAAATCTCTTCTACTAAAATAATAAAGGAAGGTTATATAATTAGTGAAATCATTAGTTCATCAGCATGTTGTTTTAGTTCAACATTCTTAACTATTTGCAGATTACAGGCATGAGTGGCCCTACACTTGCTCTAACATGATGAAGATTTAAGTCTTACACCCTTGGTATTTACTAGAACCTGGTCTGTTCAGGAGAAATTTATATGGGCTACTGTTTGCTCCCAAACTCAAAACCTTTTGCTAGCATTACAAAAAAGTGACATTGTTTTATTGACACTGTACACTAAGTGAATTTAGCAGACTCCAACGAAACACATTTGTGAGTCAGTCACTAGAGGATAGAATGAGCCATTTGCTTTAGGGATCATTTATCATTTTCTACTAGTGATGAGTGGCAGGGGCAATATTCTAATTCGCAATATTTAGCAAATATTATGGCGAATATTCATCATAAACTTGCGAATTCAAGAATTCGCAATTATTTTCTAGATTGCGAAAATCGACATTGTAATATGCACGTATTGTGCACGCAATACAGGCGTGGGTCACTTTTGCTACAGTTTTCAAGCTACTAGAAATATTGTTGTGAATTTGCCTGTAGCATGTATGTATGGTCAGAACCTATCACACTACCTAACACCCTGCACTGGAACCTATCAGCTACGCTATATCACTATCTAACCTACACTGACTATCTACCACTTACTATCTGTATTATATATATAAGCTAACTAACTAACTAACTATCTAATGTAATGTGACAAAGCAAAGCACAGAGCACAGCAATGACACTGCTTTCTCTCTCAGAACTGCCAAAAAACTGCAGAAAATGGCTGCTGGGGAGGTTCTTATATAGTAAGGGGTAGGCAACTTTCCTATTGGTTGCTAGGGATGTTGTTAAGCTCAGACAAAGATATTGCAGCCTTCTCATTGGCCCACAAGCAAGAAGCAGGGAGGGATCATGGGTTCAGATGAAAAAAAAATCTAGAATATTAGCGAATACAAATATATAGCACTATATTTGAAATCTTCGCAAATTCTCGAAGTGGCGATGTTCACTATTAAAATTTGTGATTTAAATATTCGTGCCCAACACTATTTTCTAAGCCTGTTTTTGGTGTAGAAAATTATTTAAATCTACACCAGCAAGGGAGTTGCACGTCCAGCGCATAAGTAATGTAGAGACCAGTGCCTCTACATAACTTAGAAGCATCAAGCGCTGGCAGACATGGACTAAGACTGGCGTCTAAATCACCGATCTTAGTAAATGTCCCCCTGAATGTTCAATAATAAATTTGAAAAGTCATAAACACATCACTTTTAGATCATGGCACTTCTAACATGTCACATCACAATTGAATTATATGACATGATTGCAGTTATTAACAATCCCTTTCGAGGTTTGATACATGTAGAACTTGCCACACTTTCTGTTTCTTTGGAGTCAGTCATGCACTAATATGACTCCTTCTTGGCTTTGACGAATGTCTGAGAGAGCTCTATGATCATAGGACCTTACTTTTGATTGTTCATTAGTTTAGCCAATATTTTAGGTTAATAGAGGTATTACCTTCAAATTATTATTATTATTTTACTCACTTATATAGCACTGACATATTCCGCAATGTTTTACAGACATTATCATCACTCGCTGTCCCCAATGAGGCTCACAATCTAAGCTTCCTACCAGTATGTCTTTGGAGTATTTGAGAAAACCAGAGTATCCAGAATATACAAACTCCATGCAGATGGTGTTCTTGGTCAGATTTGACCCCAGCGCTGCAAGGTACCAGTGCTAACCACTGAGCCATCGTGCTGCCCATATTGAGTGGCCACAGGTAGAGGGGGTTGTAGCTAGCTGAAATATGCCTACATTAGGTGTATTTCAGACAAAGATTGCAAACCAATGTTTAGTGAATGCATCCTCTGTGGAAGCCGGAGCTGTCCTTACCCAAAAAGGTTCCTCCGGTAAGATGTTTTCTTGTGGCTTCTTCTCTAAATCCGTTTCCCCTGCACAATGCAACTATTCTATCAGGAATAGTTAACTGTTCACCATCAGAATGGCTCTGGAAGAATGGAGACATCTACACTGACCATAAAAATGTAATCTTCAGTCACTTCAACAAGTCAACTCTTGTTATGCACGTGGTCACTATTCTTTGCATGTTTTATTTTGCCTTGCACTTGTGAAGAATACCAAGACAGATGCCCTTCAACTCCACTGACTGAATAGAAGAACACCCAGATATCAATTATTCTGCTCCAGTTGTTTCCGTGGAGTCTATCTTGGTTAAGGACATTCCTCTGGGTAAAATATGTCCTGTAGCCAGAAAAAGGCAGATCCTTTTGTAGGCATAAATCTAATTTAGCAGTTAAGAGGCTGGTTAAAGTTTCCCTGGTCAACGCTTTGGCTTCTATGAAGAGGTCTGCACGCAGGAGGGGCGGACTTAGATAATATCCTTAGAAGGAGCCCCAATTCAAATCTGTTCAGTAGACACAATAGATCGATATTGCACATCCGCTTTATAACAAAGGATGTTGATGCAAACTGGAAAAGGAAAAGGGGTGGCGATTTTATTAAAGATATGTCCAGGACCGAAACTAAGTGGATTTTTAATATGGATTCATTAACACTGAATGGCTAAAATGCGGAAATAGAACTCTTTGCATTTGAATAGGAAGATGATATCACACAGTGGGGGTGAGAGGGTTAAATACTATCAAGCATAGTGAGCGCATAAATAAGGAACGGAGCTAGAGCCCTGTAAGAGTCCCTGAGGAAGGACAGCGATACTGTCCGAAACGCGTCGGTAGTTTTTTGGCACCTGTAGCGATCCGTAGCTGCAGGAGTGACGTCACTAGCCACTCCATGAGCCGGGGCGTAACTGTAGACTTCAAGAAAGTGCCCCACTTCAGTGCAAGTCCCTGGATGGATAGCAAAGAATAATCTATCGTCTGGCAAAGAACAACAGCCACAAGGTGAATTGAATTGTGCATAATTTCCCTAATACCTGTTATTTGTAGAACATATGGCATGATTACAAGGGCCAATTTTTTTTTCTTTTACATAGGCAAGTATATACCTTAGGCGCGGTATCATTTTACATTATACAATACTCATATTGATTACAGTGGGCAGTGCGGTCCCAGTGTGATAGTGCAGCCAAACAGGTACAGCGAAGTGTGGAGCACTATTGTAGCAACCTGATTTACTTTTAGCAAACTCAAAAACTCTTTTAAATGGTATCTGTCAGCGGATTTGTAGCTATGAAAGTTGCTAACCTGTTGTATGTGCACTTGGCAGCTAAAATAATCTATGTTGGTCCCTGTCCACTTTGATTGACAAGCCCAGTCAGTGAAAGCCAGCTGAATGAAAGGCAGAGCCTCAAGGTGTAACGGTTGCTCCTAGAGGACCATTTGCATATATTAAAACATAATTTTTCCCAGCAATGCAGCCACATATGAACATGAGACCAACACCGGTGTCTTGAGCTGCCAAGTGCACATGCAACAGGTCAGCCAGTTTCAGAGGCACAAATCTGCTGACAGATGCCCCTTAAGGTGTGTAATGAACCAGATAAATTGCGTTACAGTACATACAGTTTATATACTTGTCTCAAAATAATTTTTAGTTCTGCGAGGAAACATTTAAGGGTTATTTAGTGAAATTATTTATGTAAAAACTACAGTAAAATCTGATGAAAAAAACAGTAATAAAAAGTCAACATTATGCAAAACAGGACACTTAAAGAGGACCTTTCATCAGAGTAAAAAACATGTACTAAGTATGCTGACATGTAGAGCGGCGCCCAGGGATCTCCCTGCACTTACTATTATCCCTGGGCGCCGCTCCGTTCGCCCGGTATAGGCTCCAGTATCTTCTGGGACTTGGTTATACTAGGAGGAGCCTAGTATCACTTGGTTATAGTAGGCGTATCCCAGGCTGTAGCGCTGGCCAATCACAGCGCACAGCTCATATCCTGGGAGGTTTTCTTTCTCCCATTGCGATTGGCCAGCGCTACAACCTGGGATACACCTACTATAACCAAGTAATACTAGGCTCCTCCTAGTATAACCAAGTCCCAGAAGATACCGGAGTCTACACCGGGCGAACGGAACGGCGCCCAGGGATAATAGTAAGTGCAGAGAGATCCCTGGGCGCCGCTCTACATGTCAGCATACTTAGAACAATTTTTTACCCTGATGAAAGGTCCTCTTTAAAGGAGCTAAGAACAAAAGAGATAGGAGGTATTCCAGAAGAAGTTTTTTTGTTTTAATTAATCATCTTTGGACAGTCTTTGTTTTTTAAGTAGAAGGATGCCAAAATAGCATTTCTGTACTGGATTAAGTTTACATCTTGTCCTACAATGAGGCACCACAAAGAGTTCCAATAATACTAAATACAAACATGCTTTGAAGGAATTTTCTCTTCCTAAAAAAACTGTCCTAAGAGAGAATATTTTTGTCTCTTGCCTAGGATTTTTGTGCACTTAATATGCCAATCAATATAGATTATCGTAATACTACAGTAAAATTAACGGAAGCAATGCAAACGAATGCTTCCAGTACACACTATGCATTAATCCTTGAGGACGGACAATGTTTACTCAGCTGTTTCTATAATCAGATAAATGGGCCCTGAAACTGCACTAAGAAGGACCATAGAAATACTGTACATTCATATTTTTCAAAGATGTCTATTGTAGTGCATGATTTCAGGGCAAATATTGGCAAGGAGCACCTCTCCCTCAGTGGCGGATCCAGAGCTTAGTCTCGGGAGGGGCACTTCCAGATTGTTTTGTGTCGGCGGACAGAAAATAATGTGGTGCTTATAGAACAGACTATCCAACATGGCTGTCACATGACCAGTGTCACCTTGTAGCCCGTGCCTTAGGGCTCATGCACTTGAACGTGTTCCGGCCCCATGCAGTGGACCGCAATGCACAGGCACTGACCGTGTAGCCATCGTCTGCAGAGGCAGACCCATTCACAGTCTGCACGGCAAAAAAGGAGTGCATGCAAATATAAGTGAGGGACATGAACATGTGGAGTCACTGAGAGGGAGAAATACATGGAGGCAAAAACAATAATAAATTACTAATAGGAGTTTATTATAAACCACCTAATAGACTACAGTCCACAAAAGATCTATTACTAAACAAGATAGACGAGGCGGCATAATGAAGTTGTTGGGGGACCTCAACTACCCAGATATAGACTGGGAAACTGAAAGCTGTACATCCCATAAAGGAAACAGGTTCCTGACAATAGCCAAAGACAATTACCTTTTCCAACTGGTTCAGGACCCAACTAGAGGAACGGCTGTACTGGACTTAGTATTAACCAATAGACCTGAGAGAACAACAGATGTGCAGGTTGGGGGACACCTAGGAAATAGTGACCATAAAGTAATAACCTTCCAATTATCCTTCAAACGAAAGTTTCTAAAGGGAGGAACAAAAATACCAAACTTAAAAAAAAGCTAAATTTAGCCTACTAAGCGAGGCCATAGGCCAAACTAACTGGGACAAAGTCCTCAAAAATAAAAATACAACCACAAAATGGGAGATTTTCAAAAGCATTGTAATATCTAATTGTGAGAGGTACATACCTTATAGGAATAAAAGGCTAAGGAACAATAAGAAACCAATGTGGATAAATAGAACCGTAAAGAAAGCAATAAATGACAAAAAGAAAGCATATAAATCACTAAAACAGGAGGGGAGCCACGAAGCACTGATAAACTATAAGGAAAAAAACTGAATATGTAAAAAACTAATACAAACTGCCAAACTGGAGAACGAGAGATTAATTGCCAAAGAGAGTAAAACTAACCCTAAAATGTTCTTCAATTATATAAATGGTAAAAAATATAAATCTGAAGGAGTCGGCCCTCTACACAGCAATGAGGGGGGTGTTGCAGAGAGCGACGAGGATAATGCAAAACTATTAAATATTTTTTTCTCCACTTTATTCACTGAGGAAAATAAACTGTCAGATGAAATGCATAATGTAAAAGTAAATTCCCCATTAAAAGTGCCCTGTCTGACCCAGGAAGAAGTACAACAGCGACTTAAAAAGATTAAAATAGGCAAATCGCCAAGACCGGATGGCATACACCACCGTATCCTAAGTGAATTAAGTGATGTTATAGCCAGACTTTTATTTCTGATATTTACGGACTCTATACTGACAGGGAATGTTCCACAGGATTGGTGCATAGCAAATGTGGTGCCAATATTCAAAAAGGGTCCAAAAACAGAGCCTGGAAATTATAGGCCGGTAAGTTTAACATCTGTTGTGGGGAAACTGTTTGAAGGTTTTCTAAGAGATGCTATATGTGTAAACTGTGTAAAGTAATTAACACTGAAGAGGACAGTTTTCTGCTACAGAGGGATCTGGATAGATTGGAGGCTTGGGCAGAGAAATGGCAGATGAGATTTAACACTGACAAATGTAAAGTTATGCACATGGAAAGGAATAATGCAAGTCACCTCAACATACTAAATGGTATAACACTCGGTAACACTGACATGGAAAAGGATCTAGGAATTTAAATAAACAGCAAACTAAGCTGTAAAAACCAGTGTCAGGCAGCTACTGCCAAGGCCAATAAGATAATGAGTTGCATCAATAGGGGCATAGATGCCCGTGATGAGAACATAGTCCTACCTCTTTACAAATCACTAGTCAGACCACACATGGAGTACTGTGTACAGTTCTGGGCTCCTGTGAACAAGGCAGACATAGCAGAGCTGGAGAGAGTTCAGAGGAGGGCAACTAAAGTAATAATTGGAATGGGGCAACTACAGTACCCTGAAAGGTTATCAAAATTAGAGTTATTCACTTTAGAAAAAGACGACTGAGGGGAGGTCTAATATCTATGTATAAAAATCAGGGGTCACTACAGAGATCTCTCCCATCATCTATTTATCCCCAGGACTGTGACGAGGGGACATCCTCTGCTTCTGGAGGAAAGAAAGTTTGTACACATAGAAAAGGATTTTTCACGGTAAGAGCAGTGAGACTATGGAACTCTCTGCCTGAGGAGGTGGGGATGGTGAGTACAATAAAGGAATTCAAGAGGGTCGTTGATCCCTGGGAGTTAATCTGATTGCCTAATTGGAGTCAGGAAGGATTTTTTTTTCCCTTAAGTGGGGAAAATTGGCTTCTGCCTCACAGGGGTTCTTTACCTTTCTCTGGATCAACTTGTAGGAAACAGGCCGAACTGGATGGACAAATGTCTTTTTCCAGTCTTATATACTATGTTACTATGCACGCACAGACAGAAAACCCACAGAAGTACTCAGTATTGCACCATATCATTGGGATTGTGGACCCATTCAAATGAATGGGTCTGCATCCATCATAGAGTGGGCACATGTCCGGTGCCCATATATTGCGGACCCGCTGTTATTTCTGGCCACAATATAGGCACGGCCATGTGCATGAGCCCTTACACATGGTAAGCTTAGATATGTGGTTCAGCAGGCAGTATTGTACATGATAGGCTTAGATACAGTATCTCAGCAGGCAGTATAACACATGATAAGCTTAGATAAAGTAGCTCAGCAGGCAGTATTACACACGATAAGCTAAGATACAGTAGCTCTGCAGGTAGTATTACACATGATAAGCTCAGTTACAGTGGTTCAGCCGGCAGTATCATACACAGCCTTTGGCTGCTATCAGTAATTTTTTCCTTTAAATCTACCACTGCATTTCCAGTAACAGCCTTTCCAGCACACGATGACATTACACAGATATGCAATTTTGACTTTCTTATCATAGCCGATCTTTGTAGACAAGTTTAGCTTGGCAGGAAGTAGCCGCTAAGCCTGCCGGTCTATCAACCACCTAGAAAATTACGTCACTTTCTGCTGCTGCTGTTGAGATGCCAGTCACGGCGTCCATGGGCGTGGCATAGTGGAATGGGTGGAGGTTGTAGTGTACGGTGTCCTGTCTAGGGCATTTCAAACCGATCTGCTCTCCACCCTGGACCGGAGTGAGGAAAGTTGGGACAGCGGAGAGAGACTCTCAATATACTCTTGGGGGACAGTGACCCCCGAGATCCGTCAGTGCTCTCTCTCCATTTTGTACTGCACCCATCGCAGGTGTCTCATCCACATTCAGGTGTCTCTATTCCTTTGGGAAAGAAGTATTGCGGTAGACACATTATTTAAGGGATTGTGTTCCCCCGGTCAGAGGGCGTGGGAATGTGAGTCAACGGTTCAGCCATCTGACTGGGGGTATATAATGACAAATCTTCGGTTAGTATTTTATAATTTTAACCACGTTATGGTTCAGTTTAATATTTGACATAGAATATATGTTACACCAGTCTGGCTTAATAGATGTGGGTTGAGAAGTAACTCTAAGTGTCCAAGATGTAATTTGTTAGGGGCAGAAAATTTACATATGTTCTAGTCTTGCATGCAACTAACAGAATATTGGGAGATAATAGCCAAACTGATTTCCCAAAAACTTAAATTAGTGATCCCATATATATGTTAGAATGTTGGATTTTGGGCGATTTTTCCCAGGTTGATTGTCATGGATATAAAAAAATCCTATTAATCCTTTTAATTTCACGAGTCTGGTTCTCTTCCAATATTCCCACTGTTTATGAATGGTTAAATTTGGTTAATAAACTTAAGAGTTACAAAAAAATTCTGTATAGACAAAGGAATTGCAAAGAGAGATAGGGGAAGGTATGGGGAGGATGGAGTTCTCAGGCTTCCACTCTCTGCCCCATTAGTGATTTGCCCTGATCTTATAGATGGAGGGCACTAGGTGATGCATCGCAAGGGGTGGGGGGGGGCCTGATTGGAAAATTTTGGTGCAGGGGGTTAATGGGAAAAAACTTATAAATAATGTATTTGTATGGAAAATGTTGAGAAATATTTATTCTTTAATAAGTAAATAAAAAGAAGTATTGCGGTTAGGCACAAAATGTCGGCCCACGATTGTGGCCCTAGACTTGGCAGAGGTCAGATACCTCTGGCGAGGGGCCTGCTCTGAGACATCTGAGGTAGTTCGCCCATAGGTCTTGCCAGAGTCACTTCTAGGAGAGTAAGCCCACTCCTGGCCCCCTGGGTACTGGGTATCAGACCCTCATCTTCTTAAAAACAAGTTGCCTCCACTGGGATCTGAAGGTCAGCACTGGTCCAGTAGATTGAGTGATTCTGAGAATAGCAGGATATTGCAACTGAAACTTGATGCACTTTGCATACAGGGTTGAGCACACAGAGCTGAATTCTCTACGTTTTTTTTTATTTATTTTGATTTTGGGGTTAAGTGGGGGGTTGAATTTTCATATTTTTTGTATATATATATTTTTTAATATTAACTTCTTTTGCACTTTTTGGTGGCCCCAACATGTAATTATTAAATTGTAATTTGCATGGAGTGATAGAATTTTCTCCATTACCCTATACATAGATCACGATAAGGCTACTTTCACACTAGCGTTTTACAAATCCGTGTGACAGATCCGGACACACAAATGAAATATCGTCTGTAAAGTGGATCAGTTCATCGCGTTTGTTTCCATTTTGGCTTCCGTTTAGCCGCTTTTAAGAAGGAGGCGTGTCTCAAAGTGTACACCCACTTTTACAATGTATGAGCTTAAATGTATTTAAGCAGGGAAATTTCCATTTAGGCTCTTTGTGTTGCCATGTTGTCTGCACACTTACGTCTGTGATTCAGGTTACTAATCCTGAAAGCGAGATGGAGAAGATGTGCCCAGGAAAGAAGAAGAAGACGGTATTGGGTCCACCCAATAACTTCCAAACGGATGCCCGGGGGAATTTTTTCAGTCCTATATTTGGAGCTTCGTGCGCATCCAGATTTTTTTTTTAACTACATGCACATGACTGTCGAGAGTTATGACCAGCTACTGCAGCGCATTTCTACACGCAACGCAAGACAGGATACCCGCTTCAGCAGGGCAATTTCTCCTGCAGAGCGGCTAATGGTAAAAATAAGGTAAGGATTGTCCTAATGTTTTTTTGGTACAGCTATATATATAATTTTTTTTATATTTATTCATATTTTTTCATTTTTTTTACAGGTTTCTTGCTACGGGAGAAAGTCTGTTATCGCTGCATTACCGATATCGGATGGGAATTTCGACGAACTCCAGTATAGTTCGCGATACTTGTCGTGCCTTGTGGGAGGTATTGCGGGAGTATTACATCCCACATCCAACTACAGAACAGTGGCTTCAGATTGCAGACAAGTTCCTGGAAACCTGCCAATTCCCTAATTGTGTCAGAGCTGCGGATGGGAAACATATATGGATTGTAAAACCTTTCGGAAGTGGCTCAGAATTCTTCAACTATAAAAACTATTTCTCAATTATCTTGAGGACCATTGCGGATGCTGAATATCGGTTTGTCGCCATTGACATTGGAGATTATGGGCGGACAAATTACTCGATGGCTTTCAAAAACTCAGCAATGGGATGCCTCCTGTATTCAAAGGACTTTGGATTGCCACCTCCGAGACCTTTGCCAGGTACTGATGGACCTCCAATTCCATTTGTGGTAGTTGGGGACGAGCCGTTCCAAATGTGTGAGAACCTCATCAAGCCATACTCTAGCCATGACTTGAATCCTGCTAAGCGAGTGTTTAACTATAGACTGACACGAGCTAGATGAATGGTGGACTGTGTCTTTGGCATTTTAGTTGCTAAATGGCGTATTCTCACCTAAGCTATAAATTTTAAGGTTGAAACCATTGACGATATAGTCAAAGCTTGTGTAGTTCTACATAACTATTTGTTAATGGAGGAACCAGTGCGCCTGGACTCGCAAGAGGTTGATTGCATACTCACCAGGCTGCAACATTTGTCATATCGGTCAACCTTTGCCGTCGCCCAAATGAGGGACAGTTTCACCGATTACTTTGTTTCTGAAGCGGACAGAGTGAGTTGGTAGGATAATGTTTTATTGTTGTTTAAACTGTTTGTTCTTCTATTAAATCAAAGGGGGTTTTTTTGTATACGCCTTGTGTCCTCTTCTTGTTTACTCAGCCCCAAGAATGCTTCTGCTACACTGGTGATATATTTAATTTTTTTCACACAAGCTAATGCCACCCATGATGTCTGGATTTTGTGCATGGCATAGTTCACGTTGCAGCATCACTCTTGTGAACATGCACATGGTTCAGATCCTCATGGGTGGCATTAGCTTTTGTGAAATAAACATGAAGGGTAGTAGCCACACATATGGTTATTAAAGGGGGTGTCTCCTCTTAGACATTGGTTGCATATTGCTAGGATTTTCCCTTCTTATAGGTGCGGGTCCCAACGCCGGGATCCGCACCTATATTGGTGACATAGCCACACAAGGTGTTTGCTGGAGGAGTCTGGTCCGGCCACCACCAAGTGCTTTCTCCATAGAAGTGAATGGGAGTGCACCGAACACGATCGGCCACTGCTCCCATTCACTTCTATGGGGCCGACGGAAACGGCCTATCCAACCCTCGGCTATTTTTGGATGATGTGCCTGCGTAGTGTGCTCAACACCACTTTCATTTTCTCGATATAGGTGCGCGTACATGTGCTGGGATACGCACTTATAAGCTATAAGTCAAAGGTGGCATATCCTAGCCATATGCCCCAATCGTCTTTGTTGAGACAACCCCTTTAAGCTATTGGCCCTTCCCCAAAATTGCAAGGCACCATTGTATTTTTTTTGTTTGACAACATCACACAATGTGCCTTGCCACGAGAAATAATGCTCGTTAAAGGGGTTTATCCGGGTTCAGAGCTGAACCCAGACATACCCATATTTTCACCCAGACTCCCACACTAAGCTGAGCTGAATCGCGCAGGGCAAAGGCATTTTCTGGAGTTGCGGTGATGTACCGGGCTCTCCTTCGGGCTGCCAGGCGGAGGCTTATGCCCATCAGTGAGCCCGGTTACATCACCAGCACTGATGGGCGGGCTTTAGCGCTGCCCAAGCCTGTAAAACGGTTAGGGCAGCGATAAATCTGGCCCATCAGAGGCAGTGACGTCACCGAACACACTGTTTGGCAGAATCCTCACCAAGCAGTGTGTTATTGTAAGCTCTTGCCCTGCCCGATCCTGCGCAAGGCAAGGAAGAGCTTTGGAGCTTGAAATTCTATGTAGGTTCGGATTCAGCTCTGAACCCAGACAACACCTTTAACAGCATCATGTCCGTTGCTTGTCCCTTGAGCTAATCACGCTAGTTATGTGAGAGTGTCATCTGTAAATCATTAACTAAAGAGTGAAATTTAAATTTAGCGCTCTGTAGTTAATGAATTCGTGATGATGCTGATCCACATGGACCGTGACTCCCATAAGGGCTCATGTGAAAGGGCATAAGATGGGGGGAAGGACTGGGACGGGGGGGCGGTGAAAAATTTCCCACGACCCGTTCTCAACCAAATTTTTAAAATCATGCACCTGCTCATGCTTTATTTGGTCCATCCTGGGGATTATGGTTTGCACAAAATGATGGTGAGGGCTGAGTTGACGCGCCGCCTCCGCCCCCTCCAGGTGACGTGCCAAGTCATCCCTCATTCGCCTCATTTCCTCTGCAAAACCTTCTACAGCATCAGAAACGATCTCTACAAGGTTCCCAAAATCCTCATGACAGCTCCTAGCAGATCTCTGACTATTCAACAGGGCTCTCTCATTTTGTCGGAAATTAGAGAGCCTCTGTTCAATAGTATATATATAATAACCAGTATTGTCCTGAACAGAGGCATGATGAACATAAGGGCTGGGGGGGGGGGGGAGGCGGTCGGCTCCAGGTCCACTTCAAGAGGTGGGTCAGGCACCCGAGTGCTGCTGGCAGTTCTGTGGAAGAAAAAAAGAGATTGGCCTTCAATTACTGCATCCAGGTTCTATGCTATGCCTACCTCCTACTGTAGGGGGCTGCCCGAAACAGAGGGTCCAAATGCTCCTCTGTCTCAGACAGACCCCAGCAGACAGAGGGAGAGGACGGTTGTCCCTCTGACTGTAGGGGGCTGCCCGAAACTGAGAGGCCAAACGCTCCTTTGTCTCAGACACCCCCTTGAAGTCAGAGGGAGAGGAGAACAAACGCTTTTTCCAGTCCCCAAAAAAATAAACTACCTTTTTAATGCCAGCATCCGTCTTAGGAAACACAAGGCCGCATGATACATATAAAGCGGCCTTGAGGTTATAGCGTGGCCTGAACCTCCCGGTTGCAGTCCCTCTTGAAGCGGTCCCGCATTGACCGCCACTGAATCAGAACCTTTTGAACTGTGAAAAAAAAGAAAAAATGTATTCAGTTTATGTTTACTACACTATAACTTTAGATAAAATACGAATTGCTGTACTAACCTTTCTTTTGAGCCGCCGCGGTGAGATCCCCCCAGGTGGTGAAAATTTCTGAACATATCTCCCTCCACAGCCGTTGGGTACGTTGATGCTCAGCATGGTGGCGGTCGGTGTGGTCCCATAAGGCGGCACCAGTGGGATAAGGCGTTCATTATCTATGTGGGGGACAACACACTCCTCATCTTCCCTGGTGGGAAATTTAGTCCAAAAAAGAAACATACTAAATTATAACTATGTTTTCAATACTTACACGTCCCCGACCACCACAGGCTCTACCACGAGCTCTGGAGGAGACTGAGTGATCCTGCCTGGCGGCTCTAGGTGCAGGTTCCTGCCACAAAAAAAAAAAAAGTTAAATCTGATTATATATATTTTTTTTTACAGTGAATATAGATATATACTAGCAGAAGGACCCAGCTTTGCATGGGTATATTTCATCGATTTAATTTAATGTTTTTGTGTGTTGTTAAAAAATATCAACAGTATCCCCCATAACAGTGACCTCCACAGTGCCCAGCCCCTTAACAGTGACCGCCAGAGTGCCTGCCCCTTTAACAGTGACTTCCACAGTGCCCGCCCCTTTAACAGTGACCTCCACAGTGCCAACCCATTTAACTGTGACCAACACAGTGGCCTTCCTCCTTAACAGTGACCTCCACAGTGAATGCCCCTTTAACAGTGACCTCCACAGTGCCCTCCCCTTTAACCTCCTCTGGACCGCCGCACGCAGATACGCGTGATTGCGTCGGCCCATCTATTCCTCGTTGACGCTTCGGCACGTCATCTAGCGAGAGGCGAGATTTCCTGTGAGCGCCTGCGCGCGCTCACAGGATCACGTCGGGACGAAGTTTAACTACAGCCTGCCACCGCTGATCATGCGCTGGCAGGCTGTAGTAGTTTAAAAAAATCGCATATCAAACGCTGTTTTGTTAACAGCGTCTGATATGCCTGCTGCCTGCTCCTCTGGTGGTCCCTTTTGCTTGGGACCACCAGAGGAAACATATGTAAGTGCACTGAGTACCTTTAGGATTTCACAGGGCATTTTTACGCATTTGGATTCCAGACTTCTTCTCACGCTTTAGGGGCCCCTAAAATGCTAGGGCAGTATAAATACCCCACAAGTGACCCCATTTTAGAAAGAAGACACCCCAGGGTATTCCGTGAGGGGCATGGCGAGTTCATAGAAGATTTTTTTCTTTTTTGGCACAAGTTAGCGCAAATTCTTTTTTTTTTTTTTTTCTTACAAAGTCTCATATTCCACTAACTTGTGACAAAAAATAAAATTTTACATGAACTCACAATACCCCTCACGGAATACCTTGGGGTGTCTACTTTCTAAAATGGGGTCACTTGTGGGGTATTTATACTGCCCTGGCATTTTAGGGGTCTCTAAAGCGTGAGAAGAAGTCTGGAATCCAAATGCGTAAAAATGCCCTGTGAAATCATAAAGGTACTCATTGGAATTTGGGCCCCTTTGCGCATCTTGGCGCAATGTGTTTTGGGGTGTTTTTTTTACATATAACCATGCTGGGTGTGAGAAAAATCTCTTTAAATAACAACTTTTTAAATTTTTCTATACAAAGTTGTCAGTTTACAGAGATATTTATCTCACCCACCATGGGTATATGTAAAAATACAGCCCAAATCACATTGCCCTACTTCTTCTGAGTACGGCGATACCACACGTGTGCCACTTTTTTGCAGCCTAGGTGCGTAAATGGGCGTAAAGTCCAACGAGTACCTTTAGGCTTTACAGGTTTGCTCACATTTTAGCCCCGCCCAAAATGCCAGAACAGTAAACACACCCCGCAAATTACCACATTTCGGAAAGTAGACACCCCAAGGTATTTACTGAGGGGCATAGTGAGTCCATGGAAGATTTTTTATTTTTTTTGCCAGAAGTTAGCAGAAATGGAAACTTTATTATTTTTTTTCCTCAGAAAGTGTCATATTCCGCTAACTTGTGAAAAAAAATGAAATGATACATGAACTCACCATGCCCCTCCGCGAATACTTTGGGGTGTCTTCTTTCTAAAATGGTGTCATTTGGGGGTATTTATACTATCCTGACATTCTAGCACCTGAAGAAACATGGCAGGTGCTCAGAAAGACAGAGCTGCTTCAAAAGGGCAGAAATTCACTTTTTTGCACCATAGTTTGTAAACGCTATAACTTTTACCCAAACCAATAAATATACACGTATTGCATTTTTTTTTATCAAAGACATGTAGAACAATAAATTTAGAAAAAATTTATATAGAAATGTAGTTTTTTTAAAAAAAAATTACAACTGAAAGCGAAAAATGACATTTTTTTGCAAAAATATTGTTACATTTTTATTAATAGCAAAAAAAGTGAAAATGTCAGCAACAATGAAATACCACCAAATGAAAGCTCTATTAGTGAGAAGAAAAGGAGGTAAAATTCATTTGGGTGGTAAGTTGTATGACCGAGCAATAAACCGTGAAAGTAGTGTAGTAGAGGGGCTGATGTGGTTAACAGTGGCCTCCACGGTGCCCGCCCCTTAACAGTGACCTCCACAGTGAACGCCCCTTTAACAGTGATGTCCATAGTGCCTGCCCCTTTAACTTTGACCTCCACAGCAGCCTGCCCCCTTAACAGTGACCTCCACAGTGAACGCCCCTTTAACAGTGATGTCCATAGTGCCCGCCCCTTTAACTGTGACCTCCTACAGCCGGGCCTGTCCCTTTAACAGTGACCCCTTCCACATTAACAGTGACCTCCACAGCAGCTGCCCCTTTAATTTTGCACCTGCCAACTTAACAGTGTCCTCCACAGAGCCCTGCCCTTTTAATAGTGGCCCCACCCCATTAACAGTGACCTCCACAGCACCCTGCCCCTTTAAGGCTAGGGCTACATAACGACATGTGCCGCGTGACATTTTCTCCTACGAATGTCGCGCAACAATTTTTATAATGATAGGCTATGGTGTATCACTGCAACATTCTGCGACTGTGACACGACAGTTGCAAAAAATGCATCCAAGTTGGATGCATGCAGCAGTGTAGTTGTGCCCTATGTGTCGTGCAGCGCTAGCCTAAATACCTACAGCAGTGAAGAAAAATGGCTGGGTTGTTATGGAAACCTGGGGTAAAAGCTGTATTTATGTGGAGACTAAGGCCTGCGAGCTTCTATTGGCTGATAAGGAACATGTGACCTTGTGTATGGCAGTTGGGATATGAAGAGAAAGACTTGCAGGCTTGTATTGGCTAATGCAGGTCATTTTTTGGGACTATCTCAGGAACGGTATGTCCTAGAGAGCTGTGACCCCCAACAAGATTTCTTTCCAGGTAGCAAGGGATGTGTATACCAAGTTTAGTTGAAATAGATGGCTGCGTTTCTGAGTGATCGCGGAACATACATACACACATAGATATATAGGTCTTTCTTTATATATATATATATATATATATAGATGTAACGCTCTGCAGGGGGGCATTACATCTTTTTCTGCCCTTTTGCTATCCTTACCAGGGCTCCCTGTAACACCCCGTGTATTTATCCTAGGTACTGCACACTGTGTAAAAGTATTTATGATTTTGCAACTGTTTTACATGTAATGGGCCTGGTTCACCAGCAGATGGCGGCGTTTCTGGCAGAGCTGTGTTAGCTGGGATGGGACCCTTTTTCCATTTTAGGCCCCTCTCTAGAGAGGGAGGAGTTTTAGTTAGAGTCAGTTAGTCTAGCCTTT
Organism: Bufotes viridis; assembly: GCA_033119425.1. Taxonomy (NCBI): domain Eukaryota; kingdom Metazoa; phylum Chordata; class Amphibia; order Anura; family Bufonidae; genus Bufotes; species Bufotes viridis. The sequence continues at coordinate 321,510,967 of CM065589.1, forward strand.
CCCATCCTGGAGAGAGGTTGTGTGTCGGCCAGCAGAGCACTTTCTGCCCTGCTGGCCCAGAGGCCCTGCCTCTGAAGTTTACATGGTTGCTTGTCCCCTTCTGGGCCTGCATTGCCTACCATCCAGCTAAGTGAGCTTGAAGCGTGGAAGAAAGATTCCTAGGATTACAGAAGAGACAGACTACATACAGTCTAAGTAACAGCAGAAAAGGAAAAGTTTTCTATTTAAGCCAGCCAGCATAGCAGAGCTGAAAAAGCTACAGCATATTAGAGCTGAGATTGTTGACGAAGTGTTTGCCTGCCATTCATGCCAATACCTACTGATGACCAAGATAAAGTCTGGAAATTGTCTGGATTGCCGTTTATGCCAAGTAAAGCTGTGTTCAATGTTACTACAAGTCTGGACTCAATTAATCAAGTTATTCACCCCTTTTTGCACTGCTTCGTCTGAACATGTCTGGGATCCAAGGATATCCAGGTAGGAGAACCGTGACACGTGCATACAACACCTTCAGAGAGATTGTAGGTCACTCTATACCACTCTGGCAATCCTACCCCTGGGTACCAACACTACCATCTACATAAAGGGGACTCTATGACCTCGTTGCTTCACTGCTACTGGCATCACGACAACTTACTCTGTAAGAGGGACATATATCGTAAAAACCTCCTAAAAGTTTAAGGGATACCCCAGGCGCCAATACTGGCCGTGAGCATCACATATATTCTTACTTCTTGCCAGCCCTGGTCCGTGCTCAGTCCACCTCCTCTTGGTGACGCCTAGGCCTCAGCAGGTGAGCCAGAGGATGAAGAATAAGAAGACTAAAATAAAGCACATACTGATTAATGCAATAAATCAAACAGTATTCCAAACTCCAAGCGTTGCTTGCTATACTTACCGGCTGCTGAATTCCACTGCGCCTTCTAGGTGGGCTTCTCTAGTCCGATTCAGAAGACATCTATACGAGACATAATACAAGACAAAATTTTGAATACAAACGCAATATGAACATGTTTGTAAAGGAAGAGCAAGATATTGCATGCACAATATTTATTTCAGGAACTTTCTTTTGAGTTCAGAAGCTTTCACTTGCCCACCACAGATTTTCCTCTATAAAAATCTTTATTTTTTGGAAGATGCTAAAAAAAAATTAGAAAAAATTTATATAATTATCATTTATTTTAAGTAGAAAAACTATAAAATAAAAGGGTGTAGAAGAGAAGCATATTATGGCTGATTAAAGGCATGTTAGCTAAGGGGAGGCATGGCGGCTGAGGGGAGGCGTATGGCTCTAAAATGAGGTCTGAATAGAGGTCATTCGCATTGTGGTCGCTGAGGTCTGATTGCGGGTCTGATCTGAGGTCTTGTTGGGGTCTTATTGGGGGTTGTATTGTGGATTTCATCAGAGTTCCGTTTCTGGGCCGGGGTGTCTTGGGGAACAAAATATTGTGGTTATCTACACTCACCTAAAGAATTATTAGGAACACCATACTAATATGGTGTTGGACCCCCTTTTGCCTTCAGAACTGCCTTAATTCTATGTGGCATTGATTCAACAAGGTGCTGATAGCATTTTTTAGAAATGTTGGCCCATATTGATAAGATAGCATCTTGCAGTTGATGGAGATTTGAGGGATGCACATCCAGGGCATGAAGCTCCCGTTCCACCACATCCCAAAGAGGCTCTATTGGGTTGAGATCTGGTGACTGTGGGGGCCATTTTAGTACAGTGAACTCATTGTCATGTTCAAGAAACCAATTTGAAATGATTCGAGCTTTGTGACATGGTGCATTATCCTGCTGGAAGTAGCCATCAGAGGATGGGTACATGGTGGTCATAAAGGGATGGACATGGTCAGAAACAATGCTCAGGTAGCCCGTGTCATTTAAATGATGCCCAATTGGCACTAAGGGGCTTAAAGTGTGCCCAGAAAACATCCCCCACACCATTACACCCCCCACCAGCTTGCACAGTGGTAACAAGGCATGATGGATACATGTTCTCATTCTGTTTATACCAAATTCGGACTCTACCATTTGAATGTCTCAACAGAAATCGAGACTCATCAGACCAGGCAACATTTTTCCAGTCTTCAACAGTCCAATTTTGGTGAGCTTGTGCAAATTGTAGCCTCTTTTTCCTATTTGTAGTGGAGATGAGTGGTACCCGGTGGGGTCTTCTGCTGTTGTAGCCCATCCGCCTCAAGGTTGTGCGTGTTGTGGCTTCACAAATGCTTTGCTGCATACCTCGGTTGTAACGAGTGGTTATTTTAGTCAACATTGCTCTTCTATCAGCTTGAATCAGTCGGCCCATTCTCCTCTGACCTCTAGCATCAACAAGGCATTTTCGCCCACAGGACTGCCGCATACTGGATGTTTTTCCCTTTTTACACCATTCTTTGTAAACCCTACAAATGGCTGTGCGTGAAAATCCCAGTAACTGAGCAGATTGTGAAATACTCAGACCGGCCCGTCTGGCACCAACAACCATGCCACGCTCAAAGTTGCTTGAATCAATTCTTTCCCATTTTGACATTCAGTTTGGAATTCAGGAGATTGTCTTGACCAGGACCTAAATGCACACAAGCAACTGCCATGTGATTGTATTAATGAGAAATAGAACAGGTGTTCCTAATAATTCTTTAGGTGAGTGTATATGTATATATCTATATATACTGTATATATAAACATATACACTGAACAAAAATATAAACGCAACACTCTTGGTTTTGCTCCCATTTTGCATGAGCTGAACTCAAAGATCTGAAACATTTTCTTCATAGACAAAAGACCCATTACTCTCCAATATTGTTCACAAATCTGTCTAAATCTGTGTTAGTTAGCACTTCTCCTTTGCCGAGATAATCCATCTCACCTCACAGGTGTGGCATATCAAGGTGCTGATTAGACAGCATGAATATTGCACAAGTGTGCCTTAAACTTCCCACAATAAAAGACCACTCTGAAATGTGCAGTTTGATCACACAGCACAATGCTACAGATGTCGCAATGTTTGAGGGAGCGTGCAATTGGCATGCTAACTGCAGGAATGTCTACCAGAGCTGTTGCCAGTTAAAATGAATGTTCATTTCTCTACCATAAGCCGTCTCCAAAGGTGTTTCAGAGAATTGGGCAGTACATCCAACCGGCCTTTGGATTTGTCACCATTCATTGTCAATGGGGACAAAACATAACTGAACAGAACGGAACGCTCCAAAATGCATTCCGTTCCGTTATCATACCAGAGAGCAAACCTCAGCATGCTGCGCTTTGCTTTCTGTCCTGGGATGCGGAGCAAAACGGATCAGTTTTCTCTGACACAATCTGACACAATAGAAAACGGATCCGTCCCCCATTGACTTGATCCGTCTTGGCTATGTTAAAGATAATACAACCGGATCGGTTCATAACGGATGCAGATGGTTGTCACCTATCTTACGGATAGGGGATAACTTTTACCTACGAGAATACCTCTAGTAACTGCTACTAGGTGGGGTTGTTTCCATTTTCCCCATCGGGAGCAGTGAGTAAGTGAGTGTCGAGACAGCCCCATGGTTGCATCGAGAAAGTGAGAAGTGTTGCACCCCTATTAAAAAAGTATGGAGTGAGGGAAATTGCTTCAGAGAAAGATCTTGGCCTGTTAACTACCTTTGCAGCAGTAAGAACTGTAAGATCTGTGAAACTGCAAAACTGTGGAAGATCTGCCTGTCCATTCAAACTCTGAACTGTGACATCTACAATAACTGCTGTATCTGCCTTATCATTGCCTCATATTCCAGGGCATCTTGTCTTGCACCTCAGAATCGATAACCACCAAGGGCACCCCACCGGGCAGGAGAACCCCAGAACCAGGGTGTGCCCGAAGGGAAGAAAAAGTGCTCCCTTCCCATCACTGCATATCCTAGTGAAGCGATAGCATGATGACTATTATCCTGAGTAACTACTACCCCTATTATTTCTACAACCACTCCATTGTCCATTGTTCTCCATTGTCCCCTTTAGCTTACTGCAATAGCATTAGTAAATTTGTAATCTACGGGATATATTCTATGTTTGCATAGTGTTGTTGCATTGTATTTGGTCTTGTATTTTCAGCCATGGTGATGCACACCTTTACATTTATTTCATTTTACAGGAAGTGTTGACTAAAGTTGTGTTTAGAGATGAGCAAATTTCATATTTCGAAATTCGTTCAAGCTTCCTTTACTGGTAAAAGGTGAATTGCATTATGGATTCCGTTACCATGGACCATAACTCAATTCTATGACGGAATGCATAACAGAATGCCTTTAGAGGCATTCCGTAATTTATTCGGTCATAATAGAAATCTATGGGCTGCAAAACGGACCCATCCTATTTCCGTTATGCAGGGGAGTACTCTCCTGCTGTCCACACTTCCACTATCAACATTTCTCCATTTCCAATGGTCTCCTAGTATACCAGGGCAGTGGCAGTTGAGACCGCCCTGTCCTGCCTTCTTTTTCCCAGTTTGTCAGCTTCCTTTTAGAGTGCAAAGGCAGTGAGCAGGACCTGACAAGAGTCACAGCTACCTTCAGTTAAGCTTGGTTGTGCTGCACTCCATTACTACAAATTAGTGTTGAGCGAACCCAAACTGTAAAGTGTGGGTCCGTACCAAGCTTTGCGAGTTCGGGTACCCGGACCTGAACCCGAACTATGCCGAAAAAGTTCAGAAGTTTGGGTTTGAGGTCAGTGTTCAGGCATTTAATAAAGTTTTTGAAAGGCTGCAGGGCAGCCAATCAACAAGCTTTTAAGCTGTGTCACTTAGAAGCCATCACAGCCATGCCTAGTGATGGTATGGTGTGATTGGTCGGTGTATCATGTGACCCAGCCTCTATACAAGCTGGATCACGTGTAGCACCGCCCATTAGCTCTGAGTAGTGCAGGGACAGGAAGCAGGCAGCTAAAGTGAGGGAGAGTGTTAGTGTAACAGCAGCTGCTATACGCCGTTGTTCCCCCGCTTACCGTCATGGTCCTGGGTGCCGTGCTCAGCGGTGATCCTTTCCATTCACCGCTGCAGTCCTGGGCTCTGTCGGTGTACATGCTGTGGTTCTGAGGATTCCGCTCCACAGTTTCCACTCAGCCCTGGCCACAGCCTGCTTGCTGCTGGTTTCTTGTTAAAATGCCCTAGGAGGGGCATGCATCACTCCCTGGGCTGTATGGGTTGGGTCATGTGATCTCGCTGACCAACCCTGGCTCTCCTGCATGTACTAAAGTGGCTCAGCCCCCTTCCCTGCCTCAGTGTCAAGGTCCTTGTGTTTGCTAAACTCCTGATACTCACGTGTGCTCCTGACTTATACCTCGTTCCTGGATTCTGCTACCCTTTTGATCCCTGCCTGCTTGCCTTGACTCTCCTGTTGCCGAACCAGACCTGTACCTGTGCCATCTGCCCTGACATTTTGCCTGTCTGACTACGCCTCTGCCTCCTTCTTCGGTCCTGTACTGTTGCTCCTGGTAACGACTCCACCTGCCTGACTATGCTTGTACTTCTGGTACCTACTCAGGTATCTCCTGGTCTGCCTGGAGCAGCTGCCTCGTGTGCCTACCCTCCTCAAGAGGTAGCAACCTGGTGTTCCCCTCGGGAAAGTCTATCCCCACCATCAGAGGTACTGTGAAGAATTGAGAGGTTCACTTAGAAAACGCCCTTAGAGGAGGTGGGACACGTGGCACAGTGGGTTCACACCCACTGGTTCGTGACAGTTAGGAAGCTGGCTATTTGTTTTGTGGGTGATCTATAATGATTTTTTGTGGGTGCAATGCACCATTTTTATACCCCTGACACAAAAATATAATAGTTAATCCGTCTGTTAGTTCGATGGGTGACATATACCAATTTTTGGTGTGAAATACACGTGCACTTTATACGTGACAGGAACATTAATATAGGTCATCTGACTGTTAGTTCAGCCGGTGACATATACCCATTTTTGGTGTGAGATACACGTGCACTGCATATGTGACAAGGAAATTAATATAGTTAATCTGTCTGTTAGTTTGGTGGGTGACATATACCCATTTTTGGTGTGAGATACACGTGCACTTTATACATGACAGGGAAATTAATATAGTTAATCTGACTGTTAGTTTGGACGGTGACATATACCCATTTTTGGTGTAAGGTACACCTGCACTGCATATGTGACAGGGAAATTAATATAGTTAATCCGTCTGTTAGTTCGTGGGTGACATATTCCCATTTTTGGTCTGAGATACACGTGCACTTTATACATGACAGGAAAATTAATATAGTTAATCCGACTGTTAGTTCGGCCAGCAACATATACCCATTTTTGGTGTGAGATACATGTGCACTGCATATGTGACAGGGATATAAATGTAGTTAAGTGGGTTAACTGTTAGTTCAGTGGGTAACATACACCCATTTTTGGTGTGAGGTACACTTGCACTGCATACATAGTAACATAGTATATAAGACCGAAAAAAGACATTTGTCCATCCACTTCGGCCTGTTTCCTACAAGTTGATCCAAAGGCAAAAAAAAAACTGTGAGGCAGAAGCCAATTTTCCACTCTTAAGGGGATAAGGGAAAAAATTCCTTCCCAACTCCAATCAGGCAATCAGAATAACTCCCTGGATCAACGACCCCTCTCTAGTAGCTATAGCCTGTACTATTATTACACTCCAGAAATACATCAAGTAACTCAAATCCCCTCTTGAATTCCTTTATTGTACTCACCATCACCACCTCCTCAGGCAGAGAGTTCCATAGTCTCACTGTTCTTACCGTGAAGAATCCTTTTCTATGTTTGTGTACAAACCTTCTTTCCTCTAGACGCAGAGGATGTCCCCTTGTCACAGTCCTGGGGATAAATAGATGATGGGAGAAATTTCTGTACTGACATCTGATTTATTTATACATAGTTATTGGTTCTCCCCTCAATCATCTTTTTTCTAAAGTGAATAACCCTAATTTTGATAACCTTTCAGGGTACTGTAGTTGCCCCATTTCCGTTATTACTTTAGTTACCCTCCTCTGAACCCTCTCCAGCTCTGCTATGTCTGCCTTGTTAACAGGAGCCCAGAACTGTACACAGTACTCCATCTGTGGTCTGACTAGTGATTTGTAAAGTGGTAGGACTATGTTCTCATCACGGGTGTCTATGCCCCTTTTGATGCAACCCATTATCTTATTGGCCTTGGCAGTAGCTGCCTGACACTGGTTTTTACAGTTTAGTTTGCTGTTTATTAAAATTCCTAGATCCTTTTCCATGTCAGTGTTACCGAGTGTTATACCATTTAGTATGTTGAGGTGACTTGCATTATTCCTTCCCATGTGCATAACTTTACATTTGTCAGTATTGAACCTCATCTGCCACTTATCTGCCCAAGCCTCCAATCTATACAGATCCCTCTGTAGCAGAAAACGGTCCTCTTCAGTGTTAATTACTTTACACAGTTTTGTGTCATCTGCAAAAATTGATATTTTACTGTGCAAGCCTTCTACGAGATCATTAATAAATATATTGAAGAGAATAGGGCCCAATACTGACCCCTGAGGTACCCCACTAGTGACAGTTACACAATCTGAGTGTGTACCGTTAATAACCACCCTGTTTTCTATTATTCAGCCAGTTACTTACACACATACAAACATTTTCTCCCAGTCCGAGCATTCTCATTTCATATACTAACCTTTTGTGTGGTACAGTGTCAAATGCTTTGGAGAAGTCCAGATATATGACATCCACTGACTCACCCAGGTTAAGTCTATAACTTACCTCCTCATAGAAACTGATTAAATTAGTTTGGCATGGCCGATCCCTCATGAAGCCATGCTGATATGGCGTTATTTGCTTATTTTCTTTGAGATACTCCAAGATAGCATCTCTTAGAAAACCTTTAAACAATTTACCAACAACAGATGTTAAATTTACCAGCCTATAATTTCCAGGCTCTGTTTTTCGGCCCTTTTTGAATATTGGCACCACATTTGCTATGCACCAATCCTGTGGAACATTCCCTGTCAGTATAGAGTCCACAAATATCAGAAACAAGGGTCTGGCTATGACATTACTTAATTCCCTTAGTATAAGGGGCTGTATGCCATCTGGTCCTGGCGATTTGTCTATTTTAATCTTTTTAAGTCGCTGTTGTACTTCTTCCTGGGTCAGACAGGACACTTTTAATGGGGAATTAACTTTTACATTATGCATTTCATCTGACAGTTTATTTTACTCAGTGAATAAAGTGGAAAAAAAAATATTTAATAGTTTTGCTTTATCCTCGTCGCTCTCTGCAACAGGAGGGGAGCCAGGAAGCACTGATAAACTATAAGGAAAAAAAAAAGAATATGTAAAAAACTAATACAAACTGCCAAACTAGAGAATGAGAGATTAATTGCCAAAGAGAGTAAAACTAATCCTAAAATGTTTTTCAATTATATAAATGGTAAAAAATATAAATCTGAAGGAGTCGGCCCTCTACACAGCAATGAGGGGGCATTGCTGTGTAGAGGGCCGACTCCTTCAGATTTATATTTTTTACCATTTATATAATTGAAAAACATTTTAGGATTAGTTTTACTCTCTTTGGCAATTAATCTCTCATTCTCTAGTTTGGCAGTTTGTATTAGTTTTTTACATATTCTTTTTTTTTTCCTTATAGTTTATCAGTGCTTCCTGGCTCCCCTCCTGTTTTAGTGATTTATATGCTTTCTTTTTGTCATTTATTGCTTTCTTTACGGTTCTATTTATCCACATTGGTTTCTTATTGTTTCTTAGCCTTTTATTCCTATAAGGTATGTACCTCTCACAATTAGATATTACAATGCTTTTGAAAATCTCCCATTTTGTGGTTGTATATTTATTTTTGACGACTTTGTCCCAGTTAGTTAGGCCTATGGCCTCGCTTAGTAGGCTAAATTTAGCTTTTTTTGAAGTTTGGTATTTTTGTTCCTTCCTTTAGAAACTCTCGTTTGAAGGATAATTGGAAGGTTATTACTTTATGGTCACTATTTCCTAGGTGTCCCCCAACCTGCACATCTGTTGTTCTCTCAGGTCTATTGGTTAATACTAAGTCCAGTACGGCCGTCCCTCTAGTTGGGTCCTGAACCAGTTGGGAAAGGTAATTGTCTTTACAATTGTCTTTCCTTTATGGGATGTACAGCTTTCAGTTTCCCAGTCTATATCTGGGTAGTTGAATTTCCCCATAATAACGACTTAATTATGATTTGCCTCCTCGTCTATCTCGTTTAGTAATAGATTTTCTGTGGACTCTGTTATATTAGGTGGTTTATAATAAACTCCTATTAGTAATTTATTATTGTTTTTGCCTCCATGTATTTCTACCTACAGTGACTCCACATGTTCATGTCCGTCACAGATGATTTCTTGAATTGTGGGCTTTAGACAGGATTTTACATAAAGGCAGACCCCTCCCCCTCTCCGGTTTTTGTGATCCTTTCTGAACGGATTGTAACCTTTTATATTAACTGCCCAGTCATAGCTATCATCCAGCCATGCCTCAGTTATTCCCACTATGTCATAGTCCTCCTCACACATCACTAATTTCAGTTCACCAGTCTTGTTAGTCAGGCTTCTGGCATTAGTATACATATATTTGAGAGGTTTATGTATATTTTTTACCCTACACCTTTCATTCTGAACTATTCTAGTCCCCTCTTCCATTCCTCTCCCAGTCACACTACCTCACCCCTGGTCTCTATCTGCACTATCTTCCCCTCCTATAATGTAATTACCCTCCCCCCAGTCCCTAGTTTAAACACTCCTCCAACCTTCTAGCCATCTTTCTCCCCAACACAGCTGCCTCTACCCCATTGAGGAGCAGCCCGTCCCTACGATAGAGCCTATAGCCGACAGAAAAGTCGGCCCAGTTCTCAAGGAAACCAAACCCCTTCTTCCTACACCAGTTCTTGAGCCACTTGTTAACCTCCCTAATCTGCCGCTGCCTTTCTTGTGTGGCTCGTGGTACAGGCAGTATTTCAGAAAATACTACCTTTCAGGTCCTTGCCCTAAGCTTTTCACCTAAATCCCTGAAATCATTTTTAAAGACTCTCCACTTACCTCTAACTTTGTCATTGGTTCTGATATGGACCATGACCACTGGATCTTCTCCAGCCCCTCCCATTAATCTGTCAACCCGATCCGTGATGTGTCGAACTCTAGCACCAGGAAGACAGCACACTGTTCGGCGATCACGATGTTTGTGACAGATCGCCCTATCTGTTCCCCTAATAATGGAGTCTCCCACTACCAGCACCTGTCTGGCTTGCCCTGCTCTCCTGGTCCCCTGCTTACTGGAGTTGACATTCCCCTGACTGGCAGAGAAAGTGTCCGGCTGCAGCAGTGCCATCCCTGAACTGACATCCCCCTCATCTGCCAACCGTGCAAACTTGTTGGGGTGTGTCAGATCAGGTCTAGCCTCCATGGCACTCTTCCCTCTACCCCGCTTTCTTACTGTTAACCAGCTAACTACCTCACTCTCTTCAGCCTCCTCACTGTCACCCTCCCCCTTATCTTCTCCATAGAGTGCTTGCTCAGTGAGCAGCAAACTCTTTTCCAAATTGTCAGTGGCTTTCAGTGTTGCAACTCGCCCGTTTGGAATTGCACATCGAATTTCTAAACGGGTAATTTGTTCACATTTTGAACAAACATATACACCCTTGAATGGCTGTTCCAGGACTGCATACATCAGACAAGATGTGCACTGGACGGCGTTGTCAATAATGGAAGTCATACTAAATGGGGATTACGTCATACTAAATGGGGAAGTTAACCACTTCAGCCCCCCTAGCTTAAACACCCTTAATGACCAGGCCACTTTTTACAATTCTGCACTACGCTACTTTACCCGTTTATTGCTCCGTCATGCAACTTACCACCCAAATGAATTTTACCTCCTTTTCTTCTCACTAATAGAGCTTTCATTTGGTGGTATTTCATTGTTGCTGACATTTTTACTTTTTTTGCTATTAATAAAAATTTAACGACATTTTCGCAAAAAAATGACATTTTTCACTTTCTGTTGTAAATTTTTTTTTAAAAAACTACATTTCTATATAAATTTTTCTCTAAATTTATTGTTCTACATGTCTTTGAAAAAAAAAATGCAATAAGTGTATATTTATTGGTTTGGGTAAAAGTTATATAGCGTTTACAAACTATGGTGCAAAAAAGTGAATTTCGGCATTTTGAAGCAGCTCTGACTTTCTGAGCACCTGTCATGTTTCTTCAGGTGCTAGAATGTCAGGATAGTATAAATACCCCCAAATGACACCATTTTAGAAAGAAGACACCCCAAAGTATTCGCGGAGGGGCATAGTAAGTTCATGTATCATTTCATTTTTTTTCACAAGTTAGCGGAAAATTACACTTTCTGAGGAAAATAAATAAAATAATAAAGTTTCCATTTCTGCTAACTTCTGGCAAAAAAAATAAAATCTCAGACAGGCTCACTATGCCCCTCAGTGAATACCTTGGGGTGTCTACTTTCCGAAATGGGGTCATGTGTGGGGTGTGTTTACTGTTCTGGCATTTTGGGCGGGGCTAAATTGTGAGCAGCCATGTAAAAGCTAAAGGTACTAGTTGGAATTTGGGCCCCTTTGCGCACCCAGGCTGCAAAAAAGTGTCACTCATGTGGTATCGCCGTACTCAGGAGAAGTAGGGCAATGTGTTTTGGGGTGTATTTTTACATATACCCATGTTGGGTGAGAGAAATATCTCTGTAAACTGACAACTTTGTATAAAAAAAATTAAAAAGTTGTCATTTACAGAGATATTTCTCACACACAGCATGGGAATATATAAAAATACACCCCAAAACACATTGCCCTACTTCTCCTGAGTACGGCGATACCACATGTGTGACACTTTTTTGCAGCCAAGATGCGCAAAGGGGCCCAAATTCCCATGAGTACCTTTAGGATTTCACAGGGCATTTTTACGCATTTGGATTCTCACGCTTTAGGGCCCCTAAAATTCCAGGGCAGTATAAATACCCCACATGTGACCCCATTTTGGAAAGAAGACACCCCAAGGTATTCGCTGAGGGGCATGGCGAGTTCACAGAAAAAAAAAAATTTTGGCACAAGTAAAAATCTATTTTTTACAAAGTCTCATATTCCACCAACTTGTGACAAAAAATAAAATTTTGCATGAACTCGCCATACCCCTCACGGAATACCTTGGGGTGTCTTCTTTCTAAAATGGGGTCACATGTGAGGTGTTTGTACTGCCCTGGCATTTTAGGGGTCTCCGCAATCATTACACGTATGGCCAGCATTAGGAGTTTCTGCGATTCTCCGTATATTGAGCATACGGGTAATGAGATTTTTTTTTTCCGTTCAGCCTCTGGGCTGAAAAAAAAAAAAATGAACGGCACAGATTTTTTCATTCGCATCAATCAATGTGGATGAAAAAATCTCTGCCAAAATCAGTGACTGCGGTGCGGTGGGCTGGGCGCTAGCTACCTAACAAGTAGCTAACTAACTGGCGGTGATAGGGGACCCTTATGCCCCATTCACACGTCCGCAATTCTGTTTGCGGAACGGAATTGTGGACCCATTCATTTCTATGGGGACAGACTTTGTCCCGCTCGGATCCGGAATTACGGATCCGCGTTTCCGGGTCTGCACTTCCGTTCCGCAAAAATATAGAACATGTCCTATTCTTGTCTGCAATTGCGGACAAGAAAAAGCATTTTCTATATAGTTCGGGCAATGTGCGGATCTGCAAAATGCGGAAAGCACATTGCCGGTGTCCGTGTTTTGAGGATCTGTGGATCCGCAGATCTGCGGATCCGATCCGCGGATCCGTGAATCCACAGATCCGCAAAACACATATGACGTCTGAATGGAGCCTTACAAGGGGTGTGATCAATGACAGGAGGGTGATCAGGGGGTCTAGATGGGGTGATCAAGGGGTTAACAAGGGGTTAATAGGTGAGGGGGGGTGGGGGGGGTTAGTGTAGTGTTTGGTGCAACTTTACATAGTTACCTGGTCCTCTGGTGGTCGATCCCAGCAAATGGGACCACCAGAGGACCAGGTAGCAGCTATATCAGACGCTGTTCACAAAACAGCGTCTGATATACTTGTTTGATGCGATTTATATCGCATCTACAGCCTGCCAGCGATGGATCATCGCTGGCAGGCTGTAGTTAAACTCCTGAGACGCGAGATGACGCACATATGCGTCGCCCCAGAACAGCCCGACCGCCGCGAGAACGCAGTTGTGCGTTAGGCGGTCGGGAAGTGGTTAATATAGCTAATCCGTCTGTTAGTTCGGTGGGTGACATATACCCATTTTTGGTGTAAGGTACACGTGCACTTTATACGTGACAGGGAAATTATTACATTTAATCTGACTGTTAGTTCGGCCAGTAACATATACCCACTTTTGGTGTGAGATACATGTGCACTGCATATATGACAGGGAAATCAAAATAGTTGATCTGTCTGTTAGTTCGGTGGGTGACATACTCCCATTTTTGGAGTGAGATACACGTCCACTTCATACATGACAGGAAAATTAATATAGTTTATCCGTCTGTTAGTTCGGTGGGTGACATATACCCATTTTTGGTGTGAGGTACACCTGCACTGCATATGTGACAGCGAAATTATTAAAGTTAATCCATCTGTTAGTTCAGTGGGTGACATATTCCCATTTTTGGTGTGAGGTACACCTGCAGTTTATACGTGACAGGGAAATTAATGTAGTTAATCTCTCTGTTAGTTTGGTGGGTGACCTCAAAGAATGAGGAGAGCATCAAATTAGGGGCCGTGGCCCTGGTCGTGGTGCTGCTGGTGCTGGTGGAGCTCCTTTTGCAGGGAGATGACGTGGTCGATCTGTGCCAGCTACATGCCCAAATGAAACAAACCTCAGGTGCACGTAGCATCATTTTGTAGGCCCGAATACCGGTATACAAATGGTGAGGCCAAAAGTAGAGACGGTAGTATACTGGATGGCTGACAGTGTCTCTAGTTACTTCACATTGTCTCCCATCCGGTCCCCTGCTGAAACCACAGAGTTGGCAACTGCAGCCCTGTCTTTCACCGCACCCTCTTGCAAATCAGCCAAGCAGTCTGAGCTCCAAGTCATGCAGCATTCTGTTATGCTTTTTGATGACTCTACTGGCGGGGTTTCCGTTGGCCATCCACCTAACCCTGTCCCAGAAATGGAAGAGATTGAGTGCACTGATGCCCAGCCACTTATGTTTCAGGATGTGGACATGGGAGGACCACCACAGAATGTCTCTGATGACGAAACACAGGTGCCAACTGCTGCGGATTTCTGCCGTGTGCAGACCAGCAAAGAGGGCACATGGAATCAAAGTCATGCGAGTGACGTGTGCAGTTCGGAGGAAGCGGTGGTGGTCACACAGCGCCAGCCGCACAGCAAAAGAGGGAGTAGGGTGCAAAAGCAGAGTGGCCGTCCCCTGCAGGGACTGAGCACACAAAAGCTAGCTCCAAGGAGTTTCCTGGCGTGTCAGTTCTTTAAACAATGTGCTAACGACAAGACGCTAGTGGTTTGCACGCTATGCAATCAGAGCCTGAAGCGAGGCATAAATGTTCTAAACCTGAGCACCAACTGCATGATCAGGCATCGAAATACAAAGCACGAGATGCAGTGCAATACACACCTGAAAAACCACAAAAGATCTCAGGCTCCTCTTGCTCCCTCTTCTGCTGCGGTCTCGGCCTCTTCCTCCCCCTGTGGAGTGACAGTAGCACCTGCCACCCAGCAAACAGAGGATGTGGCAGCAACAACATTATCTCTACCACCGTCACCCAGCAGGTCCACACTGTCGCATATAAGCGCTCAGCTGTCCATCCCCCAAACACTGGAAAGAAAGAGGAAGTACCCCCTACCCACCCGCGATCCCTTGCCCTGAATGCCAGCATTTCCAAATTCCTGGTCTTTGAAATGCTGTCATTCCGTCTGGTGGAGACAGAGACTTTTAAAAACCTTATGGCAGTGACTGTCCCACAGTACGTGGTTCTCAGCTGCCACTAATTTTCCAGGCAAGCCATCCCTGGCCTGCACAACCAAGTGGCGGACAAAATCAGATGTGCTCTGCACAACGCCATCTGTGGCAAGGTCCAGATGACTACCGATATGTGGACCAGTAAGCATGGGCAGGGACGTTATATCTTCCTAACTGCACACTGGGTAAATGCAGTAGTGGCTGGGCCTGAGGCGGATAGCTGTTTGTTGCATATCCTACCACCACCGAGGATTGCAGGACATTTCTCGTTGCCTCCTCCTCCCACTCCGCTTCCTCCTTTACCGCCTCCTCCACCACCAACTTCAGCACAGGCAGGGGGAAACGACAGCAGGCTGTTTTGAAACTCATCTGTTTGGGGGAAAAAACCCACACCGTGCAGGAGCTTTGGATGGGCATGGAATAACAGACGGATGAGTGGTTTGTGCCACTGAGCCTCAAGCCTGGCCTGGTGGTGTGCGATAACGGGCGAAATCGCGTAGCAGCTCTGGGGCTAGCTGGTTTGAAGCACATCGCTTGCCTGGCACATGTGCTGAATTTGGTGGTGCAGAGGTTCCTGAAAACTGACCCGATATGTCAGAGCTGCTGTCGAAAGTGCGGGCCATCTGTGCGAGCTTTCTGCGTTCTCACCCTGCTGCTGCTCGCCTGTCTACGTTGCAGCATAACTTCGGCCTTCCCGTTCACCGCCTCATATGCGACGTACCCACAAGGTGGAACTCCACCTTGCACATGTTGGAGAGACTGTGCGAGCAGCAGCAGCCGATAGTGGAGTTTCAGCTGCAGCACACACGGGCAATTCGCTCTGCAGAACAGCACCACTTCACCACTAACAAGTCGGCCTCCATGCGGCACGTGTGTGCCGTGTTGCGCTGTTTTGACAACTCCACCAACATGGCCAGAGCCAATGACACAGTCCTCAGCGTTACTATCCCATTTCTATGTCTCCTTGAAAAAACACTTTGGGGCAATGATGGAAGAGGATGTGGTACAGGAGGAAGAGTAGAAGAAAGAAGGATCATTTCCACGGTTATCAGGCCAGTCATTCACAAGTGGCTCAGAGGGTGGGTTCCTGCACCAACAGAGGCTAGGTACACAACTGTCCAGCCAGGGCACAATTCTGCAGGATGAGAAGGAGGAGGATGATGAGGAGGAGAAACCGTGTTTACAGCAGGGTGGCACCCAAAGCAGCTTATGGACATCAATGGAGCATTGCTGGGGGGATACAGAGGACACAGACGATACACCTCCCAGAGAGGACAGCTTGCCTTTGCCTCTGGACACCCTAGCACACATGAGCAACTACATGCTGCAGTGCCTGCGCAACGACCGCCGAGTTGCCCACATTCTAGCCAGTGCTGATTACTGGGTGGCCACCCTGCTGGATCCCCGCTAAAAAGACAATGTGTTGTCCTTTATTCCGTCACTGGAGCGAGATCGGAACATGCGCGAGTACAACCTGACAGTGGGTTGCTCACTGGAAGCACAAGACGAAGGAAGAGGGGCACTGCCAACACAGCTGGGGCATCGTCCTGCTAAGACGTTCCGTATCAGCTGGTGCTGGTTCATGTGGCGTGCTGAGAAAGCTTTTCCACATTTCAGCCATGCTAACCCTGCCTTCTGAGATGCTGGCAGAGCCCCAGCTGCGTTGGCGACTTCTTCCTCCTCCTCTGCCTTCGCCTTGTGCTTTCACTGAGGCCCCGTTGTCAGGTGGAAATGCCATCAGCAGCGTTTCTACCAGCGTGCGCTTGTAGTTGCGCATCTTCCAATCACGCTCCAGTGAGTGAATTATGGACGGCACGTTGTCCTTGTAATGGTGATCCAGCAGGGTGGCCACTCAGTAATTTCCTCCTCCTCTGCCTCGCCTTGTGCTTTCACTGAGGCCCCGTTGTCAGGTGGAAATGCCATCAGCAGCGTTTCTACCAGCGTGCGCTTGTAGTTGCGCATCTTCCAATCACGCTCCAGTGAGTGAATTATGGACGGCACGTTGTCCTTGTAATGGTGATCCAGCAGGGTGGCCACTCAGTAATCAGCACTGGTTAGAATGTGGGCAACTCGGCAATCGTTGCGCAGGCACTGCAGCATGTAGTCACTCATGTGTGCCAGGCTGCCCAGAGGCAACAACAAGCTGTCCTCTGTGGGAGGTATATTGTCTGTGTCCTCCGTATCCCCCCAACCACGCTGCAGTGATGGCCCTGAGCTGCTTTGGGTGCCACCCTGCTGTGAACACGGTTCCTCCTCCTCCTCCCCCTCATCCTCCAGAACTGTGCCCTGGCTGGACAATTGTGTACTTGGCCTATGTTGGTGCAGGAACCCACCCTCCGAGCCACTTGTGAATGACTGGCCTGATAACCATGGAAATGATCCCTCTTCCTCCTCCTCTTCCTCCTGTGCCACATCCTCTTCCATCATCGCCCAAGGAGACATAGAAGAGGTATAATAACGCTGATGAGGGCGTTTTCGGCACTGGCCATGTTGGTGGAGTACTCAAAACAGTGCAACATGGCACACAGGTCTCGCATGAAGGCCCACTCATTGGTGGTGAAGTGGTGCTGTACTGCAGAGTGACTCACCCATGTGTGCTGGAGCTGAAAACCCAACTATCGCATGCTGCTGCTGCTCGCACAGTCTCTCCAGCATGTGCAAGGTGGAGTTCCACCTTGTGGGCACGTTGCATATGAGGTGGTGAGTGGGAAGGCCGAAGTTATGCTGCAGCGCAGACAAGCGAGCAGCAGAAGGGTGAGAATGCAGAAATCGCGCACAGACGGCCTGCACTTTCTGCTGCACATATCGTGGTAGTTTTTCAGGAATTTCTGCACCACTAAATTCAGCACATGCGCCAGGCAAGAGATGTGCGTCAAAACGGCTAGGCGCAGAGCTGCTATGAGATTTCGGCCATTATCGAACACCACCAGACCGGGCTTGAGGTTCAGTGGCACCAACCACTCATCAGTCTGTTGTTCCATGCCCGTCCACAGCTCCTGCGCGGTGTGGGTTTTTTCAAAACAGCCTGCTGTCGTTTCCCCCTGGCTGTGCTGAATTTGGTGGTGAAGGTGTTACGCTGAGTGGATGAGGAGGTGGTAGAGGAGGAACCGGAGTAGGAGGAGGAGGAAACAGGAGGCAAAGAGAAATGCCCTGCAATCCTCGGTGGCCGAAGGACATGCTGCAAACTGCTATCCGCCTCAGGCCCAGCCACCACTGCGTTTACCCAGTGTGCAGTTAGGGAGATATAACGTCTCTGCCCGTGTTTACTGGTCCACGTATTGGTGGTTATGTGGACCTTGCCACAGATGGTTTTGCGCAGTGCACACCTGATTTTGTCCGCCACTTGGTTGTGCAGGAAAGGGATGGCTCGCCTGGAAAATTAGTGGCGGCTGGGAACCACGTACTGTGGGACAGCCATCGCCATAAGGTCTTTCAAAGTGTCGGTCTCCACCAGACGGAATGACAGCATTTCAAAGGCCAGGAATTTTGAAATGCTGGTATTCAGGGCCAGGGATCGGGGTGGGTAGGGGGGTATTTCCTCTTTCTCTCCAGTGTTTGGGAGATGGACAGCTGAACACTTCCATGGGACATTGTGGAGATGCTTGGAGACAGTGAAGGACGTGGTGGCGTTGCTGCCACATTCTCTGTTTGCTGGGTGGCAGGTCCCACTGTCACTCCAGAGGGGGAGGAAGAGGCCGAGACTGCAGCAGAAGAGGGAGCAGGAGGAGCCTGAGACCTTTCTTGGTTTTTGAGGTGCTTACTCCACTGCAGCTCATGCTTTGCATTTAGATGCCTGGTCATGCAGGTTGTGCTCAGGTTTAGAACATTTATGCCTCGCTTCAGGCTCTGATTGCACAGCGTGCAAACCACTTGTGTCTTGTCATCAGAACATTGTCTGAAGAACTGCCATGCCAGGGAACTCCTTGGAGCTAGCGGTCCCTGGGTGCGGTGCGCAGTAGCAGGCATACTGTCTAGGGGACAGCCGCTCTGCTTTTGCACCCAGCTTTTATGGTGGCTCTGTGCAACCACTACCTCTTCCTCCGAACTGCACACATCACTCGTATGACCTTGATTCCATGTGTGGTCAAGAACCTCATCATCCTCCACATCATCTTCCACCCACTCTTCACCCCTGCCCTCCTTGTCAGTCTGAATACTGCAGAAAGGCGCAACAGTTGGCACCTGTGTTTCGTCCTCATCAGAAACATGCTGCAGTGGTACTCCCATGTCCACATCCTGCAACATAAGTGGTTGGGTATCAGTGCACTCAATCTCTTCCACTTCTGGGGCAGGGCTATGTGGATGGCCCACGGAAACCCTGCCAGCAGAGTCATCAAAAAGCATAAGAGACTGCTGCATGACTTGGGGCTCAGACTGCTTGGCCGATTTGCAAGGGGGTGAGGTGAAAGACAGATGCCCATGGGCTGCAGGTGCCAACTCTGAGCTTTTAGCAGGGGACCGGGTGGGAGACAATGTGAAGGAACTGTAAGCCACCCAATCTACTATCGCCTGTACTTGTTCTGGCCTCACCATTTGTAGAGAGGCATTCGGTCCTACAAAATAACGCTGAATATTCTGTCTCCTACGCGCACCTGAGGAAGGTGTTTCATTTGGGCGTGTAGCTGGCACAGATCGACCACGTCCTCTCCCTGCAACAGGAGCTCCACCACCACCACCAGCACCACGACCATGGATAACGGATTTACAAAATTTATTTCCGAGTCAGGTATGCAGTGCAGGGGTAGTTTGAAAGAAAAAAGGTGTACAGATGACCCAACAATCTAAACTCTGCCGAATTTACAAAATTTATTTCCCAGTTAGGTATACCGTGCAGGGGTAGTTTCAAAGAAAAAAGGGGTACAGATCTCCCAACAATCTAAACTCCACCGAATTTACAGAATATATTTCCCAGTCAGGTATGCAGTGCAGGGGTAGTGTGAAAGAAAAAAGGGGTACAGATCACCCAACAATCTAAACTCCGCCGAATTTACAGAATATATTTCCCTGTCAGGTATGCAGTGCAGGGGTAGTTTGGAAGAAAAAAGTGGTACAGAGCACCCAAAAAACTAAACGCCGCCAAATTTATAGAATATATTTCCCTGTCAGGTATGCAGTGCAGCAGGAACACACCCTCCAAGCCACTTGTGAATGATTGGCCTGATAACCGTGGAAATGTTTCACCTACCCCCCCCCCCCCCACCCCCCTCTCCCCCCTCTCCCCAGAATCTAACAGATTGATTTACTCAATTATTTACACTGTCACATATGCAGCACAGGAGTACTTTACAGAAAAAAATGTGGATATGTCACCCCCTGGGTCCCTGAACTCACAGACGGATTACCTATATTATTTTCCCTTCCCCTGGCACATATGCAATGCAGGTGCACTTAAAAAATGGGTATAGGTCACTGGACTCCGGGCAGGGTACAAAAATGTTGCATTGCACCCACAAAAAGAAATCGATGTAGATCGCAGAATTAACACCAAGCTCTGACATCAGATTCTTTCCTTATCTCTCCCTCACAGCAGCAACAACCTATCCCTACACTAGTAAGAGCTGACGTGACGTGCGGCGCTACGTGACTCCAGCTTATATAGTGGCTGGGTCCCATCTGCACTGGCCAATCACAGCCATGCCATTAATAAGCATGGCTGTGATGGCTCCTAAGGACACACATCTTAAACGCTTGTTGATTGGCTGCCCTGCAGCCTTTCAACAAGCTTTATTAAATGGCTGAACACCGAACTCGAACCTAAACTTTTACGGAAAAGTTCGGGTTTGGGTACAAACAACCCTAAAGTTTGGGTTCGCTCAACACTACCCTTTACGCCTTGGAGGTGCTGGCCTGCCCTGCAGCAAATGTATTGTCTGAATGTGTGTTTATCACGGCAGGGGGGATGATCCCAGACAAACGTAGCCGCCTGTCCACATGCAACAAGGACAAGCTCACGTTCATTAAAATGAACCAGGCATGGATCCCACAGGACTTGTCCGTACCTTGTGCTGAGTAGACAAGTATACCGGCAACAGCCAGCCATTGTTATACTCCAGCACACTTTCTCTTTGCATTCTCTTTTCTAGTTCCCAATGCTTTGGAGTCTTCCTAAATTTATAAATAAATAAAAATAAATAAAGGGAAAAAAACAACAAGAAAAAAAACAAAAACAGTGTTGGCTACCTCCTCCTCCTCCACCGCTGCTTCCACCTACACCACCACGTCCACCGCCTCCCCCTTCCGTCTACTCCACTTTGACCTCCGCCTCCTAGTTTAAGATTAATATTTTTTATTTTTTTCTATTCTATGTTATTTTATGTAATTTCCCTATCTCACCTATAGTCTGGTCGCTGGACTTTAGGGCTGTTCTTTTACCTTTGGAGTGAGGTGCCTTTGGCTGTTGACCCCCTCGCAACACTCTATCAGTTAGGAGCCTTGCACACGACCGTATGCCCTCCGAGACATATGGTCCGTGAGCGGGCCATATGTCCAGGAGCGGCAGAGATCGTGCGCACGGGAGCGCACATCATCATAGATTATAATAAAATCACATGAGTGCGGGACAATAGCCCCACGGGCGGGCCGACGTGCACAGCATCATTGTAATCTATGATGCAGTGTGCTCCCATACGCACGATATATGCCGCTCCGGGACATATGGCGCGCTTACCGACCGTATGTCTCGGAGGGCATACGGTCGTGTGCAAAGGCCCTTTATCTGTAAGGAATTAGGGTGATTCTCATCTCCTTCAGACTAGACAAAGACTGACTGAAAAACTTCCTGCAGCCCCCCCCTTGGTAGGAAACAGGACTGACCCACTTCTGCCCAAAAAGGGAGAGAATGGAATGGTAAATTCCATTCTATCTAAAAATCTCTCTGCCATATACGCTGCCACCTGCTTGTGAACCAGGCATATAACATGTAATACATCAAATAACAGTCAAATAGCAGAACAATTAATGCACAGTGTAATAGGACCAGTATGGTGGCCCAGTCTAAGAGCTGCTCACGGGTCCCCTGTGCAGCGGGAGCAGGGACCCGGCTATCACATTAGAGCCGCGGCCCTGCTCTAACAGCCTGGACCGGCACGAGTTCCAATCCGGGCTTTACATGCAGCAGGCAATGGCGCCCACCCATGTAAAGTGCTGACAGAGGGAGCAGACTCCCTCTGTCTCCCTACGGCACCCCACAAATGCGATCATGGAGTGCCGATGTGTGTGAAGGCTGGCAGGGGTCTGATGTAGGCCCCAGACCAGCCTTCAGTAATTTCCAGCAGGCTGCGCCTCTCTGGCACAGCCTGCTGGTCAAAGTTAGAATAGCATTGCCATTAAAATGCAATGCACTATAGGGATGATGCATTGCATTTTCAAAGCAATCAAAATAGTGTCTGTTATAGTCCCCTTGTGGGATTATTAAGTGGTAAAAAAAGAAAAAAAAACATTTATCAAATAAAAAAAATTCCATTCAAAGAAAACGGCTTTTTTTCCATTTAAAATACACTTTTCAATGAAAAAAATGTAAAAAAATAATCTCCCCCATATGTTTGGTATTGCCGCGTCCCTAACGACCCGGACTATATAGATATCACATAAATTATCCCGTACTGTGAACACCGTAAAAAAAAAAAAAAAAAAAAAGACAGAATTGCTAATTTATTCTTAGTTGCCCCTGAAAAAATGTAATAACAAGCGATGAAAAAGCGTAATTTACTCCAAAATGATACCAATGAAAACTACAAGTCGTCCCGCAAAAATCAAGCCCTCACAGAACTCCATAGAAAGATAAATAAAAAAGTTATGGGTCTTGGGAAGCAGCAATGCAAAAAAAAAATCTTCATTTAAAAAACGGGTTTTATTGCAAAAGAGTAGTAACAAGTAAAAAAAAAAAACGATATGTATTTGGTAGCACTGTAATCGTACTGACCTATAGAATGAAGATATTATGTTATTTATACCGAAAAATGAACGCCGTAAAATTTATAACGTAAAAACGTAGTGGCAGTATTGCTGTTTTTCCCATCTCCCTCCCAGAAAGAGTTAATAAAAGTTAATCAGAAAGTTCTGTGTACCCCAAAATGGTGCCATTAAAAACTACAACTTGTAGGCGCTCTATTTCTCTATGCCCTACAATCGGGGAGGTCTTAACCTCCCCTATTTTAGGGGTTATTACATGGCTTCTTAACTTAATTTCTTTAACGACTGGGAAAATAGCCATCTCTGCAGAAAACTGGTAAAGGACTCAGGTTTTGTTGATTTTTTCACAGTACTAGAGTCCGATTACTTAACCAATATACAGATCGGGTATAAACCCTTCTGCAGAATGGCTATAAAAGCATGACTGGTTATAAAGAGTTGGTTTAAAGTTGAGGCACTACTTATCTGTACCCCATTATGGCATAATCAAAAGCTCCTGAATGTAGATGACCCAAACTATAGGCAATATTGGAGGATGAAAAACATTCAATTTATGCATCAGGTGGTTAAGGATGGACAAATCCTGTCGCTTATGGAACTAAAACAAAAGTTAAACGTAGGCGAGGTGGCTTGGTACGCCTACTTTCAATTGAGGTATGCTTTTGTACTACTGTCTGTTTATGTATTGCACTTTTTAAAGGGTTTCTGTCACCAGGTTTAACCCTATGAAGTTAGCTGACATTAGCGATGTGCTAATGTCAGCTAAACCTAACTAGCCTATTCTTACTTTTCTCAGTGCCTGCATTAACCTTAAAAATCGAACTTTTATAATATGCTAATGAGGCTCTAGGAGCAGGGGGGGCGTTGTTCCTGCTCCTACAGCCTCCATTCTCCCACCTTGGTCTCCTCCCTCCAAGTCTTGCTTGACAGGGCCAGGCAGCACTTGCGTCCGTCTGCCAGCCCTGTGCTCGGATGAAATCTCGCGCCGTTCTGAACTCAGCGCAGGCGCGGTAAGGGAAAGACGCTCGTCGGCTGCCAGGTTCCTCACCGCGCCTGCGCTGAGTTCAGAACAGCGCGAGATTTCATCCGAACACAGGGCTGGTAGACAGACGCAAGCGCTGCCTGGCCCTGTCAATCAAGACTTGGAGGGAGGAGACCAAGGTGGGAGAACGGAGGCTCTAGGAGCAGGAACAACGCCCCCCCCCTGCTCCTAGAGCCTCATTAGCATATTATAAAAGTTCAATTTTTAGGTTAATGCAGGCACTGAGAAAAGTAAGAATAGGCTAGTTAGGTTTAGCTGGCATTAGCACATCGCTAATGTCAGCTAACTTCATAGGGTTAAATCTGGTGACAGAAACCCTTTAAGATGTTTAAAATAAAAATTTATAAAGGAAAAAAAAAAAAAACTACAACTTGTCCTGCAATTAAACAGCTTCATAAAGCTATATAGACAGAAAAATAAAAAAGTTATAGCACTTGGAACTGAACGATGAAAAAAAGAAGAAAAATACTTGGTCAGTAAGGCCCAAAACAGGCTGGTCACTAAGGAGTTAAGTAGTGCCCACAGAACCTGATTTTTTTTATTTTTATTTTAGTCTTATGTTGCAAGGCAGCCTTTCTAGGATCTCCCTGCAGGACAGTGCAGCAGCTCATTTTCATGCGCTTACCGGAGTTGTGCCTGCCTCAGCACAACCTATAGCGGTGTTCTCCTTATTATTAGGATAACTGCACTATGTAGCGCCACAG
Source organism: Bufotes viridis (assembly GCA_033119425.1). Taxonomy (NCBI): domain Eukaryota; kingdom Metazoa; phylum Chordata; class Amphibia; order Anura; family Bufonidae; genus Bufotes; species Bufotes viridis. Next base: position 321,535,607 of record CM065589.1, read on the forward strand.
GTGTGTCTTTTTCTTAGTAAATCAGCAGCATGGAGTAGGTGCACATCTCAGCTCATAAATATGCCTCACGGTATTCGCCAATGTATAAAATGTAAAGTTTCGACAAACTACAGCATATTCTTACATAACAGATGCAATGTTCAAATCAGTGTGCCTGTCACTACTGCATACTGCTCTCAGGACAGCATGAAGGAGGTGACATGCTCCTTTTGATAACTGCTATCGCTATGCTGTAAATGTACCGCATGGTGCAGGAACAAGCCATGCCATATATTTTCACACTTTTTAAAATAATAGTGTTGATTTGTACGTAAAAAAAAAATCTACATGTGAAAATACTGTACTTTAAGTAAATTCACTGCACACTCAGATGTAAGTGCAACTAAGGGCACACCTTAACAAATTCCACAAAATTGACTTTCAAGTCCCCTTATTGGCACTATAGGGATGCAGAAGGCGACCAGATGATGACATTTTGGTCATTCTGGACTTTTTTTAAATGCCACATAGAGAAGAAATACCATAGCAGTGGCTGGATGTGGAAATGGTGTATATAGCGCCTAGACATGTGAGTAAAACAATTGCTCATTTTCTGAAGTTGCTTTTCCTGGCAATCATAAAATACAAATACATAATCAATCAATCAAAACCATTTTCACCTCATTGGGTAGTAATAAACAAACAATTTCCCATCCAAAACTATGTGTAGGAGAACGTGATTTGTGCACGCCCAAGGAGAACATGATTTGTGCACGGCCAAGTCATTCCACACACATAGAGCCAAGAATGAAGAATACATAATAGTCCATCAGACTGGTGAAGGCACAGAAATCTCAAGTGTATCTTCAACTGTACATTTCAATTAGTCAGTAGGATCTTTCCTTGTATAAGGCAAGCATCTCTCCACATTGTAGATTTTTTTAAGGCACAATATATTAGAATATTATACTGTATGTACAATTGGGAAGTATTGTTTGCTGCAGTATTTATTTTAACCTATGTGGTTCATCTCATTAGTCTAACAACTGAACCTCAGAGGTATTTTCCTAGTCCTGTCTAAAGGATATGTGGAGATAAGTAAATCAGGTGAGCTGGGGGAACTGAACCATGATAGCTCATGTCTCTTGTTACGAAGGATTTACACTTGGCTAGCATTAAACAGAAATTAATCTGTGGAATGCTCTATTTAATGAGAACACGCCTGTCCCACCCAGCAACAGTGCCTTTGAAGCTTGTTATGTTTTTGGTCAAACAGAAATCCTAGTTTGTGATGTTTTTCACGTATCTTTTGCACAGCATTAGGGAGGTTACAAGGAATCTAGTCATTATAACAGCACATCATCCGGCAGTGATCACATAAAGGAATATGACACAATTTAATATGCTAACTTTAATTTACATATAATGTGTTCATCTAACTTTATGAGCAGAATAGGGGTAATGCTGGTGACACTGGGTAACTAAACATCTAATGACCATGCTGTGTTAAGATGCTCCTGCATAAAATTATAAAAGACATGATTTAGTATGAAGTTGAAGTATTAGGGAAAAAGCTGTCAATCAGCAGCATGGAGCAGGGGCAGATCTCAGATCATGAATAGGCCGGACTAATCCCTTATAGTGGGCTTCAAAGAATAAAAAGTTTTTCAATATTTTGGATCATTTTAGAATTAAATAGTAAACATATTTTTTACATTTATCCTCTCTTAGATTGTAGGCTCTACAATTACATCTGGTAGCATTAGAGGTAGAGCTTGCTAGGAGCTCATTTGCATCCCTTTCTTCACAGAATTCCAGAGCATGTATGGCCTATAAGTCTCCTCATGCCAACTGAGGCACTCTCCCTAAGAAGAGATAGTGCCCCCCAGGTCCTGACTTGGGCCTCTAACCCAGTTAGGCTAGTGCTCTCTGGTCTGCACTGGTGAGGGGCAATCACGCTGAGGCAGCTGTCTGCAGATGAGGTGCTGGCTTATTTATCGTCAGAGTCTTGTCTCAAGGTCTATTCAGAGGGCTGAACATTGACTTCTAGAATGGCTTAATTACATCTGGTGGCATTAGAGGAGGAGCTTGCTAGAAGCTCATTTGCATCCCTTTCGTCCCAGAATTCTAGAGGAGCATGTATGGCCTATAAGTCTTCTCACGCCGATTGAGGCACTCTCCCTAAGTACAGACAGTGCCCCCTGGTCCTCTCTTAGATTTTATCTGAGTTTCTTAAGGGCTTGTTTAGAGGGTTTATTTGCCTTCTGCCTTAGCTCCATTCAATGGGACTAAACCACGAGCAGGTCCTTGGCATTAAAAGTGAAAAACCACAGCAGAAACTTTCAATGCCGTGTCCCTGCTCATGGTTTGGCCCCATTGAATGACGTAAACCCGCAAGCAGACAAGAGCTGCGGTCTGGACACTGTACTAAGATGGTACATGTCCAGGGCCGACATCAGCACCCGGCATACCCGGGCAGGTGCCGGGGCCCACTGTTCCTTAAGGGGCCCACTCGCGGCCCCTTTAAACATTTTGACGTACTTTAACTTTATGCTGCGCTGCGATCTCACAGATCGGAGGAGGACTGGAGGAACGTGCACGTGATCATAGCAGGGGCGGAGCAGAGGCAGAGCTGATCAGCAGTGGGAGCGCAGCTGAAGACACAGCCGAGCGCCGAAGAAACCAGGAGCAGGGCAGCCGTCAGTGTGAGATGTGAGTCATTGTGACGTCTGACCACTGTCACCACACACCAGTAACATGAGGGGACCGCTGCAGGGCTAATGCATGGTGTTGTGTTTTTGGGGAGCATCCCCCCCCCATGTCCCCCAGCCTCCACTAATAGGAAAATAATGAATTCACAACAAACCTCTTTGTGGTGGAAAGTCAGCAGTGAGTGAGTCTGTCATTACTGATAACTTATCACTGAAGTTATCAGTAATGACAGACTCACTCACTGCTGACTGAGGCTGGACATGCTGCTGACTGAGCCTTTAGAAATATTTGCTTTACTGCTTGCTGTGCATTTCTTTTCCTCATCACTATACATGTATGTACATAATGTGGCAGCCCCACTCACTATGCGGTGCTGAGACAATGGATGGGGCAGACTGCAGCCGTGAGCCTGCCCCATACACAGCAGGTGCTGTGACTATCTCACCATCATATAAGTGTCTGTCCATATGTATGTGTCTGTCCCTGTGTGTGTGTCTCTCTCTCTGTGTGCGTCACCATCACATGCCCAAAGTGTTCCTATGCCTTGACGCGGCTGCATCAGGACGTTCTGTGCGGGGCAAGAAGAAGAAGAAAGAAGAAGAGGCAGTGCCACCAGCATGGAGTCCGTAGGGGAGCCACAGGAAGGCACACTAAGGACGTAGGTAATACTACCACATGATCTACAGTAGTGTTATCTCTGGTTTTACATAGGACTGCAGGTAATACTACCACATTATCAGCTCTAGTGTTAACTGTGGTTTTACATAGGACTGCAGGTAACACTACCACATTATCAGCACTAGTGTTATCTGTGGGTTTACATAGGACTGCAAGTAACACTACTACATTTTCTGTACTCAGATAGCCATCACTGTGTTATCTGTGGTTTTACATAGGACTGCAGGTGATATCTACTACATTATCTGTACTCAGAGAGTTATCACTGTATAAGGGGGCCCACTGAGACTGTATTGCCCAAGGGTCCACATGAACCTGGAGCCGGCCCTGGACATGTCCCTTCTTCCAGCCATGGCTTTAAACTACCAACTGTAAATGGTTGAAAACAATTGGAGGCTGACACCATGCAGCTGCCGCTGGAATTTTGGTGTAGAGTCATCAACAAAATTCCAGAGGCAAAGTTTACCCTGTGTACAAGCCCTAAAGCAAGTAAAAAAGCTCATAATGTTCAGTTTCTGCTGCTGACCAGCCTTCTTATAATGTGACTCCTGTTGGTGCAAAAAGTATCATTTTATTGCTCACTTAGAGACATAACACTCTTTACTGTCACTTTTAGTGGTGCATGCGTGAGATGCTTACAGTGTCTAGAAGAGGTACACAACTTGATAGTTTTAATCACACTTAGTGGCCTTATTCTCTTTAAAACAAGAACAGGTGCAAACACGTGTACAGTCTGTAGTGATGCCTAATGGCCAGGTTGTGCCCAAGATGGCTGAAGGTTATATTTTCCATGCCAGTTTTTGTTTAAAGGCCCTATTAAGTGACTTACAGGCCAAAGAAACGCTTATTTGTAATAATTGGCACATATAATCGTGCGTTGATAAGCCAAGCAAATGTTTATTTGTTAGATGCCCTATTATCGGCAGCACATCTTCCTGTGATAATCAATGGAGCTGAATGGAGGAGGTATGACTGAGGTAGCAATTGTTCCTCTCCTGTATACTTTGATTTGCCCTCTAATAGGCTGTGTAGGAACCCAAAAGGCATCTGAGCATACATATGACGTCCTGGTGCAGGGCCGGGCCGACACAGAGGAGCGGGCCAGCTCCCCAGCCTCTCGGCGGCAGGCAGGCCACTGACCACGTCGCTGCTGCTGCCGGGCTGCTGTCCACGCTGGAGAACGGAGGGAGTAGTGAGCACTTGGCACTGACTTACGTGCTCCCTCCCCGCTCCGCCTCCTGGCTCGGCCGCTTGCCTGACTGGCTGTGTACAGTGCGCACTTTGACCTGACGCGCTGTACACAGTCAGGTCACATGTGCGCCCTCTGGAGACCATAAGCAGCGCAGGCAGCAGCTGGCAGCAGAGCAGCACTGTGTCACGACCCTGCCCAGGCCCCAGCAGGGATAGAGCGTGAGAGTCTGCCCTGAAGTGAAGTAAGATAGTTCTTAAATAAAGATAATATTCTTTTCCGTCTGATCTGAGGTCTGATGGGGTAAAATTACAAGGAACGCCCCGGTTGTTGGGTGGGTTGGGGTGGATGATGATTAATACCAAACATACATATCTAAATGGTGGGGGGAAGGGGGGGTGATTGACCAATTTGCTTTAATGAAAGCAAGAAAAATTGCACTGTAATTTACACCCGTATCTGTTTTGCACTTGGAATTTTGCTCTCACTCCTTTGGAGATAAATGACCACAAAACTATACAGTTTTTGATGCAAAACTTTCTAGTTTTTATTCTGTCTTGTTGACAGGATTATGTTTATTTATATTAAGATTATGTGGTTATTGTCTTATATGACTTGTTTTTGCACTTTCTATCTTTTTATGGATCTAAAGAGGTTGTGCATTTGTTTACAGCTATAGTTAATTGGTACATTAAACTGTGCATATTTATGTGTGATTACAATAGTAAGTATTTAGTAAAGACTCCACAAGTTGGGGGGCGCACTTGGGCAGCTCAGCCTCTGTTGTGGTGGACCTTGTCCCAGCCCTGTCCTGGTGTATCCATTTCTTGCCAGACACACCGTAAATTGACAAGAATAGTGCATGCTCCACGTTTCACTGTGTATTATTTATTATAATGACTCCATGTGTTATGCAGGCATAGTCCTGATAGCATGAGGACATTGATTAATGTTGTAAGAATTAGGCCTTACTGTACCATTATAAATTCTGATCTGCAACTCTTTACACTTTTAGGGGGCATTTTCTTTACGAGAAAACTGTTGTGACCCAATGTGTTTCTGAATCTCTGTAGCCAAAGGCAGAGTTTATTAGAAGTGACCTTTGAAAAGTCAAAAGGTGAGCATGTTTTTCTTTTTGGATTCACTTCAAAGGAAATTTGCTTACTTAACTAGTACTTAGCAGGATGTGAAACACCAACAAGTCTGTTTGGTAAAACAATAGGGATCAGAATAGGTGACAAATTACCTTTTATGTGGTTCTATGAAAAAGAATGGCACAAAACAGCAAGACAATAAATTTGGTCCATTCTACACAAACAGGTTTAAAGCCCAGCAAAGATAAATGAGTGTTAATTGTTTTAGGCATCAACAATATTAAATATCAGAAAATACGACAAAAAGTCATAAATCTTAGCAGTGTTCTGTACTAACATTTAATAGGTCACTGGGAATCTGAAGACCATTAGGCATACTTTACATAGACTTCTGCATTACAGTGCCTTGCAAAAGTATTCACCCCCCCCCCCTTGACTTTTTTAGTATTTTGTTACATTAAAGCCTTAAATTCTATGTTTTGTTAATCTGAATCTTATGTGATGGATCAGAACACAATAGTCTAAGTTGGTGAAGTGAAATGAGAAAAATATATAAATAAAACTATTGTTTTGTAAATAGAAAACAAAAAATTGGCACGTGCATATGTATTCACCCTCTTTGCTAGGAAGCCCATAAAATGCTCTGGTGTCTGGTGCAACCAATTACCTTCAGAAGTCACATAATTAGTGAAATGATGTCAACCTGTGTGCAATCTAAGTGTCACATGATCTGTCATTACATATACACACCTTTTTTAAAGGCCCCATAGGCTGCAACACCTAAGCAAGAGGCATCACTAACCAAACACTGCCATAAAGACAAAGGAACTCTCCAAACAAGTAAGGGACAATGTTGTTGAGAAGTACAAGTTGGGTAGGTTATAAAAAAATATCCAAATCTTTGATGATCCCCAGGAGCACTATCAAATCTATCATAACCAAATGGAAAGAACATGGCACAACAGCAAATCTGCCAAGAGACGGCCGCCCACCAAAACTCACAGAACGGGCAGGGAGGGCATTAATCAGAGAGGCAGTAGAGAGACCTAAGGTAACCCTGGAGGAGCTGCAGAGTTTCACAGCAGAGACTGGAGTATATGTGCATAGGACGACAATAAGCCGTACGCTCCATAGAGTTGAGCTTTATGGCAGAGTGGCCAGAAGAAAGCCATTACATTCAGCTAAAAACAAAAAAGTAAGTTGTGAGTTTGCGAAAAGGCTTGTGGGAGACTCCCAAAATGTATGGAGGAAGGTGTTCTGGTCTGATGAGACTAAAATTGAACTTTTCGGCCATCAAAGAAAACGCTATGTCTGGTGCAAACCCAGCACATCACATCACCCAAAGAACACCATTCCTACAGTGAAACATGGTGGTGGCAGCATCATGCTGTGGGGATGTTTTTAAGCAACCAGGACTGGGAAACTGATCAGAGTTGAGGGAAAGATGGATAGTGTTAAATACAGGGATATTCTTGAGCAAAACCTGTACCGCCCTGTGCGTGGTTTGAGACTAGGACAGAGGTTCACCTTCCAGCAGGACAATGACCCCAAACAAACACTGCTAAGGCAACATATGAGTGGTTTAAGGGGAAACATGTAAATGTGTTGGAATGGCCTAGTCAAAGCCCAGATCTCAATCCAATAGAAAATCTGTTGTCAGACTTAAAGATTGCTGTTCACAAGTGCAAACCATCCAACTTGAAGGAGCTGGAGCAGTTTTGCAAGGAGGAATGGGCAAAAATCCCAGTGGTAAGATGTGGCAAGCTCATAGAGACTTATCCAAAGCGACTTGGAGCTGTGATTGCCACAAAAGGTGGCTCTACAAAGTATTGACTTTAGGGGGGTGAATAGTTATGCACATTACTCTTTCTGTTATTTTCTCCTATTTGTTGCTTGCTTCGAAATAAAAAAAAGTTAAAAAAAAAAAAACAACATCTTCAAAGTTGTGGACATGTTCTCTAAATTAAATGATGCAAATCCTCAAACAATCCATGTTAATTCCAGGTTGTGAGGCACCAAAATACGAAAAAAGTCAAGGGTGTGGGAGGGGTGAATACTTTTGCAAGGCACTGTATCTGACAGATTTCAAAGCCCTAACAAGGAATTTCAAAATGTTCTTCCAAATAGACAGAAAGTACTGTATTTGCAATATATATTTGTATGGATACGTCACACACGCTAAAATCAGATGTAGCATTTTGCTGCATTTACATAGTTCTTCCTTTTTCACAGTGTTTTTTTTTTTTTGTCTATGGTTAAATACTGTAAAGGCGGGTTTAGACGCTCAGGTGTACAGCTGATTGTCAGGAAGGAAGCGTTCCTTCTCGACAGTCAGCTGCTTGTTCAGTGAAGGAGATTGTGGCATTTACATGCAGCAATCTCCTTCACCATATGAGGATGAGGAATCGCTATTGCGATTGCTCGTCTCCATACAGAATCATTGTTTCTGGCCAGCAGATGGCTGTTTAGCACAATCTGCTACTCAGATCAATGATTTATGTGCCTGCACAAACGACCGGATCACCCAATGAAAGAGTGCTTGGCTCTTTCATCGGGTGATCGTGGCACATTTAGAAGGGCAGATTGTGAGGAACAAGAGTTTGTTCTTAATGTTAGTGGTAAATTTGAGTTGATATGTTGTACCTTTTATTAAAGAGTAACTGCTGTTTAATTTTTATTTTTTGTGCAAATGTGTAGGGACAGTTCAGGAAACATTTTTGTAATAAACTTTTTTTAGGGAAAGTGTTTATTTATGCTAGAAAACTTGGGATATAATGTCCCTTAGCAGCGATCTTTCAAATGAGCGTTGCTAAGGGACATCCATCTTCTATCAGTATAGTACTGTGCTGACTAGAGAGACGGGCTGTGCTGGGAGCTGCGGGCCTCTGCCTGTCCTGCTCCCTCACAGCCTGGTGGGGACAGGAGACTAATGTGTTTAAATTAAATATACATTTTCCCCCTTATTAAATATAGGTTATACAGTTATGCCCCTATATACTGTATAACAGATTCCACCTGCCTCCCTGCACTGCTTGTCAGGCATCACTCCCAGCAGCTGGTTCATTACTCAGCACACCGGGAGTGCAGGGGGAGAGCTCACTGACAGCGCAGGTCATGCTGGTCACTGAGCATAAACATAGTGTAGAAGTCTATATTTAATAAGGGGGAAATGTACATTTAATTTAAACCTATCAGGCTCCTGTTCCCACCAGGCTGTGAGGGAGGCATGGCAGGCAGAGGCCTGCAGCTCCCAGCACAGACCATCTCTCTAGTCAGCACAGTACTATGCTTATAAAAGACGCATGTCTCTTAGCAATGCTCATTTGAAAGATCGCTGCTAAGGGACATTTCGGCCCAAGTTTTCTAGCATATATAAACATTTATCCTAAATAAAGTATATTACAAAAATGTTCCCTTTCACTGTCCCTAAAATAAATAAAAATAAATAGCAGTTACACTTTAATTAAAAAAAATCCAAAATCTACTGAAAATTTGGAAAAATTTATTACTAATTTAGAATTTCTCTACTTTTAAGACAGATAGTGATACCTCATATAATAGTTTCTAATTAACATTCATCATATCTCTATGTTGGCATTATTTTGTAAACGTCATTTTATTTTTTTATAGGATGTTAGATGGCTTAGAATTTTAGAGGCAATTTTAGGACCAATTCAGTTCTGAATTCACTTAGAGCCCATTTTAAAAACTAAAGAAACTACATCCCTTAAATTATTCAAAACTGATGAGGTCATAAACTGCTGTATGTGGTCATAAACTGCTGTATGGGCACACGGAAAGACTCAGAAGAAAAGGAGAGCCATATGGTTTTTGGAGGGCAGATTTTGCTGGAATGGTATATATGAATGTGTAGTTGTAGGTATAAATATATGAATGTGTAGTTGTAGTAGATGGTGAAACGTGTATATGTAAGCTATGCAGAATATTTCAGAGTGTAATAAAGTGGTATAATTCTGATACATAAAGGATAAAATTAAGACTTCACAAATGTCTGGTACACTTTAAAGCAATTATTTATGCACAAGCCAGGTTTTTAAGGGCAAATTGTCACAGACATTCCCATGGCAGGTACCAGGAAATCAGAGAGACTGGCATCAATTTAGAAGCTCCTTTTGGATCTTATTGTGTCTGTGTTTTGATGAATACCACACCCCTTGCTTCAGGTGTTGCTTGTTGGTAATTTACCTTCCCTTTAAGTAGCCGCTTCTCACTCTTGGAGGTGCGGTTTATAGATTTTCTTCCTGACTTCAAACTAGCTGGTCGGTTGTACTCTGTGGTGCTTCTGGAGTTGCCAGTTTTCCACTTTAAGCTAAATCTTGTCTTTCCTTATTGTATTCTGTTTGTTATATTCCCCGTTTCTTGTATCTGGGCCTGAGACAGAGACTTCCATTCGTCCAGCTGGGGAGGAATGGGTTGTTTCTGGTCCTTACCGTATTCCGGGGCCATATAGGGAAATAAGGGCCTAGGTATACAGCATATGAATATTCCTACCTTCAAGGTCTATGCATATTGATAGGTAGTTAGGGTCCGGATTAGGATTGTTTAGGAGGTGACCTGTTCAAACATTATACCACCATAAGTTCCAGAAGTACCGGGGCCCTCCTCTTGCTGATTTTGAAAAATTAACCCTGAATTAATGTTCCTCTCTGGCCTGCAGATCAAAGTATCACATAAGCATAATGTAGTGCCATTTGTACAATATGCATCGCCAACGTTTTGTACCACACCTTCGTTTTCCGCATGGTACTGTACAGCTTCAGAACTTGATCTTAAAGAGCAACCCCTCCCATGTGCTTATTGTAGTTGTCACTACCAGAGTTTTGAGGTGTTCTCACAACTCTGTTTCTCCGCCCTTTTGATGATGTCACTACCAGAGTTTTGAGGAGTTCTCACAGCTCTGTTTCTCCGCCCCTGTGATGAGGTCTTTACTTTCAGTTTCCCTCCTCCCAGCTGTCCCTCCTGTGATTGATTCCTCTTCCTATAAATCACCCCTCTTCCTGTTTAATCGTGCGGATTATGTTTCTCATCTGAGTTGTGTCAGCCGCTGGAGTATTTACACTTGTGTGGTCTCTTTACACTGGACCTGTGTTCTGCTGAAGCAAGTAACTTTGGATATTGTCTGCTGAGTTTGGATCTGTCTTCACTGCTGCTGCAGCTCCTACAGATAAGTTTGCAGACATTGTGTGTTTTGGTTTGTTTGCTGACTGGTTCCGAGGCGACCCCGGTTCCGTCCGTGTTCTGTGCAGGGCGCCGGTGCCCGTGCCCCTTCCACTATTGTAGGGGTTTTAGCTGTCACCAGCCTTAGGTACGCGGGCATGCCACGACCCACCATCAGGGTCTGGGCATGGGCATAGCAGCATATGGAGAGCTCTTAGGGTCTGACAGGGGTCACCCTTTATGCTCCCTAGTTTGGGTCCAGTCAGTAGCTTCAGGACTGTTTATGCTCCTGTTGTTCACATATACCCGTGACATTATAATCCGCCATAACCGTCTTTTGACATGGATCCGCTTTCTGTCCTGGTTGACCGCATGCATGGTCTTTCTTTGGAGATAGCGGATATCCGTCAATCTATGACTCAGCTTCAAGCTTCTGGCTCTGCTCGGGTCCATGGAGTTTGTTGCGAGCCGAAGGTCTCGCTTCCGGAAACGTTCTCCGGGGGCAGTGAGAATTTTGTTCGCTTCAGAGAGGCATGCAAACTTCATTTTCACTTGCTTCCCCATTCCTCTGGTGATGAAGAGCAGAGGGTGAGGATTGTCATCTCCCTGCTCAGGGGTAATGCTCAGACTTGGGCTTTTTCGCTGCCATCGGGGGCACTCCCCCTCCGATCAGTTGATGGATTTTTTCTGGCCCTGGAGCAGATATATGATGACCCAGATCGTGTTGCTCTGGCTGAATCTAGCTTACGTTTTTTATGCCAGAACAAATTGTCTGCTGAGCTTTATTGTTCTGAATTTCGGAGATGGGCAGCTGATTCAGGTTGGAATGATGCTGCACTCCGGAGTCAGTTCTGTCATGGTCTCTCAGAGAGATTAAAAGATGCATTTGCTTTCAATAAGAGACCAACATCCTTAGAGTCTGCCATGTCACTAGCGGTACGCCTTGACAGGCGCCTAAGAGAAAGAGAGGAGACCTCTCTTTCCTGCCATTGTCAGTCTAAGGGCAGTGGTGCGGACTCATTCAATGTGCAGGGGCCTCATCCTGTCTCGGTCCCCTCTGAGGAGGAGGCTATGCAGCTAGGTCGACTTGCCCCTGATAAAGGAGGATTTAGTCCTCAGAGAATGATGTGTTTCTGTTGTGGGGGCATTGGTCATTTGGCAAATGTTTGCCCCTCTAGGGAATTCATGAATTTTACTAAGGGTGATAATAAAAGAAAAATCTCAAAAGGTAAAAAAAAATCCTCAAGGTTTGCCCCATCTGCTACCCTGGGCAAAGTTGATGTAGGAATAGATGCTTTTCCTCTGGCCTGCAGTTCCAGTTTTCTCCTTTTTGCCAGGGTGGCGCTAGGGAGCAAAGTCATTTCTTGTGAAATTTTTGTTGATAGTGGAGCGGCCGTCAATCTTATTGACAGTTAATTTGTAGCCATGCATGGTTTTCAGGTTTGCACATTAGAAAAGGTTATACCTGTTTTTGCTATTGACTCTGCTCCACTCTCACAGAGATCCCTGAAGGGCATTGTTCACAATATCCGGTTGGCTGTGGGTGACGCTCATGTGGAGGATATATCCTGTTTTGTCCTTAACGGATTGCCTACTCCTCTAGTCTTGGGGTTACCCTGGCTCACTAGACATAACCCCACTATTTATTGGCAAGCAAGGCAAATAATTGAATGGAGTGAGTTTTGTAGAGAGAATTGTCTCACGGCGACCTTTGCACAGGTTACTACTAAGTCTGTGCCATCATTTCTCTCTGAATTTTTGGACGTGTTTTCCGAGAGTGGTGTTCAGAAGCTACCTCCTCACCGGGAGTATGACTGTCCCATTAACCTCATTCCCGGCGCCAAGCTGCCAAAAGGTCCCAGGGAGCTACCAGCAGTATGTCTAAAATAACAGTTACTGCGTATGGGACTCTAAAGCATACGGATGTTCACTGCACCCCTGCTAACAAAGTTGCATAGGCAGAAAAGAGTTTCATTTTTGTGGCAATCTTGGAATTGGACCTTTGCCAGTTGGCAAAGCATTTGCCTTCTCTGATGAGACACGTTTTCTGCTTCACTGAACGGATGGACATTGGCATGTCAAGCAAGAAACATCAAATAACACCTTTCAAATATTGCTGGAAGAACACAAGCTGGTTGTAGCTGCGTTATGGTCCGGAGAAGGTTTACATGGTATTTTCTGGGCCCATTCATCCATGTGGAAGGCACTCTTAATCAATTTGGGTATAAATCCATCCTTGCAGATCACATATACCCATACATGCTGATTGTCTTCCCTGGTGCTAATAGGATCTTCCAGCAAAAAAATGCAATATGTCAAGTGGATAGAAATGTCTGACATTGGTTGGAAGAGCATAACCATGAGTTCCAAGTATTACTCTGGCCCCCCAATTCCCCAGACTTGAACCGAATTGAGCATCTGTGGGACCACCTCCATCATCGTGTTCACTCTACGGATCGTCCCCAATGCACAATTCAGCAGCTGCACTGCAGTCAGCAAGGCTCCAGATACCTGTGATAACCTACCAGGACCTTATTGAGTCACTCTCAGCCTGTCTAGTGGCTGTCCATGCTGCACACAGGGGTTACTCTGAATATTAGCCAGTGGTCATAATAATGTGACTCAACTGTGTAATTCTTTGTTCTGATTATTTGTAATCCTGCCGCTACAGATCCTGTGCTCTCAGCAGGGGCGTAACTACCGGGGAAGCAGGGGAAGCAGCTGCTTCGGGCCCGGGCTTACAGGGGGCCCGGCAAGCACGTGTTTGTCCTCACTTCTCTCCTCCCCTGGGTAATCAGCACGTGTCCTCACTCCTCTCCCGATCGCAGTGTCCTCTCGCACTTGTCTATTTATTTAAAACTTATTTCTTCTTTCTTTCAGAAAAGCTTGCCCTGGGGATTGAACCTGCGACCATCAGGTTCAAAGGCAAGACACTTTACCACTAGGCTATACCTGCTGCCTAGCCAGATAGCTAAAAAAAATAAAATATGACCTCTAGATGTGGAGAACTTTGATAGTGTATCCATACACATTACAGCTGCACCAGCACATTGTATATGGATGTAGCAGAGCTTGGTGTGTTGGGGCAGCTGTAATGTGTATAGATACACTATCAAAGTTCTCCTTATCTAGAGGTCTTATTTTTTTTTTTTAGCTATCAGGCTATGCAGCTCATATGGTCTTGTGGATATGTGTCTTGCCTTTCATCCTAATGGTCACAGGTTCGATTCCCTTCACAAACTTTTTCTGAAAGACAGGATAAATGAGGCTTGCCTAACATGGAGGTAAGTATATGTGTGTTTTTTTTATTTTTTTATTTTTTAAATACTGGACTTTTACTTTACTGCCACAGGGGAGGAGGGGGCTATTGGCACTATGATATTGGCAAATGGGGGTGGGAGAGATAGGCACTTCATATTGGCACACACATTAGGGGCAGGGGAGAGGATGGCACTATGATATTGGGATGGGGAAGACAGAGGCACTTGATATTGGCACATTATAGGGGGCACTATGGGGAGAGGAGCACTATGGGGGCATCTGGTGCTATATGGCTGGCTACTGGCACATTATAGGGGGTTATATGGCTGACTACTGCCACATTATAGGGGGTTATATGGCTGACTACTGGCACATTATAGGGGGTTATATGGCTGACTACTGGCACATTATAGGGGGTTATATGGCTGACTACTGGCACATTATAGGGGGTTATATGGCTGACTACTGGCACATTATAGGGGGGTTATATGGCTGGCTACTGGCACATTATAGGGGGGCTGGGGGGGCTATATGGCTGACTACTGGCACATTATAGGGGGGCTATATTTCTGGCACATTATAGAGGGGGAGCGAAACGCACGGGTAGGGGGGGGCCCAATACAAAAATTTGCTGTGGGGCCCAGTCATTTCTAGCTACGCCCCTGGCTCTCAGAACTGATAACCGCTAACCCACCTCCAACTGCTCTGTCCAGTGGTGACCTGGTAAGATGAAAAACATATCTAACATTCTGTATGACTCACAAAGTGCTACCTCCTCAATAGTGCCACCCTAGGTACCGGATCACAGTTGCCTAGCATTCAAAATAGCCACTTCAAAAAGAGAAATTTTTCTTTACATGTCTATCTCTTGTTTGAGAGACTACTAGGATTTTGTTTATGACTTTCCAGTATAATTCATTAGCCAAGAAAATGAATTCCTCTACAGAACAGAAGGCTATTATAGCCATTTTTTGCTTTGTAATGATATTCTCATTTCCTATCTCATCATGATATTATGGTTTATTATTGTAAACTTTGTTCCAGTGTATATATTATACAGCAGGCTATAGAATTTTGCTGACTTTTTTGCTGATAGAATCTTCAACTCAGTGACTCAAGTCTGGCGACTTCCCTTGGATTCAGCAGTGTTCTTAGACATTGGGTCAATCGGCTCAAAAGTTGAATCATCCAAGTACATTGATTACAGGAAGCCAATGTCCAGATTACTAATATGTGAAATACAGGTCAAGTAGTTTCCAGTATGCAGACAAAGTGTACTGTAGGAATGGACAATGGCCACCGATGTACCCAGCATGATTCATACAGTCCAGTATCAATTCATTCAGGGCTTATCAAGCATTCCAATATGCTCTAGAAATCTTCAATAAGACAGGAAGTTTGTCTTACATTTCTACAAGAGCTTTACACAGTCTTATTTTCTGACATTTTAAGATGCATGAAAAAACATACTTGATATATTTGACAACCTTATATGTTACAAATTGTTAAAGATATAACCACTTTCTTATAACTGTATTAATAATACTTGTTATATTACTGTACATGATATTTAAAAATCTGAATATAATATTATGATTGTACAATTCTGCAATATAATTGTTTAATAAAAATAATTGAAAAGAGAAAAAACATACTTGAAAACAGTGTATATATATATAAAACAAGCATTTTGGGACATATTTAGTGGCATTCATGGTGTACCTTTTAGAGATGAGCAAACTTCTTGAAATCCGTTTTGTGTCAAATTTGTCGGATTTTTTCCAAAAATTTCATTCGATTCATCACAAATCAAAGTTCCTCCAATTGGCTTGAAAATTGATATATGACATGCTGAGGTCAGATGTTTTAATATTTTTTTGTGGAATGGTCTCATACTTGATGAAGGGCTGGTGAAGCCCCTACCAACCTACTTGGCTTGAGGTGTGCCTAGAGCCAGTCGCGGGGGTATAGCCTGGAAAAGTGGGCAACCCCAGGGAGAGGATATGTGAAAAAAGGGGGGGGCGGGAGGGGCTGAATGAACGGCCACCCCCTTGCAGTGGCCGAGGGGGCTTAAGTACACACAGCCTCTCCCACAAATACAGGCTGTGCCAGCCTTCCAACTTGTGGAATGGTCTCATACTTGATGAAGGGCTGGTGAAGCCCCTACCAACCTACTTGGCTTGAGGTGTGCCTAGAGCCAGTCGCGGGGGTATAGCCTGGAAGAGTGGGCAAAAGAACGACCATTTAGAGAAATGCAATAAGAGTTTAATGAGTTCAGGCATGATTTACAGAACCAGAGAACAGAAAGCCTTGGATATCTCCGCCTGCGGATTAGGAACATATCTAGCGAAACAGGATGACCTCCATCGGCCCATGCTACGGATGACGTGAGCTGGGACCTGGTGCCGGGATGCTGCCGATGCTGCGCCTATCCTGAATGAGTGTCCTGTGATTGATTCGGGCCTAAAACGCAGTCTGGCAGCTAGTGGACGGATATGCGCTAGGAATTGTGCGGTGGACAACGGCTTGCCCTGGAAGGGGAGTAACGGGTCGTCTGCGCCTGACGGTGCCAGGGCGTTCAACAGCTCCTGAAGTGCCTTGATGGGGCACCAAGGGTTATTGGACGGGAAGAACCTCACCTCAACCGGCGGGCCCACTTGGCTGGTTTTGGATCGGATTAGGAGCAGAGTGAAGTGGGAGCCGTGCCAGATGAGATGACGCCTCTTCAATGTGCAACGCGAGCTTGTGGCCGCGGTAAACTCCCCTGGCCTGAGGAAGCCGTAGAACCCTAAGTAAATAGCGGCTTTGATAACCACACTAGTTAGGCGGCCAAAGGGGTTCCCATCTAGGGCTGAAGAGAGGCCTCAAAATAATTCCCCTGAAACCGGTTGTCGGTGTACCGCCGGACTGGAAGCCCCTTTCTGAATCCCCCTAAGGGCTGCTTTGACAGCATGGTTGGTTAGAAACGAACCCCAAGACAGGTCCGCCAGCAGGTGATGTGCTGCACCCCGGCCAGGTGGATTTTGATGGAGCCGTAAGATAAGTGCAAGTTGGTGTGGCAGTGGGCGATGAATGCTAGGACGTGGGAAATTGCGTCTAATTCCCCCTGCGGATAGATCAGGGCGAATTACAAGAAGGCCTTGTGCCCTTTGGCGTAATTCCTAGCCGTGTTGGGAGCCAAGGATTTGTGGGCCAGGTTCTTTGCGGCTTCGACCAGACTCATCAACCCATGGTTAGGGACTCGTATCTGGGAATAGTAGTGCCTGCTGGGTCTGCGTCGGGAAATACCTGGAAGAAAACGTCAAAATTGAAGCGAGAAAGCGCATCGGCTGCTGTATTGCTGGCCCCCGCGATATGTGACGGACAAATATGGAAATTGTATTTGAGGGAAAGCCATACCAGTTTCCGCAGGAAAGACATGATCCTAGCTGACTTGGCCCTACCCCTGGTGAGTATGTCGACCAGGACCTGGCTGTCGGTGACAAATACCACTGAGTTATTGGCCCAGAGGTGTCCCCAGACCTGGGCCGCCACCACTGGATACAGTTCCAGCAGGGGGATGACTTCAAGACTTCCCGACTGGAGAGAAACTCCGCCGGCCATGCCCCCGCCAGCCAGTGAGGGTGGAATATGGCTGCGGAAGCCACGGGAAGCGGCAGCATCCGTGAACACCGTTGGTGACGAGGCTCGTGGCATTGGAACGAAGAGCGAGATGCCGTTCCAGTGCTCCAGGAACAATTGCCACATGAGCAAATCGGCGACTGCTTGATTGTCTAGGTGGATCAGGGATTCTTGTTCTGGAACGGAGGAGAGGAGACCGAGAAGGCCCGACACAAACGCCCTGCCCTGGGGCATGATCCGGGAGGCGAAATTAAGGGAGCCCAGGAGGGATTGGAGCTGCACCTTAGACAGTAGCCTGGAAGAGACAGCTGCCGTGACCGCAGTGCGGAATTTCTCTAGCTTTGGAGGAGGTAGACTGGCCTCCATGCGTGCCGTGTCTAGGACAATGCCTAAGAACGTGACCCTTGTGCCAGGACCCTCGGTCTTGGCCGGGGCCACGGGAACGTTCAAGTTGGCAAAGATGGACAGCAAAGTCTCCAAAGCTCGGGGTGCGCCGACGGGGCTTTCAACAATCAGGAAGTCATCTAAGTAATGGATGACTTTGTCGATACCTCCATGCTGGAGGAGGATCCAATGGAGCATGCAAGAAAAACGGTCAAACAGCCAAGGACTGCTTTTTGAGCCAAAAGTAAGTCTGTTTGCGAAATAATATTTTCCCTCCCATTTAATGCCGTAGTACTTCCACAGACGAGGCGAAATAGGGAGCAGTTTGAAGGCGTCGGAAATGTCTGCTTTTGACAGGACCGCTCCTTTTCCCGACTGCCAGATGAACCTAACTGCCTCGTCGATGGAAGAGTAGGACATGGAAAATTCCTCTGAAGGGATCAGGGAGTTTAAGCTAGGTGTGGAGGACATGTGTGGAGCGGAGAGGTCGTAGATTAGGCGTTTTTTATTAGATGCTTGCTTGGACACTAAACCAATCGGGTTGATCCGCCAGGAGTCAAATGGGATATAGGAAAAGGGGCCGAGGAGAAAACCCTTCTGGACCTCGCTCTGTAGAAGGGCACGAACAGCTCCGGGGTCCTGACTAGCCGACAACAAGTTCCTGCCCTCCCAGGATTCCTGGGGGAGCGCCACCAATCCAGTATCGAAGCCCTCCTGGAAGCCTGAGAGGAGAAAAGACACCGCCTGCTGGTCAGGGTGGGCACTGGGGAAGGCCGCCAAGAGGTCAACATTGATGTCGGCTAGTCAGGACCTGCCCTGCTTTTTTGGGCAACTGGAACGGGGGTGGGTCCTGAAGCAGAGCGAGCAGACGTGCAGCGCTCTGCAACCACTGAAGGCACAACCACCTGAGTTGAAATTGTTGCATATTTGGCTTTGGCCCAGATATGCAATTGGCCAAGCGGTCCAGCGTGGGCTGGCTCTTTGGCGTGGCCGATGAGCTAGGTATCGCCCGTTCCTGTCCTGGCATTGCCAGGTTCGGGCACCAGTCTGCGGTGTGTAGGATGGACTGGCAAGAAGAGCAGGCTGGAGCCCTGAGCCCGGCGAAGTGGCGGCAGAATAGCTCCATGTCCAAATCCGCCCAATTGGAGACGAACTGGAACTGAGCCAGAGCTGCCGCCGCTTTTGCCGAGAAGGACCGGTGATAGTCGTAGAAACTCGATCCGCCATACTTGTAAGCCAGATCTGCTATGCAGTAGAGGTAGGTGTCTAGTTCTTCCCGACGCTGCGGTTGGACCGAGCAGATTACATCCCGGTAAATGCTGAAAGCCAGGACAAATTTGTTGATGGAAAGCTTTCGGTTCAACCGGACGTCCTTAGCCCGCAACACCACTGCGACCTCACCGCAATTGATGACCTTATTTTCTGCTACGTCTTGGGCTGCTATAAGGATAGACGTCAGATTGACGTCCTTGCCCGCTAAGATCTCTTTCCTCAAGTTGTCTGGAATGAAGTGGGACGGGGCCACTGTGGGGGGAGCAGCCGGCGCGGGGCCCGTGATGGTAGTACCTGGACCCGACTCTCGCGAGGTGGACGGTATCGCAACGACCGCCGCGGGGTCGGGTGACGCCGAAACGCGGGATTCTAAGTCCGACACTCTAGAGTGTATGCTGGACATGGAGCCCACGAGACTGTCCATTGTGGCCTGTAATTGGGACAGCGCATCCTGGATGGACGGAGGAGATGATTGTTCCCCCGCGTCTGTCGACTCGGTCTTCAGGAGGCGATATAGTTTGGCCTTCCTGGCTGAGGCTGGATGCGCGATGCCTCTCTTATTTAGTTCGGCAATCAGTTTAGCGACAGGGAGACATTGTCCTCGATGTCCGATGCGTGGGACATGCTGAACCTGTTAATGGAAACATACGGCTAGCAACATTTATTTTTTTTTTTAATCAATATATAAAACTGTTCCTACCGCCGACCCGCTGGAATTCGTGGATGCTTGCAAATGGACCCTACAACCGGGCCCTACCGGAAGCGGATGACGATGAGGAACGGCCTGCAACAGAAAATATGGACAACTACCCATGACCGACATACTCTGGAACACGAGCCCCGATAGCGGAAACAGAGCGGTGACGAGGCGCATCGCCTGTGTACGCCCGATGGAAAGAGTGAGTAGTGAAGCCTGAAGTGCCCAGAATGAATCACGACCGCCCGGCCCGGAGTTGAGGGCCGTGGTGCCGAACCCCCCCCCCCCCCCCTGACGACAGCTAGAGCTCAGACTGTTGAACCGGCCCGTGAGGTGCCCCGAAAGGGTGAGCTGGGACCAGAGGGGTAGGCCACCGCCTTGGCACCCTGAGTGCCTCAGACCGTGACCCGTACTGTGCCTCAGCATGCGAACCCTGGCGACCCAGGCCACCAGCATAAATACCCTGAGTGGTCCAGGCAACCAGCGTGAGACTCCTGAGTGATTTGGACAATCGGCGTGAGAAACCTGAGCGAATCAGGCAACCAGCGTGACAACCCTGAGCGATTCAGGCAGACAGCATGAGAACCCTGAACGAATCGGGCAGCCAGCACGAGAACCCTGAGCGATTCAGACAACCAACATGAGAACCCTGAACGAATCAGGCAACCAGCACGAGAACCCTGAGCGATTCAGACAACCAACATGAGAACCCTGAGCGATTCAGGCAACAACCAACCTGGAAACCCTAAGCGATATGGCAGCCATTGTTCAAGCGACTACTAGTATGGGCCTCCCAGGTGGTTCATACTACCACCGGTGTGAGGACCCTGAGTGGAACAGCCAACCCCCGGCATCAGAACCCTGGGCGGTTCAGTCGTGCTACCCGCTTGGGAACCCTGGGTGAGACGGGCAAACAGGCGACATGGGAAACCTGAATGTTTCAGGTCGACTACTGACGTGAGAACCTTGGGCGATCCATGCACTAACCGTGTGAGAACCCTGAGTGAACGGGAATAACACCAGCATGGGAACACTGAGTGAATCGGGCGACCACCGGGAAGGAAGCCCTGACCGATTCAGGCCACTGACAGCATGAGGGCCCTGAGAGATTCGGGCCAAATATCAGCGTGAGAACCCTGAGCGATTCAGGCGAGCAATCAGCATGGAGACCCTGAGCGCTTCAGGCAATTATCAGCGTGAAAAACCCTGAGCGAATCAGGAAATCAACCGACGTGAGAACCCTGAGCGATTCAGGAAATCAACCAGCGTGAGAACCCTGAGCGATCCAGGCAAACAAGCAGCGTGAGAACCCTGAGCGACTCAGGCAACTACCAGCATGAGGACCCTGGGCGATTGCCAGCGCGGTCGTCCTGACTAAATCGGCGACTAACAGACTGGGCACCCCGGGTACTCAGGCAATGATCAGTGTGAGGACCTCTAGGGATCCGTGCACGCAACTGGCAGGGGACCCTGGTTGGACGTGACTAAAAGCGGCATGATTACGTCAGGTATGTTTTTTTTTTTTTGTTTTTTTTTTGGGGACATACATACTTGTGTATGCTTGACTAGTGTGTTACTTCCAGGTATCCCCTGTGTTTGAGCCGAGCGCCTGTGATTACCAGTGACTGTGTGTCCCTGCACTGTGTTGGCGGGGGCCCTGCACTGGGCCCTGAGTAGGGGGACCGTGTGGCCCCCTGCACCCACCACCAGGGAGAGCCCCCTTTGCGGACCCAGGCAGTGTGTTTTTTACCTCCATGCTGCCTGACCGTGCCGGGCTGCCCCAGCGTCCCGTTGCCGGGCAGCAGCGCCCACGTGCTTGCTCCCGGATCGCAGACCCGGGTCACGTGAGCGCTTCCCACCCCACCCCTCCGGCGGCGGGCGCGCGTGGCCTCGACTAGGCGGCCTCGGCGCCGGCGTCTAGGGAGACGGGGGGCGGGGGGAGGACACGCCGCCGCACGCCGGTGAAGGGAGGAATGAGGCTCCAGCCGGTGCACGCGGGGTCGGCCGACCGCTGGAAACATGGGCGGCAGGAGGCCCGTGCCCGGCGCGCGCTGCCGGACGCAGGATCTCGCTCACCTGGTGTAAGAAGGAGGGAGGGTACCGCGTACTGTCCGCCAGAGGGTTGACACGTCTTTTCCCTGGTGAGGTGCGGTGACGACAGGCGCGGGAGGTGCTGAATGAACGGCCACCCCCTTGCAGTGGCCGAGGGGGCTTAAGTACACACAGCCCCTCCCACAAATACAGGCTGTGCCAGCCTTCCAACTTGTTATCTCTTTTTTAAATTTTCCTGAGCATTATACTGTATCTCTCTCCCCCTTTTTAAAGGGGTTCTCCAGGAATTAAGAAAATGATAGTACTTATATATTATTTTATATATTACTATAAATACATTTCCAAATACCTTTCATTATTTATAATGGCTCGTTTTGTCTAGAGAGCAATCTTTAAGAGAAATAAAATGGCCGCTGTCCTATTTGTAAACACAAAACCTGTCCTAATCACACAGCAGCACAAGTTACTTCAGAAAACTGACGCAAAGAACTGCCTCATCCTCCTCCTCTCTTACTTGTCAGGGATTATGAAAATTAATACAGACTCCATTCCCAACTTCTTTGTCTGAGGAGATGAAATGCAGAGAGGATAGACAGGACAGACTGTGGTAATGTGGAGTTGTGTGTTATGCAAGTGGGTGTGGACCGATGTGCCACTGACTGGCTATACCCTGGAGGGGCGTGACTAAGTAACTACCTGGTCTTCACTAGAGCCTCTGATGGAGAGGATAGTCTTGGGCTGTTAGGGTAGTCACCAGGTACCACTCCAGAACAGTCCCCGGGTCAGTGACAGCTGGGGGTCAGAGAAACCAGTACAAAGCACAGAGGGGAAAGACGTAGTCAGGAAGACCAGAGTCAGGGCAGGCAGCAAGCAAGCAAAGTCCTTAATCGAAGTCCAATGTCAGAGGCAGGTAGCAATAAAGTAAAGTCTGTTGAATCGAGAAGCGGGGTCCAATACATAGTAAAGCAGAAACTTCAAAACACCTTCACACAAGGAACTAGACTGGCTAGTAATCAACATTGCTAAAGCACCTTCCTGGGGCAGGAAGCACCTTTAACATCTTAGCGACCTTGCCATTTTTCACCTTCAGGACCAGGCCGTTTTTTTTTTTTTAATTTGACGTGTCACTTTATGTGGTAATGACTTCCAAATGCTTTTACTTATAAAAACCATTCTGAGACTGTTTTCTCACAATGCATTGTACTTCATGACAGTGGAAAATTTTTGTCGATATAATTCACATTTATTTCTTAAAAAATCCCAAATTTACAGAAATTGTGGAAAAATTTTAAATATTTGAATTTCTCTGCTTTTAACCCCTTAAGGATGCATGACGTACCGGTACATCATGGTGTCCTGGTACTTAAGGACCCCCATATCGGCGATCGCTGCAAACCGCAGCTCAACTCAGACCTGCGGTTTGCAGCGCTTTCTGCGGTATCAGAGACTTAAAATGTGCCTAAACGGTTACATTTTAACCCCCCCTGCAGGGGGAGGTTGCTGGTGGCACATTGCTGACACTCTGATAAAAACTGCTGACATCTGTGCTACATAAGACAGTCGCCCAAAAAAACAAAAAAAATATTGCTTTCATGTAAAAAAATCCTTTTTTCAAAACTGTTTTGTTATGAAAAACTAAATCAATAAACCCCAAAAAAGGAGTCATATTTGGTATTGTCGCATCTGTAACAACCTGCTCTATAGAAATAGCACTCGATCTAATCTGTCAGATCAACTATACAAATAACAAAAAATAAAAACGATTCCCAAAACAGCTATTTTTTTGCAAATTTTCCATTTCAATCCGTTTTTCCAGTAACAAAGCAAGGGTTAACAGCCAAACAAAACTCAATATTTATTACCCTGATTCTGTAGTTTGCAGAAACACCCCATATGTTGTCGTAAACTGCTGTATGGCCAAACGGCAGGGCATAGAAGGAAGGGAACGCCATATGGTTTTTTGAAATGTCCCATTTGAAGGCCCCCTGATGCACCCCTACAGTAGAAACTCCAAAAAAGTTACCCCATTTTGGAAACTACCGGATAAGGTGGCAGTTTTTTTGTACTATTTTAGGGTAAATATGACTTTTGGTTGCTTTATATTACACTTTTTTTGAGGCAAGGTAACAAAAAATAGAAATTCAGAAATTTCATCTCCATTTGCCAATAACTCCTGTGGAATGCCTAATGAGTTAACAAAGTTTGTAAAATCGGTTTTGAATACCTTGAGGGGTGTAGTTTCTTAGATTGAGTCAATTTTATGGAGCTTCTACTCTAGGGGTGCATCGGGGGGCTTCGAATGGGACATGGTGTAAAAAAAAACATTCCAGCAAAATCCGCCTTCCAAAAACCATATGGCGTTGTCTTCATTCTGTGCCCTGCCGTTTGGCCATACAGTAGTTTACGACCACATATGGGGTGTTTCTGCAAACTACAGAATCAGGGCAATAAATATTGAGTTTTGGTTGGCTGTTAACCCTTGCTTTGTTACTTGAAAAAAATTATTAAAATGGAACATCCCCCCCCCCCCCAAAAAAAAAAAACATCGAAATTCTGACATTTTATCTCCATTTGCCATTAACTTTTGTGAAAAACCTAAAGGATTAACAACGTTTCTAAAATCAGTTTTGAATACTTTGAGCGGTGTAGTTTCTAGAATGGGGTCATTTTTGGGTGGTTTCTATTATGTAAGCCTCACAAATTGACTTCAGACCTGAACTGGTCCCTAAAAAGTGGGTTTTTGAAAATTTCTGAAAATTTTCAAGACTTGCTTTTAAACTTGTAAGCCTTGTAATGTCACCAAAAAATAAAATGGCATTCCCAAAATGATCTATACATAAAGTAGACATATGGGGAATGTAAATCAATAACTTTTTTGGTGGTATTACAATGTATTATAGAAGTAGAAAAGTTGATACTTGGAAAACTGCAAATTTTTCCCAATTTTTGGTAAATTTGGTATTTTCTATAAATAAAAATGAAATTTTTTGACTCCATTTTACCACTGTCATGAAGTACAATATGTGACGAAAAAACATTCTCAGAATGGCCTGCATAAGTAAAAGCATTTAAAAGTTATCATCACATAAAGTGACTGTGACGCTTTGCGATCCACAGCGATACTAGGAAATCGCAAATGCGCCATATTTCACAATCACAGAGACACCAGAGCCTTAACACAAAAAATCTTCTCTTTTCACTAAAGGAGTAATTCACAGAGCAGAGGTGCCATTACCACCTCCTTGTGACAAAACTTTCCTGCCCCATGCCAAGTTGAGTAGCCATCAATCTAGTTCTCTAGTGACAGAAGCTCATAAACCTGGTCTCTCTGCAGCCATAGTGTCTCCAATACCAGCAGGGTCCTCCCATCTTCAGTCTTGCCAGTGCGCTTCAAAAAAAGCAGGACAGATCCCTATCAGACAGCTGTTTGAGACACAAGAAGAGGTCACGAAGCAGCCTCCTCTAATACATAGCTCTCATATTTGCATCCATATTTCCTCATATTTCCTGGGTACGGAACCAATGCACTGAACCATCTCTTCAGGCATTATTCCGGCCCCAATAATACACCTTTCAGGGAATCGGCCAGTCAATCAGAGATTCTCTCTCTCAGATATCAAAGCTCTCGGGGAATCCAAATGGTAATTCTATCCTCTTTGGTATCAGAGGATTTGTAAAATTGTGCTGATCATCAATATGGCCTCTATGTCCTAATTTGACCCACGGATACGGAGAAACTGGCACGGCCAAGATTCAGCCAGATTTTCTCTGTCCAGGGCAGGAACTGCCCCTCTTCCAATTACCCAAGGCCGGACTTGTGCGGGTCACAACCCCTCCCCACTACAGAGTGGGTAAAACCCTGCGACACATCCAGCCCGGAGTCCTTTCTTCTTCTTCTGACGTCGAACAACATCCCGGGTGCCCGCTGGACACGGGCACACCACCATATTGGATTATACCTTACAAAGACTTTGCCTTTTACTGGACTTTACTACGGTAATTCAGAACTTACAGACATTTTATTCCCTTCCATCTCTTCTATTTCTATCCAAACCAATCTGTTCAGCTGGCAGGTATATTTATCTGTCAGTTTTAATGTATATATTTTTTGTGTATAGTTTAGAATAAAAAACTAACAATTTCATCGTTCCAGTTTTGCCCTTGTTACTCGATCATCTGATCTATGCTAAGAACTCTGTCCTCCGGAGACATACTACCAAATTGTTTTATTTTTATAATTTGTTAATTTACTAGCTAGGTTACAAATAACCGTTCTTCCATTTAGGAATAGCTAGCCGGGGTCTCTTCGCTCCGATTCAATACGAAGAGTGGTGGCAGCAAATTAAATCGATTTCCAGTGTGAAATTGATAATTTTATTTTTACCGATTGTATATGCAATCGCGATTGTATCATTTCTGGGCCCACCAACCAATCTTAAACGTCTACTATGCTCACAGTGGATTCGCCGCCAGAAGTCTCTAGTGGAGACCTGTATGGCAACTGTGGCATAGTACGACGGGATTGGCGGGTGGTTGTCACACTGGTCAGATTTGCAAAAAATGGCCGGGTCCTTAAGGTGAAATAAAGCTTCTTAAGGGGTTAAGGCAGATAGTGATACAGTACATCATAAAAAAGTTATTACTTTACATTTCCCATATGTCCACTTTCATGTTTGCATCATTTTGTAAGTGTCATTTTTTTTTAGGATCTTAGAAGACTTAGAACTTTAGAAGCAAATTTTGAATCTCAAGAAAATTTCAGAAACCCACTTTTTTAAGGACCACTTCAATTCGGAAGCTCACCCATGAATGACCCTATTGTAGAACTACACCCCTCAAGTTATTCAAAACTGATTTTACAAACTTTGTTAAACCTTTAGGTGTTTCACAAGAATTAAAGGAAAAAAAGAGATAAAAATATAATATTTCACTTTTTCATTTTTTGGGCAAATTTTCCATTTTAATTCATTTTTTCCTGTAAAACAACTAAGGTTAACAGCCAAAGAAAACACAATATTTATTACCCTGATTCTGCAGTTTACAGAAACACCCCACATGTGGCCGTAAACTGCTGTATGGGCACACGGCAAGGCACAGAAGGAAAGGAGCACCGTATGGATTTTGGAGGGCAGATTTCGCTGGGTTATTTTAAGTTGCAATATGACATTTAAAGCCCCCCTACACCCCTAGAGCAGAAACTCCAAAACAGTGACCCCTTTTTGGAAATTACAGGATAAGGTGACAGTTTTATTGGTACTATTTTGGGGTACATATTACTTTTGATTGCTTTATATTACGCTTTTTGTGAGGCAAGGTAACCAAAAAATGGCTGTTCTGGCACAGACACTTGTTTTTTACAGTGTTCACCTGATAGGTTAGATCATGTGATATTTTTATATAGAGCAGGTTGTTACCGAAGTGACGGAATCAAATATGTCTACTTTTATTTTTGTTTTGTTTCAGTTTTACATAATAAAGCATTTTTTTTTAAAAAATCATATTTTGTGTCTTCTTCTGAAAACATTTTTTTTGGCTTATGTGGGGGCTCAGTTTTTGCAGTATGAGCTGACGGTTTGATTAGTACTATTTTGCGGTACATACAACTTTTTGATCGTTTGGTATTACACTTTTTGTGATGTAAGATAACAAAAAATAGATTTTTTTTGGCATGGCTTTTATTAATTTTTTTTACAAATTTCACCTAACAGTGTAAATCATGTGATATTTTTATAGAGCAGGTTGTTATGGATATGGCAATACATAATTTGTCTATTATTTATATTTATTTTGGTTTTACACAATAAGAGCATTTTTAAAACAAAATAAATTATGTTTTAGTTTTATTTTCTGGGGAGAATGTCTTAGGTAGGGTCTCATCTTTTGTGGGATGAGATGATGGTTTGATTGGTACTATTTTGGGGTGCATATGACTTTTTGATTGCTTGTTATTACACTTTTTGTGATGTAAGGTGACAAAAAATGGCTTTTCTTTGGACAGTTTTTATTTTTTTTTTTTTAGGGTGTTAACCAGACGGGGTTGATCATGTGATGTTTTTATAGATATGGTCGTTACGGACGCGGCGATAGATAATATGTCTGCTTCTAGTTTTTCTATTTTTTACAATTTTATATTTTACAAGTTTTTATGGGAATAGGGTTTTTTTTTACTTGAAAGTTAAATATTTTTTTTTTTACAATTTTATATTTTACAACTTTTTATGGGAATAGGGCTTGTTAGAGGTTGTCATGTACTATAGGATGTCTGATTTTCATTTTTTACATTAATCATGGGAGAACCCATTTAAGAACGCACTGTATTGTTCTGGCTGTTTTGTATCTGCCATCTGACCCCACCTCACATCAGCTAGGCACCCTTTCTCTGCTACAGAGCACAGGGGACTGCTGAGTGGCATCAATAGACATAAGCAGACACACTAAGCCATTAAGAAGTAGTTCCTGTTGATGCCACCTACTGGTCACACATTTGCATTACAGATGTATAATAAAACACCGTAAAGAGCCCTAGTGCAACATCCACCTTATTTAGCCTCCCCCAGCACAGCCCCTTCTCCTCTTCTGAACCCTCCAAACAGAGAAAAAGTAATTGCTTTTGAGTGTCTTAAACTAGACTTGAAAGTTATCTCCACACCCTGCGCCACAATGGCACCCACAGCCAGCCGCTATTTAAAGTTCAAGATTTATAAAACAATGCCCTGAACCGTGACCTGAAAATTGTGCTTTTTAAAAATCCCATTTGCAGCAAGCTGCAGAGGAGGAGGAGAATAGGATGGGGGTACTCATGGTGGCAGTCCTCGATATGTGGCTCAGTGATGGGAAGGGTGTACCTTTTCTTCCTTTTGGAGAACTTCTGGGCTTTGAGGGTGTTAGGGTTGTTGCCTCGAGAACTTCTGTAGTTGTAGCTGGCTGATGCTGAGCTTTAAGCTGCTCTTGTTCACTTTCCTCCCTGGCCTGTTTGGTTTCTCGGGCCTTACAGAATAAGGGCTCATGCACACGAAAGTATTTTCTTTCCGTGTCCGTTCCATTTTTTTGCGGACCGTATACGGAACCATTCGTTTCAATGGGTCTGCAAAAAAAAACGGAAGGTACTCCGTGTGCATTCCGTTTCCGTATTTCCGTTCCGCAAAACAATAGAACATGTCCTATTATTGTCCTCATAACAGACAAGGAAAGGACTGTTCTATTAGGGGCCAGCTGTTGCGTTCCGCAAAATACAGAATGCACATGGACGTCATGCGTATTTTTTGCAGATCCGTTTTTTGTGGACCGCAAAATACATGCGGTCGTATGCATGAGCCTTAACAGGGAGGCTATAGTCGGGGTGCCGTGATTATATGTACATGCTTGCTGTAATCAAGAATTAAGGATCATCACAGCTTTAAAAAACAGTGCTGGTTTTTATTTTATGGATAACAAGGAGGCACTTCTGCAGTCTATCATTAAACTATCAGTTTTTTAATCTAAGCTTTGGTGGTAGATTGTATTGGCACATCAAATTCCATCTGCTTACTTCTGCGGGCTCTTGCTGTGCAGTCTCTTGTTTTCCCACTCTCATCAGGTGGGTGTCTAGTTCAGTATGGGTTGTGGACATTGGCAGTGGTTGGCAGCAGGTAATGGTCTTGGTGGAGGCCTGCCAGTAGAATTGGTGTTAGCAGCCTCAGGATGGACAGCTGTTGTAGAAGGCCCCAAATCTCTGTCTGTAGTTACTATCACTATAGTCAAAGGTGGGCATGTCTCCGGATGCACTTGTTTCTATTATGGCATTTGTGCAGTCTCGGTGGTCTTTTTGAAAAAGAGACGACCAAAGGGTTTTGAGTTGTGCTATTATGGGTCAGTCTGGAACACACTGATTTGGCTTTGCAAGGCGCTTGATGCCAGCCACATATGGGTCCTGCAGATTTTCCACTTGGGTATTCTGTTGGAACCTGCCTTTTAATTCCTTAACTCCTCTAATAGTTTTGTTATCTCAGGTATCAGGTCTGGTAATAGGTCTGGTGTTAACTTAGTTGTGCATTCTGCTGCTTCAGGCATTGTGGCAGCACCACCAATGGTTTCTGGTTCCAGTGGGTGGACTTGTTCAGTTTTGTAGGCTAGAAGGGGCTTTTTTAAGGCAACAAGGCACTTGCTGTGTCTCGGAAAAGAAATCGACTTGGTCAAGATAAAGGAACCTTGGCGTGGCTCCTATTTGGACTCACAGATGTTATCATCCTGCTCAGCTTTCATTAGGCTGACAAAACAGTGTGAAGTACAAGTTTTCCCCCATCTTTTCAATTATGCATTCTCTATGAGCAATGGCTCTTTAAGAAGCATGGCTGAGATATTCCTGAATAGTCTGTAGGCACTCTGATGCTAGGCAGAGTTGCTAAGCTAGGCAGTGCTGCTTCCCCAGCGAGTTTGGGACCTTGTCTTGTCTTTGTTTCTAGGCGAGGGGGAACAGAACGATGTTGCAGAGCTAGGTTCCACATGTGGTCCCAATAAAGTGGTGCCCTGTCACCACTGGCGAGGTACAGCTGAGCTTATTTGTCCCCCTGGGAACTATGAGTAAGAACTTTTCTCCCACAGCTGATCTTTTACAGCACTTTAGTTCCACCTTGAGAATGGGCTACTTGTTTTCCTGCACCGAACAGGGCGTAACTGCAAGCTTACCATGCTTAGTTCTCAGAAGTGGCGAAGCAAAAATTCTGGAGGTTAACCCCTCATTGACTCGGCAACACAACAGCAGAATAGTCTATTCAGTGACAGCAAGCAAAGTGCCTGCAGCAATCTCTTTTAGTGTTCAATATACAAATTAGGTACTTTTCAGCACCAGCAATAATGAGCAATAATGATCAAGTCTTTTTCCACTCACACATATTAGAGTTCACAAGTAGGCACAGAGGCAATATCCTGTTAATGAAAGTCTATCCTGTTCGTGAAGCCAAAATCGATATATCAGGGCACAGAGTAGAGAGAAGAGGATAGGAGTGGTTGTGGCAATAATGGGGGTAATAGTTACTCTACAGCACTATAGTCCTCTTGCAGTCTCTCCCTTGGGCAGTGCAATGATCAGACGGGAACACCTTTTTTTCCCTTTGGGGCATACTCTTGTGCTGGTGTTCTCCTGCCTGAAGTTAGGTGGGGCGACCTTGGTGACAAAGAATTTGTCAAGGGACAAGGCAGGGTCCTCTGAAGTGTGAGGAAATGATGAGGGAGAACAGATCTTTACTGGCATAGTTCAGACTTTGCATAGAGAGATCTTCCATAGTTTTGCAATCTCCAAAATCTTACAGTTTTTGCTGCTGCACAAGTAGTTAACAGATCAAGATCTTTGAACACTTTTTTTTATCACACACTTAAAGGCTTTATACAACTTTGGAGGCAATTTTTGTTTATGAATGCATTTTACTCATTTTTGACCCAAATTTTTTTTCAATTGGCCTTTATTAAAATATTTAATGATAAGGGTTAACGAATTTTTCTAACTGTGTGACTGGTACTTTCACTTTGTGTCTAATAACCCTTATCTGTAAACTACTAAGAGGTCACTCATAAACACTTCTTTAAGCCACATTCTTATCAGTAAGATAAGGATTGAGCTTTAATGAGTGTTTATAATGTCAGAGAGCAGAGATAAGGCTCCCCAGATGATGGAAAAGACAGAAAATCCACAGGCTGCTAGTAGAGCATCTCAGCTATGTACACAAAAAAGGATTCCATATTTTTTATAAAGACCAACTGAAAAATGATCTTTAGCTCAAAATAAGTACAATATAATAATTAAAAAAATGCCCCCAAAGGCATACATAGCCTTTAAGCATCTAGAAATAGGAAACACCTCTAACTTTCACTAAGCAACCATGAGCAGACCCCTCTTTATGACAGTCCTGCTCCTCTACAGGATGTGGGTCTTAGCAGATCCACAGTCTGCCTCTACATATGTCCAGGCTTTTCAAGGTGAGTCAAAAAGACCAGTCCACCTCTCAATACTGGAATGTTCCACAAAGTATATATCTTTAACTTTTTTCTTTGCTCTACATCTCTTCTTCTCCAGTGGCAGGGGTGACTGGACTGGAGAAGACGGCTTTGGTTCCTCTGGCTGCTACTACATTGGTGTGGGTACTTCTGAAACGGTCCCTTTTAGGCACAGTTTCAGCTAGTTACAGTGAAGCACTTTTGATGTCTGGCCCTCTTTGGTGATTTCATAAACAATGGTTTGAGTATGCGGAATAGCTGTTATGGTGTATGGCTCTCTTTTCTAACTTATTGCATATGCTAAACTCTATAGGGAGGTTGTAGCAGCCTCATTTAGTAACGGTAGCTAAGGCCTGTTTACTCCGTGTGCCAGTTACATGCATAGAATGCATAATACACATTTTAACCCTTTTAACAGTGGAGCACTGCCATAGCAGTGGAGCACTGCACATTCATTACCCTAAAACATCTAGTCTAGTCTGCATTAAATGACTACAGCAGCTAAAATTCAGGACATGCAGTAAGCAGGGCCTTAGGTAATTTGAGCATAGGCAACTACACACCTGCAGTAACAATGTATAGTTTCTGGTTAGTAATGAATTACACTACTGGACAATCTTTACACGCCAAAACGCCCTGATAATCATGACTGTTATATGTAATACTTGCACATTAGTATTCATTTGGTCATGTTTTGTATATATTATACATGAGAAATATATATGAGCTTTATTTATGGGTATACAATCTAAACATGTAAATTTGTGGATATGGAAATGAATCATATTGTTGTATTGCTGAAATGTATCAGCACATAACTTGCGGCTCTGTGGCATAAATCCCGACCCACACTCAAGTGTAGGAGAATACATCCTTTTTTAATGTTTTCTGCTCTACACAAAGATTTGCTCATATTCGGGACAGTAAAGAACAAAGACTTTTTGTGTGTGCGGGTGAGCGATTGTCTCGGGATGTGGTGTCATGTTCAAACATCTAATGTCATCTCATTTTGAGTCATGCAGCATTCAAGTGGTTGTGGGTTTCCCGCAATGGCCCAATGAATTGATCAGTGAGTAAGGAATGATCATTATAAGCCCACTTTCAGTAAAAATTGTCTAACATGACTGAGTCTATGCCTTTGCTAACAGATTTTACAGTAAGTCAGTGTATAATTCATCTATTTCTGGGTATGTGGCAGCATTACATGCAGACTGTAACGGTGCAGCTAACAACAGAGCTGACCATTCATTGAATAAATTATCATTATTTACAGGGGGTTTATGAGACTTTTGGTTCCGATGTTAAAATTAAAGAGGTATAATACAAAATCTACTTATTTAACCCCTTAAGGATGTGGCCTATTTTGTACTTCAGGACAATTTTTCACTTTCTTCCTCATTAGAAAAGCCATAGTTTTTTAGTGCTTGCTTTTGTGGAACTAGTTGCATTTTTAGTAGTATACTTTTGGGATACACCTACTGTATTCTTTGGGGTGAATGAAAAAACAGCAATTCCCCTATTATTTTTTGGGTTTTGTTTTTATGGTGTTCACTATTCGGTATAAGTGACATGATAACTTTATGCAGTGGAACAGTACGATTATGCCGGTACCAAATTTATATTGTTTTTTAAATGTGTTTCTACATCTTGTATCAATGCATTCAAAGACCCATAACATTTTTATTTTTCCATGAATTGTAGTTTTTGTTGGTGCCACTTTGGGTTACATATGACTTTTTTTTATAATGTTTTATAATATTTTTTCTTAGTTGTAATGAACAAAAAAACAAAAATTTGGGATTTATAATTATTACTAGTGTTGAGCAAATTGAGCATTGGGTCTGAAGTCGATTCATACAAAAACTTTGGTTTTAATGCTGTCTCAGTGCTGTCTCAATGTATTGTCTCCGTGTAGGCAAAACTCATCTCACCCGAAGTTGCACGAGACTTTGGTGAATTAATTCGGTAATCACATCTGCGTGTTTAGAAACATTTTAAAATAGCATCCGAAGTCAGGCTTGGTACCGAGGTACCAGCCGGTACCAAACCCAACTTCGGATGCTAGATAAGGGTACTTTCACACTAGCGTCAAAGTTTTCCGTCATTGAGTTCCGTCCTCCTAATGCATTCTGAATGGAAAGCAATCCGTTCAGTTTGCATCAGTTTGTCTTCAGTTCAGTCCATTTTTTGGACGCAGATAAAAGCGCAGCATGTTGTATTTTTATCTCCATCCAAAAATG
Organism: Bufotes viridis; assembly: GCA_033119425.1. NCBI lineage: Eukaryota > Metazoa > Chordata > Amphibia > Anura > Bufonidae > Bufotes > Bufotes viridis. Next base: position 321,569,933 of record CM065589.1, read on the forward strand.
CGGAAACACTTGACGGAATGACGGATCCGCCATTATTTCTATTAAAATGTATTAAGGGCGGATCCGACTTTGAAAATTAACACATTAACGGATTCGTTCTTCCCCTCTGCGCATGCGCAGACCTTTAAAAATGGTAAAATAATAAATAACGGATTTGTTTTTACAGATGATAATGGAAAGACGGATCCGTTATTTCAATACAATTGTCAAACGGATCTGCAAACGGATCCGTTTTCAAATGAAATTAGTTTTCAAACTTTTTAACAGATCCGTCAGGCAGTTCCGTTGACGGAACTGCCTGACGGAATCCTTCAACGCAAGTGTGAAAGTATCCTAAAACGAATTTGGCCTACATGGAAGCAATACATTGTAATGCTGTATGGGCAGACAGCATTAAAACCAAAGTGTTTGAACAAATCGACTTCGGATCTCTGATCCAAAGCTCGATTCACTCAACACTAATTATTACTGTATAGCATAAAAATCTGATCTTTATATAGTAAAGGTCAATACAAATATAAATTGTGTATAGTTTTTCTTATTTTATGTAAATAAAGGTGTTTCTAGGGGGATCATGAACATGACTGTTTTTTGTTCGCATTTAATCTTTATTTTTTCAGGTTGGATGCGGATCCATTCACTTCAATGGGGCTGCAAAAGATGTGAACAGCACACAGTGTGCCGTCCGCATCCTTATGTCGGTTGTGCAGCTATATGTATATATAGCTAGAGGTTCTGTGCTGCAAAATGCACAATGCACATGACCAGTATACGTGTTTTACAAATCCGCAATTTGAGGTGCGCAAAAATGGCTACGGGCGTGTGCAGTGAGCCCTTAGTGGAAAAAAATACACTTTTTTTTTACTGTTTCTAGGTCCTATAGAGGATCTTGAACATCTGATACTCTTATTTATTCATGTATTACAGTGTATTATATCACTTACTTCAAAACTGACATAAAGTCTATTTGGTTCTGCCAAATGCAGAGCTAAATAGGAATCTGTAAATGGCAGGCCAGGGGGGCATTGTTAGGCCCCTGGCTACTATAGCAACCCCTTAACACCCCACAATTGCATCACGGGGGAAGGTGGGGTGAAAGAGGGTGCCCCCTTCCTCACTTGAACCAATTAGCATTGACCAGGGTATCAATGGGAGTCAAACGACTAGGATCATAGTTATGTGCAACCTCATCCATTACCCACAGGCAGGGCGTATTAGGAAGATTACAATGGTGGGCATCAAAGCCTTCACAAGGCCCCAGACTGCCATGACAGCCAATCAGCACCTCTCATTTTTTTCTCATTTAAGCTCTTAAAAATACTGTTTCTTGCCTGTGAAGTAAAGGTAAAACTATGGCTAACTGGGGGTTTCACCACGAGTTCTTGATCAGGGTAAAGACACTGCTTTGTTAAAAGGGTATTAATGTAAAGAAGAAGAAGAATTTGCACACTGGCAGAATTTTCATAATTTAGCTTCAATATACCACCACAATGATGGATTTGAAAAAAAGGCATCAATATGTATTGAGGTGTAGATTTTCAGCTTTAATTCAAGGGATTTAACAAGAATAATGGATTTAGTAATTACAGGTATTTTTTTACATAGTCCTTCCATTTTCAGAGGCTGAGAAGTACATTATGGAATGAATACGGTATGTCTAATTGAGTATTATTTATTGTAACATGCATACATTTTTACATTTTCCTCTTTGGTAGAGCATTCTGCTGCATATCCTCTGTCCGAAATTCTGGTCCAACTTCTCCTCCATAGTGCAACATGCTCAGTAGAGATGTCGCGAACATAAAATTTTTCGTTCGTGAACGGCAAACGCGAATTTATGCAAATGTTCGCGAACATGCGAACAGGGCGAACCGCCATAGACTTCAATAGACAGGCGAATTTTAAAACCCACAGGGACTCTTTCTGGCCACAATGGTAATGGAAAAGTTGTTTCAAGGGGACTAACACCTGGACTGTGGCATGCCGGAGGGGGATCCATGGCAAAACTCCGATGGAAAATTACGTCGTTGACGCAGAGTGTGGTAAGTTGAATTCGCAATGCGATTAATATAACCTGCATTAATCGCATTGCGAATTCAACTTAGAGCTGGGTTCCTAATGGTTGTATTGCTAGAATATAACAAAGATTGAGAATATAGCGCTATATTCTCAATCTTCGTTAAATTCTAGCAATACAACCATTAGGAACCCAGCTCTAAGTTGAATTCGCAATGCGATTAATATAACCTATATTAATCGCATTGCGATTACAACTTAGATCTGAGAATGAATCTAAGATGGATGCTGTCCTTGAGTTTAGATAGGAGGTGGGAAGGTCGGGAGGGAGGGTATGCTGATTGGCTGGAATGTGTCTGCTGACTGTGAGGTACAGGGTCAAAGTTTGCTCAATAATAAAGTATAGGGGCAAACGCGAACATCGAATATGTTCGCCCGCCACGGCAGACGCGAACAAGTTATGATCGCCGGTGAATAGTTTGGGCCATCTCTAATGCTCAGTAGCTTCCCTGCACTGGGGCAGCAATCCCATAGACAAGCAGGTGAAGTGGTCCAAGCACCATTCATTCATTCATTCATTCCCTACTTCTAAATTCATAGAAGTATATAGCTATATCTGATTCTAGGAAATGTATAAGGAAATGATGGAAGGACCCTGCATACCAGTGGACTCACAATACACAAGATAGACAAGCTCAACCCTCCGCCTCATGTTTCATCCCACATGGATCTGCTTCTAGTCTAAAACATTATTCAACTTTAGAAAGACTCTTCGATCCAGCAGGTTTTTAAAATTATAATACTTGATTCCATCAAAATTAAAACATCCAACAGAATAGCATTTAAAACAGCTCTATGCTTACACTGTTTTATACTAGTGGACTTTCTGTGGCTGTGTGTAAGGGATTATATTCTATGCAGGAGAAACAAATTAAAGCTTTTAATAAGTTATATAATAACTGTCTGCAATGCAATCCTGTAGGTGTAGGTGCTTGATTGTCACATGGGACAAGCTGTTGCCCATGCACAGAAAGAGACAAGTCCTCTAGATATACGAGTCAAAAAAGGGAAAAAGGGAATAATTACACTGAACAATGTTTTTGCATTGATAGTTAAAATAATAGTGTGCTTCACTCCAGAATTGGTTTTTTTCAACCCCTTACTAACCCTAAAATTTTCCCCTTTATCATTTAAGTTTTTTACTTTTTTCCCTCTAGGAGCCATAACTTTTGTAGGGCAAGTTGCACTTTCTAATTGCATCATATAGTATTGCATATTATTTAGTGGGAACCTGGAAAAAAATTCCAAATGGGATGGAATTGAAAAAAAAACATACCGTAATTCCACGATAGATTATGGGTTTCATTTTTATGGCATTCTCCAGGTCAGTACAATTATAGTGATACCATATTTTTATAGTTTGTCTTGTGTTTTAACACTTTAAACTTTTATATAATACTTAAATATAGTTAAAATCTATAACAGCTCATAACTGGCATCGATTTCAATTTCTGTTGCACAGACCGGAGTGGCAGAAGATCCGCTAACATTTTTTAAAAGGCTTGTGCCTCTAAATACATTTGGAGCATTTTGCACCAATAGACTTCAGACTACGACTGGCATACTAAGATATACTAAGACGGCACCAGTCTTAGTATATTTGCCCCAGTGTACGATATATTACTAAGTGATTTCATATTCTGATACTTTGTAACATACATATAAACAACTCCATGAATGTCCTAGGGAGGCACAGCTACAGCAGCCCTACAATATAAGAAGTTCCAAAACATTTCTTCATATTTTAGCTTTCATGGCATTGTGGTGTGAGGTAAGTTAAAGGGGTTGTGCAGTGGAAAGATATTGATGACCTATCCTTGGTATAGGTCATTAATATCAGATCGGCAGGGGACCAACTCCCAGCACCCCCGCTGATCAGCTGATTGAAGGGGTAGTAGCATTCCTACCAACCCAGCTTTTGCTTCAAAATTACAGATGCACATCCAGTCTGGTGACCGAAATTGACGTCCACTCTGTGGGTCCACCAAGGCTGGTGGGAGCGCTACGCAGAACACTGATACTACGTTTGGATTGCCAGTTTCTAGATGTCTAAAACTATATAAGTGAGTATATTTGTTTGTTTTTATGCATGCTTTTACTCATGATGAAGGTTTAAAGGGAACCTGTCACTGGGATTTTGGGTATAGAGCTGAGGACATGGGTTGCTAGATGGCCGCTAGCACATCCGCAATATCCAGTCCCCAAAGCTCTGTGTGCTTTTATTGTGTAAAAAAACTGATTTGATACATATGCAAATGAAGCTGAGATGAGTCCTGTCCGTGAGATGAGTCACGTACAGGACTCATCTTAGGTTAATTTGCATATGTATCAAATCAGTTTTTTTACACAATAAAAGCACACAGAGCTATGGGGACTGGATATTGCGGATGTGCTAGCGGCCATCTAGCAGCCCATGTGCTCAGCTCTGTACACAAAATCCCAGTGACAGGTTCCCTTTAAATACCAGTTTATGCAAATTTTTATGCACATTTTTATGCACATTTTTATATGCGAATTTTCGCAATTAAAATTCGCAATTTGAAAATTCATGATTAACACTACTTATAACCCCTAATGGAAAAGCATTGTGTGCAGTGGATATTGCTACTTACGCCAAACGGGGATTCTCAACAGCAAGCATTAGCACTATTTCATCAGAAGTGCACTGAACTACAATTCCCACCATGATTTGTTTCCCTATGCCATTACAAGCTACGGGAGGAGGAGTTTCCAGCGAAAGGATGAATAAGCTCCGCAGGGGGTTTGAGGAGGAGCCCAAACAGGAAAAGGAGAGCTAATGGTGGTTCAATGTCTGCAGAGTGCAAGAAGAGAGGATAACAGTGACAGCCACATGCAAGGGGCATTCAAGGAGGGTCATAAGAGCCTAGGACAGTCCTAACAACCCAGCAGTTCTTCAGAGATCTAAAAGGTGCCCTTGAGTCTCTGGACTGCCTCTGAGGAGCATCCTGCCAGCTACTCCATTTTCATCCAGAACTGAACACTGCGGCCCCAAATTGAGTAGATATTGCTGGGACTTGTTCTGCTATCGAGAGGTTAAAGAGAGGACTGTTGCTTAGAGGACTTTGCTGGGTTCATAATATTAAAGTGCACCAATAGTTCCTAACAGTGCACCAACGTGCACGGCAGCTAGGCCCCAGTGGTTGGACTGGATTTATGGCAATGCTGCAGTTATAGTAGATAGTGGTGTAGAGTGTTGTGCTATGTGATTTGAACTGACACTAGATGTCACGATCAGTGTGGAAGGAAAACACCACACTGAACACAGGAGGGAAGGGGAAAAGTAACTAGGCCAGGAAACTAGGGAAGGAACAGGTCACACCCTAGCACAACCCTAATTCGAGCACTGACTACCTATCAATATGAACAGACCTTGATGGTAGAAAAGCTCATATGCTGTAAACCTTGAGCCCTAGCTCACCCTATAGGGTCCTGAAATAGGGTCAGGATCAGAGACGACCTATTCCTCACCAGATGGATGAATAGGAGTCTCTCTATCTGGCCAAGATGCAAACAACAGGGAATAGAACAAACAAAATACAAATAGAGAAGACAAGATTTAGCTTCAGGTAGAACAACGGCAGCTTCAGAAGCACAGCAGAGTTCCAACAACCAACTAGCTAGAAGTAGAGTAGCTAGCAAGAGTGAGCGGTGGCTACTTAAGAGGAAGGCAAATTACCAACAAGCAACACCTGAAGCAAGGGGTGTGGTATTCACCAAAACACAGACACAAAAAGATCCACAAGGAACTTTTAATTTAACCCACGTGATGCCAGTCTCACTGATTTCCTGGTACCAGCCACGGGAACGTCCGTGACACTATATCAATAACTGCATTCCTCCTACTTTGCATATTTAAAAATAAATATGCCAAATTATTTTATTCTTGTCCCTTGTGAGTGCGTACTGACCTTATGTAGAGACCCAGTGGATCACTGCAAAGAGGTAATTCACTGCTAAAAGTAAAAGGCAGGTTACATGCAGTATGTAAATTTTTTCTTTTTAATTCCTTTTTTATATGAGCTGTTCTTTTCACAATTTCTCCTTTTTATTTTTATTATTCTTTCACATCATATTTTTTTTATATATTTTTTTTATTCTTTTTGCACATTATTTTACTATTTATTGGTTAGATTAGCTATTATTTTTACTTTCAAGTGCAACTTTTCATGCATTATTATCTATTTATTGTTCACATGGATTTATCATTATTTGATCATGGGTATATATATTTATAATCACTCATTTATGCTTTTTCATAATCATGAATATATTTATTATTAATTGTATATGATGTGCTCACAATTTATTTTTGTTTAAACGTGTATTTCACTTTTGTATTTTAGTTTTCATTATTTTCTAATGAGCATTCCACTATTCTTTCACAAGACACTTGTTTTGTTTTTATATATTTTTTTTTTTCACATCAATTTTGGAGTTTTTGGAGTATTTTTTTTTTTTTTTTTTTTAGTGACCTTGCTATTATTTATTTATTATCAGGACTTATTGTTATCTGATCATGAATATATGTATTATGTCTTTTATAAATTAAAGTTGCATGTATCATCACTATCTGATTAATTTTATGTAATTTGCTTATGATTTATTTTTATTAATAATTAATCATGTATTCTGCTTTGGATGGCCATCCCTTTCCTTCTTCTCTCCTGCTTTGTTTTCCTTTCAGTTCTTATTTTGTTATTTAATTAGATTCAATTGCTTTAGGACGTTTGCACGGTTTGTTGTGCTTGGTTGCTAGGAGCTATTTGGCCTGTACGTGACGTGGATGCCGTGGGCGCGATCTCGCGATATCCAACGCAATTTTGCGTCCTCATCATCTTCACGTGATCGGGATACCATATTGTGGCCCGGTCATGTGGTGTCTTTTCCAGATCGCATGTAGGGCTTGTACTATCATCACTAGACATAAGTCTTAATTAGGCCACACATGTGTGAAATGTATATGATTGGTGGAGTGGGATATTTAAACTGTGCTCCCCATTGATGACGCCACCCCCTGACGAAGGAATGCCGAAATGCGTGTTGGGGTTGGCATCATCCTGGAGGGAGCATGGTATGGGTAACTGTTCCATTTGCTAATCATTGGCCTTCTGCCTTTTACTTGCACTTTATTGTTTCCTTTTTTTTTATATAATCAGGAGCTTTTTCATGCTGTGTTTTCCCTCCAGGTGATGCCATTTTCTTGCACTTGTGTCCCCTTTAGTTTTTAATGTATGTCAATTATTTTGTGAATAAACTTATTAGTGAATAAACCTTTATATTATTACGAATGGTCTGGTAGTTCTTTGTAGGTGGTATAAAAGTTAAAGGGGTTTTCAGAGACTTTAGAGCAGGGGTGCACAACCTTTTCTGGTTGGGGGCCACATTGTCAGCCTGAACCAATTCCAAGGGCCGAAAATAAAACTTAACGGGGTATTACCAACTGAAATACTGTATTTTTGCCATATTGAACATACAATATATACTATAAATGTCTAGTTACAGTTCTAGGACTCCAATCTAATAGAAAAATACATGAAAGATACATATAAGAAGCCATAAGACATAGACCTACATGTTTTTTACCAGATGTTTGGGGGCCGCACAGAATGGTATTGAGGGCCGCATGTGGCCCCCGGGCCGCAGGTTGTGCACCCCTGCTTTAGAGCCTAGGTGCAGCTCAGCCTCATTCAAGTGAATGGGGCTGGTCGCGATAACTAGCATGGCCGTTAAACAATGTTGATAAGCTTGGTAAGCATGGTGAAGGCTGCAGTGCTCACAGGAGTGCCACTGCCTTCTCAAGCAGCTGATTGGCAAGGGGCTTGGAAAACCATTTTAATATCTACCATTAAAGGGGTTGTGCATTGTGCACCTTTGGCAGGTTGGCAAGCCCCCTAGGGCAGAACTGCGAAGGGAAGCCTACTTACCTGCTTCCCGGCACTGGCTCCTCACTCCTTCTCTCCCTGGCCTTGGCTGCTCTGCTGTACTCCCAGAATGTCAACTTCCATTTTGATGCCACTACAGCGAACCAACCTGCTCCCCTTGCATCATGTCAAATGGGCATGTGATGCAAGGGGAGAAGGTCACCGCTGCAGCCAACGATTGGCTGCAGTGGAGTCAAAATGGAGGTTGACATCCTAGGAGAGCAGCAAAGACCAGGGAGAGAAGGAGCAGGAAGCCAGCACTGGGAAGCGAAACAGGTAAGTAGGCTTCCTTTTGCAGGTTTGCCCAAGAGTAGGGTTTCCCCCCCCCCAAGGGTGCATAACCCACAATTTAAGGGTTAAAGGAGTTTTCTGAGATATTTTTACTGATGACCTATCTTCTAGATAGAAGGAGCCAGTGCTTGAAGTAGAACCGTGAACTTCTTGCAGCCTTCCCTAGGCCATGTAACGTCTCAGACACATGGCCTATGCACAGCTCAGTCCCATTGAATGGGGCTGAGCTGCTATACCAAGCGCAGCCACTATTAAATGCATAGCGCTGTGCATGGTGAGCAGGGAGAAGACTGCAATGCTACTGAGTGCCTTCTCGAACAGCTGATCGACCGGAGTCCTGGGTGTCGGACCCACACATATCAGATACTGATAACCTAGTCATTAGTAAAAATAACTTGGAAAACTCTTTTAATGTACTTCCCATGCTTTCAGTGTCATCCCCACACACACAGCTTAGTTATGTGCCTATTACTGTTACTCTGTAAAGAGACTGTTCTTTGTTACCAGTATTTGGACCTGGTCATTCCCTCCTCCATCCACAGGCCCCTGCCTCTAACCTCCTGGCTTGCACCCTGCCAAACATCTACCATTAAGGGCACCTTATTTAACAACAGGGAAGAGTCTGAGAAGGTCAGGGAGTGTCCAAAGGGAAGAAAGGGTTCACCCTTCATTTATTGTGCACAGTCCAGGGAGAGCCAAGGTAAAAATTGCCACCATACACTGGAAGTACTATTACTGCCACCATAACCACTATCACTCCACCCATCCTCCCTCACCTCTGGGTCTCTGCACTTAGACGGGGGTTTCCCAAGTTCACCACTGGCAGAAGAGGAAGATCCTGCTGCATTTCTGAAGAGCTGCCAGCTAGATTCGGGTGGAGGCACTGAGCCATAGTAAGGTATGAACTACAAGACTGCCTGCTTAAAGAGATTGGAACCAAGGGGGTGTTACAGCCATATGGCTGGACCATATGGAAACCTCATCTATGCTCATTTATAATACTAAACATCTTTGTCATTGCTCATCTCCTGTTTATGTCACTCTGTTCTTGACATAACTGTTGTAATCTTGAGCTGATTGGAATAAAATTTATTTTGAAACATAATACTAAACAGCCACCCCTCTCATGAATGATAAGTTTGTGAGTGCACTAGTATTTTACACTTGTTCTTACTCTTCCAAGCAGGGTTGCCAACCGTCCAGAAAATCCTGGACAGAATGTAAAAATAGAGGACATTTTTCCAGTGTCCGTGAAAAGAAATACATGTGTCTGTGATTTTATGAGGCTGGTGATACTTAAGCATGTCATTATGACTGTAATTATCACCATTTTACAGCTAACAGCTGGTAATGAGTTCATATCAGTATACAGTGCTCCCTCAGAATACAATGGCCTTAGGATACAATATTTTCAAGATACAATGGTCTTTCCTGGGCTATTGTAAGTTGAAACTAGACTCAACATACAATATCTCAGACACTGCTGATCTGTAGTTCATATCATTAAGGGCCCATATCATTAAGGGAAAATTGTGGATCCGCAAAACATGGATACCGGTTGTGAGCGTTCCGCAATTTGCGGACCACACATGGCCGCAACCATAATAAAAAATGCCTATTCTTGTCAACAATTGCAAGTTATCATTGCAATCACAAGCATGGCTTAACACACTGCTTACTATGACAGTCCTAGGAAGCTTCACAAGCCCTCAGGCTGTCATAGCAGCTGATTGGAGCCCTGCGATTTTGATTATTCAAAATTGACTGCAGCATCTGAAGGCTTATATGAGTTTTTCCCTTTACCCATGGCAGCACCAGAGAAAGAGAGAGGGAACCACTCCCATAGCTGGACAGCAATTAAAAAAGTAATACCCACTTCCACCTTTGGTGTGGTTTCCTGTCCTCCAGACAGAGAAGCCTGTTGCATACATCTTCCAGCACTGTGAAACAGGGAACACCTTAATAAAGCCAGGAACTGCAGCAAATGTTTGTGTCTAATAGGCATCTGGGGCTTTGCCTGCTGAAATTGTTTAGCATTCTGGGTATCTCTAATTTGCCTCAGTGTTTAGTGTGTATGGTGTAGACCTTGTACCTTGTTTCATGGATGCCTCTGAACCTCGTTGGCTTGTAGCTTTTGCACATGTTTTGGACCAGTAATTCTTTATTTTGTTTTATCTTGTAGCCTCTCTCCCTGGTCTGGATGTCTGCCTCTCTGCTCCGGTTTTGGCATTTGCCTGGTTAGGCCGCTTGCTTCTACATCTATGCATGCTTTGCTGATTTGCTTCTGCAGCTATGTCTATATCTGTTTGGCTGGTTTGCATCTGCAGTTATACCTAATTGGATGATTTTGCTTCTGCAGCTATGCCGGTTTGGATGATTTTGTTTATGTCGTGTTGCCTGCTTAGATGATTTGCTTCTTCAGCTAAGCCTGCTTGGATGATTTGCTTCTGCAGCCAGGGGTATTGCTAGGTTAAAACATTCAAGGACTGGGCCCCAAATGTTTTGTCCCAATCCTCAAATGTACTGCAGCCATATGGACCTGGAATGCACACGAGTCATAACCATTTTTTAATGACCCAATTAAAGTAAATGGTCCCTAATACAGGCCACAAGGAAAACCATTCGTGTGCATGAGCCCTAAGACTTTTCTGATTATTTTTATAAGAACAAAATGAGAAATTGATAAGTTGCCATTTCAGGGACTAGGATCTTTAATGCCATTGGAGTATGGATAGATGTTTAACCTGCTGTTTGCTTTGATAGTTTGTTTGTCCTATCCACGCTGCTGTATAGGGTAAAGCATGTGAAACAGATCTGGAGCAAGCTTTCTTAAAGAAATAAGGCTCTTCTACTTTGGTAGCAGCATAGTTGTGAGATATTTGCGTCCTAAGTGTACAGGGATATGAAAGCTTTCTGTACATCCCTAGAATCTCCTGGTAAGGTAGTCGCCTTCTTTCATAATGAGGATTCAGTTCTGACCTTTGTGGTTCCCTTAACTCTCCAATTTTAGCCAGTTTGGGAAAATGAGACCAGAGTTCTGTTAATTAATCCTCTTGTGGCCCAGTAGGCTGGGTTGCATTCCTAAGTATACATCAGTGACTTAACAAAGGGTACTTCTGGAAGTAGGGGGTGTATTGTCCGAAGACCCAAGTCTGTCATATTGTGGTTTGCTCTCGTTGCTAGAGAGAATCTGCAAAGGAAATTCTAGCTCATACAGGGTTCTCCTAAGTTGTTTTTGGTATGAGGTCTATTTACCAGTTCCTTAAAAGTTAATATCTCATCCTTAGGGGCTTTGGTTTTAAATCATACTCTTGTTCACCTCTGAATGATTAGAATGGTGATAGACTCTTTTAAATAAGACCTCTCGTTGGCCTTTGGTTTACCTTTGCTTTAATAACTTTGTAACTTTGGCTCATTCCTGAGGAGTAAGAACTTACAAGCAGTTGTCCCTCCGCAGAGTTTAATTCCTCTGCTATCCCTCTCTGGTGCTGTCATGGGTGAAGGAAAAATGATAATTAAACTTACAGGTAATTAGATTTTTTAGAACCCAGGGCAGCACCCTTTTTCTTCTCTCCCTTTCGCTTGTAGTTGGTTATGGGAATTCTGTCTCTTTACTTTCCCTTGAGTGTAGTTAAAAAATAAATGAATACATAAATGAGATTATTAAAAAATAGGATTTTAAGATTGCATCTGTACAGTTCCTACTGATCTACTTTGGAATCCACTGAAGGAAGAAGTGGGTATTACCTTTTTAATTTATAAAAGGCTTCCTGTCCAGCTGTCTCTCTGGTGCTGTCATAGGTTACTGTAAGCGTAATTATTATTATCTTCAATCCTGGTCATTTTGGTTGCATGTCAACTGTATTACACAGGTGGAATCTGCTGCATATGGATCAGGCCTAGCTCATGAGCCAACGCTATACTTCCCCTTCATGTAAATGCCCTAAATATACAGCATTTTGCATCAGGGGTTTAAAGATATGACAATAAATATCATATATTTTATGGGGTGCTGGAGGCAATTTTATCTATTTTCAGAAACTTTAATTTGTTCCAGTTTGATCCTGGAACATTTTTCCTTCAATGTCCAAAGTATGGTATGGTGGTGAGCTGAACAAGTTTTTCTAGTTTCTCCATAAAAAATGTTGGCTGTCGGTGATTTATGGATAAGTTGTCCAGATAAAACAAAAATTTGGGTTAGCACCACTGGCCCCAAATGAATAGTGTTTTTTCTGCTTCTGCTGGGCAATGGTATTTAACCTGTCTTTGAACCATTAACTGCAATGACTTCTGTTTATTTTCAATTTTTCAGTGAAGTTGGGATTTAATTTCATTCTGGATGTTGGCTTTCCCTCAAGCTCTTTCAATTACAGCAACAAACTCTATCTGGTAAAAATATAGTTAAATGCACATTTTAGTGAAAACATATTTCTGCTTTTAGATCAGTTCACTAACAGTATTCTTGGAATTACCAGATCAAATTCTTTCTTTATGTAACTGTTCCAACATGGCACATTATGCATAATGCATTAACTTATGTATTAACTCCTATTTAGGCTTTTCATTCTTTAATTTCCATCAACTTATTTGGTGGAACTACACAACAATGTGTAACAAGCAACTACAGAACACTGTCTCAGGTTAGCACTGTTGCTTTGCAGCTCTGGATTCCTGGGTTTGAATCTGAACCATGGTAACATCTAATTAGAGGTTGTATGTTCTCCCTGTGTTAGTGAAGGTTTCCTACCACACTCCAAAAGATGCTGGTGGTTTAGTTAGGAATTTTGTGAGACCCAGTGGAAAGAGGTATCCTCTTTATAGTGCTGCTGAATGTGTTGTGTTATATGAATGAATTAATATTCTGTTTCATCCCTCAACCTACTCATAAATATGCACAAATGGATGATCATACATGTCTCAGGGTCAAAAAGGAAACAATCTTTGGCAGAAACTAACAGCAGAATCCGATCTTTTGACAAAACAAGGCCTGATCCTTAGTTGACAGTCAGTATTGAGAAGCTTTCATGTGAACCCGATTTTCTTAAACTTTTATTAAATATTTGTTCTCCACTGTATTCACGAAGGAAGATGAACTGTCAGATGAAACACACAGTGTAAAAGTAAATTCCCCATTAAGAGCCTGTCTGACCCAGGAAGAGGTGCAGCAGCATCTTAAAAAGAATAAAATAGACAAACCATCGGATCCAGATGGCATACACCCCCGTATTCAAAGAGAATTAAGTAATGTCATAGACAGACCTTTATTTCTGATATTTAAGGACTCTATAATGACAGGGAGTGTTCCACAGGATTGGTGCTTAGCAAAAGTGGTACCAATATTCAAAAAGGTGTAAAAAAAACAGAGCCCGGAAAGTATAGGCTGGTAGGTCTTATATCTGTTGTGGGTAAACTGTTTGAGGTTTTTCTAAGAGATGCTATTTTGTAGTATCTCAATGAAAATAAGCAAATAACGCCATATCAGCATGGATTCATGAGGGTTAAGTTCTAGACTTGACCAGGGTGAGTCAGTTGATGTCATATACGAGGGGTTTTCGATAGGTTATCTACCTGAATATGAAAACAAAATTTTCTGAGAAATTTGAACTTACTACTTGTCAATGTAATCCCCCTTGACTTTAACACACTTATTCCCCATTGCCTCCAGTGAATGAATGCCCTGTTAGCACCTCTTTGACTGCATTATCATCAGGAAATTGTTGCCCACACAGAAATTTCTTTATGTTCTGAAAGAGTAATCACTGGAAGCTAGGTCTGGACAGTAGGGTGCATGGTTAGGCTCCATGAAGCCACATTCCCTGATAGCAGCATGTGATTTTGGAGACTTGTGAGCAGCAACACACCTGCCGACAACTTCCCACGACATTTCTCTTTAATTGCCTCAACACCAAGGGTCCCCGAAAGGTGACAACAAGCCCCCTGGGACGCCTGCTGTGGTTGGTCTTCCACCTCCTCAAAGCCACCTTCCTCCTCTGAATCCTCTTCTTCAGACTCCTTTGTCTGCGTTGCTGCAGGTCCAGCAATCAACGACGAAAAGGATGCTTCTGGTGGTGATGGTGACCACAACTTTTCCTCTTCATGCTCATCTATGGCCTGATCCAGCACTCTTCGCAGGGCATGCTCCAGAAAAAATGCATATGGGATGAGGTTGATGATGTTGCCTTGGGTTTGACTCACCAGGTTTGTCACCTCCGCAAAAGGAAGCATGAGCCTACAGCCATTGTGCATGAGCGTTCAGTAACGCGGCCAAAAAATACCCAGCTCTGCAGAGGCAGTCCTCTTTTTTTTACTTAAAAAAATCTGTTCTTACCAGTTTAATCTCTGTTTTGTCCCCTGTCAGGGGCTGGTGTATGGAATAGATTTTAGGAACCGGGAGAAGGAAAAAGATGATTGGTCGGTGCTCTTACTTCGAATTTGGGGCACTGCGCGTACGCCGCGCAATGTACTGTGCCACCAAAACAAATAGTGTGAACTACTATTCTTACCATTTTAATCTTTGTTAAGTCCCCTATTAGGGGACGTGTATTGAATTGAATCCTTGCATGGGGAGAAAGAGAAAAAAGCTTGCTCTGTCCGCTTCCTTCTAATTTTGGGCACTTGCAATGGAATTTGCCACCAATGCAACTAGTGTTAACTAAGTACAGTTGTGTTCAAAATTATTCAACCCCCAATGCTGTAAAGGGTTTTAGGGAATTTAGTGTACATTTGTAATTGTGTTCAGAATGAAATCTTACAAGGACTTTTTAAAGAACCAAATGCAACTAAAATGACATCAATTGTTTTTGTAATACAGTATTAAATGTTTTTTTTGTGATTTCTTCATTGACACAATTATTCAACCCCTTAAAGACTACCACTCTTAAGAACAGAGGTTCATTCAAGTGTTTTCGATCAGGTATTGAAAACACCTCTGGATGTCAAGGAGCAGCAATCAAGCATAATAAGCATCAATTAGGCAGATTTAAAATGACTGTGATACTAAGCTCCTTCTAGACATTTACTGGTGTGTTTAAAAACATGGTGAAGTTAAGAGAATGGTCCAGGAAGACAAGAGAAGAGGTAATTTCTCTTCACAGGAAGGGCAATGGCTATAAGATTGCAAAGATGTTAAACATACCAAGAGACACCATAGGAAACATCATTCGCAAATTCAAGGCAAAGGGCACTGTTGAAACGCTACCTGGTCGTGGCAGAAAGAAGATGCTGACTTCGACTGCTGTGCGCTACCTGAAGCGCAAAGTGGAGAAAAGTCCCCGTGTGACTCCTGAGGAACTGAGAAAAGATTTGTCAGATGCGGGTACTGAAGTTTCAGCTCAGACAATAAGGCGCACACTGCGTAATGAAGGCCTCCATGCCAGAACTCCCAGGCGCACCCCCTTGCTGTCTCCAAAGAATAAGAAGAGTCGACTGCAGTATGCCAAAAGTCATGTGGACAAACCACAAAAGTTTTGGGATAGTGTTCTGTGGACTGATGAAACAAAATTAGAACTGTTTGGGCCCATGGATCAACGCTATGTTTGGAGGAGAAAGAACAAGGCCTATGAAGAAAAGAACACCTTGCCTACTGTGAAGCATGGCGGGGGGTCAATCATGCTTTGGGGCTGTTTTGCTTCTACAGGTACAGGGAAGCTTCAGCGTGTGCAAGGTACCATTAATTCTCTTCAGTACCAGGAGATATTGGATGAAAATGTGATGCAGTCCGTCACAAACCTGAAGCTTGGGAGACGTTGGACCTTTCAGCAGGACAATGATTCCAAGCATACCTCCAAGTCCACTAGAGCATGGTTGCAGATTAAAGGCTGGAACATTTTGAAGTGGCCATCGCAGTCACCAGACTTAAATCCGATTGAGAACCTCTGGTGGGACTTAAAGAAAGCAGTTGCAGAGCGCAAGCCTAAGAATGTGACTGAACTGGAGGCTTTTGCCCATGAAGAATGGGCGAAGATACCCGTAGATCGCTGCAAGACACTTGTGTCAAGCTATGCTTCACATTTAAAAGCTGTTATAACTGGAAAAGGATGTTGTACTAAGTACTAAGATTGAATGTCACTTGGGGGTTGAATAAAACTGATAATGATGTGAGCACAGAAAAGACATTTGTGGTTATTTCATTATAAATGTTATGTTATATTTGTCTGACTTACAAGTGCCTCTTTGATTTAATTGTAAACAAGATGACTGAAATGATCAAAATCAATGTCAAACTGGCCAAAACACTCAATTTCAGTGGGGGTTGAATAATTTTGAACACAACTGTACTATTCCTATCAGTTTAATCTCTGTTTTGTCCCTTATCAGGGCCAGGGCCGGGGTAGTGAATAGATTTTTGGAACCGGGAGACGGAAGAAAAAACATGCTCGGTCCGCTTCGTTTGAATTCTAGGTCACTGCGCGTGCACCGTGCGATGTACTGTGACACCTTATACGAGTGGTGGGCAGTGGGCACAGTACAGTCAGTGGGCCTGACAGACACTGGCAGGCAACTGTAATTATATTAAAGGGTAAAAGTTAAATGACTTTTTTATCTGCAAGGTACTGTGCCACCCGAAATGAATGGTGGGCACAGTACAGTCAGTGGGCCTGACACACACTGGCAGGCAACTGCAATTATATAAAAGGGTAAAAATTTAATGACTTTTTTATCTGCAAGGTACTGTGCCACCCGATATGAGTGGTGGGCAGTGGGCACAGTACAGTCCGTGGGCCTGACACACACTGGCAGGCAACTGCAATTATATTAAAGGGTAAAAGTTATATGACTTTTTTATCTGCAAGGTACTGTGCCACCCAATATGAGTGGTGGGCACTGGCAGTGGGCACAGTACAGTCTGTGGGCCTGACACACACTGACAGGCAACTGCAATTATATTAAAGGGTACAAATGTAATGGACTTTTTTTATCTGCAAGGTACTGTGCCACCCAATATGAGTGGTGGGCACTGGCAGTGGGCACAGTACAGTCAGTGGGCCTGACACAAACTGGCAGGCAATTGGCACAGGACTGTCACTGTGACGAGGGGACATCCTCTGCGCCTGGAGGAAAGAAGGTTTGTACACAAACATAGAAGAGGATTCTTTACGGTAAGAGCAGTGAGACTATGGAACTCTCTGCCTGAGGAGGTGGTGATGGTGAGTACAATAAAGGAATTCAAGAGGGCACTGGATGTATTTCTGAAATGTAATAATATTACAGGCTATAGTTATTAGATTTCTGGAGAAGGGTCGTTCATACAGGGAATTATTCTGATTGGCTTCTACCTCACTGGATTTTTGCCTTTCTCTGGATCAGCTTGCAGGATAACAAGCTGAACGGGATAGATATAGATATTTTTTTTTTTTCAGACTTACAAACTATCTTACTATTTAAAGTGACCCTACAGTTCAAGAAAAAAAACTCACCTAAACTGGGGAACGAGCAGAACACTTACATGGTGCCCTCCTTTTCATCTTTCCAACTGCAGATCCACTGACTCTCAGGCTGCTGTTCTGTCTTCCAAAATGGCCACACCACCTCTCAGATAACCAGTTGCATACCATGCATTTGGTAGTCCAAGACACTTCCTTACAAAGCCGGCTTCTGGATTGTACAGCACTTCTCAGGTGAGCAGCGCTGCAGATCTGCAGCTGAAAATGTGAAAATTAGGGCACCAGGTAAGTGTTCTGTTCAGTCCCTAGTGAGTTTTTCATTGAACTGGACTGCGGCTTTAAGGGATTGGATGAGATTTTAAAAATAAGGCTGGTTTCTTCCAGAATCCGTGCAAAAGAGAGTTATACCAGCACCTCCAAACTATATATAAAGGGAGTCCGGCTGCAATGCAAAAGCAAACAAGAACTACAAGTAGCAACACACTGCATTACTGCTGTACTGAAAATTTGAAGCTTTGTGCGCATACTTTTATCAAGAATTTTTAATGTTTACATGGTTTTTTTGTGTGCATAAAGCAGTGTGCTGCTACTTGTAGTTCTTGTTTGCTTTTGCATATGGGCCGGACATCTTGTTTGCGTTTGCATATGGGCCCGACATATTCTTGATCAAAAATATGTCCAAAGAGCTTCTAATTTTCATATAGTAAGTATGGTAGTAATGCTGTTTACATTTGTTCATGTTTTTAAGTTGCGTGTGTTTTTGTGCATAAAGCAGCGTTCTTCCAGAAACTCTTTTCTTTGGGACAGCTGTAATGTGAGAAATAATCCGTGGACAAGCGCTGTTTCTGGAAGAAAGCAACAATGTTTTTCTCATCTCATACAACTCCTTTAAAGAGTCACTCTACTTAAACACAATTTCATCTCATTTAATAGAGAATGGTGTAACTAACATGTTGCCAAGTGAGCGGCTTATAAACTGGCCTATTCCTCTTTGACCTGCGGTCCTTCCTACATGCGCTCTCCACTTTTCTTCTTTAAAAAGGCAGCATGTTGCTGAGCAGTACAGCAGAGGTTGGTAAAATAACCCCCTTACTCCTTTGATGTCACTCAGTGTTCTCCAGATAGGGATAGGAGTCAAGGATATGAACACATCAGATATTTCACACTGAAGATGATCCATGCTGTTTTGCCAGGTAACACAGTAGCTTTCTGGAGATGAGAATGTCCTTGACAGACTGTAATTGGATGGACTGCAGTCCATCAAGATTAAGGGCCCCCATACACATTAGATCAACAGATGAAGGAGAGAAGGGTCAGGCAAAGTTATTCTCTTCACTTGTGCCCATAGTTTGATCAAGTCAACTGTAACTGGTTGACTGTTGACTGTTTTTATGTCAGAAAACTGTAGGTGACAACCCATGAAATGCAAGATTTTCTACAATGCTGTGTCATAGCCATACTAGGAAAATGTTACTGCTATACTATGAGTGATGCAAGTTTTATTCTCAAGAGGCTGGAGCATATTAAAAAGAGACTGCGCTGAACTTTTGTGCATACATGAGACTGTGGATAATTTGGTAAATGTGTTCATAAACACTATTCTTTGAAAAACATATGATGCTGATTTTTGTCTAACTTTATGGTCTTCAAATACGGTTATTTTCATATTATATGAGCTAGTAAAAAAAATCACAGTCATTTTTAGATTTCATTGGTGCACTTCAAAGAAGGGGGCATGAAGGGAGGCTACATAAATAATCATCTATCCGAGGGGCAAGTTCACTGAAGCAACTCATTTGGTTAAAGCATAACATTATAATGTAGTTTATAACATTTAAAAGACTTAAAGGCTATGGACACCTTTGTGCATTAAAAATCAATAACCCCATATCTTACTGTGATGCAGCACATAATAAAATATCAGCTTTCCTTCACATGCTCTCAGAAATGCTCTTCTATGAGTTTTGCTCAGAGCTGTCATCTCCTGTGAGGCTCTGTGGGTTTTCCTGCGGATTTCACATGCACCAGCACAAGCTCTGCAGCCCCGCCCCACATCCTGTTACATAGCACAAGCTCTGCAGCCCCACCCCACATCCTGTTACATAGCGCAAGCTCTGCTGCCCCGCCCCACATCCAGTTATATAGCACAAGCTCTGCTGCCCCGCCCCACATCCTGTTACATAGCACAAGCTCTGCTGCCCCGCCCCACATCCTGTTACATAGCACAAGCTCTGCTGCCCCGCCCCACATCCAGTTACATAGCACAAGCTCTGCTGCCCCGCCCCACATCCTGTTACATAGCACAGCTCTGCAGCACGCCCCACATCCTGTTACATAGCACAAGCTCTGCAGCCCCGCCCCACATCCTGTTACATAGCACAAGCTCTGCTGCCCAGCCCCACATCCTGTTACATAGCACAGCTAGCAGCTACTTGTATGCTATAGTCTGTAATCAGCAGATCTATTTCTCACTCTCCATTCTGTAGAAAGTCCATTATTTGTAGACAAGTCACACAATAGATATTTCTGCTGATAACGTTAGCGCAGCGATCTACAGTCAGAACCATGGCGTTATAAGCCTGATATAGATCTCATTACTGACAGCTCTCACTACCTGTACTCTCTTCTGAATACAGTATTGTGTGCAGTCCGCCCAGTGAGTAGTCACTTTTCCCACACAGATTAGTACAGTGTGATGACACACAATGCCATGTACACATAGAAGTACACAGTGGGGGAGATTTATCAAAACTGGTGTACAGTTGAACTGGCTTAGTTGCCCATAGCAACCAATCAGATTCCTCCTTTCATTTTACAATAAGGCCTCTTTCACACGGGCGTCATGTTTGACGCCCGGATAAGAGGCGGGTGCGTTGCGGGAATCGGCACGATTTTTCCACGCGTGTGCTAACGTTTGTAGTGCATTTAGCACGCGCGTGAAAAAATCCGCATGCTTGGTACCCAGACCCGAAGTCAGACTTCATCACTGAAGTCTGGTTTCGGGATGAGTATTCTGTATATGTAATTATTTTCCTTTATAACATAGTTATAAGGAAAATAACGCATTCTAATTACAGAATGCAATGTTCCCGGGCTATAGAGGGTTAAAAATAATAAAGAGTTAACTTACCTTCTCCCATTGTACGCGCAGAGCCCCAGAACGTCTTCTCTCTTGATGGTTTGGATGCTTCAGGACCTGTGGTGACGTCACAGGGTCACATGGTCCAATCATAGAAGCATTTGAGTGGACCATGTGACCCATGTGATCCTGTGACATCACGGCAGGTCCTTCATCCAACATCTGTTGCATCCCAACCATCAAGAGAGAAGACGTTCTGGGGCTCTGCGCGTACAATGGGAGAAGGTAAGTTAACTCTTTATTATTTTTAACCCTCTATAGCCCGGGGAACATTGCATTCTGTAATTAGAATGCAATTATTTTCCCTTATAACTATGTTATAAAGGAAAATAATAATGATCGGGTCCCCATCCCGATCGTATCCTAGCAACCATGCGGGAAAATCGCAACGCATCCGCACATGATTGCGGATGCTTGCGATTTTCCCGCATCCCCATTCACTTCTATGGGGCCTGTGTTGCGTGAAAATCGCAGAATATAGAACATGCTGCGATTTTCACGCAACGCAAAAGTGATGCGTGAAAATCACCGCTCATGTGCACAGCACCATAGAAGTGAATGGGTCAGGATTCAGTGCGGGTGCAATGCGTTCACTTCACGCATTGCACCCGCGCGGAAAACTTGCCCGTGTGAAAGGGGCCTAAAGCTGTGAGAAATGAAAGGTGGAATCTGATTGGTTACTATGGGCAACTAAGCCAGTTCCACTTTACACCAGTTTGATAAAAATATATATATATATTTGTGTTTCCATTTTCTGAAAGCCATATTTTTTTATTTTCTGAGCAATTGTGTTAGGGTGTCATTTTTAGGGAGTAGATGATGGTTTAATTGGTACCATTTTGGGGCACATATGAATTTTTGATATTACACTTTTTGTGATGTAGGGTGATAAAAAATGGCTTTTTTGACACATTTTTTATTTTATTTTTTTACGGCGTTCATCAGACAGGTTGGATCACATGCTATTTTTATAGAGCAGGTTGTTACGGACACAGTGATGCCTTATATCTGCATTTTTTTTATTTTATTTTACACAATAAAAACATTTTTGAAACAAAAAAATCATGTTTTAGTGTCTCCATTTTCTGAATCCATTATTTTTGGGGACGATTGTCTTATGTAGGGGATCATTTTTTGCGGGATGAGGTGACGGTTTGATCGGTACTATTTTGCGGTACATATGACTCTTTTGATCACTTTTTATACTATTTTGTGGAAGTGCGGTGGGCAAAATTACAATTCCATCATAGTTATTTTTGTTCGTTTTTTTATGGCGTTCACCGTGCAATAAAAGCACCTCATCCTTTTATAGATCAGGATGTTACAGATGCAGCGATACCAAACATGTTTAGTGTTTTTTATTTTTTACATTTTTAACCAAATATATGTGCGGATATAGGAAGAAGTTAGCTTTTTTTTTCTTTTTCTTTTTTACTCAGACCCACTAGGTTCTTGAAGATCCAGTGGGTCTGATGCCGCTACAGTACACTGCAGTACACTGTTTAGTATACTGCAATGTATTGTCATTCACAGTAAGCCTGATGAGGCTCAGCTATACCATGGCAATCCTGATGCCTGTGAAGGCGTCCAGTTGCCATGGTAACCATCGGGACGCTGCTACAGCGTAGTGGCCCGATGGGGGAGGGAGCTCCCTCCCTCAGTTTACCCTTCAGGCATTGGGCCGCTGCCACAGCAGAGCAGCGTCCCGATGGTTATCATCTCCATGCAGTGGTCCCTAAGGACCGCGGCATAGAATGGGTTAAACGGCCGACATCGGTGCCAGCACCTATATCGGCCGTTTTAAGCAGAGTGTCAGCTGTATGTTCCATGTTGGCTTGTTGCCATCCTGAAGGGGAGGGGGGTGACGGCTTGTATGGAGGTGAGGAGGCCATTCTACGCGGCGGAGACGGCATCGGGCCACTGCCACAGTAGAGCAGCGGCCAGATGGTTAGCCCCTTCCATACAGCAGTCCCTAAGGACCATGGCATAGAAGGGGTTATGTCTGCAGTTCGAAGCAGACTGTCAGCTGACAGCAGAGTTCGCACTACATTTTTTCCAGAAGAGTAAAATACTCCTCTTAACAATTTTGAGGAGTATTTTTAGCCAAGGAGGTGTACCAATTTTGCGGTAATTAACATATATAATGCATAGGCCCCTATAACGTTATGAGGCTGATATTTCTGCAGGGAAACCATTGCTAGTCTCCTGTGCAGAAATAAATGTAGATGATTTTACATTTATCCAAGATCATACACATAACATAAGAACACTGCTGCCATACACAGCGACCGCCTGACGATGCCATACAAAGCGCCCGCCTGACGCTGCCATACACTGAGCCCACCTGACGCTGCCATACACTGCACCCACCTGGCACTGCCATACACTGAGCTCACCTGACGCTGCCATACTGTGCGCCCGCCTGAAGCTGCCATACACAAGGCCCACCTGACGCTGCCATACACAGGACCTACCTGAAGCTGCCATACACTGCGCTCACCTGACACTGCCATACATACCGCCCATCTGACGCTGCCATACACAGCACCCGTCTGACACTGCCATACACAGCGCCCACCTGACGCTGCCATACACAGCGCCCGCCTGGGGCTGCCATACATAGCACCTGCCTGACGCTGCCATACACAGGGCCCGCCTGACGCTGCCATACACAGGGCCCACCTGACACTTCTATATGCATATTACATACACAGTTCTACCACATGCCCATTACACAGATGGTTTTTAGGGTTAAGCGAACTTGTATTTTAAGTTCAGTGTCCAAAATTTGGGTTATCTTAGAATCCCGTTATGGATTCGCTACCACGGACCATAACGGAATTTGAAATCCAAGTTCGCGCAACCGTTCTTCACTGCTCTACTTCCTTCTTCTCCTCCACACAGAGCACAGGAGCTCCGCCCCTCATGTCACATGATCATCATACCAGGCCCTTTACCACCTCTTATCCAATTCAGTACTGAGCCATGCCCCCTGCACTGATCACATAACGGTGACATCACCCCAGGTCCTTAGTGTTGTCTAAGGTTTCGGATTCATCGTAGAATCCCCTTATGGATCCAAAATTCCATTATAGTCCGTGGTAGCGAAATCCATAACTGGATTCTTCGATAACCCCAACCTGAACTTTGGACATAAAGAATACCATAAAGAGTACGGAAAAATGGAAATTAACCACTAATATGTACCCTGACACAAAAATTCTCTTGCTAAAAACAAGACCTCTGATCCTAATCATTGAGTTCGCCCGAGCTACTTGAGAGACCTTGGCGTGGTGCTCGGGCTTAAGACATGTCCTCCACTGCAGGATATGTTGACCAATCTCTCAATTTTAACATCAGTTTGAGGGCTTAGTAGTGCACCTGTTTTTTCATTTGTTAACTAAAGTAATAACTGGAATGGGGCAACTACAGTACCCTGAAAGGGTATCAAAACTAGGGTTATTCACTTTAGAAAAAAGACGACTGAGGGGAGATCTAATAACTATGTATAAATATATCAGGGGTCAGTACAGAGATCTCTCCCATCATCTATTTATCCCCAGGACTGTGACTGTGACGAGGGGACATCTTCTGCGTCTAGAGGAAAGAAGGTTTGTACACAAACATAGAAAAGGGTTCTTCACGGTAAGAGCAGTGAGACTATGGAACTGTCTGCCTGAGGAGGTAGTGATGGTGAGTACAATAAAGGAATTCAAGAGGGGCCTGGATGTATTTCTGGAGCGTAATAATATTTCAGGCTATAGCTACTAGAGATAGGTCGTTGATCCAGGGAGTTGTTCTGACTGCCTGATTGGAGTCGGGAAGGAATTTTTTCCCCTTAAGTGGGGAAATTGGCTCTACCTCACAGGGGTTTTTTGCCTTCCTCTGGATCAAGTTGCAGGAAACAGGTCGAACTGGATGGACAAATGTCTTTTTTCGGCCTTATATACTATGTTACTATGTTACTATGTTACTATTGCCTTATTGTTATATTGTTTATCACATCCACACAATTGCCATCTTGTGTAGGATGTCTATTGTGGTACTTGTGGTCCGCTGCGGGCATCCGCCACGTATGCATTTTTGCTGGGGATCGCCATTAGCAACGGGCCACAAGTGCAGGATCTGTTCCCCTGTATTTATATGCACAACTGCATCTTGGGTTAAGCACATCCTGCTTCATGCCACCTTTCAGTTGTTTTGTATTTTAGTCACACCCAGGGCCGGCGTGTCCTATAAGCGGACTAGGCCGCCGCGTAGAGCGCCCCTTGGGAAGGGGTGCTGCTAGGAGCGCCCCTTGGGAAGGAGCGCTGCTAGGAGCGCCGGCCCCGCCTCATGCTGAAGCCGCTCGAGCGCTCTGAATGGAGCCTCTGGCGGCTGCAGCACTGCCCGGGCTGGCGCGTCCATTAGGGCGCACCGCCCGGGCGCAGCAAGAGGAGAGGAGCTGACAGGAGGGAAGCGCTCAGCGCTCCCTTCTGTCACTCCATTGTAGCGTGGCGGAGCCCTGTATGGTCCGCGGGTACAGGGAGCATCTGTCTCCTGTACCCGGCCGGACTGACATGAAGTGCGCACACAGTGTGCACTTTTTGTCAGTCCCCTCGGGTACAGGAAACAAAAGCTCCTGTACCCGTGGACCATAAAGAGCTCGGCCGCGCTACACCAGAGGTAGGGGGGAGAAAGAGAATGACAAGGGGGGTGAAGAATGACAAGAGAGGGGGATGACAAGGGGGAGTAAAGAATGACAAGGGGGGTGAAGAATGACAAGAGGGGGAGAGAATGACAAGAGGGGGAGAGAATGACAAGGGGGAGTGAAGAATGACAAGGAGGGGGGTGAAGAATGACAAGGGGGTAAAGAATGACAAGAGGGGGGAGAGAATGACAAGGGGGAGTGAAGAATAACAAAGGGGGGGAGAATGACAAGGGGGTGAAGAATGACAAGAGGGGGAGAGAATGACAAGGGGGAGTGAAGAATGACAAGGGGGGAGAATGACAAGGGGGTGAAGAATGACAAGAGGGGGGAGAGAATGACAATGTCAGACCATCCTAATAATGTTAATCATATGCCCCTCTGACCTTTTATAAGGCTAAAAGACGTCTTTATATTATATGCAAATTAGCCTCTAGGAGCAGGGAGGGTGTTGCCCCTGCTCCTAGAGGCTCCGTGTTCCCACCTGCGGCCACGGTCCCTCTTCTTGTGATTGACAGGCCGGGCAGCACAGCTCTCCTGCCTCTGGCACCGTCTGCCTTACGAAATCCCGCGCCTGCACCGTCCGCTTGTGTATAACAAGAAGAGGGGCGTGGCCGCAGGTGGGAACACAGAGCCTCTAGGAGCAGGGGCAACGCCCTCCCTGCTCCTAGAGGCTAATTATAGCACACTGCCTCACCGCTCTCTTTTGGCTGCTTCCATCCTGAGGCCCCTTTGCGCTTACGCTCCTGACACGAGTCCATTTCAATAGGTCCCCAAAAAAACAAAATGTACTCTGTATGCATTCCATTTCCATTTTTCTATTCCGCTACATTTTGAGTCATGTCCTATTATTGCCCGCAAATCACGTTCCGTGGCTCCATTCAAGTTAATTGGGCTGTAAAAAAAACGGAATGCATCCGTATGTTTTCCGTATCCGTTCCGTTTTTGAGGAAGCATCTATTGAAAATTTTATGCCCAGCCCAATTTTTCAATGTACTTACTGTTAAAACATTATTGTATGCTTCCGTTTCCGTTTGCAAACCCCAAAAAACGGAAACCATACGAAAACAGAACGGAAGCAGAGCGGAAACGGAAACACTACTGAAACCAAATCAGTTAAAAAGAAACCACAAAACCATACCGTCATGTGAACGACCCCTAAATGGTAACTCCCAATTGTACCTCTATTCATAAACTTCCAGAAGGAATAATAAAGGAAGTGCACCACATAAAAGTTTCAAGTAAAAAAAAAGCGTCCTTTTCCCAAAATGAAGAAAAAATTTTTGTCAAAAATAGGGAAAAAAAGAAAAGTAGACATATTAGGTATCTCTGCGTCCATATCGATCGGCTCTATAAAAATATCATATGACCTAACCCCTCAGGTGAACACCGTCAAAAAAATAAAAGTGCAACACAAAGCAATCATGCCCCTACAAGTCATATGCTCCCAAAATAGTACCAATCTAACCGTCACCTCATCCCGCAGAAACTGATCCCCTACCTAAGACAGTCGCCCAAAAAATAAAAAAAACCATGGCTCTCAGACTATAGAGACACTTAAACATGATTTTTTTTGTTTAAAAAATGCTGTTATTGTGTCAAAATTAAATAAATAAAGTATACATATTATGTATCATCACATCCGTAACTAACCCCTCAGATGAAAAAAAAAATTACAAAAAGTGTATTACCAAGTGATAAAAAAGTCATATGCACCCCAAAATCAAACAAATCAAACCATCATCTCATCCCGCAAAAAATGAGACCTTACCTAAGACAATCGCCCAAAAAATAAAAAAACTATGGCTCTCAGACTATGCAGACACTAAAACATGATTTTGATGTGTTTCAAAAATGCTGTAATTGTGTAAAATTTAAATAAAATAAGAAATTATACATATTAGGTATTTCCACATCCGTAAGAATCTGCTGTATAAAAGTATCACATGACTTAACCCCTCAGGTGTACACCGTAAAAAAAAAAAAATAGAAACAGTGCCAAAAAAGCCATTTTTGTCACCTTACATCGCTAAAATTGCAACACCAAGCAATCAAAAAGGCGTATGTCCCTCAAAATAGTACCAATCAAACTGTCACCTCATCCTGCAAAAAATGAGACCCTACTTAAGACAATCAGTAAAAAAATAAAAAAGCTATCACTCTCAGACAATGGAGACACTAAAATATGTTTTTTTTTTCTTCAAAACTGCTATTATTGTGCTAAAGTGAAAGTAAAAAAAAAAAAAGTTGACTTATTAGGTATTGCCGCGTCCATAACAACCTGCTCTATAAAAATATCACATGATCTAACCGCTCAGATGAACACTGTAAAAAAAAGTGTGTCAATAAAGCCATTTTTTGTCACCTTACATCGCAAAAAGTGTAATACCAAGCGATCAAAAAGTCATATGCACCCTAAAATTGTACCAATCAAACCATCATCTCATACCGCCAAAAATGAGCCCCTTCAAAAGACAGTAGCCCAAAATGTAAAAAATACTATGGCTTTCAAAATATGGAGACACTAAATCATTTTTAAAAAAAAACTTTATTATGTAAAACTGAAACAAACAACCCATAAAATATCATATTTAATATTGTCGGGTCAGTAACAACATGCGCTATAAAAATACCACATGATCTAACCTGTCAGATGAACACTAAATAACAAAAAAATAAAAACGGTGCCAAAACAGCTATTTTTTGCCTCACTAAAAGTGGAGTATAGAGCCACCAAAATTCATATGTACCCTAAATTAATATCAACAAAACCACCACCTTATCCCGTAGTTTCAAAAATGGGGTCTTTTTTTTGGAGTTTCTACTCTAGGGGTACATCAGGGGGTCTTCAAATGTGACATGGCAACTTAAAATTATCCCAGTAAAATCTGCCCTCCAAATCCATATGGCGTTCATTTCCTTCTACGCCCTGCCATGTGCCCATACAGCAGTTTAAAACCACATATGGGGTGTTTCTGTAAACTACAGAATCAGGGCAATAAATATAGAGTTTTGTTTGGCTGTTAACCCTTGCTTTGTTAGCAGAAAAAAATGGATTAAAATGGAAAATCTTCCAAAAAGTGAAATTATGAAATTTCGACTCCATTTTCCATTAATTCTTGTGGAACACCTAAAGGGTTAACAAAGTTAGTAAAATCAGTTTTGAATACCTTGAGGGGTGTAGGTTCTTAAATGGGGCCATTTTTGGGTGATTTCCACTATGTAAGGCCTCTTTCACACGACCGTACGGCTTTTTCAGTGTTTTGCGGGCTGTTTTTATCGGATCAATTTTTCAGTTTTTTGTTTCCGTTGTATTTCAGTTTCGGTTCCGTTTTTCCATTCCGTTTTTCCGCATGGCATATACAGTATCAAGTAATTACATAGAAAAAATTGGTCTGGGCTTAAAATTTTCAATAGATGGTTCCACAAAAAACGGAATGGATGCAGAAGACATATGGATGCATTTCCGGATGCGTTCCATTTTTTTTTGCAGACCCATTGACTTGAATGGAGCCACGGATCGTGATTTATGGAAAACGGAAATACGGAAACGGAATGCACATGGAAACATTTCCGTTTTTTTTGAGGGAACCAATAAAATGAATGGTTCCGTATATGGACGTATACGGAACGCTAAAAACGGCCCGCAAAACGGAAAAAAACACGGTAGAGTGAAAGAAGCCTAAGCCTCACAAAGAGACTTCAGACCTGAATTGGTCCTTAAAAAGTGGGTAGTTGGAAATTTTCTGAAAAAGTTTAAAATTTGCTTCTAAACTTCTAAGCCTTCTAACATCCCCAAAAAATAAAATGGCATTCACAAAATGATCCAAACATGAAATAGACATGTGGGAAATGTAAAGTAATAACTATTTTTAGAGTTATTACTATCTATTATAAAAGTAGAGAAATTGAAATTTGGAAATAAAGTGACATGTCAGATTTGCAAAAAATTGCCTGGGCAGGAAGG
This sequence comes from Bufotes viridis, assembly GCA_033119425.1. Lineage (NCBI taxonomy): Eukaryota > Metazoa > Chordata > Amphibia > Anura > Bufonidae > Bufotes > Bufotes viridis. The sequence goes on from CM065589.1 coordinate 321,599,418, forward strand.
TGAAAACTGGCCCGGGTAAGAAAGGTTTAAGCACTATTAGTGGAAAGGAGAAGTGTCGAGGAATAACAAAAGCTCAGTCACAAAGTGGTAGAAAAAGCAAACTGACAGAAAGAGGCCAAGTGCTGAAATGCATAGCATGTAGTAACAGCCTCTCCTCTGTGCAGAGTTCCAAACTGCCCATCAATGCAAAAACTATGCCAGGAGCTTCCGGAAATAAAATGAATTTTCATGGATGAGCAGCTGCACACAAGCCAACGTTTACAGTACTAAGCACCACGTGGAGTGCTAGCAAAGTAACAGTGGGATGTTATTTCAGGATCTATTTCACTATTTAGCAGTATACTGTAATTAAGGGTGGTGTCACACCAAAGGGAAAATTGATGAAAGTGCCAAAAAGACCTGTCTATGTTGCACCTAGCAATCAATCACTGTACAACTTTCATTTTTCAAGTTTGAGGAAAGACCTTTCTTGCTCCTGCATGATTCTCCACTTCAGAGGTATCCACCTGCATTCTCTCATTGGTTGCGCCTAGTGGTGTACTAAGTGGGGAGCGGTCCACCCCGGGTGTCGGCTCTCAGGGGGGTGAAAGAAGCAATGAGCGCTTCCATCAATACAGATGGAAGCGCTCATTGCTGGAGCGCATGGAGCTGGGTCCTGTCACTCGCCACTCAGCTCCCCGCCCTCCTCCCCCCAGCAGCGCACAGAATGGTGAAGCAGGAAGACTTCTCCCCGCTCCACCATTCAGCCTGCAGACACAAATCGCACTGCCGGCCTGTGTGGGCGGAGCCTGCAGCCTGAAAGTCTGAATAAGCTCTGCCTACACAGTGCTGCAGAGCAATCTGTGCCTTCAGGAAAGAGAGGTATGTGAGCTTCAGGAGCGGGACAAGGTGAGTAGTTACTGTGTTTTTTTGTTGTTTTTTTAATACAGAGGGGGCACAGAGGGCTTTATTACTATGGAGAGGCACTGAGGACTTTATTACTATGGAGGGGGCACAGAGGACTTTATTACTATGGAAGGGGCACAGAGGACTTTATTACTATGGAGGGGGCACAGAGGACTTTATTACTATGGAGGGGGCACAGAGGGCATTACTACTACGGAGGGGGCACAGAAGGCATTATTAATCTGAAGGGGGCACAATGAACATTTCTACTATGGAGGGGGCACAGAGCCAGAGGGCATTACTACAATGAAGGGGGCACAGAGGGCATTATTACTGTAAAGGGGGCACAGTGGGCATTATTACTGTAAAGGGGGCACAATCGGCATTATTACTATGAAGGGGACACAGTGGGAATTATTACTATAAAGGGGGCACAATCAGGAGCGGGACAAGGTGAGTAGTTACTGTGTTTTTTTGTTGTTTTTTTTAATACAGAGGGGGCTTTATTACTATGGAGGGGCACAGAGGACTTTATTACTATGGAGGGGGCACAGAGGACTTTATTACTATGGAGGGGGCACAGAGGACTTTATTACTATGGAGGGGGCACAGAGGACTTTATTACTATGGAGGGGGCACAGAGGACTTTATTACTATGGAGGGGGCACAGAGGACTTTATTACTATAAAGGGGCACAGAGGGCATTACTACTATGGAGGGGGCACAGAAGGCATTATTAATGTGAAGCGGGCACAATGAACATTTCTAGTATGGAGGGGGCACAGAGCCAGAGGGCATTACTACAATAACAGGGGCACAGAGGGCATTATTACTGTAAAGGGGGCACAGTGGGCATTATTACTGTAAAGGGGGCACAATGGGCATTATTACTATGAAGGGGGCACAGTGGGAATTATTACTATAAAGGGGGCACAATGGGGATTATTACTATGAAGTGGGCACAATGGGGATTGTTACTGTGAAGGGACACAAGGTGAAGTAGACAAGGTCCTTGAAATCCTTGCCTAAATGCTAGCACATATGAGCCCAGTTGCAATTATGTCTAGCTCCAATTCTTGTGCTTTCATGTCACTGGCATTGCTTGTGGACTCTGGTTGCTTATTCCTGGACTCTGGTTCTGACCCAGTCTACTTCTATTCTTCAACTTAGTCTTTGTCTTGTTTGGTTCCTGTTCTTGGCTCTGCCTTTGCCTAGTTCCCTATTTACTGTGCTCCTGGCTGTGACTCCTGGGTTAGGCCTCATGCACACGAACGTATTTTGGGTCCACGTCCGAACCCCATATTTTGCGGCTCGGACGCAGACCTATTCACTTCAATGGGGCCGCAAAAGCTGCGGACAGCACTCCGTGTGCTGTCCGCGTCCTTTGCTTCGTTCCGTGGCCCCGCAAAAAATTTTTAGCATGTCCTATTCTTGTCCGTTTTGCGGACAAGAATAGGAATTTTTACAATGGGCCGCGTTCTGTTCCGCAAATTACGGAACGCGGAACAGCTTCCATGTTTTTCGGATCTGCGGATTGCAGACTGGACCGCAAAACACCTACGGTCGTGTGCATGAGGCCTTAGACTCAGCTTTTACCTTGCTCTCTGTTTGCTGTGTTCTTAGTTGCGACCCAGGCCTGTTCCTGGATTCTAGGTTCCTAGTTCAAGATCCTGGGTTGTTCCTGGACTATGTCTCCTGGTTCTTACTTCTGCCTAGTTCTGGTTCCAACTCCTGGTTCTGACCCATAACTCTGTCTGATCATACTCAAGTCCGGTGCTCCTAATAACTAATCTGTATATATGTAAGAGCGATCAGCCAACAAATGAGCTGGCTCTGTTTTGGGGTATTGCAGCTGGAACTGTAAACTGTAGCAAACCATAGAAATACAATGTGGCCTTCAAACAAAAAGGGTTGTGCACCTCAGCTACCGTATAGTAAAAAGGTAAAGATTGTATTTAAAAAAAAAATCTCCAGTAGTAAAATAACACATTATACTATTTAAAAAGACAAAGCTACTTAGTAATCTACAAACCAGCGCTGAGGCTTAGCTAGCATGTCCCCCTCCAATAGAAAGGAACAGAAGTGTTACCATAGGGCAGTGATGGCAAACATTTTAGAGACTGAGTGCCCAAACTGCAACCCTACAACCCACTTATTCATCGCAAAGTGCCAACATGGCAATTTAACCTGAATACTGTAGCCCAATATAGTATATCTTCCATGTACTTTATTATTTAGCTATAATAGCCTGCCTACATTCAAAGCGGGTGCCAGTGCTGTTCATAGTGCGCCCTGCTCTGATGAATGGCAGGAGAAGTCTAAGGTGCATTGGTACACCATTGACTTTTTCCAGGGTGTGGGTGGCCACAGAGAGGGCTCTGAGTGCTGCCTCTGGCATCTGTGCCATAGGTTCACCACCACTGCCATAGGGTGTGATTATGCAGCATAAATCTTTCTTTTTAAACCACTCACAAAAAGTTAGGGATATTTGGCTTGTGGGTAAAATTACAGGATGAACCTAAAATGTACTCTAACCTTTACAGGTGAACGTAATGTGACCTTCTCTAAACCTTTGAATGCACATGTCCAACTGTTCAATGTTTCAGTACTTTTTGCACAACTTGCTGTTCTCTAACAAGGAGCTTAATGGCAAAATTCACAACAGGTGTTTGATCCATGAATGGCCCAAAAAATGTCCTGGTTCAATTAGAATTGGACTGAGTTTAGAGTGTCTCAGAGTATCATCAGCCAGTTGCAACAGACATACAGAGAGACTGGAAAAGTGACAGAAAGGCATAGAAGTGGACATCCTTTGGCCAGATCCCACACTGATGACGACTTCATTGTGAACAATGCCCTGTGGATGTTGAATGCCACACAACTCCAGGCACATTTAAGGGAGGTGAAAGGCATCCAAGTGTCAAGTCAGACCATTCAAAACCATTTACACCAGCATGGTCTGCGTGCTAGACGAACTGCAAGGGTACCTGCCCACAGGCGTCATCATCTTGCATGGACCACAGAGCATCTACGCTGGACAAGGGACCAGTGGACCTCAGTGCTGTTTACTGATGAAAGTAGATTCACGCTGAGCAGAAATGATGGCCGCCAACGATGTTGGAGACGTCCAGGAGAGCTCTATGCATCAGCCACTGTTGTCACCAGACAAGCCGTTGGTGGTGGTGTTACAGTGTGGGCAGGGGTGCCTAGTCAATACAGAACTGCCCTACACTTTGGGAATGGTACAGTGACAAGCCCATACTACTCGAATAACATAATTAATCCAGTCACTGTGCCTCTGCATGAACAACACAGGCCTAATTTCATCTTCATGGACAACCGCCAGCTAAACAAGGTTGCATCATTAGGGAATGGCTGCTGGAGACTGGGGTACCTCAAATGGAGTGGCTTGCACTTTCTCCAGACCTATGGGATCAGCTGAGTCACCGTATAGAGGCTTGTAACCCTGTACCCCAGAACGTCAATGACCTGAGGGACGCCCTTCAAGAAGAGTAGGATGCCATGCCTCAGCAGACAATAAGTCAATTTGTGAACAGCATGAGACATCATTGTCAAGCTGTAATTGATGCTCAAGGCCACATGACAAGTTATTGAGACACTGACATTTTTGTGGGAGTATACCCACCACTGTTGTTGGCTTTTGTTTCAATAAATTGTCTGAGATAAGGAAATCACCATTGTTGCTTCTACTTCAATGCCCTACTTTCATGATATAATATCACCGTAGCATGAACTTTTTACGTTTTCCATAAGTTTAACCCGAAAGCCAAATATCACTATCTTTTTGTAAGTAGTGTATGAGACTAGTCCCATTCTCTTTTTTAAGGCTTCATTCACATCTGCGTTGGAGGCAGATTCCATAAAAAATGCCAGACAAAACAGTATAGCATACTGTGCCATTTTCTCCAGTAAAATGATGGACAACATGACATAAATCCAACACATGGCACTATAGTCAATGGGCTCTATAGAGTATGTTATGGGACAAATCCATCTGGCTTTTCTATTCCTACAATGGAACAGAAAAATGGAATTCCTAAGGCAGATGTGAATGAACCCTAATCTCCAGCCTGAGTGTAAACATGAGCATAAGGGCCAGTTCATAATAAGTTTTTTGGTGCTGATTTTGGAACATTTCTGCCTCAAAATAAGTTCCAAAAACTCCTCAAAACAGTCTCACATTCATTGCAGTGGGAAGCAGCATGCCTTATCTTGGGGCAGAATCTGTGCTGAATCTCTTATTGAAATGAATGGGAAGCATAAAAAACAGCTCCATGTATTTCCAAGTCCATGCATTTTTTTAAATGCTTTTTCCGTGCGTTTTTTGGCACGGATCCACTCTAAAAACCTGGAGCTTAAAATGCAGCTTTGTATTGAAGTGAACACCCATTGGTTAAAAAAATAAAAAAAGACGCTTATAGAAAGCAGCATTAAAAACCTTGAAAATCCATCGTATGAACATCCCCTAAGGGTACTTTCACACTAGTGTTAGAGGAATCCAGCAGACAGTTCCGTTGCCGGAAATCTGTTTGACAAATGCATTGAAATACCGGATCCGTCTCTCCGGTGTCATCCGGAAAAACAAATCTGGTATTTATCTTTTTCACATTTTTAATGGTCTGCGCATCTGGTACCAGATCCAGCATTAATACATTCCAATGGAAAATAATGCCGGATCCAGCATCCCAGCAAGTGTTCCAGATTTTGGCCGGAGAAAATACTGCAGCATGCTGCGGTATTTTCTCCGGCCAAATACCATAAAAGTGACTGAACTGAAGACATCCTGATGCATACTGAACGGAATGCTTTCCATTCAGAAGGCATTAGGACAAAACTGAAGCGTTTTTTTCCAGTATTTAGCCCCTAGGACGGAACTCAATACCAGAAAACTTTAATGCTAGTGTGAAAGTACCCATAGAGAGTCAAGAAAACTAATAAATGGTAAACACAATGTGAAACATGTTATTGGAGACCATACTTCTTGTGGCTTTCCCTGACACATTTTGTTCTCACTGATGTCAGTGGCTGAGAAAAATGCCACAAAAACACGAGTAATGAGGCATGTCGAAGTTTTTAAAATCCTGCTTACTACCAACTGAACATCTGGCCATTATAGCAGCCAGACTGGAACAAAGCAGCAGCACTTAAATACCGTCTGTGTACATACAGACAGTAATAACAGATAACTAACATCATCCTTTGTATTAAATATCTGCATATCTTAAAATGCTTTTCGTGTGGGCTATGCCAGCACTGCACTTATTCCTTCCCAGGTCAATAAAATCTCCATTCTTACAGAAAAAGAATGCTGCTCATTACCTCTCTGCATTCATACCATCTTAACTGGATTTTCTAAGTTCACCGCAAATGTGAAGAAATCCTGGTCTCGTAACTGTTGCTATGGTCAAAGTACAATACTTTATTGACTTAGCAAAATGAAAGAGGTGCATGGAATTTTCAAACCCAAGGAATGTTTTACTTCCTTCTAATTATTCAAGTCAACCCTTGAGAAAAAACATATTCTGTGCATTTCCTCAACAGAGAGGGAGGGGGGGACTCATCAAGACATAATCAGACCTGACGGGTATCCTTTTAAGATTTATCCCAAAGTTGGAAATGGTTTTCAAAGAATTACAGATGAATTAGGAAAGCAGAATGAAAAAAGAAAACAACACAGAGTTAGCCTGGGGGAAATCTACTGCAGAACTGCCGGCAAATCCAGAGAAAGCTTAATGAGTACAGGGCTTAATGAGCCTCGATTATGATATTGATAGCTCATTTCTAAATCTAGGAAGAAGGAAATATGTTCTGAGAGGTTTGATCATTCCCAACCTCCCCAATCATTTTACTCTGAAACAGATGTGCCATGAACTGAACTTGGAAGAGTTAAAGTGGACAGTATAATGATTTTGCCATGTTGCGTTGTAAAGTTTCTGGGTAATAATGCACGCACAGGAAATTTGCTTTGAAGAACTGTGTGTGTTTTGGATGTAGCCCACTTTCACTCTGTTTACAGCAGGTGTACATAGAAATCAGTACAGCACGTCCCATCTAGCTTATTTGGACACAACACAGATCACCATAAGCTGTTATATCCAAAGTCTAAGAATTATTTTTATAATACGTTATAATACATTCTGAAATGCAAACCACAAATAGATGAGTTATCTGTTTTGAAGGTTACATTACAGTAACTGCCATTACTTTCCTAATATTATATGCAAAAAGGAGCATAATCTAGAACAGAGGTACTCAACTGGTGGACCATGGTCCAAATCCGGACCGTGGTTTCCAGCTGTCCGGACCCCTGCAGTGGTGTGCTAAGTGGGGGGCGGTCCGCCCCATGTGCCGCTCTCAGTGGGGGCCAAAGTCCAGAAGCAATGAGCGCTTCCATCAATACAGATGGAAGCGCTCATTGCTAAAGCGCAGGGAACTGGGTCCTGTCACTCACCACTCAGCTCCCCGCCCTCCTCCCCTTCTTTGGGCCGGCGGCGCTCTGAATGGTGAAGAAGGAAGACTTTTCCATGCTCCACCATTCAGTCTGCAGGCACAGATCGCGCTGACAGCCTGTGTGCGTGGAGCCAGCAGCCAGGAAATCTGCATAAGCTCCACCCACACCACGCTGCAGAGCCATCTGTGTCTGCAGGGGAGAGAGGACTGTGAGCTTCAGGAACAGGGCAAGGTGAGTAGGTACTGTATTTTTTTTTTGTTTTTAACACAGAGGGGGCACAATGGGCATTTCTACTTTGGAGGGGGCACAATGGGCATTTCTGCTTTGGAGGGGGCACAATGGGCATTTCTACTTTGGAGGGGCACAATGGGCATTTCTACTCTGGAGGGGGCACAATGGGCATTGCAAATGTGAAGGGGGCAGAATGGACATTTCTACTCTGAAGGGGGCACAATAAGCATTTCTACTCTGGAGGGGGGCACAATGGGCATGTCTACTCTGGAGGGGGCACAATGGGCATTGCTAATGTGAAGGGGCACAATGGGCATTTCTACTCTGGAGAGGGCACAATGGGCATTTCTACTCTAGAGAGGGGACAATGGGCATTTCTACTCTGGAGGGGGCACAATGGGCATTTCTACTCTGGAGGGGGCACAATGGGCATTGCTAATGTGTAGGGGGCACAATGGGCATTTTTACTATGGAGGGGTCACAATAGGCATTTCTACTCTGGAGGGGGCACAATGGGCATTTCTACTCTGGAGGGGGCACAGAGGGCATTATTACTGTGAAGGAGGCACAATGGGGATTATTACTATGAAGGGGGCACAATGGGGATTATTACTTTGAAGGAGGCACAATTGAGAATATTATTGTAAAAGGTGCACAGAGAGGGCATTACTGTGAAAGGGGCACTTAGGGTATTTATACTAAGGATGCATCACAATGTGCAGGGGCACTAAAGAGCATCATAATGTGCGGGGTCACCAAGGGATTACCCTGCTGTGAGGGTGCACTTAGGGGTATCATACTCTGTGGAGCACTAAAGGGATATCATACTGTCTGAGGGGCATTAAAGGGGCATCATTATTGTTAAGGGGCACTGAAAGGACATTCTTAATGTTTGGTTGGCAGAAAGAAGATTAGGTGGGCTTGGAGGTGTGGATTATTGTAAAAAAAATAATAATAATGCAGCGCTACACGCCACTGGTGTTGTCCCTCCTTATATATTTTTTTGTTTTGCAGCTCGGATCTTCATCCTACAGCAGACTCAGATATGTGGACCTTTACAGAAAATACTTGAGTACCCCTGATCTAGAAAGTTATTTAGTATGTAATATAAGTATAGGGGGTACTCTGTCCCTAAAGCAGGAATTTCAGGGCCCCATACAGCCAAAGTTTCTAGGCCCTATGCGCCACCACCCATTACTAGTTAATGTTGGATATGGAAAAAGTCTGAACTGAAAAGTGGATGCACATGTATAGTCACTTCCATTAAAGTTTATTGAATATAAAGAAACTGCCAAGTGAAGTTCCTTGACTGTTTCCATATCCAACATTAACCAGTAATGGCCAGTAGCACATCGGGCCTAGAAACTTTGGCTGTATGGGGCCCTGAAATTCCTGATGGCAGCTCTGTGTAAAGAGGGACCTTTTGGACACCCTCTGGCCAGAATCTTTGTACCTCTATACATTTACACTCAGTTCACACTTTCGCGTAAAACGCCGCTTTCGAACGCGCAAAAAAACGCACAACAGTACAGGAACCATGCATTCCAATGGAGGTGGTTCACACTTGCGCGTTTTAATGCGCGTTCGTAGGCGCCTATAAACGCCTGACGCATAGGCAAGTATGTTCGCGTTAATTCGGGCGTTTATCCAGCGTTTGGTTCCAATAGACTTCAATGGGAAACGCGATAGGCGTGTTGTTCAGGCGTTTGTGCAGCATAAAACGCGCCTATGGATGCGCGTTTTACAAAGTTTGCAACATGCTGAATCAGCCACCATGGAATGTCACACCTCTAAAGCACTCAGATTGGCCAAACTATATCATTGATCATTGGCCAACTATGCAGTCAATCACATAAACGCGCGTCAAACGCGCCTACACTATTTACCAAAACGCTTGAAAAAACGCGCCTACACGCCAGTCTTGAACGCACCAAAAACGCTAGGCTTCAAAACGCTCAGGTCTGAACCCAGTGATAAAGGACACTATCTGCCAAGGGCTCGGCTGGGGAGATTCCCAATTTCTATGGATGTTTTTTTGAGGAGCTAAGTGTTGCTGCTCTTCAGAAGGGATGGTAAGGCATGGTTCATCCAACTGAGAAATAAGTCCAGAGAGTCAGGGTCTGCAGTAAACCAGTGTGCTTCTTTACTGGAAGAACTCAAGTTCAAAAAACAGTACAGGTGCAGCAAGCCCCCAGAGGAGCCGTTGCAGAGGATGCGAGTGGTAGTGGCCCTGATTAGATGTTGTTGTGTCCTACCTCAGACCGTTGCTTCCTGGGTTTTGGTACAGTGAAAAAGCGTAATGATGAAAGAAACCAGACAGATATGGTTAAACAAAGAACTTCTTCATTTACTTAGTGCAAAAACGGATAGCAGCATATTCTTCAGCAGTTCGTACCAAGTACAATTTCTCTCCTCCCAGATGATGGGGTATGAAGGCTGGCAATGTGGCAACAATGACACTCAGAAACTTGCTAGCTGATGCGGTTTCTCTCTTCCCTACGGCTTTACTCTGGCACCTGTAACTGTAGGTGTCCACTGTATGAGGCAGGCTTCTAGCTATGCCTGTCCTGAACTGTCATGATGATCTCTGAACGTGTTACCCACCACTTTACACTTTAAAGCTGAGTCTTGATAGCTTGGTTGCTTGATCACTCTGCTAACTGTAATATGCCATAGCTTGCAATTACTCTGTGGCCTAGAACCATGCAGTCTTCCTGGGGCAATAACGTCCTCCTAAGTGAGACCCCTGGCCTGGAAGAGTGGGAGATAGATTGCATGCTCCTTGACTTCTCACTTTACATTTTTATACTGATTCTCTCTAGCTTAGCCATACACTTATCAGGAAGTCGGACTAGCCCACTCCTACTAAGCAGGGAGGAATGGAATGGTACTGTAACTTCCATTACTTTAACCAAACATTGCCAACCATACCCCATCTATTGGCGTACAAATTGTATTACATGTCATTACATCCACATTGCATATAAAACAGTAAACTATTGCAGCTACCATAGTAGTACCCATGGGCCCCGTTAGGAGGGGGCAAACTGGGCAATTGCCAAGGGCCCCAATCCTCTGCTTCCGTCCTGCAGATCACAGTGGGGACTCTCCCAGGAGTCCCTGCTCTGACTCCATATATGGATGTGTCCATATATGGAGTCAGTGTTATGAACATGAAATGGGTATTCCCAAGCATGGTCATTATGCTTGGGGACACCCTGTGCATATAAATCCAATTTAGACTCTATTTTTGAAATCTACCTGTAGGAACACATAGTACAGGCTGCGGCTCATTTTTGGAACAGGGTGCTTTCCCCCATCTCCGCTGGGGGAAAGCACGCCTAAAGAGGAATCCTGTGCTTCCGGTTTTTAACACTCTAAGATGCCGTGAGTGAAGGGAACTCATTGCTGTGAGGGGAGGGGGCATGTGGCATATTCTGGGGCCATGAGGGTGAAGAACTGTGTGAAAAGCTTTATGGGTGTTAATCTGTGAGGGAGGGCTGGAATCGACAGAATGAAACTGTGTTGTTAGTACATTATTACAAGATTTGGGGCCCCACTTGATTTTGCCCAGGGCCAAATTTTGTCTAAAACCGGGCCTGGTAGTACCTCCAAGCATGCTAGTATAGATTTTCAATACAAGTCTATGGAAATGACTACACAGTTTTTCCAGACATAAACAAGTCTTTAAACATAAACAACATAACTAAACCAGACAGTCAAAAGGTCAGTGTGTCTGCTTTTTTCCCTCCAAAACTTTGCATAGTCCCTAATAGTAACTGTGGAAGATTTCTAACTTCTTAGCGCATAGGTAGAAAGTCCCAAAGTCTATCAGTATTAGCTGGCTGTGCATTAACCCTTCACACAGCACAGTGCAATGACAATGCAAATTAACTGGCAGTTAATGCAAATTAACTATGAAATTAAGGGAAGAACATGGGGAGATAAAAGATTGCTGGTAGCGGTTGTTTGGGCTCTTCTATCATTGTTAAAAAAAATGGGCTTTACTATGGGCCCCATTGTAAAGCCCATTTTTTTTAAGAATGATAGAAGAGCCCAAATAAACGCTACCTGCAATCTTTTATTTATACCAAAATAAAGTAATGGAAGCTTGGGGCCCCATTCCGGAAGATCAATGCACAAAAACATCTGTAGGTCTTGTCAGCATTGGGCCCCCTTTTTATAAGTCAGGATGGGCCCCTGACAGCAGTCCCACCTGTACTGCCCTGATAGCAGCTCTGTCCCATCCATATGAGGAGACAAGTAATATAAATGACAGGTCACAATTGAGGCCTTGTTACTGATTTTACAATGTGGCCAGGAGCTTCAAGTTCATCTGAAAGGTATTTGATAACCCTGGAATAAACCTGCAGTATAAGGGTGAGAGAGGTCAAATATTTCATGAAATAGAACCAATTACATTAAAATTAGAGATTATAAGAGGAAGAATTCAACATCATTATTTATAAGATTTCCACTACACAGTATATTAGAATCTGCAGCCTATTATATGGAGGACACTCTTTCTCAGTAAGATGCCTGTAGGAACACATAATCAACATACTGGTACTGCACATTTTTACCAACACAGTAAACAGAGTATATTTTTGTAGCACCTCTTGTCAATGTTCTTCAGTTGCACAACTATGATAAGTGCTGCCAGTAAGGACCAATAGAAATTCCTTTACCCTTACATTCTTTAACAGCATCAGGTGCTCTACAAGGAGAAGCTGAGGCAGAAAAATACATGAGATATCCAGCAAGGAGAATGATAGGCACAAAAATAAAATACATATATTAAATGACCTACAAGGACAAGTTCCCAACAACTTGCTGCTCGTTTAGTTGGGGTGAAGAGCTGCGTTTACATGCAGTGATCACCACCATAGTATGAGGACGAGGGATCACTATAGCGTTCTTTCGTCCTCATACAGTTACATTGTTTCTGGGCAGCAGATCGCTGTTCACACAGAACGATCTGCTGCCCTGAAATGATAATTTGGGTGCCTGCACTAACAACAGTTTCACCCAATAAACGAGCATTTCACTCATTCATCGGGTGAGCTGCTACACCTTTAGATGGGTAGATTGTCGGGAACGAGCGGTCGTAAAAATGTTCTTCCACAATAATCTGCCGATAATCGGTCAATGTAAATCCGCAATTACTGTTTGTGCACCATGGTAACACCCTGAAAACAGTTGATGCAGTTGGTTTTTCAGCAGCACTATGACTTGGATATTTATATATATAATAGAAAAAATGTATTATAGTTTTTGGGTTTCCGCTCCTTAGCAGAATCACATCTGTTGCATATGTAAAGTTATTGATATTCCTGAGATGTTCAACTTTGACTGTGATCTTTTTTAATTTGTTGACGGATTTACCAAAATTAACACATCGTGCCCATCTCTTTTTCCTTTTAGAGGCATCTCTCTTTCCTTTTAGCGGGAGCAAAACTTCTAATCAGACCTCTTTGGAGGATCACCCAGTGTCCATCCATCACTCAGTGGTTGCTGAAAGATGACCACTTGTGTCATATAGAAGAACTGGCAGCAAAAAATATGGGCTTTATGGAGGTCATTCCGGACTACTTATACATACCTCACATTGGTTTCAACCTAATCTCTAAACGATGCAACATGCCCTCACGTCCTTTACCTGTTTCAAATATCACTCAACCATATGACTTATGGGGTTCATTATTTTTTCTCAGTTCCTTCCACAATCTCCTATTTCCCTCCTTCTTTCCACACACCCCCACTCACATATTTCTATTAGATTTTTTGTTTTTCTTTTCCTGGGCCATTGACCCAGGAATCACTGGATTAACTGGAAAGCTTGTAAAGGTGCTATTACACGTCGTCATACAGATTACGATAAATGATCAAAGATGTAGCAACTTGTTTATTATACCCTTTCGTACTTACGGTCATTGCTCGTTTGCTTTCAAATCATTCGTTGTCATTACATGTATAGATTGTGGTCAGATGCTTGGTCAAAAGGCATGTATAAGATAGTTAGCAAGTAGATAACTGCATATTGTACGAACAGATCTATTAACGAGGAGCGATAATTTTTTAGCATTCTGAAAGATCACGATGGACTAGAAAAGAGCAATTTGTCGCACATCTTTGAATCTACCATGTCTGAGATGGCAGGTAACAGACGTGCGGCACAGAGGGGAGGGAAGAGGAGTACCCTTCCACTAGGGAAAGGAAGGAGAGGTGACCCCTAGCTCGCCTGGCACTGGCACCCGGCTGCCCTGACGTCCCTAGATGGGCTGCTACACCGTCCCCTGGCTTACCCTGAAATAAGCCCTAGATAGTGAATGGACGGTAGAAGCACTAGTCCTCACCACTGATACCCAGGGTAACAACAGGGAAAGGACAAACACCACAAATCATCCTTAAAGGGAGACAACAACAGGAGTGAACCGGAGATCCAATAGCTCCAGTTCCAACAGCTCCACAGCAACTCCAACTCCACCTGAGGTCAGAATAGAAGATCTGGAAGGAAAGTCTATATCTCGCAACAAGGGAAGCAGAAAGGGAGAATATATAGTAGCTGGGAGTGGCTGACAGGGAACAGCTAAAAGGAAAAGCTACAGATTCCAGTTGGATGGGAACACTCCAAATTGCTATATGTCATTTCATGTCATTTTATGCATTTCCTTGCCCTTTGTCACAGCTGCTAAATTCCTATTCCTATTCCTGCAGTCCAGGCTGGTGACTGCATTACATACATCAGACACTAGAGGTCTCTGTAACGCCATTTATATATAGTGCCTTGCAAAAGTATTCCCACCCCCCCTTGACTTTTCCGTATTTTGGTGCCTCACAACCTGGAATTAACATGGATTGTTTGAAGATTTGCATAATTTAATTTACAGAACATGCCCACAACTTTGAAGATTTTTATATATTTTTTTTTATTGAGAAGCAAACAACAAATAGGACAAAATAACAGAAAAAATCTATGTTCATAACTATTCAACCCCCCTAAAGTCAATACTGGGCCCTATTCTTTTCAATATATTTATTAACTCCTTAAAGACACATGACGTATGGGTACGTCATGTGTCCAGTCCCTGAAGATGGCGCCCGCTCCTGCTTGCTGCGGGCACCATCGCTGCGGGGGTCCGGCTGATTCCTGTAGCTGACCCCCGCAGCTGATGATCGCGGTCGGCAGCGCTGCCGATCGCGATCATTTAACCCCGCAGATGCCGTGATCAATCCTGATCACGGCATCTGCGCGCGCTAAAACCGAAAGTAAAACTTTCGGCAGCGCTCCGGCTCCCCCTAGTGGTGATCGGGAGAATCGGAGCGCTGTAAGGGATAGCCTTAAGCCTTTCATTCAGCTTAAGGCTATCACTTACTATTTCCTATGGAGCCCTTGTTAGCAATAGGGCTTCATAGGAAAGTAGTAAATGCTCATAAACTCCAATACAAGTGTATTGGAGTTTATGATAGAAGCAATCAGGTAACTGATTTATATAGGTCCCTATGGGACCTATATAAAAGTGTAAAAAAAATAAAAATAAAAAAAAATTAAAAAAAACTAAAAATTTAAATCACCCCCCTTTCCCCAAAATTAAAATAAAATAATTAAAAAAATAAAAAAATACACATCATGGGTGTCGCAATGTGTGAAAACACCCATAGTATAAAAATATAAAAATATATTTCACATACGGTAAACAGAAAAACGGAAAAAAGCGCCCAAATGGCCGATTTGCCGTTTTTGGACGCTTCATTTCCTCAAATAAAATTAAATAAAAAGCGATCAAAAAGTCCTACACACCCCATAATGGTATCAACTAAAAGTTAAGATCGCCCCGCAAAAAATAAGCCCCCATACAACGCCATACACTTTTTTACAAATACGTTATAGCGGTCAAAACATGGCGACAAAAAAAAAAATAATTTTTTTTCACTATCAAAACGCAAGAAAAGCTATACATATTGGGTATCGCCGGATTCATACTGACCTGTAGAATAAAACTAAATGGTCAGTTTTATCGCAAATCAAACATCGTAATTTAGAAACCCGTAAAACTGTGGTGAAATTGCTTTTTTTTTTGCAATTTCACCCCATTTGGAATTTTTTTCCCGCTTCCCACTACACCGTATGCATTATTAAATGATGGCGTTGGAAAGTACAACTTGTCCCGCAAAAAATAAGCCCTCATATGGCCATGTGAACGGAAAAATAAAAAAGTTATGGCTCTTGGAAGGCATAGAGCGCAAAACGAAAACGCAAAAATGAAAAAACCCTGTGTCCTTAAGGGGTTAATGATCTTGTAGAAGGCTTGCATAATAAAATATCAATTTTTGCAGATGACACTAAACTGTGTAAAGTTATTAACACTGATGAGAACAATATACTGCTACAGAGGGATCTGGATAGATTGGAGGCTTGGGCAGATAAGTGGAAGATGAGGATTAACACTGACAAATGTAAAGTTATGCACATGGGAAGGAATAATGCAAGTCACCCGTACATACTAAATGGTAAAACACTCGGTAACACTGACATGGAAAATGATCTAGGAATTTTAATGAACAGCAAACTAAGCTGCAAAAACCAGTGTCAGGCAGCTGCTGACAAGGCCCATAAGATAACAAACATAGAAGAGGATTCTTCACGGTAAGAGCAGTGAGACTAGAACTCTCTGCCGGAGGAGATGGTGATGGTGAGTACAATAAAGGAATTCAAGAGGCGCCTGGATGTATTTCTGGAGTGTAATAATATTACAGGCTATAGCCACTAGAGATGGGTTGTTGATCCAGGGAGAACTTCTGATTGCCTGAATGGAGTCGGGAAGAATTTTTTTACTCCTCTTAAGTGGGGAAAATTGGCTTCTACCTCACAGGGTTTTTTTTTTTTTGCCTTAATCTGGATCAGCTAGCAGGATGACAGGCCGAACTAGATGGACAGATGTCTTTTTTCGGCCTTATGTACTATGTTACTATGTTACTTTGTAGAGCCACCTTTTGCAGCAATCACAACTCCAAGTCGCTTTGGATAAGTCTCTATGAGCTTGCCACATCTTATCACTGGGATTTTTGGCCATTCCTCCTTGCAAAACTGCTCCAGTGCCTTTAAGTTGGATGGTTTGCACTTGTGAACAGCAATCTTTAAGTCTGACCACAGATTTTCTACTGGATTGAGATCTGGGCTTTGACTAGGCCATTCCAACATTTACATGTTTCCCCTTAAACCACTCAAGTGTTGCTTAAGCAGTGTGTTTGGGGTCATTGTCCTGCTGGAAGGTGAACCTTCATCCTAGCCTCAAATCACGCACAGAGTGGCACAGGTTTTGTTCAAGAATATCCCTGCATTAAGCCCCATCCATCTTTCTCTGAACTCTGACTGGTTTCCCAATCCCAGCTGCTGAAAAACATCCCCACAGCATGATGCTGCCACCATCATGTTTCACTGTGTGGATGGTGTTCTTTGGGTGATGTGATGTGTTGGATTTGCACCAGACCAGGAGTTTTCTTTGCTGGCCGAAAAGTTCAATTTTAGTCTCATCAGACCAGAGCACCTTCCTCCATACATTTTGGGAGTCTCCAAAATGCCTTTTCGCAAAGTCACCGTCTGCTGTCGGTGCGGTGCTGGGGCGCCGGTGGTCGCCGTGCACGGCTGCGCCATTATAGGTTAGAGTAGTTTGCCACTTGTAGAGGCTTCCTTGTCGTGGTAAGTGGGCCTATTCTCTTTGATCAAACTGTATACTAATGCCTCTTTTGCACAACATACTATGTACTTCAAATTGGGCAGATATGCCACGTAATTATGCTGAGACAATCGTTATATCAAAAGCATAGTTTTGAGGATGTGCGATCCAGATTCACTCTCCAGTATATAGTGTTTGGTTAGTGACATCATGGTGGACATCATTTCACTAATTATGTGTCTTTTGAAGGTAACTGGTTGCACCAGAGCTTTTTATGGGCTTCCTAACAAAGGGTGAATACATACGCACATGCCAATTTTATTTTTTCTAAACAATAGATTTATTTATATATTTTTCTCATGTCACAACACCAACTTAGACTATTGTGTTCTGATCCGTCACATAAACTTCAGATTCCCAAAATATTGAACTTAAGGCTGTAATTTAACAAAATTCAAAAAAAAAAGGTCAAGCGGAGGCCAGGGTGAATACTTGGCACTGTAGGTCAGCCAGAGGAAGTTAGGGGGAGATTAGGAGTGAGGAGTTAGAAGGAGAGAAGACAGACTTGGCTCTGTTCTCCTGGGCCTAGCCCATGGGACCATACTACTGCAGCCTTTGTAGTTCAAGACTAGGACTTATTGATCCAGGTATTAAGAGAATAATTGCTGTATCTTGTGCAACCTTTTCAAAGAATGGATCAAAGAGTTTGCCTGCCATGAAGTTACCACCCTTGGGTTGCTGAATTGCTGAATCACTGAATATTGCTGAATTGCAGAATAGAACTTACAGAGGATCCAAACTTTTATTGAAAGGCTGAGTACCACTTCACTGAGCCTGTTATTGGGATTTACAGCTTCACCATCTGTATTTATGACAAAGCGCTGCTATACTTATTGCAAGACTACAAATTACAAGTAAAGTTCCTGTTTGGTTCAACTACTGCCTCTCTCATCATTCAACTCTATCTCCTAATTGCACTTTACGGTGCTGGCGTCACGAGCAACACAGAGGCCCAGCCACCAAAGCATACCCACTACCATCAAGGGCACCTCGACTTCCATCTGGCTGGTGTTCCCTGCAACAGAGAGTGCTCCGGGGGATTTTGTGCTGTCTTCCCCTCCACTGTAAGGCCGGCCCAGGGAGCTACGGCAAAAGTGAGTACAACTACTACACCCATTCGGCACACCATTACAGCTCACGTATTGCCCCTGGGTCTGGCACGTTGCACATGGAGCGATCTCTTGAGAAACTGAGCGCGTAGCCACTTGCTGTGACCTTCTGACCCCAGGCACAACAGGGTCAGCGATTGGTCGTAAAAGAATCGTTCATATTCATTACATTTTCGCTCGCATACCCTAGAATCTGTACGATATTCGCTTTCGTGAAATATTGTTGTGTGCACTTGTCTTAGATAGCTTTTTTGTCACTGATTATACGATTCCTCTGCTACTGATAAGAGCATTGTGGCAACTAATTTTCTTGGAATTGCTGTTAAAAATTTGCATTCTTTTGTGTATTATAATTGGTTCCTCCTTTTTCAATAAAGAGCACAGTGAAAAGATATTTATGAGGAATAACGTTAGCTGTATTATACTTTTCTTGATGACTACCTGTATGGTAACAGTAATATCTAGTAAAGCCCAGTTGAAAAAGTAATTTATTTTCGGTATTTTTTGTGAACACTGGATAATGCAAAGTTTACCATAACCAACCAACACTTTCTTGTCCCTCCAGGTCCTAATAGTGCATGCATTAACATGCATTAAATCATTACCCATTAACAGCAAATCCAGGGGCTCAGCTATTGAAAATGTTGAGACTGCAGATGCTCCTGGGTTCTGGATCCTGAGGCCTTTAGGATAAAATCAAACAGAGTGTAAACTGTGAAACTGCTGAAAACCACAGTGGTGCACAGCAACAACAGTTTTCAAATTGCTCCCATTTGTCAGGAAAATAACATTTTGCCTGCAAAACCAGGCAGCTATGCAGTTTTACAGATGAAAAAGCTGTTTCCCCCAAACTGAAGCATCCACTTATTTAATCTGAAAATGCAGGGGCGACATACCACAGCAGATTTCAGACACACACCATCCATGTCACTGCCGCTCTATTTGGCCTTAGTCAAAGGGCCCATCAATGCCAAATAAGAGACCACTACTAACAATGGCACATAAAAGTTGGAGTCCCATTACAGATTTTGCATTTGAGTCCAGGAGTTTAATGTTTAAGGCAGAGGGTGTGGAACCACTGTGTCAACCAACAGATCTAACTTTGGGCTCATCCTAAGGGCATTATCTTGGCAGTCCACTGGTTTTCCTTCTTTAACCCCTATACAGGGATCTGTACTTCGCTGCAAAGAAACCACCAGGGCTCCTAGAATAATATCTGTGTGACTGACAGCTGACGCACAGGGATAGCAGCTGCTATGGAGCCCTACAGTCTGACTCTTCTGTCCATCACTTCACTACTAGAGAGACGCACTGGATAAAAGAGTCATGGTACTAGCAAGGGTGAAGGCCAGGGAGGAATTTCTGCTGGCCCCACCCACTTTCCGGCATCCAGCGAGGTCAGCTGGTCTTTGGCGAGGTCTGCTGCAGGATGGGGAAAGGAGAAGATTACAGGACCGAAAAGTAATCTTCTCCTAAGTTGCGGACAAGAATAGGACATGTTCAATCTTTCTCGGGAACGGAATTGCGGATCCGGAAATGCGGACTATATGCTGTCCGCATCCGTTCCGGCCCTATTGAAAATGAATGGGTCCAGACCCATTCTGCAAAATTGCGGAACAGATCCGGACCCAAGTTGCAGACGTGTGAATGGACCCTAAGGATTGCAATGTAGCAGTGCAGCTATAGAAACAAATGGGGTTCTGCAACCCCCCCATAATTGCAAAATTTCAACCCTGTTGGTTATTTTATTATCATATTTGTTATATGACCAAGTGGGTGGGGAGTTGCATGGCAATCTTGAGCTTGCAAGGGAGGAGGGATTTGCAAGGAATTAGATGGGGAGGGGGCATTTCAAAATTTGCTAAGGGACCATCATTTCTCTAGTTACGTCCATGGACACCAGTACAGGGTACCGAGGGGTCAGGCAAAATTGTAGTCAGGGAAAATCCAAGATCAGGACTGGCAAAATGCATTTAATGCAGAAACCAATGCAAGATCAGGGCAGGCAGGGTAGGATCTATAAAGCGGACAGGCATACAAAGAGTCATAATACAGTAAACGGGCAAAGGGTAAATGGGCAGAGAACAGAATATAGCACACCTTTGCAGGAACTTAGCAAACTAAAGAATCTTTTGCTCTGGCACCCTCTCACAGGGGTACAGTAAATCCAAACAGTTGGCACTCCTCTCTCACTGAAGCCGTGGTGCTCGCGTCCAGGGCAGGAAGACCCACATAAATAAAAAACTATTTAAAAATGCTTTTTGTCCATATACAACATGCTTGAGAAAGGTTCGGGTTCGAGCCGAAACATGTGTCGCTTTGTGTTTGATCTCCTGATGCGTGAATAAACTACTATTTTGTTCAAGAGTGAAGTGTCCGTCTTTCCTCTCACAGGGGTAGGTGCCTGAAGTACCCCAGGGTAAAGATTAGGGTGTGTGCTGGCCCTTTAAAAGTCAGAGTGCACCCTACAGGCAGTAGTGGAGCGGCCTTGCAGCAACATAATAGAGTGACAGAGCAGACCCGGTGACCAGAGCCACTGGATAGAAGGCAACGAGAGGTGAGTCCAGGCCGCCAGGCAAGGTGAGTGGAGCAATGGTGGACAGCAGGCACAGGAGCATTTTACTGGAGCTCCACTACAGGTTGGCTGTGCTGTTCAGACATCTGTTATGATGTCTAATACCTTCCAGTTCTTCCTAATCGCAAACTCAGACATTCTATAATTGAGATATCCTAAACTTGGCATGTAGGCGTGCTATTCTAATAACCTGCTGCTGATGGATTTGTGGAAGCAGTAAGTTCCTTTGCTGAATATAGAACACAGACTGGTAAGCTTAGCTAAATAGAAAATGTCTGGAGTGGCCAAGTAAATGTTATCAACCCTCCATGTCTGTGTCTGAATGGAAGAGAGATAGAGTGTTATAGCTGAACATGGATTATCAGGTAATAAATATTTAAACATCTCATTAATATTACATGTGGGCTTATGTTATGGAATCCAGAGGAATTTCTTTCCTGGCTAGTTTCTCATAAAACAATCAACTGTTCCGTAAGCAACTTGGTGTTTTTCTGTATCACACAGTGTATTAGGAAACCAAAAATGTCATAACCACTTTGTAACCTGGGGTCATTCATATAATATAGGATGAAACTTACTAGAGTTTTTTTTTTTCTTTTCCTTATTTAACACATAGTCTTTGTGCTTTCATTGTGGAAGAAATGGGGATTCCTTATGGTACTGAATTAAACTGTAAGGACATATTCAGGAAATACAAATTTTGCCTCTTCTCTATTGTGAAATAGAAATAGTAATCATCCTAGTGCAGGGATGGGCAAACTGTGGCTCTCTAGCTGTTGCAAAACTACAACTCCCAGCATGCAAAGACTGCTTATAGCTATCAGCCTACAGCAGGGCATGGTGGGAATTGTAGTTTTACAACAGCTGGAGAGCTGCATTTTGCCCATCCCTGCCCTAGTGCTTCTGTCTTAAAGATGATCTGTCACAACAAAATGAAGGCAATCTGCAGGCAGCGTGTTATACAGCATGAGGAACTGAGTAGATTGATGTATAGTTTTGTGGGAAAAGATGCAATAAATCTTGTATTTTATACATTTAAATATCTGTTTTTTCTGACTTCAGCTGTATACGGAGGAGGTGTGATCATATTGATCATATTCCTGTGTAAGTGTGTATACAGAGAATACTATGAATCACGTACAACACCTCCCCTGAGAACAATGAACAGAGATTTAAATGTATAAATTACAAGTTTTACTAAATATTTTTCTACAAAACTCTATTATAATCTGCTCAGCTTCTCCTGTTCTATAACATATTGCCTGCAGATTGCAATGCATATCAAGGCGACTGGTTCCCTTTAAATTTCAGCTTTTACTAACTTCAGTTATACACGGGGGAGGTGATACCAGTGACTAATTTTCTGTGTAAGTGTGTATACATAGATAGCTGTCAGTCACTGATAGTTATACACAGGGGAGGTGTTATCAGTAATAACATTATCTGTGTAAGTGTGTGTATATACATAGCAGTCAGTCACTGATAGTTGTACACGGGGGAGGTGTTATAGTGATTGATAGCATTCTCTGTGTAAGTGTGTATACATAGATAGCTATCAGTCACTGATAGCTGTACATGGGGTAGGTGTTATTATTAATAGATGGCATTCTCTATGTAAGTGTGTATACAGAGATAGCTATCAGTCACTGATAGCTGTACATGGTGGAGATGTTATCAGTAATAACTGGCATTCACTGTGTAAGTGTGCATACATACATAGCTGGCAGTCACTGATAGTTGTACATAGAGGGCTACATTTAGAGACACTGCTGAGACCAAGAAGTGGGAATAGTCATTGATATGGAGAGGCGATATGGCTTCCATTAGCTGCTACATGGGATTACTAACCTCCTGTTCCCCCACTGGTTCAGATAAAGGAAGAACCCCAGTCAGCCAGTTCCACCCTCCCCCCCCCCCCCCCCCCCAGTATGGCTAGCGCTGGCAGCTCATAGTGACAGTGCAATTTGCACTTTAGCCAAGCTGACTGAAATGTTAGCTCAGGGTCTGCAGGCCACTCACTATAAGAAACTAAAGGTATTCTCTGGTAATGTTCCAGTACCACAAGGGGAGGAAAACTTTGATGCCTAGATGCTTCTAATGCCTGAAGGAATGGTCTTGCTCTGAAGAAGGTATGCGGCAGCATATCAGTGAAAGTCTGCGGTCTCCTGCTACAGAATTGATCCGCCTGTACAGAGACTCTCATGAAGGAGCGAGTGCATTGGACTATATACAGGTACTGTCTGATCACTTTGAGCCATACTATGACCTGGCACAGATGGTTGCTGATTACCGGATGACTCGTTAAAAGGAAGGAGAAAATGTCTCTACTTTTATTAACCGTTTATAGCTACTCCTTTCACGTCTGGTGTACCACACAGCCATATCTACTTCAGAGGTACTTGCAACAGATGAGACAGCACTCCAATTTTGTATGCTGATTAATTTTTATTATATTAGTCGGACATGGTGGTGCATAGTAGCAACGTTTTGGGCAATTGACATGCCCTTCATCAGGCTGATGTACATACAAGAAAATAGAGAGGAGGGTACATGCATGAATACCATTTATGGGCATATACACAGAACATATATTTAGAACCTACAGGAGGCATTAAGGTCTGGTATAAGGTAAGTATAACCTGGTACATCAGAGGTTCAAGTCACCACCATGAAAAATAAAGGGAAAAAGAAGGGAGGGGGAGGGAAAGGGGGGAAAAGGAGAGGGAAATTGGGGTCAACAGTGGAATATACAGCGTGCAGCATCGTTGTAATTGTCATATACAAAGTATAAATCATGAGATTGGTACGCCGCAAAAAGAGTCTGTGTGAATAGGGGATAATTGGAGAGCATAATAGTATATGGTGTGAATGGATATGTTAGGTAATGGGTCCACAGGTAACAAGTGTAATGTGAACCAGCCACGGAGTAGCAGAGGCTGGGCTGGAAGAAAACAGGCAGTGTGTATAACTGTGTGCATATGTGGAAAAATACAAGACCACCTGGTAATTGTGCTAAATAAATATATGGGCGGAATATGCATACATATACATAACTATATGCACCAGTTAATTGTGCATAATTATGTAAAAGCTGGAGGGGAGGCGCAATAATGTGCGCACAAGACAGGAGTAATGTGCCGGCGGGTACAAATGAAGTAGGTCACGGGCAGAAAGTAAAACAGAGCGTTGGTATTGTATAGTGGTGGCAAGCATTTACCGAGTTATGTGCAGGCAAAGGAGCGCAGGACCGGCATGTGGCAGGACGCCGGGGCACCATGTATAAATACAGGGAGCAGCGGCAGGCGTGTGCGTGCAGAGCGCATTGGAGCTCCAAGTCTCGCGAGATGATCGCGTGTGTGTACCTACTTCAGAGGTAGATGCCATGAGAACCAGTCAGTTAGTGAGAGGGTTACAACCTCATCATCCTCTTGCCCAAGTGCTCAAAGTCTTACTATCTGACAGTTAGTTCTCCCATTTCCTGAGTTAATGAAGTTAGTGAAGAAACAAGAAGTCAACACTAATTTTGGTACCCCTAAGAAAGTGAAAAGCATTCCTAAAGATGTTCCTTCTAGTTCAAACAAGAACAAACTCCCCAAAAACATGCCTCATTGTATTGCCACCTCCCTAAACATTTGGAGGGAGTACCACGGAAAGGGGTCTAGAGATAAAAAATCTATACAAAACTGGGTCCCGATTGAACTGTGGAACTGTGGCTGAAAGATTTAGTCCTCTCCAACTGGACGAGAGGGGGGCTTAATATGATCCAGGATCTGTACTCTGATGGCAATTTGCGCAGCTTTGCAGATATTCATCAGTCATATAGCATCCCCCACACGGACTTTTACAAATACCTCCGAGTTAGACATTTTCTAAGTACAAATACCCCGCTTAAGGTAGAAGCAGACCATGAACTACTCCAGTCCTGTTCTCGGGGGCGAGCCCCCTACAAAAAGGGATTAAACTCCTCTATGTCTGTCTGAGATGTAAAGACGACTTCCTTGCGTCCACACCCTTTAAATCTTTGGAAATGGAACTGCATCATTCCCCTTTTGAGAAAACCCAGTGGACACGGCCCTCCGCTTTGCCACACAATGCTTTAGATGTACCCTTCATTATGAGCCTTATATGAAAACGGTATTACGGTGGTACTACACGCCATACCGCTTAAGTGTAATATACCCAGGGGTGTCCCACTATTGCTGGAGAAACTGCAGCTGTAAAGGTACACTGGTCCATATATTGTGGCAGTGCCCAAGCGTTCATACACTGTGGAAACGACTGTTAATTATAATCTCAGAACTGTGCGCCCTGAGGATCCCACCATCCCCAGAATTGGCTTTACTCTTGATAAATATAGATCACTTCCTTACATCCCATCGCGTAGTTGTTCCTCATCTCCTTCTGTCGACCAAAATCGCCATTGCTAAATACTGGAAAACCAGCACTATTTCCTCCATTCCATTAAAAAAAATATTTGACAGAGCGGACAAGACCTGCTCATACGAGAGGATCTTTTCTAATGCTCCATGACCATCCTTAAAATTCATCAAGGTGTGGCGTTGTTGGGATCATACAGGGTGCACTATGGAACTGATTAGCCTATGGCTCTGCGCCTGTGGTGTAAACAAATTATATGGTTTTAATGATTAATTGGATGTGGAAAGCAGTGTGAGAAATTGTTCCTTGTTACCCATTGGACACGCAAATAACTGTGTTAAACTGTACGCTGTGTTATACTGTTGACCCCTGTATTACTTCCCCTGCAAAATGGGATGGGAAGAAGTACCAAGTCCTGGAGTAGGATCTTTGTGTGCTATGGCTGCTGTAGTTGAAGACCGAGTAGCCTTTTCTGAAACCCGACTTATTGACTCATTTGGAGGAGGTCCTGAAGCTGTACCAAATATGTTTGCATACCCTGCCACTTTAGGATCCTTTGAGAGTTGCCCTATATCAGTCATCAGCAACCTTCGGCTCCCAGATGTTGTGAAACTACAATTCCCAGCATGCTCCATTCATTTCTATGTAAGTTCTTAGAAGAACAGAGCAACTATGCATGTTGGGAGTTGTAGTTTCAAAACAGCTGGGAGCCAAAGGTTGCCTACCCCTGCCCTATATCTTTAAAGCGAATGATCTAGAGTCTAAAGACTGATCCTTTAATTGGACCTCTTTATCAGGCAGTGAGTTCTCAAGATAGAGAAATGTTAAAGACATCTCTACCATCTGAGTGCAGGCAATTTCTACGAGATTAGGAGAAATTTGAAATAGCCAAGGGCATATTTTATTGTGTGGTGTTGTATCATGATCACCCTGGAAGGCACCAGTTACTTATACCAAGCTGCTTTCAGAAAATGATTTTCCGAAGTCTGCATGATTATCATGGTCATTTGGGACCTGAGAAGACTTATGGCCTAATACAAGACCGATTCTACTGGCCCAAAATGAGAGAAACCGTGACTCGCCTGTGTAAGTGCTGTCACAGATGTTTGCAGAGGAAGACTATCGCTGTTCAAGCGGCCGTTATGATCTTGTCTGCATAAAGCTTCCTTTGTATTGACAACGATTCCAGAGGATTTGAAAATGTATTGGTGGTGACTGACCACTTTATATGATACGCTCAAGCCTTCCCGACTAAGGATCAAAAAGCAGTTACCATTGCAAAAGTGCTTTGGGAAAAGTATTTTATCCATTATGGCTTACCACATCGGTTGCATTCTGATCAAGGCCGGGATTTTGAGAGTAACCTGATCAAAGAGTTGCTTCAGTTGTTGAACATTCGCAAAAGCCAGACGATGCCTTACCATCCAGAGGGAGATGTCCTTCCTGAAAGATTTCACAGGACTTTACTTGATATGCATGGTACTTTACGAATTGACGATAAGCGTTACATAACCTGGAGTCGAAAAGTGGAAGCTATGGTGCATGCCTATAATAGTACAAGGCACGAACGCACAGGATATTCACCATATTTTCTGATATCCACCGATGGTATCAGTCATCAAAATCATTACCAATATGTGGCATGTTTGAAAGAAACGCTTAGAGTGTTTATCAGCTGGCTGAGGAAAATGCAGCCAAAGTGAATGAAAGAAAATAAAAGGAGATTTGATCTTTGGGTAAGGTACTGAGAATTGAGCCCTGGTGACCGTGTTCTGCTACTGAGTTTGGGAGCATCTGCAAAACATAAGCTGGCCGATTGATGGCGGGGTTAACTCTTTACAGTGGTGGATCAACTGCCTGGGATACCAGTCTACAAGATAAAAGGACGGAACGGGAGGATCAGAACTTGGCGTAGAAATCATTTATTGCCTATACCTCAGATTGATGGCACAGATATCTCCAATGATTGTTCAGCCTGCGATTCTCCCCAGTCCGTGGCCAACATTCCACCTGACCTTCCTGATACTATTGAAAGTGATTGGACTGTGGCTCCTGAAGTTCCTAGCTCACCAATATCTTCTCCTTCAAGGAGATCTATGAGCCTTCAAATTCCAGAATTCGTGCCTAAATCTGTCTCTACAGATGAGCAGAGATCTAGCTCTCCCATGCCACCAGCACCATCCTTTCCCATGGCAAACAACCCTAGTTTAGGGCCTGGACATACTAGTTTACCTCAGAGAGAGGTACGGAGAGGAGAGAGAATCAAACACCCCCCACCTATTCTGACATAAGATAGTTTGGGGGACCCAGATTTACTACTCAGCCTCATTTATACCATGCTTGGGTGGGTGCAGTGTCCACTTTGGTCAATATGTTACTAATTTTCGCTCCTGCTGGCATGTATACCGATTAATCTGTTGTGCCTCTGTAAATGCAAAACCAACCATATTGATATTGTCATTGGTAATGTTGACTGCATACCATGACTTTATATTGTCTTTGACGTGACGTAAAGATTTCACCAAAGGGAGAGTGTAGAGAATTGCTAATACTACTAAGATATAGTGTATTTAGCCTATGTGCCGCTGCTGCTTTGCTTCAGAAACCCCAGGGATTCAGTACAAGGTTTGATTTGTAAACACAGTCAGTAAGAACCATGAGGGACAGAGCTGCAGTGAGGAGACATCTTATGTCTCAAGGAGTCTAAGGTAAGTGGCATGTGTAATCTTTACAACTAGGAGGAATAGATAAGCAGATCTTTGAGTATCTATATCAGGTATCCTCAAACTGCGGCCCTCCAGCTGTTGCAAAACTACAACTCCCAGCATGCTCGAACAGCCTACAGGTATCAGCCTACAGCAGAACATTGTGGGAGTTGTAGTTTTACAACAGCTGGAGGGCCGCAGTTTGAGGATGCCTAATCTATATCCTTAACCTGTTGCCGACCGCCGAACGCAGGATTGCGTTCTGGCGGCGGTCGGTTTGTTCCTCTTGGACGCGCCGGGGCGTCATGTTTTGTTAACAGCGTCTGATATGCTTGCTGTTCGTTCCTTTGGTGGTCCCTTTTGCTTGGGACCACCAAAGGAATCTTTTGTAAGTGCACCAATCACCACACAGACCCCCCCATCCATCCCCCCCCCCGTCACTGATTAACCCCTAATTAACCCCCGATTAACCCCTGATCACCCCATGTCACCCCCCTGATCACCCCCTGTCACTAATCACCCCCTCGTAAGGC
Organism: Bufotes viridis; assembly: GCA_033119425.1. NCBI lineage: Eukaryota > Metazoa > Chordata > Amphibia > Anura > Bufonidae > Bufotes > Bufotes viridis. Next base: position 321,628,042 of record CM065589.1, read on the forward strand.
TCATTCAGACGTCCGTATGTGTTTTGTGGATCCATGGATCCGCAAAACACGGGCACCGGCAATGTGCTTTCTGCATTTTGCGGATCCGCACATTGCCAGAACTATATAGAAAATGCCTTTTCTTGTCCGCAATTGCGGACAAGAATAGGACATGCTCTATCTTTTACAGAGCTGCGGCAAAAAATTCTGTGAACTCACCATGCCCCTCACGGAATACCTTGGGGTGTCTTCTTTCCACAATGGGGTCACTTGTGGGGAATTTTTACTGCCCTGGCATTTTAGGGGTCCTAAAGAGTGAAAATCCAAATGCGTAAAAATGCCCTGTGAAATCCTAAAGGTACTCATTGGTTTTAGGGCCCCTTTGCGCATCTTGGCTGCAAAAAAGTGTCACTCATGTGGTATCGCCGTACTCAGGAGAAGTAGGGCAATATGATTTGGGGTGTATTTTTATATATACCCATACTTTGTGTGAGAAATATCGCTGTAAACGACAACTTTTTAATTTTTTTTATACAAAGTTGTCAGTCTACAGAGATATTTCTCTCAGCCAACATGGGTATATGTAAAAATACACCCCAAAACACATTGCCCTACTTCTCCTGAGTACGGCGATACCACATGAGTGACAGTTTTTTGCAGCCTGGGTGCGCAAAGGGGCCCAAATTCCAATGAGTACCTTTAGCTTTTACATGGCTGCTCACAATTTAGCCCCGCCCAAAATGCCAGAACAGTACAAACACCCCCCAAATGACCCCATTTTGGAAAGAAGACACCCCAAGGTATTAGCTGAGGGGCATAGTGAGTCCATGAAAAATTTAACTTTTTGTCAAAAGTTAGCAGAAAGGGAGACTTTGTGAGAAAAAACAATAAAAAATCAATTTCCGCTAACTTGTGCCAAAAAAAAAAATCTTCTATGAACTCGCCATGCCCCTCATGGAATACCTTGGGGTGTCTTCTTTCCAAAATGGGGTCACATGTGGGGTATTTATACTGCCCTGGCATTTTAGGGGAGAAGAAAAATGCGTAAAAATGCCCTTCTAAAAGGTACTCATTGGTTTTAGGGCCCCTTTGCACATCTTGGCTGCAAAAAAGTGTCACACATGTGGTATCGCCATACTCAGGAGAGGTAGGGCAATGTGTTTTGGGGTGTATTTTTACATATACCCATGCTGGGTGAGAGAAATATCTCTGTAAATTGACAACTTTGTATAAACTTTTTTAAAAAGTTGTCATTTACAGAGATATTTCTCACACCCAGCAGGGGTATATGTAAAAATACACCCCAAAACACATTACCCTACTTCTCCTGAGTACAGCGATACCACATGTGTGACTTTTTGCAGCCAAGATGCAAAGGGCCCTAAATCAATGAGTACCTTTAGAATTTCACAGGACATTTTTACGCATTTTGGATTCTCACGCTTTAGGGCCCCTAAAATGCCAGGGCAGTATAAATACCCCACATGTGACCCCATTTTGGAAAGAAGACACCCCAAGGTACTCCGTGAGGGGCATGGCGAGTTCACAGAATTTATTTTTTTTTGGCAAAAGTTAGCGGAAATTGATATATTTTTTTTTTTTTTTACAAAGTCTCATATTTCACTAACTTGTGACAAAAAATAAAATTTTACATGAACTCACCATACTTTTCACGGAATACCTTGGGGTGTCTTCTTTCTAAAATGGGGTCACTTGTGGGGTATTTTTACTGCCCTGGCATTTTAGGGGCCCCTAAAGCGTGAGAAGAAGTCTGGAATCCAAATGCATATATATGCCCTGTGAAATCCTAAAGGTACTCGTTGGAATTTGGACCCCTTTGCGCATCTTAGCTGCAAAAAAGTGTCACACATGTGGTATCGCCGTACTCAGGAGAAGTAGGGCAATACATATAACCATGCTGGGTGTGAGAAATATCTCTGTAAACGACAACTTTTTAAAAAATTTTATACAAAGTTGTCAGTTTACAGAGATATTTCTCTCACCCAACATGGTTATATGTAAAAATACACCCCAAAACTCATTGCCCTACTTCTCCTGAGTACGGGTATACCACATGAGTGACACTTTTTTGCTGCCTGGGTGCGCAAAGGGGCCCAAATTCCAACGAGTACCTTTAGCTTTTACATGGCTGCTCACAATTTAGCCCCGCCCAAAATGCCAGAACAGTAAACACACCCCACACATGACCCCATTTCCGAAAGTAGACACACCAAGGTATTCACTGAGGGGCATAGTGAGTCCGTGGGAGATTTTTATTTTTTTTTGCCAGAAGTTAGCAGAAATGGAAACTTTATTATTTTTATTTTTTTCCTCAGAAAGTGTCATTTTCCCCTAACTTGTGAAAAAAAATGAAATGATACATGAACTCACCATGCCCCTCTGCGAATACTTTGGGGTGTCTACTTTCTAAAATGGTGTCATTTGGGGGGTATTTATACTATCCTGACATTCTAGCACCTGAAGAAACATGACAGGTGCTCAGAAAGTCAGAGCTGCTTCAAAATGCGGAAATTCACTTTTTTGCACCATAGTTTGTAAACGCTATAACTTTTACCCAAACCAATAAATATAGACCTATTGGATTTTTTTTTTATCAAAGACATATAGAACAATAAATTTTGCGAAAAAGTTATATAGAAATGTAGTTTTTAAAAAAAATTATTACAACAGAAAGTGAAAAATGTCATTTTGTTACAAAAATTTCGGTCATTTTTGATTAATAGCAAAAAAAGTAAAAATGTCAGCAGCAATGAAATACCACCAAATGAAAGCTCTATTAGTGAGAAGAAAAGGAGGTAAAATTAATTTGGGTGGTAAGTTGTATGATGGAGCAATAAACGGTGAAAGTAGTGTAGTGCAGAATTGTAAAAAGTGGCCTGGTCATTAAGTGTGTTTAAGCTAGGGGGGCTGAAGTGGTTAAAGAGGACCTTTCACTAAGATTTAGGTAGATAAATACTTACACTACCTTCCTGGGCGGCCCCCGCTGACGTCCAGGCAACATTTCTTTTTTTAAATAACCCCCTGTTCGTGCGCTCCGGTCCCCGTTAGTTTTCACATGTGGGGGTTTCTTGTATGAGGCGGGGACTTGTCTTTTGCCTGGGGAGTGGTTTTCCTCTCCCCGGCTGCGAGTGCAGCCAATCATAGCGCTTGGCTCGCAGCCTGGGAGAGGAAAACCACTCCCCAGGCAAAAGACAAGTCGGCGGGGTGGTTTTGGAAGCCAGCATTAACCTGGAGTTGGCTTTCTCTTCCCCCGTCTTTCCTTCTTAGCGATTATTTGTACGGAAAGGATTTTCTGCCTACGGGCTGGAGCGAAGTGAAGATAAATTGCCATGGGACGGAAGTTGTTAAGAAAGTTCGGTTTACGGGTGTAGCACGGAGGTATTAAATTTCCTCAGGTGCGTGGATACAAACAGCCCCTGAAGAAGCAAAAGCGAAACCCGGGTCAGGCGGTTTTATGTTTATATGCTGAATACATTTTGTGAGTATAATAAAATTGTCACTACTTTTTATACAAGAGGTATTGCGCCATGGTGTTTCTGTTTCTATGAAAGGGGGCTCATATGATCCAGAGAGTGTCATTGTGAGTGGAAAGCCGTACATGCTCAGGAATAGATTGCCACCTGCTCCTCTTTATCTCCCTCACACAGAGACGGTAGTTCTGCTCTGTGTTAGGCCTCATTCACACATACGTGGATTTTCACGCTGCCGTCCTGCTGAGTGCACGAGCGCGTGTCGTCATTGGTTGCTATGACACCGTGCGCTTCGTGCTGCCGCTGCTGTACAGTAATACGCTCGTATGATCTATACGAGTGTATTACTGTACAGCGGCGGTGGCACTAAGCACACGGCGTCCTAGCAACCAACGGCGCTGTGCGCTCGTTCACTCGGCAGGCTGGGTTTTCACTGACCGTGGTCCGTGAAAATCTACGTATTTGTGAATTAGGCCTAATTTATATATTGTGGGGAGTCGCTCTGGTAGACAGCGGTGCGGGTGCAGTTTAGAGGCAAAACAAGGAGTCCAGATGGTGCATCAAACAGTGTTTTATTCACACTTGCACGCCATAAAAGAAAAGCAGTCTCTTGGTGACAGTTCACACACAACGGAAATACTGTGGCAAAACAAAAACAGGCCAACACAGGGTCCAGTCACCTTGGGTGGTTTAGGTGCGGGTTCACACCTAGCAGTCGGCTCAGCCGCAGGCGATTCCACCTTCAGGTCGCAGGGAAACACCACCTTGCTGAGCTCCTTCCTCCAGGACAGAGAATTCCTCAGCCCTGTTTGCAGGCTCCAGGATAATCACACCCTCAGACACAGCTGCTGGCTGCGTTTTATACCCAGCCCAAAACATGGACTGGACCGTGGGGAGCAGCCACCCACCCTACTCTTTAGCTGCTCCCAGTAAGAGCCGGCCCGGATCGGCTTTGCAGCCATGCTATTTAACAGAGCAGCACTAGCTGCTGCAGACAAAACCCGGCTCTCACCTCACCGAGGCCAGCAACCTCGGTGACACGTACCTGCTATCAAATACAACACCTTGCACCCTCTTACACACCCCCCTTTGTTCAGCCCTGAGGGTGAACACACGTGAGGCAGTGGACGCGGGACAGGGCATCTGCGTTGCCCTGCAAGCGGCCTGCCCTGTGTTCCACGGAGAATTTGAAATTCTGAAGAGATAGGAACCACCTGGTGACCCGAGCATTCCTCTCCTTGGCCTGACTCATCCATTTGAGGGGAATGGTCGGTCACCAGACGGAACCTCCTCCTAACAAGTAGTAGCGGAGAGATTCGAGTGCCCACTTGATAGCCAGGCACTCCCTCTCCACTATACTATATCTGGACTCAGCGGGATTGAGCTTACGGCTCAGGAAGACAACGGGATGTTCTTCCCCGTTGACCTCCTGAGACAGTACCGCACCGAGGCCTACCTCCGAGGCGTCGGTCTGTACGACAAACTCCTTGTTGAAGTCGGGTGTCACCAAAACCGGGGACCCACACAGGGCCGACTTCAACGCGGCGAAGCCTCCTCCGCCTTCTCACTCCAGCTAACCCTCCCAGACTTTCGCCCCTTCAACAGGTCTGTCAACGGCGCTGCTATTGTGGCAAAGTGGGGCACAAACCTCATGTAGTAACCTACAATCCCCAGGAACGACTTTACCTGCCTGGTGGTGACCGGTCGGGGCCAGTTACGAATGGCCTCTACCTTGGTTACCTGAGGTTTGATGACTCCCGCCCAATTACATATCCCAGATATTTTGTCTCCTCTAACCCTATGGAGCACTTCTTTGGGTTAGCGGTCAGTCCGGCTTTCCTCAGGGCATCCACTACCGCCTGCACCTTGGGTAAATGGCTTTCCCAGTCGGTGCTGTGGATGACTACATCATCTAAGTAGGCCGAGGCGTACCGGCGATGTGGTCGCAGCACTATGTCCATTAACCTTTGGAAAGTGGCGGGCGCCATGCAGGCCAAAGGGTAACACCTTGTAGTGATACAGGCCCTGCGAGTAACAAATGCGGTTTTTCCTTAGCCGACTCCGTTAAGGGTACCTGCCAGTACCCTTTGGTGAGGTCTAGCACAGAAAAATAACGGGCTTGCCTAAACTCTCAACAAGCTCGTCTACCCGGGGCATGGGATACGCATCAAACTTGGACACTTCATTTAACTTGCGAAAATCGTTGCAGAACCGCAACGTCCCATCCGGCTTAGGTATTAGGACTATGGGACTGGCCCACTCACTCTTCGACTCCTCAATGACATCGAGCTTCAACATTAACTGTACTTCCTCCGCGATGGCCCGTCGCCGAGCCTCGGGTACCCGGTATGGTTTTAACCGGATCTTGGCCTGAGGCTCAGTGGCGATGTCATGTTGGATGAGAGGCGTGCGGCCAGGGAGGTCCGAGAACACATCCGTGTTCCGACTGATGAACTCCTGACTTCCTGAACTTGTTTGGAAGACAGGCTGTCTGCAATTTTACCGTGGTTACTGCTTCACAGGCCTCGAACTGTGGGGCTGGACACTTTTCACCTAGAAGCCCTGGCCGGGGGCTGTGGTCGTCGGCCGTGTCCCTATCTTTCCAAGGCTTAAGTAAATTCACGTGGTACACCTGCTCCGGCTTGCGCCGCCTGGCTGGTGTGCTTTGTAATTACTTCCCCTACCTTCTCGATCACCTCATAGGGGCCCTGCCACCTAGCTAGGAATTTGCTGTCAAGGGTGGGTACCAGAACCAACACTCGATCTCCCGGATTGAAGCCCCGTACCCGAGCCTGACGATTATACACCCTACTCTGGGCTTGTTGTGCTGCCTCCATATGCTCCCCGGACCAGCGGCAACACCCTTTCTATCCGTTCCTGCATCTGGGTGACATACTCAATGACACTTTTGTGGGGGACAGGCTGTTGTTCCCATGCTTCCTTGGCGATATCCAACAGGCCCGAGGGTGTCTGCCATAAAGCAGTTCGAAGGCGAGAACCCAGTAGAGGCCTGGGGTACCTCTCGCTACTGCGAACATGAGATAGGGCAGAAGCAGGTCCCAGTCCTTCCCATCTCTAGACACCACCCTCTTTAACATATTTTTAGAGTTTGGTTAAACCTCTCAACAAGACCGTCTGTTTGCGGATGGTAAACGGACGTCCGTAGCTGCTTTATACGCAACAATTTACACAGTTCCCTCATTACTTTGGACATAAAGGGGTCCCTTGGTCTGTCAGAACCTCTTTTGGCAGGCCCACACGGAAAACATCTCCATTAACTCTTTGGCAATGAGCTTAGCTGAGGTATGTCGCAGAGGCACCGCCTCCGGATACCAGTGGCATAGTCGAGAACTACCAGAATGTGTTGGTGGCCCCTGGCAGAACTTTGGTACAGGCCCAATTAAATCCATAGCGATTCGCTCGAACGGTACTTCAATAATTGGCAGAGGTACCAGAGGACTACGGAAATGTGGCTGGGGGCTAGTTATCTGACAGGTCGGACAGGACTTACAATAATTCTCTACCTCCTTGAACACACTGGGCCAATAAAACCGCTGCAGTATGCGGTCCTGGGTTTTCTGCCACCCCAGGTGTCCCCAAGAACATGTTGGTGGGCAAGCTCCATGACAAGCTTGCGATACGCTGTGGGCACCACCAACTGTTCAACAGGTTCACCTCAGTTTGGTTCACCCGATACAACATATCCTGCAGAACAATAAATCGTGGGAACATTAATTCAGCCCCTGGTTTCTGGGGTTTACCATCAATTTCAGCACATTCTCCCAGGCCCTGGTTAGGGTTTGGTCCCGGTGTTGTGCGGTCCCAAAATTTTCCCGGAGACATTGAGGTCTGCCAACTCAGGCCCGGTGGCAAGTCCTCCGTGTCTCCCACCATTACACTCAGTGGGGTTGTCTCCCCACTACCGCTGCAGCAGTGGTCACCCCTACCGCTGGCCCTTCAGACTCGGGCTCCCAGGGTTCTGGCCTTCCAGGGGTATCAGGCCACTCTGCTAGGGTTACCCCTGTCTCAGGGCTATTAGTCACTTTCATCTCAGGCCACAGTGACGGAAAACCAGGAAGTCTCTCCCAATTATTAGTTCATAGGGCAGCTTTGTGGAGATCGCCACTTCACAAGTCCAGGTGCCGGCCGCCGTGGACAGAGACATTACAGCCGTGGGATAGTCCTTTAAGTCTCCGTGTATACACACCACACCAACTTTCCGGCCCGTATACTGGGTGGGCTGTACCAGGGCAGCACTTACCAGGGTTACCAGGCTCCCTGAGTCCAACAGCGCCACTGCCAGGTTATCCCCGATTTGCACCTGGCACAGATGTCGATTGTCTATTGTCTCGGGGTGCCGGTCGCACACAGTCTCCGGGCATACAGGAAGCCCGGTACCCATAATTAGTCTCCATGGGTTCCCCCACTGTGGACAGTCGGCCCTTACGTGGCCAGGCTCGTGACACCGCCAGCAGACTACTGGGGAGGGATCTGCAAGGGTACATGCCGGGCGGGTTTGGCCGGCCGCCGGGACTGGGGTGGAGGTTTCCGGGGTTTGACTGGCCTCCTCCCAAAAGAACCCCCTGCAGGTTTCTGGTGGCCTCATATCGCTCCACCAGGTCGACCATCTCAAGGGCATTGGTGGGGGATACCTGGCCGATCCAGTGCTGGAGAGGGTAAGGCAAAGACCTCCAGAATACATCTGCTAACAGACGGTCGAGCATAGCAGTGGGAGTCAGTATGTCTGGCTGCAGCCATTTTGCAACCGATGTAGCAGGTCATAGTATTGTGGTCTGGCGGGTTCAGCCGGGTTAAATTCCCACTGATGCACCCGCTGGGCCCGGACCAAAACATTCACCCCCAGTCTTGCTAGAATCTCACCTTTCACGGTCGGGTAGTCAGCTGCCTGGACATCTGCCAAATCGAAAAAAACTTGCTGGGGTCCGGCTGCCAGGAACGGAGCAACCACCTCGGCCCACTGGTCACGGGGTAACTTTTCCCTCACGGCGACCTTCTCAAAGACGGCTAGATATGTCTCCACGTCGTCTGCGGGGGTCATCTTTGGGATCGCCGCACGGACCGCTTTCCGGGCATCATGGACGTGGTGGGACGCTCCTGCCGCCTGTAATGCCATCACATGTTGCAGCAATAACTGGTTGGTCTCCCGCTGCTGCACGTTAGCCTCTATGAGGCCTTCACAGCAGCCTCCATGTTGCCAGAAATCACAGGCTGCAACTTTGCCGGCCTAATATAGGACATACACTTTTGCTCAGCAAACAAAGTTCGGCGTTCACGCCAGCCTCACTGCGCATGCCCGCATCCGACACCAAATGTGGAGAGTCGCTCTGGTAGACAGCGGTGCGGGTGCAGTTTAGAGGCAAAACAAGGAGTCAGATGGTGCATCAAACAGTGTTTTATTCACACTTGCACGCCATAAATGAAAAGCAGTCTCTTGGTGACAGTTCACACACAACGGAAATACTGTGGCAAAACAAAAACAGGCCAACACAGGGTCCAGTCACCTTGGGTGGTTTAGGTGCGGGTTCACACCTAGCAGTCGGCTCAGCCGCAGGCGATTCCACCTTCAGGTCGCAGGGAAACACCACCTTGCTGAGCTCCTTCCTCCAGGACAGAGAATTCCTCAGCCCTGTTTGCAGGCTCCAGGATAATCACACCCTCAGACACAGCTGCTAGCTGCGTTTTATACCCAGCCCAAAACATGGACTGGACCGTGGGGAGCAGCCACCCACCCTACTCTTTAGCTGCTCCCAGTAAGAGCCGGCCCGGATCGGCTTTGCAGCCATGCTATTTAACAGAACAGCACTAGCTGCTGCAGACAAAAACCCGGCTCTCACCTCACCGAGGCCAGCAACCTCGGTGACACGTACCTGCTATCAAATACAACACCTTGCACCCTCTTACAATATTCACAGAATCTATCTAGTAATTGTAGTAAGTATATAGTTCAGGGTAGTGATAGATTAGGCTTCCGATGGCCAACTAGATAGTTAGAGGCCCTGATTGCACTGGTAGATTAGTTGACAGGTTAAGGACTCATTGTTAGGGTAGTTAGGTCTGCATCTACTACTGTTGTCGTTGCTCTGTTTGCTTCCTGGAAGAAATCCTTTGATCATCGTCATGGTTATCTCCTGATCGGCTGTCTGTCATCTCCTGGAAGAATCCTGGATTCTAGTCATCCACAGGGGCCCCTGCACCTGGATCATCTCTTCTGTTGCCTAGAGGTATTGTGCACAGGATATATATACCCGGGTATATAACTTAAGATTGTTACAGGATTCCTGGTTATTGTAGTACTGCTGTGTTCTCAGTATATTGCATGTATGTACTATTATCATTCTGACTCTTATAAAACTACTGTTATAACCTTATGTGGTATCTATATGTATTCTTCAGACTGTGAGATTAGTACAGTAATCCTTGTTAAGGCTACTAAGTATACTTCATAGGTAAGTCCCAGGAAGAGATCCTCTCTGTAATACAGAGGCTCTAACCTGGGTGGAGGCACTGATATACTTCATTTATGTTCCCATTCTTCCATTCAGTGAAGGCTCCAGGTCCCATTATACACACAGGTCAGCGCCAGCGTCTGTTGTGGGAGGCATATTACTCATAACCCGCCCCCCAAATAGGGCTACAAGTAATTGATAGTATTTTCTGTGTAAGTGAGTATATAGAGATAGCTGTCAGTCACTGGTCTGTAACATGCTTCCTGCAGATTGCATAGCATTTTATGGTAACAGGTCCCCTAAGCAACATAGCCATTAGATTGAGTGCTGTGATAAGAAATTATGTTGATATGTTGATAGGTTCAACTTTCTGTCAAAATAAAGTCTTTTAAACAGGCTTAGATTGGTCAAGTGATACTTTACCAATTCCCTGTTTCTTCTAACATAAAGTATCCAGGTTCCTCTTAGAAACCAGGGAATCACTGCTCAGGTCACCGCTGGGGCTAGTGATTGGCTTTAACTAAACTCAATCTGCCAATAACGTTAGTCCATATTTATACACACATGCACACCCAGCAGAACAAATGTTGTGCCAGTGAGACACAATATATGCACTGAAGATTACCAATTTGTGCACCTCTATCACAAATATCAACAATTGCCTACAGGCTATGTATACATATACCTTACTATTGCATTAAACTTATTATGGAGTAAAAAAACATTTAAAAAATATTGCTCAGTTGTCTTCTATAGCTGCTTGTTTTCATACAAACACATACAACAGATCTCTCATTGCCATTCATTGTGCCTGTTGTCCTATTACCTACAATGCTAAAATAATAATGAGCTGATGATTGGAAAGGTGGGTAAAATAATAAAATGGAGATAGAATTAGGGATAATTATTTCTAGTACATCAGAGCAATACAACGGATATTAAAACCATACGGTTGGTTATCTTTTTGGATCTCCTTTTCAATGACTGTATCACTGTCCAAATAAACATGTGTGGTTTTCTGAGACAACTTTCAGAAAATAGGCGTTCTCATATGTTTTTACTGCCAGAAAACAGCAAGAACATTTACTCTGTTAATTCTGTCTGTCTCTGTGGGCTGCGTTTGAATTAACATGTGTAGCGGCCGAGTAGGAACCAATGGAGGATTGGAGTGGTTGTGGCTCTGGCTTGTAGTTGTACTCACAAATCACCAATTCCTCCCCAATAGGTAAAGACAGCAGCAAAGATATGGCTTGTAGTATACCTTCTCCCTGTATCTCTGCAGAACCTTAGGTGGCAAGGAGGTTCTTGTTAAAGGGGTTTTCCATGTAGGCTATTCATATCCAGTTGCTGGGGGTCTGACACCCCACGCCCCCACAATCAGCTGTTGCCTGCTGCCTTTGGCTCTGGAACTAGTTCTTCAATAGAGCAGGGGGGCAGACAGCTCAGTTCAAAGTGCAGTTCCAAAGGCTTTATATGAAAAAGGGAAAGTAAATTTGTTGGCCTAAGGCCTCCTGCACATGACCGTATGGCTTTTTCAGTGTTTTGTGGTCTGTTTACAATGGATCCGTGGTTCCGTTTTTAGTTTCCGTTGTGTTTCCGTTTCAGTTCCATTGTTCCGTTCCGTTTTTCCGTATGGCATATACAGTATACAGTAATTCCATAATAAAAATTGGGCTGGTCTTAAAATTTTCAATAGATTGTTCAGCAAAATGGAACGGATACGGAAGACATACGGATGCCTTTCCATATGCTTGCTTTCCGTTCTTCCTGTGGATCCATTGACTTGAATGGAGCCACTGAACGTGATTTGCGGACAAAAATAGGACATGTTCTATATTTAAACGGAAAAGAAAGACGTAAAAACGGAAACAGAACGCATACGGAGACACTTCAGTTATATTTGCGGTCCCATTGAAGTGAATGGTTTAGTATACTGAACTGAAAAAACGGCCACTATACGGTCCGCAAAATACTGTCGTGTTCATGAGGCCTTAGAGAGATACTTGCTGGCTGTGGGCTGGCCCTATCCTCTTGTTTGGAGCTACCGTGTAGTGTGTAGCTAGTGTCTTAGGGGAGAAACATCAGACAAGGATACACCAGGACTGTCAGTCAAGAACCAACATAAAACTGACTGAAGTGAGAGCCAACCTCTGAGGGAGTGAAGACTTGAGCTTAACAGAAGGTTTGCAAGAAGAGTGCTAGGAAAATAAAAGTCAGTGAAGGTAATTCACTAATGTTGGCTGTGGAATTCATTGCATCTTGGTTGGGGTTAGAAGTCTCAGACCCTCTACCATACAAGACTATACCCTGCAGTTGGGTATTGTAGAAATTCTGAAAGAACAGTAGTATATAGAGACGGCAGAATTTACACCCTTTTGGCCAGATTACAGAGATTGTACAGTTTAACTGGAAAGCAACTCAGAAAGGACTAGTATACTGCCTACTCCTCCCTATACAGTATGCAGCCATGGGAAAACTGTCTATGCCACCTGCAGAGACTATGGGGTTTCAAAATGGACAATCAGCCAATTTTGTTCGCTTAACCTCCCAAACAACTTGAATAAAAAGTGACCTAAAAGGTATCAATAAAAATTACAGATCACCATGCAAAAAATGAGTCCTCCCACAGCTCCGTAGATGTAAATATAAAAAAATCTATGGTGGTCAGAATAGGGAGATGCAAAGAAAAAAATTTGTTTTCAAAGTTTTATTTTTTATTCATTAAAACACAAGAAAAACTATAAAAATGTGGTACCGCTGTAATAGTACTGAATCGGAGAATGAAGTTAACAGGTCAGATATACTGCAGATGGAACACCATAAAAAAATAAACCCATAAGACTATGGTGGAATTGTGTTTCTTTCCCAATTTCTCCCAAATTGGAATTTTTTTCCAGCTTCTCATTATTCTCATTATTAAATGGTGTCATTAGAAAATAACAACTTGTCCCGCAAAAAAACATAAATGAAAAAATAATGTAAAAAAAATGATGGCTTCGGGAAGGCAGGGAGTATAAAATTAAATAAAAGAAAATTGCTGCATCAGAAACATAGAAACATAGAATGTGTCGGCAGATAAGAACCATTTGGCCCATCTAGTCTGCCCAATATACTGAATCCTATGACTAGCCCCCGGCCCTATCTTATATGAAGGATGGCCTTATGCCCAATATACTGAATACTATGAATAGCCCCTGGCCCTATCTTATATGAAGGATGGCCTTATGCCTATCCCATGCATGCTTAAACTCCTTCACTGTATTTGCAGCTACCACTTCTGCAGGAAGGCTATTCCATGCGTCCACTACTCTCTCAGTAAAGTAATTCTTCCTGATATTACTTTTAAACCTTTGCCCCTCTAATTTAAAACTATGTCCTCTTGTAGCAGTTTTTCTTCTTTTAAATATTCTCTCCTCTTTTACCGTGATGATTCCCTTTATGTATTTAGAAGTTTCTATCATATCCCCTCTGTCTCTTCTTACTTCCAAGCTATACATGTTAAGGTCCTTTAACCTTTCCTGGTAAGTTTTGTCCTGCAATCCATGTACTAGTTTAGTAGCTCTTCTCTGAACTCTCTCCAAAGTTTCAATATCCTTCTGCAGATATGGTCTCCAGTACTGCACACAATACTCCAAATGAGGTCTCACTAGTGCTCTGTAGAGCGGCACGAGCACCTCCCTCTTTCTACTGTTAATGCCTCTCCCTATACACCCAAGCATTCTGCTGGCATTACCTGCTGCTCTATGACATTGTCTGCCCACCTTTAGGTCATCTGATATAATGACCCTAAATCCCTTTCCTCAGATACTGAGGTTAGTACTGTATCACTGATTTTATATTCTGCTCTTGGGTTTTACGCCCCAGGTGCATTATCTTGCACTTATCGACATTAAATTTTAGTTGCCAGATTTTTGACCATTCCTCTAGTTTTCCTAAATCCTTTTCCATTTGGTGTATCCCTCCAAGAACATCAACCCTGTTACAAATCTTTGTGTCATCAGCAAAAAGACACACCTTACCATTGAGGCCTTCTGCAATTTCGCTGATAAAGATATTAAACAATATGGGTCCCAGAACAGATCCCTGAGGTACCCCACTGGTAACAATACCATGGTCTGAATATACTCCATTGACTACAACCCTCTGTTTTCTGTCCTTCAGCCACTGCCTAATCCATTCAACAATATGTGAGCCCAAGCTCAAAGCTCAAAGTCCAAATAAGCGATATCTACTGCACCTCCGCCATCTATTATTTTAGTCACCCAATCAAAAAAGTCAATAAGATTAGTTTGACATGATCTCCCTGAAGTAAACCCATGCTGTTTTTTATCAATCAACCCATGGGTTTTTAGATGTTCCACAATCCTCTCCTTGAGTATGGTTTCCATTAATTTCCCCACTATTGATGTCAGGCTCACTGGTCTATAGTTGCCCGATTCTTCTCTACTACGTTTTTTGTGAATTGGTACAACGTTTGCTAATTTCCAATCTTCTGGGACGACACCTGTTACCAGTGATTGGTTAAATAAATCTGTTAATGGTTTTGCTAGTACACCTCTAAGCTCTTTTAATAGCTTTGGGTGTATCCCATCAGGCCCCTGTGATTTATTTGTATTCATTTTAGACAGCTGACTTAGAACCTCTTCCTCTGTACAGACACATGCATCAAAGGATTCATTAGTCTTCCTCCCTAACTGAGGTCCTTCTCCTTCATTTTCCTTTGTAATTTTAGACCTGGCATGAGTGGGGCAAAGTCGCAGATAGCAGCGCAACTAACTGTTGCACTGCCATCTGCGCCTGAAATACGCCTAATATATATATAGTTAAAGTATCTCTCTACCTTTTGTATTCTGTACATTTGGTAGAATTTAACGGGTTGTCCAGCCAGATAACAAGCTGTCTCAATGATTTTGGAATTGAAAATGATAAAACTTAGGCCTCTTGCACACGACCGTATGTATTTTGCGGTCTGCAAAAAATGGATCCGCAAAAAATACGGATGACGTCCGTGTGCATTCCGTATTTTGTGGAACGGACCAGCTGGCCCCTAATAGAACAGTACTATCCTTGTCTGTTATGCAGATAATAATAGGACAAGTTCTATCTTTTTGCAGAATGGAAATACGGAACGCACACGGAGTATCTTCCGTTTTTTTTTTTTGCGGACCCATTGAAATGAATGGTTCCGCATAAGGTCCGCAAATAAAACGAAACAGACACGGAAAGAAAATACATTCGTGTGCAAGAGGCCTTAATAATATGCTTTAATCATGGGAGCTGCCTTTTTGTCCTGTGGTTAGTGACGTGAAGGGGTTTGGCTCCGTTCATATACAGCCGATACACAGACATAAAGGTGCAAGTTTGGCTATCCAGCCTCACACGACTCCATAGGCCACAGATCCCTTGATAAAGGTCACAACTGACCGAAACGTCGGGACCCCTGTAATTTGACCCTATGCTATATTAATATGTTAATTCTGGATATGGAATAAGACTAAATGTTGTAAAGATATTTACACATCTATGAATTAAAAATACAACTTTGAATATCTCATTGTGTGGTGCCATAGATTCCTACCTACAATTATTCTAATTCTCTATGAGCACCCACCCCATATAAGTTGTGCAGATCCCATACCTCCCTATCAAGTTTGGCTATTGACATGGACCTGACAGCCAACTCCCTTCAAACGTGTCCATTTTCAGGTGCCTTACTATAATGGAACCAACTCTGAAATATGTGCAGACCATTGCTGATGTAAGGAGATTAAGAAACATAGAAACATAGAAACATAGAATGTGTCGGCAGATAAGAACCATTTGGCCCATCTAGTCTGCCCAATATGCTGAATACTATGGATAGCCCCAGGCCCTATCTTATATGAAGGATGGCCTTATGCCTATCTCTGGAACTCTGAAATATGTGCAGACCATTGCTGATGTAAGGACATTGAGGCAACTATACTAATAAAAATATATCAGTGAATTTAATCAATTTCAAACACATTAAAATAACTGGACTAGACAACCTGTTTGATAGCAGGTTTCTAAAAACATCTCTGTTTGCTGTCAGTGATGAGACCATTCATATTTAAACTCTTCAGGCTGAAAAACTGTACAGACCTAATATTTCTCAACAGTTAGGCTGGGTTTCTAAGTAGCGAAAGTTCAAATGACGCACGTGACAGACATGCGCACTACTGCATGGCCTCTGCATGGTATCCCAGCCTTTGAGTCCGTTGCAGTTGTACCTAATCAATTGAGCTTAGACCAGTAATACAAACTATTGGTGTATGGACAGTTTTATAATATTACTTACGGCTGGTCACTCTGGAAGGAATCCAAATGAGTTGAACAGAGGTCTCTATTTATGCAATGTGATAGATCTATAACTCACACCCCGATTTCCTTAACGAGATTAAGAAGCAGGCAAGGTGTTTGGAGAAGGGGACTTAATTTGTGCCAGAAGCCTGTTTTGAACTCCCTTAGCAGCCACATGTTTCCCATTAGCAGGTGATTGTATTTGGACTATCAGGTCAGGAACAGCAGCCAGAGAAATAAATAATGTGTATGCATTAGAAAGAAATAAGGGAGAGGCGAGAAACGTATTTATTCAAGAGTGATTCAACTTCGTCCAACTGTCTTGGAGCCTTGAGTGTCTTGAGCCAGTCATGTCAGAAGATAGGCCAATGTGCAGGCTCAGACTGACCCACAGGGGAACAGGTGAATCTCCCCACCTCCTGCACAAGTGGCACATGATACAATAGACTGAAACTACATTTAGATAGGCCATAGTGATGAGAGAATCAATCCTTTTATGTGAAAGAATTTACACTTTTGAAGGAACATCCTCACAGCTCAGAATGCTCCCTCTGCCATACTGATACTGACATAACATCGAATGTGCAGCCATGTTTGTCTTCCGACACATTAGTTAATTGTCTGTGGAGGACCCTTTCCTCACAGACTTAGGGCTCATGCACCCAAAAGTTTTCTTTTGGTTTACGTTCCGTTTTTTGCGTTCCATATACGGACCATATACGGAACAATTCATTTCAATGGATCCGCAGAAAAAACGGAAGGTACTTCGTATGCCTTCCGTTTCCACTTTTCCGTTCTGTTCAAAGATAGGACATGTCCTATTATTTTCAGGGGCCAGCTGTTCCGTTCTGCAAAAAACGGAATGCACACGGACGTCATCCGCATTTTTTGCAAATCCATTTTTTGCGGACCGCAAAATACCGAAAAAGCCATACGGTCGTGTGCATGAGCCCTTACAGATGTACAATTTGCTCATCCTAATAAGCAGCATACAGCACCTCAACCAGCTAATGTTCATATAAAAACTGGGTAGATTATTTAGAAAACTTCTAAGTCTAGGGCATGTTCACTTCTATGTTGGAGGCTACGTTCAGGGCTTCCATCACAGATTCTGCGTGCAGGTCTTTTTTCTGCCATAAAAGCAGACAACCAAACGTAAAACCGAATGGACCCCATTATAACAACAACAAAAAAAATCTTCTAAAAACAAGGTCCACCTACACGTTTCTCACTATTAGTGCTCAATCAAGGTCAACGGGGTCTGTTCGGCACCAGTCTTGTCAGTTATGTGCCAGATCCAGTACTTCCATTATTTTCGCTGTTCTGCTCCTCTAATTAAGCAGGACAAGGGAAATGACTAGATCTGATGTGAACATGCCCTTATTATTATAGACACGATTAGAGCTGAGATTACTTCTAGGTATAGAGGAAGGCTAGCCAGTATCCTCTTTCCCCAGGGATCTGCCTTATTGAAGTCACTGCAGGGGTGCCCATAATCAATCATCTTGTAGCATCTTGCCGCTCTCTGCTTCTGTGTCAGCAGGTGATATTTGCATGTGCATTACCCCATATGAGGGTAATTGCAAAATTGTCTATTGCCATTAATGTTATCTGGTTCTTTGTAATGTTCTTATGTATTGTGTTCTACATGCATAGTTTTGTATAGATAAAGCAGGGTTAACAATCCTGACTCTGCCCTTGTAGGAGGCTAAGAGATGGACCTAGGTCTGTCTCTAGTTTAGTGTATAGGCCTACTATTAGCTGAGGAAAAGAGCTACAGTGCTCACTCCTTGGCCTTGGAGAAACTAGGCCTGAGTCCCAGCGAATTCCTATCTCTGAGATATTTGTGGCAAGAAAGTCATCTCTACTTTACAGTACCCAGAGAGAAACTAAACTGAAAATGTCCTGAATCTGTAAGGCCAAGCATTGGAGTCAGCTAGTCACTGTTTAAGGGCTCATGCACACAAACGTATTTTTTGTCCAGTTCACTTTCCCATTTTCTGATCCCATTCACTTTAATGCTGTCCGCATCCCCGTACAAAAATAGAATGTGTCCTATTCTTGTCTATTTTATAGCTAAAGACAAGGATAGCACAGTTCTATAGAGGGCAGAACATTCTATTCTGCAAAATGCAGAAGGCATACTGCCAGTATGCGTGTTTTGCATACCGCTAAAATGGCTACAGCCATGTGCATGAGCCCTAAGACTGATAAAAGCTTTGCTGCAGTGAGAGGGACATTGCTATATCCTTCAACTCCATCATTGCTATATACATACATTGCTATGAGAAAGTTTTGTATTGCGAATTGTTTGGAACTGTGAACATTGGTACAGGGGATCGATAAAAACAACAGTTCACTCCGCACAAAATGAACCCTTACACAGCTCCGTAGATGGAAATATAAAAAAGTTATGGGGGTCAGAATATGACAATGCAAAGGGAAAAAAAACTATTTTTTTACCTTTTTTTTTAGTATTAAAACACAAGACAAAATATAACCCATGGCACAATTGTGTTTTATTTTTCCAATTTCACCCCATTTGGAATTTTTTTTCAGCTGCCCACTACACTGCATGCAATATTAAATGGTGACATTAAAAAGTGCAACTTGTCCCACAAAAAACAAGCCCCCATACGTCTATCTGAACAGAAAAATAAAAAAAGTTATGTTTCTAGTAAAGCCTCATTCACATGTCCATGTCCGTACTCAAATCCGTGAGAAGGTAGTCAGTAATGCATCCGTGAAGGACCGTGCTAAAACACTGATGTCTGAATACACACAATAAAATGAATGGGGACGTGTGCTGTCCGTGGAGAACACGTACAGCACACGTCCATGCAACACTGACGTGTGAATGAGGCTTAAGGCAGGGAGTAAAAAAAATAAATAAATGCAAAATCAGAAAATTGCCTGGTCCCCTAAGGGTTAAATCCCTCCAATACTCCAATTAGTGCTAATCCTGGCACTTATGGGATGCACCTATGAAATGCTGGGGGTCACTGACTAACATTCTGTGCCAGGTTTTTAGCATAGAAAAGTCACAAAATTTGTGACCGTTTTAATTGGCATGCATTAACCTGGCTGGAGCTGGAACCATCACAAAGACCAACACAAAGTAGCAAGTATGTGTGAAGTGAGAAGAAAATAATACATGGTTTTCAAAATTTTCATAAATAAAAATCTGGAAAGTGTGGCGTGCATTTGTATTCAGCCCCCCTAAGTCAATACTGTTATAAGACCACCTTTTGCTGTAATTACAGCTGCAAGTCTCTTGGGGTATGGTTCTACCAGTCTATAGACTGAAATTTTTGCCCATTCTTCTCTACAAAATCGATCAAGCTCAGTCAGATTGGATGGAGAGCATCTGTGAATAGCAATTTTCAAGTCTTGCCACAGTTTCTCAATGGGATTTAGGTCTGGACTTTGACGGGGCCATTCTAACACATGAATATGCTTTGATGTAAACCATTCCATTGTAGATCTGGCTGTACGTTGAGTGTCATTGTCCTGTTGGAAGGTGAACTTCTGCTCCAGTCTGAAGTGTCTTGCAGCCTCTGCCAGATTTTCCTCCAGGATTTCCCTGTATTTAGCTCCATCCATCTTCCCATCAACTCTAACCATGTTCCCGATGGGAATGGTGTTTTCAGGGTGATGTACAGTGTTATTTTTTTCTGCCATACAAAGGCCCTGATTTATCGTACCTTCAATCCAGAATAGAGCTTTTGCAACTTTTTTGCACTCGTTTGTGCAAAATTTAAGTGCTTGTGCAAAAATTAGCAACTTTTTACATACACGCTAAATCTTGCGACTTTTTGCATTTTTACACCACTAACTCCAGTTTTGCAATATGGGTGGGTAAGTGGGTGTGGTTAGCTATGTTAATGAGTTTCACTCCAGATTTATCATTGCGACTTTTTAAAAAAGTCAAAAAAAGACGCACTCTTACTCCAGGAGGAGGGGGGAGTAGGAAAACTGGAGGAGCTTCTCTAGACAAAAGTGTTAGGTTTAAGGACAAGCCAAATTTATCAAACAATCTGTGACATTTGATAAATGTGGCACAAAGTACTGCAAAACTGACTTAAGCAAAACTGACTTTAAATATTCTTCTCATGATAAATTCCCCCCATAGAGTTTAGCATTTACACAAAAAAGTTCTGACCAGAGCACCTTCTTCCACATGTTTGCTGTGTCTCCAACATGGCTTGTGGCAAACTGCAAACGGGACTTCTTATGGCTTACTTTCAATTATGGCTTTCTTCCTGCCAGTCTTCCATTAACACCCGATTTGTAGAGTACCCAACTAGTAGTTGTCCTGTGAACAGATTCTCCCACTTGAGCTGTGGATCTCTGCAGCTCCCCCAAAGTGACCATGGGCTTCTTGACTGCTTCTCTAATTAGTGGTTTTCCCTGTCTGGGCTGTCAGTTTAGGTGGACAGCCATGTCTTGGTAGTTTTGCACTTGTGTCATACTCCTTCCATTTTCGGATGATGGATTAAACAGTGAGATGTTCAGAGCTTGAGATATTTTTTTATAACCTAACCCTGCTTTACACTTCTACACAACTGTATCCCTGACCTGTCTGCTGTGTTCCTTTGTTTTCATGGTGCTGTTTGATCACTAATGTTCAATAACGAACCTCTGTAGTCTTCACAGAACAGCTGTAGTTATACTGAGAATAAATTACACACACTGTATGCTAATTAGGTGACTTTAGAAGCCAATTGGTCACACTGAATATTATTTAGAGGTATAAAAGTACAAAGGGGCTGAACACAAATGCATGTCACACTTTTCAAATTTTTATTTAATTAAAATTTTGAAAACCATGTATCATTCTCTTTTCACTTCACACATACTTTGTGTTGGTTTATTATATAAAATCCCAATAAAATACACTTAAGTTTGTGGGTGTAACATGAAACAATATGGAAAAGTTCAAGAGGTATGAATACTTTTTCAAGGCACTCTAACTCTTAATAAACTGGTCAGTTTTTCCCACCAGTAGGGTTTTTACTAAGAATGGCATGCAAAACATCACTCTTTAGTAAATGACCACCACTGTGTCTGAATTAGCAATATTATTATGCATATTCTTCTATGTATTTATGATTTTTGTATTATTATTACTATTATTATTAATAATAAAATTTTGTATCCACCAGCCAACCTACACAAATCTAATGAGTATGCACCCTGCACACATACAGTCATTTCCCATTATCACACTACCAAAGCTGGGAATAGTAGTACCATGCTGCTATCACAACAGCGCCTGTAGGACAGCCCTGGGCCATAATATTGACTGTCAACTTTTTAGCTAGTGAAGATGATAAGACACGACTAGTACAAAAGTGCTGTGTTCTTAACATGAGACCTTAGGGCTAATCCTGTCTTTTCCAAGCAGCTTGTTTTAGTATTATAGATAATGAATGTAAAGTGTAAATTATACACTATCAGAAACCCAGCATACAATGTGTCACTTACATGTAGTAAATTATTGGCTAGAGAAGATAAATCATTCTTAGTAGTTTTTGTGGGATAACATTTTCACAAAAGTGTATGCAACGAAGGGCGTAGCTATAGGGAGTGCAGGGTCCAGGGGCCTGAGGGGGCCCAGAGACCCTTGTGCCACATAAGAAGACACCAGTATTTTGGAAAGTGCACGCTGGTTAAGTTACACCTCTGGGTAGAGGAAAGGGGTTAAGTCAAGAATTTGGCATGGGAGGTGCCGTTTCAATTTTGGCTACAGGAAGGCTATGTGATACCCTGGCCACAAAATACTGAGGGAAGGTGCCCAAGCTGAACGCTTGTACCAGGCCAATGAGAATTTAGCTACGTCCCTGTATGCAACTATTACTTGTTTCCTCTATCTTTAACCTCTTTATAACCAGATCTTTTTTTTTTTCATTTATGACTGTCCACATCCAAGTATACCTAAACATAAATAAACTTTAATAAAACTTACTGTAAATGTGATTAAATGAAATTTGTAATGTACTTTATTTATTTGTTTTACTTCTCCTAACGAAAAAGGTGCCTGAAGTTCAGGTGCCTATTATGCTTTAGAATCTGTATTCCTCTACACCACTCTGTATGGCAGTACAGACTTTCCTCAAATTTAAAAATCACAGCAGAAGGTTTTCATTAATTGATGGATTTTTTTATTTTTGCTTATATTGCAGCGTTGATGTGCGAACATTTTCGGCCGTGTTTGGCCTTCGTCAGGCACTACAATAGTCATAATGACAAAATTTTCAGTAAGACATAAAGACATAGTATAGGTAAACTTACATGACATAGGTCAAATTACATAAAAAATTAGTGCATATTCATAATGTATCAAAAAGACTGCCATCCTCTGGTTGTATGATTCTCTTTGTAGTAAGTACAATGGCACCGTATCTGTATAGCTATTGAGGAAGATGGAATTTTGCGACAGTTCATATATATACATCATATATGGTCAGGTTACAGAGTGTGATATTCGCTCCTGTTAATAGGAATGCTATCCTTAGACAAATTATACCTCATCTGGTAGGCTGAGTTGTATATGTCTCATAAATATACAGCATAATCCATAGATAGTGGCCGCTGATATAATAATATAATAATATCTCAGAGATCCAACGTCAACTGCAAGACACGACAGTCTACAAGGAACTCCATAGTAATCCCTCTTCATCCATCACTAAAACCATACCGGACACCCTCGTACATTATCAAACCTTGAACGTCATAGACACAAAAACTGCCAACTTCCTCACAGAATCCCATCCAATTATCCCGGTGTTTTACATCCTCCCAAAAGTCCACAAAGATCTAACCAATCCCCCAGGACGTCCTATTGTGGTCTCCACTGACTCTCTAATGTCCCCTTTGGCCATATTTTTAGAAAAGATCCTTACTCCACTAGTGAAAGAAACTAGATCCTTTCTACTCGATACTACATCATTCCTTGAGATCATACATGATCTGGAACCACTCTCCTCTGGTAGCTTCCTAGCTACATGGGACGTTACAAGCCTCTATACGTCGATCCATCATCAAAAGGGCATTGCAGCAGTACACAAACTACTAATTAATACACAACAAGACAACAACATTATATCCCTCAGCATTGACTTATTAAAGATTGTTCTCCAGAACAATTTCTTTCTATTCCAGGACGTATTCTACATGCAGACACAAGGGACAGCCATGGGGTCCAATGTGGCCCCCCCATACGCCAATTGTTATATGGCTGACGTAGAAGAATCACACATCTACAGCAATTCACTTTTCCAACAACACAGTCGTCTATGGAAACGTTACATAGACGATGTGTTCTGTATCTGGCAAGGACCACAAGAAACACAAGAAACTCTTATTCAATTCCATGAACATCTCAACAACATCTATCCAGAATTAAAATTCACCTTACATTATGACAAAACAGCGATCAGCATTCTTGACACTATGGTCCACAGAGATTCTTCTGGAAACCTTAGCAGTGACGTCTACCGAAAACCCACAGATAGGTACAACCGATTATATTTCACCAGCTTCCACTCCCCAACTACCAAGAGAGCACTTCAGTTTTCCAACTTAAACGTGTACAATCCATTGTTACAGACCCCATCCTAAGAACAAAACGAGAAATGTAGATGAAGAAGAGGTTCCAAGAGAGAGGTTACCCCCAACATACGCTACAGACCCCTAGCACCAGAAATAAACAGAACCGAACACTAGGACGTATCCCATTTGTCCATAAATCTCACCCAAGTGTTAGGAAGGTAGTCAATATAATCAAATCCCACAGGCCTCTCCTTCAAAAAGCGTTGCCTGAAGTGGATGAATTTAAAAATCCAATACTGCCGTGCAATCAAAGGCCCAAAAATGTCAGGGATTTTCTTATTAGGGCAGACGTAGAACCATCCAAGGTGCCACTAAGACAAACTCTCCTACAAACACGAAGAACGGGTATGTTCCCGTGTCTACATTGCGCACAGTGCACAAACGTACAGAGGGGAACAACCATTTCACATCTGCATACAGATAAACCCATCAAAATACAAGGTAACTTCACCTGCAACACTGATTTTGTGGTGTACACTATAAAATGCCCTTGTGGCCTCATGTATGTGGGGGAAACACTGCAAACAATAAGGGACAGAATCTGTCAGCACAAGTCGATGATACGTCAACAAAATCTATTATAGCCACTTCCACACCACTTTAATGAGGCACAACACAGGATCTCCTAGTTAAAGTTCCAAACTATTGAACACGTATCAACACCCAGGAGAGGCAGTGATCAATCCAAGACGCTGAGATATAGGGAGGCGTTATGGATCCACACCCTACAAACTTTGACACCAAAAGGACTGAATAGAGAATATGAGGTACACGAGTTTACCTAATGGACTCTGAACACTTGTTCTCCTGGATGATAACCTAATGGATCCCTTGGATATCTATATATATATATAAGAATCTGATTTCTATTGTCATCCAGAACAGGCTATGCTATATCACTGTGAAATCATGTTTATTGATGTCTATTATTGACTATGATGTTTTTGTTCTGACCATAATTATTCTAACACTATATCGCTTTAATTCCCTGTAGGCTCCATGAATATGGATTTAGACCTAGTGCCGCATGGAGTATTTTTCTACTATACACTTCATAATTGCCCTCTAATACTATCCATTCCCACCACGGGCACTTTCCACAGCCCATCTGTCTTTGGAGCGAGCTGTATGACAGGCAGTGCGTTCCACTATCTCTAAATTCCTCCCTGTGAAACGCAGCTCCACCCATCCCACATGACCTATGCCTTTCCGCCCTATGGAACGCACGCTTCCCTGTGCGCTCCGTCCACCACGCCAGGGCATGCCGATCCTACGGCTCCTTAAAGAGAGTACTTGTACTTACTACAAAGAGAACCATACAACCAGAGGACGGCAGTCTTTTCGATACATTATGAATATGCACAAATTTTTATGTAATTGGACCTATGTCATATAATTTGACCTGTACTATGTCTTACTGAAAATTTTCTCATTATGACTATTGTAGTGCCTGACAAAGGCCAAACACAGCCGAAAACGTTCGCACATCACCGCCGCAATATAAGCAAAAATTACAGGTCAAAAAGTACAGACTTTCCTGTTGCCACCCTGAGCACTATAAAGGCAGGAGCATCGCTGTTTCTGCATGCACCAGCACTGCTCTCCTAAAGTCTGGAATAGATAGTCTATCTCAGGCTTTAGCAAAGAGGGCACAGGCAGAGAAGCAATGTTTTATGGAGCTCCTGCCCTGTGCTCACTCTGCTCTGCTAATTCTCTGTACCGCTAGTATGCAGGTTATCAGCAGAGCGAACACAGAAGCTCTATAGCACATTGCTCCCCTGTGTATGCTTGAAGCCTGTACAGAGCTCAGTCCGGCCACAGAGGAGTCTGCAGTTGTCGGGTTTGGGGTGGCCCCAACGCTATGCTGGGTCCCCTGGACACCGTTGAGGTGTCACCACGTGTTGGTGCTCTCCGGAAGGGGTGGTAAGGTGTGGTGCACCCCAATGGGAAATAAGTCCTCTTCCAAGCACTGTTCCCTAACTGAAGCACACTATGGGCTCTGACTGCTCTCCTTATATACAGTTTTTACTAGACTACTGGGAGGGGTGGAGTGAAGAAACTCAGCACAAACAGATACATTGTTTCAGCTCCGGTCTTTCATAGACATACATTAGAGCTTCAATGATACTTAATGGCAATGACACAGCAGGTTTTCCAGACATAAACAAGTTTCCAGACATAACAACAGAGCTAAAATCAGACTTTTAAAAGGTCAGGCTGTCTGCTTTTTGGTGGTAAACAAGTCTGGGGTTTTCCTTCCAAAACATGGTGGTAAACAAGTCTGGGGTTTTCCCTCCAAAACATGGTCTTCTTTAACCACTTGCCGCCACGCTAACGCCGATGGGCGTCAGCGCGGCGGCTCTCTCAGGTCTCACTGCCGCCTATCGGCGTCATCTCGTGAGACCCGAGATTTCACAGCCTGCCAGCCAATGATCGCGGCTGGCAGGCTGTGCTCACTTTCCTCTGTGCTCACAGTGAACGCACGCGCAGTGCGCTGCGCGCTCACTGTGACGCACAGAGGAAAAGTGAAACCACAGCCTGCCAGCCGCGATCATTGGCTGGCAGGCTGTAATTTTTAAATCGACCTATGAAAATCAGATATCAGACGCTATTTACAAAATAGCGCCTGATATAAGTCCTGCTTGGTCCTCTGGTGATCCCTTTGCTGGATCCACCACCAGAGGACACAAGCAGCTCAGTAAGTACACCAAATCACCACACATACATTACATACCCCCCTCTGTCAGTTATTAACCCTTAGTAGCCCCTTAGTAGCCACTGATTACCCATATAAACCCCTGATCACCCTCTGTCACCCCCTGTCATAGATCACCCCCTATAAGGGTCCCTAATCACCGTCAGGTAGTTAGCTACTTGTTAGGTAGTTAGCGCCCAGCCCACCGCAGACAGTCAACTTATTAGTCGCTGATTAGCGCCATCACTGTCGCTTATCAGCACTAATACTAATATAGTATCTGTAAGTGATCAAGACTGATCGCAATCAGATCTATATCAGTAGGGTCACTTTAGGCTCTATAAAAACGCATTGTTCGCCTGATCAGGCCTGATCTTGTGCGCACACTTGCGCTCAGTCCGCCCACCGCAGTGACAGAATTTTTTTTTCTGATCACTACAAAAGCACAGTAAAATCGCTGCACCGCTATAAAAGATCACTTTTGAGTTATTGATCTTTATTAGCGATCGCAGCGTTATTTCAGCAAGCACTCCCTTTACTAGGTAGGTGTGCTCTTTTCCTGGTAGTCTC
Organism: Bufotes viridis; assembly: GCA_033119425.1. Taxonomy (NCBI): domain Eukaryota; kingdom Metazoa; phylum Chordata; class Amphibia; order Anura; family Bufonidae; genus Bufotes; species Bufotes viridis. Next base: position 321,655,182 of record CM065589.1, read on the forward strand.
AGAGGAATACTCCTAAATTTAGTTACTCCAAAATGGCAAAAAGGGGTATTCCGCTGAAGAGGCCTACAGGATTCTGGCCGTGATGGATGAAAGCGATGGGGACGCTTCACCCGCTGAATCCAGTGGTTCAGAATATGAACCTGTAGACAGCAGTGGCACTCTAACCGCTAGCGAAGATGACGAGGTTGAGGTCCCTGCTACGGTCAGGCGTACTCGACCCCATGTCAGTGTTTCGCATATCCCGCGTGATGAGCCTCATATGCAGCAGAGTGGTGCTAGCGCTGACCTTTTGATGGTGCGGCATACACCGGCAGCGCAGCACATCCTGGACCTTCTACCAGCACTGCCGTATTCCCTGGTGAAGTGGCGAGCACCAGAAGGGCAGTTGCTGATGGTGGCACGTGCACTAACTCCCGTCGCAGCCACCGCTCTCAGGCCCGTAGACCCTTAGTCTCCCAGAGGTGCTGGCAAACCCTAATTGGCAATCCCTCCTTCCGCCGCACCCGTATTGCCCCTTTCACCGCCCAGTCAGGAGTTCGCATGGAGACAGCCACTTTGGATCGGCCCTTGAATTTTTGAGCTGTTCTTCACCGCGGATCTCTACGACTTAGCTGTGGCAGAAACCAACCGATACGCCACACAATATATAACCGCCAATCCGAAAGCTTCTATGCCCAGCCTTTCCGGTGGAAACCAGTCACCGTTTCCGAATTTAAAACATTTTTGGGCCTTACCTCAGCATGGGCATAACTAAAAAATGTATTGCGGTCATATTGGTCTAAAGACCCAATACATTACATGCCCATGTACTCTGCTGCAATGTCCAGGGCACGGTTTGAGGTCATCATGCGCTTTATGCATTTCACTGACAATGAAACCTGTCATCCAAGAGGCCACCCTGCTTATGACCGGCTCCATAAAATTCGGCCCTCATAGACCATTTGTCATCTAAATTTGCAGATGCGTATACCCCCAGTCAGAACATCTGCATAGACGAGTCCCTCGTACAATCCACCGGGCGCCTTGGCATCAAACAGTACATCCCCAGCAAGCGCGCCCGGTACGGGGTCAAATTGTATAAGCTCTGTGAAAGGGCCACAGGCTATACATATCGTCTTTAGGGTCTATGAGGAAAAGACTCAAAACTGGAGCCGGTCGGATGCCCTGACTACCTGGGGTGCAGTGGCAAGATTGTCTGGGACTTGGTGTCACCCTTAGTCTGCAAGGGGTACCACTTATACGTGGACAATTTTTACACAAGTGTGGCCCTCTTCGGCACTTACATCTAGTCGGAATCCAATGCTGTGGCACCGCTGCTGCCTAGTCGCCGGGGCTTCCCCAACGGCTCATTAATACCCGACTTGCACGGGGAGAGGGCTGCCTTGTGTGACCAAGAACTGCTCGCGGTGAAGTGGCGGGACAAGAGGGACGCTTACCTTCTGTCCACCATTCACGCAGACACGACTGTCCAAATAGAACGGGCAACAGGAGTCATTGAAAGCCCTCTCAGTCCACGATTATAATCTCCACATGGGAGGGTGGACTTCAATGACCAAATGTTGGCTCCATATTTAGTTTCCCGACGCACCAGACGCTGGTATAAAAAGGTGTCTGTATATTTGATTCAATTGGCCATATACAACAGTTACGTTCTCTACAGTAAGGCTGGGAGAACGGGATCCTTCCTAAATTCCAGGAAGAGATCAGTTCGAACTCCTGTATCCGCGATGTAGTGAGCCGGCTACATGAGAGACACTTCCCCAGTGTCTTCCCTGGTACCCCAAGCCACCGTTCCCCAAGAAAAAGATGTCGTGTCTGTAGCAGGAGTGGACTAAGGATTGACACCACCGTTTTTGTCCTGACTGTCCTGACCAGCCTGCCCTATGCATAGGGAGTGCTTCCGCAAGTATCACACCCAGGTACATTATTAGCATAGGGATTGCAAGACACAGGCCAGGCACACAAGAGTCTTAGGGCCCTTGCACATAGGGTAGCTCACGCATGGTGATCGCAGCGAGCGCCCATCCTGACTTCTCAAAACAGACGGGGTCGCATAGCATCATATTGATTTATGATGCTATGTAGCCTACAGTTCTGGAATGCATTGGATAGCACTGGCATACTGCTGCTGCCAGTGCTATCCAATGCATTCCAGAACTGTAGAGGTTACATAGCATCATAAATCAATATGATGCTATGCGACCCGTCTATGCGGGAGAAGTCAGGCCAGGCGCTCTCTGCAATCACCATGCGTGAGCAACGCTCGTGTGCAAGGGCCCTTCACACAGAGCTGCTGCAAACCTCTCCTTTCACCTGGGACAAAGTGCATAATGTACTTCGCCACAGCTCTGGGTGATTTGTGCTTTGCACATTGTCCCACGGGGAAGGAGAGGTTTATCCTCTAAGGCCTCATGCACACGGCCGTGGAACACGCTGTGCATGGACCGTGGTATCCTGGCCTGGCATCCATCTAACAGCAGGAGCGCACGGCGTCATAGCAACCAGTAACGCTGTGCGCTCCTGCTGTCAGATGGCTGCCAGGCCGAGATACTAACGAGTCCATGCACGGCCGTGTTTCACGGCCGTGTGCATGAGGCCTTAAGGTAAAAAAAAACAAAAAAATCCACAGGTAAGCAAAAAGTTCAAGTTATGTTTCAAATGTTTAAGTTAACGTTCGGTTTCTAATGTTCTATAAAGTTAATGTTAATAAAATTATTGCGTTGCTGCCTGGTTTTTCTTTCTTTTTTTTTTTTACCTTCTAGGTGGATCAAGCAAAGAGCCAGCTGCAGCACTGATGTGCATTCTGAGAGAAGCATTGCGCTGCTATCAGAAGACACGTGAAGTCGGTGTATGCGGCGCTGCAAGACGAGATTTCTCCTCTGCAGTACAGGTACGTTTGCCCTGGCATATGAGCTGAGGAGAGGTGTTGGAGTTCATATGCTTTGGCAAACACTTTGTATCAAAAAATCTGGCAAAGATGTCTTCCTCCACACCGATCGATTGATCGATGTGAATGGAGAAATCACGTTTGCCAGGACATAGGAGCTGAAGTGGGTATGGATGTTTGGGCGGAGCCCCTATGTCCTGGCAATCGCCAGGCCCCTTTTCTTCTTGCATATTTTTGGCAGAGATTTTTTCATCCACATCAATCGATGCGAATGAGGAAATCTGTGCCGTTCATTTTCTTTCAGCCCAGAGGCTGAACGGAAAAAAATCTCATTACCTGTATGCTCCATATAAGGAGAATAGCAGAAACTCCTAATGCTGGCCATACGTGTAATGATTGCGGAGACCCTCAAATGCCAGGGCAGTACAAAAACCTCACATGTGACCCCATTTTGGAAAGAAGACACCCCAAGGTATTCGCTGAGGGGCATATTGAGTCCATGAAAGATTGAACTTTTTGTCACAAGTTAGCGGAAAGGGAGACTTTGTGAGAAAAACAAAAAAATCAAATTCCGCTGACTTGTGCGAAAAAAATATGAACTCGCCATGCCCCTCACAGAATACCTTGGGGTGTCCTCTTTCTAAAATGGGGTCACATGTGGGGTATTTATACTGACCTGGCATTTTAGGGGCCCTAAAGCGTAGAGAAGAAAAATGCGTAAAAATGCCCTCCTAAAGGTACTCATTGGATTTAGGGCCCCTTTGCGCACCTTGGCTGCAAAAAGTGGCACACATGTGGTATCGCCATACTCAGGAGAAGTAGGGCAATGTGTTTTGGGGTGTATTTTTACATATACCCATGCTGGGTGAGACAAATATCTCTGTAAATGGACAACTTTGTATAAAAAATGGAAAAGTTGTCATTTACAGAGATATTTTTCACACCCAGTATGGGTATATGTAAAAATACACCCTAAAACACATTGCCCTACTTCTCCTGAGTACGGCGATACCACATGTGTGACACTTTTTGCATCCAAGATGCGCAAGGGACCCTAAATCCAATGAGTACCTTTAGGATTTCACAGGGCATTTTTACGCATTTGGATTCCAAACTGCTTCTGACGTTTAGGGGCCCCTAATATGCCAGGACAGTATAAATACCCTACAAGTGACCCCATTTTAGAAAGAAGACACCTCAAGGTATTCTGTGAGGGGTATGGTGAGTTCATGTAAAGTTTATTTTTTGTCACAAGTTAGTGGAATATGAGACTTTGTAAAAAAAAAAAAAAATTCCATTTCGCTAACTTGTGCCAAAAATAAAAACTTCCATGAACTCACTATGCCCCTCAGCGAATACCTTAGGGTGTCTACTTTCCGAAATGGGGTCACTTGTGTGGCATTTATACTGTCCTGGCATATTAGGGGCCCTAAAGCATCAGAGCAGTTTGGAATCAAATGCGTAAATGTCCTGTGAAATCCTAAAGGAACTCATTGGATTTAGGCCCTTTGCGCACCTTGGCTGCAAAAGTGGCACACATGTGGTATGCCGTACTCAGGAGAAGTAGGGCAATGTGTTTTGGGGTGTATTTTTACATATACCCATGCTGGGTGAGAGAAAATCTCTGTAAATGGACAACTTTGTATAAAAAATGGAAAAAGTTGTCATTTGCAGAGATATTTTTACACCCAGCATGGGTATATGTAAAAATACACCACAAAACACATTGCCCTACTTCTCCTGAGTACGGCGATACCACATGTGTGCCACTTTTTGCAGCCAAGATGCGCAAGGGGCCCTAAATCCAATGAGTACCTTTAGGATTTCACAGGACATTTTTACGCATTTGGATTCCAAACTGCTTCTGACGTTTAGGGGCCCCTAATATGCCAGGACAGTATAAATACCCCACAAGTGACCCCATTTTAGAAAGAAGACACCCTAAGGTATTCCGTGAGGGGTATGGTGAGTTCATGTAAAGTTTATTTTTGTCACAAGTTAGTGAAATATGAGACTTTGTAAAAAAAAAAAAAAATCAATTTCCGCTAACTTGTGCCAAAAATAAAAACTTCCATGAACTCACTATGCCCCTCAGCGAATACCTTAGGGTGTCTACTTTCCGAAATGGGGTCACTTGTGTGGTATTTATACTGCCCTGGCATTTTAGGGGCCCTTAAAGAGAGAAGTAGTTTGGAATCAAATGCGTAAAAATGTCCTGTGAAATCCTAATGGTATTCATTGATTTAGGGCCCTTTGTGCACCTTGGCTGCAAAAAGTGTCACACATGTGGTATCGCCGTACTCAGGAGAAGTAGGGCAATGTGTTCTGGGGTTTATTTTTACATATACCCATGCTGGGTGAGAGAAATATCTCTGTAAATGGACAACTTTGTATAAAAAATGGAAAAAGTTGTCATTTACAGAGATATTTTCACACCCAGCATGGGTATATGTAAAAATACACCCCAAAACACATTGCCCTACTTCTCCTGAGTACGGCGATACCACATGTGTGCCACTTTTTGCATCCAAGATGCGCAAAGGGCCCTAAATCCAATGAGTACCTTTAGGATTTCACAGGACATTTTTACGCATTTGGATTCCAAACTGCTTCTGACGTTTAGGGGCCCCTAAAATGCCAGGGCAGTAAAAATACCCCACAAGTGACCCCATTCCGGAAAGTAGACACCCTAAGGTATTCGCTGATGGGCATAGTGAGTTCATGGAAGTTTTATTTTTGTCACAAGTTAGCAAAAATGAAATTTTTGAAAAAAAAAAACAATTTCCGCTAACTTGTGACAAAAATAAAAACTTCCATGAACTCACTATGCCCCTCAGTAAATACCTTAGGGTGTCTACTTTCCGAAATGAGGTCATTTATGGGGTGTTTCTACTGTCTGGGCATTGTAGCACGTCAGGAAACAGGACAGGCGCTCAGAAAGTCAAATTGCGGAAATTCACTTTTTGCACCATAGTTTGTAAACGCTATAACTTTTACCCAAACCAATAAATATACACTTATAGAATTTTTTTATCAAAGACATGTAGAACAATACATTTAGTGAAAAATGTATAGAGAAATGTAGTTTTATTTGGCAAATTTTCCAACAGAAAGTGAAAAATGTCATTTTTTTGAAAAAATTTCGCCAAAAAAAGTAAAATATCAAAAAAAGTTAAAATGTCAGCAAGAATGAAATAGCACCAAATGAAAGCTCTATTAGTGAGAAGAAAAGGAGGTAAAATTCATTTGGGTGGTAAGTTGTATGACCGAGCAATAAACGGTGAAAGTAGTGTAGTGCGGATTTGTAAAAAAGGGCCTGGTCACTAGGGGGGTATAAACCTGTGGTCTTCAAGTGGTTAAACCCTCTGGCAGCTGTGGAAAATTACCAGCTTCTCAATCAAAACCCTAACCCTGGGTTCACACCTGAGCGTTTTACAGCGCGTTCAAACGCGCTGTAAAACGCTCAACACATGAAAACCAATGCATCCCTATGGGAGTGGTTCACACTTGCGCGTTTTACAGCGCGTAAAAACGCGCTGTAAAACGCCCGATGCATAAGCTCGTTCAGGAGCGTTTTTTTGGCCGTTTGTCGCGCTTTTCCTCCCATAGACTTCAATGGGAACGCGCATTTAACGCGCGTTTAACGCGCGTTAAGTGTAGAGATGCCCTTTTTTAATTGGTCTCCAGACCAATTAAAAAAAGTCTCCAGAGTCACGAACGCGCGTAAAAACGCGCGAATAAAACGCGCGTAAAACGCGCGTCTTAGAAACGCTCAGGTCTGAACCCAGTGTAACAGTCTCCCAGTATTCGATAACCCTTTCCACAGAGCAATTAAAATACAGTAATAATGAACAGGATATATATCACAACATACATATGAAATGCAGTTACATGGTATTAAACAGTGCAAGTTAACCCTTTCAGATGAAATAAAGTAAGAAGTTTTAACTTTGCATAGGGGAAATAGGCAAATGTCCAAAAATGTCCAAATGTCAAAGTACTCCCTGCTCAAGGGCACTACAAGTCAATCCTCCCATTCACAAGGGTGTATGGGAGTACAGATTCTATAGCACAGTAGGCATCTAAACATCAGGCACCTATTTTGCTAAGAAAAGTTTTTTTAAATATTAAATACATTACAAAAATGAATTTTATCAAATTTACAGTATACAGTATTCTAATAAAATATATTTATAAGTTTAGGTACACTTTAACCTCTTAAGGACACAGGGCTTACAGGTACGCCATGATGCCCTGGTACTTAAGGACACAGGGCGTACCTGTACGTCCTGTGTAGTTCCGATTACCGCCGTGCAGTGCGGGGTGATCGGAACAGAGTGCCTGCCGAAATCATTCGGCAGACACTCTGGGACAATGCCGAGGTGGGTCCTGTGATATCAGCAGTTTAACCCCTTCCATGCCGCGGTCCATACAGACCACTGTATGGAAGGGGTTAACAGGGAGGGAGCTTCCTCCCTCTCCCTTCGGGGGCAGCTGTGCCTTTTCAGCCCCCCGACAGGATGGGGAGACAGAGGGAGGGGCCCCCCTCCCTCCCCATCACCCGCTGCTCTGTTCTGACAGCGGGTGATGGTTATAATGGCAGCAGGATGCTTTCAGAGGCGTCCTGCTTGCCATGGTAATGTAAGTCTGATCTGACTTCTGCTAAAGGCAGAAGTCTGATCAGACTAAGTATAAAGGTGAAAATACAGTACAGTACATTATATAGTGTACTGTACTATACTGACATCAAACCCACTGGTCTTCAAGAACCAAGTGGGTCTGGGTAAAAAAAAAGTAAAAAAAAGTGGGAAAAAAAGTAAAAATTAAAAACACATTTATCACTGAATAAAAATAAAAAATGAAAAATACACTACACATATTATGTATCGCCGCATCCGTAAAAACCCGCTCTATAAAAATATCACCCCTCAGATGAACACCATAACAAAACAAGAATAAATTGCGTAAAAATGCAATTTTTGTCACCTTACATCACAAAAAGTGTAATACCAAGCGACCAAAAAGGCGTATGCCTCCCAAAATATTACCAATCAAACCGCCATCTCATCACAGAAAACATGAGCCCCTACATAGCGCAATAGCCCAAAAAAATTAAAAAAATATGGCTCTCAGACTATGTAGACACTAAAACATGATTTTTTTTTTCTAAATTGTTGTTATTGTGTTAAAATAAAATAAATTAAAAGAAAGTATACATATTAGGTATAGCCGCGTCCAAACAAACTTGCTCTATAAAAATATCACATGATCTAACCCCTCAGATAAATACCGTAAAAAAATAAAAATAAAAACAGTGTAAAAAATATATATTTTTTGTAACCTCACATCACAAAAAGTGTAATAGCAAGCGATCAAAAAGTTATATGCCTCCCAAAATAGTGCCAATCAAACCGTTATCCAGCAAAAAATGATACCCTACATAGGACAATCGCCCAAAAACATATGGCTCTCAGACTATGGAGACATTAAAACATGATTTTTTTTTTTGTTACAAAAATGATATTATTGTGAAAAACTTAAATAAATAAATAAAAAGTATACATATTATGTATCGCCGCATCCATAACAACCTGCTCTATAAAACCAACACATGACCTAACCACTCAGGTGAACACCGGAAAAAAAATATATAAATACGGTGTCAAAAGCCATTTTTGTCACCTTACATCACAAAAAGTGTAATAGCAAGCGACCAAAATGTCATATGCACCCCAAGATAGTGCCAATCAAACCGTCATCTCATCCTGCAAAAAATGAGCCCAAAAATAAAATACAAATATGGCTTTCAGAATGTGGAGACACAAAAAAAATCATTTTTTTCAAAAATGCTTTATTATGTAAAACTGAAACAAAACCCCCCTAAAAGTAGTCATATTTGGTATTGTCGCATCTGTAACAACCTTCTCTATAGAAATAGCACACGATCTAACCTCAACTATGCAAATAACAAAAAATAAAAACGGTCCCAAAACAGCAATTTTTTTGAAAATTTTCCATATTAATCCATTTTCCAGTAATTAAGCAAGGGTTAACAGCCAAACAAAACTCAGTATTTATTGCCCTGATTCTGTAGTTTGCATAAACACCCCATATGTGGTCGTAAACTGCTGTACGGCCAAACGGCAGGGTGTAGAAGGAAGGGAATGCCATATGGTTTTTGGAAGGCAGATTTTACTGGACTGGTTTTTTTACACCATGTCCCATTTGTCCCTGATGCACCCCTAGAGTAGAAACTCCGAAGAAGTTACTCCATCTAAAAAACTATATGCCTCAAGGTATATAAAACTGATTTTACAAACTTTGTTAACCCTTTAGGTGTTCCACAAGAGTTATTGGCAAATGGAGATGAAATTTCAGAATCTAAATTTTTTGTTACCTTGCCCTTAAAAAAAGTGTAATATAGAGCAACCAAAAATCATATTTACTCTAAAATAGTACCAACAAAACTGACACCTTATCCCGTAGCTTCAAAAATGGGGTCACTTTTTTGGAGTTTCAAAAGGGACATGGTGTCTAAAAACCACTTTAGCAAAATCTGCCTTCCAAAAACCATACGGCGTTCCCTTCCTTCTGCGCCCTGCCGTTTGGCCATACAGCAGTTTACTTTGTTTCTGCAAACTAAATAATCAGGGCAATAAATATTGAGTTTTGTTTGGCTGTTAACCCTCGCTTTGTTACTGAAAAAAATGGATTAAAATTGAAAATTTTATCTCCATTTGCCATTAACTCTTGTGGAACACCTAAAGGTTTAATGACGTTTGTAAATTCAGTTTTGAATACCTTGAGGGGTGTAGTTTCTAGAATGAGGTCATTTTTGGGTGGTTTCTATTGTGTAATCCTCACAAAGTGACTTCAGACCTGAACTGGTCCCTAAAAAGTGGATTTTTGATCATTTCTTAAAATTTTTAACATTTGCTTCTAAACTTTTAAGCCTTGTAACGTCCCCAAAAAATAAAAATGGCATTCCCAAAATGATCCAAACATGAAGTAGACATATGGGGAATGTAAATCAATAACTTTTTTTGGCGGTATTATTGAAGTAGAGGAATTGAAACTTGGAAATTTGCAAATTTTTCAAAATTTTTGGTAAATTTTGTATTTTTTTATAAATAAAAATGAATTTTTTTTACTCCATTTTACTAGTGTTATGAAATACAATATGTAACAAAAAAAGTAACAGAATGGCCTGGATAATTAAAAGCGTTTTAAAGTTATTCACACATAAAGTGACAATGGTCAGCTTTGCAAAAAATGGCCTGGTCCTTAAGGTGAAATATGGCTGTGTCCTTAAGGGGTTAAGCAGCATCATGTTATAATTTTTGACCAGGATGTATGAGGCCTTGTTTTATGCAGGAAGAATTGTCATTTTCTTGCTCTTTTTGGGGGTACATATAAATTACTGTGGAAATTTATGTCTTTGCAGATGAATATAGGAAAAAGGCAACTTAGCCATTTATTTATTTTTTTTTATTTCATATTTCACGATGAATGAAGGATTTGAAGGAAGGAACAATAATTTTCAGAGCTCTATCAGAGATAATCTTCTGTATATAACAAATGACTTTGCTAGTTCTAAAATATAAAACCCCTGGAATTCAACCTAAATTCCGGACAGGACTCCTGCCTACCGGAAATCAGAACAGATCCATTATGCTCCAATAGACTTCTATAATGATGAAATGCAAAATGGAATGCCTCTAAAGATGTCCCTTTTGCATTCCGTCTTAGGTATTATGTTATTTTCCGATATAACCATGTTATAACAGAAAATAATAAAGTAATTCAGAAATCGCCCAAACCCGGACTTCGGGGAAAAGGCCGGGTTCGAGTCCGGGTGCCTGAACTCACAAAGTTCGGTACAAACCCGAACTTTGCAGTTTGGGTTCGCTCATCCCTATTTATAATGCAGTTTTCCACTGTGGATTTTACCCCTTGCGATGCAAAAAGTGAAATCTGATGTAAAATCTACATGTAAATCATACTGAATTTTTTGCTGCATTTTATGTCTCATGTGGACATACCCTGATAATCCATCTCATCCTCTTTATAAAGAAATGCTTATGCTCCATATTACAGTATCCAGCAGAGGGAATACTGTAGTTGGTCATGGCACCATTTTAATGTGATTCAGGCTAAGATCCATTATTTTCATAAAATAAAAGAGGCTATAAAGTGGTTCACTGGGTAAATAAGGATCAGTCAAGAAACACTACTGGGGATATAAACATGGTTCTGGTTGAAAGGTTGCAAAACAAAGAGAACAAAATATGATGTTAGATGTAAAATGAGCTGTGTTTTCTGTAAGGGATTAATTCAGTTTATAGTATTGTGTAGATTGTAAGATTCTAGATCCAGGGTATCATATATCATACGTTAATCCTCCCTATTTTCCTGCCACAGAGTGTTAACATCATTTTTGACATCATTATTGACCATCAAAACAGGATATAAGAAAAAGAAATGTTACATTGTATCTGTGAGAGAAAACTGCAAGATTGGAATGGGAACTGTTATCAAATGTTTAACTTTTATAGGTATATGCTGTCTATAAGGTACATTATTAGAGACGAGTAAATCTGTTCTAAACTAATAAAACAAGTCTTTAATTTCCCAAAATGTTCGTGTTTCTATGAATCCATTTTAGAAGAACAATAAAATCATTTAAAATTTAGGGGTTTATTTATTAAGACCGTCATTTTAGAAGCCAGTCTTAATAACCCCTATATCCAGCTTTGCATCTGCAGAAGTTATAAAGAGACGCCTGCCTCATCCGGCGCATCCAGTGCCAGTCTAAATGTAAGCCAGCTTCCTAGCTGTCTTACATTTGGACCATTTTGGTCGGCCCATCCCCTTCCCCACCAATGCCACGCCCACCTTTTCAGACCTGACGTGAACAGCGCAACTAACCACTGCGCCACAATCTGCTCCAGAAATAATATAGGTGTATTTCTGATAGTAAATGATCCCCTAAATGTTTATAATTGTGCACAGGGTCGGACTGGTCCATCAGTACCAGAAGATTCTCAGGTGGGCCCAAGCTTTGACACAATAATGAGCCTAAACAGGATCCCTAAAATCTAGCAGAGGATAATTAGGAGCTGACCTTGGAACCAATAACAACCAGATATCCTGTTTACCTGAATTGATAATAAGTCCTACATGTGCACTGCTAAAAAAATTACTGAAACGTGAATATGCCTACACAGAGGGTGAACCCTCAGAATCATTTCCTCTGGTGGTCCCAAGTAAATTCATTCCAACACTAATTGTGCTTACATAAACTTGAGTCACATCATCAATGTTGCTGGAAGACTATAAATGTAAATGGTAGATCCAAAGCAATCAATACATTGGGGGATTTATTAAGGCTAGTTTCACATATGTGGTGAGAAATCCAGCAGCAGAGAACAGCCCGTCAGAGCTCTCTGGATCTGGCATTGCTGGACGATACCGGAATACCTGCAGGCCCCATTAACTCTAAGGAGGTCTGGCTGAGATCCGGCTCCTACCCTGTACACATGCAGGAAATCTGCCAGAACAGCCTGCCGATTTTGTTACCGCATATGTGAAACTTCCCTAAGCCCTGCACTGAAGAATTCTGGCTTTAAAAAAAAAATCACAAAATGGGGATTTGCAACTTTTTGGGCTTATGTGCGCAAAAAAAATCTGTCTTTCTGTGATTTTACACAATTGTCATCACTTTTCTAAAGTATGTTAGGTTACTTATGTTAGGTGTATGCCAAACTAAAGTTGTACGAATGTCACCATCTCATTCCAGTAGGGAGTTACTGTAGCATAAAAAATAGAGAAACATCTCTAGATATATTTAAAGTTAAGCCAAACTTTCCAAGGTTCCACATTTCATATATTTGGTGCAAATAACAGCAATGCAGACTCAAGCAAAACTGACTTCAAAAATTCCCCTCATGATAAATTCCCCCCGTATTGCTCTGCATATGTGTATGCATATAAAAAAGTGTATATGGCCAGAATACAATGAATTAATTATTTCAGGTTTAAACAAAAGAGAATTGTTGCAGAGTTTCTAATATCTCATTGAAATGTCAGTTACACATTAAGCAATTATTGGATTATTCCTGTGATTTCTTTGAAGAATCATTTCAAAAATTATTTTTTTCGGCATCACAAACATTGGCTTCGATTACCAGCAAAAATAGACAGTAATCATAGCAGCAAGGCTTTATTTTACACATATCCATGACATGCAGATAATTCCAAGCACTGTGCAATTATCATGAGCTAATGCTTTCAGTTTGGGTTTAATTACATGCAGTTAGGTTGATGATACAATTATTTATGACAACCCTTCAAACAAAATAAATGGGTTATTTATTGTAGTCAGTTGATTGAATGTTAGAAATACAAGACTGCACCTCTTAATTGGAGACTCAAAGACTTTTGCCCTTAAATATTTCCATGCCAAGGGAACATAATTGCATGGGTTTGTGCAGAGGTATGGAAATATAGCACATTCAAAAGTAATAATATTAAATAATAAAATAGAATTTATTGCAAAATTCAATATTGAAGTTACTCTAATTATAGCAATAGGTTATAGGCGAGTCAAAAATCTGCCATGAATTGGTAACTATTCCGCAAAGCAACTATTTCTGGTAGATTTTTCTATTCCAGAGTTTGATATACAGTATGGTTTATGTATATCCATACTTTACTATATAGAGCTTCAGACTTCCCCAAAGGGTTTTCTCCAAACATAGCTGTCTTTTTTTAAAAACAGCACCACACCAGTCAAGTAGTGGTATTCACTTTAATTGAGCGGAGCTGCAATACCAGACACAACCCCTTTAAATATACATTAATACATTACAGGAGACATTTATGAAGATCAATGTTTTCCACGCTGGTCTCAAGTCCCTTTGCTCTGCTGGAAGAGGCACCAAAGTTATGTAGAGGCACAGGCCTCTACATAAGTTTGGCACTTGGTCCGGCAGTCCGTGCAACAGACTTAAAGGAGATTTCCAAAGTATAAAAGATCCCCCCAAATGCCCGGGCCCCTCGCATACTTTATACTTATCTGCACCCCAGCACCTGTGTCACTCTACATCCCTGCACAGCCCTGCATCTCCCCGTCATGCTGATCAAAACATCCAGCGACAAGAGGTGCCAATAGCAGGCCGCGATGGGGACAAGTGTCCCTAGCTGCTAGGGCATGTCAAGGCATTGAGGGGATCTTTTAGATCTCGGATAATCCCTTTAACTCTACACCAGCTGGCGTAGATTTATGCCGTTTCCACACTAAAAACATGTGTGGAAAATGATAAATGAGCCAGGCCTGCTGATCCGCCCACTTCTCCACCCAGACTATACCTTTTTTTCTGGTCACTCTAAATAAGCCGCACGTCAAAACTTGAGATAATTTTATGCCACTTTTGGCATGACAAATACCCTGCAACATTTATCTTATACCAGTGATAAGTGATGAGCTTCTCCTAAAGTGGATTACACCATAAAATGAGTGGTTACACTACAAAACTACCATACTATGAAACATTATGTAATTTTTTTTCATGTAAAAATTAGTTCACATGAGGTTTTTGTCCCACGTTAACTGCATACACATGACATATATTAAACTGCATCTGCCCAATGGATGCCATACAGTGCCATCCATCAACATAGTAAATGCAAACATTGTAAAAAATAAAATAAAAAAGTATCCGTTTAACATTTTTCACCTTAAGGACCAGGACATTTTTTAAAAATCTCTCATGAGTCACTTTTATCTGGTAATAACTCTGGAATTCTTTTACTTAGGTGATAGGCAATACCTAATATGTCTTTTTATTCATTTATTTCAGTTGTACACAATAAAAGCATTTTTGAAAGAAAAAAATCATGTTTTTGTGTCTCCATTTTCTGAAACCTATATTTTCTTTATTTTGTTGGAGTTTGCTTGATTTGTACTATTTTGGGGTACATACAAATATTTTTTTTGGCACAGTTTTTTTTTTATTTTTACAGCATTCATCTGACGGGGTGGATTATGTGATATTCTTATAGAGCTAATCATTACGGACACGTCGATATCTAATATGTCTGTTTTTATTATTATATGTGTTTATTATGTTAAAGGGTTTCTTTTTTTACTTGATTTTTATTTTTTTATTATGAAAAACTACTTCTTATTTTTGTCCCACTGTGGGACTTCAACTTTTGAGGATCGGATCCCCTCTGCAATACATTACAATACATGTGAATTATAATGTATTGCCTGTCAGTGTATCACCAGTGTAATACACTGACAGTTGTCTAGGAGGCTCTAGCCTCCTTCCTAGACATTAAAGGCATTAACCAGTTGAATGACATAGTAAAATAGTAACATAGTATATTTGTCCATCCAGTTCGGCCTGTTATCCTGCAAGTGGATCGAAAGGAAGGCAAAAAAAAAAAATGTGAGGTAGAAGCCAATTTTCCCCACTTAAGGGGCATAAAAAATTCCTTCCCGACTCCAATCAGGCAATCAGAATAACTCCTGGATCAATGACCCTCTAGTAGCTGTAGCCTGTAATATTATTACACTCCAGAAATACATCCAGGCCCCTCTTGAATTCCTTTATTGTACTCACCATCACCACCTCCTCAGGCAGAGAGTTCCATAGTCTCACTGCTCTTACCGTGAAGAATCCTTTTCTATGTTTGTGTACAAACCTTCTTTCCTCCAGACGCAGAGAATGTCTCTCGTCACAGTCACAGTCCTGGGTATAAATAGATGATGGGAGAGATCTATGCACTGACCCCTGATATATTTATACATAGTTATTAGATCTCCCCTCAGTCGTCTTTTTTCTAAAGTAAAGTCAGCAGCTGCCTGACACTGGTTTCAACAGCTTAGTTTGCTGTTCACTAAAATTCCTAAGTCCTTTTCCATGTCAGTGTTGTTACCCAGTGTTTTACCAGCGGGCACTGGTAACACTGGTTTAACAGCAGGCACCAGCGATCTCAGCTCACCGCTCCTGCGCCGAATACAGAGCGGACGGTGCAGGCGCGGGATTTGGGAAGCAAGACAGTGCCGTAAGCAGGAGAGCTGCGCTGCCCGTCACTGTCAATCACATGCAGAAGGCCGCAGGTGGGAGCACGGAGCCTCAAGGAGCAGGGGCAACACCCTCCCTGCTCCTAGAGGCTAATTTACATATCTTATAAAGTCGTTTTTTAGGGGAATTATAACTCAGAGGGGCATATAAATGACATTATTAGGCTGGTCTGACATTGGCACATAGCTAATGTCAGACAGCTTATAATGTCAAAACCTGGTGACAGAAACCCTTTAAGTCTTTCCTTTCCCGTTTTGTATTTTGTTTGGGCTCTGTGTGTTGCATATTGTTTGTATTAGGCCTGTAGTAGACTCCTGTTAGTTCTTCCTTTTGAAGGAACAGGTACTCTCGTCCCTGCCATTAGTACCAGGGTCCTATAGGGCTAGATAGGACTCTAGGTATTCCTGCGTATGAACTTACCTACCTTTGGGGTCTGTTCATACTGGTAGTCAGTCAAGATTTTGGTTAGGGTTTTCACAAGGAGGTGTCCATCTTCCTTCCCTAGTTCTCAGGCCTGATTCCCTGTTCCCCCCTTCCCTCCTATGCTCTTTTCCTCCCACACCGAAGTGTGACATTATAAACCGCCAAAACCGTCATTGTTTGTGTGCAGCCATGGATCCTATTGCTGCACTGGCAGGTCAGCTGCAAGGACCATCTTTGGAGGTAGCTGACCCGCGCACGACTGTCTCGCAGATGCAGAGATCACAGGCTGTTGGTCCTGGTGGTAGTGGGGGCCTATCTGGAGCCTAAAGTTGCCCTCCCAGACAGATTCTCTGGGGGACGTGATAATTTAAGTTTTTTAGGGAGGCGTGCAAACTATTTTAGGCTACGTACACACTTATCTGGGGATGAGAAATAGCGAATCAGTGTGGTTTTTTCCTTGCTTAAGGGGGATGCGCAGTCATGGGCTTTTTCTCTGCCGACCGGATCGCAGTTTCTCCGGTCGGTAGATGAATTTTTTGAAGCTTTGGGTCTTATCTATGATGATCTGGATTGGACCTCTCTAGCTGAAACCAAGCTGCACTGCCTTCGTCAGGGTGATCGTTCCACTGAGATTTATTGCTCTGAGTTTAGGAGGTAGGCTACGGATACGGAGTGGAACGAACTTGCCCTCCGTAGCCAGTTTTGCCAAGGGTTATCAGAGAGGCTGAAGGAAGCTTTGGCCTTTTATTAAACCCCAGTGTCTCTGGAGCCTGCTATGTCTCTAGCTATACATATTCATAGACGCCTGAGAGAGAGAGAGATCTAGGGGCCCCCACTCTCAAGACGTACTATCACATGATGTATCGTCCTCCTCTGACACTTTGGGTGAAGCTACTCCTGGGTTTATGTCTGGGGACGAACCCATGCAATTAGAGGGAGCTACTCCTGGATCTTCTTTTAAGCATACTAGTAATAGGAAGAGAGTGTGTTTTTTCTGTGGACAGAAAGGACATTTTATCAGAGTATATCCATACATTCAACGGGAAAAAGGAAAAAAGAAGTACATTTAATTCCCATCTGACTCTTGGATCGGTGAGAGGAGAGTCAGAAAATGTGCATTTGTCTTTGACTGGTAGTATCCTATTTCTCCTGACTGCTGAGGTGGTGCTAGAGTCAAAAACTGTGGGGATCGAGGTGTTTATCAACAGTGGGCTTGGGGTATATATTGCCGAGAGTTTGGCTAATGGACACATAAGACCTTCCAAGTCTCCAGTGGCAGCAGGGGTTTTTTTTTGTTAAAAAAAAAAGGATAAAGGTCTTCGGCAATGTCTGGATTTCCGTGAACTCAATCGGATTACTGTCCATGATCCTTACCCTCTTCCTTTGATTCCCGATTTGTTTAACCAGATTGTTGATGCCAAGGTGATAAGGAAGGGGATGAATGCAAGACGGCTTTTAATTCTCCTGAGGGGCACTTTGAGAACCTGGTCATGCCTTTTCGGTTGACCAATGCTCCTGCGGTTTTCCAGCATTTTGTGAATTATATTTTTCGTCACCTATGGGGAGGTTTGTAGTCGTGTATTTGGATGACATTCAAATTTATTCTCCAGACGTGGACATACATCAGGATCACGTTAGACAGGTGTTACAGATACTAAGAGATAATAAATTGTAAGCAAAATTAGAGAAGCATGTTTTTGCTGTCCACGAGGTGCAGTTCTTGGGCTACCTGCTGTCATCTTCGGGTTTTTGAATGGTCCCAGAGAAAGTCCGTACTGTATTGGACTGGGATCAACCCGAAAATCTGATGTCTCTTATGCGTTTTTTGGGGTTCACCAACTATTGCCGAAAATTTATTCACAACTATTCGACAATAGCAAAACCCTTAACTGACATGACTAAGAAAGGGACAGATGTTTCAGTGTGGTCTGCGATTAAGGAATGCTTCTTCTCTGCCCCTATATTGTTGCAGCCGGATGTATCACAACCTTTCATTGTAGAAGTGGACGCGTCAGAGGTGGGGGTAGGGGCAGTTTTATCTCAGGCAGGGGCGTAGGAAGCCCCAAAAATCTGGGGGGACAGCACTTATGGGGCCCCTGTGTCCCCGCCCACCCTCAAGCCACACCCACATTTCTCCGCCCCCCAAGTGCCAAAAATCTCTCCCCTCCCCTCCTTATGGGCCAGTGGGTCCGGTTAAAAAGAAAAAAAAAAAAACACACACACACACAAAACAAGACACTTATACTTACCTCCATCCGTCACAGCGATGCGATGCAGGCCTCTTCCGGCCTGTGTCCCGCGCTGTACGGCTCACAGACGGCGCGATGACGTCATCGCGCCGCCTGTACCAACATCTGATAGGCTGCCGGCACTAGGCCGGCAGCCTATCAGAGGAGCAGGGAAGGGAGACGCCTCTCCCTCTCCTGCTCCGCAGCACAGCCATCTGTATCGCTGTCCTGGGGACGGCGATACAGATGACTATGGAGATGAACGCTTCCACAATGGAAGCGTTCATCTCCCTGTGCCCCGCCACCGCCGCACACATTGCCCTGCGAAAGCTGGGGGGGATTTTTGCATACCCGTCCCCCCCGCAATTATTTCTTGGGGGGGATCCGACCCCCCCGTCCCCCCCGCTTCCTACGCCCGTGATCTCAGGGCCCGTCACCTAGTAAATGGCGTCCATGTGCCTTTTTCTCTAAAAAAAACCTCTTCCACAGAGAGTAATTATGATGTGGGTAACAGAGAGTTACTGGCCATTAAGTTGGCTTTTGAGGAATGGCGTCATTGGTTGGAAGGGGCGATTCATCCGATCACAGTGTTCACTGATCACAAAAACCTGGCTTACCTGGAGTCGGCTAAACGACTGAACCCGAGGCAGGCCAGGTGGTCTTTGTTTTTCCCCAGATTCAATTTCATTGTCACCTATCATCCTGGGGTTAAGAACGTCGTCAGATGCTTTGTCACGTAGTTTTCCTGGAGGTGGCGATTTTGAAAATCCGAGTCCAATACTGTCGGAAGGAGTGGTGATATCCGCTCTTTATCCTGACCTAGAGGTGAAGGTGTTAGAGGCCCAGGTTGATGCACCGGATTCTTGCCCATCTGGGAAACTGTTTGTGCCATCGGAATTGCATCACAAGCTGTTTGAGGAACATCACTGTACGGTTCTTACGGGACACCCTGGCAGTAGATCCACTGCCGACCTCATCTCTCGTAGATTTTGGTGGCCAGGGTTGCGTAAGTGTGTTGAGGACTATGGGTCAGCCTGTAGTACCTGTGCACACGCTAAGATGACACATACTCAGCCTTTCGGATCTCTACTTCCATTGCCCATCCTGTCCAGACCATGGACTCACATATCCATGGATTTTATCACTGATCTACCAAATTTTTCAGGAAAGACAGTTTTTCTAGTGGTAGTTGATTGCTTTAGTAAAATTTATAGTGTTAAAATTTTAACTTTATAGTGTTGCCGGCTGTGGCGTAACTAGAGTTGTATAGGCCCCAGGGCAAACTTTGAAGTGCCCCCATAGTGCCCCCCAATATTATTCCAGTAAGAGGTGCCTCCATAGTGCCCCCCAATAATGTGCCAGTAAGAAGTGCCCCCATTGTGCCCCCCAATAATGTGCCAGTAAGAAGTGCCCCCATAGTGCCCCCAAATAATGTGCCAGTAGGAAGTGCACCCATAAATGCCCCCCAATTATGTGCCAGTAACAAGTACCTCTCCATGCCCCCTCCCAAATCATGTGCCAGTAACAAGTGCCTCTCCATGCCCCCACCCCAAATCATGTGCCAGTAACAAGTGCTTCTCCCCCCCAATCATGTGCCAGTAACAAGTGCCTCTCCATGCCCCCCATCATGTGCCAGTAACAAGTGCCTCTCCCCCCCAATCATGTGCCAGTGACAAGTGCCTCTCCATGCCCCCCATGTGCCAGTAACAAGTGCCTCTCCATGGCCCCCCATCATGTGCCAGTAACAAGTGCCTCTCCATGGCCCCCCATCATGTGCCAGTAACAAGTGCCTCTCCAGGCCCCCCATGTGCTAGTAACAAGTGCCTCTACATGCCCCCCATGTGCCAGTAACAAGTGCCTCTCCATGTCCCCCCCCCATCATGTGCCAGTAAAAAGTGCCTCTCCCCCCCCAATCATGTGCAAGTAACAAGTGCCTCTCCATGCCCCCTATGTGCCAGTAACAAATGCCTCTCCATGGCCCCCCATCATGTGCCAGTAACAAATGCATCTCCATGGCCCCCCCATCATGTGCCAGTAACAAGTGCCTCTCCATGCCCCCCATGTGCCAGTAACAAGTGCCTCTCCATGTCCCCCCCATCATGTGCCAGTAACAAGTGCCTCTCTATGCCCCCCATCATGTGCCAGTAAGTGCCTCTCCATAAAAAAATAAATACTTATACTTACCTCCATGGCAGCGATGCGATGCAGGCTTCTTCCGGCCTGTGTCCCATGCTGTACGGCTCAGGCGGCACGATGACATCACCGCGCCACCTGCACCGGCCTCCCTCCCCTGCCCAGCTGCAGCACAGCCATCTGTATCGCTGTCCTGAGCACTGCGATACAGATGACTATGGAGATGTTGCACACTCTGCGACCGTGGTTGTTTCGCCCCTGGTTGACGGGCCTACCTTATGCTAAAACACTTGCACAAGTGTTTGTTGACAACATTGTGAAACTCCATGTCATTCTCTCTGGCGTGGTCTCGAATCGTGGGACTCAGTTTGTTTCCAGATTCTGGAAGGCGTTCTGTACTCGACTGGGGGTGCAACTGTCCTTTTCTTCAGCTTTTCATCCTCAGTCGAACGGACAGATGGAGCGCACTAATCAGAGTCTGGAGACTTACTTGAGATGTTTTGTCTCTGAGAACCAGGAGGAGTGGTCTTCGTTTTTGCTATAAATAAATGTAGACAGGAGTCCACTGTGATGTCGTCGTTTTTTGGGGCATATGGGTTCCACCCGCAGTTTGGCACATTTTCTGGTTTAGATACTTCCGGTTTCCCTGAAGAGGAACCTTTTTCATCATCATTGTCATCTATATGGTGAAAAATATACTAAACACATACTAAATGGGGATTACGCAAGAAAAGAGAAAAAATACAATATGGTGCAGTGATAAGAATCTAACTTACTGTAGTCCCCTCCTAAAGTCCCTGAATCTCAAGTCACATAATCTAAAGTCACACAGTTAATATAAACACACACTTGAACTCAAACATGCGAACGCTCACAAACTGGCGTTGTTTGTCTGTTTGTATAAGTGCAGCACTCAAACCAGACAGCTTTTTCTCCTCTGGATTCAAAGGACTGAGCTGCCCTCAAGACTGGCTATTTAACTTCTCCTAATTAGATAGCCACACCCTAATTAATCACCCGTGCAACACCCTGGAGAAGGAAGAGAAAAATACATAAATTAATAAATAAATAAATAAATAAATAAGGCTTCCCAAAAGAAGTATATATTGCAATACATATGTAATAAAAATATTGTAAGGTTTTTTATGTACTTTACATTTTTTTCTGTAGTAGTACTCCCTGCTGTTTCTCCTGTGGTCAAAATTCTGGTCCAACTTTCTCTGCATTTGTTGGTGGACTAACATACACATTAGCTTCCCTGGTTCCTCCATCCTCTCAGTCCCAGCGTAGTGTACTCTCATAATGAAGAAAGTTATGCTGTCCAGACATCTTTCATTCATTCATACCCACTTCTAAATTCATAGAAATATATGGTTACATCTTTCTCTCTCTAGAGAGTGAAGGAAATTGGAGGGAGCATTGCATAACATGCAAATATGCAATTTATTAGTGGACTTCTTGGGACTTCACAAAGGTAATGATACAAGAACTTCAGAGGGGTTAGTAGAAACACCTAATAAAGGTGAAAATTACACAGAAGGGCAGCATTGTGTACTAATATAGTTAAAATAATGGTATGCATTACTGAGTCCAGATATATTTTTAACTCCTGGGATAACCCCTTTAAATTGATAGCAGGTTCCACATAACATAACCCAATATTTCAAGCTCTGTATCAGACAAAATGGAGCTCTGACCACTATAAAAATATGTAACTTAATTAGTAAATTACACATAAAAAGAGATTAACTTTAAACTTTTTCACACTTTAATGTTGCACTAGTCCACATAAGATAGCTACAGAACTGCCTCCAACATGTTCTACAATTGATTCCTCAGCAAATTTGGCTTAAATAAATGGATTTATGTTCCATGGACACCAACCTAGCAAACGGAGAAGAGCAGAACTTATTGACTAAGAGAATGCATATGGATAATTATGGGTTTATTATAGTGCTGATGATATTTGGGAGTATTAGAAAGTAATATACCACATTACATGGCTATATGGTGTCATTAGGGATATAAAGATATAATACATATTATGAGTACAACTCACAAGCTAGTTAACTTGTATTCATTTTCCGCATAAATGTATATACCTGGGGAAAAATACTGTAAGATAAAGAAAAAACTGTTAAATGAGCGCTTGACTTTTTATTTCAATGAAGTTTTAATAAACAGCAGTCAGATTGAAACAACAATTGGGGAGTCCAATGAGGTCCACACACCTAATATCCCAATAAGAGCTGCAAACTAATATTCTCATTTTTCTTCGATTAAAACATTGACAACTTATGATAGCCTTGCACATTGATTTGATGTATAAATAAATTGCTCTGCCCTGGAACATGGATAATTAAAGTATCATTCAACCACAACTGTTCCCTAAAACAACCTACATATAATTTCTATTCCAATCTACCTATTCCATCCTCCTCCTGGAACATGTCAGGTTGAAGATAATGATCACTGTGGCCAACTTCCAACAATTCTGCTGCTTCTTATCAGCTTCACTCAGATATGTTACCAAGCCTTAAAAATCCTTTAAACTAAATGCTATCTTCAAAGGCCTTGATAAAACATGACTTATTACGATAGCCCCCATTCTCTATTGCTTTACTTTCAAAGGAATTTATTGTCTTCAGCCACAACAGAAGTACATAATCAAAAGGTCAAAGTACAGTGACTCCACATGGGGAGTTGTACGTATGGTGCAGCAAAATAGCAGGTAAAGGATGGATAAATGGGGGTAAGCGGAGAAATAAATGTGAATAAAGGTAGCACGCGAAGTACAGTAACATGGTTGTATCGATTAGACATGATGTATATTAAAGGGGTTGTTCATGGATTTAAACATTTCTTCATCATTCTATATACCGATATGTCACCGTCTATAAACAAGCAGCAAGACCAGACCAGGGGTGTGTACAAATTTTTTTTTATTTTAGGCAATTAGAGGGATTGTCCAAGATTTTTAATTACCTTATAGCCATATTGTTTAAAGGCAGGCATTGCCCTAACAAATATATTAAGGTTTGTGGATTGTGGTGTGCAGCTCCACTTACTTTACTTACTTATATGGACGGGGAGTGAGCTGGCGGTTGGGGATTTTTGATATTTGGTGGCCGAGTCATATAACAGCCTAAGGTTACTTTCACACTTGCGGTGGCAGCCTAAGAGCTAAGATAAGAGAGGAGAATATGCCAAACTCCAAAACTGCAAAAAGGAAGACCCATAGCCATGTATCAAAGCTCTTTCTATCTCCAATGCTAGAATTCAGCATGAATAATGTCAAGGTTGTACCTACTCTTAACTGGGAATTGGTGCTTTGGGATAAATCCTACTTGGTTTCTGTTATTTAATGCTGGGCGGGAGGGGGGGGAGGGGCAGGGGGGCATCAGTTTATGTGGCCAGCTATTGTACCAGTGGGTGCTGTTTGCAAAGGATATTGGGGAGGAACGATTGCTACTGCAATACTTTAGTTCTAATGATTATCAGCAGCACATCCCTGATTACACAAAGCTATGTGCTGCCAATACTCAGGAATCTTTCATTCTGATAAAAGGTGCAATCAGTCGAGAAAAAGCATTTGCTCATTTTTAGGCTGACTGGTTGCACAATTATACCAGCCAATTACCAGAACAATCATGCTGTCTATGAATGTTTGTTTTTGATAATTGGCTCAAAGATCGTCAGTGTAATAGAGACCTTCATTTGAAAGTATTGGTTAAGGTCAGAGTCTGAGTTTTAATAGCAGGTTCTGTTAAAACTGATTCAATCGGCCTTCAGCAACAGGGGGAGGAACGGACAGTGAGGACAGTGAGTTTAAAGACTGAGAGATTACTGTCATGGTCTGACCAAAAGATTAGTATGTATCTAGAACAACTGTAAATAGAAAAGGGAATGCGTTTGTGTTTGATAGTATGAGATCTATACATAAATAAGTGTGGTGCACTGGTATATAATAGGTAAATGCAAGGTGATTCTCTCAAGGCGTCTGCTAGCTTGTAGAATCTGAAAAGACTCCCAATGTAAGTCAACGGCGACGGATCCGTTTTCTCAGGCACATTCTGCCACAATAGAAAACAGATCCGTCCTCTATTGACTTTCAATGGAGTTCAAAACTGATCCATTTTGACAATGTTAAAAAATAGTTAAAGTTAATACAAGCAGATCCGTTCAAACGGATGCATGCGGTTGTATTATCTGTAACTGAAGCGTTTCTTTCCGGCATAGTGCCCGATGACGGAACTCTATGCCGGAAAACAAAAACGCCAGTGTGATGGTACCCTAAATTGGGGGATATAGTGAAGATGAAGTCTATGCATCATATTAGAATTTAATAGATTTTTGAAAATGTTGCTAATTGAGAAACTGTAGGGTGGAAAATAAAGAATTGCTGTGATGGTGGCTTATCACTGTTCCCAAAACAAAGCTGGTGAGATTGGACTGTGCCCAGAAGAATCAGCCACCCTTCAGGGTCCTTATAGATAGTAGGTTAAAATGTAAGTTTTTAAGAAATACTGCAACAGCATTAATCTTTTAGGGGTAAGACACCGTGTAGCGTGTGTAGTTGTGAAGAAAATATTTGGGTTGCAACAAGGAGAAGAAATTTGTCTCCTGTATTGATATGATATCTATTTGAAGAAACAGGGCCCCAAACAGGTACATTGCTGTATCTTTAGGTAAGGTGCGTATGGTCTGTGGTAGGCAATTCCCTATTGCTTTTAAGAGTTAAAACTATATACTATAAGACAAGCGTATTAATTACACCATCGGTGGAAAGATTTGTTCCCAATCCAACCAGTATGCTTACAGTTACCATGACAAAAATGGTTTACCCTGTTTAAAATATTGTTTGTATACATCACTGCTTACTTTCTATGACCTGATTAGTGTCTGTCTATCAGAAATAGCAGACAATTTTGAAGAAATTGCTATACTTGGCTTGATCAATAGAACCATTTGATTTGGACCATTCATCTTAGTACCAAATAGATGACAATCAATGAATGTCCTGTAATTTGCTATTTATTACAACTAGCCACCTAGAGGCCATAAAATATTTTCTTTATAATAATATAAATGAATGGTGTTGCTTACCTTAAACAGATATGATAAAAGCACTTGCAAAATTTTTATAACTAAAACCTAAATTGGACCTTATATCACTTGTCTTAACATGTCATATTCATCTGGCTAGAACAACCCTATAGACTTGTAATATAAGAGCAAACCATTTTTTTTTTTAAATGACCACATTGGACACTCTTATTCACTGTTCACATCAAGACTTGTTAGGGAGTACCACTGAAGGCATGGCCCACACGTACACAATTGTATGCCGATCTGTCACTGATTCTCATTGTAAATACACAACATAGGTTTCTTTTGTGGAACCTACTTGTATTGAAATGTGCAGATGACTTCATTTTCCAATACTGTATTAAAAAAACTGCACCAGCATATTGCAGCCAAATGTACGCCAGGGCACACCCAGGGATGTGTTAGTTGATAGCTTGTGGATAGGTTGACATATAGCTTTGTCCAGCCAATCACTGCCCTTTAACTCAAGGTAATGATTGGAAATGATTGTTCTTAAGAATGTTCCTTAGCCGACTATCTGCCCATGTAAAAAGCCTTCTACGCTGATTCAATAATTGATAGCTCCATGGATTCAGCTACATCTTCAAATCTGAATACTACAATTCAATTCATTCCTGATCATTCAAGTTTCATGAGTTTCACTGTTGGTCATTTAAGTTCAATGAGGTTGGATGAGAACATTGATAAAGAGCTATTTTAAAGTCAGACCCAATCCCATTGAGAATATGTGGAATGAGTATGGAGTAGGCTATTTCAGGGCTTGGCTTTGTTTTTTTAAGCCGCTTTAATGTGGCTTTTGCTGGATGTTTGGCACAATTATGTTACTGGAATCTACACACTCTCCCATGCCTACAATCTTTTACAAATTGGAACAGATTTTTCACCAAGAAGTATGTGTTGATTGCTCTAATACCTGAGCCCCTTTTGAGTAGTCAGTAAAGTTTCTTCATAGCTTTGTCCTTTTGTCACTATGTAGCAGAGGGTGTTTCATGATTGTTGCCTATTAAATGATATGTTGAGACCAAAGAGTTTTAATTTTGTTTTCCTCCATCTTCTATTTCAATACCTTATATCAACCTTGCTATACTCAAGGCAAGATATAAACTGAATTTTTTCAACATTGGTCTTTCTTTCATTTATGGCCTTCTATAAATAAGTAGTGGTTCTGGATTTTTGTTGATCTTTAGACAAATTATTCAGTTTCTACCTCTGAACACTGTGAATTGATCATCTGTCATTTATTTTTGATGACTTCCTTAGCAATTGCGAATGTCATATTTGAGGGCAACAAGAAGACAAGGTTTACATTGCTATTTTAGAATGTGTAGAACTTTTTGGCTTTGGAACATATACAAAAACTTTGTTTTATCTTTCACTTCAAACAACGACTGCAGTCTTATATTTCTAGACATGTTCTTGCACACCAATGCATAATGTCATAGTTTGCTTATACTGCAGCAGAATGACATTTCCAAATCAGCAAAAAGAAAAGAAAAATAGGTCTGCAGGACCTTGCAATATACTATGAGTGTTTTTTAGGTCAACCTGCTGTCTTGAGCCACACATGATTAAGTATTATTATCCCACAGTTTACACACTTTAGCTACCAGTAGCACATGCTACTATGTGTCTATTTAGAATATATTGTGAATGAAGAATTGTCCCATTTAGGCACTGCTACAATTACACATTGTGCATCATAGTTACCAAGTCATTTACTAAACCGATTATGACAGATTAAGATTTTAAGGAAACAAAGTGCAAAATACTATAAAATGATTGTTGCCAAGGTGCCTAAATATTACTATGTTGACAACATGCTCATTCTATTGTGTCTGACTAACATAAATGATCTATCATGAATATTTCACTAGTGCCAATCCATTGTTAAATGAATTCTGGGAGATTTCAACACGCCCCAGGAACTGAGAAATGCAGCCATGTCTGCCAGCTGGACTGCAGCAATGGGACACAGGCCAAGCAAGTCACCTTCCATACAAACATGTGTCTCCACTGTACCACATAGAAGAAATACTAATGAAGACCACTCAGTCTTGTAATTCACCCAGCCGTCCTCATAATTCCACCTCTCAGTCCTAAACAACACAGAATCTCCTTTATATGGCAACTTGGCTTCATCCACACATGGCTCATACTTCAATCCCTTGAAAATGATGTATCTTTTTTTATAGGTTCAGTATTTAACGTGCTGAACATTAATCTAATATTGCACAGGATAACGTACCATAACAAACGTTGAAATACCTCTGTTATTTATTACTAAGACTCTTTAACGCTTCATTTATAGAAGAACTCAGAGCTCGTAGCTTTGCTTTGCATTAAACTTCCAGCGCGAGGGATTGGAAGAATAGTTAAACACAAGCAGAAACCGTAAAGTTGGAATATTAGGAAAAAATGTTTCTTTTACAGATAGATTTTTGGCATTAAATGAATAGTTAAGCGCATTGTTTTATGTTGCCTGGTCTTGCTTTCGAAGGCACCGGGATTCAATTATTCCCTCATTTGAACATTGATGCTTTCTTTATGGTGTCGATAGAAGTGTTCTCGTTCTTACATCTCGGAAATTAATTTCAAAACCCCTTATGACCGTAAGACATTTTGAGACGCCCCATCTGCCAGACTCCTGGAGAGAATGGTTAGCGTTGGGAGGAGGAATGAGGATGGCCGCTTTGTTGGTAACATTTGTTCCCCAGGACAAGCAGGTTTTCGAATGTCCCCATGTGATCTCAGTCAAGTGTCCTCTTTACATTCCATCCTATTGGCTGGCATGAACTCTTAATTCTGACATTTTATGGCTTTGTAAGAACCATTTTTAGTTTCTTTATGCTTTTGACAAATCAAAATAAACTTTGCATTTAGCTTCATTGTGCAAGTCTGTTTGCATATTATATTGTTGGGGCGTTTTCATATTTACATACATTCAGTATATCTGGATAATAGTTAAAATTTACTTGTTAGACCTGTATAATGTATACAGCTGTACCAATAGACCAGAAAAGGCATAAGGAGACTATAGCACAAGCTCTCAAAGCGATCTAGCTTAATGCGTGACAAAGCAATTTTAGAAGATGCTAGAAAAGAACATGTAGTCTTTATTGTAGAATCACAAAAAGCTTCAAAAGTAAACAGTAATGTATAAACGATCACACCAGGATCACGACAAAACCATGTCTGCAACACACATGGAATAAAAAACTGCCCAGAAATAAAATGGGTTACTGGAACTCCGTAGTGGTCCTATTTACTTGATGCATAGCAGAGAGGGGCCTGCTCTAAATTTAATTATTAATTTAACTAGGATGCTGAACAATGAGGCCAGATAAATACACTTTTAATAAAATGTCAATTTCATGAATATTAGCCTACTACTATACATACATTCCATTACATTAGATCCTATTCAATACAATCACTTGTGATCATAGCGATATAATCTGAAGCAGCTTTCTGCATTCTATGAACCAAATTCCACCTGTTGAACAAATGTTTGCATTGGTCTATTTTGCACATTAACCTAGTCATACACTATAACAAAAGATAAAACAATCTGTATGCAGGGCTATATGTAGACTATTTTCTTTTGTAGAACATGAAGTCTCAGGAGTAAGTTTAAAGATAGCCATATACAGCTGACAACTGTTTCACAGACTCCTCCAAAAATAAAGCATGGTTGGTAGGGTAGAAAGAAAAAACAGATACAACCACAATTGCAAAAAAGTTGTGGCACTGTGTAAAATATACTGTAAATAAATGTAGATAAAGACAGGATGCAATTTTATGCAAATCTCACACCCATATTTTATTCACAATAGATCACAGAACACACATACACTGTATAGAACACATATCAGATGATGAAAGAGAGATACCGTATTTTACCATTTCATGAAAAAAAATTAACTACTTGTAAGATAGCTCAGAAGTTGTCTTACATTTAGAAGCAGCGCTGGATACGCCGAATGAAGAGGCCTGCGCCTCTACATAACTTCGGCGATCCACCGCCAGCAATAGGGCTTTATTAAGACCGGCGTCTAAAACACTGGTCTTAATAAATGTGCTGCATAGTGTTACTAATAAAAACCAGCTGTAGGTGCAATTTGCTAAGTCACATGAGTGGGTATAAAAAGAGCATGTTAGAGAGGCAGAGTCTCTCAGAAGCAAAAATGGGCAGAGGTTCACTAGTATACAAAAAAATGCATCTAAAAATTGTGGAACGATTTCAGAAAAATTGTTCCTCAATGTAAAGTTTGAGGACTTTGAATATCCCACCATCTACAGTACATATCATCTAAAGATTCAGAGAATCTGCAGATATCCATGTGCGCAAAGGACAAGGCCAATGCTCAATATCAGATTCTCTTGATCTATGGGCCCTCAGACAGCAATGTAGTAAAAACTGGAAATCACTGCATGGGCTCAGGAACACTTCCAGAAATCATTGTCTATCAAGATAGTTGCAATCTACAAATGCAAGTAAAATCTGTGTCATGCAGAGAAGACGCAATATGTCAACACAATCCAGAAACCGTCTTCTCTGGGCCAAAACTCATTTAAAATACACTGAAGCAAAGTGGAAAACTGTTCTGTAGTTAAATGAATGAAAATTTTAAATCCTTTTTGAAAATCATGGAGGAAAAGAGGAACCATCCAGTTTGTTATCAGAACATAGTTCAAAAGCCTGCATCTCTGATGGGATGGGGATGCTTTAGTGCCTGGCGTGGGCAGGTTACACATCTAGAAAGGCACTATCAATGCTGAACAGTATATAGAGGTTTTAGAGCCTCTTATGCTCCCATCCAGACATCTCTTTCAGGAAAGGTCTTGCATATTTCAGTAAAACAATGCAAAATCACATACTATATCCATCACAATAACATGGCTTCACAGAAGAAGAGTCCGGGTACTGAACTGGTCTGTCTGCAGTCCAGACCTTTCACCAATGGAAAACATTTGGCACATTATAAAACGAAAAAACTGTCAAAGACCAAGGATTGTTGAGCAGCTAGAATCCTACATCAGACAAGAATGGGACAACATTCCCATATGTTAACAGACTGTTGTTAAAAGAAAAGAAGAGGGGATGCTACACAATGGTAGACACGGCTCTGGCCCAACTCTTTTGAGATGCGTTGTCATCAACTTCTACTGTAAATTAATTAATTTATTTCATGAAATGGTAAAATGTCTCAATTTCAACATCTGATATGTGTTCTATGTTTTATTGTGAATAAAATATGGTTCTATGAAGTTTGCTAATTAGTGCATTCTGTTTTTATTTACATTTATTTACTAAAAACGCATACATATTGTGGTAAGGTGAACAGTGCTGGAAGTAGTGTTTGTCCCACTCAGGTACCTCAGCTGGGTGAGACAACGGAAATCCAGAGAGTGGCTGTAGTCTCAGCAAGGCATAGTTTGCTGAGACACTTTTGTTTATCACTTTTTTGGACTGGCAGTTAGGCTTGGTAGTGGGAGCTGTCAGTCCACACCCTTCCGGAACAGGTTTTCCCTTTTACCTGAGGTGATCGCAGGTGAGGCCTGCTCTAATCAAAGAGGCATAAAGATCCTCCCAGTGTCTCAGTCTGAGAGAGTGTTGTGACACAGAGGCCTGGAGCAGAAGCTCTGTGTGTGGTCTCAGCTAGCCAGTCTGAGAGACCATAGGGCTTTGTGATAGCCCGAAGTTTGGAGACGCTGTGACGCCTGCGGGAAAGAAAAGGGTCACTAGGTCAGGGTTGGGAGGACGACTTAGACCACAATCCCCCAAAAGACACTGGTGTGGTAACCGGCTGTCAAAATAAATGCACCATCTGGACATTAAAGCCGTTGTCTGGCGAGGAGTTTGTGAGAATGACCCCCGAATAAAAGACGATCCCTTACAATATATATATATATATATATATATATATATATATATATATATATAATTTATACTTTGCACTACATTTATTAACCATTAGAGGACCTTGCGATTTTCCATTTTCCATTTTCGGTTTTTGTGTTTTGTTTATCACTCACTGCCCCCCTAGAGTCAAAAAATCTTTATTTTAAGTTTACATAGCCTTATAAGGGCTTATTTTTTGCGGGACAAGTTATACTTTCTAAGAGTGCCATGTATAGTTGAATATAAATGTAGTGGAAAGCGGGAAAATTCCAAATGCCGTGAAATTAGAAAAAAAATGCAATACTGCAATAGTTTTATGGGTTTTGCTTTCACTATGCGGTAAAATTGACCTGTTACCTTCACTCTCTAGGTCAGCACTATTACAACAATACCCCACTTGCGTTTTAATACTGAAAAAGAAAGAAAAACATTGAAAAAAAATTATTTTTTTTACGTCACTATATTCAGACCCCTATAACCTTTTTGTAGTTATTTGTACTGAGCTCTGTGATGGATCATTATTTGCAGGGCGATCTGTACTTTTCAGCTATACCATTTGGAAGTATGTTTTGATCACTTTTTGATAATTTTTTTAAAAAAAAAATTGGGGAGTTGAAGTGACAAAAAATGGCGAATTTTCAGTTTTTATTTTTTTTTTACGTTATGCCATTCACCGTATGGAATTAATATTGTTATATTTTAATAGTACAGCATTTTTGCACATATGTTGTATATTTTTTTTTATTGGCCATGTATTCTTATGATTTGAACTTTTATATTTTTTATATTTTTAAAAACTATTTTAACTTTTTTGTACTTTTTTTTAAAATCACCTTAGTTAACTATAACAGGCAATCATTAGATTGCCCATTGTGTTCTGTGACAGCCCATTGTGTTCTATATAGCCATCATTGAACACTTCATTTACAATATAACAATACAGTGCTGCCGAGTTCAGCTTCGTATTCTGATACAGTAATTTATGCAACTAAACAAACTCACAAATGATAGAGGTGAGACGAAGTAAGTCTCGCAATATTTGCTGGAACTTTGGACAGACCACCACGGCGGCCAAACTTTTTACAGTAGGACGGACCTGATATTCTTAACATAGTTTTTAAAAGAATTACAGCAATCCGCACCCGATTCACTCAACCCTATTGATGACCTATCCTGAGGATAGGTCATCAGTATCTACTTTCTGCATAACCTCTTTAAGATGTGACAATGTGCTGCAAAATGATACCACCAACCAATAGTTGATATACACTTACACTAGACAGTCTAAAGATGCACCAAATGTATCACCCTGAATCAGTCCCTGTGATACCCTGTGTGTCCCCATTCTCATGATCATTGGGGGTCCCAGTGATCAGACCACCACTAAGTCGTCCCATGGATAGTAGATAACCTGTAACAATACCCATTTATTGCTTGAGAACCTGATGCCCATGCAGAAGGAATAAATGTCACACAGGATCTAATACTTATACAGTTCTAATACTGGTGTGGGGGTTTGTAAAACAGGGTGCATTTCTTTAGTGGCCAAATTTGTATTTTTTACTTTTTCATTATTTTATTTAGTGCATTAATGTATTTTTTACAACTTACAATATTTATTTTTTTACTTCTTCATTTTACTCTGATGCTCTAGTTAGCAGGGAAAACATGAGCTTTCGGCTCTCTGCGTTCCCCATAAACAGGACATGAAGAAGAGTGATCTAATGATAATCAGTCCATTATGTCACCAATACTAATTCCAGGACACCACACTGTTCCACTGACTTGGCTGGTTGATTCAACAGTCACAACCTAATCCTTAGGGCTTATTTAGGGTGTAGAACGGATAGAACGAGGACTGTACAATGACTCATCAAAGTCAATGGGTAAATAAATTCCTGTGAGCGACTTTCTGCATGGACCATTACCCTTTATTGAAAAAATTGCAGTGTTCACCAACCAGGTCTGATTTTCCCCCAAGACTCATTCTCTCAAGTGAATGGATCTGTGAGAGAAATATACAGTCCCCGGAAGCCATCTATGTGCATTCCATTCAGAAACTTGTCCATGTTTACCATCCACAACAGGAATCGTCCTTCCATTTACATGCCAGTTCTATTCTCACCTCAGTAGATCCAGCACTTCTTGTCTGGGCAGGAATAATACTATACAGACATGACACAAATATGTCACCTGCTGAATTTGCAAACTGAACATTCATGCATCTATCTGCTCTCAACAAGTGTTATCCAGACATTGTGAAGAGTTTGAATCCATGGAAACAATTAAAGGTCAATAGCTTTCCTGAATTCTTTCAAATGCCCCAAAGGACATTATTAACAAAAATTTCAAGATCTTCTAATTGACTTCAGCAACAAAATGACCCCCTAGTGTCACCTCTATTTACCATAAGAAAGGGAACAAGAAATGCATATTATGTATAACCTTTCACTCAACCCTTCTTGTTTTCCCGTCATAATCTGGAAACATATTAGGCCCAGTTTACGCTATGGATTTATGCAAAGACAAAATCTGCTGGTTTCTGCTATAAGTTTTCATTTTGAATGCCGCAAGCCCACTTTCCATCGAATGGAGCTAAACTGCAAAGGACACCAGCCGCAAATTCCAGTGGCCTACGTCCAGACACAGCACCAAGCATGTCTGGTATCTTAAAAGGGAATCTGTCACCAGTGACCTCCCTGTCCAACTGTTTGCATCAGTTCCCAAGTTATGCTACTTTTCCTAATATGCAAATTAGGCTTTTGTGCAATGAGGGTGCCACTGTTTATCCCATTGCACACAAGATCCACTACTTTCTTTTGCCAGCCGTTCCCTGGCTACTTTGAGTGGCAGGGCCAGGCAGTGGCAAAACAGGAAAGGAGGGGTTGGCCTCAAAAAGGAGAGGAGCTTGAGTGCAATGAGTGCACTGGTGATGCCCTTGTTGCACCAAAAGCCTATCCTACATATTAAGAAGAAGCTTCACAAAAGAGATAGAGAGATCACTGATGACAAATTCTCTTTAAAATGATAAAAACCTGTACAATAAATGTACAACTTGTGGTTAGCACTAATGCCTTGCAGCTATGGAGACCTGGGTTCTAATTCAACCAAGGACAAGCTACATGAAATGTTCTGCCGTGTTTGCTTGACTTAATTTGGGTATACTGGTTTCCAGCCACACTGGCGACAGGGACGAGTATGAGTGATTCATCTCTGTACAGATCTGTGAAATGTGAAATCAAATATAAAGACAATTTACAATAAACTTACAACTCTTATAAGCACCTGAACGACAAGGGGGGAAATCGAAAAAAACAAATGCTTCCAAATAGGTTGGTCCTTACGGGGTTAACACGCTGTTGAACCTCATTTAGACTAAATTTTAGCTGGCCTGATCTCTTTTTAACAATTATAGATTGGGAAATTCAAAAGTGGCTTTTAGGAAGGTAAACACAACAGCGCCATAACCTTTGCCGGTCACCTGTATAGAAATATGTGACTGGTTTCTGTCTGATAGGCCATTCATCAACCATCTGGAGCTAGGTGTCATTCTTCTCCCTTGAGCAAATAAAGCTTGCAGATCGTAGATTTCTCACATATTCTCTATTTTCAGACCAGGAAATCTTTCACATTGAATCAACATCTGAATTTAATAAGCAAATTAGAGGATGAATGAGTTGCTAGCCAAGTAAGCAATCACTTCTAGGTTATGGGGAAATAGCAAAAAAACGTATGAGTATGATATATTAAAGACAATTTAGGATAAAGCATTGCCGAATGGTTGGCTGTACATGAATATTGCTTTAGATCTCAATCACATTTGTATATTATAATACTGAGACAAATGCTAATGTAAAATATGGATCACTGTGTTACATTTAGCTGTGTATTTACCCCGGCCAGCTATAACAGTAAAATCATCTGCTGAATGCTTTGTACTTGCTCCGAATACGACTCTAGACAACATTTAATAGTTCTAGTATTGGGATGTAAATAGTTAATGACACAGCTTTAGAATACATGCACGAGACCGAATTTATGATATGCGTTCAATTTTTATTTATTTTTTCGTTTCGGACGCAGACCCATTAATTTCGATGGGGCCGCAAAAAATACAGATAGCACACTGATGTCATCCATGTGTTGTCCACATCCGTGCAGGCATTCTGCAAATTATAGAACATATCCTATTCTTGTCCGTATTGCAGAGAAGAATAGGAATACTTTTCTATAATAAGGACTGAGGTAAATGCGGGATGCACATGGCCGTTATCAAAATCCATATGTGCATGAGGTCTAATTAATCTGGAGTACCCTAGTTTGTGCTTGAAATTGTGAGTAGTCCAATGTCTCCTGACATTCTGACACAGGAAAAACTATAGTCAGATGAGATCATACACCATTTTCCTGCTGACAGGTTCCCTTTGAATTCTGTAAGTCGCAAGATGGGTCTCAATGGATCGGATTTGATTTCCAGCACATCCAATAGGTGCTCAATCAGATTGAGGTCTGGGGAGTATGGAGCTCAAATCAGCACCTTCAACTCTTTGCCATGTTTCTCAACCACCTCTGAACAATTTTTCAGTGTGGCAGGGTGCATTGTACTGTTGGAAGAGGCAAAGGCCATTAGGGAATACCACTGAAATAATGTTTAGATACGTGTTACATACATGTCAAAGTAATATCTACACAAATGTTGAGAACCAAGGCTTAGCAGCAGAACATTGTCCCAAGAGATAGCCCAGGGTATCCTGGTGCTCTCTGTTCCCCTGGTAAGCAACACACATGCATCTGGCTATTCAGACCAAGCCATCTTCTTTCACAGCTCCATGATCCAGATCTGATTCTCACGTGCCCATTGTTGATGCTTTCAGCAGTGGACAGAGATTAGCATGGTCAGTCCCCTATAAATCAGATTCTTATGAAGTGTCCTATGATATTCTGAAACATTCAATGGAAATAACCCTTTTAGCTTCAGATACAAAGCATTCTGGAGGTCTTCAGACCTTTTCACTTTTTTTTACATTTTGTTATGTTGAGGCCTTGTCTTCCCCCAACAATCTGCACTCAGTACCCCAAAATGAGAAAGTAAAAATAGAATTTTAGATATTGTTAAAAATTAAAAAGAAAAGCATAAACATTTTACATATACGTATTCAGACCCTTTGTTATGACAGCTTTAATTTTTTAGATGTTTCTACACCTTGATTGGAGTCCACCTGTTGTAAGTTAAGTTGTTTGGGCATGATTTGGAAAGATACAGCCCTGTCTGTATAAGCTCTGAGAGCTCTGAGAAATAGAATTTTGTGGAGGCACAGATCTAGAGAAGGGTACAAAAAATTTCTCCTTCACTGAAAGTTCTCAGGAGTACAGTGGGCTCCCCAATTCTTAAATGGAAGAAGTTTGGAACAACCCAGAAGGACCTTGGTAAGACCTTGGTAAGAGAGGTGACGAAGAACCCAATGGTGACCTTGGCTGGGCTCCAAAGATCCTGTTTGTAGATGGGAGGTATACTTTCAGAAGGTCAATCATCACTGCAATACTCCACCAATCTTGGCTTTATGACAGAGTAGCTAGAAATCTCTCCTGAGTAAAAGACAAACGAAAGCCCACCTGGAGTTTGCAAAAACTGGATGACACTGTAATTGGGGAATCTGTGGATGACAAATATGTGTCATCCACAGATTCTCCCCATAACAGGGTTCATTTAGTGAATGACCACCCAAATTGTGGTGACTCAATACATGGGAGTTGCATCTGCAGAGCTTTTGTATAATGCAATCCCACACTGTAGTGTCCCCCACACTGCCCCCCACACAGTATTGTCCACCACACTGCCCCCCACACAGTAATGTCCGCCACACTGCCCCCCACACAGTAATGTCTGCCACACTGCCCCCCACAATAATGTCCGCCACACTGCCTCCCACACAGTAATGTCCCCCACACCCCCCTCAACCACACAGCAGTGCCCCCACATAGTAATTTGTCATGCTCTCCCCCTCCTGTCATTCTCCCCCATCTTTTCATGCTCTTTATACCCCCCCATGTTGTCATGCTCTTTCTTCTCCCCCCCCCAAGTTGTCATGCTTTCTGCCCCCATGTTGTCATGCTCTTTCTGCCCCCCATGTTGTCATGCTCTTTCTTCTCCCCCCATGTTGTCATGCCTTCTGCCCCCCCATGTTGTCATGCTCCTTCTTCTCCCCCTCCTCTCCTCCTACCTCTGCTGTAGCGTGGCCGAGGTCTGCATGGTCTGCGCCTCCACGGGTACAGGAGGAGGAGCTTTTGTCTCCTGTACCGAGCCGACTGACTTGAAGTGCAAACTGTGTGCGCACTTCCTGTCAGTCCGGCCGGATACAGGAGACCGATGCTCTCTGTACCTGCGGACCGGACAGAGCTCGGTCACGCTACAATCAAGGAATGACAGGAGGGAGCGCTGAGCGGTTCCCCCCTGTCAGTCCCTCTCCTTCTGGCCGGCCCCTGCCTGCGCCCTGAGGCTGGAGCCTCCCCAACCTCTGTGTCGGCCCGGCCCTGCCAGACACTACTAGATATTGCCCAATACCATCCCTTCAAGGAAGCATGGTGGTGGCAGCAACATGCTGTGTGGGTGTTTTTCAGCAGCTGGGACAGGGAGACTATGGGAGGTTATGATTGAGGAAAAATGGAGCAAAGAACAGAATTTTTTTTAATGAAAATCTGATCTAGAGTGCTCTAAACCTCAGACTGAGTCAAATGTTCACCTTCCAACAAGACAATGACCCTAAGCACACAGCCAAGACAACACACGAGTATCTTAGGGACAAGTCTGTAAATGTCATTGAGTGGCTCAGCCAGAGTACTGACTTGAACCCAATCGAACATCTCTGGAGAGACCTAAA
Source organism: Bufotes viridis (assembly GCA_033119425.1). NCBI lineage: Eukaryota > Metazoa > Chordata > Amphibia > Anura > Bufonidae > Bufotes > Bufotes viridis. Next base: position 321,693,836 of record CM065589.1, read on the forward strand.
AATGGCTGTCCACCAACAGACCCTGTCCAATCTGTCAGCTTTAGAGAATCTGCAGAGAAAAATTTCTGAAAATCCCCAAATTCAGGTGTGCAGTACTGGAGGCTACAATCACTGCCAAAGGTGCTTCAACTAAGTTCTGAGTAAAGGGTCTGAATACTTATGTTAATGCAATATTCTACTTTTTCCTTTTCAATAAATTAGCCAAGTTTTTGAACATTCTGTTTTCACTTTCTCATTATGAGGTATTGAGTGCAGAATGGAGGGGAAAAACGTGAATTCTTGTTTATTTTAGCACAAGCCGCAACATAAAATGTAAACGGGTCCTAAACTGACTAGCAGATCGTGATTACACAGCACTATCTGCTGCTGGCAAGCAATGATTTTTAAGCCTGCTTAAAAATGTGGATTTCCTGAACGAGCGTTTGCTCATTCATCTGGTAATCAGCGGCAGTATTACACTGCCAGATCATCGCTAACGAACATTCCTATAAACGCTCATTAGCGATGATCTGACAGACTATTGGTCAGTCTAATACAGCCTTTAGGGAGACCACAGGCCAGGGAATGATGAAGCTGATACGTCACCATTGTATTCTACTGTCTTCGAGACATGCCACAGCCCTCATTTTGCCCGCGGGACAGTGGGCAAATCCAGGACTGTCTCCTCTCTTTAGTATCTGTGGCATGTTCGGAATTCAGCTCTGATGTTCTCTGTTATCTATTACAAGAATTCTGCCATGTCTGAACTCACCGTTAGAATGAAGAATAATAGTTATACCTATCCACAGTAACAAGTGGAGCAACAATTTTTCCAATACAGATTTTGCTACATTGGAAAATTAGTGTGTGGAAAATCCATCACATGTCCTAAAACAGTTTCCACAATGTGTAATTGCTGTTGTCAAAACTCCATTCCCATTTATTGTACTGTTGTGGATTTTCATGAAAAATTGCTTTACCATTTAGGCCTCATGCACATGATCATATGATCATAATCTTAGCACATGTCCAATCTGCATGTTTTGTGCATCGCACATGGGCCCATTAATTTCTATGGGTCCACAAAAAAATATGGACAGCACACGGATGTCATCCGTATAATGTCTGCATCCATATAGATATTCTGTATTTATAGAACATGTGTTATTCTTAATGGACAGTTATGTTGAAGGGAGTGAGAAAATTGCGGCATGCATATGGACAGTATCCATATTTTGTGGATCTGCAGTTTGCAGACCGCAAAATGGTCATGGTCACGTGCATGAGACGTTAGTGTCTAATTTCACTGAAAAGATAAGGTAGAAATCTAGAATTCAAGATAAAAATTTGGGATTCTAGATTTGTACCTTATCTATTCAGATATCTAGAATCCAAGATGAAAATGTAAGGAAGATTTCATCCACACTGTGTAATTTCCGGCACCAGCATACTGCAGCTCAGCTTCAATGGCGAATTATAATAGGGGCGTTCTGGTCGGCAGCCCCGACATTGCTGCGGGGCCCAACGCTGACCCAAACGCCCACATACTGTGGAGGTGGAGGGGCACGGGAGTGCATAGTTTCCGACCCCAGCTGCTAGCCGAAAAGGTTGTGCAGGTGTGTGGGGTGTCAGATCCCCACTGATCTCACATTGGTTACTATGCAGAGGATAGATTATCAATATATAAGTTCTGAAAACTCCCTTTAAACATAATATCTTATTAGAGTTGTTTTTTTGTTTTTTTAAGAAGATGCAAACTGATGTCTCTTCTGGAAGCTAAAAGGGATATTTGTGATCTCTAGTAGCAGATGTTAGGAGACTGATTACTTGGGCTCATACAGGGTACAAATATCCATTGATTTATATTTTCTGACAGATGAAATATAACTAATATATCATATTGGTTCATCGCTAAGCATTCTATAGAAGACTGCACAGGTCAGTCGCTTAGCTAGGGCAGATTAAGATGTTCTCTGCTGCCATCTTGTGGTGGTGAAAGAATAAGACTATGAATACCAAAAAGTTTTGGAAAGGTGAAGCTTTCTTATTACACAGGAGGAGCTTAGTTAAAGGGGTTTTCCATGATTATTTAACTGATGACGAACACCTGGGAACCCCGCCGATCAATCTGTTTGCAATAGAGCCAGCACTCACAGTAGCTCCGCGGCCTTATCCAACTTTGCCAAGGCCATGTGACGTAATGTTCATCGATCACATGGCCTAGGCACAGCTCAGCCCCATTGAAGTAAATGAGCTGTGATACTAAGCACAGATGCTATCAAATGGATGACGCTGTGCTTGGTGAGCAGAGAGAAGGCTTTGGCGATACTGCGGGCGCTGGTGCCTTCTCAAACCACTGATGGGCAGGCAGGGCTGGGACAAGGTCCACCACCAACAGTGGCTGAGCTGCCCAAGTGCGCCCCCCCCCCCCCCCACCAACTTGTGGAGTCTTTACTAAATACTGTTGTAATCACACATAAATATGCACAGTTTAATGTATCAATTAATGACGCACTGTTATGGAGGATCTGTGGATGACATTGTTATGGGGGGGATCTATGGTTGACACTGTTATGGGGGATCTGTGGATGACACTGTTATGGGGGGATCTATGGTTGACACTGTTATGGGGGATCTGTGGATGACACTGTTATGTGGCGGATCTATGGATGAAACTGTTATGGGGGATCTATGGATGACACTGTTATGGGGTAATCTGTGGATGACACTGTTATGGGGGATCTGTGGATGACACTGTTATGGGGGATCTGTGGATGACACTGTTATGGGGCGGATCTATGGATGAAACTGTTATGGGGGGGATCTATGGATGACACTGTTATGGGGTAATCTGTGGATGACACTGTTATGGGGGATCTGTGGATGACACTGTTATGAAGGATCTGTGGATGACAATGCTATGGGGATCTGTGGATGACACACTTATGGGGGATCTGTGGACGACACTGTTATGGGGGATCTGTGGACGACATTGTTATGGGAGATCTGTGGATGACACTGTTATGAAGGATCTGTGGATGACAATGCTATGGGGATCTGTGGATGACACACTTATGGGGGATCTGTGGACGACACTGTTATGGGGGATCTATGGATGACACTGTTATGGGGGGATCTGTGGATGGCATTGTTATGGAGGATCTGTGGATAGTACAATGTTATGGGGGATCTGTGGATGACATTGTTATGGGGGGATCTATGGTTGACACTGTTATGGGGCGGATCTATGGATGAAACTGTTATGGGGGGGATCTATGGATGACACTGTTATGGGGTAATCTGTGGATGACACTGTTATGGGGGATCTGTGGATCACAATGTTATGAAGGATCTGTGGATGACAATGCTATGGGGATCTGTGGATGACACACTTATGGGGATCTGTGGACGACACTGTTATGGGAGATCTATGGATGACAGTGTTATGGGGGATCTATGGATGACAGTTTTATGGGGGGATCTATGGATGACACTGTTATGGAGGATCTTTGGATAGCACAATGTTATGGGGGGTCTGTGGATTGCACTGTTATGGGGGGATCTGTGGATTGCACAATGTTATGGGGGATCTGTGGATGACAGTGTTATGGGGGATCTGTGGATGACAATGTTATGGGAGATCTGTGGATGACCCACTGTTATGGGGGATCTGTGGATGACAGTGCTATGGGGGATCTGTGGATGACACTGTTATGGGGGATCTGTGGATGACACACTGTTATGGGGGATCTGTGGATGACGCATTGTTATGGGGGGATCTGTGGATGGCACTGTTATGGATTGTGACTCACAATGGATATTGGGGGCCAGAAAATTACAAGGAAGGCGGGGGTGGGGGATGATTGATAACATACATATCTAAATGGCTGGGGGGGTGAGGGCTTGACTTGAGCCATCTACTGATCAGAGCATTAGAATAGCAGGAATAAATAACATCTAAATGTCTGGTGGGGTAGATGGGGGTAGGACAAGGGCTGATGGGGGAAGTAGGACTGGGTTAGATAATCTATACTGACATACATATGACACACACATATATACTGGCATATATATGACAACACATATATACTAACATACATATGACACACACATATATACTGACATACATATGACACAGACACATATATACTGACATACATATGACACACATATATACTAACATACATATGACACACACATATATACTGACATACATATGACACACACATACATACTGACATACATATGACACACATATATACATATGACACACACATATATACTGACATACATATGACACACACATACATACTGACATACATATGACACACACATATATACTGACATACAATTGACACACATATATACATATGACGCACACATATATACAGACATACATATGACACACACATACATACTGACATACATATGACACACACATACATACTGACATACATATGACACACACACATACTGACATACATATGACACACACATACATACTGACATACATATGACACACACATACATACTGACATACATATGACACACACATACATACTGACATACATATGACACAGACACATATATACTGACATACATATGACACACACATACATACTGACATACATATGACACACACATATATACAGACACATACATATGACACACACATATATACTGACATACATATGACACACACACACATACTGACATACATATGACATACACATATATACTGACATACATATGACACACACATATATACTGACATACATATGACACAAACATATATACTGACATACATATGACACACACATATATACAGACATACATATGACACACACATATATACTGACATACATATGACACACACATATATACTGACATACATATGACACAGACACACATACTGACATACATATGACACACACATACATACTGACATACATATGACACACACATACATACTGACATACATATGACACACACACACATACTGACATACATATGACACACACATATATACTGACATACATATGACACACAAATACATACTGACATACATATGACACACACATACATACTGACATACATATGACACACACATACATACTGACATACATATGACACACACACACACATACTGACATACATATGACACACACATATATACTGACATACATATGACACACACATACATACTGACATACATATGACACACACATACATACTGACATACATATGACACACACATATATACTGACATACATATGACAACACATATATACTGACATACATATGACACACACATACATACTGACATACATATGACACACACATACATACTGACATACATATGACACACACATATATACTGACATACATATGACACACACATATATACTGACATACATATGACACACACATATATACAGACATACATATGACACAGACACATATATACTGACATACATATGACACACACATATATACTGACATACATATGACACACACACACATACTGACATACATATGACACACATACATATATACTGACATACATATGACACACACATATATACTGACATACATATGACACACACACACATACTGACATACATATGACACACATACATATATACTGACATACATATGACACACACATATATACAGACATACATATGACACACACATATATACTGACATACATATGACACACACATATATACTGACATACATATGACACACACACATATATACTGACATACATATGACACACACACACATACTGACATACATATGACACAGACACATATATACTGACATACATATGACACACACACACATACTGACATACATATGACACACATACATATATACTGACATACATATGACACACACATATATACTGACATACATATGACACACACACATATATACTGACATACATATGACACACACATATATACTGACATACATATGACACACACACACATACTGACATACATATGACACACATACATATATACTGACATACATATGACACACACTGACATACATATGACACACACATATATACTGACATACATATGACACACACATATATACAGACATACAAATGACACACACTGACATACATATGACACACATACATACATATATACAGACATACATATGACACACATACATATATACACACATACATATGACACACATACATAAAAACACACAATATGCACATTACATTACTGCCATTCCATTCCCTTTAACCCCTTACATTTTCTGCACATACAGTCTCTGGTGACTTGGAGGGAGAGGCAGGATGCAGAGTATTCCTCCTTCTCCTCCTTCTCTGTCCCGACGCTGCTCTTCTCTCTGTGCTGGGGGAGGGGGTTGTGAATCTCTGGTGCACACACAGGCAGGAAGTCAGGGGCTGGGGAAGGTACGGAGCTGCAGCACACTGCACTAGACTGAGGGAGGGAGGAAGAACACCACTAGGGGGCGCAGGACCGGCTGTTACATCAGCAGAGCGCAGAAATGGATGCTCTGCTGCTAATACAGCTACACGGCAGCAGCAGGGACTTGGTGAGAGTGGCCTGTGCCTGCGCCCTGAGGCTTGAGCGCCCTGAGGCTGGAGCCTCCTCAGCCTCTGTGTCGGCCCGGCCCTGTGGGCAGGGGTCCCGGGTGTCTTACCCCCACTATCAGATACTGTTGACCTATCAGAAGGATAGGTCATCAGTATTGTTAAGTGAATAGAAGTATCCGAAGTGGACTTCGATGTGCATTTCAGGAAAACTTTGATTTGCCACAAAGCAGAATTAACTAATCAATTTTCCCTGAAATGGCAGTAAAAAAAAAACATACTCACCATCTTGATTGAAGATAACGCGTGAAATCTCATGTGCCGTGACTTATGATGTCACAATTTTTTTTATCGGCTTAACCCCTGAAAGCCCTCACTATTATTCTCAGATGCCACGATCAGCGGTGAATTCGGCATCTGGGGCATTCAATGATGGGGGAAGGGAGGGGAGGGTGGCGCAATCCTAGTTCCCAGTCATTGTGCCCGCTACTTACAAAGAAATGGGCTTTTTAAGTAGTTTGTCACAAAGTGAATTTCTTTGTAAAATTCAGCGAAGTAGCCAAATCGAATTTTTCAAAACTTCACTCATCTCTAGTCATCAATAAAAAAAGATCCTGGAAAACCCCTTTAACCCCTTAAAGACACGGCCATATTACACCTTAAGGACCAGGCCATTTTTTGCAAATCTAACCAGTGTCACTTTATGGCACTTAACAGCAGGGCTCAGAAGGAAAGGAACGCCATATGGTTTTTGGAAGGCAGATTTTACTGGACTGGTTTTTGGACACCATGGGCCAGATTTATCATTACTTTTGCAGTTCACTCCACTTTCAAAGAAGGCGTATGTGTATTTGAGTCAAGTCAAATTTATCATGGGCTCTTTCAGAGGTTGATAAATCTGGTGTATTTCTGGTTCCTAGTTGTATTTTGGCTTTGTCTTTGGAAAAGTCGCCATTTAAAAAAAGTGATTTTGTCAAACATAAGCATGGTCATGAGTGGAGTGAGTTTGCGCAATTTTTTGCGACTTTTTTGCGACTATTTAAAAAGTCGCAATAATAAATCTGTCTTGCAAGTGATTTACATACGACAAAACGCCCATAAACTTGGTTTTGGAGTGAGTGGCGTAAGTCTCCAAAAAGTCGCAAAAAATTGCGCAATTTGGCTTTTTGCGCAATTTTTTGCGACTTTTCAACTCCAGAAAAGTGACTTAGGCTAATGATAAATCTGGCCCCATGTCCCTGATGCAACCCTAGAATAGAAACTCCAAAAAAGTGACCCCATTTTGGAAACTACTGGATAAGGCCCCATTCAGACATCCATAGTGTGTTGCGGATCCGCAACACACCATGCCGGCACTCCGCATAGAGATGCCTATTCTTGTCCGCAGGTTGATAGTGTGCTCTCCGCATCACGTCTGGCCCCATTCACAATGAATGGGTCCACATCCATTCCGCAGAATTGCGGAATGGATGCAGACAAAATCGCGGACGTGGGTGGCAGTTTTGTTGGTAATATTTTAGGGTAAAAATGATTTTTGGTTGCTCTATATTACACTTTTTTTGAGGAAAGGTTTACTAAAAATAGAAATTCTGAAATTTCACCTCCATTTGCCAATAACTCTTGTGGAACACCCAAAGGGTTAACAAAGTTTGTAAAATCAGTTTTGCATACCTTGATGGGTGTAGTTTCTTAGATGGAGTAATTTTTATGGAGTTTCTACTCTAGGTGTACGCCGGTGGGAGGGGGGGGCGGGGGGGTTTCAAATGGGACATGGTGTCAAAAAACCAGTCCAGCAAAATCTGCCTTCCAAAAACCATATGGCGTTCCCTTCCTTCTACACCCGTCCGTGTGCCCGTACAGTAGTTTACGACCACATATGGGGTGTTTCTGTAAACTACAGAATCAGGGCAATAAATATTGAGGTTTTTTTGGCTGTTAACCCTTGCTTTGTTACTGGAAAAATGGATTAAAATGGAAAATTTGAAAAAAAAATAGCTGTTTTGGGATTATTTTAATTTTTTGTTATTTACATAGATGATCTGACAGGTTAGATCATGTGCTATTTCTATAGAGCAGGTTGTTACGGACGCGACAATACCAAATATGACTACTTTTTGTAAATTTTTGTTTCAGTTTTACATAATAAAGCATTTTTGAAAAAAAAAGATTTTTTAATGTCTCCATTCTGAAAGCCATATTTTTTTGGGGGGCGACAGTGTTATGTAGGGAATAATTTTTTGCGGATGAGATGGCGGTTTGATTGGAACTATATTGGGGTGCATATGACATTTTGGTCAGTTGCTATTTACACTTTTTATGATGCAAGATGACAAAAATGGCTTTTGACACCGTATTTATATAATTTTTTTTGCTGTGTTCATCTGAGGGGTTAATTCATGTGTTATTTTTATAGAGCAGGTTGTTACGGACGCGGCGATACATAAAATATGTATACTTTTTATTTATTTATTTAAGTTTTACACTATAATATCATTTTTGAAACAAAAAGAAATTCATGTTTTAATGTCTCCATAGTCTGAGAGCCATATATTTTTTATTTTTTTGGGCTATTGTCCTATGTAGGGTATCATTTTTTGCGGGATGAGATGACGGATTGATTGGCACTATTTTGGGGTTCATATAAATTTTTGATCGCTTGTTTTTTTTACACTGTTTTTATTTAATTTTTTTTACGGAAATTACCAGAGGGGTTAGATCATGGGATATTTTTATAGAGCAGTTTTTTACGGACACGGCGATACATAATATGTATACTTTTTTTTATTTATTTTACTTTAACACAATAACAGCATTTTAGAAAAAAATAATCATGTTTTATTGTCTGCATAGTCTGAGAGCCATATTTTTTTATTTTTTTGGGGAGATTGTCCCATGTAGGGGCCCATTTTTTGCTGGATGAGATGGTGGTTTGATTGATACTTTTTGGGAGGCATACGCCTTTTTGATCGCTTGCTATTACACTTTTTGTGATATAAGGTGACAAAAAATGTATTTTTTTACACCTTTTTTTTATGGTGTTCACCTGAGAGGTTAGGTCATGTGATATTTTTATAGAGCAGGTTTTTACAGATGCGGCGATACCTAATATGTGTAGTGTATTTTATTTTATTTTTTTTAATATTGTGATAAATGTGTTTTTTTTACATTTTTTTGACCCGGACCCACTTGGTTCTTGAAGATCCAGTGGGCCTGAGGTCTATATAATACAGTACAGTACACTAAATAGTGTACTGTACTGTATTTTTTACTTTAGACTTAGTCTGATCAGACTTCTGCCTTTATCAGAAGTCAGATCAGACTTACATTACCATAGTAAGCCTCTGAAAGCGTCCTGCTGCCATGGTAACCATCACCCACTGCCAGAACAGAGCAGCCCCCGACAGGAGAGGGAGGGAGCTCCCTCCCTGTTAACCTCTTCCATACAACAGGACCACGGTTTGGAAGGGGTTAAACATGCTGACACTCTGCTAAAACCACTAGACCACCATGGATTTTTAGAGCGGAGGTGGGGGGGGATCGCGATCTCGCCTGCCTCACCGCCCGCCTCCCGCAACCCCCCCCCCCCCAAAAAAAAATAAAAATAAACTGCAACTTTTAAGTTATATTTCATGTATGCGATTTTCTTCAGGACATAAAGGCGTACCCATACGTCCTATGTCCTTAAGGGGTTAAACTGAGCAGCACACTGTAAATCCTTTCCCAATTTGTTTGTTAGGTAGGCTATTTGTCCTTTAACACAGATTTAGGCTAAGTTCCCAGAAGCATAATGCCTCATTCACATGTCAGTCTTTTGGTCAGTGATTGTGAGCCAGAACCAGGATTGGAGCCTCCACAGACATAAGGTATAACCCTGGGTTCAGACCTGAGCGTTCTTGAAACGCGCGTTTTACACGCGTTTTTGTCGCGCGTATTACAGCGCGTTTTTGTCGCGCGTATTACAGCGCGTTTTTGCAAATAGGAGACGCGCGTCCTTGTGATTGACTACTGTGGTGTCAATCACAATACGCGCGACAAACGCCCCAAAAAACTTGTACTTGTACTTGTTTATGCGTAGGGCGTTTTACAGCGTGTTCGTACGCGCTGTAAAACGCTCAGGTGAGAACCTCGCCCATAGGGAAACATGGGTTTTCGCCTGTTGAGCGTTTTACAGCACGTAGGAACGCTCTGTAAAACGCGCAAGTGTGAACTTAGGGTCAGGGAAAGATCTGCTCCTGTTCTGTGTTTAGAGCCGCACCTGATTTTGGCTCCAAATCAATGATGGAAATCACTGACCGAACACTGGGGGAGAGTTATCAAAACTGATTGGTTGCTATGGGTAACTAAGCCATTTTTGCTTTCCACCAGTTTTGATAAATCTCCTGCACTGACTGTGTGAATAAGGTATAAGGGTTCTTTCAAACGAGCGGATCCCGTGCGGGTAATCCGCTGCGTGAAAGAGAGCCAAGCCCGGTTCTGGACAGCAGACCTGTGACCTTTTTACTACAAAATCACAGTGAGATAAAGTTGTCGGCTTGGCTCTCTTTCACGCAGAGGATTACCCGCATGGGATCTGCTCGTCTGAAAGAGCCCTAACTCTGGCGAAATTCTATGTATCACGGATGACCACAGGTCTGATGATTCAGATAAGGTTGGGGCTACATGGTAATCTTGGCTACAACAGCTGTCTCATGACCAAGGATCACTGGCATAGAAATTAATGGGGTCGCAGAGCAGATAACAAGCTGCCACAACCACAGCCCAGAATAGCAAAAAGAATCCAACACGACAGGATATTTCATTCATTTCTAAGGCTGCACTGTGACAAAGAGATCCTTGGTCATGCAACAACTGTTGCAGCCAAGATTGCCATGCAGCTCCAGCCTTACTCTATCATAGGTTGTCATGATGCTCTTAGGGGCACATTTATTAAGACCTGCGTTTTAGATGCCGGTCTTAATAAAGGCCCATAGCTGGCGGTTGTAAATAGCTTCAGCGCATCTAACGCCAGTTCTAAATGTAAGACTGCTTTTTAGCGGTCTTACATTTGGACCATTTTCTACACCTAAAACAGGAGTAGAAAATGATAAATAAGAATGGCCTGCCGGCCGCCCCCTTCCCCGCCCGCATCATGCCCACAATTTAAGACCTGGTGGGAGCGGGGGAAAATCACACATAGCAGCGCAACTAACACGCCATCTGCGCCTGCAATACACCTAATTTAGTTGTATTTCAGATTAGTAAATGACCCACTCAGTTTGCATGATCAGATAAGGTTGGAACTTGCAGCCATGGTTTATACTCAGAACAAATTATATCAGATTGGTGTAAAGGAAAACTGGTTTAATTGCCCATAGCAACCAAACAGATTCCACCTTATATTTTCTAAAGGAGTTCTGAAAAATGAAAGGTGGAATCTGATTGGTTGCTATGGGCAACTAAGTCAGTTGTATTTTATACCAGTTTTGATAAATCTACCCCACTGTGCTTTTCATAGTGGTTTGTCTGATTCACTTTTGCCACCCCTAAGATCATATCTTTCAATTATCGGGGCAAAATTACATTGGGAGGGGACAGAAGGACTAATATTAGGACTGTATTAATAGCAAAGGAAATATGTTTTATGTCGCACAGGGTAGCTTCAGAGTTAGGCCTCATGCACACAACTGTGTCCGTTTTGCTGTCCGCAAATTTCAGATCCGCAAAACGGCCGCGTGTGTTCCACATTTTGTGGAACGGAACGTCCGGCCCTCAATAGAGCAGTCCTATCCTTGTCCATGATACGGACAAGAATAGGACATCTTCTATGTTTTTTACATGAATGGGTCTGCATTCGACCCGCAAAAAAAATGGGACCCAAAACACGTGTGCATGAGACCTAATACTGTGGAAAGCTGGCTAGTTATTCTGTTTGTACCTGTACTTTTTCTTCTTTTTTTTAACTGAACCTGAATTTTTGGCTAGTTAACCAATTTTTTTTTAGAAAATTTGTGGGAAAAGTACTTTTAATTGTTTTCTTATGTAGTTAACCGTATACTTTTGGTTTTGGAAACAAACAATCTATACCAAGAAAATCAGTGAAATTCAGCTCTGCGCTTTACAGCAGGCTGTAATTCAGGATCACTAAACTATAAGAAATGCAATTACTCAAATTTTTATGAATATAACTATAAAATGTTATTAACCCTTAGAGGACCTGGCCCTTGTTTTTCCCTGCCCGTCTTCCCAGAGTCATAACTTTTTAATTTTTCCATTCACATACCCTTATGAGGGCTTATTTTTTGAAGGACAAATTGTAGTTTCTAATGGCACCATTTACAGTTGCATATAATGTAGTGGGAAGAGGGAAAACAAATTCCAAATGGGGTGAAATAGGAAAAAACCACCACAGTTTTTTTTAACAGCATTTGCTATACGGTAAAATTTAACTGTTACCTTCATTCTCTGGGTCAGTACGATTACAACAATGCCACACTTGTATAGTTTATCTTGCGTTTTAATACTGGGGGAAAAAAATGTAAATCTTGAAAAAAAAAAAAATTTTCATCACCATATGACCCTTATAACTTTTTTCTTGTTATGTGTACAGAGTTTTTTTTGCGGGGCGATCTGTACTTTTCAGTAATACCATTTTGAAAAGTGACCTTTTGATAATTTTTATAAAATTGGGGGCAGGTGAAGTGACAAAAAATGGTGAATTGGCCGTTTGTTTTTTCCATTACACCATTCACTGTATGGGATTAATATTGTTATATTTTAATAGTAAGAGTAATTTTTTTTATTGGTTAAGTATTTTGATTTTGGAGAAAGGGGGGATGATTTGAACTGATTTGAAATGTATTTATTTAATTTTTTATATTTAAAAAAACTTTTTTTCATTTTTTTTTTCACCCTGGGTGACTATAACTGGCAACCATTAGATTGCCCATTGTGTTTGATGGCTAGCAATATAACAATACAGTGCTGCCACCTAGTGGCCTAATATGTAAAAGATGTGGCTGAAGAAGTCAGCCAGACTCAGAAAGCAGCATCTGTAAAAGGTGACTTGGACACGTTTATTAAAAAAGGAGCAGGAGCAATATCTGCCTCATCAGTAAAACTGTTGCTATCACAGGACCTATTATGCCAGTGTGTCGATTGTGACATGCAGCACAGTAATATTGAAGTAACCTCTGCAAACCCTGCATTACCTATCTCATGTTCTTTTTTACTAAAATCTTTAGCAAAGGCATTAGAGCCTTTGACTTGAGTGATATTACACAAGACATGTAGCAAATTGGAGCTCGAGTAGAAATTATTGAAACCACACAGCTATTTGTGAACACACAGGGGTCAAGAGTCGCTTCAAGTCTTGTCAAAATATACCTTAATTCTGCTTTTGACTAACTGAAAGATAAAGAGAACAGAAGTCGCAGGAACAACCTGCGTATTTGTGGACTGGCTGAATCTGTCCTGACAGAATCTATAATGGACACTGTGAAATGCCTTTTCATGTCTTTTTGGGGGAGGATTATCTGGAGCAGATCATAATTGAAAGAACCCTTTAAGCCCTCCATGCCAAACCCAAACCGACAGAACCGAGTCAAAGAGACGTTACAACAATGTGCAAGACACAGAAATAGCATCTCTTTTGAGGGTAACAACATCTCTCTCATCCAAGATCTTTCACCTCTGATCCTCAATAAATAGGGATCACTTAACATATTTTCTTAGAGAAAGAAAGATTTCCTACAAGTGCCTTTTTCCATTCGGTCTCACTACAGTTGTTGAAGGAAAGACATTTGTGATCCGAGAACATGTGGACTTAACTGCACTGCTAGAAGCATTGGATGCTTCTCACTTTCGCATACCAGACTGGGCTATTAGCTAGGGTCTTCTAACAGTGCCATCTGTTGGTCCGCCTACTCTGTGGGAAACGGCTGATCACACCAATAAAGCAAAACGGAAGATGGAGAAAACCTACTCCAAAACGTCTGCTTTCAGACACCACATGAACTTCCATCTTGAATATGTTTAACAACAAGATGATATCCTTTGGATGGAGGTTCTAGATTGTTATGCCTTTATTGGGTTTCTATTTTATCAGATGTTGTTACAGCTATTGTTATTTTTCTTTTCTTACTTTTTATTCCATACTTGGCTAGGGTAATGGTAATTGTAATGATTACCGTGTTTCGTGTTCCACTTTTCATTGCTACATATGTCACATATTGGATTATTGTTAGGGTGCTTTTTCATGTTGGCCCATGGTTTTTCTTTTTACTACTGTCTCCTAAAGGAGTACTTACAGATTCCTCCCTTCCCTATCCTCCTTTCCTCCACCATCTTTTCGATCAGAGAGCGTTACCAGGTCTTTGGCTATAGCCATGAGATTAGTTTTCCTTTTAACATATATCTGAGTTCAAAGATATGTCTTGAGAAGCCAAATAATATTTTTAAGGACCGA
The DNA here is from genome assembly GCA_033119425.1 of Bufotes viridis. Classification (NCBI taxonomy): domain Eukaryota; kingdom Metazoa; phylum Chordata; class Amphibia; order Anura; family Bufonidae; genus Bufotes; species Bufotes viridis. The sequence goes on from CM065589.1 coordinate 321,708,844, forward strand.
TAAAATCTCTATTGCGCTTTTGCAAGAGACGCACTTTAAGCGAAACAAAATCCCAGTCCTACCACATAAATACTTTCCCAATTTGTTCCACAGCACATATTCTACTGCCTCTAGAGATGTCAGTGAGGCCATTATTGCTAAACTTTCCATTTCCACCTTCTCACCAAGCAAAAAGACCCTGAGGGCAGTTTTACGGGTGTAATTCCCAGCCGTATAGCCAAATCTTAATTTCTGAATAATAACAAAAAAAAATGGAGTTAGGAAAGTGGGCAACCTTGCCTGCTGCCATTACTAATGTCAAAGGCAGCCGACACTCTAGCAGAAGGGGATAAGTATAAAGAAAAAATAGCCTAAAAAATAAAAAGGGACTGGCCAAGGTTTTTAGTACTTTTTCCATATAGAGCCAATTAACTAAGTCAAATGCCTTCTGGGCATCTGTACCAAGAAGGACCAAGGAGATGTTCGTTTATATCGTCAAATGAATCACACATGAAGTTTTATCCTTTCCTTCTCTATGAGGAACAAAGCCACATTGTTCAGGGCCTACAAGAGAGGGAAGCAAAGGGGACAAACAGGAGGCCAATAGTTTAGTCCACTATTTTAATCACAGTTGAGCAAAAAATAGGTCTGTAGCTACCGCATAATTGTGGATCTTTCCCTTCCTTCCGAAGTATAGTAATATGGGCTTCTAACGATTGTTTGTAAAGGTTACCGCCATTTAAGAAAGAGTACATAAATGAGTAGGGAAGAAGCAAAGTCTTAAATTTCTTATAATAAATAGTCCATTAGTGCCTAGGATTTTACCATTTGGGATAGAGTAAACAACTCGGGAGACCTCGTCTTGAGGAAATGGGCATATTCATTTAGCTTGGTCAGCAGATATAAGGGAAGGTGAATTGAGGAGAGAAATCATCTATAAGGGCACTGTGGTCAGGTGGGGTGTATTGCGGGTCTAAAAGGCATTGATTATATAGGTTGAATATGCCTGAAACTTCTCGGCTATTAGATCCGTAGCGGACACGACAGCTCCATCTTTCTTTGCTGTTTTTTAAGATTAGACATACGTTTAGTCCCTTTATCTCAATAGGCATAAAACTTATATGTAGGAGTTTGGAGTGTTTTCGCTGCCTTAATGTTCAACAAATCTAGCAGTTGGGTTCTGAGTAGGGTCAATTCTGAGCGGGCTGACTCTGATTGAGATAATTTATGGGTATTCTCCATGGCTGAGATCTGCACTAATAGAGAGTTCAAGAGTTTTGTCCTCTGTTTTTTAACTCTAGTAGCTAAAGAGATAAACTCCCTTCTAATATAGGCCTTATGAGACTTCATGAGAAACATTCAATTTAAAAAAACTGTTCTGCTCTACCTCCTGAAAGTGTACAGGGTCCTCCTATAAGGTGTAATTAAGTCGCAAATTACACATCTTAAATTTAGAATCTTTATCTCCACGTAGGAGGGAGAGTAATCTGAAATGGTTGCCGAACCGATTCCCAATGAAAGTATTAATGGTCAATGGCGTTGCATAATAAATAATCCAGGCTATGAAATGTGCGACGGAAAGAAGAGAAAAATGTCTGAACTATGATGTACTCGCCAGATGTCACTCGCAGTCACTTAAGGCTCTCCTGACTTTGCACAGTTGTTTATCTGAGAAAGTGGTATTTTTTTATGAGGAATCCAGGGAAAGGGTCAAGAACCACATTCAAATCCCCCTCAAAATTACAATACCTTCAGCAATACCTTCTAAAAGGAGGTGTAGAGTGCAATAGAGCCATGGCATCTGACACCTAATAAGGGCTGCATAAATGCTTGCCAGAGAGACTACAGTGTGGGCTATTGTGTCTTTAACAAAAATATATCTTCCTCCTGGACCGATCTAGGAAACCGTATGAGTCACATTGGCCAACGATTTATTCCTGATTTTGACTAAGCCCGAGAAATCTATTCCTTGCAGATTTTTCACTCTTTTGGCTGTATCTCCAACTTTCGTATTAATTATGATGTCTGAAACCCTGAACATCAATGCCCCTCTGACTCGCCTTCAATTGTCTGCGAATGCTAGCTTGCTCTTTTCTCTTAATTTTTCCCCATTATTAAGCCATATAAAATCTCACATAGCCTCTATTAAAATACCTTGGGGGTCATTTACTATATTTCAGGGGCAGATGGCAGTGCAACAGATAGTTGTGCCGCTATCTGCAACTTCACCCCGCTCACTCCAGGTCTAAAATTGTGGGCGTGGTCTTGGGGGGAAGGGGACGGGCCAGCAGGCCCATCTCATTCATCATTTTCTATGCCTGGTTTAGGCATGGAAAATGGTCTAAATGTAAGACAGCTCGGAACCTACATGCCTTTTTGCATTGGAGAGGGAACTCTCACTAGAGAAGATAGTGACCAACTCATTAGGTCTTCCCCACTGCAATCGCATACAGGAAACTCTTACTAGAGAAGATAGTGACCAACTCATTAGGTCTTCCCCACTGCAATCGCATACAGGAAACTTCCGATAAACTTCTTACAAGGTGGTACAGAAAGACCCAATTTCTGGCTGAGATAAGTTTAGTGGGGTCATTCGTGCTGGAGGTGTGGAGAGAGTTCAGGGTTCTTTAAGCACATTTGGTGGGACTAGCATAAAATGTTGGCAACATTTAATTCTGCTATTAATAAAATGTCCCCCTACCTCTCTCCTACCCCTTCACCCTCTTCTATTACCATCCCAGTTACTTTTGATCTCATGTTCTATTTACATTTTTGTTTGCCTTTTTTTTTTTTTTTTTACTTTGAGCACTACTGAGAAAGACAATTCGATATGCGAATTCGATATGCTGTATTAATAGATGGTTCTATTTTGTTGCAGTTGTCTCTTTATATTCCTTCTCCACATTCATTGGAACAATTTTTGCCACAACGTAACACCATGTCTTGTATTCCATATTCTGTAATTTGGTGCCATACTTTGAAACTGTTTATTTACATTCTATTCACTTGTATCTCAATTGTTTTTTCAATAAAAAGATATTTAAAACAAATATAGATGATGGTACAGCTTACTAGTGCAAAATAAACTCCTTGAATATGGTAAACAAGACAATTGCAGGCTAAAAGACAGTGCGTCCCTTTCTGCAGGCACAATATAAGCAAGCATCCTTTTTTCCTTTACTTCTTTCATCAGCATAGAATTTTCCACCAAAAATATTTTTGTTGGCTTTTTCTGGTCTTTTCATTGACACAGAGATTAAATCTGTGTCCTTTTTATCCATAGGTAATAACGAAATTGAATATGAATTAAAACTTACACCTATCAAGTGTTCCTCTGACCAGACTGAGGAAGAACTGATCTATCAAAGCTCATGCTACCATGTAAGTTCCATCAAGGTCCTCAGAAGGAACCTTCTTTTGGTCTGAACTATTTGAGAACAATATGGTGATCCGCAGTTTTTCTCTCGTTTTGCAGTAACTGTACATTTAATGATCAAAACAACCTATTTGAACAGGCTCATTACTCTTCATTTATTTCTGGCCCCAGAAACAGATTACCTTAGAAAGAACATTACCTATTGAGATCACTTTCAGCCATAGCTCAAAATTTCTGTATTTCATTTCCGACTCTCAGTGGCTCATAGGCAATTTAAGGTCTCCAGCTCCCACAGTCAGTGACAGATTCATTTAGAGAAGTCGAAATCTAAATCCATTTCTGACAGGGTAATAAGTCTTAGATTGGTGAGCTGTAAATGAATGCATGATCTGGCTATAACTTGAATTTTTTTTTATGTCCCATCTGAAAATAATTTATATTCATTCATTTTCAACTATCCTAAAATAACAAATAGTATGTGAAACACTGTGAACCGCAGAATGAAAATGTAGCATTATGCCAGTTGTACCCCAACTAATATAGATATATTGTAATTGGGATCTAAAATTGTTTTCGTGTGCCTGTGTTCTAGGATAAGAGCTATATATTCCTATAAATTAGCTATATTACTTAAATGGGAAAATTTAGAAAAGACTGTTACATAGGACATAGCTGATTATACATTACATTGCAATAACTCTTATTTACATTGTAGCAGTAAATACAAGTAAATACATACACCTTGAGCAATCATTTTAGTGACCAATATCTTATAAGGTGATGGAGTTGCTTCTATAGTCTTCATTACCATGAGCATAGTTGATCCCAGTGTACCTCAACTCCAGTCCTCAGGGCCCACTTGCCGGTCATGATTTGAAAATGAATTCCTGTGGTAAGTTCTGATGCATTGACAGTAATTATATCACCTTCTCAACACTTAAGAAATACTGAAAAACAGGACTAGCGGGTGGGCCTTGAAGTCTGGAGTTGAGGAACACTGATCCACAGGATAGGACATAGGTGTCTGATGCCTGGTGCACATCCAATCAATAGGATCCCAATAGGTCATGTATGTCCGCTGCCACTCGAATTAATTATCTGAGACTGCCGGAGATAGCTAAGTACTGCACATATTAATCTCAGGTCAAGTTGACCAAATTGCAGTAGAAGGGTAGCATAATGCTTTTGTCTATTAAGCAAACACATCTGTACTGGAGAAGTATCATAGATCCAGGATGCTGTGAAGGATGTTTCTAGTACTGTGGCTATAGCTTCAGGGGTACGATGCAAAATGGGTGGGTAAGAATAATTAAGATGATTATGGGGCATGTGTCGAATTGCAATGACCTGATAGAGGTACTGTAGTTATGGTATTTAGGCAGCAAGCAGCAACAGTATGGAAGCAAATGGCATCATTATTATTATTATCATAAAGAACCACTATCTATTGTGAGTCAGTGTGGCTGGATTGCTTGGCTAAATTTTCCGTTGTACCAGCAATACTGGCAAGTAAAAATGCCCTCGACAAATGAGCGTTTGCGTATTTATTGGCTGATCATGCAGATCAATTACTGGGAACAGGCTTAAGTGGCGACATTTTCTTCCTGCCATCATACCTCCTATTCAAAAATGGGAGCTTTCCTTTACTGCAGTGGATGGTTATCATCGCCTCCTGTACCTTAGTTATAGGTTATATCTGTGTGCAAGATGCCCTGCAATAACCAGTAGGCTCTTTCCTTTACCACTGAAATCAGAAAAGGCAGCTGATGACACAGACAGACAATTAGCTATGTTTCTGTCCAGAAGGACTGGGACTGCAAATCGTGGCTGCACGGACCACATGCGGCCCACAGGCTGTGCGCCCTTACTATTCTCTTGATAACATGTATATGGATAAATGCCTCAGACAGAAGATAATTTTATTCTGAGCAAATCAAATCCAATCTGTATCACTTCAAAAGTTTTGAAACTGTAGTGTCTGTTGTCAAGTCTGCTGCAGAAAGCATAATTCCAGTAATCCCTATAGAATTGACTATCCAAAGCTATGAAGTTGGACAAAATGTATAAGTGTTAAAACCTGGGACGGACTCACCATACATCCTACCCAATTGATGAAATTTGGTGCAGTGAGTTGTTGAGAAATTGGTATAGGGTTAGACAAAACCTTCGAACCACTGACTGGCTATACTCTGGAGGGGCATCACTAACTACCTGGTCTTCAATAGAACCTCTGATGGTGAGGATAGGCTTGGGCCGTTAGGGTACTTGCCAGGTGCTACTCCAGAGCAGTCCCCGAGTCAGTGGCAGCTGACCAGAGGGTCAGAGATACCGATGCAAGCACTGAGGGGAAGTACGTGGTCAGGAAGTCCGGGCTCAGGGCAGGCAGTGATCAAGCAAGGTCCGTAAACGAAGTCCGAGGTCAGAGGCAGGCGGCAAACAGGCAAAATCCGATAATTCCAAAAGCAGGGTCTGGAACACAGCAAAGCAGAACTTAAAAAACACCTTCACACTTGGAACTAGACAAGCTAGTGACCATGAGTTGCTCAGGCATCTTCCTGTGGTAGGAAGCGCCTTTAAATACATCCTGCAATACAGCCATAGGCTGGTGAGACAAAGGGCGTGTACGTGCTGCCTCACAAGGGAGGGGAGACACACCCACACAAGCCCTAACAAACAGCACAGGTCTCCAGCAGGAAGTAAACACAGTGCATGGCAGCAGGAGGGAAAGAGAGAGCCTGGCGTCCGTGCCCACGGGTAGGGTCAGAAGTGCTGGCACGGACTGCTGGGCTAACACACCACATTTATCATCCAGCCTGAGCCTCTGGGATAAATCTAATGCAGGTCTAGACAGCCTGTCTAAATTTACACCAACTATAGGATTGGTAAATCTGCCCCTTTGTGAAGTTGCAGTTCATATAGGGGATAAAATCAGCTTACTGTTTCAAGATAAAACTATGCACTGTAGAACACATAATAAGCCCTCATGTATCTGCCATTCCCTTTATGTTTTCCAGAGCTGTCAATGGCCATGCTAACATCTTCTCGCAGGATGATTCAGGCAAATAAAGGAAAGATACATCAAGCCAAGCAGAAAGTTTAGTCATTTTCCAAATGTCTGGCCAATGGATCCTTAGTATGCATGTGACATAAGTGTGGCACACTCCACACTCTCTGTGTGATGCAATTTTAAGAACCAAGGATGTTCCCTATTAAAATGGAATGTAGAGGTCACATATGTTGGAAACACGCATACTGGCAGTTGATTGCCTGGTCTGCAACTAAAAGTCTTTGTGAGCCTCACCTAGTTTTAACTCTTCTTTAAACCAAATAGCATAGTCCAGGGATGCCCAACCTGCAGTCCTCCAGCCATTGCAAAACTATAACTACCAACATGCCTGGACAGCCTACAGCTATTAGGACATGCTGGGAGTTGTAGTTTTGCAACAGCTGGAGGGCCGCAGCAGGTTGAGCATCCCTGGCATAATCTGTTGCAGGGATCAGCAACTAATGGCACTCCAGGTGTTCTGAAACTACAACTCCCAGAATGCTTCCTTCATTTCTATAGTAGTTTTATGAACAGCCAAGCATATTTACATGCTGGGAGTTGTAGTTTCACAGCAGATGGAGTGCCAAATGTTGCTGATCCCTGGTCTTTTGTAGAAGATGAGACAGACTAAAAAGAGGAATATACATAGAAGGGATAACATTTAACCCACTATTTACTAGCTTAGGCAGGGTTCTGAATCTCCTTAAAGAGACCAGTCCCATATGGAGACTTACTGGAAGTATATGGAATGGAGGTTATTCCATGGGAAAAAATATGCAAAGAGGTATCGCCCAAGAAAGAGAACAACTTTACTAGCACCACCTATTGGAAGTGGCTCCCTACGAGTCAAGATCCAACTTTCCAACAAGTTTTGGGATTTGACAAGGGAATACAGCCAGGCCAGATAGCCTGAAAAGAATTGGACCCAAAACAAATTTCAGGAAATTCACTTATTTCTATTAGTTTCACCTGAAACATCTTTTCAGTAAAGTCATTACGTGGCACAAGATTATAGCGTTTATTATAGCCATCTTTTAATTCCTTGAAATTCCTTTTTTTCATTATTAAAATGTAACAAAAAGGCACATTGTGGGTTTGCGAAAAGGCATGTGGGAGACTCCCAAAATGTATGGAGGAAGGTGCTCTGGTCTGATGAGACTAAAATTGAACTTTTCGGCCATCAAAGAAAACTCTATGTCTGGCGCAAACCCAACACATCACATCACCCAAAGAACACCATCCCCACAGTGAAACATGGTGGTGGCAGCATCATGCTGTGGGGATGTTTTTCAGCAGCCGGGACTGGTAAACTGGTTAGAGTTCAGGGAAAGATGGATGGTGCTAAATACAGGGATATTCTTGAGCAAAACCTGTTTGATTGAAGATTGCTGTTCACAAGCGCAAACCATCTTGAAGGAACAAGAGCAGTTTTGCAAGGAGGAATGGGCAAAAATCATAGTGGTAAGATGTGGCAAGCTAAAGGTGGCTCTACAAAGTATTGACTTTAGAGGGGTGAATAGTTATGCACATTAACTTTTTCTGTTATTTTGTCCTATTTGTTGTTTGCTTCACAATAAAAATAAAAAAACACCTTCAAAGTTGTGGGCATGAAAATCACACAGAAGAACAAGGTACTTCACAACACTGAGCTAAAGAGCTGCCTCACCCTCCTCTCTGCCCTGCTTGTCAGGGATTATGATCCTGAATATAGCTGATAAGATCTTCAGCTGAATCTCTATAGGAATGAAGTTCATGAGGAAACAGCTGGAGTAAAGAGAGGACGGACAGGATAGGCTGTGGTAATGTGGGGCTGTGGAAATGGAGACTGCATACAAGTGCTGCGGCCCATCAGGCACACCCCCACCTCCTCTCTGTACTTCATGTGTCCTCATGAACTCCATCCCTACAGAGATTCAGCTGAAAATCAAATTAAACTGTATTCAGGATCATAATCCCTGGCCAGCAGAGAGGAGGATGAGGCAGCTCTTTAGCTTAGTTCTGTGTGATTAGGACAGGTTTTGTATGTACTAATAGGATGGCAACCATTTTATTTATTCTAATGATTGCTCCCTAGACAAAGTGAGCCATTATAACTAATGAAAGGTATTTGGGAATATACTTATAATAAAGTAATATTTAAGTATTTTCATTAATTCCCGGAGGACCCTTTTAAGTGGAAGTGAAGAGCTGCACTTACATGCGGTGATCACCTCCACAGTATGAGGAAGAATAGTCGCTATTGTGATCACTTGTCCTTATACAACCACACTGTTTCTGGGCAGCAGATCTCTGGTTAGACAGCCCAAAATACTATTGATGCCTCCACAAATGACAGGATCGCCCGATGAACGAGCGTTTCGCTCGTTCATCAGCTGGTCAGTGGCACCTTGAAATATATATATATATATATACTTTTGTTCATGATAATCTGGGTCAATTTACTTTTTATCATCTGCAACTAAAATATTTATATCACTGATTGCCGATTGGGCCAAAGAGGTTAACAGCACTGGAGAATGATATAAAGATGCAAGTCTTGTAGGACCAGATACTGAGTTCTCCTCAACAAGCAAACAGAAGTTGAGGTGGCATTCCAATAAATACACACCTTTATTTACCATTACAACTTTCCTCCGCCATTGAGAAAGGCTCATTGGAGCTGCTGAAATGTTGCATGGGTGAATGTGTGTGTGTATTTATTGGAATGCTGCCTCATCTTCTATTTCTTAAATTGTACAATGGGAATAGTTACTGAATGTTGGAGTAGATGTCAGTTAGATTGAACTGCGTGTTATACGACAAATAATATGAATTAGGGACTGTGTCATATTACAGCCCATCAACATACAGTACAATGGCAACATTATAAAATATGTGCAAACAATGGCCCCACAAACCACTGAGTGAATAGTAAAAATAAACTGGCCATTTTCCTTCTGACACACAAGAGGTCCATGTGATATTTACCATGGGAGGTCTGGGTGTTGTGTGAATGAAAGCGCCTGCATTACACCCATATAAAAGCTGACAAATGCTTGAAAACAATTATTTATGGCGACAGTCAGTGAGTAAAAATTTATTTTCTAACTGACAGAAATAGTATTCTTCTCTAGTCATAGTCTATCTCGGTCATTGCAGTGTGTAACTGGTATCAAAAAGGAGAAGCGATCTGCATATTATACAATAAAACTAGGGTATGGACAGAATAGAGGCAGTGTAAAATGCTAACTTTATTGATATCAATAAACAGTCTATTTAGGTGCTGAGGGGTGATTAGATCAGTAATTACTTATCTTCTCAGTATGCTATCTGATTGATGGGATGATAACATGCACAAAAGTCCATGTTACTCCTCCTCCTCCTGGGGTCAATAGTTTTACAGGTGCAGGATGATCTATGCTTCTTCTCCTTTCCCTGTAGCCTGTCAGAAATTCACCCATTGCCGCGCTTTGTCCACACTGGCTAAAAGGAGAGCAATCTGAAGATGGAAAAGGCTATTTAAACCAGCTTAATCTCAGGATGTATAGCAGCTAAAAACTACTGCCCTGTTTTAAAGCCAAGATACTAATTTCAAGAACAGGTGGTATATTTAGCTGCTGTGCAGCATGATAGGATAATTAGTGGCAAGAACATATATAATTCATTCTTGGCTACTTAAGTGTCTCTGTACCAGGCCTTTGGTAGAGAACGGATTAAAAGGAGAGTATTGCCACAAAATTATGTATTGTTTAAATCCAGTATTAAGACAAACATATTTTTAATTATTTTATTTTACAGGTCACTAAATTTATAAACAATCAAAAATATTGCAGTTTCCACACTGGTATCACAACAGGCAGACTTTCTGTCCTGTAAAGATCACTTCTCAGCATTTATCACATTATCACAGGCAGGATTACAATGACAGGTAAACCTCTATAATAAAGCTGGGGGACAGATAAAACAGGACACAGTATATCACTGACAATATGTGATGGTCAAAGCTCACCTCCTCCCCCAATCAGATTCCACGTTTCATTTTCCAAATGAGCTGTCCAAAATGAAAGGTGGAATCTGATTGGTTGAAGTTCCCAAGAGCACAGTGTCCTGCCTCATTCTTAAATGAAGGAAGCTTGAAACAACCAGGACCTTTCCTAGATCTGGCTATCCTACAAAGGTAAGTAATTGGGTTCTTAAAAGAGGGGAGACCAAGAACCTAATGGTCACTCTGGCTGACCTCCAAAAATCCTGTGTGCAGATGGGAGAAACTTCCAGAAGGTAAATCCTCAGTGCAGCATTGCACCAATCTGGGTTTCATGGCAGAGTGGCCAAAAAGAACTCTCTCATCAGTCACAATGAAAGCCCACACTGAGTTGGGGGAAAAAACACCTAACAGACTCTCATACTATAAAAAACAAGATTATCTGGACTGATGAAACAAAGATGGAACTTTTTGGCCTCAATTCTAAATGTGTGAAGGAAACCAGACACTGCTCATCACCAGGCTTGAGTGAATCGAGCTTCGGATCATAGATCCAAACTCGACTTGTTCAAAAATGTTGTTTTTAATGCTGTTTCCGTATCGCATTAAAATGTATTGGCTTAATAGAGCCAAACCTCGTATTGGCCGAAGTTGTGCTACACTTCTGTGAATTACTATGGTATTCCTACCTGTGTCTTTAAAAACATTTTAAAGGAGGAATCCCAAGTGCCCTTTGGTACCGAAGGGACCAGCCATTACCAAAGCCCACTTCAGATTCCCATTTTAAAATTACTCATGAGCTAAAAGTAAGTGGTTGCCGAGAACCAGCATCATAATCATTGCAGCCCAGGACTTGAAGAGTCAAATCTACATAAGAGTCATGGTTATTCATAATCTCCTGCTCTTCCGCCCATCTGCTGATGATTGGCAGTTCTCTCCGAGAGAGAAAGGGAGAAAACTAGGTAGAAGTTTGTCAATCATCAGCAGGTGGGCGGGGAGAGCATGAATTCATGAATAACCATGACTCTTCTCATGTAGATTTGACTCTTTTTTCAGGCCCAGTCTGCAATGTCTGTGAGTTTGGCTCTTGGCAACCACTTGTTTTGAACTTAGAAATGACAGACCCTTGAAATCAACTCATTTGTCTCTACTTTGTATAGCATAGGCAGCATAAAGCTGATGACAGGTTCTCTTTAAAGACACAGATAGGAATACCGAAGTAATTCACCAAAGTGATTCGCTCAAGCCTACTTATCACCTGCCTACCATCCCTACAGTGAAGTATAGTGGTGGCAGCATCATGTTATGGAGGTGTTTTTCAGCAGCTGGGACAGAGCGACTGGTCAAGGTTGAGAAAAAGCTGAATGGTGCAAAGTACAGAGATATTCTTAATGAAAACCTGATCCAGAGTGCTCTGGACAAGGTCAAAACAACACAGGTGTGGCTTTGGGACAAGTCTCAATATTGCTAAGTGGTCTAGTAAGAGCCCTGACTTTAACCTCTCCCGGACCGCCGCACGCAGGATCGCGTTCTCGCGGCGGCCGGGCTCTTCTGATCGGACGCATCTACGCGTGATCTCGCGAGACGCGAGATTTCGCATAGATGCGCCCGCGCATGCGCACATCGCGCATGGCAAAAGGCGCAGGAGGAGTTAGTCATCAGCCTGCCAGCCAATCGGCAGCGCTGGCGGGCTGATGACTTTTAAAAAAACGAATGAGAAGCCATTTAACCCATCATATTTGTAAATATGATGGATTAAATGGCTTCTGTGCTCTCTCCTGGGTCCTTTTCGTCGGTTGGAGCCAGGAGAGAGCACACCTTACTGTGAGTACACCCAAGCACCACACACTAGCCCCTGATCAGCCCCCATCACCCAAATTAACCCCTTGATCACCCCTTTCAGCACCTGTCAATCATCTAGTGAAAGGGAAAAAAGTGATCAGTGTAAACTGTCACTTTTTTTTTCACTTGGATTGACTGTTAGGCTTAGCTTAGTTTAGGCCCCTTTGGTAGGTAGTTAGCGTTAGCGCCCAGCCCACCGCACCGCAGTCACTGGTTCGCTGATTAGCGTAGAGCTAATCAGCGTTTGTACTTTATAGTATCTGTAAGTGATCAGAACTGATCACGGTCAGATATATAATAGTACTAGTGTCACTTAGTTCGCCCTCCACCCCAAGCGCAGTGTTTGCCCGATCAGACCTGATCGGTCGCCCACACCTGCGTTCACCCACGCCCGCCCCGCCGCAGTGACAAAAAATTTTTTTTTGTAATCACTGCACAATCCCTTCACAGCGCTGCGGCGATAAAAAAATCAGTTTTGATCTTTTTATCAATCGCAGCGACTTCTGTACTCGCTACACTCTCAATTGTAAGACAGGCTTGCTTTTTTTCTTGGGTAGTCTCAGGGAATACCCCTAAATTTAGACGGCCAAATGTCAAACAAGGGGTATTCCTCTGAAGAGGCCTACAGGATTCTGACCCAGTCGGATGAGGAATGGGAACCCTCATCTGACGAATCTAGCGGGTCAGAATACGAACCTGTAGAGAGCAGTGGCTCTCTGACTCAAAGTTCTGACGAGGAGGTGGAGGTCCCTGATAGAAGCAGGCGTACCCGGCCCCGTGTTGCTAGACCGCAGGTTGCGCAGGATCCGCTTCAAGGGCAGCAGAGTGGGGCTGGCGCTGCCGGATTACGTGGTGAGGCATACACCAGCAGCGCAGCCCGTCCTGGACCTTCTACCAGCACTGCCGTACAACATGGTGAAGTGGCGAGCACCAGAAGGGCAGTAGAAGCTGGTACGGTGGCACGTGCAGTAGTTTCCCCGTCGCAGCCACCGCGCAGACAGGCCCGTAGAGCCCCTAGAGTCCCTGAGGTGCTGGCAAATCCTGATTGGCAGCCCCCAACTTCAGCCGCACCATTAGTTCCCCTTTCACCGCCCAGTCAGGAGTTCGGGTGGAAACAGCTCAGATAGGATCGGCGCTGGGGTTTTTGAGCTGTTTTTCACTGCGGAGCTCTATGACCTAGTCGTGGCAGAAACAAACAGATATGCCACTCAATTTATCGCCGACAACCCGGGAAGCTCTTATGCCCAGCCTTTCCGGTGGAAACCAGTCCAAGTTTCCGAACTTAGAACTTTTCTGGGCCTTCTCCTCAGCATGGGCATAACCAAAAAACATGAATTGCGGTCATATTGGTCCACGAACCCAATTCATCACATGCCCATGTACTCTGCTGCCATGTCCAGGACACGTTTTGAGACCATCCTGCGTTTCCTGCACTTTAGTGACAACACCACCTCCCGTCCCAGAGGCCACCCAGCTTTTGACCGGCTCCATAAAATTCGGCCCCTCATAGACCATTTCAACCAGAAATTTGCAGATTTGTATACCCCTGCACAAAACATCTGCGTAGACGAGTCCCTAATACATTTTACCGGGCGCCTTGGCTTCAAGCAGTACATCCCAAGCAAGCGCGCCCGGTATGGGGTCAAATTGTATAAGCTCTGTGAAAGGGCCACAGGCTATACGCACAAATTTCGGATCTATGAGGGAAAAGATCAGACCCTGGAGCCGGTCGGTTGCCCTGACTACCTGGGGAGCAGTGGGAAGATAGTCTGGGACTTGGTGTCACCCTTATTCGGCAAGGGTACCATCTTTACGTGGACAACTTTTACACAAGTGTGGCCCTCTTCAGGCATTTGTTCCTAGAACAGATTGGCTGCTGCGGCACCGTGCGACCTAGTCGCGGGGCTTCCCCAACGGCTCATTACCACCAGACTTACAAGGGGGCAGAGGGCTGCACTGTGTAACGAAGAACTGCTCGCGGTGAAATGGAGAGACAAGCGTGGCGTTTACATGCTCTCCTCCATTCACGCAGACACGACAGTCCAAATTGAACGGGCAACCAGTGTCGTTGAAAAGCCCCTCTCGGTCCACGACTATAACCTCCACATGGGAGGGTGGACTTCAACGACCAGATGTTGGCCCCTTATTTGGTTTCCCGAAAGACCAGACGCTGGTATAAGAAGGTGTCTGTATATTTGATTCAATTGGCTCTATATAACAGTTACGTTCTCTACAGTAAGGCTGGGAGAACGGGATCCTTCCTCAAATTCCAGGAAGAGATCATCGAGAACCTCCTGTACCCAGGAGGTTCCGTGGCCCCATCCACCAGTGTAGTTAGCCGTCTACACGAGCGGCACTTCCCTAGCGTTGTGCCGGGTACCTCAACCCAACCGCCACCCCGAAAAAGATGTCGTGTCTGTAGCAGGAGTGGAATAAGGCGTGACACCCGCTATTTCTGTCCTGACTGTCCTGACCACCCTGCCCTATGCCTTGGAGAGTGTTTCCGGAAGTACCACACTCAGGTACACTTAGGGACCTAGGGACAGCACTACACAGGTAGTTTTTTTCCACTCAGGCTCTAGGGTCTCTCAGGACACTAGGTTTTGAGAGACCCTAACACATAGGGATGGTGCTGGTGTGCTACAGCAGAAGTGTGAAATGGTAGAAACGTCTCCTTTCACTTGGGATAACTGCGTATAATGTACTTCGCACCATCTCTGTGTGATTTACACTTTACACATTGTCCCATGGGAAAGGAGAGGTTTCTGCTAGGAAAATAAAGAGTGACATGGAAAACAAAAAAAAAAAATTAAACAGGTAGCAAGAAAAAGAAAAATCTTGAGTTAGTTCAGGTTTTTATGTTCATGTTTTATAAAAGTTTTAAAATGTTCTGGTTTTATAAAGTTTGCAACGTTCAAGTCATGTGCCTGCTGCCTGTTTTTCTTCTTTCCCCCATAACCACCCTTTATTTTCCAGGTATACCAACAGACCAACGGACCAACCGGCCAAACGCCGCAGCACTGATGTGCATTCTGAGAGAAGCATTGCTGCTATCAGAAGACACGTGAAGTCAGTGTATGCGGCGCTGCAAGACGAGATTTCTCCTCTGCAGGACAGGTACGTTTGCCCTGGCATGTGAGCTGAGGAGAGGTGTTGGAGTTCATATGCTTTGGCAAACACTTTGTATCAAAAATCTGGCAAAGATGTCTTCCTCCACACCGATGGATTGATCGATGTGAATGGAGAAATCACGTTTGCCAGGACATAGGAGCTGAGTGGGTATGGATGTTTGGGCGGAGCCCCTATGTCCTGGCAATCGCCAGGCCCCTCTTTTTTTCTTGCATATTTTTTGGCAGAGATTTTTTCATCCACATCGATCGATGCGAATGAGGAAATCTGTGCCGCTCATTTTTCTTTCAGCCCAGAGGCTGAACGGAAAAAATCTCATTACCCGTATGCTCCATATAAGGAGAATAGCAGAAACTCCTAATGCTGGCCATACGTGTAATGATTGCGGAGACCCTCAAATGCCAGGGCAGTACAAAACCTCACATGTGACCCCATTTCGGAAAGAAGACACCCCAAGGTATTCGCTGAGGGGCATATTGAGTCCATGAAAGATTGAACTTTTGTCACAAGTTAGCGGAAAGGGAGACTTTGTGAAAAAAACAAAAAAAATCAAATTCCGCTAACTTGTGCAAAAAAAAATCTTCTATGAACTCGCCATGCCCCTCACAGAATACCTTGGGGTGTCTTCTTTCCAAAATGGGGTCACATGTGGGGTATTTATACTGCCCTGGCATTTTAGGGGCCCTGAAGCGTGAGAAGAAAAATGCGTAAAAATACCGTCCTAAAAGGTACTCATTGGATTTAGGGCCGAATTGCGCAACTTGGCTGCAAAAAAGTGGCACACATGTGGTATCTCTGTACTCAGGAGAGGTAGGGCAATGTGTTTTGGGGTGTACTTTTACATATGCCCATACTGGGTGTGAAAAATATCTCTGTAAATGACAACTTTTTTAAAAAAAATTATACAAAGTTGTCATTTACAGAGATATTTTCACACCCAGTAGAGGTATAGGTAAAATACGCCCAAAACACATTGCCCTACTTCTCCTGAGTACGGCAATACCCCATGTGTGCCACTTTTGCAGCCAAGATGTGCAAGGGGCCCTAAATCCAATGAGTACCTTATAGGATTTCACAGGAAATTTTTACGCATTTGGATTCCACACTGCTTCTGACGTTTAGGGGCCCCTAAAATGCCAGGGCAGTAAAATACCACACAAGTGACCCCATATTAGAAAGAAGACACCCCAAGGTATTCCGTGAGGGGTATGGTGAGTTCATGTAAAATTTTATTTTTGGCACAAGTTAGTGGAATATGAGACTTTGTAAAAAAAAAAAAAAAAAATATCCATTTCCGCTAACTTGTGCCAAAAAATAAAAACTTCCATGAACTCACTATGCCCATTAGCGAATACCTTGGGGTGTCTACTTTCCGAAATGGGGTCACTTGTGTGGTATTTTTACTGCCCTGGCATTTTAGGGGCCCCTAAACGTCAGAAGCAGTTTGGAATCCAAATGCGTAAAAAATGTCCTGTGAAATCCTAAAGGTACTCATTGGATTTAGGGCCCCTTTGCGCATCTTGGCTGCAAAAAAGTGGCACACATGGGGTATCGCCGTACTCAGGAGAAGTAGGGCAATGTGTTTTGTGGTGTATTTTTACATATACAGTCATGTGAAAAAATTAGGACACCCTTTGAAAGCATGTGGTTTTTTGTAACATTTTTAATAAATGGTTATTTCATCTCCGTTTCAACAATACAGAGAGATTAAAGTAATCCAACTAAACAAAGAAAACTGAAGAAAAGTCTTTTCAAGATCTTCTGTAAATGTCATTCTACAAAAATGCCTATTCTAACTGAGGAAAAAGATAGGACACCCTCACATGTATTCCCTCTTAAATTGGCTCAGATCTCACACAGGTATATCACACCAGGTGCACATAATTAGTAGATCGTTACTCTGCATGTTGAATGAGGCTTGCCCTATTTAAACCTCAGACATTTAGTTTGGTGTGCTCCTGACTGTTGAAGTGAGTGAGCACCATGGTGAGAGCAAAAGAGCTGTCAGAGGACTTCAGAAAAAGATTGTAGCAGCCTATGAGTCTGGGAAGGGATTTAAAAGATCTCAAAGATTTTGAAATCAGCCATTCCACTGTCCGGAAGATAGTCTACAAGTGGAGGGCTTTCAAAACAACTGCCAACATGCCCAGGACTGGTCGCCCCAGCAAGTTCACCCCAAGAGCAGACCGCAAGATGCTAAAAGAGGTCTCCAAAAACCCTAAAGTGTCATCTCGAGAACTACAGCAGGCTCTGGCTACTGTTGATGTAGAAGTACATGCCTCTACAATCAGAAAGAGACTGTACAAGTTTAACTTGCATGGGAGGTGTGCAAGGAGGAAACCTTTGCTTTCCAAGAGAAACATCGAGGCCAGACTGACATTTGCCAGAGATAAAGTTGACAAAGACCAGGACTTCTGGAATAATGTTCTTTGGACAGATGAGTCCAAAATTGAATTATTTGGACACAACAGCAGAGGACATGTTTGGCGTAAACCAAACACAGCATTCCAAGAAAAGAACCTCATACCAACTGTGAAGCATGGAGGTGGAAGTGTCATGGTTTGGGGCTGCTTTGCTGCAGCAGGACCTGGTCAGCTCACCATCATAGAATCCACGATGAATTCTACTGTGTATCAGAAGGTGCTTGAAGAACATGTGAGACCATCAGTTAGAAAATTAAAGCTGAAGCGGAACTGGACCATGCAACATGACAATGACCCAAAACATACTAGTAAATCAACCAAAGATTGGCTGAAAAAGAAGAAATGGAGAGTCCTGGAATGGCCAAGTCAAAGTCCAGATTTGAATCCCATTGAGATGCTGTGGGGTGACTTGAAAAGGGCTGTACGTGCAAGAAACCCCTCAAACATCTCACAGCTGAAAAAGTTCTGCATTGAGGAGTGGGGTAAAATTTCCTCAGACCGATGTCGAAGACTGGTAGATGGCTACAAGAACCGTCTCACTGCAGTTATTTCAGCCAAAGGAGGTAACACTCGCTATTAGGGGCAAGGGTGTCCTATCTTTTTCCTCAGTTAGAATAGGCATTTTTGTAGAATGACATTTACAGAAGATCTTGAAAAGACTTTTCTTCAGTTTTCTTTGTTTAGTCGGATTACTTTAATCTCTCTGTATTGTTGAAACGGAGATGAAATAACCATTTATTAAAAATGTTACAAAAAACCACATGCTTTCAAAGGGTGTCCTAATTTTTTCACATGACTGTACCCATGCTGGGTGAGAGAAATATCTCTGTAAATGACAACTTTTTAAAAATTTTTATACAAAGTTGTCATTTACAGAGATATTTTTCACACCCAGTAGGGGTATATGTAAAAAGACACCCCAAAACTCATTGCCCTACTTCTCCCGAGTACGGCGATACCCCATGTGTGCCACTTTTTTGCAGCCAAGATGCGCAAAGGGGCCCTAAATCCAATGAGTACCTTTAGGATTTCACAGGACATTTTTTACGCATTTGGATTCCACACTGCTTCTGACGTTTAGGGGCCCCTAAAATGCCAGGGCAGTAAAAATACCACACAAGTGACCCCATATTAGAAAGAAGACACCCCAAGGTATTCCGTGAGGGGTATGGTGAGTTCATGTAAAATTTTATTTTTGGCACAAGTTAGTGGAATATGAGACTTTGTAAAAAAAAAAAAAAATAAAATTTCCGCAAACTTGTGCCAAAAATAAAAACTTCCATGAACTCACTATGCCCATCACCGAATACCTTGGGGTGTCTACTTTCCGAAATGGGGTCACTTGTGTGCTATTTTTACTGCCCTGGCATTTTAGGGGCCCCTAAACGTCAAAAGCAGTTTGGAATCAAATGCGTAAATGTCCTGTAAAATCCTAAAGGTACTCATTGATTTAGGTCCTCTGCATCTTGGATGCAAAAGTGGCACATGAGTATCGCCGTACTCAGGAGAAGTAGGGCAATGTGTTTTGGGGTGTATTTTTATATATACCCATGCAGGGTGTGAGAAATATCTCTGTAAATGACAACTTTTTAAAAAATTTAAGCAAAGTTGTCATTTACAGAGATATTTTTCACACCCAGTAGGGTATATGTAAAAATACACCCCAAAACACATTGCCCTACTTCTCCTGAGTACGGCAATACCCCATGTGTGCCACTTTTTGCATCCAAGATGCGCAAATGGGCCCTAAAACCAATGAGTACCTTTAGGATTTTACAGGGCATTTTACGCATTTGGATTCTCACGCTTTAGGGGCCCCTAAAATGCCAGGGCAGTATAAATACCCCACAAGTGACCCCATTTCGGAAAGAAGACACCCCAAGGTATTCTATGAGGGGTATGGTGAGTTCATGTAAAATTGTATTTTTGGCACAAGTTAGTAGAATATGAGACTTTGTAAAAAAAAAAAAAAATCCATTTCCGCTAACTTGTGACAAAAATAAAAACTTCCATGAACTCACTATGCCCCTCAGTGAATACCTTAGGGTGTCTACTTTCGGAAATGGGGTCATTTATGGGGTATTTCTACTGTCTGGGCATTGTAGTACGTCAGGAAACAGGACAGGTGCTCAGAAAGTCAAAGTGCGGAAATTCACTTTTTGCACTATAGTTTGTAAACGCTATAACTTTTACCCAAACCAATAAATATACACTTATTGCATTTTTTTTATCAAAGACATGTAGAACAATAAATTTAGAGAAAATTTTTAGAGAAATGTAGTTTTATTTGACAAATTTTCCAACATAAAGTGAAAAATATCATTTTTTTGCAAAAATTTCATCAAAAAAAGTAAAATATCAAAAAAAGTAAAAATGTCAGCAAGAAAGAAATAGCACCAAATGAAAGCTCTATTAGTGAGAAGAAAAGGAGGTAAAATTCATTTGGGTGGTAAGTTGTATGGCCGAGCAATAAACGGTGAAAGTAGCGTAGTGCAGAATTGAAAAAAGTGGCCTGGTCTTTAAGGGTGTTTAAGCTAGGGGGGCTGATGTGGTTAATCCAATCAAAAATCTCAAAAATTTCAGAGACCTGAAAATGGCTGTCCACCGATGGCCACCATACAAGTTGACAGAGCTTGACAGGATCTGCAGAGAAGATTGGCAGAAAATCCCCAAATCCAGATGTGCAAACCTTGTGGCATCATACCCAAGAAGACTGGAGGCTGTAATCGCTGACAAAGGTGCTTCAACTAAGTACTGAATATAGAGTCTGAATAATTATGTTAATGCAATATTTTAGTTTGTCCTTTTCAATAAATTAGAAAAAAATAGAACATTCTGTTTTAGTTTTCTCATTATGGGGTACTGAGTGCAAAATGATGGGGAAAACCAGATTTTTGTTTATTCTAGCTAATGGACGCAACATTAAATGTGAAAAATATGAAAGGGTCTGAAGATTTTCCAAATGCATTGTATCAATCTGTTCAACCCCTGCTGCTCTATAACATACTGCAGCAGAATAGACTTTGGCCACGATTTATCATGCCTTCACTCCAGAATTCTGGCTTCAAAAAGTTGCACAGTTGGGACTTTTGTGACTTGCGCAAAAATGTTGTGACTTTTTGCATTTTTACATGACTCACTCCAGTATCGAAATATGTGGGGGAAAGTGGGCATGGTTACCTGTGTTAATGAATTTCACTACAGATTTCTCACAGACTTTTTTTTTTTAAAAAGTCACAATCTCACTCCAATAGGAGGATGGATTAGGGAAACTGGAGTAATTTTTCTAGACAAAAGTGCTTAAGTATGAGACACATTTATTAAACATCCATAAACCTAAATGTGACATAAGGTATACCAATTCAGATTCAAGAAAAACTGACTTCAGATATTCCCTTCATGATAAATTCCCCCCTGTGTGTTCAATGTGACAGGCACAAATTGCTAGCTACTCAAATGACTGGAGTAATTTCACAGTGATTTTATCTCTAGTAATGAAATTGCTCTAGCAAATCAAAACTACTCACTTGGCTGCAGCAATTCTAAAGACATTTTCAAGGTATTTTATGCATTTAACATGCCTGGTGTAGACTGGAATATTTCTAGTGCTCTTATATGCCAGAGCAGGAATTGATTTGATGCAGTTAAAGGAGCATCTCTAAAGCAGCTAGTGAAGTCACAAAACCGATGAGATAACAGTCTAGATTTATTCTTTACAAATGGGGATCTGGTGTCTGAGGTTAAGGTGGAAGATCATCTGGATCCCAGTGACCACCAATGTGTATGGTTTGATATAAAAGCAGACTAGGAACAATCATATAGTACTACCACAAAAGTATTGGGATTTAGAAGGACTCATTTCAAGGAAATGGTGGAGTGTTTAAAAAGGGTGGGAAAAAAACTGCAGGCATGTATGCCCTGTCGACACTATTAAAAATGGACATATTAATGGCAACAAAACTATATTTCAGACAAATTCAAAAATTAATAAGGAGGAAGAGACCACTATGGTTTACTAGTAAGTAATATGTTAAAATAAAAGAAGACAGCTTTTAAGTAGTATGAAGAAACTGGAAGTGTAGCTGAGAACTGTATAAAATTATACAGAAAGCGGACAAACATATATTAATGCTTTTAAAGCATCAAAGGAAGAAGAAATGGCCAATTAGTAATTGAAAAAAAAGAAAAGATGTGGGAAACCAAAAATTAGAAACGGTGGAAAATAAAGGGGATAAGGCTGTTGGGTAGAATTTTGTACTGTTGAGTAGACTTTCCCCCACATATTTCAAAACTGGAGTGAGTGATGTAAAAATAAATCACAAAATTTTTGCGCAAGTCCAAAAAGTCACAAAAAGTCCCAACTGTGCAACTTTTCGAGCTGTGCAGGGAAAACAGCTCAACATTTTCAATAAAGACTAATAGAAAAATTGATTTGACCTTAAAATGAGTACAATGCAATAATTAAAAAAAATGTCCCCAAAGGTATTCATAGCCTTTAAGGAGAAGGAACCATCTGTCTAAGTATCCTATTAACAGTTCTGTGCCATTTAGAACTTCAGAAGAGAAGGAGTCGGGGTCCTGATATCAGACAAGTTTAAAATGAGTGCATAGTGGAGCCAAGTGACTCGGAAAGCAGGTCAGATGCTTGGCTGCATAGCTAGAGGTATAACTGGTAGGAAGAGAGAGATTGTGATACTGCTGTATAGAGCTCTAATGAAACCACATCTGGAATATACCCTATCCAGTTCTGGAGACCTTGACTACAAAAAATATAGATAAAATGGAAAGGAAACAAAGGCGAGCTACAAAAATGGTGGAGGGTCTGAAGCATAAAACACATCAGGAGAGACTTAAAGGGAATCTGTCACCAGGTTTGAGCCCTGTCAGCTAAACATATGCTGACGTTCAGGGTCTCATTAGCATGCCTAATATGGGCTCATCTAAACAAATGGTAGCGTTATTTTGTCAAAAAACAGGTTTAATGAACCTGTCAATCACACATATAAGGAGCCCAAGGGGAGGTCCAGCGATGCAGGGTGCCGGGCCGCAGACATTGCTGTATGTGGCCAGCGCCGCCTCCAAATGCTCCGTGCCGCCTCTCCCTCCCCCTCCTCCTGCTGTAAGCGCTGGCTCGTCGCACACGGCGCGTGCGCACTTCACTTCAAGAAGCCGATCCAAGAAGTCCGCACGGGTGCATGCCTGTGCGCACGCGCGACTTCTTGGATCGGCTTCTGAAGTGAAGTGCGCACGCGCCGTGTGCGTACGAGCCAGCGCTACAGCAGGAGGAGGGGAGGGAGAGGCGGCACGGAGCATTTGGAGGCGGCGCTGGCCACATACAGCAATGTCTGCGGCCCGGCACCCTGCATCGCTGGACCTCCCCTTGGGCTCCTTATATGTGTGATTGACAGGTTAGTTAAACCTGTTTTTTGACAAAATAACGCTACCATTTGTTTAGATGAGCCCATATTAGGCATGCTAATGAGACCCTGAACGTCAGCATATGTTTAGCTGACAGGGCTCAAACCTGGTGACAGATTCCCTTTAACTTAATTTGTATAGCCTTAAGGAAAGGAGGGCTATGATTGAACCCTTTAAATATGTTAAGGATATACACTAATAAAAGTTCAGGAACAGTTTTTAATAAGAAAAAAAACTAAATAAAAGAACAATGTGGTACAACCTAAAATTAGTTTGGGAAAAGATTAGAAGTTCAGAACCAATGTCAGAAAATATCATTAAACCAAAAGAGTAGTAACAAACTCCCATCAAATTAGTTGGAAAATCTACAATAGGTGAATTTAAACATGGCTAGGATAGCATTTGCACCTCACTGCACTTCTCACTCTCTACATGCCACTCACTCACCTCTTTGACAGACTGAATAAGCCTACATTCCTTGCCCTGAAGTCTCGCGGCACACGTGTAGTGCCTGGTGAGCTGCATCCCTGTATGGTGAACAAGCCGAGTAAAGTATTGAGCCCGCTGCCGCGAAACTTCAGGGCCAGGCGTGAATAAGTCTACACGCCTGGCCCTGTCAGTCAAAGAGGTGAGTGCGCGGCATATAGAGAGTGAGTGAGGAAAAGAGGTACAATAGCAACACCCTTATTTGCATATGATTAAAAAACTACCGTATATTCTCTGCAATAAGATTTTGGAGCAACATGGGAGCAAGAACATTAGATTCAGCGGCCAGGGCTCATCGAACATGTAAGCTGGTTTAGATAGGATGGATTTGACAGATTCTCCTTTAAAGAGCCTGCACACGCCGCGCGGAAACATAAGCTAAAGTGCTGTCATGATAAATTATACTTTCATAAACTCTTCTCTCTTGCGATTAGACGACAATAACTCAACCACATAACTCTTCATCAGTTTGCTGAATTTCTTTTCCCAGGTCACTGAAAATAGGGAGATAACATATAAAATTTCACTTTACCGGAAAACCATTTCCAAAGCATCAAACCGATGGATCCACTTGAGTTTTGCTTCTGATGGCACATTACCTTTTAAACAAAAAATGTTAGACTATGGGCTTGTTTCTAACTGTTCGTATGAGTAAGCATTTGCCGGTGTTTGATCATCTGTATGAACGGCAGTGACTATTCCCCTATCTCTTACTCTATGCGGCTGTGCAGACCTGCCTGTGAATGAAGATGAGCAAGCATCACTATGGACAATGATGTGAGATGAGCAAAAATGTGGTCGTGTAAGTACCATATCCGTCTCAAATACGGGCTAGCCTCTGGAATGCTGTCTAATTAATTGATCAGAGTGCACACTACCACTGCAGCATTAAAAACACAGAAGCCTAGTGTAGGGTCATCGGGAGAATGGGATGTAAGCAAGCTTATTTTTTTTTTTAACATTTGGTTGAAATGTATTTAAAGGGGTATTCCAGCATCATTAAAAAATACCCAGTTGCCTGCAAATGGTAACAAAAAAAAGGGGGATTGTACACTCACCTCACAGGGACTGGTTGAGTGGCAAGAACAAAAGCAGAAAATGGAGTGCCTGCCATATACAGGCAATTAAGTATTTTTTTTTAATTATGCTGGAATATCCCTTTAACGATATCTTAGTCCTGCTAGGGGACTTGAGAATGGGTTCCATTGCTTCAAAAATACTTTGGTATACTCAGCATACCAAAGCATTATACACTGTATTGCCTTTCAAGCATATTACCATGGTAGGCCTAAGGGATGCCATAGGAAGCATTGGCACCTCGCAATTGTGTTGTGTGGATACTGAAGGCATCTAAGGGGCAAAGCAGCTAGGAACAAAGTTATCACTAATTCTATCGGTTGCAGGGGGGTGACAGCTGTCGGTTGACTGGTGAAGGTATAGCTCCTGTGCAGCCCCATAACCACAATGTACCTGGACGTCGAGATGCAGTAAGCTAGTCCTCACCACAACATACCGTTGTGAGGTTAAAAGCTATGGACAGCTTTAACAAGCAAAATATGTTTTATTTTCATTCCTATTTACCTATCTTCATTCTGTCATGAGCATCTGAGGAGCCATAGCAGAGAATAGAAGTTGATGCATCACTTGTTGCCCTACCTTGGCCCACTTTTGGTAGACAACAACCACTGCTTACAGGGAACACCCCACAATTAAAGATCTCGTCTTTGATTTTACTCCTTTCAATCAATGCAAAAGCTGAAATCATAGCAGATTTCTGGGGCAGATAAGTGGGACAGGTAGAACGGTTAATAGGCACATCTCTGGTTGTCTATGGTTTACATTGGTTTCCTCCAATGCGGTCCAGTTCCCCTAATCCCTGGTCTATCTTGGGACAGGCAGGAGGAGGGGTGTAAGCTCCTCTCTTCACAGTTCCCAGTAATGGTGGCTGCTGTAGTGGGAAGGGGTCATTAGCGTCTGCAAGTATTACATGAGCAGACGAGATATCTTTCTGCCGCCCTATTAATCTGTTCTTATTTGCAATAAGATTTCATTTTTGCTCATCTCACATCATTGTACATAGTGGGTATAGTCACTGCCATTCATACAGACGGTCAAACACCAGCAAATGCTTACTCATACGAGCAGTTAGAAACAAGCGTACAGTCACGAACACTCAGACCATCAGGGACAAGCGTGCAGTTACTAAGATTGATATGGTCACACAGGAACAGGTCTAAACTCCCTCCTACAGACAGCCTGGGGCAAGAATAGTTACTAAGCAAAATCCACATGTAACACATTCTAACAGAGATCTGCAGTGGAAGTAATAATAATCTACCTATCAGGGCTCAGTAATTAATGCAATATGCAATGTCAAACAGTTTGTAGGCATCTTGTGAAGAAATTATGCGTTTTAAGCTGGTCTTGACATCCCCAGCGCTTACAAGAGTCTGCCCTTAATTCATGACGTGGCGCACACTTCATCATAAATTAGTCGCATCCTCTGGCAGTCTGGGAAGCTAGATTGCAATCTATAGCAGCTCCTGTAGATTTCAGTCTTTTTTATGGCAAAAACTGACGTAAAAGATAAATCTGCTGGACCTGATGTCCCCACAACTTTTCTTTTTTGGGAAAGTGGCAAGGGGGACGCAGAAACACGACGTGTGCCTAGATTTAGGCAGAATGGCATTTAAAAAGTCGCAAACATGAGGTTTATAACTTTTTCCCTTCAGAAAACTGGCATGGGGGAATGATAAATTTTCCCTCATGTCTCCAATTGAAAATCTATATCAGTTCACAGGATGCATGGTCCAGGATTGGAGAAAAAAATTATTGCTTTATTCCAAAAATAGCCCACCTGTCCATGGGTTGTGTCTGGTATTACAGTTCCCCTCCGTTTAAAGGGGTTATCCCATGACTAATGTAAAGAATGAAAATGATATAGTACATGACAACCTCTTTCTAACAAAGCTAGAACCAGCCCTGCACCTCACATGGATCCAGAGATCTCCGCATTCATTGCTCTGCTAGATTTATATCATGCTGACAGCTCAAGGGGCGTGTCTTTTCTGCTGCAGATAAGGGGCGTGTCCATACTCTCCCTATCACAAATCAGGAGGCAGTTAAAGATTAGACTGAGCATGTGCGGCCTTCTCAGTGAGCCAAAGAAATCAGGAGAAAACAAACAGCAGGTGGCGCTATACAGATAGATTTTATTGAATAGCTCAGTGGCTATGCAACATTTTTAATTACATACAATTACAAAAAAATTCAGAGCCAAGTGCTGGTTTGAAACCTGTAGAATATTTTTTGTGGGACAACTCCTTTAAGAGAATAGGACTGAGGTGTAATACCACACGTAACCTGTGGACAGGTGTGGAGCTGTTTTTGGAAGAGAGCAGCCATCTTCTAGTCCTGGAGAACTGCTCAAGTAAAGCAGGATTATTGGTAAGTAGACAATGAGGAATATAGTGGTAATAGCTCTCTATTGCGGGAGCTGTTCTTTCTCCTATTGTGCGCCTCTTGTTCTGTAAAGCAGTGTGTTGAGCCAACTCTGGAAATCCTGGTCTGGAAAGTTTGATCATTCACAATTACTCAAGTGGAAAGAGCAGGCCACAAACGCCTGGAGTGCGTGTAGTTATTTATAAGATCTGCCATTGGAAAAACCTCAGCTTCTCGTTTTTTTTTTCTTCTATTATTAAAATGTCAGAATGTGGTGTAAGTGAAAACACGAAGCATATATCTTCAGGGTGTTAACCTCTTCCATGCCAGGCAAGCTTATAGAAAACACACAAGACAGGTTAAGAAGGGGAAATATAACACCTTTTTTTTCCAAGAGACAATATTAAAGTTGAAGGTAATGATTACCAATAGGGGTAAAGGCCTGTCAGAGAGGGATTCATGGGTTTTCTACCACATTTCCTTATTGAGATATGGATTACACGTCACAGCTAAGATAGACATGTAACGTAAGAACTGGGCAAAAAGTCAAAATGAGGACTGACATGAGTCCGTGCTGCTTCCAAAGCCTACTTCAAGAGCTTAGCTCAGGAATATTGAATGCAAACATATGTTTCCAACGGAAATCGTTCAAGTGATTTGCCACGGCGTGAGAAAACTATGGGTGAAATCACAGATTGTAGTTCTATTTATCTGAATAGGGTGGACTCACGTGGACTTCTGCAGCAAATCCAGACATGAATGCAGAGGTATGTGGATACACTAGTGCCCACAGGTCCGTACTCCTTGCTATGCCATTTAACTGTGCCAAGACAGAGTGTACAGCACAGGTATAACAAACGTAGGTGAGCAATATTTCACACGCATGCATATTTGAGAACATTATGGTTTCTTTATGTATGAGTAATTATGCCTTGAAAACAAAGCTATTGTTTTCCATCGTCACATTCCAAGAGCCCTTTTATTTTTTTATAGGCAGATGGACGTCTCACATACGGATATTTAGTAACTCTAATAAATACCAAGTACTCCAGACCTTCCTGCTGCCCACAGACATAATCTATGCTCATACTCATGACCATATTGTGAAGGACAACAAATATGAAGCATTAGTTATATTATTCCATGCTGTAGAGGTCTTATTACCATACCAGGAGGATTTTAAATTGACTTGTTGGCTGTTATAGCATAGATCCAGCATTATTGCAATTTAACCCCTTCAGGTCATTTTCTGTTTTTTATTTTGTTTCATTTTTTACTTCCAGCCGGCCCAGAACCTTAACGCTTTTACTTTTCTGTTCACATAGACGTATGAGGGCTTGTTTTTTGCAGGACAACTTATCCTTTCTGATGGCACCATTTACTATTGCATACAATGTACCGTAGTGGGAAGCAGGAAAATATTTTCAAATGGGGTGGAATTATAAAAAAAAACAAAAAAAAAAAAAAACTATCTGCTACGTTTTCTTACAGCGTCTTCTATACAGTAAAACTGACCTGCTCCCTTCATTCTCCAGGTCAGCATGATCACAATGAGACCACATTTTTATTGATCCAATTTTGGAATGTGTATGACATTTTGATCTCTTTTTATAAATTTTTTTGGGGAGAGCTGAAGTCACAAAAAACGTGTCAAATAGGCAATTTTGACATGTTTTTTTTCCATTAAGCCATTCGACGGATGGGATCAATATTTTAATAGTATGGGCGTTTTCACACGAGGTGATGCCTATTATACTTATTTTCTTAATTGTCACTTTTATTTTAATTCTGGGGAAAGGGAGCGATTTAAATTTTTATATTTAAAATATAAAAACTTTTTTCTTTTACACTTTTTAAAAGTTCCCCTATGGAGATATAGGAACCTGTCTGGGCAGCCTTGAATCCTTCAGGGAGACGGAGGCTGCCGCAGGGAATGAAGGGCTACCCAGATCGCCACTAGGGGGAGCCTTTCCAGCCCCAGAAGTGCTGCACTCCTGGGTTTTTGGCTGTAGTCACAATTGACCGTGGCATCTAAAGGTTTAAATGTCTGCAACCAGCGTTATCAACAGTCACACACATTAGACCCAATTGGGTGGCATTTTTAAATACCCGACTTCTGCTGTAAATTTACAGTGGGCAGCTGGGAACGAGTTAATTAGCTACTCAGCCCACAGCTTAGTTCACTTTATTCTAGCTTTTTATACTGGACTGGGAATACTACTTTTTGCTTTCTTTATGTATTCCTACATTTTATTTTATTGATTTGGTTCTAATCATTTATGGTCCTAATAAATAATAGAATAGATGCCTTGAGTACCTTTTATATCTCTGTAAACATAGCTGTACGAGGGCTTCAGAATCAGTCTTTTTCAGTGGCACAGTTTGGGGGTATCTATATGTTATTCATTTTTATAAAATCTTTCTGGTGCAGAAAACCGGTAATTTGTGTTATAGCTTTGAGTTATAAATTTTGGAGCATTCACTGGCATAAATAATATACCTTTATTCTGAGGGTTAGTACGATTTTGTTATTTTTTTGTTGTTGCTGTTTAACCCAGTGGTGCACCAATGACCAGTTTCATGCAAGACAATTTTCCCAGGGACTGTGTGGGGTGGAGTGGGGGTTGGGGGGGGTCTTAGGGGATGGGAGGGCTTCTTATCAATTTGGACCTGCATGTGACTCACATTAATAGTAAGTAACCTCATCATGTGTACCTCACATTAATGGTTAACCCAATGTTGCCCATTATTTGATGAGTTGCTTGGGGCCACTTACTTTTAATGTGAGGTACATGTGGGGTACTAATGTAATAGCACCATGTACCTCAGATTAATAATAGGTGACCCCATCTTCTCAAATTATGGCTACTGGCAACATTGCAGTTAAGGAGTCAAATTAACCCCAATTGTTGGATCCAGAGCGATCTGGATCCAAAATTGCTGGATGTTACTGGAATGCCAGCTAGCTCCATTGACTAAGCAGTGGCATTTCTCCAGTCGAATCCTGGCATATTGGACTCCATTATAGTCCATGGGAGCGGAAGACATTCTGGTAACATCTGGCAATGCTGGAACCATACAGCTCCAGCAGGTTGTTCTCTGTAGAAAAACATGCAGGAACTATGCCAGCAGTGTGAAATAGGTCTTACAATTACATTGATATCTCCCTGCCTTTATTTCAGGTTGACATGTTAACTATACCTGAATTGGCTGCACAAAACTGACTAGGGCCTAGTGGGCACTGATCTCTGCTGCACTGCTAATGTTTTTAAGGTAACATGGAAGAGGAGCTGCAGGTCATTCTCCCACTCACTCCCTCAGATACTAGCTGAAAGTGTATGCAGTCAACCCCCCCTCGGGCCGTCATGTTTATTTCCATTGGTGGGGCAGTGAGACCTAACCAATCCCCCCCTCACAAGCCCTTTTCAGCATTTTCATTGGTGGGGCAGTGGGACCTAACCAATCCCTGCTTCACTAGCCCTTTTCAAGCATTTTCATTGGTGGCAGTGGCAGGCCGGCATCACAGTTGGAAGGTACAATCTTCCACCTTCCCGCTGTACGGCTGCACGCTGTGTGAGATGTAGGTTTGTTTCGATACCATAAAAAAGTATTGCGATACTCGATACCACGTGAAAACACCACACCAAAAAAGCCAAGTGCATTCCGCATTTTATGGAACGTCCAGCTCATAATCGAACAGTCCTATCCTATTTTTTGGGGGGACAAGGTGACTAAAAAATGGCGAATCGCGCATTTTTTATAAATTTTTTTCTGTTGTGGCGTTCACCGCATAGGAGATTTTCTTTTTTTTTTTTTTTTAATAGTTTGGACTTTTCGGACGTGGCAATATGTGATATGTTTATTTATTGTTTATATATTTCATATGTAAAATTGGGAAAGGGGGTGATTTATATTTAATATTTTGGTGTTTTTTTAACTTTCTTTTTTTTTTACTGTTTATTTATTAACTATTCCCCCCCCCCCCCCTTAGGGCCTAGAACCTGGGATCTTTTCATCCCTTGTCCTATTCACCCTAATAGAGCTCTATTAGGGTGAATAGGACTTCACACTCTCCCTTGCTGCCCTGTGCATAGTGCACACGGCAGCAGGGAGCTTACCATGGCAGCCAGGACTTCATTAGTGTCCTGGCTGCCATGGTAACCGATCGGTGCCCCAGGATTACACTGCTGAGGCTCCGATCAGAAGCTGCCACTGCCAACAATGAGGAGGAGGGGACCCGTGGCCACTGCCACCAATGATTTTAATACTGCCACCAATGATAGTTAACCTTTAATACAGGAGGCGGTGCCAGCAGAGTCACATAGCTGGCACTCTGCCTCTGACGGAGCTGTAATCAGTGGCAGTTAACCCCTCAGGTGCGGCACCTGAGGGGTTATAACTGTGGCTGATTGCAGCGCCCTGTGATAGAGGCAGGGTGCCGGCTATGTGATTCTGCCACCTCCTGTATTTGTATTAGAAGTTAACTTTCATTGCTGGCGCAGTGCCCCCGCCCCTTCTCCTCCCATCTCTCCTCACTGGCAGCGGCAGCACAGGGGGGAGGGAGAGACTGCTTCCTTCTCCCCTGTGCTGCTGAGGGAACTTATAGCGCGCTGACAGCAGCGGTGTCTCTGCTTCTCTGTATTGCCGCGGCCCTACAGACAATCTTCCAGGGCCCGGTCCTAGGCTGCAGCCCGGCAGTTTGGGACCGCTGGTTTAACCCTTTCCTGACCCTCAATGTACATGCAACGTGCAGCGGGAAGAGACTTTCCAACCCACTCCATACATATAAGGCACACTGCTCACACTGCTGTGTGATTGGCACTAATTTTCTGTAAACTAATAGGATAGAAGCTATTTTATTTCTCCTAATGATCGCGCTGTATACACAGAGAGCCATTATAACTAATCAAAGCTATTTGGGAATATATTAATAATAAAGTAATATTTTACTATTTTCAGTAATATTATTTACTTAATTCCCAGGGAAACCCCTCATTAAAAAGTTAAACAATTTCATAAACTGGGCTTTGTTATTCTACGCTTACCAAGAACATAATCTCCATATCATTAAGATTATAGATTAAGATGATAAACTCACATAGTAGGGGAAGGCCATAAAGTTTCACACAGGACAGTGTTACGAGGACCATTAGTTCTATAGCTATCTAGATGAGCAGTGTCTCAATATTGAACAAGTGGGTTCAGATAAAGTGACCCTCTGCCAGACTGTCAGACTACCCTATAATCAGTGTTTCTGTAGACCCTTTGAACTCGGGTCAAGAGATCAGCTGGGGTAGATAGTGGATATGGTGGTGACATCATCAGCACACAGATCCATCCGAAAGAAGTGGAAAGTGTCTCAGACTGCTGAAGCACACTTTGCATAGGCTAGGTCTGAGAATCTGGTGGCCATTCTACATACATTAAAATTGGGACTTGGAATTGGAAGAACCCTGGCTGCAACAATAAAAAAGGGCACCATGTACATTATATTAATGGGAACCTTTCACCGTGAAAATGAAATGTAATCTGCAGCATATTATAGAGCGGGAAGAGCTGAGCAGATTGATATATAGTTTTATGGGAAAAGATCTAATAAGACCTACTGCATATTCTGGACTTTAAAGTCAAAGAGGCGGTCCTATCAGTGATTGACAGCTGTCTCTGTATACACAGTCATAGTAGGAAGACTGTCAATCACTGATAGGACCGTCTCCTTGAATTCAAAGCCCAGAATAAGTCTTACAGGATCTTTTCCCATAAAACTATATCAATCTGCTCAGCTACTTCTGGTCTATAATATTTTGCCTTCAGTTCAGACACCATGTTCAAAGTGACAGGTTCACTTTAACTACACATTCTGCATGATACTGAAATGCTTACTGTGAAGCAGAAGGTCACTTCAAGCAATATCTTCGAGAAAACGAAGCATCCATGACCTATCACCTGCACCAATAGCACAATAATAAATAAAAATTATCCAGTACAGTTGTCTTTAAAAAAAATGACCAATACATTAAAAAGTGTGCAGTTGTTTCCTAGTTTTCATTCCTGTTATCCGCTAAGGATAGGATGATGTTATGCATTACTCTGACAGAAATACCTTACAGTAATTCCAGTCTTATTAGATAAAGGAAAAAACAGCCCGGTTCATTTCAATCAAACCATAAAATAACCATATGACACTTGAAGTAAAAGGAGCCCAGATGTGGCTTTACTTTCATGTGTTATTGAGTGAGGTAGTGAACTGAATATTCAACACGTAAAAATTGTGCAAAGAGATATGATGCTCTTACTTCTGCAAAGTCAATGTTTTTTAAGATTGCAAGCAATAAATCACATGTATAAGCAAGAGAAAATGCAATTTCCAATGCAGAGGCACTGGCAAGGAATGGCAACTGTGCCAAACCCAGCACACTGCAATATAGAGCACGATCATGAAACGAAGCATGAATATTCTGAACTGGGAATGTGGTGTAGACATTACCGTATGTTCAACCTGGTGCATGTCATTGTAACAATGTATCACTTAAAGGGAGTCTGTCACCACATTTGAGCATATTTGACTGATCAAATAGTGTTATATGTGCCACCCAGAACTTAAATACAGTACCTTTGTTGTATCTAATGGAGTTTTCTTTCAGCCAAAAATGAACTTTGAAGATTATGTAAATGCGCCCTCTCAAGTGCCCAGGGCGGCGTCTCAATCGTCCGAGCCCCAGGCAGCACCTCCTTCCCGGCTCATAACCCCGCCCTCCGTGTGCCTCTGCCCGCCCGTTTACTCTCCTCCTCTCTCCTTTTCCACTGCGGCTGCGCGGTCAAATTCGTAGCGGGCGCATGCGCAATGCGATGCCCGCTCCTGGCAGTGCATCGCAATACCTACTGCGCATGCGCAGGCTAAGCGATGCCCGCTCCTGGCCATTTAGCCGGCGCATGCACAGTAGGTATTGCAGCCGTTTTTAAGTTCTGGGTGGCACATATAACACTATTTGATCAGTCAAATATGCTCAAATGTGGTGACAGACTCCCTTTAACTGTTATTTTAAATGTGCCAGTGTAATATAAACTATGGAAATAAGGATGGGTTTATCAGAGTTTTTGGACAATCTTTACATTTACCAAATTTAAATTATACCCCCATACACATAAGGTTATGCCCACATTGGACATAAACTGCAGTGGGAAAAATGTTGCAGAATTCGCAGCAAAATCCGTCTGTTATATTCACAGATTTTACCCATCCGCTATAAAAATCCGCTACATATTTTAAAATCTGCCCCTCATGTCACTTTCCATGCAGATTGGGCACAGGCTTTTTACGCAGTTTGTGCATGAGATTGATACTGTAATACACTGTGGATTTTCTGCCCACAAATTGAAGAAAAAAAAAAAAAATGGGAGGAAAATTTGTAGCATATCCACAAGGTGTCAGCTTACCCTAAGCCCTATTTCATACGAACGTTTTTTTTGCGAGTGTATGGACCGTTTTTTTGCATTCCGTATACGGAACCATTCATGTCAATGGTTCCGCATTAAAAACGTAAGTGTTTCCGAGTGCATTCCGTTTCTGTAGTTCCGTTCCGTGCAAAGATAGAACATGTCCTATTATTGCCCGCAAATCACGATCCGAGGCCACATTCAAGTCAATGGGCCCGCAAAAAAAAGGAACGCATACGGAAATGCATCCATATGTCTTCTGTATCCGTTCCGTTTTTTGGAACCATCTATTGAAGATTTTAGGCCCAGCCCGATTTTTTCTATGTAATTACTGTATATTCCTTACGGAAAAACAGAACGGAAAAACTGAACCAAGATGAAAACGCAACAGAAACAAAAAACGAAAAAAGGGATCCGATAAAAACTGCCCGCAAAACACTGAAAAAGCCATACGGTCGTGTGAAAAAGGCCTAAGGCAGTGTTCCTCAACTCCAGTCCTCAGGGACCCCTGCCGGTCATGATTTTAGAATATCCCACAGAATGAATATGAGTAGTAAATCCTGATATTGACACTACTTATATCACCTGCTCAATACTAAGGAAATCCTGAAAAAAGGCACTGGGGACTTGAGTTGAGGAACACTGCCCTAAAGCTTCATGCATTTGACTGTGTTTTTCTTCTGTGTGCTGTCAGTTTATAAAATGTGTAGTGAGTATACTGGCCCTTGCAAGTCAGTGGAGCAGTGCGGCTTTTCATGGATCCTTGTGCCTAATACAAGAATCTCACAGCAGGTCCTATTCTTGTCCATTTTTTCAGATCAGAATAGCCATTTGTATTGATGACAGAGAAAAAAAAAATGAAAATGCAAACAAAAGCTATTCGTTTTTTCAAAGATAATTTTTTTTTGTGGACAGAAAATATAGAATGTGCATGAGGCCTAAAGATTTGTAAAGTTCATAAATGCCACTTATGTCTGTCGGCAAGCAAATATCGTCACAGAATCATCAACTGACAAGACCAAACACTTTCAAAATCCCTACCAAGTAGTTTACAATGATGGTTACTTCACTGCATGTTCCCAGAAACATAAATGTTGGGGAATCTGTAACTAAAACTGGTACACAAGTAAAAATGTATACATACCACAAGTCTATATCTAAGAACTTGTGCTCATAACAAAGACCATGCATACAACATATGGGCTTAACCTGCAAAAACGATAAAACAAAATATAAATTGAATACATCCAAACTACTACTGCCTTACCAAAATCTAAATTTTTCAACATCTATAAGTACAGCTTTTATAACAGACCCCTTACACATAAAGTGACTTCATAAAAAATAACTGTAAGGTCTACTGAACCAGTACATACCACACACCCCCACCTCTCCACAAGCACATTAAAATAGCAGGAATGGAAGATCTATTTTTCAGTATAAACTAAACCAACACATTCTTAAAAAAGAAAAAACATACAGTACCTTATGAACACTGTAAAAATGTACTTATTTGGCCCACAAAAAACAAGGATCTTTGAAAAACGTATAGCTTATGTGTGTATTCTGTTTTTTACTCACTCCCATGAATAGAAAGGGCTATTTTCCCCCTCAAAAATTGATCTGCAGTGAGATTCTCAGATCAGGAAAAAGAATCTGTGAAAAAATGGATGTATGAGATAGTACACTAAGGAGAAAATGTCATGTGCATAACCATTTATAGGGTTTTTTGTAGAATAAGTTGAAAATAATTATTCTTGGTAACAATCAGTATGCAAACATAATTTATGATGGAAAAGAGTAATTACTCATCCGAGTAATCGAGTTTTCACAAACACATGACTGCACCACTGGAGAGAGCCTCCCACCAATGGACAGGAAACCTGTAAGATAAAAAGCAGCACACTCCTAACTAAACTTCCGTATTTGTGAGAACCCTGACCACGGATAATGATCTCATTTTTTTTTTTGCTCGTGTGAACACACAAGTAAGAACATACGTGATAAAGAAAGAAGGAGGAAAAATGGATAAAGTATCATGAGTTTGTGAAAACTGGATTACTAGTAAGAAAATGTACTCGTTTACCCCTCCCCATGACAGCACCCCTGGAGAAATAAGGTACAGTATAAATCTTAGGGAGGAACAATGGTCTGAAGCACCTTGCATCCAAAGGCCACATCGGAAAGAGAATTAATTGCCATAGAAATGTATGAGGAGATGACCATGTAGATGTCCTACAAGTTTGGCCCAAAAAGACCTCTGCCCTCTCCATCCCGAATGTTTATACTGCCATGGTAGAGAGGGACCCAAAGAAGGAAATTGTTAAAGGAAATATTAATTATGAATATTTTGTGTTGATATCAATAACTAATATTGATTCGTCTATCGATGACTCAAACTACCTGTTGCTTTACCCATTTTACCTGAACTAAATTCGTTGACAAGCGGCGACTAAAGAAAGACTATAAACTGCACTCTGAACAATAAAATAATTTATTACACAAATACAAGTCTACAGTCTATTATTTATATCAATGGTTATAAATATATATACATATAGACACACACCGCCATACACTAACACAATACAAGCTCAATTCCACCCCAATATCTACGTAGATATACACTTACATACACAAGTCAATGTACCACCCATCTGGCTCTATACCGTCCCTACGAGATAACAGATAACGAGATTACAGAGATGTGGGATACAGGGGTATATGGTAGTGGCACTGCAAGGGTTAATACAATGCAGTCCAGGGGTATAGATAGGGATATAGGGCAGGAGTCAATTCAGTGTAGTGAAAGGGTTAATTGCAGGGGTTATTGGTGGCAGTGGGAATGTAATATTGCAGGGATCAGGGAAATATAGGGCAGGAATATTACAGGGGATAATGCTGGAGTAACTCAAAGGTACAGC
The DNA here is from genome assembly GCA_033119425.1 of Bufotes viridis. NCBI lineage: Eukaryota > Metazoa > Chordata > Amphibia > Anura > Bufonidae > Bufotes > Bufotes viridis. The sequence goes on from CM065589.1 coordinate 321,746,306, forward strand.
AGGGGTTAATTCAGGGGTACAGCAGGGGTTAATGCTGAGGTTATTCAGGGAATGTAATATTGCAGGGATCAGGGAAATATAGGGCAGGAATATTACAGGAGATAATGCTGGGGTAACTCAAAGGTACAGCAGGGGTTAATGCTGGGGTAATTATGGGATAAAGCAGGGGTAAATAGATATTGCATGGGTTAATGATGTTGGTGGTATAGGGTTATTGATGGCAGTGGGATATTCAGGGGTTAATAATACTCAGCCAGCCTAGGGGGTTAATGCTCATCCTAGGGGATGATCCTCGCTTGTGCTCTTTCTCCAGGGGTTAATTCCCGCGTCAATGCTCGTCGTCCGGGGGATGATTCATGCTTGGGGCTGCTGGGGTTAACTTCTCTTCTAAATGCAGCGCCGCTGGGTTATTTAAACCCGGTGGCGCTCGCTTCCGAGCATCCCGCGCTGCAGGCAAGTCCACGTGGGCTGGTGCGGTGATATGACATCACCGCACTAGCCTACGTGTCCTGGCCCGTGCTTCCAGGTGGAGGTTCACTTTGAACCTCCTGCCTGTGAAGTGACCACGTATCTCCGGCGTGGTAATTACTGCGCCTGAGGTACGCGGCATACAAGGGCAGGGGAGCCCTTTGTTTCCCTGTCTTTGTAATGTAATGCAAAGCATCTCTGGCCTTGCCGGAGGTGCTATCAAAAAGCAGATGATCTCTATTGATTCTCTGTCCTTTGAAGTGACTGAAACTGGACATAATTGTCCACTTACCGGCATCTCCCACCGCAGGCGCGCCGTTATGCGCCCGCAGGAGAATTCCTCAGCTGGGGGGGTAACTGGAGGATATCATATTGGCCGCATTTAAGATTATATATATATAGATATACATATATATATATTTAACAACTGGGGCATACATACATACATCTCTCTCTCTATATATCTATCTATCTATATATACCCAAATATACCTGGGACAATAACCCATATGCTGGGCCCATATACAGGGGAAATACTGGGACAATTATTCCCATTTGGCCATACAGGGCCAATATTCACCATTGGAAAATTGTTCCAGGGGATACCGTTCTTCAGACTGGTGATGTTGTTCTCCAAGGTGAGGGATAGTCTGGTCCTGGGTGAGAGATAAATCAGACTCTACAGGGAAGCATACTTGTTGCATTTTTGAAGGATCTCCCTTTGAAGCATCCTGGGCTTGAACTGCACCCAGTTCACTGCTGGATTGCAAATTGTTAGGCGCCCGAATAGAAACATCACTTTCCTAAAAGAAATTAAATAGGAAAGAAAGACAAAAAATAACTTTTTTTTATAAGAGCTCTACAGGGAAACCAGAGCTGCAGAGTCCAGAGAGATTCCCAAAAATCTGCAGGTGTCTGGTCCTTACGAAGGACATTACCTCTGCCATCAATTTCATGAATGCGCTAGGTGCTTGTGAGATCTATAGATTTTTAGGGTCTCCATACAACATTTTTCATGAGAAAAGGAATAGTTTAAAGTATAACTGTTTTTTTTTATTTGCTACTTTATTAGGCATGTATACCTGAGTTAGTCTGTCAATAATTATCAAAATATCTGTAATTACCTTATAAAAACAGCTTTCATTAATGTCCCCTGTCCCTTTCCATTGGTCCTTTAACCACTTCCAGACTGGGCCATTTGCCCCCCCAGACCTGGCCTAATTTAGCAAATCTGACACGTCACATTATGTGTTAATAACTTTGGAACACTTTTATTTATCCAAGTCATTCTGAGACTGTTTTCTCGTGACACATTGTACTTCATGACAGTGGTAAATTTGAGTCAATATATTTCCCCTTTATTTATAAAATAATCCAAAATTTTTATATATTTTTTTTTAAATTAGCGATTTTCAAAATTTTAATTTCTCTTTTTTAAAACAGAAAGTGATACCTCATAAAATATTTATTATTTAACATTCCCCATATGTCTACTTTATGTTGGCATCACTTTGTAAATGTCATTTTATTTTTTTAGGACGTTAGAAGGCTTCGAATTTTAGAAGCAATTCTTAACCCACTTTTTAAGGACCAGTTCAGGTCTGAAGTCACTTTGTGGGGCTCACATAGTGGAAACCCCCCATAAATGACAACAATCTATAAACTACACCCCTCAGGTTATTTAAAAATGATTTTACAAACTTTGTTAACCCTTTAGGTGTTCCACAAGAATTAAAGGAAAATGGAGATGAAATTTCTAAATTTTACTTTTTTGGCAGATTTTCCATTTAAACTATTTTTTTCTTTAACACATCGAGGGTTAACAGCCAAACAAAACCTGATTCTGCGGTTTACAGAAACACCCCACATGTGGTCGTAAACTGATGTAAGGGCACACGGCAGGGCACAGAAGAAAATGAGCGCTGTATGGTTTTTGGAAGGCAGATTCTGCTGGACTGGTTTTTAGATGCCATGTCCCATTTGAAGCCCCCCTGAAGAACCCTTACAGTAGAAACTTCCAAAAAGCGACCCCATTTTGGAAACTAGGGGATAAGGTGCCAGTTTAATTGGTACTATTTTGGGGTAGGTATGATTTTTAATTGCTCTATATCATGCTTTTTGTGAGGCAAGGTATCCAACAAATGGCTGTTTTGGCACAGTTTTTATCTGTTATTTTTACAACATTTATCTAACAGGGTAGATCATGTGCTATTTTTATAGAGCAGGTTGTTACTGACGCAATGATATCAAATATGTCTACTTTCTTTGTTTGAGTTTTACATAATAAAGCATTTTTGGAAAAAAAATTATGTTTGTGTCTCCATTTTCTGAATGCCATTTTTTTTTATTTTTCTGCCGATCGTCTTGTATAGAGGCTCGTTTTTGAAGGAAAAGTTGACGTTTTTATGGGTACCATTTTCGGTTACATATGATTTTTTTGTTCATTATTACACTTTATGGAGCACGGTGACCAAAAAATTTATTGTTTTAGCACAATTTTTATTTATTTATTTTTACAGTTTTTATCTGTCGTGACATTTTTATAGAGCAGATTGTTACAGATCTGGCAATACCTAATATGTATATTTTTTCTTATTTATTTAAGTTTTACACAATAATAGCATTTTTGAAACAAAAAAAGAATTATGTTTTACTGTCTTCATAGTCTGAGAGCCATAGCTTTTTTATTTTTTGGCCGATTGTCTTAGTTAAGGTCTCATTTTTTGCACGTGAGCGCTGTGTATACAGTGATCTAGAACAGTGTTTTTCAACCTTTTTTGTGTGAAGGCACACTTTTTTCATGGAAAAAATCTCGAGGCACACCACCATTAGAAAATGTTTAAAAAAATTAAACTCTGTGCCTATAAGCCCTATATTGACTATATAAACTTAATATAGTCAATATAGGGCTTATAGGCACAGAGTTTAAGTGATTCTCATCAAAGTGTCTTGACTAGGAATCACATCACATCTAGGATCCCCACATCAATCATCAGCCCAAAGACCCCATGCCCAGACCTCAGATCAGCCCAAAGACCCCCATCAAACCCCCACATCAATCATCAGCCCAAAGACCCCACTCCCGGCTGCTCAGCGCAGGGCCCTCACTCAAGTCAGTGCTTTTCCGCCACATCCCCCCCTTCCCTCCGTTGGGCTGATCAGCTCAGGGCAGGGCTCTCACTGCAGTCACTCATCTCTCAACCAATGTCCCTCATACACATTCCCCCCCAAATCACATTTGCCTGTAAAATTACAGCGCAGCAGGTGCATCCTGAGCTGAGGGTTTTTTCCCGCCAGCTCATCTGAAAATGTAAAGTTCACAGCCCCCTTCCCCTCCTCACCTCCCCTCCTCTCAGGACCGGGTGGTGCTGCACTTGGCCTGTGGAAGAACTTACCTGCTCCTGTCCTGGCTCTGTCTGACTCTCTGGATGACACTTAGCCCCGTCCTCCTTCACTTCTCCGGCTCTGCTCCACCTCCTAGGACTCTGCTGTCGCGCGGGGCGGCTGTTCCGAAATCCCGCGAGACCAGCTGCTACCTCAAGATTACTCCTACCACTGTGCCCGGGCCCTGCAGCGCTGATCAGAGCGGCTCTCATAGACACGGCGACACGGCACACCGGACAAGATCCCGCGGCACACTAGTGTGCCGCGGCACAGTGGTTGACAAACGCTGATCTAGAAGGCAGGGGCAGCTGGGAACTTCAAATATGCTATTATTAGGTATTGCCAGATCCGTAACGATCTGCTCTATAAAAATGTCACATGACCTAACCCCTCAGATGAACGCTGTAAAAATAGATAAATAAAAACTGTGCTAAATCAATTTTTTGGTCACCGTGCCCTATCTCTGTGGGTTGCCCTGCCGTCACTGACGATTAGTGTCCAGCTGCCATATCTAAATGGACGTTCTAAATTGTCTATTTAGAGATAAACAACCGCTCATAGGACGTTTATATCTTATGGGCGGTCGGACTGTTGCTATTGCTTTTCTGTCTCCAACATAATGTAAACAGAAGACAGAGAGGCGGTCTTTCACACTGCATGCCTGCATTAGTGAGGAGGCGTGTCTCTCAGTAATCCAATCTGATTGGCTGGCAAGAGGGTGCTGGCTAAAGAAAGTGTTTGTGTGAGGTGATGGAAGGCAGTTTTAGCCTCAAAGAACTGGCAAAGGAGCCATTTTGAGAAGATCCTTATATTGTAGGGTTCAAAACAGCCGTAAGTAAGGGAAAAACTTAAGGAAAACAGTGGTATGTGAAGAAACTAAAGATTTTCTTTAATGAAAACATGACGGTTACACTTGAAGGAACCATTTGGCTTTTTGACAAGAAAGACAGGGCAATAAAATTACCCTTCCTTTTCCACCTAGAAGCACCTGAATCAACACTGCTTCTTAATGGTAGTGCTTTCTGAATCAAAGTATACTTCTAACTGCATAGACCTTTGTTTTGAATGCTTATGACATTTTCTGGTGGGAAAAAAAACTGTGCCTGGGCAATTTTATGAATTCTAGATGAAGGCAGTTTTTTATTGTAACAGTAATTCAAGGGTTCCTTGATCGGATCTCTGGAGTTATTGTGAGGGTCACCATTTCATGATTCTTCAGACTTCCTAGAGTCTTGTCCTTTCTGTTCTTATTTTCTATAGATCCTACAACTACGAAAGGAATCATTCTATATAGTGCAGGAAAACCTTTTTTCCTATCAGAAGCCTTCTCCAATCTATCATCTAAAACTGGAACAAACAGAAAATTTACTGAAAAAAGGATAGCACATACCAGTAATTTATCCTTAGAGGCAATAAACCCCTTTGTAAGCAACAGCGCCCATTGGTTGACTTAGAAAAGGTAAGAATTCTGTGGCTGATAGAATCCACTGAAGCATCTGCAAGAAATTCAAGTGCCTTGGAGAAGGCTGGAGGAAAGGGCAGGATCTGATCCTTAGGTTTTTTTTTAATCCCTTGGATGTACCTCCAACTAAGACAACAATTCTCTCATAGATCTTGCAATATGTGTGGCAGGTACTAGATTTGAATGCCATGGTATAGTCCTCCCTGTTCTCTTTAAGGTAGTGGTCTGATTTACATTCTATGGGTTGAGGTAAGGAGCCAAGACACTCAAATGCAAATAATTTTTCTTCATCATTCTGGGTACTAGTGCATCAATTTTGGGAAATTTATCAATACATGCAAGTTTTTAACACAGACAAAGGCAATTTCTTTTTGCATACTACACACTCTTTGTTGCAAGTTTTAGAAGTAGATTTCTTGGGAGCTTCCCTACACTGAAAACATAATAGGTTAAAACATGAATCAATAAAAGAACAATAAGCACAGCTCCGAAGGACAACTCACTGCCAGACTGGAGTTGCTTCTATCTGTGTGTTCTGTTCCATCCCCTGCTGGATCTGACGTGGTGGAAGGTAGTCAGGAATCAATGGAGAACTAAGTTACAGCTGCAGTATTGGCTGAGGACTGGCTGGAAGGAGTTTTTTTTTGACTGCAGGATGCAAACATACCCTCTTCCATGTGGGACCCTGAGGGATTTCGAAGAACATAAAGTGACAAACATGTCAGAACTTGACCACCTGTATAGTGGTCCCCAGGGAAAGTGCGCTTGGAGAAACTAGCACCAGCTGCAAGAGCATATGTTCTCTCCCGAAGAGGTTCCAGCATAACCAGAACCTCTACTTCAGAGGATGAAAGTGCAAGTGCCACAGAGGGGGAGCCCCAACCAAACTTCTGAGGCTGCTCTCAATGCCTTATGCCACTTGGGAAACCCCTTCTAACATCACCACAGTGGACGTGCAGCCCTAAATTGAGGTGAGACAAAATCTTCACCCCCTCCATAGAGACCAACCAGGCTGACCCATCCAGAAGGACAGGAAACCTTAACTGAGGTGTGTTCTACTATTCATCATTCAGGTTTCCTGTCCAGCGGAAGTCCTCACCAAGGCTGCCATCATGGGGAGCAGTAAATCCAATCTACCAATCAGAAATGTATTCAACATTGTTCTGTTGAGCTAATTGTTACTGCTATGGATGTCGGGGCCATTTTTACCTGCATTGCACCCCTTGGTAACTGTACCATTTTTAACTGTGTTTGCATCCAAGGTTTCCATTGGGAGGATTTCCTGATGGAAACCTCAGCCAGACAAAATCATTGGCCAAAGCAGGTTGATGCAGTGGCCAGTGATTACCTGAAAGGGCGATTTGAGGCAGTTTCAGTGTGTAAAGAGAGGAGACAGAATTAGAGAGCAATAGGGAGCTGGGCAGTGTTGGAATGTACGCGGTGGGGAATCAGCGGACATGAGTATCGCCTATGGTTTTTCGCTACACTGACCCTGCTGCCACCAATTTTGTTTTGCTGGAAAATCCCTTGAAATCACTCTCACGTGGTCAGTATTTGGCCAGTGTTTTGCATCAGTATTTGTAAGTTAAAACCAGGAGTGTAACCTACAGATAAAAGTATAATGGAACTATTTGTTACTCCTCTGATGAGAAATATTGACCAGTTACTGATCTTGTGAAAGTTTCCTAAGAGTAGTTTCACACTAGAGTTAAAGCAATCAGAAATAGACGGACAGAAATAAAAGACTGCAAATTATCATTAACCTTTATATACAAAAGGAAGTACAGTCACAAAAGAATAGTAATCTTTTCATTTACACAGGCTGCAGCAATGTGAAGCAATAGCAAATTAAGAAAACAGTACGACTGGAAACAGATCATAAGGCACATTTCATATAACCAATAAAAACCATTGGAAAGAAACGTACATTACGGCTCAAATTCACTTGGAGAGATCACAGTGCAAAAAGACGTGTCCCTGCCATGTCAGTTAAGCAACACCTACTGATAAAGAGCCAGAAAGTCACCCAAGAGGGCAGCAGATGAAACAGAGCTGGCTTTGCTACAGTGCAGATCCAAGTAAGTGGTCCAGACTAGGCTCCGCTTTCCAGTCTGTGGCTTCCAAAGGGGCAGACGTCATTTTATTTCTTCACAATCATACTTGAAATCCTGCAGTATTTCACTGATTGCTTCCACGGTTTTAATTATCCTGCGGGAAGGGATGGGAACTATAAATAATATACATCTGGCTTACATTACTCACAATATAGAAGTTTAGGTAGTGTTTATGAAACACCCAGAAAAAAGGGCTGCGCTCCTTGTTTAGAAGTGAGGCGCTTTCAAGGTGTTGTCGAAGTGATCGAGATCTGTCACAATAACAGTGGAAATAAATGGGGGCACTTTATGGCAATATAACCGCATTTATATAGCATGATTTCCTTGAGCCCATGTCATTACATCTGAAAGAGAAGGCCCTAACCACAGGAAAGAATAACCCGGGGAAGATAGGAAGAGGATAACATTTTCCCATCCAGTCATAAAAATGGAACAGAGAGGATTTTATTTATTTATTTATTTTTATTTTTTTGGGGGGGAGGGGGGAGGAGGTGTCTTAGGAATTTAAAAAAATAACCTAAAGCTACAGCTTAAGGCATCTTTCTTCCAAATCACAGCTCGGATTTTGAAATGGAAAATGGCTGCTTTGTAAACTGTAAAATCTGTCTCAATGTGGTAATTGTGCATTTTAAAGCGGTTCTCCAGGTTTTAGTGAAAATGCTCGTGAGCTGACTTGTGGAGGGATAGTCTGCTCAGCACTTTCCTCTTCGTCATGCCACCTATTCTGCCGCCAAAGTCCAGAGAACCCCTGTAACCTTTTGAAAGATGTTTTAAACAGACCAATTTAGCAGGCAATTATCGGGACTGAACAAAACATTCCCAATAATTGCCTGATGGCCAGGCAGATGAGAGCTGCATTTACATACAACATATCTCTGTGTGGTAACGCACCAACCCTGTATTGATCACTTGTCCTCCCCGTACAGTTTCAATGTTTCTGGGCAGCACATCACTGTTACATAAGCCGATGTGCTGCCCAAAAACAATGGTCTCAGGTGGCAGCCGAAAGACCAGATTCATCGGGTAATCGCCATCATATTTTACAAATGCCAATAATTAGGAACAAGCATTTCTACAAATGCTCATTCCAGATAACTGAACAGACTGTTGGTCCTTGTAAAAGGACCATTAGACAGGGAGGAAAAGGAGGGCACAAGGTAAGAAAAAATGTTAACCCCTTGGAGGCTTGTTTTTTTTGCAGGACAAGTTGCATATTATAAGGGTACCATTTAATGTAACAAAAAATAATTCTTTTCAGTATATACTGTATGCTAAAAATGCAAGTTTTTGTAGTGCAACTGAATGATTTTAACTATTGAATGACAGCTGCAGTCCACAAGATTGCATTCAACTGAATTACTTTATTTGGGATGCAGCTGTAGCCAAATCAATCAGCAGCACTACAAAAAGTTGCAGTGTAGCCCTAGTCTTATTCTGCGGGTCAGACACGTCACTCCAATTCACCTAACACAACAGTATCCACTTCCAATATCCAAATCAGGGCTTGGAACTGTACTGTCGAGTGATCATGAAGGACCTTTTTTTATTTTCTTCTGGTATGAAGTGTCTAGGAAAAGGACAATCAAAGGAGAAAATAAAAATACGTATCAAAAATGTCGGTTACTTGTGTTTCAGAAGCTGAACCTCCTCCTGATGGCTTTCATCACTAGGATGGTCTTGGGCATTCTGTTTAGCTAGTTGTAATCGTGCAGTCTGCAAAGGAAAAGAAGCATTATAATCCAGTCTAAAAAAACGCAAAATAAAAAAAGAATAATAAAATAGAAATAATCCTAAATCTAGTAAATATGAACTGTACATCATACCAATTCTAATTTCTCTTTCTCTAGCTCCTGGATCTTTTCGAGGTGTTCGGAAAGATCAGATCGATCATGGAGTTCCCTGAATTGATCCTTCATCTGAATAAGTTCTTTGCTAATGCCATTGAAAGCCTGTGTAATCTCATGAACCAACTGCCGGTAATGGATAAAGTCATAGTGGGGGCCAGACTTCAGATATGCCTGATGCCCTCTGAAATGAAAGTAGAAAAAGGTTATGTCCCGCCAAAACCAAATTATATTATTTCTAAATATGCCGTACTTGTAAAAGGTGGGGTCATCGGCACGTACTGGAGCTGTTCGAGACCAGATTTTACCTGGCGCAATTAAAGAAAACGGACACAGCATTTTGCTTGCTTGATCGCACTAGTTTATGCTGTCCTTAGTTAGGACACCATACATAAAACTGGTGACAGATTCCCTTTAAAGAGGGAGCAGATTACCAAATAAAGGTCCTCATAAGCCAGAACTGCAACAGTGACCAGCGAGCAATATGAATGAGAACATTACAACACCGCTACAATGTAATTCTGAATTGCTTTTTTCATAAAGCTGACATTGCCAGTCATTCAGCTTTCTATTTCTTATTACATTGGGGTAAATCCCAATAGTTATTAACAACAAAATCATGCAGACAATAAACTGCGCAATTTCTAGACTGAATTTATGAGTGTGTTTGTTGTTTAATCCTCAGTAACACAAATATGATTAACACATTGCAGAAATACCTCGATATTTCATACGGATACAGCTTGTAAGACACAGAGCCAGCAGATGTCTTGAAGTCAAGCAATCCTCCAATATCCTGTCATGTGGGAACGTTTAACTTTTTTATTATTATATACTTTTATTTTACTATTATTATTTTTTTCAAATAAATATTCCAGATATATAAAATAAATAAGCCAATGATTTGGGGCAGAAGTGTTAAAATTGGAACTCTCCACATTTTCAGGCTTTGAAAAACTGACTTGCAGATTGACCCTGAAAGGTTAACCTTCAGAATCTAGAGCGTACCCATAAAGGAGTGTACGAGAGGCTGAGCAAAGTTGCAGATGCATTCTCTGTAGATGTGTGAAAAAATAATATTGCCGTTTTACAGCTAAAAGATGGAAAATCTGGCTTGCACATTGTAGTAGATACGGCTGAGATACTTCTGTTGTAATATATATACATACATATCTGGCAGAGTTTCCACCTTCTACATTTCACTGCAAGGTGTAAACCTCTTTATGAAAAATGAACACATCAGTTTTTAGGTTTGGTGCACACTGCAGAAAGCATTCATCGCCTGCAATGCGTCTCCTTATGGCATACACTGGGCGGCATGCATTAGCTTACCTTTTATTCCACTGGACTGGAAAACCTTCCAATACACGGGCATCACTTAAAAATGGCATTTGCCTATATCTGTGCAATATATGTCAGGAGACTTTCCCACAATGTACATGGTGTGAGTACAGGTTTAATTACTAACAGTTTTACTTTACACTGGCCGAGAATCCAAAAGATAATCGCTAACGAGCATTCGTAGGAACGCTAGTTAGCGATTATCTAGTGATGTAAGCGTACCGCCGCTTACCTGATGAACTATCTAAATGCTCGTTCATCTGGTTATCTGATCGTTTGTGCATACACAAAAATCCTTGTTTGCCGGCGGCAGATTGTGCTGTGTAATCATCATCTGTCAGTATGGGGACGAGCGATGGCATTAGTGATCGCCACTCACCATCCCTCGGAGGAGATCGCTGCATATAACAGCAGCTCTCTCCTCCACCAGTGATCAGATTATCGGGAAAGTATGGGGACGAGTGATGGCATTAGTGATCGCCACTCACCATCCCCCGGAGGAGATCGCTGCATGTAATAGCAGCTCTCTCCTCCACCAGTGATCAGATTATCGGGAAAGTATGGGGACGAGTGATGGCATTAGTGATCGCCACTCACCATACTCCGGAGGAGATCGCTGCATGTAATAGCAGCTCTCTCCTCCCCCAGTGATCAGATTATCGGAAAGTATGGGGACGAGTGATGGCATTAGTGATCGCCACTCACCATACTCCGGAGGAGATCGCTGCATGTAATAGCAGCTCTCTCCTCCACCAGTGATCAGATTATCGGGAAAGTATGGGGACGAGTGATGGCATTAGTGATCGCCACTCACCATACTCGGGAGGAGATCGCTGCATGTAATAGCAGCTCTCTCCTCCACCGGTGATCAGATTATCGGGAAAGTATGGGGACGAGTGATGGCATTAGTGATCGCCACTCACCATACTCGGAGGAGATCGCTGCATGTAATAGCAGCCTCTCCTCCACCAGTGATCAGATTATCGGGAAAGTATGGGGACGAGTGATGGCATTAGTGATCGCCACTCACCATACTCGGAGGAGATCGCTGCATGTAATAGCAGCTCTCTCCTCCACCAGTGATCAGATTATCGGGAAAGTATGGGGACGAGTGATGGCATTAGTGATCGCCACTCACCATACTCCGGAGGAGATCGCTGCATGTAATAGCAGCTCTCTCCTCCACCAGTGATCAGATTATCGGAAAGTATGGGGACGAGTGATGGCATTAGTGATCGCCACTCACCATACTCCGGAGGAGATCGCTGCATGTAATAGCAGCTCTCTCCTCCACCAGTGATCAGATTATCGGGAAAGTATGGGGACGAGTGATGGCATTAGTGATCGCCACTCACCATACTCCGGAGGAGATCGCTGCATGTAATAGCAGCTCTCTCCTCCACCAGTGATCAGATTATCGGGAAAGTATGGGGACGAGTGATGCATTAGTGACGCCACTCACCATACTCGGAGGAGATCGCTGCATGTAATAGCAGCTCTTCCTCCACCAGTGATCAGATTATCGGAAAGTATGGGGACGAGTGATGGCATTAGTGACGCCACTCACCATACTCGAGGAGATCGCTGCATGTAATAGCAGCTCTCTCCTCCACCAGTGATCAGATTATCGGGAAAGTATGGGGACGAGTGATGGCATTAGTGATCGCCACTCACCATCCCCCGGAGGAGATCGCTGCATGTAATAGCAGCTCTCTCCTCCACCAGTGATCAGATTATCGGGAAAGTATGGGGACGAGTGATGCATTAGTGATCGCCACTCACCATACTCCGGAGGAGATCGCTGCATATAACAGCAGCTATCTCCTCCACCAGTGATCAGATTATCGGAAAAGTATGGGGACGAGTGATGGCATTAGTGATCGCCACTCACCATACTCCGGAGGAGATCGCTGCATGTAATAGCAGCTCTCTCCTCCACCAGTGATCAGATTATCGGGAAAGAACGCTTTCTTTCTGTCAATCTGCTGCTCTCCAAAACTGTGCCAAAATGTTGGTGCATTTTTTAGGCACACGAAAGCGCATTTAAGGCCCACTCTTTTCCATGGAGCTATGCCCCTTTCAGCTAAACCATACCCCTTTGGTGTAAAAGGTTAGAAAATAATGAAAAATGAAGAGCAAATCATGTATGACAGTTTCTTCAATATTAAATCTGCTCCTATGTCTCAAGGAGATAAATTAAAGGGAGTCTGCCAGAAGGAAATTCACTGATAAATCAGACACTATACCTTGTAGGGAAAGCTCTGCTGAATATAAAGATAACTTTCGTACTGAAAAGCACCGTTAATCCAGATGCAAATGTTAGGTGTACCAAGGGCAGGCCAAGCAACTCTGTGCACCCTGGCTCCTCCTGCTTCCTCTTCCGGCCCCTCCCTCTCTGGATTAACAGAGCCAAGCAGGAACCTGGCCCTGTCAATGAAGAAAAAGAGGAAGCAGGAGAAGTAAGGGTGCACGGAGTGGCTTGGGCCCGCCCTCAGTGCACTCAACCACTCCTTTGCATATGGAGTTGAAGCAGTTTTTCTCCAGAATGAAGTAATAGCTCACTAGGTGAAAGGTAGCAATACATTCAGCTGAGCTAGCCCTACAAGACCTGTAGGTAGATTCTCCTGTACAGGCCCGTTCACCTATGTGCTCACACCTGACTGAAATACACCATATATAGCCCATGGCCCTGCCGACTCCTCTGAATTCTTATTATACGGATCTGTACTTGAAAAGTTTCAACATGGTACAAAAAAATGTGTGTAAGATATTTCCTGTGTGGTCCATACCTACCCTGGAACGCCTCATTCCTCTAGATTTCAATTAGCATCATGTTTGGTGAATCTAGGAAATCTCTCGGCCACAAAACACACACATACTGTGGCGCAATCTGCCTTTGTAGCTAAATTGTTAATTCACAAACTTGAGGGGAATCCGATATAATTTTAGCTATGCACATGAAGCAATTAACCGCACTGGCGGAAAATCTGCAAGTGTTTAGCGAACTTATGTATTTTCCCCAAAGCGGGCAATAAATCAGAGAGGCACTTTAACTGGCTAACCAATACCAAATATTATCTAGTGTTATGGATACACGAGAAAGAACAAGGCTGCAGTAAGCAAACCAAATTAAAGTCAGGCGCTCCTCTGCTCTGTTATTCTTTACCAACGTGGAAAAAAAGCAGCTTAAATAGGCGGAACAAGAAGTAAAGCATTATGTGGGATCCTGATGAAGTCCAGATGAGGTGGATGGAGAAAAATGAAACATCTCGTATTTAATTTCAAAGACGGCCACATGCAAATGGATCCAAGTTATAATCAAATTGTATATACTGCTCCTAATTCACTTATATTGGGGGGGGGGGTGATGCTAATGGTCCGCTGGTAGGTAAAGCATGGAGGCACTAACCCCAGCACTGGCCCGATTCGTGCACAATGCCCAGGCAGGAAACTGCTGGAGGTGAGAATAATGTTGACAATGTTAGCTAAACATCTGTGAATAAAACACTTCATAAAACAGCATGTTTCACATCCATCCCTCATCCTCCTACTGTGGAAACGCGCTCTCTTTTCCATTACATTAAAGGGCAACACCCCCACCAAACTGACAACCTGCTTCTTCAGCTCACTTCTCCAAGCCATTTCCTAACACAAATCTAGACACTTGTAAGGTGGGAAATTGAAGTCCCAGCCGCCTCCTGGTTGTACAGGAGATATATGTGTACCATTCTTCACTGATGATAATTTACTAACCTTACTGTTGGTATGCAGGAAGCTGCGGCCACAATTATGAAGAGTCGATAGATTTTAGGTTGGGTGTGCCTTTCACTGCCTACTCTTTTACTGTAAAGAATCCTACACACAGCACAGTCATGGAGCCTGTAGGGCACTGCATGGCGTTGCTATGGCTCAGTACAACTCAGAGATTGTCTGGAGCCATAATAGGCCCACGTGCATGAGGCCTACAGTTCGGGCTGCAGCTATCGATTATTTTAGTAATCAAGTATTCTATCAATAAATTGAGTTCTCTAATAAGAAAAAAACTAATAAAAAAAAACATTTTACCTTATAGAAACTCATCAGCCCCCTGTGCCATAAGTCCTCAGTGCCATCAGCCCCCCCCCCCATGCCATCAGCTCCCCCCGTGCCATCAGGTTGCCCCATGCCATCAGTTACCTCTAGTGCCATTAGTCCAATGTGCCAACAGCTCCCCCCATGCCATCAGTCCTCTGAGCCATCAACTCCCCCCAGTGCCATTAGTCCAATGTGTCAACAGCTCCCCCCGGTGCCATCAGCTCCCTCCATGCCATCAGTCTTCTGAGCCATCAGCTCCCCCGGTGCTAACCCCCCCCCCCCAATGCCATCAATCCTCTGTGCCATTAGCCCCCATGCCATCAGTTACCCCTAGTGCCATTAGTCCAATGTTCCAACAGCTCCCCCCGGTGCCATCAGCTCCCCGCATGCCATCAGTCCTCTGAGCCATCAGCTCCCCCCAGTGCCATTAGTCCAATGTGCCAACAGCTCCCCGCATGCCATCAGTCCTCTGAGCCATCAGCTCCCCCCAGTGCCATTAGTCCAATGTGCCAACAGCTCCCCCAGGTGCCATCAGCTCCCTCCACGCCATCAGTCCTCTGAGCCATCAGCTCCCCCAGTGCTAACCCTCCCAATGCCATCAATCCTCTGTGCCATTAGCCCCCATGCCATCAGTTCTCCGTGTCCACCATCTTACGCTCCTAGCCATCAGTCCCCAGCACAGGTGATCCCCAGGGCTAATACTTACCTTTCCTGTACGGGGTGTCGCCGACACTCTTCATCAATTCCAGCCTCTTCTTCCCGCGCTGCGCTGTTCTCCTGACGGGCCGTTGGGTGACTATGGAACGTGAGTAATAGAAAGTGCCTCACTAACGTTCCGTGTTCGCATGACACAAACGTCTTCCTGAACACACTTAAAAGGGGAGTACAACAGGCGACCTTAACCGAATGTAACCCACACTATTTGGGGGGGGGGGGGGGGGCCATCTGCTGCTGACGTACTGTTATTGAGGACACTTTTTTAGGCTTACACATGCATAGGGTACCTTAAGCTGGTACTTGAGCACTCCCGTCCAGGCACTTATGTGGGGGGAGGCACATACAGCAGGAGTAGGCACATTATGTGTAAGAAAAGCCTGCACCCATTCACTGTCTCCTTTCAGAAGCACAACTGCCTCCAGGCAGGCCACTATGCGTATTCTACCTAGCACAGCCTGCAATATACACGTGATGTGCCAGCCATGTGCTATATTCGCACTATAAGGCCTCATACACACGACCGTTGTTTGATTCCGTGTCCGTTGTGCCGTTTTTCGTGATTTTCTGCGGACCCATTGGTTTTCAATGGGTCCGTGGAAAACTCGGCAAATGCACCGTTTGTCCTCCGTGTCCGTGATTCCAGTCCGTCAAAAAAATATAACCTGTCCTATTCTTGTCCGTGAAAAACGCTTCTCGGACCCATTCAAGTCAATGGGAGCGTGAAAAAATGCGGATGGCCATCCGTGTTCCGCGTCCGCATTTTTTTGGGCATCCCTTGGCAGGCACTTGGCAAAAATTGTCAGCCTGTCTTTTGGTAAAATCTTTTGTGTCATGTCCACACAAAAAAACGGAAGAAACACGGAAACACAACGGAAGCAAAAACGGACACAGATGATGGAAAAACGGATCCCCGTTTTGCGGACCGCAAAAAAATACTGTCGTGTGCATGTGGCCTAAGACACAGGGAAATTTGGTCTCCACTTTTCGGGGAAAAAATGCATCTTACTGTCCGAAAAATAATTCAACAAAAGTTTTAGGTTTAAACGTTGGACGGACTTTATTTTGTTTG
This sequence comes from Bufotes viridis, assembly GCA_033119425.1. Lineage (NCBI taxonomy): Eukaryota > Metazoa > Chordata > Amphibia > Anura > Bufonidae > Bufotes > Bufotes viridis. The sequence continues at coordinate 321,762,779 of CM065589.1, forward strand.
CAAAGTATCAAATTGGTATTGAGTAGAGATGAGCGAACTTCCATTTTTAGTTCGGCGTGCAAAGTTCGGGTTTGGGTTATCGTAGCATCCCGTTATGGATTCCGCTACTGCGGACCATAACGGCATTTGGAATTCATAAGGGGCTGCTTCATTGAACCCGAACCTTGGACAACCCTAAGGACCTGGGGTGACGTCACCATCATGTGATCAGTGCAGGGGGCGTGGCTCAGCACTGGATCACCTGTACTCATCTTGTCACTTTGAAATAAATGGAAGAAATTCTGCACGAAAATCCATGCAGTGCTGGACGTGTTGTTTTTCATCTGATGTTTTTATACTACCAAACACATTTATATGTGATTGTTTGAATCATGCCTTCTCTTGACTATTGACACTGCAGCGGCGAGCCGATGTAATTACAACTCTGCGTCCCCATTCACTTTAGTGGGATGGCTCGTATGAGTGCTGTGTTGGCGAGAGTGCTGGCAGCCGGCCCCATGCTGTTGTGATATTGATGACCTATCTTGAGGGTAGGTCTTCAATATAAAGAAGGGGACAACCCCTTTAAGGACATTATTTTTATGCCAACACATTTTTGCGCTATGCTAAAGAAATGGAAGGTACTCACTCATCAAAGAGGCGGTAAGTCTCCACACGTTCAGCTTGTAACTGGTAAAATCTCTGTATAAGGAGCCGAAAGTCACTGTCAGTCTAAAAAAATAACAAAGAAAAGAATAGTGAGGAGAAGACTAAAACACCACTTGACAGCAATATATGGTAGTTGGAACTAACTAAACAGGCATGGTCAGTCAATCCTGAGAGTGTGTATGCTACGCTTAAAGGGAAGGTCACAGAGGGCAGCATAGTGTAGTGACAGACCTGCTTCAGCAGTCTGTCACTTCGGAGCTGGCACTCAGTACTTTTAGAGTGCTGACCCGCCAAACTCTGCAGCGTGTGCCAGCGCTGAGAGGGAAATGAGTCTGATGAGACTGGGTGCCCCTCCCCCGGATGAGGACTGAGTGCTTTTTTTTCCTATGCACAACTGGAAAGAGGCCTATCAATAATAGTCCGGAGGTAGGGGAGGACGGGGACAGCGAGCCTCAGACACATGTCTGGCGCACACTGCAGGGTTCAGCATGTCAGTACATTAGATTTATATTACGTTAGTCAGCAGATTTACTATCAAATATGCCAGAACCGGTGGTCGTAGATTTTCTGGCACATGAGAAGACAAAAGATGCACTAAATATATTCAGAGCCCAGCACCTCTTAAATGCGTGGTCCAAGATTTAGATATTGATGGCCTTTCTTCAGGCCATGGGACTCAGGCCTCTTCACGGCTTACCAAGTACAGCAGTTATGCTCAGTATTGCAGCTCAGGCCCATTTACTTGAAAGGGACTGACCTGTGCTTAGGCCCAGGCCACGTCAAATGGTCTCTGGCTTGCGAAGAGGCCGCAGCACTCACCAGTGTGCTACGGCCTATTCAAATAGATGATTGTTGGGGGTGCCAGCACTCAGACCTTCAACGATCAAATCCTGAGGATAGGCCATCAATATGAAAATCCCAGACAACCTATTTAATAGATCTGGCGCTTCTTATTCCACTAGACTTCTAATTAATACTGGTGTATGAAACCAAGTCTTCAGAAATGTCCTCCTTGGCTAAAAAGAGTGATCAACTTTTACCCTGGACACATAGTTATGAGTCCGGTGTATTCATGAGCGGAGCGCTTCCCTGCCCTCCCATGTCCCTCTCAGCAGTGACTGCCGGCTAGCTATACTCTATCATTTCAGGTAACTTCAAGCACTAGTAAAATGTACATATAACACCAGTAAAAATGCAAACCTATGGATGAGAGTAGAGCTGAAAACCGCCACATGCACATTTTCCCATGGACAGGTTTGTATGTTGTGCTGGCTCCTAACCCATTCCTTTCCGTGAGAATGAATGTGTTTTTATAGGAAAGTTATATATTCTACTCTGAATCATCAACGTCTGTGTGGTGTTCATCGCAGGATCCACTCGATGGGTCTATGGACAGACAAACCAGCCCTCATTGGGATTTAGCTTCATACGGTCTGGAGGAGAGAGCAGTTTCTAGATAAAGCTACATCCCCATCTGCTGGCGTCTCATATGTATACGGTATGTATCTACAAGAAATGATCTTGGCTCAATCCCTGCCACCTACAACACTGATCCTGGTAGACAGGCTGCACAGATCCGGCACACTGAATCACCATGGGAGCCTGGCACTGACTGAGCCCAGGCTCCAGGGCTCCAATCCCAGCTGCTTAACTCCTTATATGCCATATAGGCATCTAGATAGCACTAGGACCTGTATATCTAGTAGACTGAGTCACAGATACAGCCGAACAGACTAGCTGTCACTGTCACAGTGAGAAGCTATGATGCCCTGCTTTGCAAGAAAGGAAGGATGTCCTCTAGTGCAGTGATGGGCAACGTGCGGCTCTCCAGCTGTTGCTAAACTACAACTCCCATCATGCCCTGCAGTAGGCTGATAGCTATAGACAGGCTTTGCATGCTGGGAGTTGTAGTTCTGCAACAGCTGGAGAGCCGCACGTTGCCCATCACTGCTCTAGTGGGACTAAAGTAAAAAATAAAGTTTATTTAAAAAAAAAAAAAAAGTAAAAAAAATGTGCTTTTATTTGGTAACAGTTGTAAAAAACATACACACACACATATATCACCATGTTTGCTGGGACCCGTATAATAAGGATAAAATGTTATTTAAACTTGAACGCTAAAAATATGGCCCAAAAAATAAGTGTCCAATCAATAAGTCCCATGATGTACCTCAGAAAATGGTACAAACGACAACCACATCTCACCCCGCAAAAATCACGCCCTCATACGGCTACAACGGCACAAAAATTACCAAGTTCTGGCTCTTGGAATGCAGCGACATAACAAGATGTGCTATTATTATGCAAAAGTGGTAAAAATCCCATAAAGCTATATCAATTTGGCATCTCCATAATGATGATGATGATGTCCTATTCCTGTCTGCAATTGCGGACAAGAATAGGCAATTCTATGGGGAGCCGGCCTGGTGTATTGCAGATCCGCAACACTCTATGGACGTGTGAATGGACCCTTAAAGGTATTATCCCATGAAAAATATTCTACAGCACCGGGATCTGAAATCTCTTGTATGTAATTAAAAATGTTGTATAGCTACTAGGCCTGCACAATATATTGCGAAAGCATTCGCAATTAATCGCCATATCGCAATCTCAATTTGCCGACCCAAAAATGCTGCAATTATATTACCATATTTTTCGCTTTATAAGACACACTTTTCCCCAAAAAAGTGTGTGTGGGGGGTGGCAGTGCGTCTTATAAAGCGATGGTTGACTTTCTACGTGACACTGACACTGTATCTCCGGCCGCCATGCTGCAAAGCGCGCCCGGCGATACATCAGTTACAGTGCGGGGAGGGGCTGGTGGAAAGTCGCTATTTTAATGAACACATGTTCTTCTATCTATTTTATTTATCTGTTCTGTGCAGCGCTATTAAGAAAATGGCAAGTTTAGTATTTTGTACTTTTGCAGTAATGCAAATATGTATTTTATTTTGAAAAACACTGCGCATTTCAGTTCTTGAGTTCAGCATAACTACATTTCACATTATCAGTCATCTGTGTGTGCTTTTACCTTGAAAATCCAAGCATAGACCTCTAGCACAATTCCCTTAAAATATCGCATCGCATATCGTTATCGCAATTTTTAGGGCCCTAATCGCAATCGCACAAAATTCCCATATCGTGCAGCCCTAATAGCTACTGAGTTATTCAATAAAATCTAGCTGTATAGCGCCACCTGCTGTTTGTTTTTTTCTTATTTCTTTGACCTGCTCACTGAGATGGCCGCACATGCTCAGTTTCATCTTTCTATTGCTTCCTGAGCTGGGATAGGGAGAGCTCCAGCAGAAAGGGCACGCCCCCTGAGCTGCAGCAGGAAAGACTTGGCCATTTTTATATTTTTTTTCCATTACGCCATTCACCGTATGGGATATTTTTTTTACATTTTAATAGTACAGGCGTTTTCTTGTGTGGAAATGCCCATGATGTCAATTTCTTTAATTGTTTATTTTGAGAAAAGGGGGTGATTTTAATTTTTATATTAAAAAAAATAAAATGACATTTTTTTAGGTCCCCAACATGAAATCATCAAATTGCATCAATTTGTATACAGTAATGGATTTCTCTCCATTAGTCTATACATAACTTTCTATATTACAATTCAGTGCTGCCACCTGCTGGCCTGAACTGTAAGATACAAGTAATGAGCCTAGAAGGACAGGCTCTTGCTCAATACTTACATGGAACGCCTTCCCCCATCTCCGCCCAGGGGAGGCGTTCCTGCCCGGAAAGCGAAGCTTCCGGGTTTTAGGCCTCTCAGATGCCGTGGTCACATTTGAACACGGCATCTGAGAGATTAAAGGTCCGTGATCTGCATTACCGCCGATCGCAGACATTAGCCATGGTTGTCTGCTGTTAAAAAGCAGTCACCCAGTTGATATGGCATCCACTCCATAGCGGGAGATATCTTTAAAGACCCAACATACCTCCATGTACGGCGGATGTCAGAAAGGGGTTAATGTGATGATTGTTGTTGCAGTCATAGGACTCATTCTGCCAATATACTGTGGGTGACAGTCCCAGGAGTCCTTTACCACACAGGCGTTTATGGCATATCCTATTGATATTCCCCTAGATCAGGGGTAGGCAACCTCCAGCACTCCAGCTCTCGTCTTCCAAGAGCCAAAAATGTTTAAATAGTTATTCCTATGCTTTCACCATTTTAAAAACATAGTTTTGGGGGAAGAAATAGTGCATTGTGTTGCCGTATTGGTGAGTTTGGCAGCATTATTGTTTAGTTGTGGGAGGGGTGATTTAGTGATCGATTATATATGAGACACACATGTATGGGAACCAGCATGGTTTAAGGTGGGGGTATATATGTACCTGCTGTGCACTTTGTAATAATGCTTGAAAAAGACAAGTTAGCCAAGCGCTGTACTTTTCAGGGGAGCTGCAGGGGGTACGGGACCCCCTTAACATTTACCAACCGGAATACCCTATTAAATATCAGTCCAGTCATCCCTTGCTAGATTCTAGTTTTCACACGTCGCTGATATACTGTATTTATTTTTCTAAAGATAATTTCACACTTGCGGCATGGCTATCCTGCAGGCTGTTCCCCCGCCGGATCCGCCATGCCGCAAGTACCCGTGTGCTGCCGTTCTGTCCCCATTGATTATAAGGGGGGCTGAGCTACAGCGCAGCACGGCAGTGATCGCCGGACTAAAAAGTCGGACCTGCAGTACTTTTAGGCTAGGTCTACACGACGACATTTGTCGCACGCCAATTTTTATAATGGTAGTCTATGATGTCGTATTCTGACATGCTGCGACTGCGATGTGAGTCGCAAAAAAATCCATCTTGGATGGATTTTTCTGCAACTGTCGTGTTGCAGTATGTCGCATATTCGAATGTGACATCATAGACTACCATTATAAAAATTGTCGCGTGACATTAATGCAACAAAATGTCGTGCGAATAATGGTGCAGTGTAGTTGTGCCCTATTTGTCGCACGACAAATGTTGTCGTGTAGACCTAGCCTTAGTCCGGCAATCTCTGGCCGTGCACTGCCATGCTGCGCTGTAGCTCCGCCCCCACCCCTATTATAGTATATCAGGACGGAGTGGCAGCATATGGGTACTTGTGGCACGGCGGATCCGGAGGGTGAAACAGCCTGCCGAATAGCCATGCCGCAAGTGTGAAAGTACCCTAAGATACTGCAGCAAAAGCAGTGGTTTCCCAAAACTACACTTAAAAAAAATTTAAAAAAACACGCTGTGAGTGCAATGTGTAAACGCAGTCCTGATTACATCAGTTTCCAGGAAAGCTGGGTGAGAATCTGTATGGGGGTCATTACAGCACCCCAAGGCGTTGTCACCCACAAAATCTGCAAACACCAGGGAATTAAAGCGTCTGGGATCCAATAAAACATGGCCATTATTTCATGCAATCTGCAGCTTCTTCTACATTACCCGGCTATACTACCTAATAGAGAGCAGTAGAAACCCTGCCCTGGCCTGCAATAACAGACTCCACCTCCCGCCATACAGAGCACCGAGAAGTGACTGTCACTGGCAGTAGGGGCCCCAGCACAGCGGCAGCCCACTCCTCTATCACTCACCATCGTACACAGTCTGCACCTTCCCTCTACACCGTCATGGATCCCACCAACGACTGAACCCTTCCTCCACCAGGCAAGGAGGACCCTGTGCTGATTCATCGGCGACTAAGGAGCGCCCTCTAACGGCTGGATGACTTATGGCAAGTGAAGGATACCAAAGACATTTGTTTTATTCATGTCATATTAAATTCATTTAAAGTAAAATGTGCAGACTTGCTACCAATAATTTTATATGTTGCAGACTGTGGGACAGTCCTTTGTTTGACCAACAGCCATGTCACCCAACTCCACCATATGGGCATACATACTTCCCAACACTTAAAAATCACAAAGAGGGTGCTAGCATGGGCGCACATCATTATTTTACTACGCCACACCTCTAACTCTGCCCAGTGCGTATCAATACATGCGCAATCCTGTCCAGTAGTACCCTTAGTGCCCCCACATGATAATTATTTCCCCTTTGTGCCCACACAGTAGTTATGCCCACATTGTGCCCCCATACAGTTGTTATGCCCATATTGTGCCTTCTCACAGTAGTTGTGCCACTGTGCCCCTTTCACAGGTTTGCCCCTTTACAGCTGTGACCTCTTCACAGTAGTTATGACTACAATGTACCCCTTTACAGTAGTTATTCTCATATTGTGCCCCTTTCACAGTAGTTACGCTCACATGGTGTCTCCACACAGGAGTTATGCCCATATTGTCCCATCTCATTGTAGTTGTTCTCACATTGTACCCCCTTCACAATAGTTATGTCGCCCTTTCAGTAGTGTACTTTTAACAATAGTTAAGCCCCCTTTTTAGCAGTTCCCCTTTCACAGTAGTTATGCCCCCTTTCACTAGTGCCCCCCCCCCAGTACTGTTAAAAAAATGTAAAAAAAACTGTAAATACTCACCTAGGCCGTTCCCCTGATGATCGGCAGGGGCGAATTGGCCATAGACCCTACAGGGAAATTTCCCGGTGGGCCGATGCCCAGGGGGCCGTCTGAGCCCTCCTCATGGGCGGCCACTAGAAGTTTTTAGGGCAGTATTTTGTGATGGACTGAGGTATTTGGTTCTGTTAGGGTAGTATCACGTGCCACAATATGGCATTGCTGGCCCCGCCTACTTGTGTTGGCCCTGCCTTATATCAATTTGGACACGACTACAAAACGGGGCCACTTTTTGTATTTTTTCCAGGGCCACTTTAAGTTCCCAGTCCGCCTCTGATGATTAGAGCACATCCTATGCTCCCCAGCAGGCACTATGCAGTCACACACACATCGCATTGGATGGTCTCACAGCCAATGGTGAAGCAGGGAGTCATTGCCATTAACTGTCTCTGTGTCCTTAAGACTGCCCAGGACCTTTGGACACCCACCGACTGTCCCGCTGGATCCAGGATGGTTGGGAGGTATGGATATATACACACTCCGTGTATTACACATGGATTTTTGTGTACCAGCAAGTAGATGCAATTTTCAAAATCCCATCTACACGGTTTGGAAATTGACCTGTGGTGCTGATTTAGCAAAAACCACATGAACTACACTGCCGTGTGCAGATCAGCACAGTATGCACATGTACCGCCATGGTGAGATATGGCACTATTTTCATACAAACCAGGGAGGTCATTTATCAAATTGGTGTAAAGTAGAACTGGCTTAGTTGCCCATAGCAACTAGTCAGATTCCATCTTTCATTTTGAAGACCTCCTTTGGAAAATGAAAGCTGGAATCTGATTGGTTGCTGTGGGCACGTCCTATATGTTGCGGAAATGCCGTATAACTTGCCTGACTCAACCCTTTCCATGCAGATTTACCTGCAGAAAAATACATAGGGGAAGATTTATCAAAACTGGTGTACAGGAAAACTGGCTTAGTTGCCCATAGCAACCAATCAGATTCCACCTTTCAGAGCTCCTTTGGAAAACTAAAGGTGGAATCTGATCGGTTGCCATGGGCAACTGAGACAGTTTTCCTTTACACTAGTTTTTATAACTTGCTCTCGAGTGACCATCCAGTCGAAAGACTCTTCAGGTCTCCTGGGCGTATACAAAGTATTAGATGGGGCAGCTCCTCTTCTGGGCTCTGGACTGAAGCACCGTAGTAGTAGTACCTGACTGCTCCATTCACTTCCATTATGCTGGTGTCTAAGGGTACTTTCACACTAGCGTTTTGGATTCCGTTTGCGAGATCAGTTTCAGGGCTCTCCCAAATGGTCCAAAACGGATCAGTTCAGCCCCAATGCATTCTGAATGGATAAGGATCCGCTCAGAATGCATCAGTTTGGCTCCATTCCGCTTCTATTCTGTTTTTGAGGTGGACACCAAAACGCAGCATGCAGCATTTTGGTGTCAGTCTGAAGAGGCGGAGCCTAACGGATCCATTTTGAATTACAATGTAAGTCAATGGGGACCGATCCGTTTTCAATGACGCAATATGGTGCATTTGAAAACTGATCCGTTCCCCATTCACTTTCAATGTAATTTAAAACGGATCCGTTTTGGACTTTGTCATTTTTCTTTTAACTAGTGCAAACCGATCCGTTCTGAACGGATACAAACGTTTGCATTATAGGTGCGGATCCGTCTGTGCAAATAATAGACGGATCCGCACCAACGCAAGTGTGAAAGTACCCTAATTTAGGCCTGGGCTACACAACATGTCACGTGTCACCAAGTCTCAGGAAAATGACACGACTTGAAATATTTGCGCAACTTGTCTGCAACTTGCTGTGATGCAACTACTGTATTTCAGAGCTGAAATTTGTCTGTAAAGAAGCCGCAGGCAAGTTTCACGTCGTACACTGCACATTGTGGGCTATGAAGGCAAATCCGTGTGCAACTTACGACAAAAAATCCAAGTGTTCGATTTTCTGTAACTGTAGCTTTTACTTTTAAAACTAGAGGGCACATGCACACGACCGTGTTGCGGACTGCAAATTGCACTATGGCATGTTTTTTTTTGCGGATCCATTGTAACAATGCCTATCCTTGTCTGCAAACTAGAAAAAAATAGGACATGCTCTATTTTTTTGTGGGGCTACGGAACTGACACCCTGATAGTACACGGTGTGCTGTCAGCATTTTTTGCGGACCCATTGAAATTAATGGGTCTGCATCCTATCGGCAAAAAAACGGAACGGACAGGGAAACAAAACAGTTGTGTGCATGAGCCCATAGTAAGCCAAAACCCGCAGTGGAACCTACAAAGTATAATGGAAAGATCCACTCTCTGTTGACATGCAGTACAGGGCACTTACTAATAGATCTTTAGATCATCTTCTTGCCCCTTTCAACTCCCTCGGGCCAGCCTCCAAACACACTATGGTTTGCGATGGAGGGGCATGTGACCAGACATGTCATCACTCCTCCTCCTAATGTTCAGGCATGCACATATGCACAAGATGGCGGGTGCACAGTATTTCAATAAAGGCGGCATAATGATGTGATTAGTCACTGCAATCGGCAAACGTGGATGGCCAAGTGAGGGAGGTTTAAAGGGGTATTCCAGTTACAGTAATTGGGATAGGGGATAACTATTAGATCGGTGGGGGTCCATACCCCCTGCAATAAATGGTGCAGCCGATCAGTCAGCGCACAGCTGTTCTGTCCATTTTTATGGGAATTCTGGAGATAGCCGGATAGCTGTACTCTGCTAGCTCTGGAATTCCCATAGAAATTAATGGAACAGCCACAAGCATGCCCTACCAGCCACTCCGTTCATTTCAGGGGCTCCTGTTCTTGTGATCGGTGGGGTCCCAGTGGTAGGACCCCCACCAATCTAATAGTTATCAATAACACTATAACCAGAACGCCACTTTAATGGCGGTGAAGAATATATTAGTCGGTGCCATATAATACACATTACATTGGCCAGCTCCTGAAAATAGGATTCTGCCGTACAGACATGACAGGGCAGCACGGACTTGTCACTGCTGTGGAATTTCATTTGTTAAATGGAAACATTATTAAGCTGGAAATCAGCGGTTTCAAAAGCTAGATTTTGCAGCGATTAATTATAATATTCAGATTGGGGATCTTAAAAGTGAACTCCCAGAAGTTATGTTGAAAGATCTTTCCCTAAATCTCAAAATCAATATCCATATCTTAAAGGGTCCTACACGCTGCTGACCAGCTATTCTGATGTAGCTCCATCATGGCTGATGGCACCATGCAGTCCTGGCGCTGACTGAGCAACATAGCTATACCCAAATAGCTGACCGTTAGGGATGTCGGACCCCTGACGATCAGCTAGTGACGGCTTATCCTGAGGATAGGCCATCACTTAGGAAAGCCCAGACATCCTCTTCCACTATATAAACCAGAGAGCCTCCATCTTCAACTGTTGATACCAACCACTTCACAACAGGGGTGTGCAGTAGAGGTTGGCACAGCCTGCAGAAGTGAGCAGATTTTCTCCCCCTCACACACCTGTGAGCACGCCCCTTTATTTTAGGATGTGGCCAGTGTCACAGATCTATTACCCCGAGCTACTACTTTGCATTGAGGCAAGATCATAAACCACCATTCTACTGGAAGAGATTCAGGCCTTCTGATGTATGCCACTGATTCACTTTTGAGACGTGTCATTTTAGACACCTGCAATGCAAGTGTGTGACTGTACCCCAACTGTTACAAAACGCTGGAAACCCAAGAACTTTAGATTTTTTTATTTATTTCTCAACAAAACTCAAATAATAAGCAGAGGACATGGAGTTTATTTCAGCTTCTTCTTGGGGCGCAGGTTGTTGGTGTGGCCACACTTCTTCTTACGGCAGTTCACAGCACGTGGGTGAAGACGGGCATAGCACCTGAAATAACAGCAATATTTATTTCATTTAAAAAAAAAAAAAAAAATTATCAGACCAATGACTGCTCACAAACCAAGTGTGAAAACTAGATAAAAATTTGTGAATTTCCCATGACCACGTTAGAAAAGATACACATGGTTCTGCTTTTCCAGACAGACAGTCTCTTCAGCCACTATTGGGGTCATTTATCAAACTGTAACTGGTGTAAAGTAGAACTGGCTCAGTTGCCCAGAGCAACCAATCAGAGCCCACATTTTATTTTTGACAGCTCCTTGAAAATGAAAGGTGGAATCGAATTGGTTGCTATGGGCAACTACGGCAGTTACTTTACATCACTTTTATAAATAACGCCATATGTAATGCGGCTCAGCTCACTTTGAATATCGCCTTAGGATAGACCACTAAGTAGCACTTTCACAAGAATATGAAGCCGCCTGTACACACCTTTACAAATCATTTCACAATATTTGGCACCACACTATTAAGACATCTTGGGCTACATGGAGACTTCAAAATGCAACTGACCTTCTAACTGTTAATGGGGCTGTGTCACTTCAGGAAATGTCATTTATCATGTAGAGAAAGTTAATACAAGGCACTTACTAATGTATTGTTATTGTCCATATTGCCTCCTTTGCCAGCTTCATTCATTTTTCCATCACATTATACACTGCTTATATCCGAGGTTACGACCACCCTGCAATCCATCAGTGGTGGTCGTGCTTGTACACTATAGGATAACGTGCCGGCCTCCACCGTGGGAGCGCACATAGGCTGGTGCTATTTCCTATAGTGTACAAGCACGGCTATGCTGATGGATTGCAGGGTGGTCGTAACCATGGAAACAAGCAGTGTATAATGTGATGGAAAAGTCAACCCAGGCATCAAAAGGAAGTAATATGGACAATCACAGTACATTAGTGTCTTGTATAACTTTCCCTACATGATAAATGACACTTGCTGAAGTGACACCACCCTTTAAGTTACACCGGCAGTTCAAAGAAATACAGTACACTTTCTGACACCCACAACTTTGGGGTTTCAGAGCTTGCTTTTTATGGAGTGAGCGGGAGGTTTTTTGGTACCATTTTGAGGTACATAAAACTTCTGATCACTTTTTATTCAATTGTTTTTCAAAGGCAGGTTGACAAAAAAAAGTCGCCCATTTTTACTTTTCCGTTATGGCGTTCACCACCTCTGAAATGTTTTTATGTTTTAATAGTTCAGACATTTTTGAATACAGAGAATTTTATTCAGTTATTTTTATATGTAAAAAGGAAAGGAGGTTGATCCGAGTTAATATTTTTGTACTTTACTCAATTTGTTTGCCCCCTCAAGGGGCTTGAAGATGTGATCCTCTGATCACTTATATACTTGCCAAGGCAATAGGCTGCCATTTATGGAACAGGCTCCGCATTCGAATACGCCTCATACAGTCACAGCACACCAATGACATGCATGTACTACATGGTGCCTGTACTGGTCAAGGGGTTGGCATATTCCTAAAAATATTTGGCACTAGCCCCTAAACTGATTTTTATGTGGGATCTATGTCACATTATAATTTACCCGCACCGGGAAACAGAAGGCTATATGTTATTATGCAACACAGACCCTGCTCCAAATGGCGACCAAAATGAGAAAAGGCAACACTGACAGACGTGGCAAAGGGGGCAATGGTCTGCCCGGCTGACGGAGCGTTCTGCCTGCAGCCAGAATAAGGCTCGGTTCACAAGAACGGAATGCGGAATGAAGCCTAAGTGGTCAGTGAAAACGGCGGGCCTTTCTACATAGTGGGTGTATCAATTTCAGTGAAACCTCACAATTGCTTTATTGGTTTTCTAATCTGGAGTAGCTTTAAAAGAATAAGGTTTGCCCGAAATCTCATGTAAGGGCCGGAGACTTACTCTTGCTCCCTGTGAATTACGTGTATTCCGCTACATAGATGGCCATGCCATAGTAATGCTGCACTTCCCTCTATCACTACATCTTACAACCTTATAAGGGTCAAGTGACGCTGTCTTACTTGCGGCAAATCATCTTGTCACAATTGTACTTCTGGGCAAGCTGGCGGAGGGAAGGCTCAATGATACCACCACGAAGACGCAGCACCAGATGCAAGGTGGACTCTGATAAAGAAACAAGTCGATATTATACATACTGATCAATAATAGCAGATAACATTGACACTAAGGAGCACACAGCAGAAATGCTACGAGCTTTCATCCATAGAAAACCCACGGCATATTGCATTAGCAGCAAGGCGGATGAGATTTCACCAAATATCCCCCACACACTGCCGACATATGGGCATGGAAATAGACGTGTAAATCCATTCTATCTGCTGACTTTCACCACGGATTGCATTGCAGTGGGTGAAGTCGGCAGCAGCTTCCCTTGTAACATATTGATGAACTTTTCACAGGAGTGTATTGGGTCTGGTAAACATGCTGCATTTACCAGAACAAGCACTACGTCTCTAAATGAACTCACAGAAACATAATGACTTCCTGCCAGACCGAGGGTCTACCCAACTGTGCTCACAGTACAGGAACTCACAGCATGACAAGTCATTATGATGCTTCGAGTTCAGTCAGAGGAGCAATGATCGCTCTGGGAAATGTGCCCATCACAGAGGGTGTTTTCCAAACCCAAAGCGCTCGAGTGAAACTAGCCTTACAGTCCACGCGACCTCCTCAATATGCTTGTCCTACCTTTCTGGATGTTGTAGTCAGATAAGGTACGTCCATCTTCAAGCTGCTTGCCAGCAAAGATCAGACGCTGCTGGTCAGGTGGGATACCTGAGAAAACATTACTTGGTCAACATAAACTACAAAAAAGAGGGGCATGAGGGATGACTTGTTCAGAACAAACTGGGAAGGGTGACAGGCTCCGCACCTTCCTTGTCCTGAATCTTAGCCTTGACATTTTCAATAGTGTCACTGGGCTCGACCTCAAGGGTGATCGTTTTCCCGGTAAGGGTTTTTACAAAGATCTGCATCTTGACGCCTTTGTTGCCTGCAAAAAAAAATAAACGCAAGGATAATTAAATGCAAAATGCCACTTTTGCTCCACAGGAAAGGGCTGTGTCCGCGAAACATGGTACGCGTGTCAGCCGCATCCCCTGGACTGACCACGGCTCCCCCGACTATACAGTCAGTTCCTATCTGATTGGGGTCTAATGTACTGGACATCATGTGAGTGCAGTACAATACAGCTGCAATCAGGCACTGGCTGCATCAGAAAACACTGAGGCAGTCCGTTAAGGTCAAGGGAGCCACAGTGGGTCCAGAAGACACACGGCCTGTTTCCCGGACTGAACACGGTTCTAAGAATAAGCCCTAAAAGCTTCGCTGAGTGCAAGCTTTAAACTTTTGTGGGAAAAATTATGTGGTAATTTAAAGGGCTTTATCTACATTTACCCAAATTGTTAGGTGTCTCCAAAGGAGGAACACTGGTAAATAATCCACAGCATAAGGCTACATGCACACGACCGTATGTGTTTGGCGGTCCGCAAATTGCAGATCCGGAAAAAAAAAACAGATGACCTCCATCAGTTTTTTTTTTTTTTTTTGCAGATCCATTGTAACAATGCCTAAAACTGACAAGAATAGGACATTTTTTTGCGGGGCTACAGAACGGCTATACGGATGTGGACGGTGTGCTGTCCGCATTTTTTGCGAATCCATTAAAACGAATGGGTTCGCATCGCATCCGCAAAAAAAAATGGAACGGACACGGAAACAATGTTCGTGTGCATGTAGCCTAAGGAGCCAACTATTAGATTGTTGGCACTCTAACACTGGGACCCCACAGATCTCAAGAACAGCCACCCTGTACCCCTCAGAGCCCCTTAAAATGAATGAAACAGCAGGTCAAGCATGCAACTATTTCCAGAACGCCCACAGAGGTGAATTAAGCAGTAGGACCCCCACTGATCTAATAGTTATTCTCTAGCCTGCACATATGAGAACCTTTGAAGGTCATCTGTCAGCAGATATGTACCTATGACACTGGCTGACCCGTTACATGTGTGCTTGGCAGATGAAGGCTTCTGTGTTGGTCCCATGTTCCTATGTGCAAATGAGCTTCTAGGAGCAACGGGGGCGTTGCCGTTACTCCTACAGGCTCAGCACCACGACCGACAGGACCAGGCAGTGTAAGGGTATGTTCAGACGACGACAAAAAGACGCACTATTGTCGCGCGACAATTTTTATAATGGCAGTCTATGGTGTCGCACTGCGACATGCTGCGACTGCGACAGTCGCATGTTGTGAGTTCTTGTCGGATTTTCTGTCGCAAGTCGCATGCGATATTTCGCCCATTGAATTCAATAGGAATCACGTGCGACTGCGACTTATATGCGACAGAATGTTGTTTGGGTGTCTGGTTTGTGACCCAGACACAAGTTTATAAAAAGGAGTCATGGTCCTTGTAATTTCACATGGCCTTTTTCTTTTGTGGAGGAAGCTTCCATCTCAGAAGAAATGTTTGTCGCGCGACAAAACAAGCCAAAAAAGTCGCACGACACTCACGCGACTGCGTGTCGCCGCAAAGTCGCATCTAAAAATTGTCGCGCGACAATAGTGCGACTTTTTGTCGCGCGACAATTGTCGTCGTCTGAACATACCCTAAATGTGATCATGCCTGGTGCTGTCAGCACAGCAATAAAAGAGGGAGCTGCCCCATGGCTCATTTACATATAAAGATTTCCTTTTTCTCAGCAATGTGGGCACATATGACCAGGGGACCAACACAGATGCCTTCCACTGCCAAGCGCTCATGTAACAGGTCAGCCAGAACACCCCTTTAAGGGGACCGCCTCATGGGCCTGAAAATAAAGAGAAAAGTCCACTGCAGTTTTTGCAGCAGTTCCACAACAAAAACATTAATTCAATCTGGTTTTTGATGTGGAATTGACCGTCTCCACTGTAACCTGCAACCAGTCACACATGGACACAGCTCAATGGGGTTGTCCTGGCATGCTCTCCAACCTGATGCCACTTCAGACATGGAAAGACAATTGCACGCTGGTCAGTCATATCGCCAAGGAAATAGCCCAGTGCCAGCCAAGTATGGAGCATGGATCAGACCTGTGCACACCCAATGTCAGATCAGGTGGGAGTATGCTGGCTTCACATAACCTGGAGGCCAGATCGCCTCTCCATGGTGCACACATCCATTTCCTAGGGTCCCCAGCCATTAGCACCACCCACACGCACCCCCTGATGGGAAGACACAGCCAGCACACAGCCATGGTATGAGGGGCATGTACAACTCATGTCACCCGCACCCCCTGATGGCGAGACACAGCCAGTATACAGCCATGGTATGAGGGGCATGTACAACTCATGTCACCCGCACTCCCTGATGGGGAGACACAGCCAGCATACAGCCATGGTATGAGGGGCATGTACAACTCATGTCACCCGCTGATGGGAAGACACAGCCAGTATACAGCCATGGTATGAGGGGCATGTACAACTCATGTCACCCGCACTCCCTGATGGGAAGACACAGCCAGCATACAGCCATGGTATGAGGGGCATGTACAACTCATGTCACCCGCACCCCCTGATGGGGAGACACAGCCAGCATACAGCCATGGTATGAGGGGCATGTACAACTCATGTCACCCGCACCTGTGTCAGGGGGATGGGGAGACACAGCCAGCATACAGCCATGGTATGAGGGGCATGTACAACTCATGTCACCCGCTGATGGCGAGACACAGCCAGTATACAGCCATGGTATGAGGGGCATGTACAACTCATGTCACCCGCACTCCCTGATGGGAAGACACAGCCAGTATACAGCCATGGTATGAGGGGCATGTACAACTCATGTCACCCGCACTCCCTGATGGGAAGACACAGCCAGCATACAGCCATGGTATGAGGGGCATGTACAACTCATGTCACCCGCACAGGACGCTACATGACAATGGGGATTACTCTAGCACACCCTGAAGATCCGCGTCTGAACACCAGAAACTAGTGGGGCGCGTGTAACATGGAAGGAGGCGCAGTGTGGGCCACGACGTGGTGGAGTCAGCGAGGATCACACAGCAGGCCGGCGCCATGTGGAGCTCAGGCGGCTGCTGCTCCATACACGGGGAGGGGCCCCTCTGGAGCCCCATCCGGCCCTCGCTGCAGTGAGGCGCTCCCTCCCCACGACTGGACCACACCGAGGGCGCCCCACACCCGCCCAGCCCAAAGCACAGCCACCAGGCTCTACATACCCACCCGCACGGCGGCCCGACTAAGGAGAAAAGGACTGGCCGGACCTGGAAGTGACGTTATCACTCCCGTTACTGTGGGTGGTGCCAGGTGATGTCATCCGCGTCAACAGTCCCGGAGCCGCCATGTTTGTTGTGGGCACATGCTTCAGCAGGACCGTACAGCCCCTGTAATCAGCAGCATAACCGTGCTGTTTAATAGCAGGCTGTGCTCACTGAATCTGAATTTATGAAAGATTCACCATTTTCTTGTTTATTTCATTTACCCATACTTTTAGTCTTTATCAGTCGAAAAGTGTCAGAAAATAATGGCAGGTCTGATAGGGGTCTATCCAATGTTTGGCTGTTCATATACAATGTCCACATAGGTCCATACTCCTGTAATGGAATCAGATGAATTCACAACAATAGGGATTCAGGGAGGCTGTCCCAAACATAGCTTGCATTTCCGCACTAACTATCCAGACAACAAACGCGATGTTCACACTGTCAGGATTCTTGTTTAAATCATGTTTTTATATAACATAACATATTTTCAAAGTATTTTTAAAGATTTTTTTTTTACGTTTCCTTTTCAATATATTTAAACAAGACCTTTAAAATCCTTAATTTTTTGCACTGGCCAATCAGCCTAATAAAAGACGCCCCCTTATTGGTCTGTACAGATCACTTTATTGCAGTTATCTACTTATCTGTCATTCTAATCCTCCCTGTAATTATATCACCCCTGTGCATAGATAAGACAGGATCCACTATTCACAATAGGTGATTGTCACTGTTCTGTTTCAGTATCTTGCATTGTGTATTGGTATGCTCCTCTTTTCTCCTCCCCCCTCTGTTTCTGCTTCTAGTTGGTTCAGTCTAGCCACTTCCTGTTTTCCCTGTCATGCATTGCTGTTTGTGTGCTCTGATTCTAAGGAGAATCTGAGGAGAATATTAGTAGTATCTCATCTTCTTATCAAGGAGAATATTAGAGGCATAATTCTTTTATCATCTGGATTCCCTGCATATCTTGTAATACAATCTTCCGATTAAAGACTACTTGATTAACTCCTGGGCGTCTGATGCGTAAACTGTAAGTGGAGAATGTCTGATTTAACAAGTCACCTCACAGATGCGTGATTGTATAAAGCTGACATTTCGAAATGTCACAGTAAAAGAATTGTCTTAGTACTCTCCTTCTCCCGCTAAGAAAAGAATATTCTCCTCTTCCAAGTAATAAGCCATCATAATTTGTCTCCGTTATGCTACAGTAATAAGAGTAATATCTTATACTGCTCAGTACTGCATTCACTAGAATTGCAGAAGCTTCTAGCAATTTCAGTTTCATACAGGCTAGGAACTGTATTCAAACTGTTTTCTGAGTTAAATATCATCTGCCTCCTGTAAGCTATTAAAAGACTGAACCACCACTAGAGGTCACTGTTGTGTTACAGATGAAATGCAGGATACAGCTAGAAGGATTTCTAAACCCTCATTAAAAATAATGGAGGCGCTCCTAACTAATAAAATTGAAATATTCAATAATTTATCTATTTTGTGGGAAAAGACTGAACAATGTATGGATGCAGCACATGGATCAGGCTATAACGAAGATCAATTAAAGGCCATGTGTACAAAATTGAATAAAACCTATGATAGTTTTAAGAGACTGTCTGAAAAATATTCTTCTCTGTTATCAAGTTTCAACTCAGATGAATTCATCCTAGAATTAAAGACCCACACTGCACTTAATGATGAAAGATATAGCAGATTTATGGCAGTCAAGTCAATGCTAGAGGACAAGATATCACAACAATATGAAACTGCATCCCGCCATTCTAACCTTTCAAGGCACTCCAAGGCTTCATCCTGTTCCTCGAAATCTATTGCCCAGTCCTCATCGCTAAGGTCTCACTCACAGCCCTCTTCGCTGAGTACCCCATTGGTGCAAAAGCGGAAGCAGCGAAGGTACAAGCTCACTGCATTAAAGGGAATCTGTCATCAGCATAGTAGCATAATTTTTTTTTATGAATCCTTGTTTAATAAAGTACCTTATTTCCATAACTGTTGGTGGTTTTCTTTTTCGTCTTGTCATTTCTTGTAAAAACCGCTTATTCAGATATGCAAATGAAGGTCTTAGAAGCCCAGAGGGGCGTTCCTCCTTTAGCAAGGAGCCCAGGAACGCCCCCCTGATGTGCCGTGCCCGCTTAAAATTAAAAAAAAACGAATGCCTATAATCTGTAAAATAGCCTCCCAGAGGCGAGGCTAAATACTACGCCCCAATCTCGCGCAGTCGCAGTGCCGGCGAGATCATCTGGATACTAAGGGCAACAGCCTCAACAGCGTCACTGGGCATGCGCCGAGCCCAGTGACGCTTTCCAGAGCGATGTTGCCTGAGTAAGAAGCACGCAGGCGCCTGCGCGAGATTTCGGGATGCAGGGGAGAGCCGGAGCGGGGAAATTTGCAGCACAGAGAGGAGCTGGCGGGGGGGGGGGGGGCGGAGTATTTAGCCTCGCCTCTGGGAGGCAATTTTACAGATTATAGGCGTTCGTTTTTTAAAATTTTAGGCGGGCACGGCACATCAGGGGGTCCGTTCCTGGGCTCCTTGCTAAAGGAGGAATGCCCCTTTGGTCTCCTTACAGCTTCATTTGCATATCTGAATAAGCGGTTTTTACAAAAAATGACAAGACGAAAAAGAAAACCATCAACAGTTATGGAAATAAGGTACTTTATTAAACAAGGATTCATGAAAAAATAATTATGCTACTATGCTGGTGACAGATTCCCTTTAAAAAGGAAGCAGCCATTAAGGCACAAGTCGCAGAGACACAAGCACTATCCCAAGCTAATCAAGCAGCTATACAAGCCCAATCTCAAGCTAATCAAGCAGCTATACAGGCTCAGGCGCAAGCTATACAAGCCCAATCTCAAGCTAATCAAGCAGCTATACAGGCGCAAGCGACCAAAGCCAAGGCCGAAGCTGAAGGAAAGGGAAGAAGCAGCAGCCATGGCTGAACTCAGAGTTCTTAAAGAAGCTGCTGAAGAAGAAGAAGCTTATCATCCTATGTCCAAGATATCTAATGACTCAGAAGGCCGTACCCTGCAATTCGTCCTAGACCAAAGCAAAGTCAATGCATTTGCACCAGAAGATTTGGGCTCTGCACGCCAGCCTGCTGAACTCATGCGGATAGAAAAAGAGGCAGCTGATAACTATACAGTTGACCCCAGTCCAGTGGACATTTCTCTTTCTTTCAAACCTCTGGCACCTTACACAGTATTTCAGGCACCATTAGAGACCAAGCCACTTCAAGCTCATCAAATCACATTAAAACCTCCTGAGACTAGTTACATAGCAACCAAGACGCTGGCGCCAAGATTAGCAGATGTGAAGCCTTCATTTACGCTCAACCCAGCTGCCACTCCATTCCATCTTCCAACCCCCAAACATAGGGTATCAGATGGTGCCAACACCATCGAGGGAGAAGTTCCCATCGCCAGGATGCAGGAAAGAAATAACGCATCAGAAATCGCAAAGTACCTCACTCTCAGGGACCTCATCAGTACTAGCCTTACGAACTTTGATGATCGCCCAGAGAACTATAGAAGTTGGAAGGCCACCTTCAAGACAACAGTTCAAACCCTTGCTGTACCGCCTATCCAAGAACTTGATTTACTAATTAGATGGCTAGGTCCATGGTCGTCGTTAACTGTGTTAAGAGACTCAAAACCGTTCATATCTACGAACCAATCAAAGGCCTTCATCTCGCATGGGAAAGATTAGAGCAGACATATGGCGGCTCGGAAGTAGTTGAATGTGCCTTATTTAAACGACTATACGACTTTCCTGTATTATCCAATACAGACTGCCAAAGGGTTCCAGGAATTAAGCAACCTTCTTCTTGAGTTTGAAATCGTCAAGGGAGACCCGCAGCTACCAGGTCTCAGCTTTCTTGATACCTCCCATGGTGTGGGCCTGATCGTGGAGAAATTACCCCTCAATATTCAAGACCAATGGGCAACAACATGTTCAAAATACAAGGAGCAACGTCGTGTTCCCTTTCCACCATTTTCATTCTTCTGTAAGTTCATCAAGGACTTGGCTAGAGCTAAAAACGATCCGAGCTTCAACACCTTGGGAACCAACATCTTTGGCTCTACTAAACAGAGACACAAGACTTTCAGTCCCAGACAGGGGGGCTCTAAAGGTCTAATTTCAGTAAAAAAGACAGGGGTTGTGCCCACTACTAACAATAGAAATGAAAGCCCTAAGGAACCCGATCATCATTGCCCTATCCATGATAAACCACATCCTTTAAGGAAATGCTGTGTCTTCATAGCAAAGCCCTTCGAGGAACGTAAGGAGTTCCTAAGGAGTCATGATATCTGCTTCAGATGCTGTGCATCCACTGAGCACTTCGCCAGAGACTGTAAGGTTCAAGTCAAGTGTTCTGAATGTAATAGTGATCTACAGGCGGAACCTAGAACCAGTTAGCTGGCACAAGCCCCATTCCGATCAAGGCGGAGAGAGTCATGGCGGGGAGAGTGCCGACCGACCAACCACAACCGTCACGCCCAGATGCACAAAGGTATGTGGAGAAGGACTTGTGTGCGGTAAGTCTTGTTCTAAGATTTGTGTTTCCTACTGCATGACCAGAGAAGACCATAAGAATGTATGCTATTCTAGATGACCAAAGTAATCGCTCCCTAGCTAGCCCTAAGTTTTTTGATCTGTTAAGGATAGAGGGAGAAACTACACCCTAGGAACATGCTCTGGTCTTGTGACAACCTCAGGAAAAAGAGCTAATGGTTTCACCTTGAAGCCCATCAAAAGCGATAAGAAACTCTCTCTTCCAACCCTTATTGAGTGTGACAAATTGCTGGACACAAGGGATGAGATTCCCACACCTGAAGCCGCACAGCATTACCCTCAAATCAAGAACATAGCCAGAGAGATTCCTCCCCTTGATAACCGTGATGAGATCTTACTCTTGCTAGGTAGACACATTCTTGAGGCTCATAAGGTCCTTGAACTTTGCAATGGCCCTTTCAATGCTCCATATGCCCAGAAACTTACAGTGGGTTGGATCATCGAGAGAGATGTATGTCTGGCCAGAACCCACAGACCCTGCCTAGTACACTCCTTCAGAACTGACGTATTAATAGTAGGGCGAACTTCTTACTTCAGACAGTTTCCTAACCACTACTATGTGCAAGATATGCCTTGCCCAAATATTCTAAAAACATCAGAATGCAGCTTAAATCCCAAGGAGTCAGCTGCAGAAGAATGTTCCTGGACAGAAGGGCAGCTTGTAGAAAGGCCTTCAGGATTTCAATTGGAGCCCTCTTCAAGCCCTTCCCAGCTTTGCAGTCCTCGCACAGTTTATCATAATGAATCCTATATCATTATTGACAACAAGCCTTCTGATTCATGTAGTTCTGATGAGATACAGCAGAAACGTGAGCCTTCCAGTCTATTGTTTGACAATGAGTTTAATTCTGCAAAGGAAGTATCTTCTGAACGTTCTATAAAGGAGGTTCCTTCAACAGAGGAAGAGTTCATTCTAGATACTTTGCAAGAACCTTCAGTTCCATCTGCAGTTGTTGATTGCACCCAAGAGGATTACAGTTCTTCCTAGTCTTCAACGGATGAGCACCTTCATATTGCTCAGCCTTTTCTGGAAACCACAGGGAAAGGTTTACCGCCAATGTCCATGACAAATACTGCATGTAAACAACCCAAGTCCGTACGTACAAAGACAGATCCTATTTCAGAAGTTAAAAGCAGACAAGAGCATTCGCGTTCACGATCCATAGACAGAAAGCAATCTACATGTAAATCAGCCTCACAAAATAAGCGCTCTCGCTCTAAAACTTTGGCAAGATCAAGGAGAACCAAGTCTTGCTCAGCTTCCAATGAAAGCAACAGACAATCTCATGTAGTAAAAAAAGAAGAAATCCACATCTGGGGTGCATATAAGATCACTCAAGAATAAACCAGAAAAGATAGGAAATATTCCTTTGCCATCTGGCGTTTTCAAAGAGAACAATCTTTATAAGTTTCGGTGGAAGCAGGTACAACATCTCGCCAGTCAGTTCTGGAAAAGGTGGATAAGAAAGTACAGTTGTGTTCAAAATTATTCAACCTCCACTGAAATTGAGTGTTTTGGCCAGTTTGACATTGATTTTGATCATTTCAGTCATCTTGTTTACAATTAAATCAAAGAGGCACTTGTAAGTCAGACAAATATAACATAACATTTATAATGAAATAACCACAAATGTCTTTTCTGTGCTCACATCATTATCAGTTTTATTCAACCCCAAGTGACATTCAATCTTAGTACTTAGTACAACATCCTTTTCCAGTTATAACAGCTTTTAAACGTGAAGCATAGCTTGACACAAGTGTCTTGCAGCGATCTACGGGTATCTTCGCCCATTCTTCATGGGCAAATGCCTCCAGTTCAGTCACATTCTTAGGCTTGCGCGCTGCAACTGCTTTCTTTAAGTCCCACCAGAGGTTCTCAATCGGATTTAAGTCTGGTGACTGCGATGGCCACTTCAAAATGTTCCAGCCTTTAATCTGCAACCATGCTCTAGTGGACTTGGAGGTATGCTTGGGATCATTGTCCTGTTGAAAGGTCCAACGCCTCCCAAGCCTCAGGTTTGTGACGGACTGCATCACATTTTCATCCAATATCTCCTGGTACTGAAGAGAATTCATGGTACCTTGCACACGCTGAAGCTTCCTGTACCTGTAGAAGCAAAACAGCCCCAAAGCATGATTGACCCCGCCATGCTTCACAGTAGGCAAGGTGTTCTTTTCTTCATAGGCCTTGTTCTTCCTCCTCCAAACATAGCGTTGATCCATGGGCCCAAACAGTTCTAATTTTGTTTTATCAGTCCACAGAACACTATCCCAAAACTTTTGTGGTTTGTCTACATGACTTTTGGCATACTGCAGTCGACTCTTCTTATTCTTTGGGGACCACAAGGGGGTGTGCCTGGGAGTTCTGGCATGGAGGCCTTCATTACGCAGTGTGCGCCTTATTGTCTGAGCTGAAAATTCAGTACCCGCATCTGACAAATCTTTTTTTAGTTCCTCAGCAGTCACACGGGGACTTTTCAACACTTTGCGCTTCAGGTAGCACACAGCAGTCGAAGTCAGCATCTTCTTTCTGCCACGATCAGGTAGCGTTTCAACAGTGCCCTTTGCCTTGAATTTGCGAATGATGCTTCCTATGGTGTCTCTAGGTATGTTTAACGTCTTTGCAATCTTCTTATAGCCATTGCCCTTCCTGTGAAGATAAATCACCTCTTCTCTTGTCTTCCTGGACCATTCTCTTGACTTCACCATGTTTGTTAACACACCAGTAAATGTCTAGAAGGAGCTGAGTTTCACAGTCATTTTACATCTGCCTAATTGGTGCTTATTATGCTTGATTGCTGCTCCTTGACATCCATAGGTGTTTTTAATACCTGATCGAAAACACTTGAATGAACCTCTGTCCATAAGAGTGGTAGTCTTTGAGGGGTTGAATAATTGTGTCAATGAAGAAATCACAAAAAAAAAGCATTTAATACTGTATTACAAAAACAATTGATGTCATTTTAGTTGCATTTGGTTCTTTAAAAAGTCCTTGTAAGATTTCATTCTGAACACAATTACAAATGTACACTAAATTCCCTAAAATCCTTTACAGTATTGGGGATTGAATAATTTTGAACACAACTGTACCTCTGCCTCTAGCAAGAATGCAGAAGACGGCAAGAACCAAGGCCTAAAATAAAGGAAGGAGATTTTGTTCTGTTAAGAGACAAACAAGTTAATGGTCTCAACTGGCCTAAAGTCGTTTCCAGTTTGGATTGAGAGAACTTCCATTGAGATTCCTTCTACCAGAGATGCTTATCATCTTCTAGGACTGTTTCCAGTACCAGCTCTATGGTCTGAACTGAAGACATATGCTTTTTTGGTTTGAATAAATGTTCATTGCATGTTTCCTTTTCAGGTTTATGGACATTATTCATCTGTTTATTCATCAGGTTTATGGACATTATTCATTGTTATTTTATACAATTCCATTGTATGCATATATATAGTGGTATATAGTATATCTACCGATACCAGACGGGGAGTGTTCTGTTTCAGTATCTTGCATTGTGTATTGGTATGCTCCTCTCTTCTCCTCCCCCCTCTGATGGGACCCAGTCTTTATTATTTTCCCTTATAACATCGTTATAAGGGAAAATAATAGCGTTCGTTAATACAGAATGCTTAGTAAAAAGACAATTGAGGGTTAAAAATAATAAAAAATTAACTCACCTACACCAATTGATCGCGTAGGTGCCAGTCTCCTGTTCTGTCTTCAGCTGTGGGGGGTAAAGGACCTTCCGTGATGTCACTGGGCCACATGGTCCAATCACGTGCTTCCATCATTCAATTGGAGGAGGTGAGTTAATTTTTATTTATTTTTTTACCCTCAATCACCCTTTTTACTCTGCATTCTGTATTTAGAATGCTATTATTTTCCTTTATAACTATGTTATAAGAGAAAATAATAAAAAATATACAGAATACTCAACCCGAAACCGGACTTAAGTGATGAAGTCCGGCTTCAGGTTTGGGTACCAAACATGCCGATTTTTCTCACGCGCGTGCAAAACGCATTACAACAGTTTGCACACGGGCGGAAAAATCACGCATTTTCCTGCAACACACCCGCATCTTATCCGGGCGTCAAATGTGACGCTCGTGTGAAAGAGGCCTTAGAGTCCTGGAATCTTCTGAATTACACTGACATAATGTTGTCAGTGTAGTACAATAGACTGTAGGAGTCTAAGGGTTACACAGCATTATAATATATCAGATGCTGTGCGATCCTGTCAGAGGAGAGGAGGCCAGAACTTAATGCTATGGATTTCACCCTTTGCAATCAACAGGGTGAATTTGTCTGAGGATTCACGGCCAAATCCACAGTGGAATGTCTGCTGCTGAATGTCACTATAGTATACAGTGCCTCTTTGGTGGCTGGGACAGTGGAGCGCACATAGGCTGGTGCTTTTTTCCTATAGTGTGCAAACACGACCACCGCTGCTGGATTGCAGGGTGGTCGTAACCATCGATACAAGCAGTGTATAAAATTCATCAAGCCAGCAAAAGAAGGCAATATGGACAATAACAATACATTAGTAAGTAATCGCACAATATGAAAACGTCAGCAATATGACCTCAATTCGCAATATTATGCATAATTATGTGAGTAGTACGAGGATGTGTATATTTTTGTAATATATTTGGGTGTATGTACCCTTCTACACTTGTAATTTTAACGTTACCAATTTGCGCTCAGCCGTTGCTCATGATATTGGCCGCGGAGCACCACCTATATGAAGTGCAAGTTTGCGCAGTGACATGTGAGCGGCCAGACGAAGCGCGAAACGGCTGTAGCCGCCGATCATCTGCAACTGGTTGTCCGCCCCTCCACCCCGCTTGTGATTGTCCTATACCAGGATGAATAAAGAAAGTTAATCAGTGTAAGGTCTCCTGCAGACGACCATATGGTTTTGCAGTCCGTTTTAAACGGATCAGTTTTTCCGTTTCAGTAGTGTTTCCGTTCCGCTTCCGTTCCGTTTATGATCCATTTTTTGCAGATCGCTAACGGAAACATACAATAATGTTTAAACAGTAAGTACATTAAAAAATTGGGCTGGGCAAAAAATTTTCAATAGATGGTTCAGAAAAAAACGGAAGACATACGGATTCATTCCGTTTTTTTTTGCGGAACCATTGACTTGAATGGAGCCACGGAACGTGATTTGCGGGCAATAATAGGACATGTTCTATCTTTAACGGAACCAAAATACGGAAACGGAACGCATACAGAGTACCTTCCGTTGTTTTTGCGGACCCATTAAAGTGAATGGTTCCGCATACAGAACGCAAACAGAAAAAAATAAACGTTTGTGTGCAAGAGGCCTTGGATTGAAGCAGACATACACAGTTCTAACTGTACATGCTGAGGCATGGGTTCTCAGCCTGCCTCTCATCTCCCTACATGAACTATTCTAATAAATGTGTTATTTTATATGTAAACCATATCTAGTGGAGATTTATCAAAACTATTTGTTGCTCAGAGTAAACAAGCACAGCACAGCTTTTGTTTTATCAGAGCACTTTAAGAAATGAAAGTCCTGTTTGGTTGCAGTGGGCAGTAAGCTTATTTTTAGACAGGCGTCCACTACTTGATACCTCTCCTCCTCCACTACAGCAAGGCCCCTTGCAGACGAGCGTGTCTGGATTATTTCCGGATGCGTTCAGTGAAAACTACGCGATTTCACAAGCAAAGTCATTCAGTTTTGTTTGCGATCGCATTTAGTTTTTATCATGCGGGTGCAATGCAATTTACTGCGTTTTGCACGCTCGTGATAAAGAACTGTATGTGTACAAACAACATCTCTTAGCAACCATCTGTGAAAATCGCATCCACACTTGCTTGCGGATGCGATTTTCACTCAGCCCCATTCACTTCTATGGTGTCAGCGTTGCGTAAAAATCACAGAATATAGAACATGCTGCGGTTTTCACACAACGCAAAAGTGATGCGTGAAAACCACCGCTCATGTACACAGACCCATTTAAATGAATGGGTCCGGAGTCCATGCGGGCACAATACATTCGCATCGCGTGCAGAATTCTCACTCATGTAAAAGGGGCCTAAGAGTAGAAGGGTACTGAGTAGTGGATGCTCCTGGTGTGGGTGAAGAGTGAGTTGCCTCACGGTAGTCATAGGTGGAGGGTCTATCACAATCTGGAGGTCAGTGTGTGGATACAATGAGTAAATTATGAAGCAACACACAGAAGGGAGTCCATATCTACCTTCCCTGGGGGGATTATCATCCTGCAAATGCTTCAGCGTTTTGTATTTTTATGTTTCATGATAAATGAAAGAAATGTCCACTCACTGTATGTTTTGTGGTGACACACAGGAGGCAGTGATGACATACAGGAACAGAATGGTGACACGGGGGGGGGGGGGGACGACGACAGATTAGTGGCATACAGGGGTGTAGCTATAGGGGGTGCAGAGGTAGCAGTCGGGCCCAGGAGCCTGACAAAGGCCTCATGGAGTAGGCTGAAACGTTGCCTTGAAATAAATTGGGTCATCACCATTTAACTCAGGAGTGCTGCCTCTTCTCTGGTATCTATATAAGCAGAAACCGCAGCACTGCCGATGTAGTGAAAAGAAAGTGGATCCTTTATTCACCTGTGCGACGTTTCGATCCTCTCAATGGGACCCTTATCAAGCCTTGATAAGGATCCCATTGAGAGGATCGAAACGTCGCACAGGTGAATAAAGGATCCACTTTCTTTTCACTACATCGGCAGTGCTGCGGTTTCTTCTTTTTTATGTCTATGCGTAGCCTTGTCCGGGCTTTTACCGCCGCCACCAAATCACACGAGTGCCGCTTCTTGGGACTTATATATTATATAAATAAAGCAATGCTCACCCGCTGAAATCCTCCCTGTGCTGCAGTGATGATGTGCCCGATGACTCCATGTGACTTCTCAGAGGTCACACAGGGTAGTTGATGACATCATCACTGCAGCAAGGGCAGTGACAATTACTGGGACATTTGTTGGTAAAATACTCCTAGCGCCCTGCACAGCTTTTAATCTGGGCAGAGAGATGTAACGTGTATGACTGGCTTCTACTGAATGCTAAGCATTGAAGGGAAGAAAAAGTATAAACACAAGTCTTGAGAACTACCAATCCATTGTAAGAGGTTGAAGCTTAAAGGGGTTATCTGACTTTTATAAATTTAGGCTAATGTGTAATTCACTTACAATATTAAAGATGCTGGAGCCGATGCTGTGAGACCAGAGTGAGGGGGGGGGGGGGGGGGTGTGGACCAGCGGCTCTGACGTTTACAGAGCAGGGCCACTCCCTCAAGCAGGGAGCAGCCTGTAAACGAGACGTCACCCCCGAAGCAGGGTGGATGACGTCAGAGGTAACAAAACACTAATCTGCAGAAGATAAACAGGGCATCTTTAATATTGTAAGTGAATTACAAAGTTGTTTAATATGTTAATATAATGCACATTAGCCTAAATTTATATAAGTCGGAATAACCCATCTAATGGGTGTAGTAGCTTCTTTAGGAAAACACTAGCATATGGCTTCTTGCACACAACTGTATGCCCTCCCAGATATACGGTCCGTGAGCGGGCCATATGTCCCGAAGCGGCATACATAGTGCGCACGGGAGCGCACAGCATCATATGTTACTATGATGCTGTGCGCATCGGGCCACCCACGGGACTACTGTCCTGCACTCAAGGGGCCTATGGGAGTAGTCCAATATGATTATTGCAATGCTGGCTCTGTAGTCCTTCCAGTCATAATTCAGTAAACAGGTTTAGAAGAGAGACCAGTCACATAATAAAACATATGGGACATTATCTGGAATGTAAAAAGGTCTTCTCCCACATCAAAGGCCTCTCACCAAACCAAACAGTACCCTGCTCTGCACGGACAGGGGCTTGTGACCAAATTCCCCCTGCAGCACACCAGCAAACTCTTGTGAGCCTGTGCCTGCATAAGCAGAATAAAGGCTAGTCTAAATCGCAGCCTGTATTCTGCAAACTCACAGGGCAACAACTCCGAATGCTATTTTGTACCGCTTCTCTCAATGAAAGGCAGAAAATTAAATACGGTAAATGACGTATTAAAAGGAATTAACCTTTTCTCTTTTCTGTGTGTGTATATATATATATATATATATATATATTTTTTTTATTTTTTTTTATTTTTTTTCTTTCTATCTAAATGTACTAAAAACTGACTGACTTTCTGTTACAAACCTAGATGACATACGGGGAGTTTACAAGCAAGTGGCATTGATGTGAAGAGTATAGAATGAATGAATGTCGGTAAAACATAGTGAAGTGCTTTCTTTGTGTATTACATATCTCCCCCCCCAATACCATAAAGAACCAGAACTTTTTTTTTTCTCTTTAATTTTTGTCTATACCAGACCAGATGCATAAAATGATCTTAGGGCATGTTCACACAGCCTAAATTTCACATGGGTTCCGATGCATCGTTAACATGAAACCTGCATCCGTTTTTTTTTTTCTAATGGGAATCCTTGCTATTCATACACATCAAGTAGAAATATGTCACTTTTTGCTGCAGAATCCAGATAAAACCTGTGTGCGTCTAAGCCATGCATGGACCTGTGGCATCAAACT
This sequence comes from Bufotes viridis, assembly GCA_033119425.1. Classification (NCBI taxonomy): domain Eukaryota; kingdom Metazoa; phylum Chordata; class Amphibia; order Anura; family Bufonidae; genus Bufotes; species Bufotes viridis. The sequence continues at coordinate 321,793,279 of CM065589.1, forward strand.
ACAAATCCATGGCAGAAATCAGAGGGTTGGGCTCGGGTCTCTAATGTAGACTCCATGTGAAATAAATATCAGATTTTTCTGACGTGCATTTCTGGCCTAGTGAACATGACCTTCACAGTAAAAATCCATTCCATACATCTGAATTTGGTGGACGTTTATAAGCCCCATTCAGATGAACATGGCATTACTGCAGCAACTCTTCCACGGGTGACTACCTTCAGGTGCCATGTGTAATTCGCAATCTTTTTAAAGCAGTTCTTACCAGCTTTCCATTGTTGTTTTACAGTATTTTATTTTTAACATTTTTATTCCTGATGTCTTGCTTCTAGAGTGAAAAACATCACCTTAATGCCAAACCTGGAACATGCAGAAAAAAAAACAAAAAACAATCTAAAGATGTCATCTAAAACACTTTGTAAGCAGTACTATAAACTCTGACCACAAAAAATAAAAGTTTTTAAAAAGTCCCAAAAAACATGTCACACCACCCTTAAAGAGGACCTTTCACCTGAAATTGCATGTTAAACTAAACATATACCCTTACTTGCTGGCCCCCGGTGGTGCTGATTCTCCTCTTCTTTTTTCGATATGTGCCCCCGTTTGTCCGCGGTGCCCCCCTCAATATCTCCCGCCGTGTATGCTAATGAGCCATTCGGCTCAACTGGGCGGGCCTGCAAAAGTTCTCCGAGGCGTGTCTGCCTTCTCCCTGGCACGGAGCGCAGCCAATAAGCGCGCTCCGCTCTTAGCCAGGGAGAAGACGCTCCAGATCTCGCGAGATTCGCGAGAACTGGAGCGATTTCATCCATCCTGAGCCGATGCTGGCTGCGGGAATCCAAGATGGCGCCGGCTCAGGATGGATGAAATCAACCCCATTCACCTCTATGAAGCCGAGCTGCGCCTGGGCCATGTTACACATGAACGTGACGTCACTGGCCTAGACCAGTGATGGGCAACGTGCGGCTCTCCAGCTGTTGCTAAACTACAACTCCCACCATGCCCTGCAGTAGGCTGATAGCTATAGACAGGCTTTGCATGCTGGGAGTTGTAGTTCTGCAACAGCTGGAGAGCCGCACGTTGCCCATCACTGGCCTAGGCTAAGCTGTGAAAGAGTGCGGCGCCACTGTGAACACTGATGCCTTCTCAAACAGCTGATCGCGGGGTCCCAGGTGTCAGACCCCCACCAATCAGGTACTGATGACCTATCCAGAGAAAATATTAATAGTGAGAAGCGGCACTCGTGTTCTTGTAGCTAGGTGCTCTAGTTGTGGGGTCCCACCCCCAAAAGTACTATTGATGCAATAAACTTAGGCACTCCAAAAATTGCATGAAGTATCGTGTCGATTTTTATTTGATTTTCTGATGCACGGCAACTTAATCGTGTACATGTGACGTTTCCGTCCTACATGGACCTTTTTCAAACACAAGTTGCCATAGAAGTAGAGGATGATGAAAAAGATAGTATGAGAAAGGTGACAAGGCGACCATGTGGTGACTACTACGGCAACTTGTGTTTGAAAAAGGTCCATGTAGGACCGAAACGTCACATGTACACGATTAAGTTGCCGTGCATCAGAAAATCAAATAAAAATCGACATGAATAGTACAATCCAGAGGAAAGTCTCAGAAACCCCCCTTCACAGGGACACTGTCAGAGATATCTTTTAATCAATCTGAAATTAGTTTTTCGTTATTTAGGCTTTACAGACCACTATAAGCCAGATAATGCTCTTTGCTAACATGGACAGGAATAAAAAGTGCCAATAACATGCCATCTTTTCAAGAGGTTAAAGAGACTGGCGAGGTCTTATCTCTTTTCAAGACTTTGGGTTCCTCTAAGATCAAATGGTTCCAGAGAGAAACGACAGTACAAATTTAACTTATTTAAAACAACACCTGACATAACTCTCTGCTCTGCCTAATGGCTCATTCAGACGTATATCGCCATATGATGTCCGCAAAAATGTGGATCCGTTTTTTTTTGTGGACAGTTCAGCATGTCCGCAAAAAAACGGATTGCATTCCGTTTTTTTGCTGATTCATAGACTTTAAGGCCCTATTCACACGTCCGTACCCGTTCCGCATTTGCGGAGCACCCTGCCGATCTTCCGGCCAGCGGCTCCGCAATAATATAGAACATATCCTATTCTTGCCCTCAATTGCGCACAAGTATAGGCATCTCTATAGGGCTGGTGGCAAGGTGTGTTGCGGATCCGCAACATACTACGGACGTGTGAATAAGGCCTCTTTCACACTAGCGTTTTAGCTTTCCGTCCTAGAGATCCGTCCTCGGGTCTCTAGGACGGAAAGCTACTGATCAGGATTATCCCCATGCATCCTGAATGGAGAGAAATCCGTTCAGGATGCATCAGGATGTCTTCCGTTCAGTATGTCAACGTTTTTTGGACGTTGACAAAAGCACAGCATGCTGCGGATTTGTCTCCGTCCAAAAATCCGGAAGACATGCCGCAACGCCGATCTCGGAATTAATGCCCATTGAAGGGCATTAGTCTGGATCCGGCTTTTACTAAACGTCAGCTTCCGCGCATTGCTGGAACCGACGCTTAGCTTTTTGTCAATGGTTACTATGGCAGCCAGGACGCTAAAGTCCTGGTTGCCATAGTAAAGAGTAGGGGAGCAGCATACTTACATTCCGTGCGGCTCCCGGGACGCTCTAGGATGACGTCAGGGCGTCCCAGTGCATAGATCACGTGATCGCACGGATCACGTGATCCATGCGCGCGGGGCGCTCTGACGTCATTCAGGAGCGCCTGGGCAGCCACACGGAATGTAAGTATGCCGCTCCCCCACTCCCCACTGCTACTATGGCAACCAGGACGCTAGTAGCGTCCTGGCTGCCATAGTAACACTGAAAGCATTTTGAAGACTGATCAGTCTTCAAACGCTTTCAGTTCACTTGCGTTGTGCAGGATCCGGCCTGCATTCCGGCGACGGAAGTGCACGCCGGATCCTAACAACGCTAGTGTGAAAGAGGCCTTAGGCCTGATTTTTACTGACAAGTATAGGACATGTTTCATTTTTTTTGCTGAGCCATGCAATGGAACAAAAAGGGCCCGTAGAAGTGAATGGGACAGCATCTAATACGCAAAAAAACTGATCCGCATTTTTGCGGACAGCATACAACCATCTGAATGAGCCCTGAAAGATATAAAGCACATATAAACCTGTTTCCATCACTGTCTTATTATTGGTATATATTTCATATATATTAGACAAAACTGATGGCAGTGCCCCAGAAGACGAAAGATCATGTTCAGCAGAACAGTAAGGTACTAACGGAAAGGGATATTAATACATATATAGTTAATGACAGAAATTAACAGACAGAAGGTAAGACGATGTAATAAGGTGCTACACCATGAGGGGTTACGTTCCTGAGCCAAAAAAACATTTACATAGGATAAGACATAAAAAAACGTAATGCAATTCTGACAATAGAGCAGGGTATCTGTACTTTATAAAAGCTGATCTGTAACAAGGAGAATAACGGCAATGCTTTCCAAGTGTTTAATCTGCACTTGCAGTATTGTCAAGTCATTTACATATAGACATAGAGGAAATATAGGAAGAAGTGCAGTTTTAAACACAACCTTCAGCAGGACAAGGCAGAGAGTGATCTCAGCCTTGGGAGAGGTCTCCATATGCACAGGCTCGGGAATTTAGAGTTCCTCCCAACATTCCTACTGGAACCAGTGTGCTCATTTCAAGATTGCAGAACTCTCAGTCCTGGCAAAGGTCTTTCCAATAACCTCCGTCAGCGATAGTTCACCCACAACAGTCTACTAGTCCTCATGAGCCGCCTCATCATCTGTTAAAAGCTGGCCGTTGGCAGATGGCGTTTCAGAGGGGGCCTGGGATAAGTCCTCAAAGTCCTGACTCATGGTCGGGGAAATGATAGAGGGACTGGTATCACAAGACTCTGTGCTCTGCTCTGAAGTAGCAATAGTGGTGGCCGTACTCTTTGGGGTTGGATCAAAATCATCATCATCTTCCAGAATGGGAGATTCGTGTACATCTGGAAATAAATAATAGAAAGTGTTATTGCTCCATTGGATAAACCAGAATATACAAATACAGGGTGGGCCATTTATATGGATACACCTTAATAAAATGGGAATGGTTGGTGATATTAACTTCCTGTATGTGGCACATTATATGTGAGGGGGGGGAAACTTTTCAAGATGGGTGGTGACCATGGCGGCCATTTTGAAGTTGGCCATTTTGAATCCAACTTTTGTTTTTTCAATAGGAAGAGGGTCCTGTGACACATAAAACTTATTGGGAATTTCACAAGATAAACAACGGTGTGCTTGGTTTTAACTTAACTTTATTCTTTCATGAGTTATTTACAAGTTTCTCTTTGTTTACAGCCATTGACATGTCGCCGAGGTTTACACGTGAGGAGGGAATAGAAATTGTGTTGATGTCTGGTGAATACAGTAACCGGGTCATTGCAGCAGATTTCAATGCAAGACACCATACGAGACCACCCATCTCCCATGCTACAGTTAGCAAACTGCTTGCTAAGTTTCATGAAACTGGTTCAGTGTTGGATTTGCCAAAATGTGGACGCATGAAATCTGTCACTAATGAAGAAACATCAGTGGCTGTCCTAGCTTCATTCAGCAAGAGCCCACAGCGTAGCACTCGCCGCATGTCACTGGAGAGTGGCATTAGTCGAACATCCCTTCGGCGGATATTAGCTACTCACAAATGGCACCCTTACAAACTCCAGCTACTGCAGCATCTCAACGAGAATGACCCAGATCGGCGCACTGAACTGGGCAAAACTAAAATTGGAACAGGACCCTCAGTTTACGCAGAAGATTTTGTTCAGTGATAAGGCAAACTTTTATGTGAATAGTGAAGTTAACAAACAAAACCACCGCCATTGGTTTGACACTAACCCACATTGGATAGATCCCTCCAAGACTTTTAGAACAAAAAAATTGATGGTATGGTGTGGTATATGGGGTACAATGATAGTGGGGCCATTCTTCATCAATGGAAACCTCAAGGCCACTGGATATGCGAAATTGCTACATGATGATTTGTTTCCCTCTTTATGCACTGAGTTTTTCCAGCAAGATGGTGCACCACCACATTATGGGTGTCAGGTCCGAGCATTCCAAGATGAACAGTGTTCTGGAAAGTGGATTGGTCGTCGTAAGCCAGTTGAATGGCCCCCAAGGTCTCCCGATCTGACCCCCTTAGACTTTTATCTTTGGGTTCATCTGAAGGCAATTGTCTATGCTGTGAAGATACGAGATGTGCAGCACCTGAAACTACGGATACTGAAAGCCTGTGCTAGAATTTCTCCTGCGGTGTTGCTATCAGTGTGTGAAGAGTAGGAGAAGAGGGTTGCATTGACAATCCAACACAATGGGCAGCACATTGAACACACAAGTGGTCAGAAACTTGTAAATAACTAATGAAAGAATAAAGTTACGTTAAAACCAAGCACACCATTGTTTTTCTTGTGAAATTTCAAATAAGTTTGATGTGTCACATGACCCTCTTCCTATTGAAAAAACTAAAGTTGGATTCAAAATGGCCAACTTCAAAATGGCCGCCATGGTCACCACCTATCTTTAAAAGTTTCCCCCCTCACATATACTAATGTGCCACAAACAGGAAGTTAATATCACCAACCATTCCCATTTTATTAAGGTGTATCCATATAAATGGCCTACCCTGTATAAAGCATGAAAATATACCGTAAGTATGCATGACAGAATGAAAACCGAAACGCAGCCTGGTATAAGTGAGTGGAACAGCAACAGTAAAGCGTATGAACAGTACTGCACCATTGGTTTTATATAATGAAAATCGGACATCTCTGTAATAAAGCTAGAACCAGCCCTGTACTGCACATGGATGCAGAGATCTCCCCATTCATTGCTCCAAATGTTCTGCTAGATTTATTACAAGCTGGCAATTAAGGGGGGGGGTGCTTTCTGCTGCAGCCCTCTCCCTATCACAGCTCTGGGAGTGTGTACTTTCTGCTTCAGCTCTCTTCCTGCAACGGTCCTAACACAGAAATAGGGACAAACAGCAGGTGGTGCTACACAGAGATTTTATTGAATCACTTAGTAGTTATACTAAATCTTTAATGACATGCAATTACAAAAGTATTCAGATACAGGTGCTGCTTTCAGAACTGTAGAATTTTTTTCATGGGACAACCCCTTTAATGTAGTATATTATAATTAAAAATAAAACAAAATATTAATACTAGGGTAACGGTACTTTCACACTAGCGTTATTCTTTTCCGGTATTGAGTTCCATCCTCGGGGCTCAATACCAGAAAAAAACTGATCAGTTTAATCCTAATGCATTCTGAATGGAGAGCAATCCGTTCAGGATGCATCATTTCAGTGCCTCTTACGTTTTTTGGCCGGAGAAAATACGGCAGCATGCTGCGGTATTTTCTCTGTCCAAAATTCTGGAACACTTGCCGGAATTAAAAATTACCGCATTGATAATTTTTTCCGGATAACAACCGGAGACACGGATCAGTATACAAATGGTATCCGTTTGCATACAGACTACCGGATCCAGCAACGCAAGTCTGAAAGTAATAAAAGAAGAGGGTGAAGTGGCTCACCGCACAACTGGTGTAGAAATAGGTGCTCAGGTCTTAATCTGATACCCAAACAGAAAAAAGTAGCTAGAGAAATAATAGTGAAGACCGGCACACTAGTCTGGGCACACGTAGAAGGCAATATTTGCAGATAAAAAGACGCCAAGTTTATTTAAGGTATAAAAATAGAAAATGTGGTATTATAAAGCGCACTTGTTTATTCACCTGTTAAATACATGCAAATACCATGCTATGGATAAATTGCATTCATGCGTCATGTTAAAATGTAAAACTTAATAAACTTGTTTAAACATAAAAACTGAAAATAATTAATAAAATAAAAAATATGTATACCGTATTTTTCGCCCCATAAGACGCACTTTTTTCCCCCCAAAAAAATGGGGGAAAAGTGCCCCTGCATCTTATGGGGCGAATGCTGACATTTTTACATCGCCAGCTGCGATGTATTCGCGAGCGGGGAGGGACTGGGAGGAGGAGCTTGTCCTGCTTCATTCATAAAGTAGGCGGCGCAGGCACGTGACGTCAGTGAGTGACGCGCCGGCCGCCCGGAATGCCTGCTATCAACTGAACAAGCCGTGTGTCGGTAATATTAGGGTTGGGGGGCATGGACCAGAACTTTTAATTGATTTAGATACCTTATATTTTAATAGTGCAGCACTGAAGCGGGGGGGGCGGGTACAGTCACTGCAGCGGCCCCTCCGCAATTGCCGGCCCCAGCTCCTCCTCCCAGTCCCTCCCGCTCGCTCAGTTTTATGGGGAGGGGATCTGTGGATGGCACTGTTATGGGATGGGGATCTGTGGATGGCACTGTTATGGGGTGGGGAGGGTCTGTGGATGACACATATATAACAGTGCCATCCACAGATCCCCATAACAGTGCCATCCACAGATCCCCCATAACAGTGCCATCCACAGATCCCCCATAACAGTGCCATCCACAGATCCCCCATAACAGTGCCATCCACAGATCCCCCATAACAGTGCCATCCACAGATCCCCCATAACAGTGCCATCCACAGATCCCCCATAACAGTGCCATCCACAGATCCCCCATAACAGTGCCATCCACAGATCCCCATAACAGTGCCATCCACAGATCCCCCATAACAGTGCCATCCACAGATCCCCCATAACAGTGCCATCCACAGATCCCCCATAACAGTGCCATCCACAGATCCCCCATAACAGTGCCATCCACAGATCCCCCATAACAGTGCCATCCACAGATCCCCCATAACAGTGCCATCCACAGATCCCCATAACAGTGCCATCCACAGATCCCCATAACAGTGCCATCCACAGATCCCCCATAACAGTGCCATCCACAAATCCCCCATAACAGTGCCAGCCCTGTTATGGGGGATCTATGAAGGATACTGTTACAGGGGGGCTGTAACAGTATCCTTCACAGATCCCCCCCACATAACAGTGCGTCATCCACAGAACCCCCCATAACAGTGCGTCATCCCCAGACCCCTCCATAAGTGTGTCATCCCCAGATCCCCCATAACAGTGCCATCCCCAGATCCCCCATAACAGTGCCATCCCCAGATCCCCCATAACAGTGCCATCCCCAGATCCCCCATAACAGTGCCATCCCCAGATCCCCCCCATAACAGTGACATCCACAGACCACCATTAGTTCCAAAAGCACACCTTTTGGTTAAAAATATTTTTTTTCTTATTTTCATCCCCAAGAACCCCAGGTGCGTCTTATGGGCCGGTGGGTCTTATAGGGCGAAAAATACGGTAATATAAAATAAAAGTGAAAGTAAAAACAGGTCAACAAAATTTTTTAGCAATGATATATCACAATTCGGCAGAAATGCACCTCAAATGGTGGGATATGTATATCAATAAATCAAAATATCTCCTCCAATGGCATATATCAGTGTAAATTCATCAAGCTATAACTACAGTGGGGTCCCACTCAGTAATCTCCATGTCTTTGAGTAATTATTCGTATTGTGTATGAACGATACTGTAGGTTCAAAATAAAAGTCAGTTTGTGATGATATAATAATCATAGCAATATAAGACAAGATGTTGGTATTCTTCACATGAGAATAATGGTCCCATAGTATGGATGCACTGTATACCACTGCTGTGCACTCAATGAATTCAGCAAGCGTGGTATCGCAGTACCGATAAAAGTTCATCCAGCGTGATCATGAATTGTCAATAGGTTTAGCCAGCGGGGGTTATTGATCCCACAAAATGTTCATTAAAATAGATACCGTATTGCAAGTAACAGTGCTTTCCCTTCTCTTCTGTGTGACAGGTAGAGAGGCGGAGGAAATCACCCAGGCAATGCTGATGTCTTCGGTGGCATCCCACCTGGTGTGAGCACGGTGATAGCTGCTTACCTTGTTTGCAGTGGGCAGCAGTTACCGCCAATCCTGGCGCTGACCTGTGATGGCGTCCCACGTGGTGCTGTTTGAAGTTGGTAGGCTAAGACAAAGCCCGTAGCAAGTATCGTAGGTACTGTAATCACTTCTCCGCGCGAAAAAAACTGCACGTCCCACGTGGTAGGGTCTGCGCAATCGAAAATAGGTAAATCGTTGGCTGGAGAGTAAGGAATAAAGAAGCGCTTCTTTCAAACTGTTAAAAATCCATGTAGGGGATGCAAATCTGCGGGTCCAGACTAGACGCGTTGCCAAGTCTTGCCGACTTCTTCCTCAGTCGGCAAGACTTCGAAATGCGTCTGGTCCCGCAGATTTACATCCCCTACATGGATTTTTCACAGTTTGAAAGAAGCGCTTCTTTATTCCTTACTCTGCAGCAAACGATTTACCTATTTTGGATTGCGCAGACCCTACCACATGGGATATGCAGTCCTAGCCTAGCAACTTCACACAGCACCATCAGAGGTCAGCAGCAGGATCGGAAGCAACTGCTGCCCACTGCAAACAAGGTAAGCTATCCAAGCAATCTTTAGAGGCGCATATTGCAGTGCTCTCGAAGGAAGGCAAAGATAAAGAGTTATGTAGTAGTTATCGTCCTATATCCCTCCTGAACTGCGACGTGAAACTGTGGGCGAAGATTTTGGCCAGGAGAGTTCAGAAATTACTTCCTTCCCTAATACATGAGGAACAGATGGGGTTTGTTCCCTTTACGGAGGGCAGATTTAATGCTACTCGAGTTCTGAATTCTATTCATTACGCTCGAGCTCATTGCACTCCTCTGGTTCTTCTCGGCACAGATGCCGAGAAGGCCTTTGATAGGATCGATTGGGCTTTCATGCGGGAATCACTGCTTTTCTTCGGTTTTCCTTCATCCTTTGTGGATGTTATCTTTTCACTCTATACCTTCCCCTCAGCTAAGGTAAAGGTTAATAATGTATTGTCTCCTCCTTTTCCCATATCCAACGGGACTCGCCAGGGCTGTCCTTTGTCCCCTAGCTTGTTCGTGTTATGCATGGAGACATTGATAAGAGCTATCAGGGGCAATCCTAATATCAGGGGTTTGCAAACACCTTCGGGGTCACACTCGGTTGCAGCATATGCGGATGACTTATTGATTTTTCTCACCAATCCCCGAGTGGCGTTTCCGCAATTGTTAACTTTATTCCAGGAATTTGGTAGACTTTCCAATTTCAAAATTAATTTGGAAAAATCTGAAGCTCTGAATATCACATTAGATGCACCAACAGTAGATCTTCTTAAAAAAGCTACTCCTTTTATTTGGCAAACCTCTGCAATTAAATATCTGGGTTTGAGGGTCCCTAATGACCTTTCTTTAGTTTATGACCTTAATTACAGACCGTTACTATCCCAAGTGAGTAATCAGCTGGCCCTGGATAGAATCCCCTTTCTGTCTTGGATTGGGAGGAGACATTACTTGACAACCTATATCTTGCCAAAATTCCTTTATCTGATGCAAGTTGCACCTATCTATCTCCCCCCCTCTTTCTTTCAGACTGTACAAAGACTTTTTTCTAGGTTTTTATGGAAGAAAGCAAAACCCCGGGTTAACCATAAAATCCTTTCTCTGCCCAAGCTATGTGGAGGTATAGGGCTCCCTGACATAAAGATATATTATACAGCCATTCAATTACAAAGGTGGTTGGATCTGAACAAATATGGTGGTAACTCGATATCAGCATTGCTAGAGAGAGACGGTATACCTAGATCTACCCTCCCCTTGATGTGGTCAGAGAAGTGTCCACAATCACTCTCACCTATGCTCAACCCTTTAACTAAAGGTATGATTTTAGCATGGCATAGCTGTCGGAAACATCTTAAAATTTCCCCTTTCCCTTCTCCGCTTACGCCTGCGTGTTACTTGCCTTCTTTAGCTGGACACTCTCCTCCTCCCTCACATGCTAGTACACTTTGGCAACAGTTGCACTCTTGCCCGATATCTGTATTTCTGCGTGGCGGACACGTCCCCTCTCAGGAGTCACTTTCTCAGAAGCTATCTCCTCCTTCCCTACACTGTTTACAATATAGTCACTTCCGACTTATCTGCCGGAAAGTGATTATGAAGGGGGAGTATGCCAGGGAAAGCACTGATTTTGAGAAGGTCTTGCTGTCACCTCGTCCATGGCCCAAAGCCCTTTCCAAATTATATAGGATGCTGCTTGTTGAGGGTTCCTTAGACGTCCCATCTTATATTGCAGAATGGGAGAAGGAGCTGAATGTGACTTTTACAGCCTCTGAGGTGCAGATCATACTATCCAGATCTCATGGATTCTCTAGATGTATACGCCTCCAGGAGAACTCTTACAAAACGTTGTCACGTTGGTACAGGACTCCTTCATTTTTGTATGAGAGAGGTGTTATAGATTCAGACCTCTGTTGGAGGTGTTGCATGTCTTCAGGCACAATGTCCCATATTTGGTGGCATTGTAACCTGATTAAGCCCTTCTGGCTGGAAGTAGAGAGAGTAATAAAACAAATCTGCCCGACATTTCCAGGCTTATCACCTCTATTAGTGCTATTATGGCAGGATCTTGGAGCTTTCAGCCCTAGTAGACGGAACCTTCCCACCTTTCTCATTCTAGCAGCTAAATTACTAATACCATTGCACTGGCTAGCAACTTCTCCGCCTTCCTTAGGGGAATGGCTGGACAAGGTGGATCAAATTTGTAGGCTGGAAGAGATAACATCTTGGATTGAATGCAAACATGATTAGTTTATGAAAGTCTGGGGATCTTGGCTGCTTTTTCGCAAAGCGTAATTGGCAGAATCCTCCTTAACATGGGTTTGGCAAATTGACATCTGGCTACATGTGATAGTGTGATATTTTTGTTTTGATGCGCTGCCTTATTTTGCTTGGTGGTGTGGATTGGGTGGTACTTAAGTAACGCCCTGGCGGGAGTCTTTCCTGGTTTCTAAGATCTGTTTTCCTATTTTATTTTATCTTATTTTATTTCTTCTTCTCCTTCCTTCTCTCCCTTTTCCCTCTTTTCTCTTGTCCATTTGTTACCTCTGAACATATTTGTCTGATATGTAACTCTCAATTATGCCTCTTAGGGCTTGGGAGCTTCCGGCTTCCTTGGGCTCTTGTCCACTTCCTCCCTTGGTAACTAGTTGGGCTTAACATAACACTTCGTTGTATCTGCGGTAATTGGGCGTTTGATCGCACTCATGGGCCTATTTCAATATGGAAGTGGGGTGCTACTTAATGTCTCATTGAGTTATTAATGTCCTCCTGCGAGCGGACAATATGTGATCATTGTCATTGATATACCTTCCTTGCTGTTTACCTGTTTCTCTATTTCAATAAAAAGAGATTTATGAAAAAAAACAAGGTAAGCTATCACCGTGCTTACACCAGGTGGGATGCCACCGAAGACATCAGCATTGCCTGGGTGAGTGCCTCCGCCTCTCTACCTGTCACACAGGAGAGAAGGGAAAGCACTGTTACTTGCAATAAGGTATCTATTGTGGGACCCCACTGTATTTATAGCTTGATGAATTTACACTGTTATGAAATTGGAGGAGATATTTTGATTTATTGATATACATATCCCACCATTTGAGGTGCATTGCTGCTCAATTGTGATATATCATTGCTCATTTTTTTTGATGACCTGTTTTATTTTTATTTTATATTATACATATTTTTTATTATTATTTATTTTCAATTTTTATACCTTAAATAAACTTGGATTTTTTTAAATCTGCGAATATTGCCTTCTACGTGTGCCCAGACTAGAGTGCCGGTCTTCACTATTATTTCTCTAGCAAGGGTGAAAGTACCCTAAGAACTATATTAGCATTGAAGGGGTTGTCCGGCCTTGGAGCTGACAAACTCTGGGGCCCTCCTCTGTCTGTTTGAACATAAAAAAAAAAAAAAACACTCACTTGTCCTCAGTCCTACCGCTGCTCTGATCCCGACTGCCTCCAGTCCCTGCAGGAACAGGAAGCGGCTTGGCGTCAGCGGTCACAGCGGGTTAAATGCTACGTTACAGCAGTGACCACTGATGCCTGTGACTGGCTGGACTGTTCATGGTACCAAGCTGCTTTCTGGTCCTGTGAAGACCAGAAGATGCCAAGAACAAAACACAAGTGGAACCATGTTTTTTTTGTTTGTTTTATGTTAAAGGGGACAGGGGAGGACGCAAGGAGTTGTTGGCTCCAAGTCCGGACAAACCTTTAAAGGGGTTATCTGAGAGTAGCAAAAACTCGGCACACAGGCAAGGGATAGTGTAAAACTGCAAAATAAGCATTATTTACCTGTGAGATCAGCCATTGCTCCAGCACCAACATTCCTTCCACTGACATCACATTTATAACCCGTGACCACTGCAGACGATCACCAGCCTCAACAGGGTACCTTTCAGGTCATCTCCAATAGTCACACGTCGTTGATGTGACATTAGCACTGCAGCCTGGTAAAGAAACATAGGCGGGGAGGACCGGAACGGCAATGCTGGTGCAACGACAGGTAACCGATGCTTTTAGTTTTTTCATTTTACATAATTTCCTGCCTGTGCCCCAATTTTTGGTAAGGATATTTTATACATGATTGACAAATGCATATCCCACCTCTCAGACCCGCACCTACCTCCAGAATGGGAGCCGCCTACAGTCCGTCCCACCAGGTGCTGAGGTGAACTTAGAGGTGGCCACGCAAGCATGGCTCTCTCCATTCAATTCTATGGAGTTCCCAGAACAACTGAGCAGCATCCATAGATTGATCATGTTATACAATGCAGATGGGATCTCATGAGAATCATTTTATCTGTCATAATCAAAAACTTACTACTGAAAGACTCTGGATACTGTTTTGCCAACTTCCCTTTCAACATCCTGCAATAGGAAAAAAAAGTATTTCAGAAGAAACATTCATGTGTTTTACCGGACTGTTCTTCTCAAGTGGCCATCATAGCAATGAAAAGTGCAGTTTGCTGCCGGTCTCAAGACATACAAGTAGAGTTACACATCAAATGCTAAATGAAGTCTGCTATTAAGGATGCGAAGAGTCCATCCTTACAGGAGATCGCGCTGGGCAGTCCACTACACTTGGCATGCATGCTATTGGGGGAGTCGGGGACGCAGAACAAGCCAAAGCTCCCACCTTATTCTTCTAAATATTATGTCCAGATCCTTCTTCATCTCCACCAGGGTTCTTGTGTGATGTATAAACCGATCACTCATTTGTTGTAGTCGTGCACTAGATAGACTGTTAAAGTTTGAGAGCATTTCATTGGTTTTCTCAAAACGATCAAGCCTGCAAACAAAAAAACAGGAAGGGTCATGAACCAATTTGTGAAGGTTCGCCGTCATGTTTGAACAGCGTTTGTAGGCTATATTTACATGGTTGAAATACAGGTAGGAAGAATCTACCATGAATTTGCAGAGGAATAGGCTGCAGAAATCCAAGGCTTATCTTTAAAGGGGGGTGTCAAAGTTATTTTTCTGGATGAGCTATCTTCAGGATAGGTCATCAACATCAGATCAGTGGGGGTCCAACACCCGGCACTGGTTGAAGAGAAGGTGTGCTGTGCCAGTGCAGCCTTCTCTTCATGGTTTACCTGCTCGCTGTCGTAACAGCAGCGATGAACAGGTGTGAGTACAAGCCATCCATTCCATTGAAGTGAATGGGACAGCTTCTTGTAATTACACCTCCGCACCGCTGCAATGTCGCCGGCAAGCAGGTCAACAATGAAGAGAAGGCTGTGCTGGCACGGCAACCCTATTGCAACCAACAAATTGTCGGGAATACCGGGTTTCGGACCCCCACCAATATGATGTTGATGACCTATCCTAAGGATAGGTTATTAATAAAAATAACTTTATAGAGGTTTTCTGGGTCTTCTATATTGAGGGGCTATCCTCGGGATAGATCATCAGTATCTGATTGGTGGGGGTCCAACTTCCGGTATCCCGACAAGTCAGGTGTTGGAAGTGGCCATTGAGCACTGCAGCCTCTTCCATTCTTATGTACAGAACAGTTCCATTCATATGAATGGGCTGAGCTGCAATACCAAGCACCGGGGCTATCCAATGGAGGGCGCTGTGCTTGGTATGCTTTAAGGAGGCTGCGGTGTTTGAGGGAGCTGTGGCCTCCTCATACAGCTGATCATCAGGGGGGGGGCAGGAATTGCACCCCCACCAATCAGAAAGGTCTACTCCGTATATGGCTACCCGGCTGCAGTTTCTGTGTGGATTTC
Source organism: Bufotes viridis (assembly GCA_033119425.1). NCBI lineage: Eukaryota > Metazoa > Chordata > Amphibia > Anura > Bufonidae > Bufotes > Bufotes viridis. The sequence continues at coordinate 321,808,525 of CM065589.1, forward strand.
AGATATTTAGCAGAAAAAAAAAATAATCATATAAACTACTCCACAGATTGTTAGTGAAATTAAGGGGATGGTGAATAAGTGCGATTTTTGGTGCAGAAAAGAAAAGCCTTTCAGCATAAAACTGTGCGGATGAATGATCTTTGTATAGGTCAGAGCACTGCACACAACTACAAATTCCCTGCTTTACGCAATTATATGTCACATGATGCCATTTTATTGATTTATGGTTTTATCCATGTAAATCATATCCATTTTTGATCACAACTGTTTCATTTTATTTATGTTTTACCATTATTAAAAATGGTATCACAATTGTCACTTGAGAGCAAGTCATTTATTGCATTAACAATTATTTTTGTATGGTACTAGTATTTTCAGGGGGTGCTATCTCTATGGCACTATTTTGTCTGCAGTATAATAGTTGGGGTACAGGGTAGAACAGTGCTGCTGGGGTAGTATATTGTGTTGCACTGTTGTAGTTGGCCCTGCTGGGGTAGTATATTGTGTTGCACTGTTGTAGTTGGCCCTGCTGGGGCAGTATATTGTGTTGCACTGTTGTATTTGGCCCTGCTGGGGCAGTATATTGTGTTGCACTGTTGTATTTGGCCCTGCTGGGGCAGTACATTGTGTTGCACTGTTGTAGTTGGCCCTGCTGGGGCAGTATATTGTGTTGCACTGTTGTAGTTGGCCCTGCTGGGGCAGTATATTGTGTTGCACTGTTGTATTTGGCTCTGCTGGGGCAGTATATTGTGCTGCACTGGGGTATTTGGTTTTTGCTGCGGCTGTATATTATGTTGCACTGTTGTAGTTGGCCCTGCTGGGGCAGTATATTGTGTTGCACTGTTGTATTTGGCCCTGCTGGGGCAGTATATTGTGTTGCACTGTTGTATTTGGCCCTGCTGGGGCAGTACATTGTGTTGCACTGTTGTAGTTGGCCCTGCTGGGGCAGTATATTGTGTTGCACTGTTGTAGTTGGCCCTGCTGGGGCAGTATATTGTGTTGCACTGTTGTATTTGGCACTGCTGGGGCAGTATATTGTGCTGCACTGGGGTATTTGGCACTGCTGGGGCAGTATATTGTGCTGCACTGGGGTATTTGGTTTTTGCTGCGGCTGTATATTATGTTGCACTGTTGTAGTTGGCCCTGCTGGGGCAGCATATTGTGTTGCACTGTTGTAGTTGGCCCTGCTGGGGCAGTATATTGTGTTGCACTGTTGTAGTTGGCCCTGCTGGGGCAGTATATTGTGTTGCACTGTTGTAGTTGGCCCTGCTGGAAAGACATTTTATGCTGTATTGTGGTATTTGGCACTGTTGTGGAGGTACTTTGTGCTGTATTGTCGTATTTGGCTATGTTTTGGTGGTACATAGCACTGTTGTGGAGGTACTGCGTGCTGTATTGGAGTATTTGGAACGGTTGTGGTGGTACTGCGTGCTGTATTGTGGTATTTGGCTATGTTGTGGTGGTACTGTGTGCTGCATTGTGGTATTTGGCACTGTTGTAGAGGTACTTTGTGCTGTATTGTGGTATTTGGCTATGTTGTGGTGGTACATAGCACTGTTGTGGATTGACTATGTGCTGTATTGGAGTATTTGGAACAGTTGTGGTGGTACTGTGTGCTGCATTATGGTATTTGGCACTGTTGTGGATGTACTTTGTGCTGGATTGTGGTATTTGGCACTGTTGTGGATGTACTTTGTGCTGGATTGTGGTATTTGGCACTGTTGTGGATGTACTTTGTGCTGGATTGTGGTATTTGGCACTGTTGTGGATGTACTTTGTGCTGGTTGTGGTATTTGGCACTGTTGTGGATGTACTTTGTGCTGGATTGTGGTATTTGGCACTGTTGTGGATGTACTTTGTGCTGGATTGTGGTATTTGGCACTGTTGTGGATGTACTTTGTGCTGGTTGTGGTATTTGGCACTGTTGTGGATGTACTTTGTGCTGGATTGTGGTAATTGGCACTGTTGTGGATGTACTTTGTGCTGGATTGTGGTATTTGGCACTGTTGTGGATGTACTTTGTGCTGGTTGTGGTATTTGGCACTGTTGTGGATGTACTTTGTGCTGGATTGTGGTAATTGGCACTGTTGTGGATGTACTTTGTGCTGGATTGTGGTATTTGGCACTGTTGTGGATGTACTTTGTGCTGGATTGTGGTATTTGGCACTGTTGTGATGTACTTTGTGCTGGATTGTGGTATTTGGCACTGTTGTGGATGTACTTTGTGCTGGTTGTGGTATTTGGCACTGTTGTGGATGTACTTTGTGCTGGATTGTGGTAATTGGCACTGTTGTGGATGTACTTTGTGCTGGTTGTGGTATTTGGCACTGTTGTGGATGTACTTTGTGCTGGTTGTGGTATTTGGCACTGTTGTGGATGTACTTTGTGCTGGATTGTGGTATTTGGCACTGTTGTGGATGTACTTTGTGCTGGATTGTGGAATTTGGCACTGTTGTGGATGTACTTTGTGCTGGTTGTGGTATTTGGCACTGTTGTGGATGTACTTTGTGCTGGATTGTGGTAATTGGCACTGTTGTGGATGTACTTTGTGCTGGATTGTGGTATTTGGCACTGTTGTGGATGTACTTTGTGCTGGTTGTGGTATTTGGCACTGTTGTGGATGTACTTTGTGCTGGATTGTGGTAATTGGCACTGTTGTGGATGTACTTTGTGCTGGATTGTGGTATTTGGCACTGTTGTAGAGGTACTCTGTGCTGGATAATGGTATTTGGAGCTAGTTCAGAGATAATATCATAAACTCTTTGGAACTGTCACACTCCCAGCCTGTGTGACACAGGTTGCCGCTTGCCAGCATCTTGACATCCTCTGTAGTAAAACAAGGGTACGGCCACACCCCGCCAAAATCATGCAGATTTGGCTGCACATTTTGGTGTGGAAATGCTGCAGATCTGGTTTTATTCTATGACTTCTTTCCTGTCACCTAAATAAACATACTGAACCAGAAGGAGTGACTACGGAGACAGGATTGCTGGAGCATTTTGTGAGTGGCAGGCCTGCTGTAGGCAGCACACATCTACAGTATAACCTTACATGTGCCTCTGGGCCAGTATGATGGCGTTAACATCCTCCGAGTTCACCATATTTAGGATCCTGCTACAAAACACTCCTGAGGCGCTTGGTTCCATCATGTGGTCGGCGGCCTGTAAGAGCAAATCAAACAATTACTGGCTAAGCAGGGCCAAACTAATCCAATTACACATTCATATCTCGGGCTGCGTTCACATCTGAGTCATGGTTTCCGGCTTTCTGCTAGGATGAATGCAGATTGTGGTAAACTACACTTCTCATCAGTGACTTATGGGGAGGCAATAGGGCCCCCATGCTTCTGAGTCTGACAACCCAGGCTCACACTGTAGGCACCGACAACTGTTCAAGGCTCTGAAGTAGTCAGCGCTCCACGTTCTACATCTGTCCTGTCCAGCACCTGCATGGATGTATGAAGCCCAATGTAAGGTACATGTGGACTTCAAAGGAAGGACTTTAATAACTATGGGCGCTTACAATGGCTGACAACTCCCAACGGAAACAATCATCTGCATACTCAATTGCCGCTACCCATTGGCACATGTAATTGGCTAAGCCGAACAGTTGATCTGCATGCAGCCTAGGAGTACAACCAGGCATGGAAGCTGGCGGTGGTGGAAAAGTAGCCAATATGTACCCAAAAACTCATCCAAACTTAATCTGCACTGCCCAGCTACAGGGCGCCAAGTAATTGAACCAGCACCCAAGTACCACACAATGGTGCCCCTCTATAAGTATGACTGTGATCCTAAGAGCTATGGAAGCTGCCATCAGCAGTCCAGCAGTAACTTCTCCTGAGCAGTTCCTGAACGTGTAGTTGTGTCCCAATAACTCTTTACTGCTACACGACATTGTCTTCGCGGTGCCCGGTGCAACTACATATGATCGTGCATTATAACGCGGCAGAACCACACACCACAATCACACAATGCGGTTACCGAGTGCGGGAGCTTCCCCTGGGGGTCTGGCCGATCCTTGCTCATTTCTCAGCACCTTTCCCCCTGACATGCAGCAGCCACCGGCAATCCTCCCAATTTCCTGGTTACACTTGTAATCTTCCGTCTCATTGGTCACTTCCTGCTGCCTGCGGATTGGCTCTCGTTCTCTGGATGTCCCGCCCCTTTAACCCCTTTTAAGCGTGCTGTCATGTATGTGGCAGGCTATGCACGTGCAGCAGAACAGGATCGCCGCTCTGGGATCAGATAACGCTGTTCAGTCCAGTAACCATGATATTAGTGAAAAATCATAGAAAGAGCTGCAAATAGTAGGAGTTCCTGATAGGTTGGGGAGACAGAATCATTTGGGCTTCCTGTTAGCAATAGTCACAAAAGACTCCATGATACTGCTCTAGTCCATGTGAAGCCAGTCACATTAGGTCTGGACAAGAGAATACTTTAACCCATTAAAGGGGTTGTTCATTCTAAATGCGGACTGCAAAAACGGCTATGGCCGTGTGCATGAGCCCTGAGGGTCAACTTTTAGGGAAAAATATGGGAGATTTTTTAGAAAGTGGCTAAACCCTTTAATTGAAGATAAAGACATGTTCAATGATGATGCATTTCAGGGTCTTGTAATCTAAAGGGGTCTGATCCATTGTAACGTGATATCGTTGGACGTGTCTTTATCTTCAAGAAGAAACTTTGTCAGTATTTGTAACGTAAACACAGAAGTGGATCCAAAACACAGAAGAGGTGCAAATCTTTCCAGTAGACTAATTTCACATGCAGTTAGGTACTGAGCTCGGTCCTGGGTCTGTAGTTATGTACTGAGCTCGGTCCTGGGTCTGTCGTTATGTACTGAGCTTGGTCCTGGGTCTGTTGTTATGTACTGAGCTTGGTCCCAGGTCTGTAGTTATGTACTGAGCTTGGTCCTGGGTCTATAGTTATGTACTAAGCTCGGTCCTGGGTCTGTCGTTATGTACGGAGCTTGGTCCTGGGTCTGTTGTTATGTACTAAGCTCGGTCCTGGGTCTGTCGTTATGTACTGAGCTCGGTCCTGGGTCTGTCGTTATGTACTGAGCTCGGTCCTGGGTCTGTCGTTATGTACTGAGCTCGGTCCTGGGTCTGTAGTTGCGTACTGAGTCGTCCTGGGTCTGTCGCGTACCGAGCTTGGTCCTGGTCTGTAGTTATGTACTGGAGCTCGGTCCTGGTCTGTCGCTATGTACCGAGCTAAATCTGGTCTGGAAGCAGGTAATTGAGCCCGGTCCTGGGTCTATCGTTATGTACTGAGCTTGGTCCTGGGTCTGTCGTTATGTACTGAGCTCAGTCCTGGGTCTGTCGTTATGTACTGAGCTGGGTCCTGGGTCTGTAGTTATGTACTGAGCTCGGTCCCGGGTCTGTCGTTATGTACTGAGCTTGGTCCCGGGTCTGTCGTTATGTACTGAGCTCGGTCCTGGGTCTGTAGTTATGTACTGAGCTCGGCCCCGGGTCTGTAGTTATGTACTGAGCTTGGTCCTGGGTCTGTAGTTATGTACTAAGCTCAGTCCTGGGTCTGTAGTTATGTACTGAGCTCGGTCCTGGGTCTGTAGTTACAGTGCCTTGTGGAAGTATTTGGCCCCCTTGAACTTTTCGACCTTTTGCCACATTTCAGGCTTCAAACATAAAGATATAAAACTGTAATTTTTTGTGAAGAGTCAACAACAAGTGGGACACAATTATGAAGTGGAACGAAATTTATTGGATATTTCAAACTTTTTTAGCAAATAAAAAACTGAAAAATTGGGCGTGCAAAATTATTCAGCCCCCTTAAGTTAATACTTTGTAGCGCCACCTTTTTCTGCGATTACAGCTGTAAGTCGCTTGGGGTATGTCTCTATCGGTTTTGCACATCGAGAGACTGAAATTTTTGCCCATTCCTCCTTGCAAACCAGCTCGAGCTCAGTGAGGTTGGATGGAGAGCGCCTGTGAACAGCAGTTTTCAGTTCTTGCCACAGATTCTCGATAGGATTCAGGTCTGGACTTTGACTTGGCCATTCTTACACCTGGATATGTTTATTTGTGAACCATTCCATTGTAGATTTTGCTTTATGTTTTGGATCATTGTCTTGTTGGAAGACAAATCTCCGTCCCAGTCTCAGGTCTTTTGCAGACTCCATCAGGTTTTCTTCCAGAATGGTCCTGTATTTGGCTCCATCCATCTTCCCATCAATTTTAACCATATTCCCTGTCCCTGCTGAAGAAAAGCAGGCCCAAACCATGATGCTACCACCACCATGTTTGACAGCAGGGATGGTGTGTTCAGGGTGATGAGCTGTGTTGCTTTTACGCCAAACATAACGTTTTGCATTGTTGCCAAAAAGTTCAATTTTGGTTTCATCTGACCAGAGCACATTCTTCCACATGTTTGGTGTGTCTCCCAGGTGGCTTGTGGCAAACTTTAAACAACACTTTTTATGGATATCTTTAAGAAATGGCTTTCTTCTTGCCATTCCTCCATAAAGGCCAGATTTGTGCAGTATACGACTGATTGTTGTCCTATGGACAGAGTGTCCCACCTCAGCTGTAGATCTCTGCAGTTCATCCAGAGTGATCATGGGCCTCTTGGCTGCATTTCTGATCAGTCTTCTCCTTGTATGAGCTGAAAGTTTAGAGGGATGGCCAGTGTGGAGTTTTGAAATGTCAGCCTTATACAAATCAGGCATCTGTGAGGTGACTTGTTGAATCAGACATCCTCCACTTACAGTTTACGCATTAGACACCCAGGAGTTAATCAAGTAGTCTTTTAATCCGGAGATTGTATTACAAGATATGCAGGGAATCCAGATGGTATAAGAATTATGCCTCTAATAATCTCCTTGATGAGATACTACACAGATTCTCCTCAGATTTTACTCAGATTTTACTCAGAATTACAGCACACACAAACAGCAATGCATGACAGGGAAAACAGGAAGTGGTTAGACTGAACCAAGTAGAAGCTGAAACAGAGGGGGGAGGAAGAGAGGAGCATACCAATACACAATGCAAGATACTGAAACAGAACAGCCAGGTCTTGGTAGATTTGCAGTGGTCTGATTCTCCTTCCATTTCAATATTATCGCTTGCACAGTGCTCCTTGGGATGTTTAAAGCTTGGGAAATCTTTTTGTATCCAAATCTGGCTTTAAACTTCTCCACAACAGTATCTCGGACCTGCCTGGTGTGTTCCTTGGTCTTCATGATGGTCTCTGCGCTTTAAACTGACCTCTGAGACTATCAGGGTATGTTCAGACGACGACAATTGTCGCGCGACAATTTGGGAACCACTACACTGCAACATTTGTAGCGCGACATTGATGTCACATTAATGTTGCGCGACAATTTTTATAATGGGTGTCTATGGTGGTGTCGCACGTGCAACATGCAACATGTTGCGACTGCGACACAACAGTCGCAAGAAGTCCATCCCGGATGGATTTTTGTCGACTGTCGTGTCGCAGTCGCAGCATGTCGCATGTCGCACTGCGACACCATAGACTCCCATTATAAAAATTGTCGCGCGACAATAGTGCGACTTTTTGTCGCGCGACAATTGTCGTCGTCTGAACATACCCTTACAGTGCCGGTGCATTTATACAGAGACTTGATTAAACACAGGTGGATTCTATTTATCATCATTAGCCATTTAGGTCAACATTGAATCATTCAGAGATCCTCACTGAACTTCGGGAGAGAGTTTGCTGCACTGAAAGTAAAGGGGCTGAATAATTCTGCATGCCCAATTTTTTTAGTTTTTTATTTGTTAACAAAGTTTGAAATATCCAATAAATTTCATTCCACTTCATAATTGTGTCCCACTTGTTGTTGATTCTTCACAAAAAATTACAGTTTTATATCTTTATGTTTGAAGCCTGAAATGTGGCAAAAGGTCGGAAAGTTCAAGGGGGCCAAATAGTTTCACAAGGCACTGTATGTACTGAGCTTGGTCTTGGGTCTGTATTTATGTACTGATCTCGGTCCTGGGTCTATATTTATGTACTGAGCTCGGTCCTGGTTCTGTCATTATGTACTGAGCTCGGTCTTGGGTCTGTAGTTATGTACTGAGCTCGGTCCTGGGTCTGTAGTTAGGTAGTGAGCTCGGTCCTGGGTCTGTAGTTATGTACTGAGTTCGGCCCTGGGTCTGTAGTTATGTACTTAGCTCGGTCTTGGGTCTGTATTTACGTACTGAGCTCAGTCCTGGGTCTGTAGTTATGTACTTAACTCGGTGCATGCCTAGCCCGACGCTGAAGATAGTGACATCACATTGACACTAGGCAAGCTAACTGCTATAGTGGGGAGGAGTTTTTGCCAAGTAAGGCTGGGGGCCCTGGCACTTGCAAAGCTTGTTTGCATAGGTCGAAAGCAGGACGCTCACTGGTCCACAGTTTATTAGGCAATGTATATAGATAGAGCGGCACTCGGGGATGCCTGCTACTCACTTGTATCCCTGGGTGCCGCTTCCGGTCACCGCTGCTAGCCTGAGCGCCGCGGCTCTGATATTTGCCTGGGCAGAGACATCTTCTTTGCCCTTGGCGCTCCTTCTCCCAAGGCTGGAGGATATGAGCTGAGCACTGCGATTGCCAGCGCTCCAGCCTTGGGAGAAGGAGACGCCCAGGTAAAAGAAGATGTCTCCGCCCGAGGCAAAATTATCAGCAGCACTGAGCGCCGGTACCGGGCTACAGCGGACGAACGGAGCGGAACCCAGGGATACAAGTAAGTGCAGGGTCATCCCTGGGTGCCGCTCTGCATGTATATACATTTGCCTCATAAACTGTGGACCAGTGAAAGGTCCTCTTTAAACTTTATTTTTGGAACATTACAGCCACAGAAATGAAAAAATAAGTTACCATGTATTATCTGTGAGTGTGATCCAAAATGAGGTGAGAGCCATTTGACATGACTAAAGTTGCTGACAGACTCTTTTCAAAGTGCAGCTGTTAGCAAATTTGTACCCAGGCTCGGACTGGCCCACAGGGGTACAGGGGAATCCCCCGGTGGGCCCCTAAGCAAGGTGGGCCCCTAGTCTCCCACCCCCTGCACAAGTGGCACATAAAACATTAGATTTACTGCACTACATACATATATTCAATGTACAGCACCTCAACCAGCCTATGTTCATACAAAAAAACTTGTTAAATTATTTATTATATTTGACTGTATCCATACGGTGGGCCCCCAAAATAAATTTTACTGGCGGGCCCTTGGTACCCCAGTCCGACACTGTTTGTACCTATGACACTGGCTGACTCTGTTACATGTGCACTTAGCAGCTGAAGGCTTCTGTGTTGGTCCCATGTTCATATGTGCCCGCATTGCTGAGAAAATGTTGTAATATATGCAAATGAGCCTCCAGGAGCAACAGGGGCGTTACTGTTACATACTTCCCAACTTTTGAAAATCGCAAAGAGGGACAATATGTGCGATGCGCATCACATTCATTTTTTTCCATAGTAGGCCACGCCTCTAACTCCGCGTAAAGCATAATTACTGACTCCATCACAACTGCAGCAGCCGGGGATCGGTTAGATGAGTGTAAGTTCCTTTATTCTTTTTACAACATGTGGAGCCCTGGGACAATTTTTTTTCTTATGCTTCAATATCCATTTAAATATTAGCATATAAATCACTGGATTATTGATATTTTAAGGTCCAAATAGCACAAAATAATAAAGTTATAATATAATATACAGGTAGAAACCATAAAGACACTTTAGTAAGCAGCAATTTAGTAATTTATTAATGCAGATTTATGCATTTATTCCTCAGGAAAAGGGGACATTTAGGTAATGCTCATACGATATTTGTTCGCTACAATAAGTCGCACTATTGTGGTGCAACAATTTTATAATGGAAGTCTATGGTGTCACATTGCGACTGCGACACGTCGCTAAGAATCAGTCAAGATAGATTGTCTGCCATAGTCGCAATGCGATACCATAGACTCTCCATTATAAAAATTGTCGCATGACATTGGTGCGATAAATGTCGCGCAACAAATGTTGCAGTGAAGTTGCATCCTATTTGTCACGCGACTTAGGTACACACTAGGTCAAAGCTTCCGTCATTGAGTTCCGTCCCGGGCTCAAAACGGAAAAACTGATCATTTTTATCCTAATGCATTCTGAATGGAAAGCAATCCGCTCAGTTTGCATCAGTTTGTCTTCAGTTCAGTCCTTTCACGCTTTTTTGGACGCAGATAAAAGCGCAGCATGTTGCATTTTTATCTCCGTCCAAAATGCGGAAACACTTGACGGAATGACGGATCCGCCATTAATTTCCATTGAAATGTATTAAGGGCAGATTCGACATTGAAAATTGACGCATTAACGGATCTGTTCTTCCACTCTGCGCATGCGCAGACCTTTAAAAATGATAAAATAATAAATAACGAATCCGTTTTTACGGATGACAACGGAAAGACAGATCTGTTATTTCAATACAATTGTAAAACGGATCTGCAAACAGATCCATTTGAAAATTAAATCCGTTTACAAACGTTTTAACGGATCCGTCGGGCAGTTCTGTTGACGAAACTGCCTGACGGAATCCTTCAACGCAAGTGTGAAAGTACCCTTAATGTCGCGCGACAAATGTCGTCGTGTGAATGTACCCTTAAGGATCAAAGAGGGACAGAGGGACTTGGGTCAAAAAGAGGGACTGTACCTTCAAAAGAGGCATGCTGTTACACCTAGAGGCTCAGCGCTCTCTGCAAGTGCTGCATCCTCTGCACTTTAATTGACTGGGCCAAGCAGTGTAAACATGGTCATGCTTGGCTCTGACTTCTTAAGTCATTTAACATGCAGAGGGAACGTCAGTTGCAGAGACCCTAGTAGTAAGGGCTCATGCCACCATTTTTTTTAAAATCCTCCAGAAATGTCTATATTTTTTGCAGGGCCATGGAACGGACATACGGATGTGGACAACACGTGGTGTACTGTCCACATCATTTGCAACACCTTTGAAAAGAATGGGTCCACATTAGAAACACAAAAATTACCGATGATACGGTCATGTGCATGACCCCAAATAGCAACGTCTCCATTGCTCCTAGAGGCTCATCTGCATATATTAAAACTTTATTTTTCTCAGCAATGTGGGTACATATGAACATGAGACCAACACAGATGTCTTCAGCTGCCAAGTGCACATGAAACAGGTCAGCCAGTTTTAAAGGTACAAATCTGCTGACAGATGCCCTTTAAGAAGCTGACTAGTCAGCTTGGACCTTCACTGCCACCTACACCATTCTCAGCCTCTGGTGCAGGGATCAGCAACCTCCGGCACTCCAGCTATTCTAAAACTACAAATCCCAGAACCCTTCATTCACTTCTATGGGAGTTATTAGAACAGCTAAGCAAGTATGCACGCTTGGAGTTGTAGTTTCACAGTAGCTGGAGTGCTGAAGGTTTCTGATCTTGTCTGGTGCTTCTAGTCTGCATCTTTCATACCTCTACACAATGAAGGGGATGCCAAGTCATGCCGTGAGAAGAACTCACCTGGGCTACTCTGCTCTGGAAACAAAATGAGTGACTTGTTGAATCAGACATCCTCCACTTTACAGTTTACGCATTAGACACCCGGTGGAGTTAATCAAGTAGTCTTTTTAATCCGAGATTGTATTACAAGATATGCAGGGAATCCAGATGGTATAAGAATTATGCCTCTAATAACTCCTTGATGAGATACTACACAGATTCTCCTCAGATTTTACTCAGATTTTACTCAGAATTACAGCCACACAAACAGCAATGCATGACAGGGAAAACAGAAGTGGTTAGACTGAACCAAGTAGAAGCTGAAACAGAGGGGAGGAAGAGAGAGCATACCAATACACAATGCAAGATACTGAAACAGAACAGCCAGGTCTTGGTAGATTTGCAGTGGTCTGATTCTCCTTCCATTTCAATATTATCGCTGCGCAGTGCTCCTTGGGATGTTTAAAGCTTGGGAAATCTTTTGTATCCAAATCTGGCTTTAAACTTCTCCACAACAGTATCTCTGACCTGCTCTGGTGTGTTCCTTGGTCTTCATGATGGTCTCTGCGCTTTAAACTGACCTCTGAGACTATCAGGGTATGTTCAGATCGACGACAATTGTCGCTACGACAATTTGGGAACCACTACACTGCAACATTTGTAGCGCGACATTGATGTCACATATGTCACAAGCGACACTTTATAATGGTAGTCGATGGTGAACGCAGACGTAACATGCACATAAAGATGCGATTCGCGACACAACAGTCGCAAGAAGTCCATCCCGGATGGATTTTTGTCGACTGTCGTGTCGCAGTCGCAGCATGTCGCATGTCGCACTGCGACACCATAGACTCCCATTATAAAATTGTCGCGCGACAATAGTGCGATTCTTTTGTCGCTAGCGACAATTGTCGCGCCGCCTGAACATACCCTTACAGTGCCGGTGCATTTATACAGAGACTTGATTAAACACAGGTGGATTCTATTTATCATCATTACGCCATTTAGGTCAACATTGAATCATTCAGAGATCCTCACTGAACTTCGGGAGAGTTTGCTGCACTGAAAGTAAAGGGCTGGAATAATTCTGCATGCCCAATTCTTTTAGTTTTTTATTTGTTAACAAAGTTTGAAATATCCAATAAATTTCATTCCACTTCATAATTGTGTCCCACTTGTTGTTGATTCTTCACAAAAATTACAGGTTTTATATCTTTATGTTTGAAGCCTGAAATGTGGCAAAAGGTCGGAAAGTTCAAGGGGGCCAAATAGTTTCACAAGGCACTGTATGTACTGAGCTTGGTCTTGGGTCTGTATTTATGTACTGATCTCGGTCCTGGGTCTATATTTATGTACTGGAGCTCGGTCCTGGTTCTGTCAGTTATGTACTGAGCTCCGGTCTTGGGTCTGTAGTTATGTACTGAGCTCGGTCCTGGGTCTGTAGTTAGGTAGTAGAGCTTCGGTCCTGGGTCTGTAGTTATGTACTGAGTTCGGCCCTGGGTCTGTAGTTATGTACTTAGCTCGGTCTTGGGTCTGTATTTACGTACTGGAGCTCAGTCCTGGGTCTGTAGTTATGTACTTAACTCGGTGCATGCCTAGCCCGACGCTGAAGATAGTGACATCACATTGACACTAGGCAAGCTAACTGCTATAGTGGGGAGGAGTTTTGCCAAGCAAGGCTGGGGGTCCTGGCACTTGCAAAGCTTGTTTGCATAGGATCGAAGCAGGATCTTTTCCACTCGGTCCACAGTGTATTAGGCAATGTGATAAAGATGCAGAGCTGGGCATGTCCCTGGGCTTACTTGACCTCAACGTCTCTGCTCCAGTCCGCTGGGCGCTGACGGCTTGATATCTTGCCTGGGGCAGAGACATCTTCTTGCCCTGGCGCTCCTTCTCCCAAGCGCTGGAGGATATGAGCTGAGCACTGCGATTGGCCAGCGCCTCCAGCCTTGGGAGAAGGAGACGCCTAGGTAAAAGAAGATGTCTCCGCCCCAGGCAAAATTATCAGCAGCACGAGCGCCGGTACCGGGCTACAGCGGACGAACGGAGCGGAACCCAGGGATACAAGTAAGTGCAGGGTCATCCTGGGTGCCGCTCTGCATGTATATACATTTGCCTCATAAACTGTGGACCAGTGAAAGGTCCTCTTTAAACTTCATTTTTGGAACATTACAGCCACAGAAATGAAAAAATAAGTTACCATGTATTATCTGTGAGTGTGATCCAAAATGAGGTGAGAGCCATTTGACATGACTAAAGTTGCTGACAGACTCTTTTCAAAGTGCAGCTGTTAGCAGATTTGTACCCAGGCTCGGACTGGCCACACAGGTACAGGGAACCTCCGGTGGGGCCCCTGCAGCAAGGTGGGCCCCTAGTCATCCACCCCTGCACAAGTGGCACATAAAACATTAGATTTACTGCACTACATACATATATTCAATGTACAGCACCTCAACCAGCCTATGTTCATACAAAAACTTGTTAAATTATTTATTATATTTGACTGTATCCATACGGTGGGCCCCCAAAATAAATTTTACTGGCGGGCCCTTGGTACCCCAGTCCGACACTGTTTGTACCTATGACACTGGCTGACCTGTTACATGTGCACTTGGCAGCTGAAGGCTTCTGTGTTGGTCCCATGTTCATATGTGCCCGCATTGCTGAGAAAATGTTGTAATATATGCAAATGAGCCTCCAGGAGCAACAGGGGCGTTACTGTTACATACTTCCCCAACTTTTGAAAATCGCAAAGAGGGACAATATATGCGATGCGCATCACATTCATTTTTTCCATAGTAGGCCACGCCTCTAACTCCGCGGTAAAGCATAATTACTGACTCCATCACAACTGCAGCAGCCGGGGATCGGTTAGATGAGTGTAAGTTCCTTTATTCTTTTTACAACATGTGGAGCCCCTGGGACAATTTTTTTTCTTATGCTTCAATATCCATTTAAATATTAGCATATAAATCACTGGATTATTGATATTTTAAGGTCCAAATAGCACAAAATAATAAAGTTATAATATAATATACAGGTAGAAACCATAAAGACACTTTAGTAAGCAGCAATTTAGTAATTTATTAATGCAGATTTATGCATTTATTCCTCAGGAAAAAGGGGGACATTTAGGGTACGTTCATACGACATTTGTTGCGCGACAATAAGTCGCACTATTGTGGTGCAACAATTTTTATAATGGAAGTCTATGGTGTCACATTGCGACTGCGACACGTCGACAGTCGTCTAAAGATCTGTCTACGAGGTCGTCGCAATGCCGACACCATAGCACTCTCCATTATAAAAATTGTCGCGACGATTATTGGTGCGATTAAATGTCGCGCAACAAATGTTGCAGTGAAGTTGCATCCTATTTGTCGCGCGACTTAGGGTACACACTAGGGTCAAAGTTTTCCGTCATTGAGTTCCGTCCTCGGGGCTCAAAATGGAAAAAAACTGATCATTTTTATCCTAATGCATTCTGAATGGAAAGCAATCCGTTCAGTTTGCATCAGTTTGTCTTCAGTTCAGTCCTTTCACGTTTTTTGGACGCAGATAAAAGCGCAGCATGTTGCATTTTTATCTCCGTCCAAAAATGCGGAAACACTTGACGGAATGACGGATCCGCCATTAATTTCCATTGAAATGTATTAAGGGCAGATTCGACATTGAAAATTGATGCATTAACGGATCTGTTCTTCCACTCTGCGCATGCGCAGACCTTTAGAAATGATAAAATAATAAATAACGGATCCGTTTTTATGGATGACAACGGAAAGACAGATCTGTTATTTCAATACAATTGTAAAACGGATCTGCAAACGGATCCGTTTGAAAATGAAATCCGTTTACAAACGTTTTAACGGATCCGTCGGGCAGTTCTATTGACGGAACTGCCTGACGGAATCCTTCAACGCAAGTGTGAAAGTACCCTTAATGTCTCGCGACAAATGTCATCGTGTGAACGTACCCTTAAGGATCAAAGAGGGACAGAGGGACTTGGGTCAAAAAGAGGGACTGTCCCTTCAAAAGAGGCATGCTGTTACACCTAGAGGCTTAGCGCTCTCTGCAACTGCTGCATCCTCTGCACTTTAATTGACTGGGCCAAGCAGTGTAAACATGGTCATGCTTGGCTCTGACTTCTTAAGTCATTGAACATGCAGAGGGAATGTCAGTTGCAGAGACTCTAGTAGTAAGGGCTCATGCCACCATTTTTTTTTTTAAATCCTCTAGAAATGTCTATATTTTTTGCAGGGCCATGAAACGGACATACGGATGTGGACAACGCGTGGTGTACTGTCCGCATCATTTGCAAAACCTTTGAAAAGAATGGGTCCACATTAGAAACACAAAAATTACCGATGATACAGTCATGTGCATGACCCCAAATAGCAACGTCTCCATTGCTCCTAGAGGCTCATCTGCATATATTAAAACTTTATTTTTCTCAGCAATGTGGGTACATATGAACATGAGACCAACACAGATGTCTTCAGCTGCCAAGCGCACATGAAACAGGTCAAACAGGTACAAATCTGCTGACAGATGACCTTTAAGGAGCTGACTAGTCAGCTTGGACCTTCACTGCCACCTACACCATTCTCAGCCCCTGGTGCAGGGATCAGCAACCTCCGGCACTCCAGCTGTTCTGAAACTACAAATCCCAGAACCCTTCATTCACTTCTATGGGAGTTATTAGAACAGCTAAGCAAGTATGCACGCTTGGAGTTGTAGTTTCACTGTAGCTGGAGTGCTGAAGGTTTCTGATCTTGTCTGGTGCTTCTAGCCTGCATCTTTCATTACCTCTACACAATGAAGGGGATACCAAGTCATGCCGTGAGAAGAACTCACCTGGGCTACTCTGCTCTGGAAACAAAATGAGTGACTGATCTTCAAGACTTTTCGGCTACCTCCAACAAGTTCTTCGAGCAGCCTGGTCCTTGGTGGTGACGCATGTCAGTAGAGTGCTATATGCTATGTCACCAAGCCCAAGGATCTTCTACATGGACATTTTGAAAAGATTTCATTCTACATCCTGTCTGCTTCAACTAGTTGCCTTCTACTGGGACTGCCATGGTTCCGTCTACAAGGTCCTATTATAATTGGAGCTTGTGGCAGATTTTGTACTGGGGATCTGACTGTCACTCTTACTGCCTAGTGCAAACAGCCCGGGCTCCACAAGTTCCCCAGAATCTACAGGTCCTGCCTCCAGCCTATGCTAGTAGTTATGTGGATGTCTTTAATAAAAAAAATAAAAAAAGCTGTGGATATCTTGCCTCCGCACTGACCCTATGACTGCCCAACAAGCTCCAGCCTGGTACCATGCCTCCTCATAGCCGTGTTTACCCATTGTCCTTGCCTGAGACTCAGGCTATGTCTGACTGTATTAAGGAGAATCTGGAAAAATAATTTATTAGGAAGTCTTCCTCCCCTACTGAGGCCAGAACCTTCTTTGTGAAGGAAAAAGATGGCTTCCAGTGGCCCTGCATTTACTATCAGGTTTTGAACAAAATCACGGTGAAGAGGTACTTGAAAGTTTGTGAGCTCAACATTTTTTATACTTCTGCATAAACCTGACCTATAACATTAACAACATCAGATTTTCACACAGGTCCTAACAATAAAAATAACCAAATCAAAGAGTAAAACATATTAAATTCAGTCATTTTATTTATTGAGGAAAATAATCAAATATCACGTGTCTGTGAGAGGCAAAAGTATGTAAACCTCTAGGGTTAGCAGATAATTTGAAAGTGAAATTAGCCAGATGTTTTCAATCAATAGGATTACAATCAGGTGTGAGTGGATGACCTGTTTAATTTTAAACAAAAGGGATCTATCAAAGTCTGATCTTCACAATATGGTTGTGGAAGTGTGTCATGGCATGAACCAAGGAGATTTCTGAAGAACTCAGAAAAGTTGGTGATGCTCATCAGGCTGAAAAAGGTTACAAAACCATCTTTAAAGAGTTTGGACTCCACCAACCTACAGTGAGACAGTGTGTACAAATGGAGGAAATTAAAGACCGTAATTACCCTCCTTAGTAGTGGGCGACCAACAAAGATCACACCAAGAGCAAGCCGTGTAATAGTCCACAAGGTCAGAAAGGAATCCAAGGTAACCTCTAAGCAACTTAAGATCTACCTTGCTTAAAATAATGTTCATGAGGCTACCATTAGGAGGACACTGAACAGTGGTCTGCATGGTAGGATTGCAAGGAGAAAGCCGCTACTCTCCAAAAAGAAAATTACTTTCCCTATCGCCCATGACAGCACCCTTGAGAGACCGCCTCCATCCAGGACAGGAAACAGGAACTTTCGTGGAGAGTACAAAAGGCCAGCCCAGACCTCATCACCTCAGTTCCTGTTTCCTGTCCTGTGGATAGGACAAACCGTGGAGAGTTTTATTAGATCTAGGCTGCAGGTCCCCCGGTCATTCATACCTTATTGGGGGCTCCCTGTGGAGGCATAAGTCTCCTCTTAGAGCCGCCGATTAAGCCTGGGCAAGCGGTTCTGGTCCTGCTTTTATGCGGGCTGGTCGTTCCACTGGCCATCCTGAAGCACTGTGAGGTGTTTTCAGCATGCCGGAACTCTCTGGCGTGTCCGGAGCTCTTCTCCCTGCAGCGCGGCGTACGGGCGCAGTACCGCGAGACTTGGACCGGAAGTCTCACGCGGCATTTCCGGCATTTGGAACGCAGGCCGGAGCCACAGCCCTGGACGGGGTAATCCCGCGTTAGCAGGCGAGATTTGGTGTGCTTCCGGGCGGGTTTTAAGCCGGAAGCACAGTTCTTTAAACGGAGCTGCTAGGGAGCACCAGCAAGGACCCGGCTTTTCAGCGCAGCCTGAACCCACCCAGCCAGCCTACACCCAGAGGAGGATCCCGACCTGGGCAGGTGCTCTGTCCATAAGAAAATAGAGGAAGAGAGCACACAGCGCGCTGACGTTCTGGTGGGGTAAGGGGGTTATACCCCAATCTATTTCTATTTACTCTTCATTTTTAATAGGGCCTTCTTTTGTTTGTCTTTTGTAGACTATCAGAGAAGGCCCTAAGAAAGCCACTGCAAAAACGAAAGGCAAAGAATGCGCAGTTTGTAAAAGAAGATTGGCCCCGACTTGGCAAAAGAAATTATGTCAGCAGTGTACGGATAGGATAGTGGAACAGGAGTCGCCTTCCCTCCTACAAAATATAAAAGAGATAGTCAAATCTGAAGTTTCTGATTCCATGAAGCTTTTCAAAAAGTATTTTCCAACTTCTTCTAAACAATCTGGAACAAATGAAATGTCTGACTCTGGATCTTCAGTTAAAAGTGATGCGGGAGAAATTTCTGATAGCTCAGACTCGTCCTCTGACGACGAAAATTTGGGCAGATCCCTCTTTTCTCCTGAAGATATAGACGGTTTACTTAAAGCAATTAGAGGCACAATGAAGTTAGATGACACAAAAGAACAAAGATCAGTACAAGACATAATGTTCGGTGACTTAGGAAGAAAAAAATCACGAGTATTTCCCCTTAATGAGAACATAAAATATTTAATTCAAAAAGAATGGAAAAAAACGGATAAAAAATTCGTTATTTCTAAATCTATGAAGCGTAAGTACCCCTTTGAGGAGGCAGACACCACTAGTTGGGATAGAGCCCCCAAAATAGATGCGCCCGTGGCAAAAATTTCTAAAAATACAGCCTTGCCTTTTGACGACCTAGGTTCTCTAAAGGACCCGATGGATAGACGAGCAGATACTTTCCTTAAACAAGCATGGGAAGTCTCTTCTCAGGCGCTAAAACCTAATATAGCGACAACATCCACGGCTAGGTCAGTCAAGTTATGGCTCCAAGAGCTGGAGACTCATATTCAGGATAAAACTCCAAGAGATCAACTACTTTCTGTTTTTCCAACTATCTTCAAAGCAGTTGATTTTATTTCAGATGCCTCGGTGGATGCCTTGAAGTTAAGCGCTCGTGCTGCTGCATTATCAAACTCTGCAAGAAGGGCGATCTGGCTTAAAGGTTGGTCAGCCGATACCGGATCCAAAAATAAGTTATGTGCCATTCCCTGTCAGGGAGACTATTTATTTGGGGCAGTCCTTGACGACCTTCTTGAAAAGGCTGCAGATAGTAAGAAAGGGTTTCCGATGCTAAAACTAGACCAAATAAATTTGGTAGGAGGCAGTTTTTTCGGAGGAATAAAAAAGGATTTAATAAGAATAAGACCCAAAACTTCAAGAACCAGCCTAGGAAAGATAAAGGGTTCCTCTTTCAGCAGAAATCAACTTCAAGTGCTAAGTCAGGTCCACAATGACGGTGTCCCTCCGGTGGGCGGCAGGCTGTCTCTTTTTCTGACAAATTGGGAGAAAATGGGCCCTTGTCCTTGGATTCTGGGAATTATAAGAGACGGTTTTCGTTTAGAGTTTTCCTGTCACCCACCAGACAGACAAAAAGTCACGGACGGTTAAGGAGATTCTCTAAAGGGTATGACATTAAGACAAGAGGTATTGTCTTTAGTAAACAAAAAAGTATTGATTACGGTTCCGGAAAAAGAAAGAGGAAGAGGTTTTTATTCAAATCTCTTTTTAGTACCCAAGCCAGATGGAACACTCAGAGTAATTATAAATCTAAAGGATTTAAACCAATATCTCCAATACAAAAAATTCAGAATGGAGTCAATACAGTCTGCGATGAAACATTTGTACGAAAGATGCTTTATGGGCACTATAGACATAAAAGATGCCTATTACCATATACCCATTCATCCAGAACACCAAAAATATCTACGAGTGGCAGTCGCCACAAAAGAAGGCACTTTGCACCTACAGTATGCAGCTCTTCCTTTCGGAATAGCTCAGGCACCAAGGTTATTCACAAAAGTAATGGCGGAGATCATGGCCTATATGAGAAAGCAAAATTTGTTAGTCATCCCATATTTGGACGATCTATTAATAGTAGCAGATTCAAGAGACAATCTAAAAGAGAGATCACAGAGATCCTAAAGATTCTAGAAAATCTAGGATGGTTAATAAATCACAAAAAATCAAATTTACAACCGTCTCAAAGGTGTGCTTTTCTGGGCATGATTCTGGACTCAGTAAAGATGTCTTGTTTTCTTCCTCAGTCCAAGATAGACAGGATAAGGAAGGAAGTCACTGCATTGATATTTTCAAAGAAGAGGACTATCAGACAAGGTATGGCAGTCCTAGGGAGAATGACGGCAACCATACCAGCGGTCAGGTGGAGTCAATTCAGGTCAAGACCTTTACAATGGCAGATTCTGAAAGAAATACAGACAACTTCTCTTTTGGAAGCTCCTCTTTTTCTACCAATTCAGGTAATACAATCCCTTCAATGGTGGTTAGATCCACAAAATCTCTCACAGGGTCTCCAGTGAGAATCATCAAGGTCTCTAATAATTACCACCGACGCAAGTCCTTATGGATGGGGAGCAATATGTCAGGGGGTGTCTCGACAAGGAACCTGGCAGCTAGGAGAAAGAATAGAATCTCAAAACATGAGGGAGCTCAGAGCAGTTCTCTTAGCTATAAAAGAATTTCTGCCAGAAATAAGAGGAAGAGAACTAAAAATCTTCTCAGACAACATTACTGTAGTGTCGTACCTAAACAAACAAGGTGGCACCAGGTCAGTGAGTCTAATGAATCTGACAAAGGAGATTTTTCTTTTAATCATGCCCCATGCCTCTGGTCTGAAAGCAGTTCATCTAAAGGGCACAGAGAACAGTCAGGCAGATTTCCTAAGCAGGCAGACCTTGAGAGAAACAGAGTGGTGCCTGAACCAGGAAGTATTTCTACAGATCTCTCACCTATGGGGTTATCCCGTACTGGATCTGTTCGCCACAAGAAAAAACAGAAAATGCAGGCGTTTCTTTTCCCTGAACAGCAGGGACCGGCCAACAGGAATAGATGCACTATCCCTTCCTTGGCCAGACGAACTACTCTATGCCTTTCCGCCATTAAGAATGATACCCCAAGTTCTACAGAAGTTAAGGCATCACAGAACCAGGCTAATTCTGATAGCTCCCTTTTGGCCTCGCAGAACATGGTTCAGTTGGCTCAGGAAGCTTTCGATAGCAGACCCATGGATTCTGCCGGACCGGGAAGATCTTCTTTTTCAGGGTCCTATATACCACCCAGATGCACAGCAGTTACGGCTGACTGTGTGGTTCCTGAGAGGGAGATCTTAGAACAGAGAGGTCTCTCTAAAGAGGTGGTTTCTACTCTGCTATCAGCCAGAAAGGAAGTAACGTCACTGATATACCTGAGAGTCTGGAAGACTTTTCTATCCTTCTGCAAGGTGTCAATAAATGTATTGGATCCTCCTCCGTTACCACTAATATTAGATTTCCTACAAAAGGGTTTTGAGAAGAAGCTAAGGACCAGTACATTGAAAGTTCAGGTCTCAGCTCTAAGTGCTTTTTTCGACTGCCATATTGCCAATCACCCATGGATAAGGAGATTTTTCAAAGCTATTAATCGTCTCAGTCCCTTGCCTAGGTCCCTTTTACCACCTTGGGATTTAAATCTAGTCCTGAACAGCTTAACAGAACCCCCTTTTGAACCTATGAACGATCTTTCCCTAAGGTTTCTGTCTCTAAAGGCTGCTTTCCTGGTAGCAATTACTTCAGCGAGACGAGTAGGCGAGATTTGTGCGTTTTCAATCTCGCCTCCTTATACTATCTTTACAGAGGACAGAGTGGTGATCAAGCCTGATCCGTCATTTTTACCTAAGGTAGTAACCATGTTCCATAGATCACAAGAAGTAATTTTACCATCCCTATGCCAAAACCCGCAGACAGATAAAGAAATAAAATGGCATACATTAGATGTCAGGAGATGTCTCTTATATTATATCCAAGCCACAGAAGGTTGGAGGAAAAGCAACAGACTATTCGTTCAATATGGTGGAAAGAACAAGGGTCATGCAGTTTCTTCTAAGACACTTGCTAGATGGATTATTCAAGCCATTAACCTAGCTTATTCAACTACAGGGAAATCTCCACCGGCGAATCTGAAAGCTCATTCTACCAGGGCAATGTCAACATCCTGGGCAGAGAAAGCTGATGCATCCTTAGAACAGATATGTAGAGCAGCAACCTGGCAAACCCCATGTACCTTTTTCAGACACTATAAATTAGACCTGAGTGCTAAAGATCAATTAATCTTTGGCAGAAAGGTGCTCCAGGCGGTGGTTCCTCCCTAAAAGGATTACTTGCCTAGTCATCTCTCAAGGGTGCTGTCATGGGCGATAGGGAAAGACATGATTACACTCACCGGTAATCTCTTTTCCATAAGCCCATGACAGCACCCGTCATTTATTCCCCCCCTAAAAAAAAAAAGGAAAAAAAAAAAAAAGAGAGAGAATTGGTTTAATATATTTTTCAGGACATGTTCTTGCTACTAACTGAGGTGATGAGGTCTGGGCTGGCCTTTTGTACTCTCCACGAAAGTTCCTGTTTCCTGTCCTGGATGGAGGCGGTCTCTCAAGGGTGCTGTCATGGGCTTATGGAAAAGAGATTACCGGTGAGTGTAATCATGTCTTTCCATTTGCAGTTTGCCAGAGATCACTTGGATAAACCAGAAGACTATTGGAACAATGTTGTTTGGATGGATGAAACCAAATAGAGCTTTTTGGTTTAAATGACAGGCAATTTATTTGGAAAAAGAAGAACACTGCATTCCAGCATAAAATCCTTATTCAATTTGTGAAACACAGTGGTGGCAGTATAATAATTTGGTCCTGTTTTGCTGCATCTAGGCCAGGATGGCTTGCCATCATTGATGGAACAATCTATCTATCTATCTATCTATCTATCTATCTATAAAGATGTATGTTCCGCGATCACTCAAAAACGCAACCATCGATTTCAACGAAACTTGGTATACACATCCCTTGCTACCTGGAAAGAAATATTGTGGGGGTCACAGCTCTCTAGGACGTACTGTTCCTGAGATATTCCCAAAAAATGACCTGCATTAGCTAATACAAGCCTGCAAGTCTTTCTCTTCATATCCCAACTGCCATACACACAGTCACATGTCCCTTATCAGCCAACAGAAGCTTGCAGGCCCTTAGTCTCCACATACACACAGTTTTACTCCAGGTTTCCATAACAACCCAGTCATTTTTCTTCACTGCTATAAATCAGCTTTAGGCTCGGGCTGCATGACACATAGGGCACAACAACACTGCTACATGCATCCATCTTGGATGGATTTTTTGAGACTGTCGTGTCACAGTCGCAGTGCAACACCATAGCCTGTCATTATAAAAATTGTTGCGCGTCATTGGTACGACAAAATGTTGCGCGACACATGTCATGTAGCCCTAGCCTTAAAGAGCCAAAGCGCTGTGGAGTTCACTGTTAAGGGGGCAGGGGCCACAATTAAAGGGGCAGGCCACTGTGGAGGTTACAGTTAAAGGGGCAGGCACTGTGAAGTTCACTGTTAAGGGGGCAGGGACCACTATTGAAGGGGCAGCAACTATGGAGGTCACTGTTAAAGTGGCGGGCACTGTGGAGCTCACTGTTAAAGGGGAGTTCACTGTGGAGGTCACTGTTAAAGGGGCGGTGACTGTGGAGGTCACTTTTAAAAGGGTGGGCACTGTGGAAGTCACGGTTAAACAGGCGGGAACTGTGGAGGTCTCTGTTAAAGGGGTGGGCACTGTGGACATCACTGTTAAAGGGGCGGACACTGTGGAGGTCACTGTTAAAGGGGCAGGGTACTGTGAGGAAATTAAGGCGTGAGGGGCTATGGAGTTCACTGTTAAAGGGTCAGGGTGCTGTAGGGGTCACTTATGGAGGATACTGTCGATATCTTTTAACAACACACACAAACATTAAGGAAAATAGACTAATAAAGTTAAAGTTTTGGAATGGCCAAGTCAAAGTCTGACCTTAATCCAATTGAAATGTTGTGGAAGGACCTGAATCGAGCAGTTCATGGGAGGAAAGCCAGTAAGGCTAGATTCATGCGACAGTGAAAAACGGACATGTGACGGTCGTTTTTTCCGGCTGTCACAAGTCTCTTTTAAGAACAATAGTAGTCTAGGAGATATCCGTTGTTTTTTTTTTTTCACAGCCAGTGAATAATAAATTTAAAAGACTAGAAAATGTTCTATTTTGTCTGTTTTCACCAACCAACAGCTCCCATACAATTGAAGGGGACCATTTTTAGCGTCCGTTTTTCAGAAAGGCATTAGTGAAAGATTACCGGAAATCTAATTACCAGAAATGTTCAGTTGCAGATATTGCTGCACAAGAGGTCACACCAGAAACTGAAAGCAAAGGTTCACATACTTTTGCCACTCACAGACATATGATATTGGATTATTTTCCTCAGTAAATAAAATGAACAAGTCTAGTATTTTTTACTCATTTGTTTTTTATTACTTTTAGGACTTGTATGAAAATATGATGTAGTTTTAGGTCAAATTTATACAGAAAAACAGAAAATTCTGAAAGCACCACTGTATATGTAGATGACCGTGTACTTTATGTGGATTGCTCAACAAATCAATGCCAAAGTCTTCAGTTTACTTGCAGACTGTGTTGCAGAATTGCCCCAGATGTAGCTCTAGCACTGAAAAGGGTGAAATCTGCACAAATTGACAAAGATTTGCATCATAGGTCAATTTCCACACTGAAAATGTCTGCACTGTGTAGAGGAAATTTGAAAAATCGCATCTAAATAGCGGGTACTGTAATATTTTCCGTATACAAATCTGTGTGTAATATGCACTGTATGCATGTGGCCGATGGGTTTCCACTACTTGAGGTCTGAGTTTTACAGAGCTGCCATCAGGAATTTCAAGCCCCCCGACCCCCAGGGCCTTTCTCACAGCTGTAACTTTTTTTTTTAAGGTCATTTTGGTTAAGGCTTTATTTACACGTCCGTAGTGTTTTGCAGATCCGCAAGACACCTTGCCACCAGCCCTATAGAGATGCCTATACTTGTACGCAATTGCGGGCAAGAATAGGACATGCTCTATATTTTTGCGGAACGGGTGCGGACGTAGATTGCGGACATGTGAATTAGGCCTAAATAAGGGTCCTTTCACACTAGTGTTTTCAGGATCCGGCATAGAGTTCCGTCGTCGGGGCTCTATGCCGGATGAATACTGATCAATATTATCCCCATGCATTCTGAATGGAGAGAAATCCGTTCAGGATGCATCAGGATGTCTTCAGTTCAGTCACTGAACGTTTTTTGGACGGAGAAAATACCGCAGATCTGTTTTCTCTGGTACAATCTGCCACAATAGAAAACCCGATCCGTCCTCCATTGATTTTCAATGGAGTTCATGACGGATCCGTCTTGGCAATGTTAAAAAATGGTTAAAGTTAATACAAGCGGATTCGGTTAAACGGATGCATGCAGTTCTATTATCTGTAACTGAAGCGTTTCTTTCCGGCATAGAGCCCCGACGACGGAACTCTATGACGGATCTTGAATACGCTAGTGTGAAGGTACCCTAAAGGAAAATAACAAACAATTGTACCATTTTTATTAACATGCCATAAATTATACATTAACTTTATTGTACTGATTATTATGATTACAGGGATACCAAATACTGTTTTATGATAGGTAATGAGAATTTTACCAAAACATTTATTGTAATGGTTTTTGCTCCATTTTTTTTGTAATATTAACTTTACAAAAAATTACTTTGCAGCTTTTCTTTTACCATAAAAGAAAAGCTAAGAAAAGTAAAAATTCCATTTTTCTGTCATAGCTTTTACTAAAAGATTTGATAGGAATTGGATCCCAGACCTTCTGCATGGTAGGCATTAAGCTTACCACTACACTGTAGAGCCACATTACTGTAGAATTCTCTATGCCCTAAAAAGCAACTAAACAGTAGTACAAATTATTTAAAAGGCATCCTTTAACAGATTTGTACCTATATATGCCAAAATATCAATATAAACTATAGCAAAAAGTGAGCCTCTAGGATACATCCACATCTGTGTTCAGAAATCCGGAAGGCTGTTCCGGCACAGAAAACAGCCTGTCGGAGTTCACCGTATCTGGCATGAACCGCCTGATCCCCATTGACTATAAAGGGAATCTGTGGAGATGTGGCCGCTTCCCGGCAGAAATGCCGGCTTTCAGCTGGACAAAAAGTCATGCATCCAGCCAGGCTCGGACAGGCCCACCGGGGAAGCAGGGGATTCCTCGGTAGGCCCACAGTCTCCTGCTCCTGAAGATAAGACAGAGGAGTAATTATTTCTCTTGTTTCTCAGGAGAGCTAATTATTGTAGCCACTAGGTGGCAGTATCGCACAGTGATGCTACCTCCTACTGGTGTCAATTGTAAGGAGTCCCCAAAGTATATTCTAAGCCAGTGATGCCCAGCTTACGACCCGCGGGCCAAATGCAGCCCGCGAAGCTGTGTCATGCGGTTCATGCAGTGGCCGGAGACCTTAGACTTTTCCCTGCTTTTTATCAGTGCAGGGTGCGCTGTGAACGGCACAGGCAGCGCAGCAATGCTGCCTGTGCCTGCAATAACCAATAGCAAAGCTCCAGACAGCAAGGAGCTTTGCTATTGGTTAGATTGGGCTGGTGCCGGAGCGATACAGCGCCCTGCAGTAGGGGAAGCCGGCAGGAGCTGGAAGGAGGAGGGAGCGGCTCCCGGGGGTGGCTTAAGCAAAGAGTGACAGGCGTACTGCGCAAGCTACTCGAGCCGCATGGCGGCGGAGTAGCTAAAGCCTACAGCCTAGACATAAACATGGACCTGCAGAAGAAGGTGACAGCGAAGGGTGTAATATTTTGATGTGTGTAATGTATGTAGTGCAGTGTGTGATCATCACATACTGCACTACATACATCATACACATATATACATCACATACTGCAGTACATACATCATACACATGTATACATCACATGCCCCCTCACTGTAATAATGGGCAGATATGTGTCCTCTTCACAGTAGTAATGCTCACACGTGTCCCCTCACAGTAATAATGGCCTGATATGTGCCCTCTTCACAGTAGTAATGCTCACACGTGTCCCCTCACAGTAATAATGGCCTGATATGTGTCCTCTTCACAGTAGTAATGCTCACACGTGCCCCTGACAGTAATAATGGCCAGATATGTGCCATCTTCACAGTAGTAATGCTCACATGTGCCCCCTCACAGTAATAATGGCCAGATATGTGCCCTCTTCACAGTAGTAATGCCCACACATGCCCCTCACAGTAATATTGGCCAGATATGTGCCCTCTTCACAGTAGTTGTGCTCACACGTGCCCCCTCACAGTAATAATGGCCAGATATGTGCCCTCTTCACAGTAGTAATGCTCACACGTGCCCCCTCACAGTAATAATGGCCAGATATGTGCCCTCTTCACAGTAGTAATGCTCACACGTGTCCCCTCACAGTAATAATGGCCAGATATGTGCCCTCTTCACAGTAGTAATGCTCACACGTGTCCCCTGACAGTAATAATGGCCAGATATGTGCCCTCTTCACAGTAGTAATGCTCACACGTGCCCACTCACACTAATGATGGACAGATATGTGCCCTCTTCACAGTAGTAATGCTCACACATGCCCCCTCACAGTAATAATGGCCAGATATGTGCCCTCTTCACAGTAGTAATGCTCACACGTGCCCCTCACAGTAATAATGGCCAGATATGTGCCCTCTTCACAGTAGTAATGCTCACACGTGCCCCTCACAGTAATGATGGTCAGATATGTGCCCTCTTCACAGTAGTAATGCTCACACGTGCCTCCTCACAGTAATAATGGCCAGATATGTGCCCTCTTCACAGTAGTAATGCTCACACGTGCCCCTCACAGTAATAATGGCCAGATATGTGCCCTCTTTACAGTAGTAATGCTCACACGTGTCCCCTGACAGTAATAATGGCCAGATATGTGCCCTCTTCACAGTAGTAATGCTCACACTTGCCCACTCACACTAATGATGGACAGATATGTGCCCTCTTTACAGTAGTAATGCTCACACGTGCCCCCTCACAGTAATATTGGCCAGATATGTGCCCTCTTCACAGTAGTAATGCTCACACGTGCCCCCTCACAGTAATAATGGCCAGATATGTGCCCTCTTCACAGTAGTAATGCTGACACGTGACCCTCACCGTAATAATGGCCAGATATGTGCCCTCTTCACAGTAGTAATGCTGACACGTGCCCCTTCACAGTAATAATGGCCAGATATGTGCCCTCTTCACAGTAGTAATGCTCACATGTGTCCCCTTACAGTAATAATGGCCAGATATGTGCCCTCTTCACAGTAGTAATGCTCACACATGCCCACTGTAAGAGGGTGCAAGGTACCGTGGTCGATGGCAGGTACGTGTCACCGAGGTTCCTGGCCTCGGTGAGGTGAAAGCCGGGTTTTCTTGTGTCAGCAGCATCTAGTGCTGTTTGACACCTTATTTTTTAGTTTGGCTGCAAAGCCAATCCGGGCCGGCTCTTACTGGGAGTAGGCAAAGAGTTGGGTGGGTACCTACTCCCCACGGTCCAGGCCGGACTTTGCTGGGCTTTAAAAGGCAGCCACATCAGCAGCTGAGGGTGATTGTCCTGGAGCTGCTGTGAGGCTGTGGAATCACTTGAATTTGGGAGTGCTGATCCATGCTCTGCTGTGTGGAGTTCTCTGGGCTGGAAGCAAGACCCCAAGCAAGGAGGAGTGCAGACGGCCTGGAAGCCGGAGGTCGATCGCCTTGCGGCTGGACTGACAGCCAGGTGCGAACCTGCACCTAAAGCCTCCCAGGTGACTGGAACCTGTTTTGGACTATTTTGTTTTGCTGCACGTTTTCTGTTGGGTGTGAACTAACACCAAGTGACTGTTTGCTGTGTATTTGCTACAAGTGTGAATTAAACACTGTTTGCTACACTTTCTGGACTCCGTTTTGCCTCTATACTGCACCCGCACTGCTACCTACCAGAGCGACTCCCACATTTGGTGTCGGATGCGGGCATGCGCAGTGAGGCTGGCGTGAACGCCGAATTGTTTGTGTTTTGCTGAGCACAAGTGCATGGCATATATAAAACCGGCAAAGTTGCAAACAGGAATTTCTGGCAACATGGAGGCGGCTGTGAAAGCCCTCATGGAGGCTAACGTGCAGCAGCGGGAGACCAACCAACTACTTTTACAGCACGTGATGGCGTTACAAGCTGCAGGAGCGTCCCACCACGACCATGATGCCCGGAAAGCGGTCCGTGCGGCGATCCCAAAGATGACCCCTCGGACGACGTGGAGACGTATCTGGCGGTCTTTGAAAAGGTGGCCGTGAGGGAGAAGTTACCCCGTGACCAGTGGGCTGAGGTGGTCGCTCCGTTCCTGGCATCCGGATCCCAACAAGTTTTTTTTGACTTAGCAGATGACCAGGCTGCTGATTACCCCACGGTGAAGGGGGAGATCCTGGCCAGACTGGGGGTGAACGTGTTAGTCCGGGCTCAACGGGTCCACCAGTGGGACTTTAAAGCGGCTGAACCCGCCCGGCCGCAGTACTCATGAGTTGCTGCACAGGTTGCAAAAGTGGCTGCAGCCTGATGTTCTAAGTCCGGCTGCTATGCTGGACCGTCTGCTGGCCGACATGTTCTGGAGGGCCCTGCCTTACCCCCTTCAGCACTGGATCGGCCAGGTATCCCCCACCAATGCCCTGGAGATGGTCGACCTGGTGGAGCGTTACGAGGCCACCAGAAACCTGCAGGGAGTCTTGCTGGGAAGGGGTCAGTTAAACCCCGGAGGCCTCCACCCCTGTTCCGACGACCGGCGACAGAGAGACCTGCCCGGAATGTACCCCCTGCGGATCCGCCTCCCGTGGTATGCTGGAGGTGTCAGGAGCCAGGCCACATCAGGGCCGACTGTCCGCATCAGGGTGAGCCGATGGATGTGAACTACGGGGTCGCCACTCCTGTATGCACGGAAGCTGTGCGCAACTGGCACCCGTGAGGTGCAGGATAACAACCACCTGTGTCAGGTAGAGGTGGGAGATTCTCGGGCGGTGGCCCTGCTGGACTCCGGGAGTCTAGTCTCCCTGGTAAGAGCTGCCCTAGTACGGCCTGCGGAGTATACCGGCCGTAAAATCGGGTCCTATGCATCCACGGAGACTTGAAAGACTACCCCACTGCGCTAGTGACTTTGTCCACCGCGGCTGGTAAGTGGACCCACGAGGTGGCTGTCGCTACCAAACTCCCACATGAACTGATACTTGGGAGGGACTTCCAGGTTTCCCGGCGCTGTGGCCGGCAATAAAAA
Source organism: Bufotes viridis (assembly GCA_033119425.1). Taxonomy (NCBI): domain Eukaryota; kingdom Metazoa; phylum Chordata; class Amphibia; order Anura; family Bufonidae; genus Bufotes; species Bufotes viridis. The sequence goes on from CM065589.1 coordinate 321,839,250, forward strand.
TGTCTGATGGACCCGAGACAGGGGTAACCCTAGTAGAGTGGCCTGATACCACTGGAAGGCCAGAACCCTGGGAGCCCGAATCTGAAGGGCCAGCGGTAGGGGTGACCTCTGCTCCAGCGGTAGAGGGGGAGACAACCCCACTGAGTGTATTGGTGGGAGACTCGGAGGACTTGCCACCGGGACCTGAGTTGGCAGACCTCAATGTCTCCGGGGAAAATTTTGGGACCGCACAACACCGGGACCAAACCCTAACCAGGGCCTGGGAAAGTGTTGTAATGGTTGATGGTAAACCCCAGAAACCTGGGGCTGAATTAATGTTTCCGCGATTTATTGTTCTTCAGGATATGTTGTATCGGGTGAACCAAATCCGAGGTGAGCCAGTTGAACAGTTGGTGGTGCCAACCGCATATCGCAAGCTTGTTATGGAGCTTGCCCACCAACATGTTCTTGGGGGACACCTGGGGTGGCAGAAAACGCAGGACCGCATACTGCAGTGGTTTTATTGGCCCAGTGTGTTCAAGGAGGTAGAAAATTATTGTAAGTCCTGTCCCACCTGTCAGATAAATAGCCCCCAGCCACATTTCCGTAGTCCTCTGGTACCTCTTCCAATTATTGAGGTCCCGTTTGAGCGAATCGCTATGGATCTAATTGGGCCTGTACCAAAGTCTGCCAGGGGCCACCAACACATTCTGGTAGTTCTTGACTATGCCACTCGGTATCCGGAGGCGGTGCCTCTGCGACATACCTCAGCTAAGCTCATCGCCAAAGAGTTAATGGAAATGTTTTCCCGTGTGGGCCTGCCAAAAGAGGTTCTGACAGACCAAGGGACCCCTTTTATGTCCAAAGTTATGAGGGAACTGTGTAAATTGTTGCAGTATAAAGCAGTTACGGACGTCCGTTTACCATCCGCAAACAGACGGTCTTGTCGAGAGGTTTAACCAAACTTTAAAAAATATGTTAAAAAGGGTGGTGTCTAGAGATGGGAAGGACTGGGATCTGCTTCTGCCCTATCTCATGTTCGCAGTGCGAGAGGTGCCCCAGGCCTCTACTGGGTTCTCGCCTTCGAACTGCTTTATGGCAGACACCCTCGGGCCTGTTGGATATCGCCAAGGAAGCGTGGGAACAACAGCCTGTCCCCCACAAAAGTGTCATTGAGTATGTCACCCAGATGCAGGAACGGATGGAAAGGGTGTTGCCGCTGGTCCGCGAGCATATGGAGGCAGCGCAACAAGCCCAGAGTAGGGTGTACAATCGTCAGGCTCGGGTACGGGGCTTCAATCCGGGAGATCGGGTTTTGGTTCTGGTACCCACCCTGGACAGCAAGTTCCTCGCTAGGTGGCAGGGCCCCTATGAGGTGATTGAGAAGGTAGGGGAAGTAAATTACAAAGTACACCAGCCAGGGCGGCGCAAGCCGGAGCAGGTGTACCACGTGAATTTACTAAAGCCGTGGAAAGATAGGGACACGGCCGATGACCACAGCCCCCGGCCAGGGCTTCTAGGTGAAAAGGGTCCAGCCCCACAGTTCGTGGCCTGTGAAGCAGTAACCACGGTAAAATTGCAGACAGCCTGTCTTCCAAACAAGTTCAGGAAGTCAGGGAGTTCATCAGTCGGAACACGGATGTGTTCTCGGACCTCCTGGCCGCACGTCTCTCATCCAACATGACATCGTCACTGAGCCTCAGGCCAAGATCCGGTTAAAACCATACCGGGTACCCGAGGCTCGGCGACGGGCCATCGCGGAGGAAGTGCAATTAATGTTGAAGCTTGATGTCATTGAGGAGTCGAAAAGTGAGTGGGCCAGTCCCATAGTTCTAATACCCAAGCCGGATGGGACGTTGCGGTTCTGCAACGATTTTCGCAAGTTAAATGAAGTGTCTAAGTTTGATGCGTATCCCATGCCCCGGGTAGACGAGCTTGTTGAGAATTCAGGACAAGCCCGGTATTTTTCGGTGCTAGACCTCACTAAAGGGTACTGGCAAGTACCCTTAACGGAGTCTGCCAAGGAAAAAACAGCTTTTGTTACCCCGCAGGGCCTGTATCACTACAAGGTGTTACCCTTTGGCCTGCATGGCGCCCCCGCCACCTTCCAAAGGTTAATGGACATAGTGCTGCGACCTCATCGTCGGTACGCCTCGGCCTACTTAGATGATGTAATCATCCACAGCACTGACTGGGAAAGCCATTTGCCCAAAGTGCAGGCGGTAGTGGATGCCCTGAGGAAAGCTGGTCTAACCGCCAATCCAAAGAAGTGTGCGATTGGGTTGGAAGAGACCAAATATCTGGGATATGTTATTGGGCGGGAGTCATCAAGCCGCAGGTAACTAAGGTAGAAGCCATACGTAACTGGCCCCGACCGGTCACCACCAGGCAGGTAAAGTCCTTCCTGGGAATGGTAGGGTACTACATGCGGTTTGTGCCCCACTTTGCCACAATAGCAGCGCCATTGACAGACCTGTTGAAGGGGCGAAAGTCGGGAAGGTTAGCTGGAGTGAGAAGGCGGAGGAGGCTTTCTCCGCGTTGAAGTCGGCCCTGTGTGGGTCCCCGGTTTTGGTGACACCCGACTTCAACAGGGAGTTCGTCGTACAGACCGGCGCCTCAGAGGTAGGCCTCGGTGCGGTACTGTCTTAGGAGGTCAACGGGGAAGAACATCCCGTTGTCTTTCTGAGCCGTAAGCTCAGTCCCGCCGAGTCCAGGTATAGTATAGTGGAGAGGGAGTGCCTGGCTATCAAGTGGGCACTCGAATCTCTCCGCTACTACCTGTTAGGGAGGAGGTTCCGTCTGGTGACCGACCATTCCCCTCTCAAGTGGATGAGCCAGGCAAAGAAGAGGAATGCTCGGGTCACCAGGTGGTTCCTATCCCTGCAGAACTTTAAGTTCTCTGTAGAACACAGGGCAGGCCGCTTGCAGGGTAACGCAGATGCCCTATCCCGCGTCCACTGCCTCACATGTGTTCACCCCCTCAGGGTTGAACAAAGGGGGGGGGTGTGTAAGAGGGTGCAAGGTACCGTGGTCGATGGCAGGTACGTGTCACCGAGGTTCCTGGCCTCGGTGAGGTGAGAGCCGGGTTTTCGTGTGTCAGCAGCAGCTAGTGCTGTTTGACACCTTATTTTTTAGTTTGGCTGCAAAGCCAATCCGGGCCGGCTCTTACTGGGAGTAGGCAAAGAGTTGGGTGGGTGCCTACTCCCCACGGTCCAGGCCGGACTTTGCTGGGCTTTAAAAGGCAGCCACATCAGCAGCTGAGGGTGATTGTCCTGGAGCTGCTGTGAGGCTGTGGAATCACTTGAATTTGGGAGTGCTGATCCATGCTCTGCTGTGTGGAGTTCTCTGGGCTGGAAGCAAGACCCCAAGCAAGGAGGAGTGCAGACGGCCTGGAAGCCGGAGGTCGATCGCCTTGCGGCTGGACTGACAGCCAGGTGCGAACCTGCACCTAAAGCCTCCCAGGTGACTGGAACCTGTTTTGGACTATTTTGTTTTGCTGCACGTTTTCTGTTGGGTGTGAACTAACACCAAGTGACTGTTTGCTGTGTATTTGCTACAAGTGTGAATTAAACACTGTTTGCTAGACTTTCTGGACTCCGTTTTGCCTCTATACTGCACCCGCACTGCTACCTACCAGAGCGACTCCCCACACCACTCACACTAATGATGGACAGATATGTGCCCTCTTCACAGTAGTAATGCTCACACATGCCCCCTCACAGTAATAATGGCCAGATATGTGCCCTCTTCACAGTAGTAATGCTCACACTTGCCCACTCACACTAATGATGGCCAGATATGTGCCCTCTTCACAGTAGTAATGCTCACACGTGCCCCCTCACAGTAATAATGGCCAGATATGTGCCCTCTTCACAGTAGTAATGCTCACACTTGCCCACTCACACTAATGATGGACAGATATGTGCCCTCTTCACAGTAGTAATGCTCACACATGCCCCTTCACAGTAATAATGGCCAGATATGTGCCATCTTCACAGTAGTAATGCTCACATGTGCCCCCTCACAGTAATAATGGCCAGATATGTGCCCTCTTCACAGTAGTAATGCCCACACATGCCCCTCACAGTAATACTGGCCAGATATGTGCCCTCTTCACAGTAGTAATGCTGACACGTGCCTCCTCACAGTAATAATGGCCAGATATGTGCCCTCTTCACAGTAGTAATGTTGACACGTGCCCCCTCACAGTAATAATGGCCAGATATGTGCCCTCTTCACAGTAGTAATGCTGACACGTGCCCCTCACCGTAATAATGGCCAGATATGTGCCCTCTTCACAGTAGTAATGCTCACACGTGCCCCCTCACAGTAATAATGGCCAGATATGTGCCCTCTTCACAGTAGTAATGCTCACACGTGCCCCCTCACAGTAATAATGGCCAGATATGTGCCCTCTTCACAGTAGTAATGCTCACATGTGCCCACTCACACTAATGATGGACAGATATGTGCCCTCTTCACAGTAGTAATGCTCACACGTGCCCCCTCACAGTAATAATGGCCAGATATGTGCCCTCTTCACAGTAGTAATGCTCACACTTGCCCACTCACACTAATGATGGACAGATATGTGCCCTCTTCACAGTAGTAATGCTCACACATGCCCCCTCACAGTAATAATGGCCAGATATGTGCCCTCTTCACAGTAGTAATGCCCACACATGCCCCTCACAGTAATAATGGCCAGATATGTGCCCTCTTCACAGTAGTAATGCTCACACATGCCCCCTCACAGTAATAATGGCCAAATATGTGACCTCTTCACAGTAGTAATGCTCACATGTGTCCCCTTACAGTAATAATGGCCAGATATGTGCCCTCTTCACAGTAGTAATGCTCACATGTGTCCCCTCACAGTAATAATGGCCAGATATGTGCCCTCTTCACAGTAGTAATGCTCACACGTGTCCCCTCAGAGTAATAATGGCCTGATATGTGTCCTCTTCACAGTACTAATGCTCACACATGCCCCCTCACAGTAATAATAGCCAGATATGTGCCCTCTTCACAGTAGTAATGCTCACACGTGCCCACTCACACTAATGATGGCCAGATATGTGCCCTCTTCACAGTATTAATGCTCACACGTGCCCCCTCACAGTAATAATGGCCAGATATGTGCCCTCTTCATAGTAGTAATGCCCACACATGCCCCTCACAGTAATAATGGCCAGATATGTGCCCTCTTCACAGTAGTAATGCCCACACATGCTCCTCACAGTAATATTGGCCAGATATGTGCCCTCTTCACAGTAGTAATGCTCACACGAGCCCCTCACAGTAATATTGGCCAGATATGTGCCCTCTTCACAGTAGTTGTGCTCACACGTGCCTCCTCACAGTAATAATGGCCAGATATGTGCCCTCTTCACAGTAGTAATGCTCACACGTGCCCCCTCACAGTAATAATGGCCAGATATGTGTCCTCTTCACAGTAGTAATGCTGACACGTGCCCCTCACAGTAATAATGGCCAGATATGTGCCCTCTTCACAGTAGTAATGCTGACACGTGACCCTTCACCGTAATAATGGCCAGATATGTGCCCTCTTCACAGTAGTAATGCTCACACGTGTCCCCTCATAGTAATAATGGCCAGATATGTGCCCTCTTCATAGTAGTAATGCCCACACAGGCCCCTCACAGTAATAATGGCCAGATATGTGCCCTCTTCACAGTAGTAATGCTCACACGTGCCCCTCACAGTAATAATCGCCCGATATATGCCCTCTTCACAGTAGTAATGCTCACATGTGCCCCCTCACAGTAATAATGGCCAGATATGTGCCCTCTTCACAGTAGTAATGCCCACACATGCCCCTCACAGTGTTTGCATTTCTTTCTGGCAAAGCTACCTGGTTCTGGCCCCCGAAATTTATACCAAGTGTAGTGCGGCCATCAGACGAAAAATGTTTGGGCACCAATGTTTTAAGCTTCCGGGGCTGCTGGCAGTGAAGGAGGAGAGAACATGTCTGGCCATCCTCCTGCCAGAAAACTGTGGTTGCTGGAGAGAAGGACTTCTCTGTGGTGCTTGCCTGATTTCTCAGGTGTGTGACAGTAGTGAGCTGTAGGAGACTGTAAGGGGGAAATAGGGGATTTGTTTATAGTAGACTTAGATCTGTGTATGTGTGCTGCTGTCTGCAGAGTTCAGTGTGGCATTGGGGGCACATTTCCCTCAACTCTGACCAGTTTCCCAGTCCCGGATGCTAAAAAACATCCCCACAGCATGATGCTGCCACCACCATGTTTCACTGTGGGGATGGTGTTCTTTGGGTGATATGATGTGTTTGGTTTGCGCCAGACATAGCGTTTTCTTTGATGGCTGAAAAGTTAAATTTTAGTCTCATCAGACCAGAGCACCTTCCTCCATACATTTTGGGATTCTCCCACATTCCTTTTAGCAAACTCACAATGTGCCTTTTTGTTTTTAGCTGAAAGTAATGGCTTTCTTCTGGCCCCTTTGCCATAAAGCTCAACTCTATGGAGCGTACGGCTTATTGTCGTCCTATGTACAGATACTCCAGTCTCTGGTGTGGAACTCTGCAGCTCCTCCAGGGTTACCTTAGGTTTCTGTGCTGCCTCTCTGATTAATTTGTGTGAAGGAAGAAAAATGGACCCTTTAAAGGCGCTGCCAGCGTCATCAGTAATCCACAGGAGAGCTCGCTGAGTTTTACTTTTTTATTGGTTAAAACATATATTTGCTTGTCTACGCATTTCTGGGATGGACTGTTCCCTTCATCAGGACAATGTGCCTCTCTGATTAATGCCCTCCTTACCGGGTCCATAAGTTTTGGTGGGGGGCCGTCTCTTGGAAGGTTTGCTGTTGTGCCATGTTCTTTCCATTTGGTTATGATAGGTTTGATGGTGCTCCTGGGGATCATCAAAGATTTGGATATTTTTTTTTTAAAACTTAACCCTGACTTGTACTTCTCAACAACATTGTCCCTTACTTGTTTGGAGAGTTCCTTGGTCTTCATGACATCATTTCACTAATTATGTGACTTCTGAAGGTAATTGGTTGCACCAGAGCTTTTTATGGGCTTCCTAACAAAGGGGGTGAATATATACACACATTTATATACACACAATTTTCAGTTTTCTATTTCTAAACAATAGTTTTATTTATATATTTTTCTCATTTCAATTCACCAACTTCTGATCCATCACATGAAATTCAGATTAACAAAACATTGAACTTTAGGCTGTAATGTAACAAAATACGTAAACAGGGGTAAATACTTTTGCAAGGCACTGTACATTTTCAGCAGTCTGTCATGACATTCAGTACTTTTAACCCTTTAAGGACCTGAGGTTTTTTATTTTTAGCGTTTTCGTTTTGCGCTCCCTGCCTTCCCAGAGCCATAACTTTTTTTATTTTTCGGTTCACATAGCCATATGAGGGCTTGTTTTTTGCGGGACAAGTTGTACTTTCCAACGCCACCATTTAATATTGCATATGATGTAGTGGGAAGCGGGAAAAAATTCCAAATGGGGTGAAATTGCAAAAAAAAATGTTCGATGTGCGATAAAACTGACCGGTTACTTTTACTCTACAGGTCAGTACGAATCCGGCGATACCCTATATGTATAGGTTTTCTTTCGTTTTGATAGTGAAAAAAAAATTCAAAAGTGGGAAAAAAATCTGTTTTACTTTTTTGTCGCCGTGTTTTGACCCCTATAACTTTTTTGTAATTATATATACGGAGCTGTATCTGGGCTCATTTTATGCGTCATAATCTTATCTTTTTATCGATACCATTTTGGGGTGTGTATGACTTTTTGATCACCTTTAATGTAATTTTTTGTGGAAAATGAAGCGACCAAAAATGGCGACTCCGCGATTTGGATGCTTTTTTACGTTTTGCTGTTTGACGTATGGGGAATATTCTTTTATATTTTTATACTATGGGCGTTTTCACACATTGCGACACCCATGATGTGTATTTTTAAAAATTTTTTAGTTTTTTAATTTTTATTTTAGCAAAAGGGGGGTGATTTGAACTTTTATGTTTTTTTATTTATTTATTTTTTACATTTTTTTTTTAACTTTTATATAGTTCCCATAGGGAACTATAACATACAATCATCTGATTGCGATTTTCATACATTCCAATGCAATAGCATTGAAATATATGAAAAAATTGCATATTTCCTATGAAGCCTATTAAAGGCAAGGCTCCATAGGAAATACTACAGAGCAGCCTGGGTTTCATTCATAGAAACCCAGGCTACTACAGGTACGCTCCGGCTCCTCCGATCGCCACACGGGGGAGCCGGAGCGCAAACCGAAAGTAAAACTTTTGGTTTGTGCGCACTCAGATGCCGTGGTCAGGATTGACCACGGCATCTGAAGGGTTAAATGTCCGCGATCGGCATCGCTGCCGGTCGCGGACATTAGCCGCGGGTGTCTGCTACAGGAACCATGCGGACACCCACGGCTAAGGCGCCCGCATAGAGCAGGAGCGGGCGCCATCTTTAAAGACCGGACACAGGACGTACGGGTACGTCCTGTGTCCTTAAGAGGTTAAGCCTGTTTCACATTTGGGTCAGGAGTTCCAGCAGAGAGCAGCTTGCCAGAGCTCTCTTAATCCGGCATGGAAGAGCCCCTGTGTGCTACGGCATCCATGCAGCATGGCAAAAGATAAGACATGTCCCATACTTCACCGTATCATGTAGACCACAGACCTATTGAAGCCAACGGGTCTGCACCGTGATGTGGTGTGCACACGGCCGGTATCTGTTTTACAGATCCGTCCTTTGAGGGTCACAACATACCCATGGTCGTGTGACTGCCCCCTAATAAAGTTGTGCAGCTCAACCTTTCACACACGTACTGAGAGCTGTACATGGGGGTGGTCTTAAGTCAGGAAGAGCAGAGATATTCCCATGAACGTTGCGTCTTTTTTGTGGCCCATATGCGGACCTATTTACTTCAATGATGCCACAAAAAAAACTGGAAATGTCTCCGTGTGCATTCTGTGTCTTCATGGCCGTTCCGCAAATAGAATATGTCCTATAAGGCTACATGCACACGTTCAGGATTCATGTGCGGAGAATCCGCACTGAAATCCGTCGGTGTTCGCAGGCAAATCCGTGCGGTAAATCCGCATCAATAGGTGCGGATTTGCATGCGGATTTGCATGCGGATTTGCATGCGGATTTTCCGCATGCGGATCCGCATCAAAATCCGCACTGTGTGCGTGCACCATCCGGATTTTATCCTCCCCATTGAAGTGAATTGAGAAAATCCGCAAGATATCCGGACAGGAAAAAAAAAAAGAATTGACATGCTGCGGATTTTAAAATCCGCACCGCAGGTCAAAATCCGCGCTGAAAAAATCCGCATCGTGTGCATTGAGAATTTCAAATTTTCATACAATACAATGTACAAGATGTACGGTGCGGATTTTCCGCACGCAAATCCGCGCGGAAAATCCGCACGCAATCCTGATCGTGTGCATTCAGCCTTAGTGTCCGCATTACAGACAAGGATAGGACTGTTCTATTATGGACTGAAAGTTCCATTAAATGCAGAAGGCACACGGCTGGTATCCGCGTTTTTTTTATTCGCAATTTGCAATCCGTAAAATAGGCGATGGTCATGTGCATGAGCCCTAACTGTATAATATACTGTATTTTCTGGAGTATAAGACTACTTTTTAACACATGAAAATCTCAAAAGTCGGGGGTCGTCCTATATGTGCTGAAACTCAGCTTATATGCCCAGTCGTCTTATAGGCCGGAAAATACGGTATGGTTACTATAATAATATATGTTTTGTTTAATCTTTTCTCACAAAACTCTATATCAATCTGCTCAGCTCCTCCTGCTCTAGAACATGCTGCCAGCTGATTGCACTGCGTTTTGGGGTGACAGGGACTCTTTAAGAAAAGGTAATTGTTAATAATTGTCCAGAGACAAAGCTGTAAACACAGTAGAAACACAGTAAAAACTACCTGCAAATGGAGTCATAAAATGTGAGTACATAAACCTAAGGTTCAGGCAGATTATTCAGTAACTTATAGGTCAGCAGTTCATGGTAGACAAGGGAGAAAGCTTTCATTTGCAAATGGATTTTAAAGAGGACCTGACATCTCTCCAGACAGGTCAGCTTTAGGACACGTTCACATTTCTATGTCCGTTTGACGTCCATGAAAAAATCCATTCACCTTCCATTCGTAAAGATGTCCGTGAAGGATTCTCCTTTGGTCTGTGTATCTGTTTTTTTGACCTCCGTGTGTCATCCATGTACTACAGACACTGCTCAGCTGAAAATTCATTTCCAGAGCATCTCCTACCAGTGGACAGGGAAAACGGATGCCAGCCATGTTGTGTCAGTGATTTTTCACCAATAGACTTCAAATGGACATTTTTGGTCTGCATCACGGGCCAAAGTAGTGCATGTCTCCATAATTTTTTCACTTACCCATGGTCAGTAAAAAAACGTACTGGTGTGTGAGCAAACACATAAAAATCAATGGGGAAAATGTGGATAGCATATGTTATTGAAAAATGCAAATGTGAACAAGGCCTTAGTAACTACTGTCATTCACCATGAAATAAAAATTCTGGAGTATCGTTAATTTTTAATGATAATTTGTTTTCCCTTAGTCCTAACAGCAGCACAGATGGGGTTAACCACCCCCCGTGGACTGGCAGGACCAGCGGAATGTTTAATGAGCCCAAGTCTAATAACTCAATTTAACAATTAAGTATCTCCTTAAAAGGAGGAAGTCAACCCCCAGCCCACTGTGTTTACAGTAAGAAAAAAACTACACTTACTAGGGTGGGAAATTTGTGTGCTGCTGTTAGGACTAAGGGAAAACAAATTATCGTTAGAAATTAACGATTCCCTTACGTCCTACCAGCAGCACAGATGGAGAGATAGCAAGAAGAAACCCCTAGGGAGGGCCTTCCTGCCTGGCAGAACAAAGAATAGTCTGCCCAAAGGCTGAAAACTCAGCTAGACTGGCATCTAGTCTATAATGGGAGATGAATGTCGATCCAGAGCTCCAGAAGGCAGCTTTGCAAATCATGTTGAGAGGCAGAATACTCCTCTCGGCAAAAGAAGTAGCCACAGCTCTAGTAGAGTGGGCCTTTATGAATCCTGAAGGGTCCAGAGATTGGGAAACAAAGGATTCCTTAATAGTCTCCTCAATCCACTGACTGATGGAAGGTTTGGATGCCTTACAGCCTTTAAACTTACCGGCAACAGGATTAGCAGATTCTCATCTTTCCTGAACTCCTTGATCTATCCACATAGATCCGGAGACATCTCAAGACGTCCAGAGGATGTCTAGCAGGTTCCTAGGAGGAGGTGGTAGATGTCGACAGAACCGGGAGGGATATCACCTGGTTGATGTTCTGGAAGGAAGGAACTTTAGGCCTAAAATACGTGAGGAATTGTAACAATGGCAGTTGGCAGCCGCCAGCGTGCAGTGCGTCCGACTACGTACCTCAGTCGAGCTGCATGCGGGGCTCCTCCTCTTCGCTGCAGGCTCCGGACCCGCTTTCCTGCGCTGTCGCAGGCTACGACAGCTTCTGTTGTATCTTGTAGGAGCCGCAGGCGTCCTGGTACCTTAAGGGTTAATGCACGCCCCTGATTCCGCCCTCTCTCCAATCCTGGCCAGGCACCACCTTTATAAGGGTGCTTCCCCCTTCCTGCAATGCCTGAGCAATATTGTACTTCCTACAGCTAAGGCTCCTGTTGTTCCTGCATTCGATATCCTGCTTATGACCTCTGCCTGTATCCTGACCTCGTCTCTGCTTGATCCTCTTGTACCTCGCTGCTCTCAAGTTAAAGACCCGGACTGTCGACCACGCCTCTGTCTGCTGTGCAGATTGTTACACCAGCTCCACCTGGACTAACTCAGCTCTGCTGTTCTCACAGCACTAGCTCTGCTATACCGCTTGCTCAGCTCAGCATTATCCTGCGGCTGTCTGCTATATTGCCTGTTCCCCGGTGCTAGCATCGGGGCTTTCTGGCCTGCCCGGCCAGCTGCCACTTAACCGGGACCACTCTTGCGGTAGCGACCTGGTGTCTCCCCTGCAGCTGAGTCCAGCTTCCGCATCCTGGAGCGGGATAAAGGGTGAAAACCAGGGGACACTTAGACTCCGCTCCCAAGTTTGGCCCAAAGCCAAACTGGTAAGTGGCACAGCGGGTCCACACCCGTTGATCTGTTACAGGAATCTCAGAAGGACCCGGTCATGTAAGAAAATGGTATAGGGCTCATGTGCTGAGAGAGCTTGAAGCTCAGAGACCCTCTTGGCCAAAGTCACTGCAAGGAGAAACACAAACTTCCAAGTGACGAACTTGATGTCCACCTCCTCTAACGGTTCAAAGGGGGGAGATGCTAACCCTCTGAGAACTACTGATAAATCCCATTGAAAAAATGGGTCTCAGTACTGTAGGCTTTAATCTTTCAGCTCCTTTAAGGAACCGTTTGATCAGCGGGTCCTGAGAAAAAAGCCTGTTAAGGCAAGCTGAGATGGCTGAAACTTGAACCTTCAGAGTAGAAGGGCAAGGCCTCTATCAAGGCCGTCTTGCAGGAACTGAAGGATAGCGGAGAGGGTGGATCTGCAGACGCCACCTCAGTTGAGGTACAACAGGATGAGAATATCCTCATAATACGAGAGTAGGCTCTCTTGGTAGAGTCCGCTTTAGAATGAGACAGCGTTCTCAGGACCGACTCTGAAAGCCCTTCTATTCTGGGAAGGGACTGATCAACCTCCAGGCTGTCAGGCTGAATCTGTGCAGATCTGAACAGAGGTGAGTGTCCCACGACACCAGGGTCTGCTGTGGGGGGGAGCTTCCAATATTGTCCTCGACTCAACTAGGTGAGCTAGGTAAACCAGGATCTCTTCGGCCAAAACAGTATGATGGCTATCATCATGGCTATATGGATGTGGATCGCAGATAAGTGGGAAAGGTACAACTCTGCCTAATCCAGAATCACCCCGATCTCTGACAGGAGGGGAAGTGATCTCGTGCCTCCCTGCTTGTTGATGTAAAGTACTGCAGTCTTATTGTCTGACTGGACTTTCACCTCTTTGCCCCAGATCTGAGGGGCTAAGTGAAGGAGGGTTAGCCAGATAGCTTGAATCTCGCGGAGATTGGATGAAAGAAGCCACTCCTGAGGAAACCAGGTCCCGTGAACTGGAGTGTCGTCTAGGTGAGCGTCCCAGCCTACTTGGGACGCATCCGTAGTCAATATGACCCAGATTGGCTGGGTCATAGACTTCCTGTCTAAAAGATGGCACCACCATCTGAGGGAATACCGAGTTCGCTAAGACAGGGAGCACAGGGAGTTTAGCCCAGCAGGGCTGCCATTCCATTTGGAGAGGACCTCCGACTGTAGAGGGCGGAGGTGCCATAGAGCCCAAGGGACTGCTTCCACAGACGCTGACATGAGCCCCAACATCTTCATGAGAGTCCGGATTGGAACTCGCTGGGGAACGGAAAGGAACTTGCCGTGTTCTGAACCCGGGATCTTCTTTCTGGAGTCAACTGGAGCGACATCCCAGTGGAGTCGATTATGAAGCCTAGATATCTTACTGAAGTCGACGGGCTCACGTTCAACTTCTGCCAGCTGATGATCCAACCTAGGCGGAACAGAAAGGAGATTGTTACCTGAAGAAGTTGGGTTAGGACCGCTAGAGCAGAGGCTTTCAAAGCCAGTCATCCAGATAAGTAATGATGGTCAGTCCTTGAAGCCTCAAAGCCGCCACCACAGAAACCACCACCTTGGTAAAAGTGTGAGGGGCAGAAGAAATTCCAAAGGGAAGGGCAACAAACAAAAGATGCCTGACGACACCGGACACCTGGACAGTGATCCTGAGAAACTTCCTGGAATAAATATTCATGGGATACTTATACCATCTTAAAGGGCTGCTGCCGCTGATGTCCGTACACAGTTTTTTTTTTCCAAACGCCCCCCCAGTTCGCCCGCAGCGCTTCCGGTATCTTCTGTGCCTCTTATGCTAATGAGGCAACTTGGTTATAGTAGGAGGTTTCATTTAGTTATGGTGGGCGGTGTCTCTTCTCTCTGGCAGCAAGTTCATCCAATTGCAGCGCTCCTCTCTTAGCAAGGGCTCCCTGTCTAAGAGAGAAGCGCTGCGATTGGATGAACTCGCTGCCAGAGAGAAGAGACACCGCTCACCATAACTAAATGAAACCTCCTACTATAACCAAGTTCCCTCATTAGCATAAGAGGCACAGAAGATACCAGGAGCACTGCGGGCGAACTGGGGGGGCTTTTGAAAAAAAAAACCTGTGTGCGGACATCAGCGGCAGCAGCCCTGTAAGATGGTATAAGTATCCCATGAATATTTTTTTGCTGAAAGGTCCTATTTAAGGTCCAGGGTTGCCATCACGTCTCCAGGATTGAGGACGTGAACTATTGACCTGATGGTTTCTATACGAAACTTCACCTTCCTTATGATAATCATCCGGAGATCTCCTGAAGCCTTGGGAACCAGAAAAACTGGTGAATAGATCCCTAGGCCCTGTTCTCCTGCCAGAACCTTCTCCATAGCCCCCTTGCAAATGTAGTCCTGAATGTAGGCCTCTAGGATCGCCTGCCTGGCAGCTTGTAGAAGGTTGATCTTGACAAACCTGTCCAGAGGAATAGAGGTGAGGTTGACTAAATAACCCTCGGAAATGATGTTCAGGACCCAGGGACCCGAGATCTCTCGGATCCACTCTTCTCAAAAGTGGGAGAGACGACCCCCGACGGATACATGAAGCATAGGAGTGAGGAAGCTTATTGGCAGGAAGGCAGAAGTAACGGGAATTAACCAAGAGCCTCAAAGAGGCCCATAGTCAGGAAGTGGATTTTCCATCTTTGGCTCCTCCACGAGGGTGCCTCAAACCCTTTCGCTGCGCTCTCCAGTCACTTTGAGAGCTTGTTTGCTGGCCAGACCTACCACCGCGGTCTTGTCTGCCCTGCCCTCGAAAGGACTGCTGGGGAAGGCTCTTCGCCTTCTTGTCTTAAAGGCCCTCCATGATCTTATCCAGCTCCGAACCGAACAAACGGTTGGGCTCGAATGGAAGGCCACATAAGCTGTATTTTGAGGAATTGTCAGCGACCCAAGGCTTAAGCCAAAAAGGCATATGGGCTGCCGACCCCAGGGCCATGCTAAATATAGGCCCCTGACGTCATTTGATAGTATTGTCACAGGGCGCCAAAGGCGCACTTGGTTTCCCATCAACCACAGACGTGCTGCTTAGCTTCGGGAGCAAGGATCTGTGTTTGGCCTCGTTCCCAGGGCGGCTTTGCTAGCGAGGAGGCTCCCTCGCTAGCTTCAACTGGAGGTGTGTGGTATCGCACAAGAAGTCCGTAGCCAGGTTGATGGTCTTGAAGGCAGCCAGTATGTCGTCCTGAAAAAAACCTCTGGTTCACGTCAACTTGAATTTGATTCAGGCGAGACTGGAGGAACGTAGAGACTTCAGAAGCCGCTATGGCTGTGGAAGCGGAAGCCGCAGCTGCCGTATGACCCCGTCTTAGTGTGCACTCAGCAAGGGGGTCCTGCAGGCTAGACCCATCGTCTGCAGGAACCAGAGTGCGCTTGGACAACTTGGCAATAGCCATGTCCACCTTGGGAATGGATCCCCATGAATCCACCAAGGGTTTAGCCATCGGGAACATGGATTTAAACTTCTTTGTTAAAACCGGACCCTCCAGGTTTTTTCCACTCTGTAAACATGATAGAGAGGAGGGTCTCATCCGCTTTGAAGACACGAGGTGCCCGACTAGCGGGATCCGAAGGCTCCCCACGGTCAACATCATGGTCCCCCGACCTGATGGACTTGAGCAATTTCTGTGTCTTTTCAGGGGGGAAAAAACACGACGTCAGCTCCTCCTCATCCAAGTAGGAAGAAACTAAGGAGACCAAGAAGGTCTCTCTACCGGGACAGAGGTCCCAAGCAGGTATTTGCCCAGCTTTTTTTTTTTTCTTTGAAAAATGTCAACAGAACCAGGGATTTCCAACCAGTCTCCCAAGCTGGTACTTGCCTAGCCTTAAGCTGTTTACCTTCTGCAATCTGACGAATGCAGGTATGATCAGCTTAGAATAACTGTTGAACGCTGCAATGGTAGCAGGATAGATGCTTCCTCCTGGAATCCACTTTCCTGCCTTCCGAATCCCGGATATGAGCTGAGCGCTGCGATTGGCCGGCGCTCCAGCCCTGGGAGAAGGAGACACCCAGGGCAGAAGAAGATGTCTCCGCCCCAGGCAAAATTGGAGAAGCACGAGCGCCGGTACCGGGGGCTACAGAGGACGAACTGAGCGGCACCCAGGGATACAAGTAAGTGCAGGGACATCCCTGGGTGCCGCTCTCCATGTACATACCTTTGCCTAATAAACTGTGGACCAGTGAAAGGTCCTCCTTAAAGGCCGACATTTTTCCTATAGTGTTCAGACCTGGCCACCGCCGCTGGATTGCAGGGTGGTTATAACCCCCGGATATGTGCAGTGTAAAACGTGATGGAAAAATGAATCCAGCCAGCAAAGGAACAATATCGTTAATCACAATACATTAGTAAGTGCCTTGTATTAACTTTTTCTACATGATAAATCTCATTTGCTGAAGGGCGACAACCCCTTTAAGTGTGGGACAAAAATGTGATGTGAACACCGCCTTACACTGCTAGTATACAGAAGGCGATGGCCAACTTCAGATTTAGTACATGTTCATGCCCACAACACTTTTGGCCCGGCTGACCTCAACTAAATTTGGGGCGTCACCCTCTATATGTCTACAGTGTGACATTGGTGACCCAAAGTATGTTAAAGGGGTTTCAGAGGGGCTACCTGGGTGAAGAAGGGGATATGTCCGGGTCCCCTCTGAAATGTGCATTGGAGCATTTCTTGCTCCGATGCTCTCCCTTGCCCGGCGAAAAATCACGCAGGGCAAGAGCTTTTTTTCATTTGATCGGTGACGTACTGGGCTATCCATAGGTAAGCTAGCCGTGTTCCCTGTGATGTCACCTGCCTAATGGGCAGTGCCCTTGCCTGTAAAACAGCTAGGGCATGGCTAAAGCCGGTGTTCTGAGAAAAAGCCTTAACTTGAAAAATAACCTTATGCCATGTGAGTTCCAGGGCAAGCGCAGTACCAGGGCGTGGGTAAGGTAAAATTACAGTGAGCGTTGACTCATGGACACCACGCGTGCGCTCTCAGGGGTAAGGAGATCTGACGGTCTTTTGTCTTGGTAAATCTCCTTACCCTCACACTGCATGCGCGGATTATAAAATCTCCTTACCCTCACTACACAGCGAGCTTCAGATTCATTGCCGGCAATCTGCGCGTGCGCAGTGTGAGGGTATGGAGATTTAACAAGACAAAAGACCATGAAATCTCCTTATCCCTGTGGGTGCATGCGCAGTTGGGTGCACGCGCGGTGTCCATGTGCGCATCCACGAGTTTCCCGTGCCCTGGTACTGTGCTTGCGTGGAGGCGCCGTGCCGTGGTACTGCGCGTGCACGCAGGAGCACCCCCGGAAGTCGCGGGGTAAAGTTATTTCTCAGAACACCAGCCCGTCAGAGCTGGTGACGTCACTGAATACACTGCTGGCCGAAAGCCTCCAGCTAGCGGTGTGAAAATATAAAAAGCCCTAGACCCGCACGATCCAGCGCAGGGCAAGGGAGAGAATCAGGTCCAATGCTCCTATAAGGGGGTCTGTCTGGGTGAAAATGGGGACATGTCCGGGTTCAGCTCTGAATGGGGACATGTCCTGTCCGGGTTCAGCTCTGAATGGGGACATGTCCGGATTCAGCTCTGAATGGGGACATGTCCGGGTTCAGCTCCGAATGGGGACATGTCCGTGTTCAGCTCTGAATGGGGACATGTCCGGGTTCAGCTCTGAATGGGGACATGTCCGGGTTCAGCTCTGAATGGGGACATGTCCGGTTCAGCTCGAATGGGGACATGTCGGGTTCAGCTCCGAATGGGGACATGTCCGGGTTCAGCTCCGAATGGGGACATGTCCGGGTTCAGCTCCGAATAGGGACATGTCCGGGTTTAGCTCCGAATGGGGACATGTCCGGGTTCAGCTCCGAATGGGGACATGTCCGGGTTCAGCTCCGAATGGGGACATGTCCGGGTTCAGCTCTGAATGGGGACATGTCCGGGTTTAGCTCTGAACACGGACAACCCATTTAACCCTTTACAAACTCCAGTTACTTTATTCAAATCAGTAAAAAGTGTTTGTACCCACCTGTTTAGGCCAGGCTAAACTCAACTAATTTCATATTGGACATCACCCTCTGTATGTTGGCAGCATTAGATCAGGGCCCCCACAGCCATTTAACCCTTTAAATAACACTCTTTGTTGCCCATTTTATGCAAGTTATTTGTTGTCGTGCTGCTTTTGACTGATTTCACCTCAGGACAGTTCAGTGCAATGTATTTCATTATTTAGATAAAGTCTCCTCATAATTCCTAAAAATAAAAAATAAAAACGAACTTCAGCCCCGTCTACATTATGGGAAAACGCAGCAGACGAGCCCTTCCATGCAGGGCCGTACACAGCCCAGGGATGTGACCTGACTGGCCAATCAGGAGGCGAGGCGACGCGGCCAATCACGGCGCTGTTTACATCCTGTTACCGGAAGAGCTGCACGGTTCAGGTGGGAGCCGCTGGGCAGCCGCAGGTGTCTTCTACAGTTGCCCGGTGACAGGGCGAGCGCTAGCCGCAGGTAGGAGACGGTAAGCGGCGGGGGAGTGTGCGCTGACATAGTGTTACACATGGACAGAGAGCCTGGTGTGGCGGGGCTCACCTACCTGCTGTCAGAGTCCAGTAGCGGCTTCTGAGGGCGCAGCTATCTGTGGTCAGGGGAATAGAGCCATTTTATCAGGAGGAGTGCAGAGATGGCAGTGCCCTGTATGGTATGGGTCCTGTATACAGCTCCTGTCTGAGCCTCTGCAGCATCAACAGCTGATTTTCTGATATTGCCTCCATTTCTACCCCAGATCCTGTCAGGGCATGCTCAGATTTGCACCTTCACCTAGTGGCTCTTGCTAATCAGTGCACCTCCTGACACTCACTGCGCCAGAAACCTAAAGGCGGAAACCAGAGAATCCCCAGGATCCTCCTGCCATAAAGAACAGGTAAGTACTTACCTGACAGATCCCACTGCAGGGCTCTGCGATGTCATGGCGATGAAGAAAGTGACTGCTGCAGCCAATCAATGGCCTTGTGCACTGCCGAGACCAATGATTGGCTGCAGCGGTGACATGATGTCACTGCTGCAGCCAGGTAAGTAGAGCCTGGCCAGGAGAACCAGCAGAGTGGCGTGGGATCTGGCAAGCAAGTACTTGCCTGTTCTTTGCATCAGGTGGATGCTCCTGAAACCGGACAATCCCTTTAAATATACCCTAGTCAGCTATTTGAGCTTTCATTTTTCATCTGTTTGTGGAATAAATTTATAGTAAATCTGATGGACCACGGAGGTCCAACCCGACTTGTGTTGGGTTTAAACAGTGAAGTGAAAGACAGATACACCCAGAAAATCTTATACCTTGCATACGTTAATGGGTCAGAACCAGAGATAAAAGCGCCAGTGTGAGCACAGCCTAATGCTCTCTGCATCCACCATTGCCGGGCGTTACCGGAATGCCCACTCGCCCTGTTGACTATAATGGGGTCCTGCGGAGATCTGACATATACAGGCATCCCATGTGCAGGCTGTCTTAGCAGGGCAGGGAGGCTCCAGACGTAAACAGCACTAAGAGGACAAGACACTTGTCAGCCCTACAGTGCAGCGAAGACCATCTTCCCCTCCCAACTAAGGATTCACACAACTGGAGAAAGTAAGAAGAAGCAGAGAGGAGATTTTCTGCAGGCAGTTGTGTAGTTGTAAGCTGCAATGTCGCCCTCCCACTGGAGCCATGAAGTGGCCAGGGAGTAGGGCTGTGTACAGTACACAACCCCCATCTGACTCCCCCATACACATGGTTGGCCAGGTATGCATGTATTGTGAGTGGGGAGAGAGGGGTATGGCAGGGGCATGTTGAAGCCCAGCTGCCTAATTCTCTTCTCCCCAGATGTCTGCCTTCGAGGGGCGGTCAGGAGGCGGTGTACATGTCGGATAGTCTGCCGGTGACCTGATATCAGCGCGTTTGTATGTTAAGCCTATTTCTGGAGCAGAGCGCGTTGCAAAGGTTATTTGCGTTGCAATCTGCGACTTTTCCACACTCGCGCCAGGTCTAAAAAAGTCGGTGGGGAAGGCGACAGGCCGGGAGACCTGTCTCATTCATTATTTTCTATGCCTGTTTTAGCCGTAGAAAATGGCCTAAATGTACGCCAGCTAGGAAGCTGTCTTACGTTTAGACTGGATGCGCCGAAGTTCTGTAGAGGCCGGCGCCCTCTTCATCACTTCGGTGGGTCCACCACCCGCTATAGGGGATACTAGACGCCGGTCTTAATAAATGACTCCCCTATGGCGAACTTTAGAATTGTTCGTATTTCACTAGAAAAGGTAACAACAGGATCTCTGAAGCACAAAAGGAGATCAGTGTGGTCCCTGCTATGAGGTCTACTGGAATATTAATGTGTGGCCACCTATAACCTAAGTGTCCAGCGTCAGGTCTATTGAACAACCCTGCGATGGATGTGCTGGAGATGTATGCATTTAAGGCCCAATTCACACTTCCGCAAATGGGTCCGCATCCGTTCCGCAATTGCGGAGCGCTGCCCCTGAACTTCCGGGCTTTGGCCTCGAACTTCCGGTCCGCGGCTCTGAAATAGATAGAACATGTCCTAATAGGCATTTCTGTGGAGGGTATCGGCCGGGTGTGTTGCGGATCTGCAACACACCACGGACCTGTGAATGGAGCCTAAAGGGAATCTGTCACCAGTGACCTCCCCATCACACTGTTTGCATAGACACATAGCTGTAGTTCCCATGATTAAAATGCTGTTTTGTTGATCCGAGGCTCCATTCCAGAGTTATGAAGCCTTTTCTTAATATGCAAATTAGGCCTTTGGTGCAATAAGGGTGTCACCATTGCACTTTCTGCACCCAAGCTCCACTCTCTTTTGTGGCCAGCCCATCCTTCACTGGTTTGCCACTGCCTGGCCCTGTCAATCAAAGTCAGGTTTGGCAGGACATAAAGGGGCTTTCCGAGATGTTAATACTGATGTCCTATTCTCTGGATAGTGCCGCAGTCTTCTCTCTGCTATTCCTAGGTCAGTGATATCACGTTCATGTGTCATGTGGCCTAGGCGCAGCTTAACCCCATAGAAGTGAATGTGGCTGAGCGTAATACCAAGCACAGCTGCTATACAATGTAAGGCGCTATGCTTGGTAAGCTGCGAGAAGGCCGTAGCGCAAATAGCTGGTGCCTTCTCAAACAGCTGATCGGTGGGAGTCCCAGGTGTTGGGTCCCCATAGAAGCCGCTGGTGCCTTCTCAAACAGCTGATCGGTGGGAGTCCCAGGTGTTGGGTCCCCATAGAAGCACTGGTGCCTTCTCAAACAGCTGATCGGTGGGAGTCCCAGGTGTTGGGTCCCCATAGAAGCCACTGGTGCCTTCTCAAACAGCTGATCGGTGGGAGCCCCAGGTGTTGGGTCCCCATAGAAGCGCTGGTGCCTTCTCAAACAGCTGATCGGTGGGAGCCCCAGGTGTTGGGTCCCCATAGAAGCGCTGGTGCCTTCTCAAACAGCTGATCGGTGGGAGTCCCAGGTGTTGGGTCCCCATAAAAGTGCTGGTGCCTTCTCAAACAGCTGATCGGTGGGAGTCCCAGGTGTTGGGTCCCCATAAAAGAGCTGGTACCTTCTCAAACAGCTGATCGGTGGGAACCCCAGGTGTTGGGTCCCCATAGAAGCGCTGGTACCTTCTCAAACAGCTGATCAGTGGGAGCCCCAGGTGTTGGGTCCCTATAGAAGCGCTGGTGCCTTCTCAAACAGCTGATCGGTGGGAGTCCCAGGTGTTGGGTGACGGTCCCCGTAGAAGTGCTGGTGCCTTCTCAAACAGCTGATCGGTGGGAGTCCCAGGTGTTGGGTCCCCATAGAAGTGCTGGTGCCTTCTCAAACAGCTGATCGGTGGGAGTCCCAGGTGTTGGGTGACGGTCCCCATAGAAGCGCTGGTGCCTTCTCAAACAGCTGATCGGTGGGAGTCCCAGGTGTTGGGTCCCCATAGAAGCGCTGGTGCCTTCTCAAACAGCTGATCGGTGGGAGTCCCAGGTGTTGGGTCCCCATAGAAGCGCTGGTGCCTTCTCAAACAGCTGATCGGTGGGAGTCCCAGGTGTTGGGTCCCCATAGAAGTGCTGGAGCCTTCTCAAACAGCTGATCGGCGGGAGTCCCAGGTGCTGGGTCCCCACCGATCTGATACTGATGGACTAGTGTTGAGTGAATCAGGTTCGGACTGCTCTATCTGAACCTAATTTATTTATAATATGCGCTCCGTACCTCAGTAAAATGTATTGGCTCCACTGAGGCCTTCTTCTCGCCACAAGTACCGCGAGACTTGCTTAGTCCCGTGCCTGTGAGGTTACAGTTCGGCTCTGCGCATACATTATTATTTCAAAATCCGAAGCAAAACTCGGTTTCGTTAATGAGGCGCAAACACAATTTTGGCTTCGATTTTGAAACAGTAATATATGCGCGGAACCGAACTGTAACGTCACAGGCACGAGACTAAGCAAGTCTTGAGTTACTTATGGCTAGAAGAAGAAGGCCTTAGTGGAGCCCATACATTTTACTGCTTTATGGAACGCATATTCTAAACAAAGTTTTGAAAGGAATCTGGTTCAGATAGAGCAGTCCGAACCCGATATGCTCAACACTACTGATGACCTATTCAGAAGAGGGGTATCATTGTCAAAATCTTGGAAAACCCTGTTAAGCTGCCCGTACAAATTCAATAACTGTCGCCCAAACGATTGTTCAGCCGGCCGCTCTTTTTCCCGACTCCCCCATACACGTGTTCGGCTCGGTTGAGTGTATGTGTATTCTATGGGGAAAGTGGAGGAAACCGCTGCCACACACTTCTGGTAGTAGCTCATCTCCTGGGAGAACTAAAGGATCTTGTTTCCCCTGAAATCATCTGATCGGATATCGGTGACCTATACTAAGGAGTCTCAGAAAACTCCTTCAGATAAAGAATCTAAAACATAAGGTATTTGTATGCGGACTGCACACAGATAGTATACATGTGCTGTCCATTTTTCTCACACACTCTTTTACTAGACAAGTCTAGCGCGTAAGGATGCGCGAAGCCGAACTTTACAGGGTAGTGGAGGAATCCCGTTATGGATTCCGTTATAACAGAATACAAAACGAAAGCCTTTAAGAGGCATTCTGTTTAGGTCCGTCATAATAGAAGTCTGTGGCCAAGCATAACGGATCTGCCTGGTTTATGCAGGACGAAAAACAGTCCTGCTTAATGGAGACCAGACGGATCTGAATGCCTCCTAACCAACTAAATGTTTTTCCCGAGGAAAGGGGGTAGGGCTGCTTTAGATGCTGACATGGTAGGAGCTAGAAGACTACCAAAATGACAGCATTAAGCCTTATGCACACGACCGTATGTGTTTTGCGGTCCGCAAATTGTGGATCCGCAAAAAAAACTGATGATGTTCCGTATGGCATCTGTTTTTTTTTTTTTTTTTTGCGGATCCTTTGTAATATTGCCTATCCTTGTCCGCAAACTAGAAAAAAATAGGACATGATCTATTTTTAGCGGAACAGAAAAACTGACATACGGAAACGGAATGCACACGGATTACCTTCTGTTTTTTATGTGGACCCATTAAAATAAATGGTTCCGCATATGGTCTGCAAAAAACGGAACGGACACGGAAAGAAAATACATTTGTGTGCATGAGGCCTTAGTCCAAGCAACAGAGGAGAAATCGCTGTTAGAAATAAAATCGAGAATAGCAGGTAAAACCTGCATTTACTTTCACTTTTAGCTGTAATCACTGGATCCTAATTTCTAACAGTGATATCTTCCCATGTAGTGTGGATAATGCTGGTATTGTTTGAATACCCATATCTCTAGTTGCTACCAAACCAGAGATATGAGCAGCTAAAGCAGCCGCCCCTCCCTGTCAGTGTGGAGGAGAATCAGAGAGCAGTTTCAGAGCTGAAACGCTGCAGGATGAGAGAAAAAATAGTAAGAATATAGAAGTGAGAATATCATCAGCTTACAGACCCACATAATAAAATTGTTATTTTTACCACACAGTGAACACCGTAAAAAAATTGCTTCCCCCCTAAAAAATAAAATAATAAGTTATTTATACCCCAAAATGATTCTTAAAGAGGACCTTTCACCGATTTAAAAACTAAAAACTAACTATACCTGTGGGCAGAGCGGCGCCCAGGGGTCCCCCTGCACTTACTAGTATGCCTGGGCGCCGCTCCGTTCACCCGGTATAGGCTCCGGTGTCCGAGCTCCCTCTGTTGTATGGGGCGGGGACTTTGTATCAGGCGTGTCCCTTGCTGCAGAGCTGGCCAATCACAGCGCACAGCTCATAGCCAGGCTATGAGCTGTGCGCTGTGATTGGCCAGCTCAGCAGCAAGGGGCACGCCTCATACAAAGTGCCCGCCCCATACAACCAAGGGAGCTTGGACACCGGAGCCTATACCGGGCGAACGGAGCGGCGCCCAGGCATACTAGTAAGTGCAGGGGGACCCCTGGGCGCCGCTCTGCCCGCAGGTATAGGTAGATTTTAGTGTTAAAAGAGGTGAAAGGTCCTCTTTAAACAATTTCACAAAATAAAAAAAATATAGAAGAAAAAATTAAAAAGTTATGACTGCTAGAACACAGTGATATGCTAATGAGCACGCAAGTGCCTAGGGGGTTTACTATTGCTGCAAGTGTTCACTCCCCCTCCCCCAGCGCCAGTCCTCAATAACTCCTCCCTTGTCTTTCTGTCTTACTTTCACATATGGAATTTTCTTTCCGGTATTGAGATCCAGCAGAGGATCTTTGGTCCATGCGTGTCCTCTGCTGCTACCAAATAAGGGTGAAAGGTATGGTGTGTCCAGTATGGACCAATGGAAGCAATCTTGAGGCTGCAGTACCCCCACAGCCCCAAACGGGCACTACAAAAGTGATATAGTGGGGGTGGGGGGGATCCTATATCCTTGTCCTGCACTCGGAACTTTCACGTCTGCAGTGTAAAAGGACCCCAACAATTGAAAACTGTAGAACACCGCATTTCTCCATCAAGCGCTGCTGTGTGACATACCTGTATGTGTGCAGGCATTCATCTGTGAATGAACACGTAGAGGGGTTGTCTTATGAAAACTAACCCTTCTTAGGGACTGTTCAGTTTGGTGGCCTACCCTATAATACATGGATGGCTGGATGCACAAGAGTGAGTGGCCATTCTGGCTCCCATGAAGAGCGCCCGGAGCACTATGTGCGTTAATAGGACATAGAAGACAAGCCCTTTAACCAGATATATTACCAAGTTTAAAGTGGCGAGGCTGTGTTTGCTGTGGTGTCTTATGACTCAGGTGACAGGCGTCTTATGATCCATTTACTTCTTCCACTGATAATGAGTTTTTTTTACTTACCTGGACAGAATACATTAGCTACGCTAAACCGGATGTGAAAGAATTAAGGCATGTGTGAATTGAGCTTGTTTTATTTTTGCTTTTTATATACACCTACATAAAAATAGCTTTAATTGCTGTGGTCTACTTTTTTTTTTTTTTACAGGTAAGTTACTTTTTCTTTTATTTCATCCATAGACATCGTCACTCTTGTCGACCCATCTCTAGTTTGCTACCGAATGTGTGACTTAAAGCTGCCTATACTTATTGTCCAAAATTAGAAAATCATGGCCTGTTTCAGAAAGTAGTAATGTTTTTCAAATTCTACACTACCCCATCAATGGTTCACTGAAAGCAGAGCACCCAAAAAAAAGAATAAAAATACTTAGGTGGCCTATTACAGCACCATGCAAGCCCCAGGTGTATAGAGTGGTATTACCCTAAGTTCACACCTGAGCGTTTTATAGCGCGTTCAAACGTGCTGTAAAACGCTCAACACATGAAAACCAATGCTTCCCTATGGCCCTGGTTCTCACTTGAGCGTTTTACAGCGCGTTTGAATGCGCTGCAAAACGTCCGACGCATAAACAAGTACTTGAGCTTTTTTTGGGGCGTTTGTCGCGCGTTTTGTGATTGATACCACAGTAGTCAATCACAAGAACGTGCGTACGAACGCGCGTTTCCTATTTGCAAAAACGCGCGACAAAAACGCGCGTAAAATGCGCGTTTTTAGAACGCTCAGGTCTGAACCCAGGGTTAGGGTACGGCCACATGGAGCGGCCATGATACAGTTGGGCTGTGGCTGTGCTGTGTGCATATACCGCGTGGCCAATTAGCCCCCAGCTTCTTTACAATTAACTAACGAAGACCGCACTGCATGATCAGTGTTAGTGGTCACAAGGTGTATTTTTACTATTCTGGAAAAAACGTAGTCCAACCTGTGTGTACTGCCAAACTACTCATGTCATTAAGGCCTCATGCACACGACTGTTGGTGTTTTGCGGTCCGCAAACCGGGGATCCGCAAAACACGGAAGCTGCTCCGCGTTCTGTTACGCAACGCGGGCCATTATAGAAATGCCTATTCTTGTCCGCATAACGGACAAGAATAGGACATGCTCTATTTTTTTTGCGGGGCCACGGAACGGAGCAATGGATGCGGACAGCACACGGAGTGCTGTCCGCATCTTTTGCGGCCACATTGAAGTGAATGGGTCCGCGCCCGAGCCGCAACATATGCGGCTCGGATGCGGACCACAACAACGGCCGTGTGCATGAGGCCTAAACAGGAGTGTGGCAGCAAGGTACAGTGAAGAGTCCTAAATACTCATACTCATCCCTGGAGTTTGAGTTGATGGTACTCAAGCCCGCTGTTAACACTTTTCAGAGTTTACGGCACTGACAGATGCGTGGTAGGGGTATGGACTGAGAAAGCGCACAATACATATAAAACTTCATTTGGAACAGTTGGAAAAAACAGACAAAAGTGCGTATGTGATTGATAACCACTTGCGTGTTCTTTCAGGTGGTTTATTCTTCCTATCTACATCCAGAGGATGGCTTCTGCAGAGGAACCTGTGTCCAATGTGGATGACTCTCCAGTACACGAAGATGGGTGTGACAGTGCTTCAGTATCAGAGAATGACTCCAAACCAAGAGACAGGACTTCCCTTGTGGACAGTACAGAGGAGTTTGAGATAATAGACAGCACTGGAGAAGATGATGATGACTTGAGTGATCTTCCACTTCTGGAATCCGTAGCAAATGAGGGATCAGGCAAAACACAGACTGAATCAAGTGAACAGAGTGAATATGGTGCAGACGGAAAAGGGCCAGAAGAGTGGATGGATATTCTAGGTAAGCTGGCAAATCCCCTGTAACCATTAAATCCGTGTATTTTTTTTATACATGTGCGCAAAAAATTAGTCCTGACAGTAAAGTGTAGCACCACCATATCTGAATGTCGGTTGCTGTAAAATATAGTTCTGTGCAAAAGTAGGCAGGCTAAAAAATGCTGCAGCAATGAAGTAAGAAAGTTGTCAAAAACAGAAGTGTTAATAGTTTATTTTTATCAATTAAACTGCAAACACATCATGCTTACATCCCTTTGAAATCGGAAGATGCCCAGCAGTGCCATCAGCTCAGACTGGTAGAAACCAGTGGGACCCAGGTACTGTCATGAGTAATGGAGAAGGGATAACACCAGTTAACACACAGAAGGAATAGACCGGAGTATAGGCCTCAAAGCTAAGGGAGAGGGATGGTGATCTCCTAGGAATCCCTAGACCTCTCCCTGACTCCTGCCAGTATGAGTAGACCCTGAAGGTGGAAATACTCATACACCGGAACCTTAGCCCTGGAGACCCTGGAAGGCTGGAAGGCCTTAGGAGTGGTGGCAGGGAATGAGACTACTGCTTCTTCCCCAGGTGAAGGAACCAGCGTCTCCCTTAGGCCTAGAAAGCAACTAACACAAGCAAACAATAAAATGCGAAATAAAAAGCACTTAGCTTAACCTCTTAAGGACACAGGACATACCCGTACGTCCTTTGTCCTGTCCCTAAAGATGGCGCCCGCTCCTGCTTCATGCGGGCGCCTTAGCCGCAGGTATCGCATGGTTCTTGTAGCAGACACCCACGGCTAATGTCCGCGACCGGCAGCAATGCCGATCGCGGACATTTAACCCCTCAGATGCCGTGGTCAATCCTGACGACGGCATCTGAGTGCGCATAAACCGAAAGTTTTACTTTCGGTTTGCACTCCGGCTTCCGCGCTGTGGCGATCAGAGGAGCCGGAGCACGCCTGTAGTAGCCTGGGTTTCTATGAAGGAAACCCAGGCTGCTCTGTAGTATTTCCTATGGAGCCTTGCCTGTAATAGGCTATTGCATTGGAATGTATGATAATCGCGATCAAATGATTGTAAGTTATAGTTCCCTATGGGAACTATATAAAAGTGTAAAAAAACAAAAAAAAAACATAAGTTCAAATCACCCCCCTTTTGCTAAAATAAAACTAAAAAAATTTAAAAAATACACATCATGGGTGTCGCAATGTGCAAAAACGCCCATACTATAAAAATATTCAAAATATTCCCCATATGTCAAATAGCAAAACGGAAAAAAGCGTCCAAATGGCGGGTCAAAACATGGCGACAAAAAAGTAAAACAGATTTTTTTCCCACTTTATAATTTTTTTTCACTATCAAAACGCAAGAAAACCTGTACGGATTCGTACTGACCTGTAGAGTAAAAGTAACCGGTCAGTTTTATCGCACATCGGATTTTTTAAAACCCGCAAAACTGTGGTTGAATTGCTTTTTTTTTTTGCAATTTCACCCCATTTGGATTTTTTTTTCCCACTACATCATATGCAATATTAAATGGTGTCGTTGGAAAATACAACTTGTCCCGCAAAAAACAAGCCTTCATATGACTATGTGAACCGAAAAATAAAAAAGTTATGGCTCTGGGAAGGCAGGGAGCGCAAAACGAAAACTCAAAAAATAAAAAACCTCCGGTCCTTAAGAGGTTAAAGAAGGATGGAGGAGCAGGAGATGCAAAAGAACAACACAGCAGCTCAACCGACTCCAGAAGGAAATATCAACCGCATGGTAGTCAGAACTAAATAGAGCCTCAGTAATGACCACAAGCTGCACCTGACAAGAGATGTGGTCATTACCAAACAACAACACTGCAAGATGAAAACAGAGAGACTGTCAGATACCCTCAAGTGCCGCCAGTCTCTCCGATCTTCTCACCTCTGTCATGGGAGGAACCGTGACAGGTACACCCTTCTACTGTTTGGGGAAATCTCTCCAGAAGTGGGCTCCATGGAAGAACTGGCACCAAAAAGCCACACCTTCAAAGTAGAAACAAGGCCGAGTGACTATGTACTATGTATGAAAGCTTAGGAACGGGGGTGCAGAAACCTGCCAGCAGGTTCCCTGGACTGATGAGTCACAATTTGAAATATTCACTTGTAACAAAAGGCGGATGTGGAGAGCAGTACAATAATGAGTGTCTGCAGGCAACAGTGAAGCATGGTGGAGGTTCCTTGCCAGTTTGGAGCTGCATTTCAGCAAATGGAGCTGGGGGTTTGGTCAGAATTAACGATGTCCTGAGAAATACAGCTACTTTTCATCATGCAATACCATCAGAGAGGCATGTGATTGGCTCCATATTTATTCTGCCTCAGGACAATCACCCCAAACATACAGCCAATGTCATTAAAGGGGTTATCCAACACTAACAAATGCCCCACCCCCATATGCTGCATCTCCCCGTGCGCGGATGAAAACATCTGGAGTCGAGGGGGGGAGGGGGGCAGCCAATGGCAGGCGGTGACTAGGGGGGCTCGTCGCCGTCACCGCCTGCGATTGGCTGCTCCACCCCAACACATGATATTTTTATCCACGCAGGGGAAGAAGCAGCTGCGGCCGTGCGAGGACCAGGAGCGGAGCGGGGAGGCAGGTAGGTAGAATCGGTGTAAGGGAACCAGAATTTGTTAGTGTCGGATAACCCCTTTAAGGAACATCTGTCAGCAAGATCTGCCTGTTAGGGTTGATTATGCTGATAGAAAAGATACCTTTGTCTTGTCTGTAGGTATAACCGTTGCGGCGATATCTGTGTTTTTAGGAATGTGGTTCAAGCTCCAAAGAGCCAGCCGGAGCCCTTGGAGCACCAATTTCAAGGGGAAGAGGGTGTGTCCAGATCAGAGAGGTGTCAAAGACCATAAATCAGGAAATTCTAGCACTCCAAAGGTCCAAATGCAGTGTTATAACATAGTGTGGATATTGGCGCCATTTTTCTACCTACTCGGCTACAGCGGCAATAGTGCAGACAGAAATAGTTTCCAGACAGAAACGTCACAAGTTCAGCCCGTATTAAAATATTTCTATTCTATTTTTAAAGCATTCTTACTTTGCAGCAATATTTCCACGCCTGCCTAAAACATTTGCGCGATACTGTCATCCACTGGACTAGCCATGAGACAAAAGGTGATATGCATGATTTCAAATGTTTCATCCATAAGGTAGTATTCACGTGTAGGTTTTTCTATTTTGTTTGACATTTGTAAGAGGCCTCCATAGAGTATAGCAAAAGACCTAGCATTGCCAACCGCTGCTCACTGCATGTTTTATTTTTAGGCTGAGTTCAGAAAATGTATGTGTTGCGGCATCCGCACCAGCATTCTGCAACACCGTATAATGCCAATGAATGGACTATACAGATTCTGGGGCGGTTGTAGCCACTGCTAGGCTGGACGTCAGAGGCTGCTCAAATCCATTAATTTGTTTGCGGATCCTGTCAGTTCTGTTGTTCATGTCGTTTCATGTGACTTTTCGGCATAAACTGCGGTGTGTGTACATGCTAAATAACAATATTTCTGACCAGTATATGACTTGTATTCTTTATTTTTCATCAGTTTAACCTAATTGTCGATTTTATCTGAGCTGCTGGGTGGTGATTAGCCGTTATGTTATCTCCCATAAACTGCAAACGTAGAGAAGAGGAGATCCTGTTCCCCTATCTGTCACACTCAGAAGCATTAACGGCATGGAGAACATTATACAGCAGTACTGAGCGCAGTGTAGCTGTGAATCCAGCACTAGGGTGAGGTAGAAGACTTTCTGGAGTCTGCACTTCTGCGTTTGTGCCTATCCCTCTCTCACTGCCACTCGCCTCCTCCCCTCTCTATGGACAGCAGTTGTAACCTGGTCCCATAATGTATTGATATTCCACATTAATCTCAGCTCCATTCATAGCAGATTGTAGCTTGAGGGTGAATGATCAGCTCGAGTAGGAGAGGTGGTTTGGGGGGAATAAGGTGACAAATGGCAAATCGCATGTTTTTTTTTTTTTTCTGTTACTATGTTCACGGTGCAGGAAAAAATATTTTAGTAGTTCGGATATTTTTGGACATGGGATAATTGTTCTATTATTTTTTTTTTTTTTGTTCAGATATTTTTATATGTAAAATTGGGAAAAGGGGGTCATTTGAAATTTTGAATATTTATTTTCTTTAAAAGAAAAATTTTTCTTTTTTTTTTTTTTTCTTCCTTTTTACTCAGTAACTTATAGGGTATCAAGAGCAAATAGACAAAGAGCAACATGCAAAGGTATTGAAAAATGATCAAAAAACTTTGTTATTCATATATTAAAAATTGCAAATCATAGAAGGAGGTGACAGGAGAACACAGACGCCACCCTGGACCCTATGGGGACATGTACAAAACATATCTAGCACTGCTAAAAAGATGTTACAAAAAAGCCAATCGCTTCACTGTTGTACTGTCAGTATAGTATCTAGGCCTTACTGAGGCCTGTCAAAGTATCCGCAGATAAAGCCGTAATGAGTATAAGTGTCTCTATACATTTGCAATGCGGATATTGTAAGGCAACAGAAATAACACCAGCAGTGCTAACACGAAACCCAAGAGGGTACTTACCAAAAAATGAATGAGAGTAAGGGACCAGGATGGCGTCAGTGTACACTTATACTCATTACGGCTTTATCTGCGGATACTTTGACAGGCCTCAGTAAGGCCTAGATACTATACTGACAATACAACAGTGAAGCGATTGGCTTTTTTGTAACATCTTTTTAGCAGTGCTAGATATGTTTTGTACATCTCCCCATAGGGTCCAGGGTGGCGTCTGTGTTCTCCTGTCACCTCCTTCTATGATTTGTAATTTTCAGTATATGACTAATAGTTTTTTGATAATTTTTCAATTCCTTTGCATGTTGCTCTTTGTCTTTTTGCTCTTGATACGGTTGTTGCAGAGTATATGCAGATATATATGTTGTAGGTATTTCAGCAATAGAGGCCCCACCATTGAGTGTACAATTTGTAGATGGGCATGAGATATTCTGATCGCTTGTCCTATAGACCATAATTTGGAGCTATTATGGTTTATGCCTGCCTGTGAAACTGTGCCTTACAGGCAGGTTACAAGGACAGGTCTGGGAAGCTTCAGCAGGCCTCAGACTGTGGAGGCTCAGATCGGAAGGCAGACGGAGCTGCCCCCCTCTGCTTAACTCCACAGATGCTGTGATCGCTATTGAACGCAGCATCTGAGGGGTTAAAAGACCGGTTTCGCATCCTCCCCAATCCTGGTCATTGCGGCTGGGTACCTGCTGTATAATACAGCCGGCACCCGCCACTTATGAAGTGGACTTAGCACAGTTGCCTGCTCCATACAAGCCATTGCGCATAATGTCATACATGTACGGCATTATGCGTTAAGGGGTTAATAGTCGGTTTGAGGATTGACTTTAGCAAAATGAAAACATGATAATTTATTATATTCTTCTCTTATAGTGTCCTCTTGATAATGTTCCCAGAACTCTGATCACTGTTAGGGTTCTCTTACACATATGAAGTCGAATCTGGCATTTTTTATTTTTTTTTTACCTGTAAGGCTGGGTTCCCATCCCATTAATGTAAAGGAAAAACATATACATTAAACAGATGCCATATAGTGGCATCCCTCACCATAGAGTCCCATAGTAAAAAGAAAAGAAAAAAATATGTATTCATTAACGTATATGTTTTTACTGGACTCTGCAGGATGGAAAAAGCATAGTGTTAAACATAGGGTGAAAGCGTGACGTAGCTGCTGTAGGTTTGGGTTTCTGGTGCTCGGAGGGCCAGAAATGTGCATAAGATGTATCATTTATAAAGAGTCATCTGCCTCTCGCTCCAGCACACCGCATAGGAAACGCCAGTCTTGATAAATATTCTACATTTTTCAAACCAGCACCTGGATCTGAATACTTTTGTGATTGCATTTCATAAAAAAATGTAGCCACTAGCCAGTGAGCTATTCAGTAACTGTATCTGCATAGCGCCACCTACTGTTTGTTCTTTTCCTTATTTTTGTCTGTCTCACTGAACTGGTTAACTGTGCTCAGTTTAAATCTTCAACTGCCATATGTTCTGTTAGAAGCTGTGGCAGTTACAGGGAGAAAGCTGCAGCAGATGGGACACGCCCCCTGAGCTGCCAAGCTGAAGATAATCTAGCAGAGAAATTTGAGCGCTGAATGTGGAGATCTCTGGAGCCATGTGCGGCACAAGGCTGGTTCTAGCTTTGTTAGAATGGTCATGTATAGTGTTGAGTGAACTTCTGTTTTCAAGTTCGGCGTACAAAGGTTGGGGGTTATCTAAGAATTCCGCTTTGGATTCTGCTGCCAGGGACCACAATTCTTAGCTAACCTGAACCTTGTACGCCGAACTTGAAAACAGACGTTCGCTCATATGATGTCTGATTTTTTACATCAATCGTGGCATACCCTGTCTGCAGAATTGCCCACTTCAGCACTGGAACGTTAGTAAGTGGACTGCCCTTCATGAAGCTCAGTGGGTGAAGAAGATGAAGCTGCTGGGAAAATGCCTGGAGCTGAGTGTCCATGTCTGGGAGCCATATTCTTAAACCAACTCCTTTTCTGCAGAGATTTCCTAATGAAGCGGAGTTGAATAATGCTCAGGTGAGGTGATCCCGGGACACCGGAGGGAGTAGCAGTCAATGATTATTTCCATTCAGAAAGCCATTAATAGTCAGCCTGCCAGGAGTCTCAGCACTGAGCATTGATGCTGGGAATATATTAGCTGTCACCCCAGTGAAATATAGGAGACCCACAGGAAGCCATTACAGGCAGCCAGTGTGACGGGTGGAGGTGATTTACGAGATGTAGGACTAATCCGGCCGGCCTGTGAGGACAGACGTCATTTGCAGGATATGGGGAAATGGTGAATATTTAAGGACAGGTGAAGTGAGTGGCTTTAAATCTCCCTATTAAGCACAGGTGGAATAACAACGCTGAGGTTTGGGGGTCCCTGTGCTGGGAGCTCATTAGCGGCACCACCAGGATTTGCCAGGAGACGTGGAATTATGTATGATCCAGTGTTCTAGTGCTGAATAGTCCAAGCTGACATCCCCATTTACTGCACATGGACATGGCATCCCATTACAAGCCACTGGTGTATTAAGTATCATTTATATGTAATTAATCGGGGACATTGTGTGCTGCCGGTCTTGCTGGCGGTTTTCCCAGGTAACCCCCGAGCCTTGATGTGCCGGAGTGGTTATATAGCCCTGGTGTGAGGTGGAGAAATCATCAGCTCATCTGTAAGGAACTAGCAGTAAATCTAATGCTGATGGTCACCGGAGATGTGGGTCTAGATCAGTGATGGGGAACCTTTTACAGACCGAGTGCCCAAACTGTAACCCAAAACCCACTTATCTATCGTGAACTGCCAACACGGCAATTTACCCTGAATACTACAGTCCAATAGTATATCTTCCATGTACTTTATCATTTAGCTATAGCCTCCCTAAATTCAGTGCGCTGCCTGTGCTGTTCATAGTGCGTCCCGCGCTGAGAAAGGGCAGGAAAAGTCTAAGGCATATTGGTACACCATAGACATTATCTAGGGAGCGGGTGCCCACAGAGAGTTCTCTGAGTGCCACCTCTGGCACCCATGCCATAGGCCTGCCACCACTGGTCTAGATGGATGCAGGACAACGCAGCAGATACATGAGCAGTTCATTCAAGCAGACCACTGTTCTAGTTAGGCCAGATTTTTGGTTGCAAATATAATTATGTAATACTCATATCACACACATACCTGCCTGCGCTCATGCGGCGAGTCTAGCCGCAATATGGCGGGTGCACAGGCATCATTCTGTTGCTACACAATTAGTCCTGCTGACAGTAGGGCTGCTTGTCGTATCAGGAAGCTAGGACGCCGGACCAATCGGGCTCTGTGCCAGCATCACATGCCTCCTCAGGCAGGTTATAAACAGGCAGCTGCTGGCAGCAGGAGCCTGTGATTGGTGTTCTGTGCCTTACAAGATAGCCGCGTGTTTCCTACTAAGGATCACTGAGCTTTGCCCACTGACATTGGTTTGGATTACTGATTTTTTTTCTCTGACGTGAGCTCCTGGTTTCTCTTTGTTGTGTATTTGTATCCTATTTTGGATACTGATCCAGTCCTCATTTTGCCAGACTAGGTTCTACCTCTTCCTGATTCACCACTACTCTTTGCCGATTTGGTTTGGGCCCCTGCACTTAGTTTGGAAGGGGCTGCCGTCCAGTTGTGGGCCATCACTTAGGACTGATTATGTGAATAGGTAGGGACAGTGGTGCGGGTGGAGGACAGTTCTGCACTGTTCACAACCCTTTCATGACAACTCAATGCCTGACACCATTTATTTTTCTTTAGATATTGACAGAACTTTTAATACACAACGAGGAAATGCAGTAAAGGAATGCTCTGGCCATTTCACCTACTGCATAATTGTTACTAACCTGTGGAAGGGTAATCTTTTACTTAGTATTTACCCGTCACTGGCTCCGCTGATATCGCCGTTCACACTGCGCTCTCACTAGCTGAAGGCTCTTGTGACTGGCTCCCGACCAGAAGTGGCCTCTTCATTTCCTGTCCAGCTGCATTAGAGTAAATGTATCTGGACACGAAAAGAAGCCATATCAAGTTGGGAGCTGGACAGAAGAGCCTTCAGCTTGTGTGTGCGCAACGTGGATGGCGATATCAGCAGAGCCAGGGACGGGTAAGTACGGACGGGTAAGTACTGTCTGGAAGATCTGCCCTCCACAGGGTAATAACGACGCATTAGATGAAATGACTGGAGAATGCCTTTAATCCTGTAGATAGCGTAATCAGACAGTCTAGATCTGTACCAGATTCATCACGGTGGCTTAGGCTGGATGATAAAAATGTGGTTCAGGGATAGCCACTTTTATATGGCTCTACACCACCGATTGGCTTACTAGTGACAGGATTTTACACCAGTACAGTTTTGGCGCAAAATGAAGCATGCTAGACCAATCCCAGTATGCCACAGTCCCGTGTTGGGTAGATGTCCAAACATTTTGGTGCTACTTACACTAAAATGTATATGCATTCAGATTAGTGAAAAGGGTTATCTGGTTTCAGGAGAGAATCGGACAACTTATTGGCTTGATCCGTAAGAAAGCTTAGTCTATGGGCTCCATTCAGCTCAGTTATGTGCCGAATCCGTCCTTTCCACGGAAAGGCTGACCGCTGATGTGAACTTAACCTTACCTGGCAGGTCCTGTGCTGCTGCTCGAGTTTTCCTTGCAGGACTTTATTTTCCGATATGCAGCAGGGATGTCAGAAGCATGTAACTGCTGCAGCCAATCACTGGCCTCAGCGATGGATTGAAGAAGCCAGGGATTGGAAGCAGTGGTCACTTGTTGTTGATGGGATGTCACTGCTCGGCTGGGAAAACACAACCGTGCCTGGAGAACCAGAGTGATGGCATGGGGTCTGCCGGGTACCTAATCATCTATTCTTTATTACAGATCCATCCCATTAGTTGTCCAGCTTCCAGTTGAAACTGGACAACTCCTTAAATGTGCGCCAATGTCTTTATTACGGAGTACAAAAAGGTTTGAAAACATCATTTTCCATATCCTTAAACACAGTATTGAGACACGTCCCGACTATGCTTTTTCTGTAAATCTGTTGGCAGATTACTTGTCCAATTTTCTGTGTTCATGATTCATTTAGATTTGGGATTTATGTTGGCGAAATTCAACAGATGCCACTTTTTTGTGAATTTTTTTATTTCATGAAGTGTGCAGATGGAAAAAGTGTTTCTTTGATTTGTTATTTTTTAATACTTTATTTTCTATCAATATGTATTTTAGATATTGTTTTATATTTTTGAATAAATAATTTTTTTTATATTCTGTAGGTAAATTTAAAATTTTCATTTTTTTTATATCAACATAATGGTATTTTCACCCCAAGAAAAGGACTGACGTTACCTTACGTAAGTTGCTTTTACTCTTGGTTTCTGACAGTCCAGCTTTGAGCTTACTAACGGAGTGACAACTCGCTAGGTGCCCACTGTCTACCCACCACAGTTGTTCTATTCAGGTGGTCAGGCATTATATTTTTAGCATCAAGTCTATTTCAGAGGGCTCAGCTCGAAGCTGCTCTATTTACTATGCGTTAAATATAATTTTAGTTTGAGCACTTTTTGCAAAAGTGACAAGATTATCTGCATTTCCCCCA
This sequence comes from Bufotes viridis, assembly GCA_033119425.1. Classification (NCBI taxonomy): domain Eukaryota; kingdom Metazoa; phylum Chordata; class Amphibia; order Anura; family Bufonidae; genus Bufotes; species Bufotes viridis. The sequence goes on from CM065589.1 coordinate 321,876,816, forward strand.
TTTTATTTAAATACATTTAGCCAAGCATCTAAACTGATTGAAAATGGTGGATGCTGTAAGACTGGGGGTATGTAGCCCCCTACCTATTTGATTCCTACAGAAAAAAAATATGATCCATCGACTTGATCCAAAAAATGAACTCCAAGAAAAATGTGAATTCGTGTAGGAGACCAAGATTTACATCAAGCTAGAGGCTGCATTCGGAAGACGGTAGGTGGGAGTGCAAGCCCCTCATCCCGCAAACGTGTCAGTTGGTGAACTGTATATCCGTTGGTTACGTGAGTTGCTATGCGTCCTGAGTGATATTATGCAAGTGGCAATGCAGGACATTCAGTGTATTGTGGATGGGAATTGTCTGTCATCGGGAGTTATGAAGAACAGACTGGAAACTCCATCACGCAGGGTCTCCTAGGTCCAGCAATAAGCTACCAAGACTCTGGATACATTGCAGTCTGCATAGATTACTAACACAGAAATGTGAACCCAACACAGGGAATTCTCTTTTGACCGGAAACCACACACACTGATTTTCCCAATTTCAGCCGCTATGGTCTGTTGTCTCACTGGGCCTCTAGAGTATTGCATTGTTTCTTTTTACCATGTATACATATGTGTGTGTACCTGTATATACCAGTATGTATACCTACAGTGCTTTATACCGTTTTATTTACTCTACATGCCAACCTTTTTAACCCCTTCCCGACACATGACGTACTATTACATCATGGAAGTCAGTGCGTTCCCGCATCTTGACGTAATAGTACGTCATGGTTAACTCTGGTCACCGCACTGCATCGTGCGGTGACCTGAATAAGATGGCTGCGCTAATCGGCAGGCAGCCATCTTAGCTGAGGGCGAGCAGGAGTTTTTCTGCCCCCTGCAGCCTCGATCGCTGTGATTGGCCCCTTAATAAAGACCGTCCCATCGCAGTGCTAGGAATGGTACGGTGCTGCAGGGGGGCTTGGCTAGAGGTGGCGGGGGCTGATTACATCAGTCCTTGTCACCAACTAGGTCAGGGAGGGGACTCAAGACACAGGTGTCCCCGCTCAGTGCTGCGATGCTCGGCGCAGCGTTGCTCCAGCCAATGGCAGCACTATTCTTCAATTAGCCAATCTGTGGTGCTGCTGGTGGCTGGGACGGAGGTGATTGGGGCTGATTACATCAGCCCATGTCACCTCTGAGGTCAGGGAGGGGACATCAGACACTGGTGTCCCCTCCCAGCGCTGCGATTGGCTGGAACAACGCTCCAGCCAATGGCAGCGCTATGCAGCTGAAAGAACAGTTGGTGCCTCTCTGCAGGCAGCCATTCTAGCTTGGTGACTGCTTGCAGAGAGGACCTGTTCCCCACTATGTGGTTGTTTGCTGGGACTTGTGGTACTACCACATAAATCAGTGCTTTTCACTGCTTTCACAAGAAGAACAACAACATCTGTTACAGCTGCAGTGATCTTTGGCTCAACTGCAGCAGTTTCAGATCCCCTGTACCTGTCCCAACACCCCCTCCCATCCACAGCGCACTCCAGTCTGTCCTTTTTTTTTTTTTTTTTTCCCGCTCTACACCACTATTTCTGTGTGTTTCTATGTTTTTTTTATGTGCCAGCTAGAGATATATTATATACAAACGATAGAGAAATCGCAGCACTCCAAGATGCCAGGTGCAAAGTCCTTGTAGGATTTCAGACTAATACAATCCACAATCAACAGAAAACAAGGCAGCACTCACTGAAAACCCCAGGAGAGATGAAGCAGGCCCCCTTTCCCCCCCCCCCCCAGTAATCCCCTATGGACCACACCGCCTGAAGACTATGAGCCCCAAAATCCAGAGTGGGAAACTCTGGAATTCAGATTGACTGCACGGGCTTCACAGAAATAGATTTTTTTCAAAATCTTTTTCTCTGACGATTTCATAGATTTGATGGTGACCCAAACAAATGTATACGCCCAGCAGTTTATTGCTGACATCCTCATATGCTAGACCCCTAGGTTGGACCCCAGTAAATGTAGCCGACATTAAGGGCTCATTCACACGAACGTATGTGTTCCGTGTCCCTAAAAGCCAGATGTACTGTGGCTTGCGGCACAGTGCACAAAAATCTGAGAGGCCTCCCTAGATCCCTGGTAGGGCAACAACTCCAAAAAGGCGACAGTAAGGCTCCCCACTATGAGAACATCCTGGCCGTTAAGTACAAAGACAAGAGGGATGTCCTTGTACTGACCACCATTCACACTAACACCAGTTCTCCTGCTCGAGTGCGAGGTACCACTACCACTGTCAACAAGCCAGACTGCATCCTAGATCACAACAGGCACGGGTCTCTAGGACGGAAAGCTACTGATCAGGATTATCCCCATGCATCCTGAATGGAGAGAAATCCGTTCAGGATGCATCAGGATGTCTTCCGTTCAGTATGTCAACGTTTTTTGGACGTTGACAAAAGCGCAGCATGCTGCGGATTTGTCTCCGTCCAAAAATCCGGAAGACATGCCGCAACGCTGGATCCGGAATTAATGCCCATTGAAGGGCATTAGTCCGGATCCGGCCTTTAGCTAAATGTCGTTTCCGCGCATCACCGGATCCGACGTTTAGCTTTTTGTCAATGGTTACTATGGCAGCCAGGACGCTAAAGTCCTGGTTGCCATAGTAAAGAGTAGGGGGAGCGGCATACTTACATTCCGTGCGGCTCCCGGGAAGCTCCAGGATGACGTCAGGGCGCCCCAGTGCATAGATCACGTGATCGCATGGATCACGTGATCCATGCGCGCGGGGAGCTCTGACGTCATTCAGGAGCGCCCGGAGCCGCACGGAATGTAAGTATGCCACTCCCCCGCTCCCCACTGCTACTATGGCAACCAGGACGCTAGTAGCGTCCTGGCTGCCATAGTAACACTGAAAGCATTTTGAAGACTGATCAGTCTTCAAATGCTTTCAGTTCACTTGCGTTGTGCCGGATCCGGTGTGCATTCCGGCGACGGAAGTGCACGCCGGATCCTAACAACGCAACTGTGAAAGAGGCCTAACTCTGATTTAGTCCACCTCGCTTGCATATCCACTTTCAAACAACCAATACATGTTCTTATCTGTGAGACAACTGTTAGGTCAAAAGTGCCCTTTTCACCCCTTAAAATGTTTGTGGGTGCACTTTCCAAAATGGGGTCACTTCTTGGGGTTTTTAATTTCTCGGGAATCTTTTAAATGCGACATGGCAGTTAAAACCCTCTTCTGTTTATTCAAGCCTGCAAAAACCATATTTTGCCTTAGGAGCCCTGCTGTGCGCCCATACAGCAGGCTACAAGCACATTTGGTGTGTTGACATATTCAGGGGAAAATGGGTTACAAAATGTGAGGTGCATTTTGTCCCGTTACCACTTGTGAAAGTGAAAAATGTGGGTGTAAAGCAACTTTTTCTGGAAAAAATTGTACTTTTTTATTTTCACAGCCAAGTGTTTCCTAATTCTGTGAAACGGCTAATGGGGCAAAGTGCTCACTACACACCTTGAAATATTTCTTGAGGGTTGTAGTTCCCAGAATCGGGTCACTTTTTAGGGGTTTCCTCTCTAGGGGTACATCAGGGTGTGTTCAATTACGAGATGGTGCCTGTCAATTATTCAGGAGAAATTTTCCCTCCAGAAGCCATTTTGTGCTCTTTTCCTTCTGACACCTGTGGTACGCCCATATAGCAGCATACAAGCACATATGGGGTATTGCTGTAATCAGGAGAAAATGCGCAATAAATTAGGTAGTGCATTTTCTCCAGTTCCCCCTTGTGAAAATAGAAAATTTGGGCCTAAAATCACTTTTTGCTAGAAAAAAATAGAATTTTTCATTTTCAAAGTCAAGTGTTTCCTAATTCTATGAAACACCTTTGGGGTCCAAGTGCTCACTACATTCCTTGAAAGATTCCTTGAGGGATGTAGTTTCCAGAATGGGGTCACTTTTTGGGATTTCTTACTGTAGGGGTGCATCAAGGTGTCTTCAGTAGTGACATGGCGCCAGAAAATTATTCCAGTGAAATCTGCCCTCCAAAATCCATATGTTGCTCCTTGTACCCTGCACCCTGCTGTGTGCCCATACAGCAGTTCACTGCCACAAATGAGGTGTTTCTATAAACTGCAGAATCAGAGTAATAGATATTGACTTTTGTTTGGCTGTCAACCCTTGTTGTGTTACAGGAAAATATATATGAAAATGGAAAATTTGCCTAAAAAAGCAAAATTTAGATTTTTGATCTTTTGAACCGAAAGGTTTAACAAAGTTTGATAAATTAGTTTTGAATAACTTGAGTAGTGTAGTTTCTAAAATGGGGTCATTTATTGTCAATTTATATCATGTAAACCCCTAAAAGTGGCTTAATAACTGAATTAGTTCCTTGAAAAAAATTGGTTTTGCAAAATCTGACATCCTAAAAAAAAAAAAAAAATCACATTTAAAAAATGATGCCAACATAAAGTAGACATATGGAGAATGATGATTGATAACTATTTTCTTAGGTTTTACTATGTGTCTTAGGCTACATTCACACCACAGATTCGCAAAACACGGACATCGGCGATGTGCGTTCTGCAATTTGCGGACTGCACATCGCCGGCACTAAATAGAAATTGCCTTTTCTTTTCCGCAATTGCGGACAAGAATAGGACATGTTTTATTTTTTTGGGAACTCGATTGCGGACCCGGAAGTGCGGATCCGCAATTGCGGACCCGGGCGGGACATCATCTGTCCCCATTGAAATTAATAGGTCCGCAATTCCGTTCCGCAAAATGCGGAACAGAATTGCGGACGTGTAAATGGAGCCTTAAACGTAGAAAATTTAAAATTTCAAAAATTGTGAATTTTTCTGGATTTTCTGTAAATTTTGATGTTTTTCCCAAATAAAGAAAAAAATATTGACTTAAATTTATCACTTAAAGTACAATGTGTCACGAGAAAACCGTCTCAGAATCGGTAATATAAGTAAAAGCGTTCCAAAGTTATTACCACATAAAGTGACACAGGTCAGACTTGCAAAAATAGGCCTGGTCCTTAAAGGGATTCTTTCACCCCCAAACCCCAATTTTCACTACTTACATCATTATTTGGTAAATAGTGCCCCCATTATATAGCCACTTACCCCATAATTTTTAAACTTACAGATGATGAGAAAACGAAGTTTATAATACCTGTCAATCAATAGTGAAGGAGCCCAGGGGCGGCGTCATACCGGCCAGGCCCAGGCCGCGCGCTCATCTAACTTTTCTACCATGCCCCCTTTCACCCAGGCGGCCCGCCCATTGTGATGCGCTCGGCCTCGTCCAGAACTGGCCAAATCCCGCGCTGCGCCGTGGATCGGGCAGTCCGCGCCTGCGCACTGAATTCCCGATTACTGGCGCAAGCATCGGGCTACCCTGTGCGCAGGCGCGGGGCCCGTACTGCGATAGTGTACCAGCGCAGGATCGGAGCCTCAGGAAGAGTCGTGGGCGCTGGAGCTGGCTGTCACCCTGCCTGCCTCCCTCCCTCCCTCCCTAGGAATTTCACCAAATACATTTTCAAAGCAGAGTATGTGTTTCTCATACATTTTTATGCAATACAATAAAAAGACCCACAGTACATAATCCACGGCGCAGGCGCGGGATTTGGCCAGTTCTGGACGAGGCTGAGCGCATCACAATGGGCGGGCCGCCTGGGTGAAAGGGGGCGTGGTAGAAAAGTTAGATGAGCGCGCGGCCTGGGCTCCGGCCGGTATGACGCCGCCCCTGGGCTCCTTCACTATTGATTGACAGGTATTATAAACTTCGTTTTCTCATCATCTGTAAGTTTAAAAATTATGGGGTAAGTGGCTATATAATGGGGGCACTATTTACCAAATAATGATGTAAGTAGTGAAAATTGGGGTTTGGGGGTGAAAGAATCCCTTTAAGGTGAAGACAGACCTAGGGTAGAAGGGGTTAAAGGTGCAAAATATATTTTAATGTGAAACAAACACCCCTAAGGCCTCGTGCACACGGCTGTTGTCGTGTCCGCAATATACGGGCACCGGCCTTTTGTGCACTGTATCATGGATGTGGACCCATTCACTTTAATGGGTTCGCAATCCGGAAGTTACGGTGTGGACCGTCAAGTAAATGGGCCCGCATACGGCAGGCACATGATCTGTGTCCGTGCATTACGGTCCAACGACGGCCGTGTGCATGAGGCCTAAGGCTGCATTCACACGAGCGTGATTTCCGCGCGGGTGCAATGCGTGATGTGAACGCATTGCACCCGCACTGAATTCTGACCCATTCATTTCTATGGGGCTGTGTACATGAGCGTTTTTTTTCACGCATCACTTCTGCAATGCGTGTAAATCGCAGCATGCTCTATCTTATGCGTTATAAACGCATCCACAGGCCCATAGAAAGGAATGGGGCTGCGTTAATAACGCATAGCATCCGCAAGCAAGTGTGGGTGCGTTGCGTTTTTCACTGATGGTTGCTAGGAGATGTTGTTTGTAAACCTTCAGTTTTTTATCACGCGCGTGAAAAACGCATCAAAACGCATTGCACCCGCGCGGAAAAAACTGAACAACTGAACGCAATCGCAGGCAAAACTGAATGGCTTTGCCTGTGAAATCGCACAGTTTTCACTGAACGCATCCGGACACGCTCGTGTGAACCCAGCCTAGGGCCTCTTTCACACGAGCGTGTCCGGATTAGGTCCGGATGCATTGCGGATGCATTCAGTGAAAACTGTGCGATTTCACAGGCAAAGCCATTGCTCCGCGCGGGTGCAATGCGTTTTGATGTGTTTTTCACGCGCATGATAAAAAACTGAAGGTTTACAAACAACATCTCCCAGCAACCATCAGTGAAAACCGCAACGCACCCGCACTTGCTTCCGGATGCAATGCGTTTTTTACGCAGCCCCATTCACTTCTATGGGGCTAGCGCTGCGTGAAAAACGCAGAATATAGAACATGCTGCGATTTTCACGCAACGCACAAGTGATGCGTGAAAAAAAACGCTCATGTACACAGACCCATTGAAATTAATGGGTCAGGATTCAGTGCGGATGCTATGCGTTCACGTCACGCATTGCACCCGCGCGGAAAACTCGCTCGTCTGAAAGGGGCCTAAGAGTCAATACTTTGTGGAGCCACCTTTTGCAGCAATTATACAGATGCAAGTCTCCTGGGCTATGTCTCTATTACCTAAGCACATCTAGACACTGGGATTAGAGCCCATAGAAGGGTTGGCTCACCTGAAGCAAACACTGTCTGCTTTGTAAATCAGTGCCTCCATTGTGCTGAAGTAACAGATTTAATGATTATACGGATTAATAGTTCTGTGCAATGAGGCTGTTGCCACTGCCCTGGGGTTTCAGCCAGCCAACCTTTCCCTCCAGATGCTGATTGACGGGGCCAGGCATTAGATATGTCATCTTGCCTGGCCCGGTCTTCTTGCGCAAAAGCAATCTAGTTACACATTGGCCCATGCGTAGTAGAGCCTGGAGTCTTTGCTGGGATGAAAACAAGTCTACAAGTCTACATCAAGATTACTGATGTGTAATCGCACTGCGCCTGCACATAAAGACCGTGCCGGGCAAGGTGACATGTTATGCCGGGGACTGTCAATCCAAATTCCTAGGGAGTGGTTGGGAGGCTGAAGGATGGGATCATTCATGCACAGAGATCAGCAGCAGTGCCCTGGGTGTACAAAACTAATCTGCATCATTATTAAAGGTTTTTTGCCAATTTAATATTATTTTTTTTCAACTGCAGGTAATGGGCTTCTAAAAAAGAAAGTATTGACTCCAGGCAAGGGTCCTGAAAGCAGACCACGAAAGGGACAAGATGTCACTGTGCAATTAAAGACAACCCTAGAAGATGGCAGTGTTGTAGAAGACATTGGTTCCTTCACTTTCACTTTGGGAGATGGTGATGTGATCCAGGTAATCTAGTTTGTGGATTTATACATGGTGTTAATGGGGCTCTCTGGGATTTCATATTGATGGCCTATATAAGGTAATTGAGGTGTTTGAGGAGGCCATGGCACTCACTGGAGCTCTTGAGATAGCTGCAGCCCCCTTGCAACTTCCCAAGCACAGCGCTGTCCATTTCATAGTATTGCAGCCCAGGCCCCTACAATTGAATATTGACGTCGCATGGCCTAGTAAGAAGCCAAAGTGCTCATGAAGCTCTGCGGCCTCTTCATACAAGTGATCGGCGGAATCCCAGGAGTCGGAACCCGGTGATCTGATATTGATTACCAACCCTTAGGATAGACCATCATCAAAATCCCAGAAAACCCCTTTAACCGCTACAGGACCGCCTAACGCAGGGATGCGTCCTGCGGGCGGCCCTGTAGCTCTGAGTTGACGCGTCGGCGCGTCATCTCGTGAGAGCCGAGATTTCCTGTGAACGCGCGCGCGCGTTCACAGGGAAGCGCGGCACAGCAGTTCGGCTACAGCCTGCCAGCGATGGATCATCGCTGGCAGGCTGTAGATGCGAATAAAATCGCATCAAACTGCTATATCAGACGCTGTTTTATGAACAGCGTCTGATATAGCTGCTACCTGGTCCTCTGGTGGTCCCATTTACTGGGATCGACCACCAGAGGACCAGGTAACTACAGTAAAGTTGCACCAAACACTACACTAACCCCCCACCCCCCTCACCTATTAACCCCTTGATCACCCCATCTAGACCCCTGATCACCCCCTGTCATTGATCACACCCCTTGTAAGGCTCCATTCAGACGTCCATATGTGTTTTGCGGATCCGTGGATTCACGGATCCGCGGATCCAATCCGCGGATCCGATCCGCGGATCCGATCCGCGGATCCTCAAAACACGGACACCGGCAATGTGCTTTCCGCATTTTGCAGATCCGCACATTGCCAGAACTATATAGAAAATGCTTTTTCTTGTCCGCAGTTGCGGACAAGAATAGGACATGTTCTATATTTTTGCAGAACGGAAGTGCAGACCCGGAAGCGCAGATCCGTAATTCCGGATCCGAGCGGGACAAAGTCTGTCCCCATAGAAATGAATGGGTCCGCAATTCCGTTCCGCAAACAGAATTTCGGACGTGTGAATGGGGCATAAGGGCCCCCTTTACCGCCAGTTAGCTAGCTACTTGTTAGGTAGCTAGCGCCCAGCCCACCGCACCGCAGTCACTGATTTTGGCAGAGATTTTTCATCCACATTGATCGATGCGAATGAAAAAATCTGTGCCGTTCATTTTTTTTCAGCGCAGAGGCTGAACGGAAAAAAAATCTCATTACCCGTCTGCTCAATATACGGAGAATCGCAGAAACTCCTAATGCTGGCCATACGTGTAATGATTGCGAAGACCCCTAAAATGCCAGGGCAGTACAAAAACCCCACATGTGACCCCATTTTAGAAAGAAGACACCCCAAGGTATTCCGTGAGGGGTATGGTGAGTTCATGGAAAATATTATTTTTGTCACAAGTTAGTGGAATATGAGACTGTAAAAAAAACAAAAAAAAAACAATTTCCGCTAACTTGTTCCAAATTTTTTTTTCTGTGAACTCACCATACCCCTCACAGAATACCTTGGGGTGTCTTCTATCCACAATGGGGTCACATGTGGGGTATTTATACTGACCTGGCATTTTAGCGGTCCTAAAGCGTGAGAATCCAAATGCGTAAAAATGCCCTGTGAAATCCTAAAGGTACTCATTGGTTTTAGGGCCTCTTTGCGCATCTTGGCTGCAAAAAGTGTCACTCATGTGGTATCGCCGTACTCAGGAGAAGTAGGGCAATGTGTTTTGGGGTGTATTTTTATATATACCCATGCTGGGTGTGAGAAATATCGCTGTAAGCGACAACTTTTTAAAAAATTTTATTCAAAGTTGTCAATTTACAGAGATATTTCTCTTACCCAACATGGGTATATGTAAAATACACCCTAAACACATTGCCTACTTCTCTGATACGGCGATACCACATGAGTGACACTTTTGCAGCCAAATGCACAAAGAGCCAAATTCAACGAGTACCTTTTAGGAGAGCATTTTTACGCATTTTCTTCTCACGCTTTAGGGCCCCTAAAATGCCAGGGCCGTATAAATACCCCACATGTGACCCCATTTTGGAAAGAAGACACCCCAAGGTATTCGCTGAGGGCATAATGAGTCCATGAAAAATTAAACTTTTTGTCAAAAGTTAGCGGAAACGGAGACTTTGTGAGAAAAAACAATAAAAATCAATTTCCACTAACTTGTGCCAAAAAAAATCTTCTATGAACTCGCCATGCCCCTCATGGAATACCTTGGGGTGTCTTCTTTCCAAAATGGGGTCACATGTGGGGTATTTATACTGTCCTGGCATTTTAGGGACCCCTAAAGCGTGAGAAGAAAAATGCGTAAAAATGCCCTCCTAAAGGTACTCATTGGAATTAGGGCCCCTTTGCGCATCTTGGCTGCAAAAAGTGTCACACATGTGGTATCGGCGTACTCAGGAGAAGTAGGGCAATGTGTTTTGGGGTGTATTTTTACATATACCCATACTGGGTGAGAGAAATATCTCTGTAAATTGACAACTTTGAATAAAAAAATTTAAAAAGTTGTCGTTTACAGCGATATTTCTCACACGCAGCATGGGTATATGTAAAATACACCCCAAACCACATTGCCCTACTTCTCCTGAGTACGGCGATACCACATGAGTGCCACTTTTGCAGCCTGGAATGCATAAAGGGGCCCTAAAACCAATGAGTACCTTTAAGATTTCACAGGACATTTTTACGCATTTGGATTCTCACACTTTAGGAGCCCCTAAAATGCCAGGTGAGTATAAATACCCCACATGTGACCCCATTTTGGAAAGAAGACACCCCTAGGTATTCTGTGAGGGGCATGGTGAGTCCACAGAATTTTTATTTTTGGCACAAGTCAGCGGAAATTGTTTTTTTTTTTTTTTTTTTTTTACAAAGTCTCATATTCCACTAACTTGTGACAAAAATAAAATTTTACATGAACTCACCATACCCCTCACAGAATACCTTGGGGTGTCTTCTTTCCAAAATGGGGTCACATGTGGAGTATTTACTGCCCTGGCATTTTAGGGAGCCCTAAAGCGTGAGAAGAAGTCTGGAATCCAAATGCGTAAAAATGCCCTGTAAAATCCTAAAGGTAATCATTGGTTTAGGGCCCCTTTGCGCACCCAAGCTGCAAAAAGTGGCACACATGTGGTATCGCCGTACTCAGGAGAAGTAGGGCAATGTGTTTTGGGGTGTATTTTTATATATACCCATACTTTGTGTGAAAAATATCTCTGTAAGCGACAACTTTTAAAAAATTTTATACAAAGTTGACAATTTACAGAGATATTTCTCTCACCCAACATGGGTGTATGTAAAAATACACCCCAAAACACATTGCCCTACTTCTCCTGAGTGCGGCGATACCACATGAGTGACACTTTTTGCAGCCTGAGTGCGCAAAGGGCCCAAATTCAATGAGTACCTTTAGGTTTTACATGGCGGCTCACAATTTAGCCCCGCCCAAAATGCCAGAACAGTAAACACACCCCACAAATGACCCCATTTCGGAAAGTAGACACCCCAAGGTATTCACTGAGGGGCATAGTGAGTCCGTCTGAGATTTTTTTTTTTTTGCCAGAAGTTATCAGAAATTGAAACTTTTTTTTTTTTTTTTTTCTCAGAAAGTGTCATTTTCCGCTAACTTGTGAAAAAAATGAAATGATACATGAACTCACCAAGCCCCTCCGTGAATACTTTGGGGTGTCTTCTATCTAAAATGGTGTGATTTGGGGGTATTTATACTTTCCTGACATTCTAGCACCTGAAGAAACATGACAGGCGCTCAGAAAGTCAGAGCTGCTTCAAAATGCCGAAATTCACTTTTTGCACCATAGTTTGTAAACGCTATAACTTTTACCCAAACCAATAAATATACACTTATTGGATTTTTTTTATCAAAGACATGTAGAACAATAAATTTAGAGAAAAATTTATATAGAAATGTAGTTTTTTTTAAAAAAATTTACAACAGAAAGTGAAAAATGTCATTTTTTTGCAAAAATTTCGGTCATTTTTGATTAATAGCAAAAAAAGTAAAAATGTCAGCAGCAATGAAATAGCACCAAATGAAAGCTCTATTAGTGAGAAGAAAAGGAGGTAAAATTCATTTGGGTGGTAAGTTGCATGACGGAGCAATAAACGGTGAAAGTAGTGTAGTGCGGAATTGTAAAAAGTGGCCTGGTCATTAAGGGTGTTTAAGCTAGGGGGGCTGAAGCGGTTAAAGGTGGCAGTGGGCAAGACATTACAAGGATTGGTCTTTTTCCATACAGGTGTCAAGGCTTACAGTTTAACTGGAGCATAAGTCATCCCTTTGGATTAGAGCAGGGGTGCACAACCTTTTCTGGTTGGGGGCCACATTGTCAGCCTGAACCAATTCCAAGGGCCGAAAATCAAACTTAAAGGGGCATTACCAACTGAAATACTGTATTATCAGCATATTGAACATACAGTATATACTATAAATGTCTAGTTACAGTTCTAGGACTCCCATCTAATAGAATACATGAAAGATACATGTAAGAAGCCATAAGACATAGACCTACATGTCTTTTACTAGTTGTGTGGGGGCCGCACAGAATGGTATCGAGGGCTGCATGTGGCCCCCGGGCCGCAGGTTTTGCACCCCTGAATTAGAGCAATATGCTGATGGAAAAGAGTTAACACATCCTAAAATGAGAACGGTCTAGTAGTGGATTGTGAAATTACTTTCCTCTTGAACAGTTCCTTTGGTGTTCCTGCCAACCATGGCTGCTTTATCATGGACATCTTGACATGATTAGATTTGAATGGATGCGATAATTTGGTCAGCCCGAGAACACATAGCCAGAGTTAACTTCATATTTACTATTAATATGAATACTATCCAAGTTTCTGAAGAGTGTGAATGGATTGGTGGTTACGCATGCGCCCCTCGGCTATCAGTGGAGGTGCCAAGGCTGGCAGTGATAGCTGGAGACTGCCCGCTCTCCTAGTGAGTGGTTACATAGTCGCTTAGGATACAGAGGGAACATACACTGTCTGTGCTCACCCTGTAGAGATGGCAGCAGCATAGGGCACAATATATAGATGGCCTTTATAGGAGGGAGGCAGTCAGGACAGCAGTGTCTTCAGGACTTTACCTTGCTGAACTATGAATACAGACCTTCCTTACCAACGACCATTCAGAGAATACGCTGCTAAGGGACAACTTCAGAGTGATTTTTCTTATAGAAATGTATAAAGTCACTAAATAAAGTATATTAAAAAAAACATTCCATATCACTGCCCCAACACTTGAGAAAAAGAAATGACATTTATGCTTTAGGCTGACCAATGCTCCAGTTGAGAAGTAGTTAAAATTGGACTTTTAATGATCTGGCAATTCTTTTATATGTGTCTTTCTAGGCTCTGGACCTTTGCGTGCAGCTTATGGGGACTGAGGAAACTGTACTTATTGATGCCAACTCTAAATATTGCTATGGGAAGGAAGGCAGGTGGGTATCTGGTAATTACTGTTTTCCAGTCAGTCTGTATAATCTGTATTTCATATAAGGCTGGGGTTACATGGCGACTTTGCCCACAACAAGCACCGCATGACCAAAGATATGTAGTAGAGTCGGACTGTGGCAACCTGCAGGCCGCCATGCTACTCCATGCACTTGTGATATGCTTGTGATACAACTGGTGCTACTCAGCGATCTTTGGTCACGTGGTACTTGTTGCTCCCAAAGTTGCCATGTAGCTCCAACATAAAAGTAGATTTAGTTAATAAAAATAGTAGAAAAAAGAACGCTTGGCATAGGCATCATTTTTGCATATGACAGCTGCATGTAGCAGTCCAGTTAAAAAATAGCTGACCTGCATGCAGTATTTGACTTTCACACAGTTGTGGCTCATGCACGCTGCCGTAGTTTCAGTCTACATCTGATTCGCGTCAAATGTGAACCCATTCATCTCATTGAGGCCGCAAAAGATGAGGACAGCACACCGTGCGCTGTCCGCATCTGTATGTCCGTTCCGCAGCCCCATAAAAAAAAGAACATGTCCTATTCTTGTTGTGGATCCGCGATTTGCGGCCGTGTGCAGGAACCATTACGGGTAGTCATGAATGGTTGTCATTGCTGCCTTCAGCGGCATCATGTGCTGTCCATCAGGTATGATTTGATTTGAGGTTGTTGGCCTCTGATTATCTGCTGTCATTATTTTTCAGGTCTGACTGGAGGTTTTCCTAATATCCATCATTTATTGAACCGAGATGCTTAAGGGCTTAGACAAGTTATGTTCACGTCTAGGTCTACACAATGACATTTGTCGTGCGACACATAGGGCACAATTACACTGCAACATTTGTCGCGCGACAATTTTTATAATGATAGCCTATGGTGTCGCGCTGCGACTGCGATGCGACAGTCGCAGAAAAATCCATTTCGAATAGATTTTGTGGAAGTGTAATGTCGCATTCGCAGCATGTCACATGTCGCAGTGCGACACAATAGACTATCATTATAAAAATTGTCGTGCGACAAAATGTCGTCTTGTAGACCTAGCCTAAGTGTAGAGCAGTCCGCATCATGATTTAACACTGATCTATTCTAGCCAGTGGGCTAATTCCCAAAGGTTTTGTTTTTTTCCTCTGTACATTGTGCGTGAGACCCTAACCTGGTTACAACCCACAGTGAATGTGTCAGTTATCACTGACTACTTTTTTATGGCCTGCGTCCTGTGCTCCGTCACAACAGTGCATGCGTGAGAATGAATCTGGTTAGCGCTGTCAGAGCATAGAAAACCATCAACTGACATCATGGAGGTCGGTGCCCAAGGCTGCCTGATGGTGCATGTGTAGCCGGTCTAGTGAGGCGGAATAGTATTCTATGCTCTAAAAGTGCTAGCAAGAGATTCATTCTTACGCACACACTGTGGTGATGGAGCACAGGTCGCAGGCCACGAACGTGTCATCACAATACGTTGTGGGTTGTAACTGGGCTAAGATCATGTGCACAATGTACAGCACGTGATCCAGGAAGTGCCTGGAATGTTATTTGACTGGGGAACGAAACACTGGCCCGGTAGGCAGAATTGAATGACTATCAATGAAAAAGTTGTTATTGGGACTTATTGTCACATTTATATCTGAAATCAATCGAGTTGGCGCACAACAGTGACATCATTTAAACTTAGGCTAGATGCGCACGTCCATTAAACCCGGACATGACCAGTCCTTGGTAACCAGGACTGGATGTGTTCTTTACAGCCGGAGCGCACAGCGTCATTGGTTGCTTTGACGCCGTGTACTCCCTGCCGTCGCTGCAGGATAGTAATACACTGGTAAAGATCTTGGACTAGAGTATACTTTAACTCTTCTTATCTTGGACTAGGGGTATGGTCCTGGTCTTGTTTGAAAGCTGACAATACCAGAATGACAACGTTATGGCCTTCGACATCTGGAATTCATGAGATACGAGGGGTTAAAGCAGCCCTCACCTTGCTGCCCAGGTTCTGCCAACTTTTAAGTCCTTTTCTCAAAGCCAAAGCAGCGCTTGGGCAAAACTTTTAGGCCCCTTTCACACGAGCGAGTTTTCCGCGCGGGTGCAATGCGTGACGTGAACGCATTGCACCCGCACTGAATCCTGACCCATTCATTTCAATGGGGCTGTGCACATGAGCATTTTTTTTCACGCATCACTTCTGCGTTGTGTGAAAAACGCAGCATGTTCTATATTCTGCGTTTTTGACGCAGCCCTGGCCCCATAGAAGTGAATGAGGTGTTTTTCACTAATTGTTGCTAAGAGATTTTGTTTTGTAAAGCTTCAAAACGCTTTGCACCCGCGCGGAAAAAACTGAACACAATCGCAGACAAAACTGACTGAACTTGCTTGCAAAATGGTGCGTGTTTCACTGAACGCATCCGGAGCCAATCCGCCACGCTCGTGTGAAAGAGGCTTTAAGGGGTTCAAAACTCCCCTGTTGTTTATGGGGCAGAACGGGCATGTTTCATGACGCTCATTTTAGGGGGCCTAACAATAATAATGCAATTATTTATCTATATGCAAAAAAGGATTTTATTGTCTTCAAGGAGTCCAGATATCTTGCCCAATGCCAACCTTGTCCTTGAGGTGACTCTGCTTGATGTAAAAGATGGTCCAGACTTGGAGCTCCTGACTGGGCTGGAAAAGCTGGCCTTGGCTAATAAGAAGCGGGAACGTGGAAATTTCTATTACCAGCAAGCAGACTATGTGTTTGCCATAAACTCTTATGATATCGCCCTGAAGATTGTGAACTCCAGCTCCAAAGGTGTGTATGTGTAGTCTGAGGAGGTTCTCTAACATGACCCACATTGTCCCTGCATACCTGCTGTTTACATACATTCCAGAGATCCTGAGGTGAGTGGCTTCAGATAACCAGCTTTAAAAAAAAAAAAAAAAAGTTTGTGATCTTGAATAGGGATGAGCGAATCAACTTCGGATGAAACGCGAATCCCAGAAGGAAGTGAGACTCAGATTTCTACACGTTTTCATAAGCATTAACTTTTCATAAGTAATAACAGCTCATCTGAGCCCATACATTCTAATACTGTACGTAGCGCTCGCTCCGTACAGTATTCTAACAGCGTTTTATGCAAATTGACTTTGGATGTTTCATCTGAAGTCGATTTTCTCATCCCTAATTTCGACAACAAAAAAAAAAAATATAAGGGAAAAAGTAAGGAAAGACACATTTGTAGTTTGTAATAAATGAAGACAAAAACTTGCTTTCCATCTGATTTTACAAATCTTACGTGATGTCTGAGGAGTTTTTTCGCAGCTTACATACTTAAAGTATGTAGTATAGTTAAAGGGGTTGTGCCAACTTTGGACGTTGGCCTCTATCCACAGGACGCCCATTCTGAAAACAGGGTTCCATTTTGCCGATCTGATGGAGGGATAGGTCAAATTCATTCTCTATGGGATGCCGGAAATAGCTGAGCGCTGTAGTCTGCTATGTTTTGGCGGTCCCCAAGAGAATGAATAGACCAGCAGGGCACATGCTCGACTTGGGGGAACGGGACCCCCGGTGGGGGTTCTAGTGGACAGACCCCCAGATATTTTTGAAGTTATCCCCTATCCTGTTGATAGGGGATAACTTCCAAACTTGGCACATCCCATTTAAGGTCCAGTCCTGACCGCTTACAGCACTGCCATAGTATAATCCATGTTCTGAGGAAGTCAGCAAATCCCATATTAGGAGAAATTGTGGGAAAAGTGCCACATTTGCTTCCTATGTCAGTAATGACTACACCATTCCATATTGGAGAATCAAAGCCCATAAAGGGGGTGTTCCACCATAAGAACTTATCATTTGTCCATTCAACTCTAGGGACTTGCAGAGAGAGGCTGATTACAGCGCTCAGCTATCTAAGGCAGTCCCATATAGATGGAGTGGCAGCCATCGCTCTGTTCACTCTGGAGACCCCGGAACCCTGCTCTCTTCGTCGATGGGGGTCCTTGCTGTCAGACACTAATCACCTACCTTTTGGATTTGGGGATTATCTACAACCAGTGATGTTTGTATCCCCAGGAGTACATGCCAGGTCTCTAGGGAGTATTCACACTATGCTCATGCTGTTTTTTTTTTATGTGCATAACTGTATGAATATAGCCTTGCGGGTACGTTGATAGCATTTCAGTAGGGGGTATTTGGCTATTGGTTTACTCACTTAAAGGGAATTTGTCACCAGTGACCTCCCAGCCAGCTGTATACATAGACACGTAGTCGTGGTTCACCTGATTAAAACCCTGGTTTTCTTTGGTGGATTTGAGAGTCCTTTATTATACTTTACTCTAATATGGAAATTAGACCTTTGGTGCAACAAAGGCATCACAGTTGCTCTTGATGCACCCAAGCTCCACTCATTTAACAAAAGAAAAACAGCATCTTAACGCCCAGCGCCGTACATGTACTGCGTGCTGATCGGGCGGGTGCAGGAGCTGCGCCCGCCCCGATCAGCGGCGGGGTCCGGCAGTCACTGATAGCCAGACTCCTGCTGTATGCGGTGAAAACACCGATGCTGACGCATTAACCCTTGATGTGCTGTGGTCAGAGCTGACTGCGGCACGTGCCATGTCCGTGCGGGGATCGGCGCTGCTATCGGGTTTCCGCTCTGCTGTGACGGGGACCCGATGGCAGGGAAGGCAGCCCAATGCCTTCCTTAGGCATTGTGGCTGCCTTCTGTGACAGCCTGTGAGATCCAGCCCCCTGGATCTCACAGGCAGGAAGCTGCAAGTGTATTACATTCAGTAATACACTTACAGCCAATGCATCACAATACAGAAGTATTGTAATGCGTTGTAAAGGGGATCAGACCCCCAAAAGTTGAAGAGTGGGAGAAAAAATAAAGTGTAAAAAAAAAATGAAAAGTTTCAAGTAAAAAAAATACAAATAAGGTAAAAAAAAATATTTAAAATAGGGGAAAAAAAGAAAAGTAGACATATTATGTATCGCCGCGTCCGTACATGACGTAACCCCTCAGGTGAACGCCGTCAAAAAATAAAAAAATATCACCCTGCATCACAAAAAGTGTAATAGCAAGCGATCAAAAGGTCATATGCACCCCAAAACAGTACCAATCAAACCGTCATCTCATCACGCAAAAATGATACCGTACCTGAGACAATCGCCCAAAAAATAAAAAAAACTATGGCTCTCAGACTATGGACACACTAAAACTTTTTTTTTCTGTTTCAAAAATATTGTTTTGTAAAACTTAACTAAATAAAACAAAGTATCCATATTATGTATTGCCACGTCCGTAACGACCTGCTCTATAAAAATACCACATGACCTAACCCCTCAGAGGAACACCGTCAAAAAAATAAAATAAAAACTGGGCTAAAAATTTTTTTGTCACCTTACATCACTAAAAGCGCAACACCAAGCGTTAAAAAAGGTGTATTCCCCCCAAAATAGTACCAAACTAACCGTCACCTCATCTCGCAAAAAATGAGCCTCTACCTAAGACAATCGCCCAAAAATCTGAAAAAACTATGACTCTCAGAATATGGAGACACTAAAACATGATTTTTTTTGTTCTAAAAAGCTGTTATTGTGTAAAACTTAAATAAATAAAAAACAGTATACATATTCGGTATCGCCGCGTTTGTATGAACCTGCTGTATAAAAATATCACATGAACTAACCCCTTAAAAAAATAGTGTGTGAAAAAAGGCATTTTTTTACCTTGCATCACAAAAAGTATAATACAAAGCGATTAAAGTCATATGCACCCTAAAATAGTACCATACCGCAAAAAATGAGAACCTACCCAAGACAATCGCCCCCGCCCCCCCCAAAAAAAATGGCTCTCAAAATATGCAGACACTGAAACATGATTTTTTTTTTTTTTAAATGCTTTAATATGTAAAACTGAAACAAACAACCGAAAAAAGTAGACATATTTGGTATTGTCCGTAACAACCTGCTCTATAAAAATACCATATGATCTAACCTTTCAGATGAACATTGTAAATAACAAAAAATAAAAACGGTGCCAAAACAGCTATTTTTTGTTACCTTGCCTCACAAAAAGTGTAATATAGAGCAACCAAAAATCATATCTAACGTAAAATAGTACTAACTAAACTGCCACATTATCCCGTAGTTTCCAAAATGGGGTAATTTTTTTTGAGTTTCTACTCTAATTATCCTAGTGAAATCTGCTTTCTAAAAACCATATGGCGTTCCTTTCCTTCTGTGACCTGCTGTGTGCCCGTACAGCAGTTTACTGCCACATATGGGGTATTTCTGTAAACTACAGAATCGGGGCAATAAATATTGAGTTTTGTTTGGCTGTTAACCCTTGCTTTGTTACTGGAAAAAAATAGATTAAAAATTAAAATGGAATATCTGTCTAAAAAGTGAAATTCTGAAATTTAATCTCCAGTTTCCATTAATTCTTTTGGAACACCTGAAGGATTAGCAAAGTTTGTGACATCAGTTTTGAATACCTTGAGGGGTGTAGTTTCTAAAATGTTTTGGAGTTTCTACTCTAGGGGTGCAACAGGGGGTCTTCAAATGTGACATGGCAGCTTAATTATCCCAGTGAAATCTGCCTTCCAAAAACCATATGGCGTTCCTTTCTCTTTGCACCCTGCCGTGTGCCCGTACAGCAGCTACGACCACATATGGGGTGTTTCTGTAAACTACAGAATCGGGGAAATAAATATTGTTTTATTTGTCTGTTAACCCTTGCTTTGTTAGCATTAGAAAATGGATACAAATGAATATCTGCCAAAAAAGGGAAATTCTGAAATTTCATCTCCATTTTCCCTTAACTCTTGTGGAACACCTAAAGGGTTAGCAATGTTTGTAAAATCAGTTTTGAATACCTTGAGGGGTTTAGTTTCTAAAATGCGGTCTTTTTGGGTGGTTTCTATTATGTAAGCTCCACAAAGTGACTTCAGACCTGAACTGGTCCTTAAAAAGTGGGTTTTGGACATTTTCTGAAAAGTTTCAAGATTTGCTTCTAAACTTCGAAGCCTTCGAACGTCCTAACAATATAAAATGGCATTCCCAAAATGATCCAAACATGAAGTAGACATATTTGAAATTTAAAGTAATAACTTGTTTTGGAGTTATTATCTATTATAAAAGTAGAGGAATTGCTAATTTTTTCAATTTTGTTTGTAAATTTTGGTATTTTTTTTAAATAAATAAAAATGAAAATTTTTGACTCTATTTCATCACTGTCATGAATTACAATATGTGACAAGAAAATCTCAGAATGGCCTTCTGAGCGTTTTAAAGTCATTACCACATAAAGTGTCAGATTTGCTAAAAATGGCCTGGGCAGAAAGGTGAAAAATGGTCCAGTCCTGAAAGGGTTAATCAAGTGAACCACAGCTATGTGTCCATGCAAACAGTTGGATAGGGAGATCGCCATTTAATAGAACTCAGTGTATAAAATGGTCACTAACTTTTCACACAACTTTACGTCAACAGTACAGGGGAATAGAAAAAAGTAATATAACAGGGAATGGCTGTTTTTCCATACAGCTCTTTTACAGTCCGCCTACAAATTCACAGAAGGATCAGATAACGTGCTGGCTATAAAAGTCTTGGTGTGGAGAAGGAGCAGTGAGCTTGGCAGTCTGTTTCAGAGAATGTTAGTTTAGAGATGGTGTAGAAGAGCTGATAAGTAGAAAAAAAAATGTCTCTGATAAGATATATTATAAAGTTTTATTCAAAATTGTGGGAAAAGTTAATCACTACTAAAGTAATGGTTGTAAAAGCTTTTCTTCCATTTCAACATGTCTCCTGTCGTCTTGTCCCTCTTTACTTTCTTGTAGTTGATTTCACACCTGAAGAGGAGGAGGAATTATTGGATGTTAAAATGAAGTGTCTGAATAACCTGGCAGCTTCACAGCTAAAGCTAGACCACTTTGAGGCTGCCCTGAAGTCTTGTAACATGGTTCTGGAGCAGCAGCCAGAAAATATTAAGGCCTTGTTCAGGAAGGGAAAGGTAAAAGAAATTCAGGAGATCTTACTTCACTTTATCCCGACATTGAGACTGATCATCAGATAGTCTACCATTTCTATTGATTTACCCTTGCTTTCCAGCGTAACAGTAACGGCTTGTATTCTATATGTTGTTATACTAGGAGCACAGAGCAGGAGATGATATAATGTAAAAAAAAAAACTTTACTTTTTAAACGTCCTTCTGTTCCCCTGCCACTCTGATCCCTGCTGGGAGTGCAGCAGTGAAGTACCCTTTATTTTTTTTAATACTGAGATAATATTGCTTTTTACCATCTCAAATACTGACTTGCGCTACTGGGGGATTTTGAGGACAATATGACATTGTATGGATTCAGTTTGTGGGACAGGATGTGCCCCAAACAACACATATATGGTTATATTTGTTGTGTTTCTGCATTACTAAAAGTTCCACTAGATGTCTCCCTAGCACAGACAAAACCCACGTTTCTGTCCTATTTAGATTTTTTCAAAGGTTTTTATAGTGTATACTTCAGAGTTCAGGTATAATATTTTAATTGGAAGTATTCAGTTTTAAAACTCGAAGGTTTTCATCCATAAACCTAAAAATCACCATTTATTAACACCTTAAGGGCCCGCCAATTTCAGTTTTTGCCTCCCCTTCTTCTAAGACCCATAACTTTTATACTTTTCCATTCACACAGCCTTATGAGAGCTTTAATAGCACCATGTCATTCACTATGTCTTGTATTGAAAATAGGCAAAAAAAATTTGTTGCATGAAAAAACAAAAGTAAAAAACATCACATTTCCACCAAGATATTTCAGGTTTTCTTTTTAAGGCATTCTCTATATGCTAAGATTGACATAATGAGCTTATTCTGTTGGTTGGTACATTTATGGCAATACCAGATGTATTTTGTTTTACGTTTAAAGGGGTGATCCAAGGCCTATAATGTCCCCCCATATGCCCGGACTCCTCACACAGATAGTACTTACCTTGCTCCCCAGCACCCGCATCACTTATGATCCCGGTAAGGCCGCCGCTGCATCTCCCCACCTCGTGGATGAAAACTTACGGCATCAGTGGGGCAGCCAATAGCAGGCCGTGATGGGCGATATGGAGGGGCATTATAGGTCTTGGATAACCCCTTTAATGAAATAAAAACCTTTGAAAAAATAAGGATTTTGTTTGCATCGCCATATTCTGACATCCATAACTGTTTTTTTGCAGGCTGAGCTCTAGTTTTTTTATTGCTACTATTTTGGGGTACCTGTGGCTTTTTGACCACTTTTTTTTATTCAATTTTGGGGAACGATAACCAAAAAATGGTGGAA
The DNA here is from genome assembly GCA_033119425.1 of Bufotes viridis. Lineage (NCBI taxonomy): Eukaryota > Metazoa > Chordata > Amphibia > Anura > Bufonidae > Bufotes > Bufotes viridis. The sequence goes on from CM065589.1 coordinate 321,899,628, forward strand.
TATGCATGCATTTACCACACAGGAAAAAGATTTTCATATTTTAATAGGATATCTTTGGACATATCATTGACTATTATGTTTATTTTATATGTAAAATTGGAAATTAATACTTTTGTAAGTTTTTTTTTTTTTTTTTATATACGGTATATTTTTTTAACTTTTATTTTTCACTGTCATTTTTAGTTCTTTTCGGGGACCTATAAATTCTGATTGCTTGTACTGGCTGTCTGTCAGGCTGTGCCCTAGGCATGGCTTTACAGGCAGCTCAGTATGATAGCGCTACATGCTATGAGGCCCCAGGCTGTCATAGCAATGGGACAAAGGCCTGCAATTTTGCGGCCGGGGCTCTGATCAGTGGGCAGAGGGAGCCCCCTCTGTCTAATCCTACAGATGCCATGGTCACTACTAACAGAGACATCTGAGGCGACTTATAATTTAGTATTACTGCAGGAGGGCGCAAATAGGTTAGAAATTGCCAACATTTGTATATTTTTAAAATTTTCAGTGCTATAGACTATGTTTATGTAGATAGCCTTCTACTATATACAACCAAGTTAACCGAGGAGCAGTATATGTGTACTAAGGCTTTATCCTCCATTTCTTTATCTGCAGGTCCTGGCCCAGCAAGGAGAATACACAGAGGCTATAGCCATCCTAAGAAAGGCATTGAAATTAGAGCCAACTAATAAGGTATTTAAAGCACGGTATATTGTAAGGACAGCGAAGATGAATGTAATGATATATATAGATCATTAGGAAGTAGAAGAATATTTCTTTGTAGCAGCTCCTAATTTCATTCTATGGCTATGGAAAATTTCAAACTCGTAGGGCTGATTCGCATGGACATATTTTTTTTCTGTGTCTGCTCTGTTTCTTTTGCGGCTCATATGCGGAACCATTCACTTCAATGGGGCTGCAAAAAATGGAGATAACTCCTTGTGCATTCCGTGTCCGCATGACCGTTCAGCAAAAAAATAGTTGTCCTATGTCCTAAGTCCTATTATTGTCTGCATTATGAACAAGGATAGGACCGTTCTATTAGGGATCAGCCCTTCTATTCCCCAAAATGTGTAATACACACAGCCGTTATCCATGTTCTGCGGATCCACAATTTGCGGACTGCAAAACGCCCAACGGTTGTGTGCATGAGCCCTAACCCCTATGATTCTATATGGCTATGTGAAGGGAAGTACCTGACGGGCACTATTGTTAATGGTATTACTATGATGATGCTGTTAATGTATACCTATATATTAACAAGTATATCACCTGTAGCCATGTGGCGATTCCTCATAAAAGACAAACACACACATCGGCATGTGTGAATACATCAGGATCCTGCGCCTTGGAATTTAGGATAAAACATAACTTTTATTTACATGGACTTCTTTTAATCATGTAAATAAAAGATACATTTTATCCTAAATTCCAAGGCGCTGGATCCATTGGAAATTTGTCACTGAAGACTCTCACGACCCCAGATCCGGGGGATTTATCCGTGCTGCCTTCCCTTCACATTATGGAAGTGTCTGAACTACGCAAATTTAGGGTGAGCTGTGCAGAACTTTTTTTTTTTTCATGTGTGAATACATCCTTACTAGGCAGTGGGGATGTTTCATGTATGTATTTCTTCTAGACAATCCACGCCGAGCTTTCCAAGTTGGTGAAGAAACATGCAGACCAGAAGAATGTAGAAACTGCCATGTACAAGAAGATGCTGGGAAATGTGAGCACTTCCACCAGCAAGCCCACCCGAAAGTCTTCTTGGGTAATGAGCAACCCTGCTTAATGATGTCTGTTCTAGGCACTGCTCTCATCAGAGACAACTATTTAAATTAAAGGGAACCCAGGAAGCGATTCATTCACCCCCAAAAATCCATTACAGGGAGGAGTGTATTACATTGAATTATTTCAGCATTCTAGAGAGAGAATAGTTTAAAAATGTTCCATGTGGTCAACAAACTGCCTGGCACAAATATAGCGAATATCCTGAGGGGCTCCCTTTAAGTATGAACACTGCAGGTCCAGCTTCTGAAACCTTACATGTCTACTTTAGTAAATACATTATAGTCATGATTTACTAATTATGTAGCACCTTTCCTCATGAGTCTGCCTCTGTCACTGGGTTCCAGCTCAGTCACTTCCCTGCCAGGTCTGCAGGTCCTGGCTCTCCCCCGGTCAATATCCTGTTTGATGCGGTCATGTGACCGCTGCAGTGGTGATGTGTCACCCATGCGTCAAGTCACTGAGTCACGTGATGCATGGGAGACACCGCTGTGGCCTGTTATTGGTTGCAGCAGTGACGTGACCTGCGTCAAACAGGATGTTGACACAGAGAGACCCATGACCTGCAGAACTGGTGGGGCAACGTTTAATCCAGTACCCAGAGGCTCCCTTCGAGGGCTTCTCCCACCAAATACATGTGGACAGGTGATAAGTGTTTGCAGGCCTCCACTGAGGTGCTAGGCTGTCACTTCCATCTAGTGAGTGCACTGCTCGGGCAGAACAAGTAAAGGAACCTGGTTGGATTTTATGCAGTCGCCCGCCACCTTGTTTCCCATAAGGATACATTATGGTTATGCTGCCATAGTTGTGTCATTTTACTTTGATTGCCATGTGACCCAGTCATATATTTCTGTCAGTGCCCCAGTTATTTCTTCATTTGCACACATCTATCACAGCACTTGATTTTTTGATAACTGAATTTGTATTGGGCCGAGCTGTATTGTGGAAAGGATCTGTTGTTCTTCTCCATCTGCCTAATGCAGAGATTTCTATGTATTTTGTTGTGTACATACCGGGCACTATGAGGAATGAGCTTTGTAACTAAGGAAATGTCCAGTCTTTCCACATGTATAGAAGTGCAGGCGACCAGAGGTGTGCACTCCCACTCACATTTCTTTCATTTGAATCATTTATGGAAGCATGCACAAAAAAGGCAAAAAAAAGTTTACTGCTGCAAGGAGGTGTATACCAAAGAGGTAGTCCCGGATTTTACTATTGATACTAAGATAGGAGATCAATATCAGATTGGCGGGGATCCAGCACCCCCACAGATCAGCTATTCTTCGGTAGCCGCAGCATGGTACTACATAGCTCCACCCACCGCCCAATGGAGCTGTGCAGTTCTGGTGCTGGAGCTACCCCAAAACAGCTGATTGGCAGGGATGCGGAGTGTCCAACTGTGCCAGAATCCAAAAGCTTGGAATTCCCCTTCAAAGGGAACCTGTCATCACCTTTATGCTGCCCATACTAATGGCAGTATAGAGACAGGTGAGCTGATTTTAGCAGTCTGTCATTTATGTTAAACATAAGTGGTTGCTGAGAACCAACATCACAGTCATTGCAGACTAGGCCTGGAAAAGAGTCATGGCCACCTGAGAAGAGTCCTGGTTATTCATGAATTCCTGCTCTCCCTGCCCACCTGCTGATGACTGACAGGCTTCTACCTAGTTTTCTTCCTTTCTCTCTAGGAGAGAACTGCCAATCATCAGCAGATGGGTGAGAGAGCAGGAGATTATGAATAACCATGACTCTTCTCAGGTAGATTTGACTCTTTTCAAGTCCTGGGCTGCAATGATTATGATGCTGGTTCTCAGCAACCACTTACTTTTAGCTCATGAGAGAGACATCGCTGAAATAAGCATTTCTGTCCCTAATTTATGCTGCCCTCATGAGTTCAGCATAAAGTTGATGATCGGTTCCCTTTAATATCTCATTGCAGCAGTGCACGTTTAATAACTTCTAGGTCTTTACTAATGTGCGTAGATGTGCTAAGTCATGTGAATATATACTTCCCAGTGACAACAATTGGTAAGTAGTAGCTTGCGTTCTCTCTCTTACCCAGATGCCTGTATTTGTGAGTTATCCACACCCTTCTGGTTCTAAGCTGTGTCATGTGACACACTGACTCTCCAACTGATGTGTGGTGTGGACAGGAAGTCAGAGAAACTGACTTCCTGTCCACACATAAGACGCTGTGCCGGTCATATGAGTCACTGATAAAAAGATAACCCTTCATGACAATTTACATCATTGACCTTTCTAATGGGCCAGCATAAAACACAAAAATAGGGATCGTGCTTCATTAAAGGGGTTGTACCAAATATATGGCCACACACAACTGGATATAGATTATCAGAGCCAGAATAACATACACACTTAATATTTAATTTTTTTTTTACAATCCAAAACAGAGAAAATTCTTGGTTGAATACATTTATAGTGGCAATGATAATGAAAAACGAGTAGATTTGGCTAGTTAGAATGGTTTTTTCCATAGCATAGACGCACAATTCACAGATGCACACTTTAGCTATTGATAGTTTTCAGCAGATTATGAATGTTTATATGGTTTTTATTCCCTAATCTTATGTTCCTAGTGTAGAATCCATAGGATGTGCATCCGCAGGAATGGTCTTTGACTGTCATAGATCTTCCATTGCTGGTGGCTTCATAGAGAAATCATACACCAGTCCTAAATGTTCCATTATTTTCTGCTCTGTCCAGATATTACACAAAGCGTAATACTGTAATACTGCATCTTAAGGCTATCCAACCAGCATGTTTAACATTATAAAATCCATACCCGTATGGTGGAGGATGGTGAGTGTGTGCAGAAGGATCAGCAATCATGTACAGGGCAAGTTTCTTTCATTCTGTGTCCAATAATGTAATGGAATTTAAAGGGGTTGCCCACCATTTTTAAAATCTTCCAGAGTGTCCGGACCTGCGATGGTGGTCATACTTATAGTCCCTCTGCTGGGTTGTGGCTCCATCACTTCGCCACCTGCTCTGCAGCTCTTGGGTGTGCCCGCATCAACATCCTGTTTGACATGGGTCACGTGACCACTGCTGCCAATAACTGACCTGCTCCCTTTGTGCTATGTCAAATGGTCTTGTGATGCAAGAAGAGCTGGTCACTGCTGCGGCCAGCGATTGGCGGCAGCGGCACCAAACAGGATGTTTACATCAAGGGAGCCGAGAGAAGCAGCCAAGGCTGGGGAGTGAAGGAGCTGTGACCAGGTCAGTATGCTTCTCTTTGCAGGTCTGCTTGCCGCTCTGACAGGTGCACGATCCCTTTAAAGTGTTATTCTGTAGAAACTAGTGATTAGGTGATAAACATTAGATCAGTGTGGGTCTGACCATTGGGATCTCCCCATACATCAGCATAGATGCCTCAGAACCTCATCCCCTCCAGCTGTATGATTGTGGCATGGAGGTCAAGCATGTGTCTGCTATGCAACTGCTCATAGAGTATTTGCATACAGTGGATTTTCCATGCAGAATATCGGCACGTGTACTCGGTTGGACTTCCGCGCTGTGGTGTGGGTTTTTCTGCGTGTGGATTTAAAATCCGTCTTGTGGGGAAAAATAGTGTCAGGACCCTTTATGACAGGCCTGCAGAGAAATCCACCAGTGGTGGCCGCACATGGATTAGCCCCACTGATTGGAATCTGTGGCAGGAACCAAGGGTCAGGCTTGGATTTATGGCGCTGTGTTACACATATGCTTAGTGTTTGAATGGCAGCACCATAGATTCCTGTCCTTTCTTAACATTTGAATTTGGCCTTTCTTCTGAAGGTTCTCTAACCCTACGAATGCTGTATGTACTTTTCTGTTACCATTTTATAATCTAGCATTTATAATGTTGTTACATTACGGTTTGTGGTAAAAATCCATTTTTGATCATTTGTATGATTGTAATTTGGCTGCTGTATAAGCAGAGAAAACATTTGTCATCAGATACTGAAATAATTTTCTTTCCCACAGTCTATTTCCTGGAAGTGGCTTTTCGGGGCTACAGCCATAGCAATAGGAGGTGTAGCCCTTTCTGTTGTGATAGCGGCCCGCAATTAAGGTGGCATTCTTGGATTGAGGACAGAAGCCATTTTCTGTACTGCGAAGATCTAGAGGCATCAAATCTTCTACCTTCCCTCTGAAAGAAATTCTCTTTTAAGGTGCCGTGTACAATCGATAAAGATATTCTATGTGATACTTAGAAACAATTTTTCTGAACGAATGCCTTCTCATGTGTGGCCTGTCAATTACTGTGAAACAGAGTGCTAGAGAAGCTACAGACCTAGGATGAACTCCATACAGTTTATCAGACAGGTACCTGGAGAAGGAGGATGTTCTCGTTCTGTATATTTAGTGAAATGTTTATTCCAAATTCTTCAGAGGATTGTTTCCGCCAAAGAATGTTGAGGTCGGTCTGTGGCGGCGGCAGGAGCTGATCCATGGCTACATTCTGCCCAAGAGACTCTGCACTTCTGCATCGTAAGGCATCTTCACATCAAGTCATTTTGGTAGATGTTGCACAGTCATTGAAATAGAAGACCCTGCAGGTTACATGCTGGACCTCCAGGAAATATAGGTGGCCCCAGTACGTAGTGCTCTCTCAATATTCAAGATTATTTTGGAAATGAAAGCTAGATGTATATTTAATAAAGAAAGTTTAATAATGGCCTCTGCATGCAACCTCCGATGGAATGGATTGTAAATCTAAGGTTTTCCTTAGATGATAGTACTTTAATGGGACCATCCGCCCTGCGATTCTAGAAAACCCTGTGGGACCACATTCCATTAACCCTATCAGTCTGCATTGTTTGCACCTGTTAACATTTGGCATTACCATATTTAAAAAAACAAAACTCCTGCTGTTGAGTCTTTAGTCCAAGTGTCAGTGATTACAGCCCATTAAAATAATTGGATTCGCACAGGGCCATGGTGCCATTTGGTAAACTTGAAAAGAGAATGTGTCGTAAGCATTTAGGCCACCAAACCACCCCCTCCTGTTATCTAGGCCAGTTCACAATAATGATCTTCTATATTAGGAATCCACAACCTCCGACAAGCCAGCTGTTCTGAAACTACAACTCTCAGAATTCTCATTTCACTTCTATGGGGGGGGGGGTTACAAGAACAACCGATCAAGTGCGCATGCTGGGAGTTGTAGTTTCACAGCAGCTGGCGTGCTGATCTCTGTTCTACTCTATATTCTGGCAGATTTGGCATAACTGAGAAAAAAGAATGTGTAACAGTGTATTCAAATGCCAGTAAGGAGTCATGAAGGTAAAGTCCCTTTCCAGAAGTCCCACTCCTTATGTGACTGACATCCCTCAAGTTGGGATATATTATTACAAGCCATTTCTCCTGGAATCTGGCACCATACTGACCTCAGCTTCACCTGCACATGCCTCAGATGCCGCTGGAGGTGGCTTGTGATGAGGTACCTGGTATGTAGGACATCACTCAAGCCACTGACTACTCTGGAAAGCGGCTTGACCCTATGACTCCTTCCAGACATTTGATTACATCGTTCAAAGTTCTTTTTCTGTGTCAATGTGCCAGAATATAGAAGATTAAAGGGGTTGTGTCACTAATATAAATGTACCCCACCCAACAGATATATCACATATATCGCCGTTATATCACTTTCCCCAAATACCTCCATTTATCAAAACTGCCTTTATTCTAAACTTATTATCCTACCGCTGCACCCTGTGGGTAATCCGTTTTGATTTCAGTTGCTGTTGGTTACGTCCTGTAGTGGAGCCTTGTAATACAGGACGCACATGCTCACAACATGTCTTTTCCTTCCCTTCAATAACCACTCCTCTATGTGCGGGGTCAGGGATAGATTAACATAAAGATGACTTTTACTGTAACAAATGATGGACATTAGCGCATGTTGCATCTGTTATAAATGCAGTTGAGCATTTTAAATATGCCCTGAGGCATGATGGGACAGCAGTCACATGACAAACCAGAAAGTAGGATTCAAGCATGGGGGAAAAGAGAAAACTGCAAGTGAGGTAAATTTGAAAAAAAAATGGAAAAAAAAAACAATCCAAGGAGGAATGGAAGCTAGAGTACTTGGTGAAATTAAACTTTAGAGTGAAAAGTAGTTTATGCACACCCCCTTTAAATACTGATAAAATAGGTAATAATCTTGAGCGCTGCATAAGGTGCCTGATGAAGTCGGTAGTTCGCCGGCAAAATGTGTCACACTGTGTACATTACAGTGCGTGTTTTATTGTTCAAATAAAGGTTTTTATTTACACAGTGCTCTAGAATATCACCTATTTTATCAGTATTCGGCCTGTTTCTGCCGGGCTGTGGAAGTCCCTTGAAGGTGAAGAGCTGTAGTCTGCAGAGAAAGAATGTTTGCTGTGCCCACCCCACAGATGTGCCAAATCTCCTGCACATCTCCATCCGGTAGGTGCAACTGATCTGTTTTCAGAATATAGAAGATTGTCATTGTGAACTTGTCACAGTCCTGGATAACAGAAAGTTAGTGGTTTGGGAACCTACATCCTAGTGACATGTTCCCTTTAAATTCCTGTATAGAGAACCCATCACCAGCTTGTAAGAAGAAGAAAGTGTTGTAAGAAGAAGAAAGTGTTAATGTACAGACAATGCTGGCCCTAAGATGAGGAGTATAGTGCAGGTTCTATAGGTCCTCTAGGCAAGTTGTCCACACGTGCTACATTGCCTAGATCTAGTAATATTTGGGGACTGAACCTGCTGATTGTGGGGATGTATTGTAATCAAGACCATTTTAGAGATTATATATGTTAATTAAGTTAAATATATTGTTTTCATTTTACTGGTTAATAAACCTGATTACATTGTTTGATTTATTCATAGTCTGTGACCTATTATTCCAAGACTTATTGTGCTAATCATTTCAGAATGTCTTCTGGGAATGTATAGTGTTCAGCTATGGCCAGGGGCGGACTGGGAACTGGAAAGAATACTAAAAGCGGCCCCGTTTTGTAGTCTGGTCCAAATTGATGAAAGGCAGAGCCAGCAATACTATTTCGTGGCACATTATACCACCTCAACAGAGCCAAATACCACAGTCCATCACAAAATACATTTCCAAAAACTTCCACAGGCCGGTCGTAAGGGGGGCCCAGGCAGCCCCCTGGATATCAGCCCACCTGGAAATTTCCCTGTAAGGTCTATGGTCAATCCACCCCTGGCTATGGCTAGTTTCACGTCTGCGGCTTTACTTTTCGGAAGCCTGCCGGAGTTATCCAGAACAGGCATTGCTGGATACTGCTGCCTGCCTGTCCAGCTGGGATGCCGGGAATCACTAGGACAAAAACTACTGCCACAGTCCTTGTCTGGCATTCTATGCGAGGTCAGCCGCAGATGGGAAACTAGCCTCCTTTTATAGTTCTTAAGATTTGCTACTGCTAAAGGCTGTGGCTTCCCTTCCAGAAATGTCATGTTTTGGGCCCAGACAGACAACGGTTTGCTTGGAAATTATGCACTGTAAGGGATCATAGATTTCTATGAAGAACACATATCTCTCGCACGATATTACAGCAGGCTCTTGTAACATCTAATCCCTCACTAGCCATAGAGATCGATTAATGGAATGCGCTCAGCATTTTCTGCTGTAAAACAGTATAGGATGGAGCAGAGGCACAGTAATGTCCATACATATTGCCAGATGAAACTACTTTATGCATTAGAGGTTTTTTTTTATTACATAATGTTACAGTGTACTTTCCCTAGGGATCGGTTGAATGGAGCATTGCTGAGCGCTGCTGTGCAGGGAGAAAACTGTAAGGTTATGTTCACACGGGATGAGGCTGCTGCGGATTTTTCATAGAAGAAAATCTGAGGTGTTTTTACCAGAATTCCACAGGTGCAGATTTCATAATGGAAAAACTGCTGTTTTGCTGCAGGTTTTATACTTTGCATTGCACAAGATAACATGACATGCTACAGAGTAGAGATGAGCAAATCGATTCAGTCATCAAAACAGACTCCTCTTTGATTAACCTTTCCCCTAGGCCTGTACCTTTTGTTCTGAGTAGCAGCGCATGCCACAGCCGCACAGATGCTGACTATCCATGTGCTCGGAAGTGTAGCAGCCTATGCACAGTTGGCGTTTGCGCTGCTCCGGTAGGAGCAGCAGAGCCTCTAAGTAATGCTGCACGCGCAAGGTTGACAGGTCCAGTCGAGACGTCCAGCCCTGTCCATCAGGAGGGAACTTCTTGAGCAGCAGGGACAGTCCTCCGCTACTCAAGAAGTATTTGAACACATCGATTCACTGATCTCTACTACAGAGTTTAAGATCAGGACTGCAGGCCAAGTTATATACAGATTTCGTTGGAGATTTTTCCAGAGTGTGAATGAAGTTTTCTAAAATCCCTCCGCCTTGCTGGTACTGTGATATGCTGTGGACTTTTCATGTGCAAATCCACAGCATATAATCCACATGCACACATACCCTCAAGGTGCTGCAGCTACTATACTGGCATTATGGTCATTCATTCTGAGCATTGCTGGGGGTCATGATCATCATATTCCTATGATCGACACAAGATGTACATGCAAAATACTTGAAAAAGTGGTAAAATCTGTTATAATGTTAAACGAAAGCACACACTGAGGGAGATCAAGAAGTGTATTTTTTATTCAGATCAGTACAACAGGCAGGGTATCAGGTCACATCAGAATTGCCCTTTGGGCTTGAATAATGTCACCATAGCCTTCATCTTTGATAAATTCTGTCATTTGTATAAATGGTCAGGCAGTGGATTAGCTGCAAGTTCCATCCAGGAAATCCACTAAGCCCATAAACGTTAAAAAATCTGCAGCAGGCGCTATTTGCTTTCAGATGTTGCCCGCTGCTACAGTGTTACATATGACCTGGACAGGAAACTGTTAAAGCAGTTATCATCCTCATGTGCTAGAGAAATCACATCCCCTTTCATTGCCTTGTAGGTGCCATCAACAGAATACAGGTGCCATTTACAGCAGCAGGTCTGAAGTTACTTAAGCCTGTATTATGGCCCAGAGCTGTATTCACAACTCTGCTGGTTATCACTGGAAACAGTGTAAAAGCTTGTCAAAGTAAAAATATCTATGTGCTGTGTTAGCCAGTAAATGGAAAATTTGAGATTCTTTAATAGTTGATACCTTTTAATGGCTAACTGAGAAGATGATGACTAGAGATGAGCGAATTAATTCTAAGGAATTTAAAGGGGTTGCCCTATCTTGGACATTGGAGCCCCACAGAACCTCTACACAACTGCTCAGTCCTCTTCTCCCAAGTACAGCTCTGGACATTGTTGCCCCCCTCACACACAACAAAACCCAAAAAATCAACAGACAACCATGGCACACCAACCTGACCAAAAAACTCAGACAAGCTTCAAGCAGCGATGGAAGAAATCCCATTCTAAGGATCACTTCACCACATACAAACAATCCCTCCTCATTTTCAAATCCTCACTCTCTGATGCAAAACAGGCCTACTTCTCATCCTTCATATCTTCCCTGTCCCACAGCCCTAAACAACTTTTTAACACTTAACTCTCTTCTCCGTCCCCCAGCACCCCCACCCTCTCTTCTCAGCTGAGGACTTTGCCACATACTTCAAACAAAAGATAGTCAACATCAGAGAAAGCTTCAGTGCACACAACTGCTCAGTTGTCTTCTCCCAAAACCCGCTTATCCACCATTACAGAAGAAAAACTTTCCACTCTACTCTCCAGATCACATCTTACCACCTGCGCACTTGACCCAATTCCATCCCACCTCATTCCTAACCTCACCACAGTATTTATCCCAGCCCTAGCTCATCTCTTCAACCTATCACCAACCTCTGGCGTCTTCCCCTCTTGTTTTAAACATGCTACCATTACACCCATCCTCAAAATGCCTTCACTTGTCCCATCTTCTTTGTCCAGTTATCGCCCCATATTACTTCTTCCATATGCCTCAAAGCTACTTGAGCAACATGTCCATTCTGAACTGTCCTCTCGCCTCTCATCCTGCTCCCTCTTTGACCGGCTACAATATGGCTTCCGACCCCACCATTCAACTGAGACTGCCCTTACCAAAGTCACCAATGATCTACTAACAGCCCAAACAAAAAAAATTACTCTGTCCTCCTTCTCCTTGACCTTTCCTCTGCCTTTGACACTGTCGACCACTCCCTTCTGTTGCAAACTCTCTCATCTCTTAGCATCACTGACCTGGCCCTCTCCTGGATCACATCATACCTCACAGACCGGACGTTTAGCGTCTCCCACTCTCACGCCAACTCCTCATCTCATTCCCTCTTTGTTGGTGTCCCTCAAGGCTCTGTCCTAAGACCTCTGCTCTTCTCTATCTACACTTTCGGCCTGGGACAGCTCATAGAGTCCCATGGTTTTCAGTATCACTTTTATGCTGACGACACACAAGTCTACCTCTCTGGTCCAGACATCACCACCTTACTATCCAGAATCCCACAATGCCTATTTTCCATATCCTCCTTCTCCGCTCGCTTTCTGAAACTTAACATGGATAAAGCAGAATTCATCATCTTTCTCCCATCTTGCTCAACCCCCCCAACAGACCTATCTATCACAATCAATGGCTGCACAGTGAACCAAGTCTGCTGCCTTGGAGCGACCTTGGATTCTGCCCTCTCCTGACCGCACATCCAAGCCCTCTCCACCACCTGCCACCTCCAACTCAAAAACATCTCCCGCATCCGTGCTTTCCTCAACTTTGAGTCTACGAAAATGCTTGTACATGCCCTCACATCGTCTCCCGCCTAGACTACTGCAACATTCTCCTCTGGCCTTCCATCTAGCACTCTTGCACCCCTTCAATCTATCCTCAACTCTGCTGCCCGACTAATCCACCTCTCACCCTGTTACTCCTCTGCCTTTCCCCTCTGCCAATCCATTAACTGGCTCCCCATTGCCCAGCGAATTCAGTTCAAAATACTTACAAATACATACATACATGGCTGTCCACAACCTGTCCCCTCCCTACATCTCTGAGATACTTTCCTGATACATCCCCACACGCAATCTCCGATCCTCACAAGCCCTCCAGTTATCACCTCTTCCCACAATTGCCTCGAAGATTTCTCCCGTGCATCCCCCCATCCTCTGGAATTCACTACCCCAACATATCAGACTCGCCTACAGTGGAATCCTTCAAAAGAAACCTAAAAACGCACCTCTTCAGACAAGCCTACAACCAGTGACCCTGCTGCCTCTATACCGCCATGACCAGATTTACCCTCTCCTACTGTGTCCTTCTCCAATACTATGTAGATTGTAATCCCTCATGGGTAGGGTCCTCTCTCCTTCTGTACCAGTTTGTAACTTGTCTTGTTCATGCTTAGTGCAATTGTCTGTATTATGTATGTATACCCCTTTTCGTATGTACAACGCTATGGAATGAATGGCGCTTTAAAAATAAATAATGATAATATGCCCTCAATGTTTAATAGGTGTAAGCCCCATAGAAGTGAATGGAGTGGTGGCTGCGCTTACATGGTGCGTTTCCCATTCATTTCAATGGGACTCCTAAAAATAGCTGCGCGTGCTATTTTTGGCACTCCTGTAGGAGTGACTGGAGGGCGGCCATGCATGCATACCCTCCGGCACTATGCGAGCTCTATTCCTATCACTTCTGGGACCTGCACCTATCGGACATTGGGGGCATATCCTAGCAATATACCCCCAATGTCCAAGATGGGAATACCACTTTAATTTTTTTCAAGAGACTCCCCAATCTCGTGCATGCGCTTTTGCTCTGAGTATTGGCGAAAGAACCTGGTGCTTCTACCTAATAGCGCAGATACTGACTGTACACACACCGTTGACGTCTTGAAGTGGATGTGGAGCGATTCTGTCTCAAGCCGCTGCCTCTGTTTTCAAGTATACCCAGACACCAGTGGTGCATGTGCTGTTTGGTATCTGTGCTACTCAGGTAGCAGCAGCTGATAATCAGAGCAACAGTGCAGGAGGTAGATTGACAGAGCGGGCAAGATATCTGGCCCTATCAATTAAAGTGGAGTCTGTTGAGGGCCCTATAGCTGTGTTAAAGGGGTTGTCCAAGTTATATTTATTGATGACCTATCCTCAGGATAGGTCATCAATATCAGATCGGCGGGGGTCCGACACCCGGCACCCCCGCCGATCAGCTGTTTGAAGAGAAGACGAGCGCCGTGCCAGCGCTGCCTCCTCTTCATTGTTTACATGCTGGCCGTTGCATCTGCAGCGGTGAGCAGGTGTAATTACACCCATGCCGTTCCATTCATTTCAATGGGACGGCTCTGTAGTATACACTTGTATAGGAACGAGCCGTCCCATTGAAATGAATGGAACGGCTTGGGTGTAATTACACCTGCTCACTGCTGCAGATGCAACGGCCAGCATGTAAACAATGACGAGGAGGCAGCGCTGGCACGGCCCTCGCCTTCTCTTCAAACAGCTGATCGGCGGGGGTGCCGGGTGTCGGACCCCCGCCGATCTGATATTGATGACCTATCCTAAGGATAGGTCATCAATAAATATAACTTGGACAACCCCTTTAACTGTAAAATAAAGTTATGGCTGCTGAAAGGATGGTAGTAAAAAACTAAAATGCAAAAATTTAAAGGGTGTAAAGGGTTAATAAACTCCTAATAGCTGTCTTTTTTTTAATTTTCCTTAAAGGGGTTTTCCGGGCTTTTAATATTGATGATATAGGTTATCAATATCAGATCAGCAGGGGTCCAACACCCTGCCGACCAGCTTTAGGAGGAGACTGTGCGCAGTGGGCACGTGCTGCCTCCTGTCTCTCTTTTTGCTGCTGCTATGTCTATAGGAAAAAAGTGGTGAACAGGAAGGGAGATGGCACATGCACACTGTGGGTACCGTCTCCTCATGCAGCTGGTCGGCGGGGGTGTTGGTGGCAAACACCACACCGAACATAGGAGGGAAAGGGGTGAGGGAATAAGGCCTGGAAACTAGGGAAAGGAGATGGACACCTCCTAATAAAACCCTAATCAAAGTCCTGACTAACTACCAGTATGAACAGACCCCAGAGGTAGGTGAGTTCATACACAGGAATACCTAATGTCCTAACTCACCCTATAGGACCCTGGTACTAATGTCCAGACTGAGACAACCTGTTCCTCCAAAAGGAAGGACAAACAAGAGTCTCCCTCAGGCCTCAAAACAAATGACGGGGAAATGCAACACACAGAACTCAAACAAAATACAAAGAAGGAAAGGAAAGACTTAACTTCAAAGGAGCAATGGAATCACCAGGAACTTCGCTGAGATCCACACAACAGCAATCCCAAACTGAAACTGAAGCTATAAACCGCACAGCCTAGTAGGAGAAGCAACTATAAATAAGGAAGGTTAAATCAGTGTTTCCCAACCAGTGTGCCTCCAGCTGTTGCAAAACTACAACTCCCAGCATGCAAAGGCTATCCGGGCATGCTGGGAGTTGTAGTTTTGCAACAGCTGGAGGCACACTGGTTGGGAAACACTGGGTTAAATGACCATGTAAGCAACACCTGAGGCAAGGGGTGTGGCCATTACCAGAAACAACACAGACACCTATTGATCCACGAGTAAACCTGTCAGATCAAACCACGTGTTGCCAGTCTCACCGATCTCTTGCCACCTGACGCGGGAACGTCTGTGACAGTTGGAACCCTGCCAATCTGATATTGATGACCTATACTGATGATAGGCATCAATATTAAAAGCTCAGAGAACCCCTTTAATATTTCAGCTTGTTGCAGACATGGCAATGCCAATTACATGCGGTAAGGAGGAAAACTCTTTTTCTATGTTCTTATGTTTTGTTTTTTTCCGTTTTAACCTCCTCTGGACCGCCGCACGCAGATACGCGTGATCGCGGCGGCCCAGTTATTCCTCGTTGACGCTCACAGAATATCGGGGAAGGCAAGTTTGTCACCAGCCTGCCAGCCAATGATCAGCGCTGGAAGGCTGGTGACTTTTAAAAAAAAATAATTAAAAGCCATATAATGCATTATATTTATAAATATAATGCATTAAATGGCTTCTGTGCTCTGTGCTGGGTCCTTTTCATCGGTTGGACCCAGCACAGAGCACATGTGACAGTGAGTACACTAAGCACCAGACACACAGGCCCAGATCACCCCAATTAACCCCTTGATCACCCCCTATCAATCACTAGTGAAAGGAAAAAAAGTGATCAGTATAAACTATCACTTTTTTTTTCACAAGTATTGACTTTTAGGTTTAGCTTAGTTTAGGCCCTCTTTGGTAGGTAGTTAGCTACAGTTTGCGCCCAGCCCACCGCAGTCACTGATTCGCTGATTAGCGTAGCACTAATCAGCATTGGTACTTTATAGTATCTGTAATTGATCAGAACTGATCACAGTCAGATCTATAATAGTATTAGTGTCACCTTAGTCACCCTCCACCCAAAACGCAGTGTTTGCCCGATCAGGCCATGATCGGTCGCCCACACGTGCGTTCACCCACGCCCGCCCCGCCGCAGTGACAAAAAATGTTTTTATTTTTTTTTATCACTGCACAATCACTTCACTAGCGCTGCGCCGCTAAAAAAAAAAAATCAGTTTTGATATTTTTTATCAATCACAGCGGCTTTCTGTACTTCGCTAGCCTCCCATTTGTAAGACAGGCTTGCTTTTTTTCTTGGGTAGTCTCAGGGAATACCCCCTAAATTTAGTTGTCCAAATGGCAAGTAAGGGGTATTAGTCTGAAGAGGCCTACAGGATTCTGACCCAGTCTGATAAGGAATGGGAACCCTCATCTGACGAATCCAGCGGGTCAGAAAGCAGTGGCAGTCTGACCCAAAGTTCGGACGAGGAGGTTGAGGTCCCTGATAGCACCAGGCGTACCCGGCCCCGTGTCGCTAGACCAGTGTTTCCCAACCAGTGTGCCTCCAGCTGTTGCAAAACTACAACTCCCAGCATGCCCGGTCAGCCTTTTGCTGTGCGGGCATGCTGGGAGTTGTAGTTTTGCAACAGCTGGAGGCACACTGGTTGGGAAACACTGCGCTAGACCACAGGTTGTGCAGGATCCGTTTCAAGGGCAGCAGAGCGGGGCTGGCGCTGTCGGATTACGTGGTGAGGCATACACCAGCAGCGCAGCCCATCCTGGACCTAGTACCAGCACTGCCGTAGAACATGGTGAAGTGGCGAGCACCAGAAGGGCAGTTGAAGCTGGTACGGTGGCACGTGCAGTAATTCCCCCGTCGCAGCCACCGCAAAGACATGCCCGTAGAGCCCTTAGAGTCCCTGAGGTGCTGGCAAACCCTGATCGGCAGCCACACCAGTAGTTCCCCCTTTCACCGCCCAGTCAGGAGTTCGGGTTGAGACAGCTCAGATCAGATCGGCACTGGGGTTTTTTGAGCTGTTCTTCACTGCGGAGCTCTTTGACCTAGTCGTGGCAGAAACAAACCGGTATGCCACTTAATTTATAACCGCCAACCCGGGAAGCTTCTATGCCCAGCCTTTCCGGTGGAAACCAGTCCAAATTTCTGAATTTAAAACTCTTCTGGGCCTTCTCCTCAACATGGGCCTGACAAAAAAACATGAATTGCGGTCATATTGGTCCACGAACCCAATTCATCACATGCCCATGTACTCTGCTGCCACGTCCAGGACACGATTTGAGACCATCCTGCGTTTCCTGCACTTTAGTGACAACACCACCTCTCGTCCCAGAGGCCACCCAGCTTTTGACCGGCTCCACAAAATTCGGCCCCTCATAGACTACTTTAACACCAAATTTGCAGATTTGTATACCCCTGCACAAAACATCTGCATAGACGAGTCCCTTTCACATTTTACCGGGCGCCTTGACTTCAAACAATACATCGGTCAAATTGTATAAGCTCTGTGAAAGGGCCACAGGCTATATACACAAATTTAGTGTCTATGAGGGTAAAGATCAGACCCTGGAGCCGGTCGGTTGCCCTGACTACCTGGGGAGCAGTGGGAAGACAGTCTGGGACTTGGTGTCACCCTTATTCAGCAAGGGGTACCATCTTTATGTGGACAATTACTACACAAGTGTGCCCCTCTTCAGGCATTTGTTTCTAGAACAGATTGGCTGCTGCGGCACCGCGCGACCTAGTCGCCAGGGCTTCTCCAAAAGGCTCGTTACCACCTATCTTAAAAGGGGGGAGAGGGCTGCCTTGTGTAACCAAGAACTGCTCGCGGTGAAATGGAGAGACAAGCGTGACGTTTACATGCTCTCCTCCATTTACGCAGACACGACAATACAAATTGAACAGGCAACCAGTGTCATTAAAAAGCCCCTCTCGGTCCACGACTATAATTTGCTCATGGGAGGGGTGGACTTCAATGACCAGATGTTGGCCCTATATTTGCTTTCTCGAAAGACCAGACACTGGTATAAGAAGGTGTCTGTATATCTAATTCAATTGGCTATATATAATAGTTTTGTTCTCTACAGTAAGGCTGGGAGAACAGTATCCTATCTCAAATTTCAGGAAGAGATCATCGAGGACCTCCTGTATCCAGGAGGTTCCGTGGCTCCAAACCCCAGTGTAGTGAGCCGTCTACACGAGCGACACTTCCCCAGTGTCATTGCTGGTACCTCAACCCAACCGCTACCCCGAAAAAGATGTTGTGTCTGTAGCAGGAGTGGAATAAAGCGTGACACCTGCTATTTCTGTCCTGACTGCCCTGACCACCCTGCCCTATGCCTAGGGGAGTGTTTCCGGAAGTACCACACTCAGGTACACTTAGGGACGTAGGGACCGCAGGACACAGGCAGAGTTAATACAAGGGTCTCTCGGGATACTAGGTTTTGAGAGACCCTAACACACAGGGGTGGTAGTGTGCTACTGCAGCTATGTGAAACGGTAGAAACGTCTCCTTTCACTTGGGATAAAGTGCATAATGTACTTCGCACCATCTCTGTGTGATTTACACTTTACACATTGTCCCATGAAAAAGGAGAGGTTTCTGCTAGGAAAATAAAGAGTGAAAAGTTAAAAAATAAAAAAAAATTAAACAGGTAGCAAGAAAAAGAAATCTTGAGTTAGTTTAGGTTTTAACAGTTTTATGATGTTCAGGTTTTATAAAAAAAAGTTTTATGATGTTCAGGTTTTATAAAGTTTGTAGCGTTCAAATTTATGAGCCTGTTGCTTGTTTTTTCTTCTTTTTTTTTTTTATTTTTTTTTACTAACCACCCTTTATTTTCCAGCTGGACCAACCGATGAAAACGCTGCAGCACTGATGTGCATTCTGAGAGAAGCATTGCGCTGCTGTCAGTTTACAGGTACGTTTGCCCAGGCATATGAGCTGAGGAGAGGTGTTGGAGTTCATATACTTTGGCAAACACTTTGTATCAAAAATCTGGCAAAGATGTCTTCCTCCACAACGATCGATCGATCGATGTGAATGGAGAAATCACGTTTGCCAGGACATAGGAGCTGAGTGGGTATGGATGTTTGGGCGGAGCCCCTATGTCCTGGCAATCGCCAGGCCCTTCTTTTTTTTTTTCTTGCATATTTTTTAGCAGAGATATTTTTCATCCACATCGATTGATGCGAATGAAGAAATCTGTGCCATTCATTTTTTCTTTCAGACCAGAGGCTGAACGGAAAAAAAAATCTCATTACCCGTATGCTCAATATAAGGAGAATAGCAGAAACTCCTAATGCTGGCCATACATGTAATGATTGCGGAGGCCCTCAAATGCCAGAGCAGTACAAAAAACTTAACATGTGACCCCATTTTGGAAAGAAGACACCCCAAGGTATTCGCTGAGGGGCATATTGAGTCCATGAAAGATTGAACTTTTTGTCACAAGTTAGCAGAAAGGGAGACTTTGTGAAAAAAAAAAAAATAATATTTTCGCTAAAATAAAAAATCTTCTATGAACTCACCATACCCCTCACTGAATACCTTGGGGT
The DNA here is from genome assembly GCA_033119425.1 of Bufotes viridis. Classification (NCBI taxonomy): domain Eukaryota; kingdom Metazoa; phylum Chordata; class Amphibia; order Anura; family Bufonidae; genus Bufotes; species Bufotes viridis. Next base: position 321,919,341 of record CM065589.1, read on the forward strand.
GTCTTCTTTCTAAAGTGGGGTCACTTGTAGAGTATTTATACTGCCCTGCCATTTTAGGGGCCCAGAAGCGTGAGAAGAAAAATGCATAAAAATGCCCTCCTAAAAGGTACTCATTGGAATTAGGGCCCCTTTGCGCATCTTGGTTGCAAAAAAGTGTCACACATGTGTTATCGCCGTACTCAGGAGAAGTAGCGCAATGTGTTTTAGGGTGTATTTTTACATATACCCATGCTGGGTGAGAGAAATATCTCTGTAAATTGACAACTTTGTATAAAAAATTTAAAAAGTTGTCATTTACAGAGATATTTTTCACACACAGTATGGGTATATGTAAAAATACACCCCAAAACACAATGCCCTACTTCTCCTGAGTACGGCGATACCACATGTGTGACACTTTTTTGCAGCCCAGATGCACAAAGGGGCCCTAATTCCAATGAGTACCTTTACCCTCAGTTCACACTTGCGCGTTTTACAGCGCGTTCAAATGCGCTGTAAACGCATAACCGATGCAAACCAATGCTTCCCTATGGGACTGGTTCACATTTTCGCATAAACAAGTACTTGAGCTTTTTTTGGGGCGTTTGTCGCGCAGACTTCAATGGGAACGCGCAACGCTTGTATTTTGCGTGTTTTTGACACTGAAAACACGCGTTCGAACGCGCCTTTATGAATTTGCAACATGCTGCAAAGGCCAAACCCCAGGTGCTAGGCACAGTTTTACCCCTCACCCACGACAGCACCACGAGAGAGGATGGATCCGCCCCCACGGACAGGAAACCTGCAGCACAAAAAGGCGGAGACTCCTCTCTGCCCTCAGTATGGTTTCCTGTCTTTGGGGGAAGCCTGCGGACCATCCTTCTCTCCCTCGGCTGCCCGGTTGTACCTGCGATCCCCTCCTCTTGAGTGGCACGTTGTGCGCGGGGGGTCGGTCAGAGGCGCGATCGCGGAGGTTCCTGAGCGCTGGGGGCATGATGCTTCGGTGCTGCCATGCACGAGTAAGCATCCGACGGCGGCAAGACTAGAGGAGCGCATGGCTGAATGATTCCGGCCGGAGGGGGAGGAGCCAAACGACGATCATGTGACCTACCAACTTCCGGGTATGAGAGTGAGGCGTGGATAGCACAGCAGAGCGGGAACGCTCTGGTGCAGGGGGGTGGGAGGATTTAAAAGCCCAGTAACCTGTGAGAAGCTGCCGGTGTCTACTGCAAAGGTTTGCAGTTCCTGAGAGCCCTGAATCTATTATGGAGGAGGAAAGAAGGGAGCAAACAGAAGACCCGGTGGCCATCCCAGTTCCGGTAGTAGGATGGGTGAGAGGCTTTGAAAGCCAGACATTTATATTCACCTTGTTAATGGGGAAAAATGTTCTTTTTTTGTGTATTTCTGCAGGAAAAACCTAAAAAGGCCGTATCTAAAAGACGCCATAAGGAATGCGCTATATGTAGAGGAACCTTGGCGTCTGATTATGCCAAAAAGCTATGTCAACAATGCATAGACAAAACAGTCGCAGAAGAAGAGTCCCCTTCTTTTTATAACTGCCTCCAAAAGTTCATTAGGGCAGAAGTTAATACCTCATTATCCGCCAGAAAACCGGAGTCTGTTACAGTACCAAAAAAGAGGGAATCTAGAACCGTTTTGTCGGATTCGGACCAGGAGGAGGATCCCTGCTCTGTAGCTCTGGATTCAGAGGGTTCCCCTCCCTCCTCTGATTCTGAGGATAATGAGATTAGACTGACCTTTTTTCCCGTGGAAGATGTAGATAAACTTTTAAAGGCAGTAAAGACGACCATGGGCATAGAAGATGTTAAAGAGGCAAAGTCGGTCCAGGATTTTATGTTTGGAGGTCTACAAACTAAACATACTAGATCCTTTCCTATGCATGATAATATTTCCGCATTAATCAAAGAAGAGTGGCGCAGGCCAAATAAAAGAGTGTTTATTTCAAAAAACTTAAAGAGAAAATACCCCTTCTCTGATGAGGTGGCTGCTATTTGGAATAAGGCGCCTAAAGTGGATGTGGCCATATCGAAAGAGGCTAGGAGAGCGGCGCTCCCTTTTGACGACATGGGCTCCCTTAGGGACCCCCTTGATAAAAAAGCTGATGGGTTCTTAAAGGGAGCATGGGAGGCGTCTACTTCCTCCTTTCGCCCCTCAGTAGCCTCTACCTGTACGGCCAGATCTCTCATTGTCTGGGTGTCAGAATTAGAGGAACAGTTAAGAAATAAAAGTCCTAGAGAAGAGATTTTAGCTACTCTTCCCACTATTAAAAAAGCAGTAGACTTCCTAGCGGACACCTCAGCAGATTCTATTAGGTTATCTGCTCGGGCGGCAGGCCTATCAAATTCAGCCCATAGGGCCTTATGGTTAAAGAATTGGAAAGGCGATCTGCAATCAAAAAAGAGATTATGTGCTCTTCCGTGTGAGGGAGTCTATTTATTTGGTTCAGCTTTGGATGATTTATTAGAAAAGGCCGCGGATAGAAAGAAAAAGTTCCCTGCTCAGCCTACCTTTTTTTCCAGGGATAGGTAAAATCGTTCCTTTCGTTCTTTCAGATCCTTTCGTAATAACAAAGAGGATACTAAGGACGAAAGGTTTTATAAATCTAGACCCCGCAGAGAAGGAAATAGGCCATTTTTCTTCAATAAACAGTCAAAGCCTGACAAGAAAACCGACCAGCAATGACGCCAGGCCCCAGGTAGGGGGAAGACAAAAAAAATTTCTTCAAACAGCCCATGGATTTTAGATACTCTAAGGTACGGGTTGAAATTGGAGTTCCGCGAGCATCCACCAAGAAGCTTTATAGTTACAAATTTGGCTCAAAGGGATGGAGAGGCCATAAAAACAGAGGTGAGGGGGCTTATCCAGAAAAAGGTCCTTGTGCAGGTTCCGAGAGAACAGGAGGGAGAGGGATTCTATTCCTCTCTCTTTCTAGTAAAAAAGCCAGACGGTTCATTCAGAACAATAATCAACTTGAAAAGACTAAACCGTTTTCTTCAGGAAAAAAAGTTCAGGATGGAGACCATAAACTCCACAATAAACCTCCTTTTCACAGATTGCTTCATGGCGGTCCTGAATTTGAAGGACGCATACCTTCATTTTCCCATACACAGGGACTTTCTGAGGTTTGCCATAGAGATGGAGGAGGGATTAACACACTGGCAGTTCCAGGCCCTTCCCTTTGGCCTGGCAATGGCTCCAAGGATTTTCACCAAGGTGGTAGCAGAGATGTCAGCTCATATAAGGGAAAAGGACATTCTTTTTATCCCTTACCTCGACGATTTCCTGATTGTGGCAGCGACTCAGAGTGCTTGCAGGGGAGCGGTCCAGGAGGTGACGGATATACTGGAAAAATTGGGCTGGATTCTCAACAACAAGAAGTCAAGACCAGTACCACTGCAGCGTCAGCTTTTCTTGGGGTTGATTCTGGATTCAAATTGCCAGAGATGTTTTTTACCAGAGGAGAAAATATTGTCCATCCAACAAAAGATCAGAGATCTAATTCATCAGCCACAAATCACCCTAAGGAAAGGTATGTCGGTCCTGGGGAGCTTGACATCCTGCATCCCGGCAGTCGGCTGGGCCCAGTTTCACACAAGGCCGCTACAATGGGAGATCCTAGAAACTTGGCAGAACGGGAGTCTTCCGCTGGAGATGAAGTTTTCACTTTCAGCTCAAACACTACTGAGCCTAAATTGGTGGTTGGAAAGAAAAAACTTAGATCAGGGCCTACCTTGGAAGAAAGACAATTTTATCTGCCTAACCACGGATGCAAGCCCATGGGGGTGGGGGGCCCACATCCGGGACATGTCCTTTCAGGGAAGATGGAAGGGGAATGTGCTAACAGCTTCTTCAAATATGAAGGAGTTGTTAGCAGTAGAACAAGCAATAAAAGGGTCCTTCCAGTTTGCCGGGGCAAGGATCTAAGGATCATGTCCGACAATACGACGGTGGTGTCGTACATAAACAGGCAAGGAGGGACCAGGAGCCGGGATCTGATGGAGACCCTGAGTTCCATTCTCAGGATGGTGGAGGGCAACTGCAGTTCAGTCTCGGCGGTTCACATAAAGGGAATAGAGAATGTCAAAGCAGACTTTCTGAGTCGTTATGCTCTTTCTCAAACAGAATGGTCACTGAACAGGAAGGTGTTTCTTCAGATTGTAAAGATGTGGGGTTGTCCAGAGATAGACCTGTTTGCTACAGCCCAGAATACAAAATTGAGGAGGTTCTTTTCACTGTCCCCAGCGGGATCCCCCTGTGGTCTGGATGCCTTTCTTCACAGATGGGATTTTGCTCTAGCTTACGCATTTCCTCCCTTTCCCTTAATTCCAAAGGTCTTGAGAAAGATCAGAGAAGATCGGGCAAGAGTGATCTTAATTGCCCCATTCTGGCCAAGTCGGCCATGGTTCACATGGATGAGGAAGCTATCGGTGTCAGATACATGGGTTCTCCCCAGTTCTCAGAGTCTGCTAGTTCAGGGTCCCATCTGTCATCCTCAGGTGGACAAACTGCACCTGACGGCTTGGAACTTGAACGGCAGCTTTTAAGTAGGCAGGGGTTTTCAGAGAATCTAACTAACACCCTTCTAAAGAGTAAAAAAAAAGTTACCATGTCCATCTACGCTAGAACCTGGGGAAAATGTATTCCATTCGCAGGGCTTCAGCTTAGTAACCTCACTACCTCTCCTCCAGTAAATAAGGTGTTGGAGTTTCTACAGAAAGGTTTAGAATTGGGTCTCTCCCCTAGTACCCTGAAGGTGCAGGTTTCCGCTTTGGCTGCCCTGTTTAATGTTCCTTTAGCTTTAGACCCTTGGATTTTGCGCTTTTTTAAAGCGATTTCAAGATCAAGTTTATATGTCCCCAGTAATGTAGCTCCCTGGGATCTGAATTTAGTGTTACAAGCTCTGACGGGTCCTCCCTTTGAGCCCCTTAACCAGATAAATATAAAATACCTTTCTCTAAAACTTTGCCTTTTAGTCGCTCTCACCTCAGCGCGTAGAGTATCCGAGATTCAGGCTATCTCCATTAACCCACCTTATACTACAATATTGCAAGTTAGAGTTATTCTAAAATCAGACCCAGCTTTTCTACCGAAGGTAGTGTCAAAATTTCATAGATCACAGGAGATTATCCTTCCAAACAATGGAAAGCCCTTTCTTCCTCAGAAACCGGGTTTTCAAAAAAAGTTGGATGTCAGGCGATGCCTCATTCAGTATTTGAATGAGACTAAGGAGTGGAGAAAATCGCCTTCGTTGTTCATTCTCTTTCAGGGAAAGAAAAGAGGGCATCAAGCCTCAAAGAAGACGCTGGCAAGGTGGATCACCTCTGCCATCGGGTTGGCATATTCATCCTTGGGAAAGGTTCCTCCTGAAAATCTGCACACACATTCGACAAGAGCAGTTTCCACCTCCTGGGCAGAGAGATCAGCAGTCTCTTTTGAGAATATTTGTAAAGCGGCAGTTTGGTCTTCGCCTTCTACCTTTTTCAACCACTATCGCTTACTTCTAAATTCACCTGATGATTTGTCTTTTGGAACTTCGGTTCTTTCTGCTGTTATCCCACCCTAAGCCTCCTTGGCTCTCTCTCTCGTGGTGCTGTCGTGGGTGAGGGGTAAAATGAAAATTACTTACGGGTAATGGGATTTTCCTGAACCCACGACAGCACCCCTGTTTTTTTCCCTCCCTTTTCTTCTTCGGTTCTGTGGTGGTTGTGTGTTCACGGGTGTTGCAAAAAAAATATATATAAGGACTGTTTCATAAAACTAAACTATGCGGCGGAGTTCCTCAAATCCGTGGAAATGTCATACTGAGGGCAGAGAGGAGTCTCTGCCTTTTTGTGCTGCAGGTTTCCTGTCCGTGGGGGCGGATCCATCCTCTCTCGTGGTGCTGTCGTGGGTTCAGGAAAATCCCATTACCCGTAAGTAATTTTCATTTTTGCATAATGCACTTTGATTGGCCAAACTTCATATAGACAGGGATATTTGGTCATTGGACAACACTGCAGTCAATCACACAAACGCGCGTAAAACGCGCGTTTACTATTGCCAAAAACGCGCGCTAAAACGCGCGTCTCAGAAACGCTCAGGTGTGAACCCAGGGTTAGGATTTCACAGGGCATTTTTACGCATTTGGATTCCAAACGACTTCTCACGCTTTAGGGGCCCCTAAAATGCCAGGGCGGTACAAATACAGACACGTGACCCCAATACCAAATTTACCAAAAAATTGGGAAAAATTTGCAATTTTCTAAGTTTCAATTTCTCTACTTCTATAATACATAGTAATACTGCCCAAAAAAGTTATTGATTTACATTCCCCATATGTCTACTTCATGTATCGATCATTTTGGGAATGCCATTTTATTTTTTGGGGACGTTACAAGGCTTAGAAGTTTAGAAGCAAATGTTGAAATTTTTCAGAAATTTTCAAAAACCCACTTTTTAGGGACCAGTTTAGGTCTGAAGTCACTTTGTGAGGCTTACATAATAGAAACCATCCAAAAATGACTCCATTCTAGAAACTACACCCCTCAAGGTATTCAAAACTGATTTTACAAACGTCATTAACCCTTTAGGTTTTCCACAAGAGTTAATGGCAAATGGAGATAACATTTCAAAATTTTGATTTGTTTGGAAAATTTTCCATTTGAATCTATTTTTTCCAGTAACAAAGCAAGGGTTAACAGCCAAACAAAACTCAATATTTATTGCCCCGATTCTGTAGTTTGCAGAAACACCCCATATGTGGTCGTAAACTGCTGTATGGCCAAACGGCAGGCTGCAGAATGAAGGGAACGCTATATGGTTTTTGGAAGGCGGATTTTGCTGGACTGGTTTTCACTCCATAAAAGTGACTCCATCTAAGAAACTACACCCCTGAAGGTATTCAAAACCGATTTTACAAACTTTGTTAACCCTTTAGGTGTTCCACAAGAGTTATTGGCAAATGGAGATGAAATTTCAGAATTTCTATTTTTTGTTACCTTGCCCTTAAAAAAAGTGTAATATAGAGCAACCAAAAATCATTTTTACCCTAAAATAATACAAACAAAACTGCCACCTTATCCCGTAATTTCCAAAATAGGGTCACTTTTTTGGAGTTTCTACTGTAGGGATGCATCGGGTGGGCTTCAAATGGGACATGGTATCAAAAATCCAGTCCAGCAAAATCTGCCTTCCAAAAACCATATGGCGTTCCCTTCCTTCTACGCCCTGCCGTTTAGCCATACAGCAGTTTACGACCACATATGGGGTGCTTCTGCAAACTAGAATCGGGACAATATATATTGAGTTTTGTTTGGCTGTTAACCCTTGCTTTGTTACTGGAAAAATGGATTAAAATGGAAAATTTGCAAAATAATAGCCATTTTCGGACCGTTTTTATTTTTTGTTAGCACAGATTGTGTGCTATTTCTATAGAGCAGGTTGCTACGGACGCGGCAATACCAAATATGGCTGCTTTTTGGGGGGTTTTGTTTGTTTTACATAATAAAGCATTTTTGAAAAAAATGATTTTTTAGTGTCTTCACATTCTGAAAGCCTTATTTTTTTTATTTTTTGGGCGACTGTCTTATGTAGGGGCTCATTTTTTGCGGGCTGAGATGTCTGTTTGATTGGTACTATCTTGGGGTGCATATGACATTTTGGTCGCTTGCTATTACACTGCAGCACAGATGTAAGCAGTTCATAGCAAGGGGTCAGCAATGTGCTGACCCCCTGCTATACCCACTAGACACCAGGGAAAGCATTTGAAAGGAGGCGGGTGGGGGATCGACTCCCGCGCCGCCCACCCGCAATCCCCCCCTGCACCGGGGGGACACTAATATAGCGGGGTGCAGGGGTTAACATTTATAAGTTTGGGGCATTTTTTAGTCTCTGATGCCCGTGGTCACAGACCGCGGGGATCAGAGACTACAGAAAGCGCAGCAAACCGCAGGTCTGAATTGACCTGCGGTTTGCTGCGTTTGCCGACATGGGGGGGTCACAGGACCCCCTGGGCATTGTGCCAAGGTGCCTGCTGATTGATTTCAGCAGGCATCTTGTTACGATCAGGATATTCGCAGGGTGTACATGTACACCCTGGGTCCTTAAGTACCAGGACACAAGGGCGTACATGTACACCCTGCGTCCTTAAGTACCAGGACACAAGGGCGTACATGTACACCCTGCGTCCTAAAGAGGTTAAGGGTGTTTAAGCTAGGGGGGCTGATGTGGTTAAATTAAAGTTCCACTAAGTGACTTGAACTTCTGATCACTGGTATAATAGACTGCAATGCTTCTGTACAGCAGTGAATTATACAGTACCAGTCATTGTTACACTAACAGCTTATTAGACCAATCAGTTTCTGCAGATGACAGGCCCATGGGCCACTGTTAGGCCTCTGGCTGCCATGACAACCACTGGTGATCGCAGTGGGAGGTAATGAGGCTTACAAAGGAAGCAACCCAGCATATGATGTGTTAAACTGCCACGATCAGACTTTTCTCTAATCCAGGCTGCTCCACCAAACTTACTCTATACACTCCTCATGTATCTGTGACGTACAGTATATGTACATCACATTGTACAAATGGATGAACCTCTTTGCATGCTGCACTGTACATGTAGGAGGAGCTGAGCCCACTGTCCTAAATTTTAAAAAGTTTAAAAAAAAATTCTAATAACTGTCCCATCGCAGCCCCTCCATTTTCCATGCTGGGCTTTGTTCTTCTGACTGCAATGTTGACATGCCCATATACTACATGTGGCGTCTGTAGTCAATCAGTGGGTGGTCTTCTGTCATATACTGCCCATGCTAGTAACTGGCTTCAGTAGTCACATACCGTTATATGTATTGGTGACAAGCGCATGGATTTAGCCTCATTCAGGTGAATTAAACTGATTTTCTCTCGCAGAAAATTGTGCAACAAAAACTGCTTCACAACCTTTAACGTGCATGTATGTCTGAGATCCATGAGCCCGTTCCATACGTGGTGGGTGCTAGCTGTGTAATACAGCTGTTACTGGGTTGAAATGACCAGGATGAAAGCTAATTCTTAATACAAGTCATTTAACCAGTGAGCGGCTGCGGTCAATAGCGACTGCTGCTGGTTAGACAGAGGAAGGGGGCTCCTTCTGTTTTCCAATTGGAGCACCCACACTGTAATCACGTGGCTCCTATCAGTTGCTATCGCAACCTACGGTCTTGTGAATGATCCCAGGCCTACCATAGCAGACTGCCTCTTAAAATCCCATAGACTGCAATAGTATTCTAGTATTCTATTGCCGTTTATGGTACAAGCGCTCAGAAGATCACCTATTCGAGTCCCCAAAGAGCACCTAAAATTTCTGGAAAGAAAAAATAAAAAATTCAAATCAAGCTGCCTTTCCCAAATTTACTCACAAAAATAAAAATTGGTATCAATGAGTCCTAAAATGTTAAAATTATTAATATATTTAACATACATGGTGAACGCAGTAACAGGCAAAAAAATAAAAATGGCTGACTTGCAGGGTTTTTAAAAGAAAGCAGTTTTTACTCTACGATTTTGGGGTAACTAAAGAAGCTGATGTAGATTTCTAGTGTTCTGAATACCAGTTTTTTGATGCACACACGGGTTGTTAGGCCATGTAGCCCTGCTTCTCCCACTTTTCTGAAAAGGTGCTTTGTGAAAACCAAGTTGTGACTTTCTGGCGCCAAATCTCTGCCACAGGAATTGATAAGTTTCCTCCATCCACTCCAAACTGAATGTTACTAAAAAGTATATTCAAACAAGCCAATAAGAAGATAGAGATATTTACCTGAATTTCTACAAGTAAATATATGAAACTAATATGGATTACACCTCAAAAATTGGTGACCAATACGTGTTAAGTAGACCATAGTGTCTGGAGGTGAAACTGTATGTCTTTAAGGTTCTTGTTAGATTTACACAGTCTAGTTGTTCTTGCCAGTGATTGGCTGTAGCAGTCATGTGGATGTACGCAATGTCATCACCGCAGGACAAGAAAACAAAGACCAGCAGGGACCAGTAGAGCGGTGGCGGATTTAAAAAGTAAGTTATTTAATCCCCCCTTCCCCCCTCCTTTTTTTTTTTTTTTTTATCAGAATCCCTGGATAACCTTTTTGGGATCCAATCCAATGTGGGTGCTTTGAAAAAGAAAAGAAAAACACATAAATACATTAAAGGGGTTGTTGTGCCCCCCAAAAAAACCAAAGCACTCACCTGTCCATAGTCCCGCACCACGGCCCTGTTCTCAACTTCGAGTCTTCGCTGACTGGCCTCAGCAGTGCTACAACGGCATGTCACAGGCCAAGCCACTTCGGCACAGGGGACCAAAGCGGCACAGGTTCCAAGGACTGGGTTGGGTGGCTCCTATAGTGGAGAACCCCTTTGACATTAAATGGAGCCCATATCCCATATCTAAATTTTATTAGTGCCAAAAATAGTTGATTTGGTCTGTAAGTTTTATGGTACCTCCACACGTGGCTTTATACAATTTTGAGACTGCAGATTTTCTTGTAGCAAATCTGAGGCGTCGTACGGTACCAGTAAATTTGATAAGATTATAAGTGGGAAAAAAAAATATTTATCCACAGCGTAAATAGTCGTGCAGTGGGGATTTGAAATCTGCAGTATATATCACCCTTTGCAATTGAAAAATTGAAATCCACAGCCATTTCCACTGCAAAAGCACATGTAATTAATGTGCTTTTTGCTGCGGATCCGTGGCAAAATCTGCATGTGACTTCTACTTGTGGACATACTCTTAGACAGCTTATTAACCATTTCCAGACCAGGCCATTGACCCCCCTTCCTGACTAGGCCTAGCGACGTCACTTTGTGTTGATAACTTTGGAACGCTTTTATGTAACCAAGCAATTGAGAATGTGGTTTGGTTTTTTTTTCGTGACGCATCATACTTCATGTTAGTGGTAAATTTAAGTCAATATGTTTTACCTTTACCTAAAAAATAAAAAATGGCATCATTTTGTAAATGTCATTTTATTTTTTAGAATATAAATAAATACGGGCACTCTACTATATGTAACTGCACTGAGATTTATTAGGAATATATAAAAAATGTATAAAAAAAATATAAAAAATATATATATAAAAATATAAAATAAAAGTCAAAATCAGGCAGCACTCCTCCAGTGTATACCAATGGTCCAATGGTGCACGCGTCCACCCCTGGTTATGGGGTCTCTTTACAACTCCAACAAATTGGCGCAGCACTCCTTAGGTAAAAGTGAACAAAATTGTGTTTATTCACACATGTTAACACAGCAACGTTTCAGCTCTCTCACAGAGCCATTTTCAAGCCATAAAATATATATATAACACAAAGTCAGTTATATTGCTTATAGTGGACCAAGTGTATCGATTGTGGCCACACAAAAGGGGTAGACTGTAGGTGGTATGTGTGGACTCCACTCTATACAGTTGGTCCTTGCTGTTGCAAGTCTTATATAAATAACAACCTTCAAGAAAAATACAAAACCTTCAAGCAAAATTCAAGCAAAAAGACACAGGGCCAGATTTATCATTACACTTACATCTTCCTCCACTTTTGCATATGCCCAAAGTCACTTTTGGCTAGTCAGATTTATTAATGGTCCTTTAATACTGTGATAAATGTGGTTTGATGGTAGCAGTATATCCATCAGTGAGTGGCTTTACAAAAGTTGCACGTCTTTACAAAAAAGTCGCATGTTCTATTAAAAAGTCGCATAAGATAAGCATGGTCCCCCCTGGAGTGAAATTGCGCATTTTTTGCGACTTTTTAAATGGTTGCAATAGTAAATCTGTCTAGAGATTCATTTACATAAGACAACACGCCCACTTTAACAAAACTGGAGAGCTTAGTGCAGAGCTTGAAAAAGTCGCAAAAAATGCGCAATTTTACCGATTGCGCATTTTTTGCAACTTTTTCACTCCATTAAAGTGACTTTAGCTAATGATAAATCTGGTCCACAGTCCTTAATTTGATAAGTGTAATCTGTCAGCATCAGTACTTATCATTGGGTCATATTGTAGGGTTAATATATAGGTCACCTACATAAGGGGGTGTTTGTAGGTGACAACAGCAAGGACCAACTGTATAGAGTGGAGTCCACACATACCACCTATAGTCTACCTCTTTTTTGTGGCCACAATCGATACACTTGGTCCCCTATAAGCAATATAACTGACTTTGTTATATATATATTTTTATATATATATATTCTTTATATGTTTTTTTATACATTTTTTATATATTCCTAATAAATCTCAGGGCAGTTACATATAGTAGAGTGCCCGTATTTATTTATCTTCTAATATTAATTGTTCTGTGGTCTGTGGGGTACTACTATACGGAAGCACCACGCACCATTGTGTGACATCAGAGAGCCACCTGTATACTACATTCGAATTTTATTTTTTAGAATGTTTGAAGGCTTAGAATTTTATAAGCAATTTTTCAAATTTTTAAGAACATTTCTAAAAACGACTTTAAGGACCAATTCGGTTCTGAGGTCACTTTGAGGAGCTTACAAAAAAGAAACCACTCGTAAATTAACCCATTTTAGAACATACACCCCTCAAATTATTCAAAACTAATTTTAGAAATTTTGTTAATCTTTTAGGTGTTAAATGGTGGTGAAATGCAAAAATCTCATAATTTTTTATTTTATTTTTGGGATCCGTTTTTTTGGTGGACAGTTCAGCATGTCCGTAAAAAAAACGGATTGCATTCCGCATTTTTGCGAACCCATAGACTTCAATGGGGCCACATCCTGATTTTCATTGACAAGTATAGGACATGTTATATTTGTTTTGCGGAGCCGTGGAACAGAAGAAAAGGGCCCCAGAGAAGTGAATAGGTCTGCATCTACTCAGCAAAATTGCGAATCAGAGGCGGAAAGCGACATATGGCCATCTGAATGAGCCTTAAAGAAACACGCAATATGTGGTCGTAAACTGCTGTATGGGCACATGGTAGGGCTCAGAAGGAAAGGAGAGCCATATGTTTTTTTTGGAGAGCAGATTTTGCCTGAATGGCTTTTGGGCACTGCGTGGCATTTAAAGAGACCCTGAGGTCCCCCAACAGTGAAAAACCCCTAAAAGTGACACCATTATGTAAAATACATCCCCAAGAAATTTGTCAAGGAGTGTAGTGAGCACTTTGACCAATAGGTGTTTTATAGAACTTAGAAACACTTGGCTATGAAAATGAAACATAAAATTTTATTTTTTACAATAAAATTTTGCTTTAGGTCCAGCTTTGTCATTTTCACAGGAGGTAACCGGAGAAAATCACCCCATAATGTGTCACCCATTTTCTATAAAATACAGCAACACCAAATAAGTGGTCGTAAACTGCTCTATGGGCACACCACATGGCTCAAAAAGGAAGGAGAGCATATGCCTTTGAAGAGCAGATTTTGCTGGAATAGTTTTTGGGGACCATGTTACATTTGAAGAGATGCTGAGCTACCCCTACAGTGGAAATCCTAAAGTGACACCATTTTGGAGCCCCCAAGGTATTTATCAAGCCGTGCAGTGAGTATTTTGACACCACAGGTATTTTACAGAAATTAATGATCAGAGGACAGTGCAAAATGAAAATTGCAAGCTTTCTACAGATGGCATTTCACTGCACAGCATGTTGTACCTAGCCACTGCCAACACACGCTTTAAATTGTTAGTGGGGTTCTACTGGGTACTGAAATATCATAAATGTGGATATAAACTGGTGTTTGGGCATTTTTTGTTACGGCATTCATCTGACATAGTAGTCCCAGATCCGGCGGGAATACAGTCCTCAGAGAGGTTGTATAGCTCTGTACAATCTCACTGCAGAGCCAATCTGGTTCTGATAAGTCCCAGCAGCTCATGCAGACTCCCTGAGATCACATGACTGCTGGGGCCAGAGCAGGAGGTGACATAGTGCTGAAAGGTGAAAAACTGTCCCTGCCTTCTCTATGGAGAGCTGTGTTGTCACTGACAGCAGGCCCCCCCAGCTGGAGGGCCGCAGGTTGAGCATGCCTGCGTTAGATCATAGGTATGTCCCAACTGCCCATAGACTATAAACGTCCAGGCGCATATCTTACTGGTTAAGAAAGGCTCACATTTACTCATAGAATTTTAATTTTTTGACTTTTAGAAACCTCTGTGTTGACGTATACCCCCATGCATCAAATAACCCAGTGACAGATGTATGGTGACATCACTGCAGTGGCCATGTCACACACGTCTAACAGAAAGATGACGTGGAGACCTGAGCAATAAGCCTAAACTATACGCTATTCAGAGCAACAGCACAGATGTGAGACTAACAGGTCCAGCCTGTCAATCAAGGGGTCCAAAGAGGAGTGGAAGAAGCAGTCTGTGCTGGAACAGAGCTGCGCCGAAGGGGGCCGCCTCCTTTTCTAGTATCCCCACCTCCCGGCCATTATTCTGAGTCACGGCTCATGCACACAGACGTATTTTTTTTTTCTGTGTCCGTTCCATTTTTTGCAGCCCGTATGTGGAGCCATTCACCTTAATGGGACAGCAAAAAAAAAAAAACGGAAACGACTCTATATGCATTCCATAAAAGAATAGAACATGTTATATTATTTTCCATATTTTGGATAGGACAGTTCTATTATGGCCCGGCGGATCCACAAAATGCGGCGTGCACTTGGCCAGTATCTGTATTTTGCGGATCACAAGACAACAACGGTGGTGGGCACAAGCCCTGTGGACATATTGGAATATAGAACATATTAGAAGCTACACTACTGACGTCCTGTTCAGTCCACGTGGTAAAGCTCATTCTATAGGTCTCTACAATTGCAGGCCAAATGAAATCTAGGGGGCCTGGGAGAAGCAGCCCTCCAGGACCAACACCACCTTTCTCCTCATGGTCCACAATGTACGCCATTTGAATCTCGGCGTCCCCCGTCGCGGTCATGTGATCGCGGCCACGTGACTCGTGACGTCAGGTCCTTCTAGGGGATGGGAACGAGCCGCTACCGTGGGGAATGGTGTTGTTAAGATGGCGGCGCTGCAGGAGGAACGGAGTTACGGGCTGTCCTGCGGGAGGGTCGGAGGGAGGGTGTCCGTCTTCCACGTGAAGCTCACCGACAGCGCCCTACGGGCCTTTGAAAGCTACCAGAAGAGCCAGGTACACGGGGCAGGTGGCGGAAAGGCGGCCAGGACTGGGGTGACCTCTTGTTGGGGTGCCTTGCTGTCTGGACTGTGACACTCTGCTCATGTTGGGGGGGTGACTGACGTGTCCAGGGTTGTGGAGCCTTCACCCGACTCAACTTCAGGCAGAGAGCTGGTTGGTGAGTCCCTGGCAAGTGGCTGCAGGAGTTGGGTGACCTCCTTATAAGGAGGCGCCCTAATCCTTCCTTCCAGCCCCCTCCCTGACCTGTGCGGCCTCCTCTGAGGTGTGCACCCCAATGTGGTGGCCACTTTCCCTTTACTTCAACTTTTCCTCAGCTCAGGTAGGTTGTCATGTGCCCCTCTCCATGGTCACAGGCTGTTCCCTGTCCCCCTATATGGTGGCAGTGCCAGCCAGGTGCTGCTGCCTGGTCCTTATATGGTGTGCCCCAGACCTGGCTAACTTGTTTGTCACTTTTGTGGTGCGGGGCGTAGTGTGGGCTCATTCTGCCGTTGGCCCTCGTTAACCCCTTGCGCTGATTGTTGGTATTTATTCCGGGTTTTGCTTCTTGTGGCTTTTGTAGACGGCCTGTGACTCATTAGCTAGTGGCAGATACGGGGTTTGATATGGGCCCGTGGCTTTGTTTTTCGCTTGGGCCTGCTTCGCTGAGATTTAGTAGACCACCATGGACCAGCCATGTACCATCATAGGCTTCGGGGCTAATTCCTGCTCCCGGACAGCGTCCTACTTGGGTAGTAGTGGATCATAACACTTTTTTTTTGGGAAGTTCTTTCCAGGTGACTAAGAGCAGCAGGCAGCGTCTTTAATAATTTGCCTAGTTTATTAAAGGAAATAAATTTAGCGTCCTGACTGTAGTGATGATGTGCCTGTTAAAGCCAGGGATTGGCTGCAGCTGCCACCTTGGCATACGTAAACCAGCGCCACTACTCCCCACCAGTCTTTTTGTGGCTGCAGCTGCCACCTTGGCATACGGACATGCCGTTGCTGCAGCCACATAAAGACTGGTGGGGAGTAGTGGCGCTGGATTACGTATGCCAAGGTGGCAGCTGCAGCCACATAAAGACTGGTGGGGAGTGGTGGCGCTGGATTACGTATGCCAACGTGGCAGCTGCAGCCACATAAAGACTGGTGGGTAGTAGTGGTGCTGGATTACGTATGCCAAGGTGGCAGCTGCAGCGATATAAAGACTGGTGGGGAGTAGTGGCGCTGGATTACGTATGCCAAGGTGGCAGCTGCAGCGATATAAAGACTGGTGGGGAGTAGTGGCGCTGGATTACGTATGCCAAGATGGCAGCTGCAGCGATATAAAGACTGGTGGGGAGTAGTGGTGCTGGATTACGTATGCCAAGGTGGCAGCTGCAGCCACATAAAGACTGGTGGAGTAGTGGCGCTGGATTACGTATGCCAACGTGGCAGCTGCAGCCACATAAAGACTGGTGGGGAGTAGTGGCGCTGGATTACGTATGCCAAGGTGGCAGCTGCTGCCACATAAAGACTGGTGGGGAGTAGTGGCGCTGGATTACGTATGCCAAGGTGGCAGCTGCAGCGATATAAAGACTGGTGGGGAGTAGTGGCGCTGGATTACGTATGCCAAGGTGGCAGCTGCAGCCACATAAAGACTGGTGGGTAGTAGTGGTGCTGGATTACGTATGCCAAGGTGGCAGCTGCAGCCACATAAAGACTGGTGGAGTAGTGGTGCTGGATTACGTATGCCAAGGTGGCAGCTGCAGCCACATAAAGACTGGTGGGGAGTGGTGGCGCTGGATCACGTATGCCAACATGGCAGCTGCAGCCACATAAAGACTGGTGGGTAGTAGTGGTGCTGGATTACGTATGCCAAGGTGGCAGCTGCAGCGATATAAAGACTGGTGGGGAGTAGTGGCGCTGGATTACGTATGCCAAGGTGGCAGCTGCAGCGATATAAAGACTGGTGGGGAGTAGTGGCGCTGGATTACGTATGCCAAGGTGGCAGCTGCAGCCACATAAAGACTGGTGGGGAGTAGTGGCGCTGGATTACGTATGCCAAGGTGGCAGCTGCAGCGATATAAAGACTGGTGGGGAGTAGTGGCGCTGGATTACGTATGCCAAGGTGGCAGCTGCAGCGATATAAAGACTGGTGGGGAGTAGTGGCGCTGGATTACGTATGCCAAGGGGGCAGCTGCAGCGATATAAAGACTGGTGGGGAGTAGTGGCGCTGGATTACGTATGCCAAGGTGGCAGCTGCAGCCACATAAAGACTGGTGGGGAGTAGTGGCGCTGGATAAGTAATGCAGCTTTTGATATCTTAGGTTTCCTCCCTTTGCTGCGTTTTTTTCTGAACTTGGAAAAGCCCTTTAAGTAGGACGTGTCCCCTCTCCTGACATGTCTTCTTAGTAACTACTTGTACTCCCCAAGTTAAACTAGTTCTGGAGCATCTATTCTAATGACTGCATGTCGTGCCATTCCACATGGGTGTCACCAGTTTAGGGGGTCCTCCACAGTCGGACATTATCCAATCAGAACTGCCGACTGGTAACACCCATCTAGATCTTTATTGCAAGCTCCTGGCAATTCCTTCAGAACCTCATGCTAGGGCTGGGTGATCATGGGGGAAAAAATGAATCTTCATGGACGATTATCAGTTATAATGTCAAATTTCTAGTTTTTTTAACAAATTAACTAAACACCTCGTCCACGTCACTCGGGGTCTTTAGAAGCGGGCTCATATTCTCCCAGGTTCCGGTTTCTATTCTGGATTGGGTACGTTAGGTTTAGAACACAGCTGTAGGCTTACACTGGAGTCGGATATCCTGACATGGCGGGGCAGGTGCCACTAACTTTCCATTCTAGGTGTTATGGAGTTCGCCAGCATCTCAGAGGTTAACAGCCATGGTTCTCCATAGTTTAGGGAGAGCTGTGCGATAATTGTGGGCTTTGTCACCCCCATTTCAGTAGAGCAGCCGCCCAATACTCATCCCTCCACAGCCCCGACCATTAAATTGTAATGGTCCCATAAGCTGCACATAGAATGAGGGGTGGCATTGGATTAGGGGACATCTCTGCTGGATAACCCCAGAGGCCCTCCAATAACTAAGGGGTATGGTCATCCTGCCAGTAGTGGGCCGATGGCTGTAAAATGTTAGGACAGCAGAGAATAAGAGAAAATACAAGGTAGTGATTGGCACTGCCAGTGTGATAGTCACTAGACTGCCACCGTAAATGCCCAGCTGGATTACAGGGATGTCAGCTGTGACACCCTACAAACACCTTCATGTGATCCCCAAGACTGATGCAGGACACCTCTGCCCACAGATCAAGCCTTGGTATGGCTGGCATTACTTATAGCACACTTCACGTCTCCTCCTGATCCCCTGTCCTGGGCAGGGAAGGGGTAAGACTCCACAGAAGAGGAAGTCCCTGGGGCAGGTCACCTGACTGTGCCCACCGTCTATGCATCACCCTCACTTGTCAGCAGCGCTGGGGCACACTGATACCGGGGGAAGCAGCAGCAAGACCACAGAGCCAGGCACACACTGGGAGCTTCCGCCAACCCCTAGGCGCCCCATGCTTCTTCCCAGAGGTCGCACTACATTTTTCCAAAAGAGTAAAAATACTCCTCTGACCATTTCTGAGGAGTATTTTTACCCGAGGAGGAGTAGGAAATTTGCAGTAATTCAGATACATGATATATAGGCCTATACTCGCTCACTTCTGCGTTGGAGGCTGCGTTTGGAGCCTTTGTTGCAGATTCTGTCAAAAAGGCCAGACAAAAAGCCTTATGTGCAGCACTTTTTTGTCTGGTAAAAAGAGAACGCAACGGAAACTGAACGCTCTCCATCATAGTCGGCTGGGTCTGTTCCGCTTCTTCCCTGTCAGCTAGGCTGGGTTTATATCACTTTTTATTTCATACATTTAATGTACACACAAAAAACATATATATGTTACCATGGCGGATCTAGGGTTGGGCGATATCAAAAATATTGCCACGATAACGATATTAAGAAATTTATCGCGATAACAATATATATCACGATAAATGCCCCTTTAGAAGAAAAAAAAAACACTTGGAGACATTATACTGTATGGGGGCAGCCACAAGGAGACGTTATACTGTATGGAGCAGACACCAGGAGATTTTATACTGTCTGGGGGCAGCCGCAAGGAGACGTTATACTGTATGGGGCAGCCACAAGGAGACGTTATACTGTATGGGGCAGCCACAAGGAGACATTATACTGTATGGGGCAGCCACAAGGAGACGTTATACTGTATAGGGGCAGCCACAAGGAGACGTTATACTGTATGGGGGCAGCCACAAGGAGACGTACGTTATACTGTATAGGGGCAGCCACAAGGAGACGTTATACTGTATGGGGGCAGCCACAAGGAGATGTTATACTGTAGGGGGCAGCCACAAGGAGACGTTATACTGTATGGGGCAGCCACAAGGAGACGTTATACTGTATGGGGCAGCCACAAGGAGACGTTATACTGTATGGGGCAGCCACAAGGAGACGTTATACTGTATGGGGCAGCCACAAGGAGACGTTATACTGTATGGGGCAACCACAAGGAGACGTTATACTGTATGGGGGCAGCCACAAGGAGAGACGTTATACTGTATGGGGCAGCCACAAGGAGACGTTATACTGTATGGGGCAGCCACAAGGAGACGTTATACTGTATGGGGGCAGCTACAAGGAGACGTTATACTGTATGGGAGCAGCCACAAGGAGGCGTTATACTGTATGGGGGCAGCCACAAGGAGACGTTATACTGTATGGGGCAGCCACAAGGAGGCGTTATACTGTATGGGGCAGCCACAAGGAGACGTTATACTGTATGGGGCAGCCACAAGGAGACGTTATACTGTATGGGGCAGCCACAAGGAGACGTTATACTGTATGGGGGCAGCCGCAGGAGACGTTATACTGTATGGGGAAGCCACAAGGAGGCGTTATACTGTATGGGGCAGCCACAAGGAGACGTTATACTGTATGGGGCAGCCACAAGGAGGCGTTATACTGTATGGGGCAGCCACAAGGAGGCGTTATACTGTATGGGGCGAGCCACAAGGAGGCGTTATACTGTATGGGGGCAGCCACAAGGAGACGTTATACTGTATGGGGCAGCCACAAGGAGGCGTTATACTGTATGGGGGCAGCCACAAGGAGGCGTTATACTGTATGGCAGACTGTTATAGGGAGCACTGTGTGGCTACGACTGTTATGGGGGCACTGTGGCTGACGCACTGTTATGGGGGCACTGTGGCTGACGTCACTGTTATGGGGGACACTGTGGCTGACGTACTGTTATGGGGGCAGCCACTGTAGGCTGGCGTACTGTTATGGGGGGCACTGTGGCTGACGCACTGTTATGGGGGGCACTGTGGCTGACGCACTGTTATGGGGAGCACTGTGGCTGACACACTGTCATGGGGGCACTGTGGCTGGCCGCACTGTCATGGGGGCACTGTGGCTGGACGCACTGTCATGGGGGCACTGCTGGCTGGACGCACTGTCATGGGGGGCACTGTGGCTGGCAGCGACTGTCATGGGGGCACTGTGGCTGGCCGACGCACTGTCATGGGAGGCACTGTGGCTGACGCACTGTCATGGGGGCACTGTGGCTGACGACTGTCATGGGGGCACTGTGGCTGGCGCACTGTCATGGGGGCACTGTGGCTGACGCTACTGTCATGGGGAGGCACTGTGGCTGACGACTGTCATGGGGGCACTGGCTGACGACTGTCATGGGGGCACTGTGGCTGGCCTTACTGTCATGGGGGCACTGTGGCTGGCCGCACTGTCATGGGGGAGCACTGTGGCATGGACGACTGTCATGGGGGCACTGTGGCTGACGCACTGTCATGGGGGCACTGTGGCTGGACGCACTGTCATGGGGGGCACTGTGGCTGGCGCACTGTCATGGGGGCACTGTGGCTGGCGCACTGTCATGGGGGAGCACTGTGGCTGACGCACTGTCATGGGGGCACTGTGGCTGACGCACTGTCATGGGGGCACTGTGGCTGACGCACTGTCATGGGGGCACTGTGGCTGACGCACTGTTATGGGGGCACTGTGGCTGGACGCACTGTTATGGGGGCACTGTGGCTGACGCACTGTTATGGGGGCACTGTGGCTGACGCACTGTTATGGGGGGCACTGTGGCTGACGCACTGTTATGGGGGCACTGTGGCTGACGCACTGTTATGGGGGCACTGTGGCTGACGCACTGTTATGGGGGCACTGTGGCTGACGCACTGTTATGGGGGCACTGTGGCTGACGCACTGTTATGGGGGCACTGTGGCTGACGCACTGTTATGGGGGCACTGTGGCTGACGCACTGTTATGGGGGCACCGTGGCTGACGCACCGTTATGGGGGGGCACTGTGGCTGACGCACTGTCATGGGGGCACCGTGGCTGACGCACTGTCATGGGGGGCACCGTGGCTGACGACTGTCATGGGGGCACTGTGGCTGACGCACTGTCATGGGGGGCACTGTGGCTGACGCACTGTCATGGGGGCACTGTGGCTGACGCACTGTCATGGGGGCACCATGGCTGACGACTGTCATGGGGGCACTGTGGCTGACGCACTGTTATGGGGGCACTGTGGCTGACGCACTGTTATGGGGGGCACTGTGGCTGACGCACTGTTATGGGGGCACTGTGGCTGACGCACTGTTATGGGGGCACTGTGGCTGACGACTGTTATGGGGGCACTGTGGCTGACGCACTGTTATGGGGGCACTGTGGCTGACGCACTGTTATGGGGGGGGCACTGTGGCTGACGCACTGTTATGGGGCACTGTGGCTGACACATATATAGCATCTTATGCTATATATGTGCCATCCACAGATTCCCCATAACAGTGTCAGCCACAGACCCCCAACACTGTTGTGCGGAGGGCATACACCGGCCCCCAGCTCCTATCCAGTATTTATGTAATTAATGTCTTTAGAAGTAGCCCGACCTTAATAACTATTGTTGCGCAGGCTCCCCGGGCAGCTCTCTGCTCCTCCATGCGCCGCCTGTCAGCTCCGCCCACTTTATGAATGAAGGGGCAGACGGCGCATGGAGGAGCAGAGAGCTGCCCGGGAGCCTGCGCAACAATAGTTATTAAGGTCGGGCTACTTCTAAAGAGATTAACTACATAAATACTGGATAAGAGCTGGCGGGGCCGGTGCAGTGTTACTCTGCAGTAATACACCGGCCCGCAGCTCTTGATCCAGTATTTATGTAGTTAATCTCTTTAGAAGTAGCCCGATCTTATTAACTATTAGCTGCGCAGGCTCCCCGGGCAGCTCTCTGTTCCTCCATGCGCCGCCTGTCTGCTCCGCCTACTTTATGAATGAAGGGGCAGACAGCGCATGGAGGGACAGAATGCTGCAAGGGGAGCCTGCGCAACAATAGTTATTAAGGTCCGACTACTTCACTGCGGGCCCGGCACTACATGTCCCGGGCGCCGGGCGATAGGAATTCCACACCCCTGACATGGATGTTTTAGGAGCGGTCGGCACACGTGCGACCACTCCTATGACGTCATTAAATACCGCGGTTACTAGGAAACTGTGATATCGCCATATCGCAGTTCCTTAATACCGCGGTATATCGCAGACACCGGTATATTGCCCAACCCTAGGCGGATCTTCCCTGTACTTGGCTATAATAGCCTGGCCACGTAGTTCACGCTCTGCGCCACGTAGATCACATGCGTGTAATATATACATGTGTGTGATGTATGTGGCGCAGCGTGTGATGACCACACTCCGCACTACATACATTACACCCTGCGCTGTCACCTTCTTCTGTAGGTCCATCTTGATGTGTAGGCTGTAGGCTTCAGCTCCTCCGCCGCCATGCTTCTCGTGGTCCTTGTGTAGAGCCCTCTGCTTCAGCCACCTCCGGGAGCCGGCCCCTCCTCCTTCCAGCTTCCCCTACTGCAGGGCGCTGTATCGCTCCGGTGCCCGCCCAAACTAACCAATAGCAAAGCTCCTTGCTGCCCGGAGCTTTACTATTGGTTATTGCAGCAGGCAGCATCGCTGTGCTGCCTGTGCCGATCACAGCTCGCCCTACGCTGATGAAAAGCTGGGAGTAAAATGGCCTGAACATGCGTCTATGACTCTTGTACAGGCGCTATTGCGACCTCTGCTTCTTCCTATTGCCTGCCGCATCCCAGCTCCTCATGACTGCCACCACCGCTCGGGTCATCACACCTTGGACACTGGGAACTTGGCCCTCACCCGCTTTGTGCCAGGTCACTTTAGTCTGTGCCATTAATCCTGGGCGGCATGGACTTTATACAGGCTGCGAGGAAGAAGGAAAAAAATTGGTCTGACTTTATATGGGAAAATTTAATCAAATTAATTAGATAAATTGTCCAGCCCTTTTTTAGCAGGAATAATAGAGGAATGGCACAATATAGTCATAAGAATTGATGCTCCAGAGTTCATACATGCCCACATATGCATCTTAGTAATTTATATTTATTTGGAATTTCACTCATTTCCCTCTCTTCTGGCATCGTTTTCTTGAGGCCCGATGTCCAGTAGTTCTGTGGCCCAACTGATAGGCGAGAAGTTATTCTAATGAGGGGGAGTGGCTTAGACACTATCCGGACTTCAGCCAACCCCCTATGTTCACCTAGTTAGAGGGAAAGCAGTCTATTTCAAATTAAGGTATATTACATAAAATGTATGTGGGTAAGTGATGCATTTGGAAGGTTTTTTTGTTTTTTTTTGGCACTGGAATAACCCTTTAAAAAAACAAACGAAAAAAACCGCCCACACAGATCCCGCACCACTCCTATTCCGATGCTGCTATCTCCAGCAGCGGCCGGGGTCAGTGAGGGTGAGTATAGCTTCTTTTTCTTTTTAACCCAGTGTGAGCCATATAGAAGAATAACTTCTGCATAATCATATGAGTGTGGTACAATAGTCCCATGGGCGGCCCGATGTACACTGCATCATTGTAATCTATGATTCTGTGCGCTCCCGTGCTCACGATCGATCTCTTTGAGGGCATACGGTCATGTGTAAGAGGCCTAAGTGTACCTGCACACAGATGCAGGCTTGGAAAATAAATTCCACATGGATTCTCGTGCGGATTTCTGTGCGTTTCCGCACAAAATTCACACTGAAATCCTTATGTTGCAGAGGTTACAATCTGCATGAAACATGCCACGTCCAATTGACAGGCTGCAGGTTTCTAAATCGACACGGCAAGTGGGTTTCAACTGCACCTAGGAAAAAAAGCCGGGTGTGCGTGGGATTTGGGTAATCTCCTTCACTTTGTTGGGACTGTATTACACTGCAGTGGCCCCAAAGTGAGTCAGATTTAAACAAATCTCTACTAGATGCTGTATATGAAATCTGCAGTGTAAAGCTACATGCACACGACCGCATGTGTTTTGTGGTCCGCAAAAACACTATGACATCCGTATGCCATTCCGTATTATTTTTTTTTTTATTATTTTTGCGGATCTATTGTAACAATGCCTAAACTGGACAAGACTAGGACTTGTTCTATTTTTTTTGCGGGGCTACAGAACAGACATACTGATGTGGACAGCACACATTTTTTGTGGACCCATTGAAATGAATAGGTCCGCATCCTATCCGCAAAAAAACCGGAACAGACACAGAAACAAAAACATTTAAATCTACAATATGTCAATTTATGCCGGTAGGTTTCCATCACAGATTTCACCCTTTGCAATGCATAAGGTGAAATCTGAAGCAAAATTATTGACAGCAGAAAACACAACACGTGTTGCTGTGCCCATAAGAGTGCCTGTCAGCTGTTCTAGTACATAATTGTGTTCCTCATGATATAATAGTTCTGCTGTGCGGTTTCTCTGTTATTCCTCCTAGAAATGTATTAATAAACCAACAACTAGGTTTTACCAGTCTAAGGTTTGCCACTGTACTCACATTGTTCAGTCAGGACTGACGTCATCAGAACGTATAGATACACACTCCTTTGACAAACCGTAACACCCATTCCCTAAAGTCTGTTTCAGCCATATTATTCCTTGTTTCAGCAGCACAGAGAGATGCATTTCTCACAGAAGCACTGTATGCAGCGACCTCTCATCCCTCTTATCAGTTTTCTGAGCTCCCTGGAAGTAAGGGAAAAGTCACACTACAGAAAGGCAGGAGGCTCCTATAATCTTCAAAAGCTGTGTAGACGCAGTTCTCAGCTACCTCTGACACCCTCCTTCCCCACCCACTTCCTCTCAGCCATCTTCTGAGTCTCTGTTACCAGGGATGGGTCTTGCCTGACAACATGCAGTGGATTACAACTTATGTGACAGTGGATGCGGGCATATTATTTAACCCTTTCCTGACCTAATAGTTCATCACATGCTGGGTCTTTAAAGAGGACAGGAAGCTGCTGCACAGTGTTTGCTATGGAGCCCTTGTCTGTAGCAGGGCTCCATAGGAAGCTAGTACATTTCTAATAGACTCCAATACTAATGCATTGCAGTCTATGAGAATAGCAATCTAATGATTGTGTTAAAAAAGAAAGAAAGTTTTAAAAAATTCAAGTCACCCACCTTTCACCAAAATGACAACAAAAAAATGTACATCATGAGTATCACCGCGTGTGAAAACGTCCATACTATTAAAATATAAAAATATTTAGCGAAATGACAAGTGTCAAAATGGCTGAATTGCTGTTTTTTGATCACTTCTCCTTAAATAAAAAGTGATTCAAAAAAGTTATACACAACCCAGAATGGTATCAATGAAAAGCCCTCATACAGCTCCGTACACATAACTACAAAAAAGTTATAGTGGTCAGAAAATGAAGACAAACAAAAGATATATATTTTCAGTATCAAAACGCAAGAAAAACTATACATATGTGGTATCTCTGGACTTACCGCATAGTTAATGTCATGTTTTTTTTTTTTTCCAATTTCACCCCTTTTGAAATTTTTTTCCCCACTACATCCTATGCAATGTTGAATGGTGGCATTAGAAAGTGCAACTTTTCCTGCAAAAAACAAGCCCTCATATGGCTATGTGAACGGAAAAATAAAAAAGCTATGGCTCTGGGTAGACCGGGAACAAAAAATTGAAAATTGCCTCATTAGGAAAGGGTTAAATTAAAGGATTCAGAGATTTGCTAGTTCACACAATTTCATTTAATAGAGAATAGTTTAAACTTTAAAGTGCAGTGACCCTGTAACATGTATTATAGCGATTAAAAGCCATGTATAACGGGCATTTTTCCCTCATGCCTTTCTGAGAAATGGATGTTAACAGCCATCACACGTCCATTTTTAGACCAATGGTAGTCTATGGGGTTATTCACCCAGCAGTTTTTTGATGGCCAGATGTGGGTGTGCCACCGATTTCACTCTGATAGCAGGTATCCGTGACATAAACTGACACACAGCAGACTGAAAAACTGCACCGTGGGTCAAGTGATGTATGGATATTGTTACGGAATAGTTCTGCTGCGAGTAGATGAGATTGTACATCACAATTTGTAAGCCCAAAAGAGGTACAAATCCTCCCATTATAGTTCCATATTAAGACCAAATACTGACTGAAGCGGTTAGTAAGTTTGAGTTCACATCTGGGTCGAAGGCTTTGTTTGGACTCTAACCTATCGGCAGTTCTGTTATTTTCATAGTTCTGATCCTATAACGGAGGAGAACAGAAAAGAATAGCGCTAGTGTGGAAGCAGCCTTACTTTATCCTACAGGGTTGTACAATGGCATCAATACCAAATTATTTATTACATTTTTGAATGAGAAAAATGTTTTCTAAATGCATTCTGTGCCATAATTTTGTTATTTTTATGTGGAGTTTACATTTTTTTTATCTTTATTTAGTTTTTTGTTTGGATCTCTTAAAGGAAATCTGTCACCAGGATAATCACAACTGCCTAATAGCACTGAGCACCTTATTTCCGGATGTGCTTTGTTTCAGTGAGTGGGGTTCTCTATCTTCTGAAAAGCCAGTTTATTTGGTATGCAAATGAGCCAGTAATGTACCCCAATAAGCGCTATTCTCGCACGAAGGAGCCCAGGGACGCCTCCATCTAGTGCCAAAACTCTCGCTTGACACCCCCTCCACAGTATGTCGCCTCCCACTTCACATTCAAGCCATTATTCTGCCTTCCCCTTTCCCTGCTGCACCGCGTCTTAATCTTGCGCATGGTGGGTGGACACATTGTGACGGGGCATCATTTGAGAGCGGAGAGGAGGCAGACTTGGGCTGTGCATGAAGACGGGCTTGGGCACTAGATGGAGGCAGAAAACACCTATTGCTGAAACAATCTGGAAATAATGTACTAGGTGCAATTAGGCAATTTCTTTACTTCAGTGGTGACAGATTCCCTTTAAAGGGATATTCCCGTCTCGAAGACTGGCATCTCGCTAGGATAAGCCATCTATGTTATATGGGTTCGGGCACCATCTCTGACACCTTCTCCTATCTGGGGAAAAAAATCTGTAATTAAAGGGGTTGTCCGGGCTTTTTAATATTGATGACCTAACCTCAGGATAGGTAATCAATATCGGATCAGCAGGAGACTGACATCCGGCACCCCTGCGGATCATCGATACGGCGAGATGGCTTGGGCAGTTCACAAGTGCCATTTCTCTTCCTGCTCAGTGCTGCTGCCCTGTAGACGTTCAGCGGAGAGCAGGAAGAGAGAGGGAAGACGGTACATGTGCACTGTGCGTGCCGTTTCCCTATTCAGCGGGGGTGCCGGGTGTCGGACCCCTCTGATCTGATATTGATGACCTATCCTGAGGATACGTCCTCAATAGTAAATGCCCAGGCAGCATTTTTAAAACTAGGGCAGAAAAATTGGATTAACCCTTTCACGCAAAATAACAACTGTGTAGGTCATTTACATGTAAGGGATGTACAGAGTGGGCTCAGAAGCTGAGTGATCTCCATATGCAGCAACAGCGTTACACAGCTGACGCCCATCGGCAGTGACTGGTAGCAGAAAGAACTCCATTCCCAGTCATTTAACCCCTCAGATGCTGCGGTCAATAGCAACTGCAGCTCTGTCCTCTGATCGGAGCCTGTACAACAAATTAGTGGTGTTCTGATCGGGTTCTATGGCCGTTTGGGTTCTAATAAGATGCCTGGCGACCTCTTGCCATGAACTGCACATGCACCCGACTTTGGGTCGTCACGATACCAACAGTTTGATTCGATTTCAATACCATAAAAAAGTATTGTGATACTTGATACTATTCGATACCACACGAAAAAAATAAACCTAAATAAAAAAAAAGCGTTTATTCCGCATTTTATGGAACGTCTGGCCGATAATAGAACAGACCTGTCCTATTTTTTGGGGGTACGAGGTGACAAAAAAATTGCAAATTGTGTTTATTTTTGTTTTATTTTTGTTACGGCGTTCATCACAGGAGATATTTTAAGGCTACATACACACGACAGTTGTTTCTCTCAGCTTCCATTTCAGTTTTTTTTTTTTTTTTTGTGGATAGGATAGGAACCCATTCATTTCAATGGGTCAGCAAAAAATGATGACATCCGTTTGTGTTCTACGTCTGTTGTTCAGGTTTCCCTTCAGCAAAAAAAGTTGTACATGTCCTACTTTTTTCTCATTTGCGGACGAGGATAGGCATTAGGGCTGCACGATATGGGAATTTTGTGCGATTGCGATTAGAGCCCTAAAAATTGCGATAACGATATGCGATGCAATATTTTAAGGGAATTGTGCTAGAGGTCTATCTGCTTGGATTTTCGAGGTAAAAGCACACACAGATGACTGATAATGTGAAATGTAGTTATGCTGAACTCAAGAACTGAAATGCGCAGTGTTTTTTTTAAAATAAAATACATATTTGCATTACTGCAAAAGTACAAAATACTAAACTTGCCATTTTGTTAACAGCGCTGCACAGAACAGATAAATAAAATAGATAGAAGAACATGTGTTCATTAAAATAGCAACTTTCCTCCAGCCCCTCCTCCTCCCGCACTGTAACTGATGTATCGCTGGCCGCGCTGTGCAGCATGGCGGCCGGAGATAGTGTCAGTGTCACGTAGAAAGTCAACCATCGCTTTATAAGACGCACTGCCACCCCCCCCCCTCCCCCACACACACACACACTTTGGGGGGGGGGGGGGAGTGTGTCTTATAAAGCGAAAAATACGGTAATATAATTGCAGCATTTTTGGGTCAGAAAATTGTGATTGCGATATGGCGATTGATTGCGATTGCTTTCGCGATATATTGTGCAGGCCTAATAGGCATTTATTACAAGGGATCTGTGAAAACAAAGGAATCCTCCCAAAAAAACTGATGGACCATCAGTTTTTTTTTGCGGATCCCAATTTGTGGACAACAAAAAACTGTCATGTGCATGTAGCCTAACTCTTTAATGACCCTGAGATTTTCCTTTTTTGCGTTTAAATTTGTCACTCCCCGCCTTCCCATAGTCCAACCTTTTTTATTATTCCATTCACATAGCCCTTGAGGGCTTATTTTTGTGGGACAAGTTGTACTTTCTAATGGCACATTTACGATTGCATACCATGTAGTAGGAAGTGGGGAAAAAAAATTCCAAATGGGGTAGTAGTAGGGAAAAAACGCAATTCCGATAAAGGTTATTCTTTTCTTTATTTTTTTTCTACACTATGCAGTAAACTTGACCTGTTATCTTCATTCTCCTGATCAATACGGTTACAACGATACCACAGTTGTATAATTTTTCTTGCGTTTTAATACTGAAAAAAAAAATGAAAACCTTTGAGGGAAAAATAAAATAAAATGTTATAACCATATTCTGACCCCATTTATTTGCAGGACGATCTGTACTTTTCAGTGATACCAATTTGAAGTGTGTGCGACTTTTTGATCACTTTTTATGAAAAAATTATTGGTTAGTTGAAGTGACAAAAATGGCAAATTGGCTGTTTTATTTTTTTTCCCATTGGGTGACAATAACTGGCATTCATTAGATTGCCCATTGTGTTCATTGATGACTATATGGCCATCATTGAACACTTTATTTGCAATATACCACTACAATGCTGCCACCTAGTGGCCTGTATTGGTATATTCCTAAAATAGACTCCAAAATCTGCTTGAGGCTTTGGGCTATTTCAGCAATGTAACAGGTTCCCTGATCTCAGCCAGGGAACGCTGTTACCGGAGCAGAAGCGCTCGGCTTCTGGACTGCTCAAATGCCGTGGTCACATATGACCACTGCATCTGAAGGGGGAAATGTATGTGATCAGACTTATGGCTAATCGCATGTGCTGCGGGTCTCTGCTTTTAAAATGAATGTTCAGCGGGCGCCATGTTTAAAGACTGGTGGAGGTTCTCAAGGGGTTAATAGATTGGACTTTCTGGGACAAAAGGATGCCTAATATGTTTATTTTTTTATTGTTTATATATTTTATATGTCAAACTGGGAAAGGGGGCGATTTAAACTGAATATTTTGATGTGTTTTTTTTTTCTTAGTTTAGCCACTTTAGGGGGGATAGAAGTCTTGTCCTATTCACCCTGATAGAGCTTTATTAGGGTGACTAGGACTTCACATTCCCCCCTACTGCATTGTGCTTTGTGCACACAGCAGCAGGGAGTTTACCATGGCAGCCAGGGCTTTAGCAGCATCCTGGCTGCCATGGTAACCGATCGGAGCCTCGCAATTTCATTGCTCTGATGGGAAGCTGCCACTGATTAAGATATTAAGGATGAGGGGACCCTGTGGCCACTGCCAACAATGATTATAATACTTTGATTATAATGAATATTATTAAGATTATAATATGTTCATACGGGTGCCATCCGCATCATGCAGCCAGCGCCCTGCCTCAATGACTGGGCGCGACGATCCATTGAACCGCATTGTTTTACACCTCAGGTGCGGAACCTGAAGGGTTAATTGATTTTGCCATGGATCGCTGCCTGTCATTGAGGCCGGGGCTAATTCATGTATTATTAAAATGCTGATTGACTATTAGAATGTGATGATAAGCGCACATTTACCCTGTCAGACTTCTAAGAACGTATGAGGTAACAGATTCCCCTTAAGTGGACCAAACACTACAGTAAAAAATGTTCAGCCCTCTTTCCAAATTTTACTAATAAAATTACTGATAACACTAGTACGTGATAAAAAAATCTGCCTTTTATCTACTGCAACCTGTGTTGTCATGCCTTCAGGCTCCTGGTACGGCTCTTTGTATCCCCTCTTATCGAAAGGCATTATTTCCATGCACGGTACACCTAAGAGCGGGTATACATAATATAAAAACACCAGTACAATGGGCGTGAACTTAAAGGCCACCTGCACACGCTGCGGAATACGCAGTGTAGTACAGTACCAGCCAAGTGCATGAGATGACTCCAATCTCGTGTACGCTTTGCAGATTTTTTCCGTGTGGAAACTGACTTGCTGTGCGGTTTTTAAATTAAATAGCAGGTTAATTATGTTTGCGGTTTTGGCTGCAGATTTCACTGCAGATCTTATGTGCGGGGGAACAGAGGTCAGTTGAAAAATAAAAAAACGTTAATCTGTCAGGTCTGCTTTTAAGTCTATAATAATAACTACACCCCAGTACATGATTGTGGGGGTGGCCATCTTAGCATTTATAGCCTCTTTACAGCAGCCCATGCATCAGAGGCATAGTGGACAGGAGAGGTTCATTGATTTCTGTGGGACAATGCTCTAGACCAGGGATGCCCAACGTGCGGCTCTCCAGCTGTTACAAAACTACAACTCCCAGCATGCTTTGACAGCCCACAGCTATTAGAGCATGCTGGTAGTTGTTGCGCCTTTTGAATAAAACCCAGCATCCGTTTTTTCTCTACAACAGTTATATGGATCACCAGGGGTGGTCACATCAGATTTTTGACCCACGTTTTAACATGTATGTTGGGAAATAAGAGGATAGAAAAGTGTAGTACCCTGCATTTTTCCTTCCTGCAATGGAACCCTATGACGACGGATGCCACTGTGTGACATCCGTTTATTGTATTCGTTAAGGCCTCATGCACCAGAACGTTGTTTGGGGTCCACATCTAAGCCGCGTCTTTTGCAGCTCAGGTGCCAACCCATTCAGTTCAAAGGGGCCAAAAAAAATAGAGCATGACCTATTCTTGTACATATCACGGACCAGAGAACCAGACCTTCCATTCCGCAAAATGCGAAACGCACAAGGCCGTAAAACGTTGTGCGGCCATCAGCATGAGGCCTAAATGTGGGACAAAAACGGGATGTGAGCACAGCCATAGTCCAATCTATTGATCAGTGCCCTATACCATTTCATTTCAGCTGAAAGTAAGTAGTACATATAGAATGCATTGGTCAGATGGCCCATCACTCGCAGATCTATTGGTCTGATTGCGCAGATATCGGGCACACAATTGTTTTGGTGTAATACAGGCCTAACTGGCTTTTTGGAGTCACGGTAATGGCAGGCTGCCATTTTGGAATCTAGACTGCCAAAAATGAACAGCTAGAAGTGCTCACAGCAGTCTGTGGCAACCATTAACCCTTTTACTGCCTGCGGTGTTTGGACATTTTGCACCTCTGGTAGTTGGACAATTTTCACAGTTTTCACACAAATAAACCTAAATTACAAAATAAAAAATACCCATATAGTTTCTAAAAGTAAACGCCTGGCATATTGCTAAAATGCCGCTCGGCACTTTTTGCACACTGACAGCTTCATGCAACTTTGTGTCAGTGTAATTTTTCCTACAAGTTTCATAAAAAGTTGATATTAGTGGGTGAAAGTGTAAACCAAGCAGAAAGTTGTATGGACCACAGCTCCTAAAAATAAAAGTTCTTCATGTGTAGAGATCATGCATGATGCTCATGCACACGAACATATGTCTTTTTCTATGTCCGTTCTGTTTTTGTTGTGGCTCGTGTGCGGAGCCATTCACTTCAGTGGTACCTCAAAAAAGTGGATATTACTCCGCGTACATTCCGTGTCCGCATGTCCGTTCCGCAAAAAAATAAAGCATCCGATTTTTGTCCACATTGCGGACAAGGACAGGGCTGTTTTACTATGGACCTTCTGTTCTGCTGAATGCACCTATCCGGTATCTGTGTTTTGCACAATTTGCAGACCGCAGAACAACAACGGTCATGTGCATGAGCCCTTAGGCCTCAGTTTCCATGAGCATGTCCTCATGAAACCACCAGAACTGGAAAAAACTAAAATCTGGTTTTAGGCTGGAAATTTTAAGAAGTATTAACCTGTAAAGTTACAGTTCTTGAAAAGTGCACACCCCAAAACTTAGATATTCCCTGAAAGCAGACAACCTGATGATTGAAAACCCTGTGCACTTTCATGTAACTTTGCGACAAACAGGAGTTATCAAAGCAAACAGTTGGACATAAAATGCACATCTAAGCAGACGTTTACACACAAAAACAATGTAAATGCAATACCTTCAGGTGTGCAAATCTCACAAGCATATAAGTCAAAGAACGTGAGCGCTTAAAAACACAAACAGATGCTGTGTAATATATGCTCATCGATATACTGTACACAACAAACCACATCTAGGTTACCAAAATCTACATTTTCTGAGAGCGCAAAACATACTGTGTGTAAAAATATAATCTAATAAGTTAGTACACATAACCACCTTTATGCAACTTTACAGCTAACAGCGATTGTTACCAGAAATTCAAATTTGTGACTAAAATGCCGACTTTAATAGTCTGTCTGCAAAAATACTGTAAGATATGAGGAGTTCATACATACCACACATGTCTACGTTTAGTGCTGCATGTGTGAAAACTGCATGCAAGTATAGGGAATTATGTACTATTTAGTTCCTATGCCCCCATACATCCTAAAGCCCCGAACCTCATATTATACATTGACTGAAGGGCCCTTTATATGGGCCCAGAATCTTAAAGATAATCGCTAAAGACTGTTCATAGGAACGCTTATTAGCGATGGCGGTGTAAATGTACCGCCCATTGTCCCATGAACGAGCATTAATTGGGTAATCTGATCGTTTGTGCATACACAGAAATGTATAATCATGATCTGCTGCCAGAAAACAACAAGTCAGTATGGGGACGAGCGATCGCATAAGCAATCGCTCCTCCCTATACTGAGGAGGAGATCGCTGCATGTAATAGCAGCTCTCTCCTCCACCAGCGGGCAGAAGATTATCAGGAAGGAACACTTCCTTCCCAACAATCTGCTGCTCTGTCGTCCTGTGTAAAGGGACCTTAAAGGGTTGTCTCATCTCAGACAATGGGGACATATCGTTTTTCCACTGACCGCTGGAAGCATGCACTGCTGCAGACTAGGGATGTTTCGGGTATTGAACTTTCGATACCCAATCAATACTTTTCTCTGGTATCGCGCTCGATACCAGGAAAAGTATTTTATCGATACTGGGCTGCACTACTGCACAGCCCAGTATAGGAGAGCGTGGCTGCGCTGCTCTCAGCGCGGCCATGTTCTCCTCGGCAGGCCGTCTCTCCCTCCCTGTGCTGCTTCCACCAATAAAGGGAGAGAGGGGCGGGAGCACTGGCCAGCAATGCCTAGTACAGTTTCATATATAAATGCAGGCAGAAGACACAGGCTGCCGGCACCTGCCTGTGACCCAGCACTGCGATCAGAGGCAATTAACCCCTCTTAATAGCCTCTGATCGCAGCGCTCGGTCACAGGCAGGTGCCGGCAGCCTGTGTCTTTTGCCTGCATTTATATATGAACGGTACTCGGCATTGCTGGCCAGTGCCCGCCCCTAGTATTAAAACATTGGTGGGCAGTGTGCCCCCCCCTTCCCCCCAGTAATAAAATCATTGGCGGTCCCCTCACCTCCTCCTCATTGGTGGCAGTGGCAGTGATCAGTGTAATGCTGGGGCTCCGATCGGTTACCATGGTAACCAGGACGCTCCTGAAGTCCTGGCTGCCATAGTCTGCTCCCTGCTGCTGTGTGCACAGGGCAGCAGGGAGAGAGTGAGATCCTATTCACCCTGATAGAGCTCTATTAGGGTGAATAGGATGAGAATATCCCAGGTTCTAGCCCCTAAGGGGGAAATGGTTAATAAATAAACTGTAAAAAAAAAAAAGTTAACAAAGTACACCAAAATATTAATTATAAATCACCCCCTTTCCCAATTTTACATATAAAATATATAAACAATACATAAATAAAATATTACATATTGCCGCGTCTCAAAAGTCCAAACTATTAAAAAATCCACTTTTATGCGGTGAACGCCGTAAAAGAAAAAAAAAAGAAAAAATGCACGATTCGCCATTTTCTTTTAGTCGCCTTGTCCCCACAAAAAAGTAGGATAGGACTGTTGTATTATGAGCCGGCGGTTTCATAAAATGTGGAATGCACGCGGATTTTTTTTTGCGTTTTTTATTTTTTTCGTGTGGTATCGAGTATCGCAATACTTTTTTTATGGTATCGATACCGAATCAAAATTTTGGTACCGAAACAATGTTTGATTTCTTAATTTTTCTATAAGCCTCCCCACCCTGGTTTCCCAACAATGTCATCCTGCTGTCCCTCCCAGTCCTGTCCCCACTGTGCTCCCTAATGCCCCTGCTGAAAAATAGTGACCCCAGTAGACGTAGTGTCACTATGGTGCCTCCAGCAATTATAATGCTCCCTAGAGTGCCCATCCCCCAGTAATAATAATAAAACCCTATATTGTGCTCCCAGTAGTAATGCCTGTATAGTGTCCTCAAAAATAATGGCTCCTATTATGTCCCTGTAATAGAAATGCCCCTACAGTGCCTCCATCATTAATATCTCCTATTTTACCCCAGGTAAAAAATGCCACTATAGTGCCCCAGTATTAAAATGCCCCCTAGTGCATCCAGTAATGCCCCATATAGTGCCCTCATTAAAAATTGCCCTGGTAATGCCCCCTATAGGGCCTCAGTGTTAAGTCCCCAGTGCCGCCTGTAATGGCCCTTATACTGTCCCTTGTATTAAAACTTCCTCTAGAGTTCCCCAATTATGCTGCCAGTTATGTCCCATACGGTGCCCCTCCAGTAGTAACATCCCACGCGGTGCCCCTTCAGTAGTAACGTTCTAAGCGGCCGCCCCTCCAGTGGTTGCGTCCCACGCGGCGGCCGCCCCTCCAATTCCCTAAAGTGCTCAGTATTATCTCTCCAATGCCCCCTGCAGTGCTATCCTTTGTTAGTAAGGGCCCCAGGGAAAAAAATCTAAAACTAATACTCATGTATCCCACGTTCGCCGGTGTTCACGATGCAGGCGCAGTTCTCCAGCCAGTTGGCTATTAAATCTATTAAAATATGAAGAGCTATTAGCTATATCTGTACTCTGAATGCAGTAAAATGGAATAAAAAAATTATTAAAAAGCTGTATATGCCCCAAAATAGTATGATTACAGACTACAGTTTGCCCCACAAAAAAACAAGCCCTCTCACAGCTCTTTCAACTGGGAAAACTGTTATGGGTGAGGCCAAGCTATTTATTTTAATTTTTTTTAAAGAAAAAATGGTTTTTAAAGGTCTTCTTTTAAAGTAGTAAAATATAACAAATATAAATAAATGTATCGCTGTAACCGTGTTGACCCATTTATTAAAGATGGCATATAATTTTTACCACACAGTGAATGTGATAAAACAAAACCCAGGAAGTGTCAGTTTCCTTTTTTCCATTCCTCCATACAAATTTTTTTTTTTTACATAATATGGTTCATTAAATGGTGCTTTAAAAACAGAACTTGTCCCACAGAATACAAGCCCTGGTATGACGACGTCAACAGACAAAATTGAATAAGTAATGGGGGCAGATTTTTCAACCACTGCATGTCAGAAAATGACTGCAGGTTTGTGACCTTAAAGGGGTTTTGTCACTTCAGCAAATAGCATTTATCGGGTAGAGAAAGTTAATACAAGGCGCTTACTAATGTATTGTTATCCATATTGCTTCCTTTGCTGTTTGTTTCTATGGATACGACCACCCTGCAATCCATCAGTGGTGGTCTTGCTTGCACACTATAGGAAAAGGGGCCGGTCTCTCTGGTGGCCTCCACCGTGGGAGCGCACATAGGCTGGTGCTATTTCCTATAGTGTACAAGCTCGGCCACTGCTGATGGATTGCAGGGTGGTCGTAACCATGGAAACGAGCCGGTCTTTGAACTTGTGGCGGGATGCTAGGACTGAAACTGGGAAATGATTCCATCTAGGCAAAATAAATCCCGTAGTTTCCCATCATAACCCATGTGCTCATAGTCTCCATGCTACTGGAGGGATTGTGGGCCATGGAAAGTTAGTTGTGTAACACAGACTAGAAATGTACTTCACAGGGGTGTTTGTCATCTTCCTTGTCATTGTGCACTTTTCCTGCGTCCTCAGTTAAAAAGAAAACCACTTTTATTTAACACATTTTTCATTCTGTCAGTCTAGGAATTGAGCCAAAACCCCAAGCTCTGTTAGATTATGGCATGACTCAGACATGTTATTGTAAATCCAATTGCTGGAAATTGGGGGATGGGCTTTCCAACCTATGTCTGTCTCTGTAAAGTGCCGTCTACCGTCTCTGTATGTTGAGATTTTCTTCTTCGTACCAGTTTCATAAGAACCTACTGAAAGGGACTCCATTCTAGCCCTTAATGTGCAGCCACACGTGGGAAATAAGTAGCAGCAAATTAGATGAAGAAATAAAAATGCACAGTGTAAATTGACCTGCAGTGCAGATCTTCAAGGGTTTTCCAGTGTAGATGCTAACATGGACAGAAGTGTAACTCTTCAACGTGTTACTTATGTGGGCTGTATCTGGAGATTGGAACTCTGCTCACATGACCATCCAGAGGTCGCGATAACGCCTGTATGAGCGTCTATGACGCTTGTTCAGGCGATTTTACTCCCTGGAAAAAGTCTAAGGCGTACCAATACGCCATAGACTTTTCTCCCACATTCATCAGCCCAGTGAGCGCTGTGAACGGCACAGGCAGCGCAGCGATGCTGCCTGTGCATGAACAACCAATATAAAGCTCCTTTCAGCAAGGAGCCTTGTTAATTGTTGAGAGCAGGGCGCACTGCCCAAGGACCCTGGCAAACATGACAGAGCCGCTGGAAAGCTAAGGAGCCGCGGACTCATTTGATTGGTCTGAGACAAGAGCTGCCCCCGGGCCTGTGACGCCCCCTCCCTCCTTCCCGGCCGTGTGGCAGTGAAAAGCCCGCCCCGTCAGTCTTCAAGTAAGTTATTCCCCCCCCCTCCCCCAATCATGGTTCCGTCCAGTCTCCCGGTTCTCTGCACCCCCTCCTCCTGTCACCCCACTAGTGACACTGCTTGCCCCCTCCTCCTGTCACCCCACTATTGGCATTGCTCGCCACCACCTCCTCCTGTCACCCCACTAGTGACCCTGCTCTCCCTCCCTCCTCCTATCACCCCACAGGGAAGAAGCTGAACAGACACTGCCGACTATGATGGGATCTGTTCAGTTTCCGTTCGGGATCCTGTCTTTTTACCAGACAAAAAAGTGCTGCATACGAAGCTTTTTTTTTTGTCTGGTCTTTTAACAGAATCTGCAACAGAGTCTCCAAACGCAACCTCCAACACAGATGTGAGTGAGTATAGGCCTATGTATTATGTCTTTTAATTACCCTAACTTTTATACTCCTCCTCCTTGGGTAAAAATTTTCCTCAAAAATGGTCACAGGAGTATTTTTACTCTTCTGGAAAAAATGTAGTGCGACCTCTGACTCCATCCATTGAACAAGATGAAGCGGGTGCCAACGTCATGTCCACTTCTTCTCTTCTCCTGTCTTCCAGTCTAGAGGGTGTCACCACTGTAGGTGGTCAGTAGAAGTCATGACACGTGCTCTTTACATAGAGTTCATAGCCATGACTGGGAGAAGGATTCTGGCATCACCGACTGACCACCCATGGTGGTAACACACCCTGGGGCAGAAGAGGGAAGTCACATTGGCGGAAGCCTTGACTTGTTTACTGGATCTCCAAACACAGACCACAGGTAAGTAGAGTATATTAGAAATGACACTTCTATACATATTAAAATGATTAGACTGGAAAATCCATCTGCAGCATGTTATCTGTAGCTGCACCCCAACTTCCACACTACAGCTCCTCCTCGGCTGCATCAGAGGGGGCATGCCAAGCAGACATGCAGTGCAAAATTGTGGATGATCACATTCTTCCTAGTGCCTTGAGGTGGACATGGCTCCTAGTAGATTACACTCTTCCTTCAGGTTTCCTAGCTTTTAGTTCAGTGAGGTCTGTTGTGTATCATAGACTCTGCATGGATGTAATGACCCCCTCTTTATGGCTGGTCTTAGATGGTGGGCTCTGATTAGAAAGCTGTGACTGCTCTAGGTCAGTGATGGCAAACCTATGGCACGGGTGCCAGAGGCAGCACTCTGATCCCTTTCTGTTGGCACCCGCTCCCTAGAAAAAGTCTGAGGCGTGCCAATATGCCTTAGACTTTTCCTGGCATTCATCAGCGCAGGGCGCACTATGAACAGCACAGGCAGCGCACTGAATGTAGGCAGGTTATTATAGATAAATGATAAAGTACATGGAAGATATACTATATTGGACTGTAGTATTCAGGGTAAATGCTGTGTTGGCACTTTGTGATAAATAAGTGGGTTTTGGGTTGCAGTTTGGGCACTCGGCCTCTAAAAGGTTCGCCATCACTGCTTTAGGTATTCTTCCCATAGTTTTACATAGGATTTATTTAGCTGTCGCTCTGGTGAGAACCTGCAGACTGGCATTTACCTTCCTGTCTTGTGGTGTAGACAGTCCGTCTTAGGCCATGTCTCCAGACAATAATGACAGCATTTTCTGCACAACCAAAGCTTCCATTAGATGATTTTGCGGCAGCGTTTTGGATGGGCTTTATTTTTATTTCCGCTGCACTGCATATTCTCCATCTGATACTTCTGATTCTTGGACATTTTAAAGTAGCTGCAGACAACGTGATCCTAAGGCCCCTTTTACACGGGCATGATTTCTGCGCGTGTACAATGTGTGAGGTGAATCCGGACCCATTCATTTCTATAGGGCTATGCACATGAGCGGTGATTTTCCCGCATCACTTTTGCGTTGCGTGAAAATCGCAGCATGCTCTATATTGTGCGTTTTTCAATCAACGCAGGCCCCATAGAAGTGAATGGGGCTGCAGGAAAATCGCAAACATCCAAAAGCAAGTGCAGATGCAATGCGATTTTCCCGCATGGTTGCTTAGCAACGGGACCAGATCTTTATTATTTTCCTTTATAACATAGTTATAAAGGAAAATAATAGCAGAGAATCCAAAGTAAAAAGGGCAAGAGAGGGTTAAAAATAATGAAAAAAATAAACTCCTCCTCCATTTGACGTAGCTGCTGGTGTTCTGTCTTCAGCAGGAGGGGGATGAAGGACCTTCAGTGACGTCACTGGGTCACATGGTCCAGTCACCTGCTCCCATGATGGAAGCTGGTGATTAGACCATTTGACCCAGTGACGTCACTGAAGGTCCTTCATCCCCCTCCCAGCTGAAGACAGAACAGGAGACCGGCAGCTACGCGATCAAATGGAGGAGGTGAGTTTATTTTTTTATTATTTTTAATCCTCTCTTTCCCTTTTTACTTTGCATTCTCTATTGAGAATGCTATTATTTTCCTTTATAACTATGTTATAAGGGAAAATAATAAAATATACAGAATACTCAACCCGAAACCGGGCTTCAGTGATGAAGTTTGGGTACCAAACATGCAGATTTTTTGAGGCCTAGGTGTATAAAGTTTGGCATCTACAAGTGTGAGGCTAGTAATGAGACATGCATGTATTGGGCATCTCTTGTGGCTTATGGGTTTTATCTTGTAGACAGTGTTCCCTCTAAGCCTTTGCAGTTGTTGAGCGGAGCAGTTGGGTAGCTGGGCGATACGTCGTGAAAGGTGCCTTCCCATGTGGCAATACCGTGCAATCATCATTTAAAGGGGTATTCGCATCTCTCACTTTTCCCAGCTTCATTTGCTTATTGCAGTGTATGGAGCGGTGGCTTCATTTGCGTGGCTCTCTCCATTTACTTCTATGGGAGAGTAGGACCTGCATCTAGTGGACTCCTGTAAATATGCCATAAGTGTTTTACCACAGATAAGTCATCTCTCCAAGTACAGATAATGTAGTAGATGTCACCTGCAGTCCTATATAACACAGTAAGACCTCTGAGTGCAGATATTGGAATAGA
The DNA here is from genome assembly GCA_033119425.1 of Bufotes viridis. Lineage (NCBI taxonomy): Eukaryota > Metazoa > Chordata > Amphibia > Anura > Bufonidae > Bufotes > Bufotes viridis. Next base: position 321,960,633 of record CM065589.1, read on the forward strand.
TGATCATACATCCCAGCTTGTAAAAAGCCATATCTCTAAAGCCTGTATTAGACAGGCAGATCGTCCAGGCGGTTGTCAGGGAGGGGAGCGTTCCTTCCCGGTAATTGTCTGCTCGTCAGCGGAGTAGACCTTGGCTATTACATGCAGCAATCTCCTCCTCAGTATACGGAGGAGTGGTCATTATGCCATTGCTCGTCCCCATACTGAATAATTTTTTGCCAACAGCAGACCGTAATTAGTCACTAGGATCTGCCGCCGGCAAACGATGATTTTTAAATCCATTGAAAGATTGGGATTGCCCGACGAATAAGCGTTTGCTTGGTCATAACGTAATCAGCGACATACTTACACTGCCAGATCATCGCTTGTTCGTGATGATCTGGCAGACTATCTGACAGCCTAATACACCCTTAAAGGGGTGGCTACTTTCTTGTTAATGTTCACCAATGTTGACATTCTTCACCATTTTCTGTCTTTCATAAGCTATGCCTCCTTGTTTACAAAGTCTTTTGGCTTGTCCACACAGAGGTCTTGTCCACAAGATGGCCGCTGATGGAGGGTCATGTGACCAGGTAAATCACCTCCATGTGATGTCCCCTCCATTCAAACACATTGCACCTGCACTGAACTTCAGATGGCAGGTGCAGTCTTTTTTGTATGGAGGAGATATCACATGGAGATGATTTACCTGGTCACATGACCCCCCGTCAGCAGTCGGTTAATAGACATGACCAGCCTCAATGAAGGGACATCATCGTGTCTGCTGCCCTGAGCACTGGGATTAATCCTCATCATTCCCCAGCCGTGGTGCTCTGTTATTCAGCCCTGAAGGCATGATTAGAGCGCCGACTGAAGCATGGTGAAGCAGAATGTGAACGCCTCCCTACTACGCCATTGCACTCAAGTGTCTTTGTTTCCTAAGGATAAAGAGATGCTTGAGAGTGGCATATGCCACAGCCGTTCCAGGACATGGGACACCTATCAAACTCCAGAACTGTCGCCGGATCTGGGACATTTGGGGGGGGTTATGGATGGTACCTGCAGTCCTATGTAACGTCAGAGATAATGCCATGATAACTCTGTGCAGATAAGGTAGATTTCACCTGCAGTCCAGTGCAGGACTCACACCTGGTGCCGCCTCCCCCTTATTGCTGTGCTGCTGCTGTGAAGGCAGGAACGAGGGGGGTGGCACCGGCTTTGAGCTCTGCAGAGAATGTCCTGACGCTGTGAACACTAGTCCGAGGGGGAGCGGGTCGTTGTAGAAGCTGTACAGCCAAGCACTGCTTGTAGGAACTTGGGCCTGGCTTCCAGAAGCAGTTCCCTATACCTCTTCCTTTCTAATAACGTCCATGGTTTTATATATGTTCAGTGAGCAGATGGCCTACCGGCCAGTTATAAAGTATTCATGATGAGTATTTTTAGCACTGAACTATGTAGAAGATGATTACTGCAAGCTTCTATGCAGTTTATTCCTAATGTTTCAGGATCTGATGTGGTACCTTGGCATAGGTGAAGACTATACTTAGGTCACCATACATGGCCCATCCCTGTGGCAAAAAAAAACAGATAATGTGGTGTTTTGCTGGGAATCAAGTGTTCAATTACCCTATAGTGCCACCTCATCTCTCTATTACATCTCCATCCCTACTTTTATTACAAATTCCCAGCTGCACAAGGTTTCTGATCTGGCATGCACTTGGCGACATCACTGACCTAAACGATGAGCAATTCTTTACAACCAGCAGAGCAAAATAACTGGAGTCTGATGGGAGTCCTGCTCCTGATGTCAGACATTTGCATGACTAGACTGGAAGGTGAGGAATGCAGGAAGGATTTCTGGGAATCCCTCACCATAGAGTTCCATTGTAGAAACAAAAAATATACATTAATGTATATATATATATTTTTCTTTTTACCGGGCACTGCAGGATACAAAAAAAACGTGCTGCGCTGCACTTTTGTATCTTTTTTTTTTTTTTTTTTGCAATATATCTGTTAAAGCTGCTCTGTCACCAGGATCAACCCTTAAACAGACATACTTCCCGGTAGGGCTCATCATGCTGATTAAAACAATACATTTCTTTTATCTGTATGCTAAATAGCTGCAGAGAAAGCTGCATTTTTATTCATACGCAAATAAGAAGTTCAAGCACCAGGAGGCGGGGCTGAAGCCTTTGAGCACTACTTTGTAACACCCTCTGTGCTCTGCACACTCCCCCTTACCTTGATTGACAGGGCAAGACATGCTGAGTGCAGAGCTGTGTCCTAGCATCTACAGATCATATACACTATGTACTATGGCTTCACTACACTGTAATCTACTCAAGCTTATATACATATTACTGCTTTATTCACAGGCATAATATATGGTTGGAACTATACCAGTAATATGTGTTAGCTTACAAGCATAGAAAAAAACATGCATCTCTATGTGGTAATGCCATAGCGTGGTGGTAAGTGTATGGTTTTGCATGTAGAGATCCCAGATTTAATTCCTGGGAGAGGCTTCCAGGTTTTTTTCTTCCACATTTAACCCTTAATAAGTCTATTAGGATAATTTATAAAGTCGAAATAGGCCTATATTAGACGTATTTCAGACGCAACGGCAGGCTAAAAAAAAGTGGGCTGCCAATAGGCCCGTCTTGTTTACCATTTTCTACGCCAAAAAGGTCTAAATGTAAGACAGCTAGGAAGAACCGCCGAGCTATGACACCTACGCCTCTTCAGAACTTCAGCAATCCACCGCCAGCTTAGGGCTTTATTAAGGTTGGCAAAACCACACTTATCACCACTCTATAGCATTACCATATAGAGATGCATGTTTTTTTCTATGCTTATAAGCTAACACACATTACTTGTGTCTTTCTAATCATATATTGTGCCTGTGAATAAAGCAGTAATATGTAGATTTCTGAGCAGATCTCAATGTGGTGAAGCTATAGTACATAGTGTATATGATATGTAGATGCTAGGACACAGCTCTGCCCTCAGCATACTGATGTCTAGCCCTGTCAATCAGGGGGAGGGGGGAGTGTGCAGAGCACAGGGGATGTTACAAAGCAGTGCTCAAAGGATTCAGCCCCGCCTCCTGGTGCTCAAACTTATCATTTGCATATTAATAAAAATGCTGAAATATCTGCAGCTGTTTAGCATATAGACAAAAGAAAGGTATTGTGTTAATCAGCATGATAGAGTTGATCCTAGTGACAGCCGCATTAAACGGATAGCAAAAACATGATGTGAACCAACCCTTAGTTTTAATGCACTCATCAGGCAAAGTCGTGCACACTTTGTCTCTTAACACGTTTGAGAAACGTCTCTGGATTTTATTGGTAGCAGTGCTGGAACAAGATTGTCTTAAATAGTGCTTGCAGAAATCCATATGATTACCACCAAAATAACCATATGACAGTCTTAGGATGTTCGTTTACCCCAATGGTAACTGCACGCTGGAGAGATTTTACCACTGCAAATCCGGAGGATTTTACCTCAATAATGTGGATTTCATCCCTTTACATTGAAAAGTGTGAAATCCATGGTGGTATTTTGCAGCAGAAATTGAAATGCGGTGGATTTAAAAATCTGTACCACAGGTACACGGGTTTTGGTGAGGAAAATCTCTGCGGCGTTAAGGTCACATTTTTTAAATCTCATATATGTGGCTGGTTCTGTGGATCTGCAAAACAGATACTGGCCGCTAGCGTTCCACATGGCCGGCTGCTATATAGAAAATGCCTATTCTTGTCCTCGATTGCGGGCAAGAATAGAACATGCTCTATATTTTTGCAGGACCCCGGGACTTGCAAGCAAGTTCAGTCAGTTTTGTCTGCGATCGCGTTCAGTTTTTTCCGTGCGGGTCGAATGCGTTTTTGAAGAGCATGATAAAAAACTGAAGGTTTAGAAACAACATCTCTTAGCAACCATCAGTGAAAAACGCATTGTATCCGCACTTGCAATGCATTTTTCACGTAGCCCTATTCCCCTCTATGGGGCCAGGGCTGCTTGAAAAACGCAGAATATAGAACATGCTACGGTTTTCACGCAACGCAGAACTGATGCATGAAAACCACCGCTCATTTAAAGAGACCCATAGAAATGAATGGGTCCGGATTCAGTGCTGGTGCTATGCGGAAAACTCGCTCGTTGGAAAGGGGCCCAATAGTTCCATATCCCAGGTAGTTGTGGTTTAACGTGAGAGTTTCGGATACATCTTTACCACTAGTGAGCAGAATCCTCTTGGTTTGCCCCTTTTAGTTTGTGTGATGGAGATCCAGTTGCCCCCATTCCAGTTTGAGTTGTATGTTCTCATTTCATTCATGAGGTTTATGGTATCGCGCCTAGAACTTGGCACTTACACAGGAGCCACGGTTTGTGGTGTTTCTCTCTAGAATGTTTCACTTCCTCAAACACGCAATTCTGGTGCCGATTACCTCCCACCTCTTATAACCAAAGTCAGGGTTTTCAGTAAATCTTTCTAGGGCTTTACTGGGGAAATCTCAACAGGTGGCTTTCGAAGCAGATGGCTCTTGCAGTGGTCTCTGGGGAACCCTCAATATTGTCCTCCAGCTTATACTAATATGGAGGTCAAGTACTATGGGAAAATTAGATATATCATACTTGCATTTGTCTCTCCCCCCTAAGCTTATGAAGTCGTTTTCTGGAGATAGTCCTGATAAGTTTAGTTGGACAGGTAGGGGCCACATTTAGCAGAACTTTCAACAAGAACCTCTTGTTACCCACTAATCAGAATGTTTGTTTTATTTATTTTGTAAAATGCTGTGAGGAAAAATGGAAGCCGCCAGATCTGTTCATCTTTATCACAGTTTTAATAATTGAAGCTCGCTGGCTATAGCCACCACTAGTGGGACTCGCGTAGTACTATTCTGTTATTTTCTGTTGCTTATACCAACATTTTGTGCAGGCCTGAACAAATACTGCCCTCCGACCCTGTCTCCATTGGGGCTCACAGTTAATTTTCCTAATCTCAGAATCGCACGAAGGGTACTCATACACATAACTCTAAAGTTGATCAAAACAGACCATTCGAACCAGAACGATTCTTCATTGGTAAAGACTTGATGAACGTTTCAGTGACTGATGACCATCTATAAAGAAGTTTTTCATATTTAACATTTTTGTCTTATAGCTGCTATTCTATGAACAATGTCTGCATTAAAGATCTTTTGTTCTGGTGTCATTGAACATGCATGAGCAGTTAGAATACCTCGGCATAGTGACCATAACTTCTATATGATGTGTATTGTGAAATACTAGATTACCTTTGTTCCTCTGTTATTGTAGCCACTTTGCCTTTTTATAAGGGCTCCACAATGGATCCACAAAAAAATAAAAAATGCAGATGCACACACGGACATCACATGGATGTCATCCATTATTATTTTTTTTTGTGGACTGCAAAATACATAGTCGTTTGCATGAGCCCTAAGAATTGCTCTGTTCCCGACAGAATCTTGCCATCTCCTTTTGATATTTTCATTAAGGGCTGATTGCACACACGCGATCCGGCAGAGGGAACAGTCTGCCGGAGTTCACCGGTTCTGGCATATCCAGACACTGCTGTTCACTGCCGGACCTCATTGACTGTTATGGGAGCTGCTATTCAGCGGTGATTGGCCACTTTCCGGCTTAAGTGCAGCCTTGGCCGGACAAAAAGCCATGCACACAGCACTGTTCCTCTGCCAGATCAGGTAAACGCAGATGTGAATCAGCCCTAACATGGACGTCATTGGTTGGTTTCCTGTAATGACTCCTTTACCTTTCCCTTTCAGGACTCCAAAAGTTTGAAGCCATCTATTCGATTTCAAGGTAACCAAGGGGTAAGATCTTCTTTTTTTTTTTTTTTTTTCCATGATAAACCTTTAGTGTAAATTATATTGTGAATAGCATTGGGTTATGAATATATATAAGCTAATGGTCTTGTGAGTCCGTTGTGAGACCATTTGTCCTATTCTGATATGTCAGGTAGAGTGTGTTCATGGACACCTTCCAGCCCATTGCCTCTATCTGAACCATTTGAGGAGCAGGTTTGGATGTGGATCCACCCAAGGTCTCCACAGCCGCACAGAGCCTGACAATATTTTTAGCAGTAGTGCAGCTCCAGATTTTAAGACCCCCCCAACCCTACTGTAATGTGTATTAGGAGTTTCCCCAACACATGTTGTTGGGGGAGTGAAGGTTTGAGCCAATAAAATTTTTCCACCTGCTCCTTTTGTTCTCCTAGGAGGTAAGTAGTCACCAGGGGCTGTGTCCTCTCTAATCATTGACAACACATACATGCTTGGCTGTTCACCAGAGCTACACTATCATTCAGCTCACAGCTATTTAATGTGTATGATTGATATCGTAATGGTAACGCTATGGTTATCGAGCTTCAGATTCTAGGTCTAAAGTCGATTAGCTCCAAAATTCGTATTAATGCTGTACATAGACCTGTCTCCATACAGCATTAAAATGTATAGGCTCCGACAATGCGAAGTCAATTATCACCAAAGTCTCGCAAGACGTTAGTGATTAACTTCGGCCATCGATTTTTTTTTTTTTTAACTTTAAAACAATTTTAAAAGATGGGTAAGAAGTCGCTTCGGTATTGACTGGTACCTCTGTACTGAAGAAGACTTCGGATCCATGTTTTAAAGTTTAAAAATCAAATCCTGAAGTTATTCACCAATGTCCCACAAGACTCGTGATAACTCGCTTCGCCTCGTTGGAGGCCATACATTTGAATGCTGTATGGAGACAAATCACTGTACAGCATTCAAACGAAGTTTTGACCGACGCGACTTCGAATCTATGATCAACGCTAGCTATAGTGTCCTGTGAATGGTTATATAATTCTAGGATTGTATATAGATATTTCTGGCATGATTTTTGTCAGTTTACTCTAGTGATCATAGCCATCTTCTACTTGATTCTTTCAAAGGAATTTGATTTGCATAACTAAAAAGAACGAAACCACTAAGTGGTCCTCTTGATCTTAATCATGCTGCTGCTGGTGTTTCCCTTTTCATGTTCTGTGAATCATACGCAGTACCAGTCCTCTACGACTGTTTAGGTAGCTATGGTATTTTATTGCTATAACAAGATATTAAATTATAGTAAATAAGCTTTTAAATCTTTATGTTCACATTATAGCGGATATCTTGGACCTAGTAGGCCCCACAAGCTCACCTTATTACACATAGCACACCTATACCGGCATTATCATGATTTATAATGCTGTGTGCCTCTGCTTGACTTTTACAGAATCATACTCAGCTTTATGTCAGTATTATTCTGTAGAAGGAATGCACATACCATTATTAATCTGTATAATGCAGTGCACTCCTGCACGTCCAGAACAAAGGATCGTGTTCACACATGGTGTGATTCCTGCAATGGACTCGCTTGTGTAAAACGGCACTAACGTCACGTGACGCTACTCTTCTGCAAATCCTTCTTTACTAGGTTTTTGGCCTGCGTTATGGACGCGGCATCACTTCCTCTGTGGACAGGGCCCAGGCATGTTCCTCTCCCTGGCACTTGCACAGGTGAGGTGGATTTAGGAGGACTGCATGTGCACCAAGAAGAGGAATAGCTCTTTGTCTGTCCATGGTGGAAGTGATGTCCTGTCCATAACCCAGGCCAGAAACCTTGTGAAGGATGTGACATCGGTGGAAGCAGGATTTTTAGAAGAGAAGCATCATGTGAATGGATTCCTGAGCAGTCAATCCACGGAACTTAGAACCATAAGTATTTTACAATATTTCTTGTGATGGCAAGTTATGATGACTTCTTTTGTCCAGGGAGCAATCATTAGGAGAAATGAAATGGCCACCATCCTATCGGTACACTCAAAACCTGTCCTAATCACACAGCGGGACAAGTTACTTCACAACACTGAGCTAAAGAGCTGCCTCATCCTCCTCTCCTACTTATCAGGGATTATGATATGGAATACAGCTGATAAGATCTTCAACTGAATCTCTGTGGGAATGGAGTTCATGAGGAGACATGAAGCACAGAGAGGACAGACAAGACAGACTGTGGTAATGGAGACTGCGTACAAGTGCTGCTGCTCATTAGCACCCCCCCCCCTCTCTGTAATTCATTTCTCCTCATGAACTCCTTCAGATGAATATCTGTAGGAATGCTCATATTAAACCGTATTCAAATTCGGAATCCCTGAGGAAAGACTCCTCAGATCACATGGTCACAATTGATCTAGGCATCTGAGGTTTAAAAAGGTTTGAAATAGCAGAAACCCAGCGGCTATGGCTCTCGTGGGCAGGTGCCATTTTCAAAGAACTGTGATCCTGAAGGGGTTAAACAAAAAGTTATAACACTGAATGCCCTTAGCAGGTTTTAGTTGAGCCAGTGCCTTCAATAGGGAGAACCCACAGTATGCAAAATTGCAGCTTGTGGGCAATATTAGAAGGTGACTGTGGATGACTTGACAAGACCGTTTAATACAGGGATGCTCAACCTGCGGCCCTCCAGCTGTTGCAAAACTACAACTCCCAGCATGCCCAGACAGTCTACAGCTATCAGCCTACAGCAGGGCTTGGTGGGAGTTGTAGTTTTACAACAGCTATGTTTTATATTTTATAAAATGGTGCATTGGGAAAGCCGGGGAAAATATTGATACAAATGAGTCTACAGGTGAGTCAAAAGTCTCAGAGCACCCTTTTATTTCAGAGACGAAAGGGAAAATGAAATATCATCTGAATACCCCATCAAGTAATGGGGCCTATCTTTTAGGCTGTGTCTGGACAATGGCTGCCATCTTGAAAACAATTCATATCGGGTCAAGGGCAAAATTGTAGCATATCAAAGCAGAACAGAATTTTCTATGAAGTCGATTGCCACAATCAGATTTGCAATATTTGAAACTCTTGTGGTTCAAAAAGAAAGTTGAAATCTTCAAAGTTCTGTGTTAGGCACCACAGACGACACATTGAACACGTCAAATAGCTGTGGTGTTGTTAACTTTCTGTGTTGGTAATGTGATGGAAAAATGAATCCAGCCAGCAAAGGAAGTAATATGGATAATAACAATACATTACTAAGTTCCTTATATTCGCCTTCTCTACACGATAAATGTAATTTGCTGAAGTGAGACGACCCTTTTAACAGAAGGCAGCATCAGACACGTGTATCACAAATGGCTCATGGTTCTAGCAAGTGAAGGAGGGCAGACATTATACTAGGTTGAACTGATGCCATTGATGCAAAAGAAAGGGGTTATCCCATGTGAACTATTACTATGCAGTAAAGAGCATTTCAAATGAAGTAGTATTGTGTCCTGGTAGGATGTTTACATGCAGAACTTCCTGTTTTCATCAGCTTCCTGTTGGGTTGATCATGCTTTGCTCTATAACGTTTCACAGTGCTTTTTCCACCTGCTTTTTCTCTCTACAGTAATCGTGCTCCCCTCCCCATGTTAGCCATGCGGAGCAAGCCCTCTGAGCAAAGCATACGGGTTTGGTTAGAAAGCCAAGCAGTAAGCTGGTGAAAACAGAAAGTCGCCTGTAAATCCTGTTAGGCCACAGAGATGCTGAGAAAAGGGGATGGAATGTGCTGACATGACTAGTCATTATAAGGGGCAACAATATGTCATTTTGGGGTAGACAGACATTTTTTTCATGAAACTGGAGAGTTCCTTTAAAGGGGTTATTTAAAATGGCCACCATCAACTTGTCCTAGAATGTGAGCAGGACTATTGGACTATTTGCCCCCACTACACACGCTCTGGCACTTAAATATACTACACATTGGTGAGTGTTCCTGTTGGGCTCCTCAGCCATGATGGCATATCATAGGCAGGATCACATCATTACCATCTATTGTGGAGCAGTGTAGTGAGGTCCCACCGCCACACCTCCCCTACACAGCTCTGCAAGTGCAGGTAACTAGTCTGACTTGCATTCTAGGACAGGTTGCTGGCAGTCATTTTAAATCATTCCTGGATCACCCCTTTAATTTCAAGTTCTGAAACGTTTGCTTCCTTCACAGCAAATCGCCATCCCGCGACCAGACTGCCCTACGGAAGTCCGAACTTTCACGTTCTATCTATCAAACGTTGGCAGGGATAGTCCTCAAGGGAGCTTTGATTGCATCCAACAGTATGTTCAGAGGTGAGCTTTTCCCACTCTGTAACCATTTTAGTGGCATATTTGTGCGTTGTGTCATAATCATTGGCCATCTTCTCATAAGGCATCTCCGATAACAGGAAATACCTCATTATCTTCTCTTTCCAATATGCTGGATTGTTCTACATAAAAAGCCAGAAGAGGACTGAGTAGTCATCGATGGTTCAATGTCTAATCCGTGGCACATTGAGGTTAGTATTTAAAGGTGGTTGGTTTTATTCATATTCTGGTATTGATAGTATCATGATAATGCTCAGATTAGTATGGCATATTAAGAAAAAAAATCTTTAAAAGATACCGTATGTTTTCGTCCACATAGACCTTTCATAGCAGGTGTGCCAACCTGGAGTGCTCCACATATTTACACACATCACACATTTTCTGCTTTTGGACTGAAACATTTGGTATCTGTTTAAATATATATATATATGTGTATATATATATATATATATATATATATATATATATATATACATATACATTTTTCCTATTATGCCATACTTATACAGGCCTTATCTGGATAGTATCTATATATGAATCATGCCACCTCTGAATACTAACCTCGTGTGTGCCGCCGATTCTAGCTACTGAGTGATGTAAAACAACACTGAAATATAAATGCATTAAAGGAAAGCTGTGGGCAAACGTTATGGCACACTAGGTACAGGGCCTGTTACATCAGTTTTGCACTGAGTGTTTCGTTAGGGTATGCCCACACTCGGCTAAAATGCTGCAGACTTGGCACTGTGGATTTACAAATCTGCAGCATTTTACAGTATCAGCCAAGTGGGATTTTAAAGAGGTGCTTCAATCAGTAGACTCAGTATTCATAAAAAAACATTGGGGGAGACTTATCATTTAGTTAGAAAAGTTGTGTTAAAAAATTGCAAACTGCATGTTTGCAACTTTTTAAATGTTACTTTTGAAAAAAAGTCACAAGTGAAGGTATTTTCGATGCCCTCGCCACTTTTCCACAAAGGGGAGTGAAAAGGGTGGTAAGGAGCATGGCAAGCAGCCGCAACAAACTTACCTTTATTTACACCAGTTTTCTGGAGCAAATGAAGCCAGAAATCTACAGCAGCTCAGAGCTTCCAGAGTTGTCTGTTTAGGCACATGGACTGCCGGAGGGAGCGTCTAATTTATGACAAGATCTTCACCAACAGCGAATGGGATATCAGGAACGATTACATTAGCGTTTTTTGCCGATCCGTCATGGATCTGCAAAAACGCTTCCGTTACAATAATACAAGTGCATGCATCCGTCATAAACAGATCCGCTGGTATTATGTCTTCTATAGCCATGACGGATCCGTCTTGAACACCATTGAAAGTCAATGGGGGACGGATCCGTTTTCTATTGTGCCAGATTGTGTCAGAGAAAACAGATCTGCACCACATGGCGGACAGAAAGATGCTGCAGGTAGCGGAATGGAGACTGAACGGAGGCATACTGATGCATTCTGAGCGGATACTTTTCCTTTCAGAATGCATTAGGGCAAAACTGATCCGTTTTGGACTGCTTGTGAGAGCCCTGAACGGATCTCACAAACGGAAACCAAAACGCCAGTGTAAAAGTAGCCTCAGAAAGCGTGGGGCTTGATAAATCTCCCCCATTGTTTGATTTCTTGGCTGTTTTTCATCTCTGCAGTACTAAGCCATTGAAAATGAAATACAATCTGTAGCAGTCAGCAAAAAGATAGAGCTAGGTATCCCATTCACTGCTGCTGTGAGGGAAAGATTTTGGTGGTCATTTATCAAACTGATGTAAAGGAAAGCTGGTTTATTTGCCCATCTCAACCAATTAGTTTCCACCTTTAATTTTTCAGAGCTCCTTTGGAAAATGAAAGGTGGTTACTGATTGGTTGCTATTGGCAACTAAGCCAGTTTTCCTCTCCACACGGGTATGATACATTTCCCTAGTTATCTCCTAGTATAATAGTAGATTAAATTGGGATGACCATATGGCAGCTGTATTGTTCCACTGCTAGGCCTACATAAAGATGCCCACAAGGAGCATTTTATCAGTGTAATGTGCGATGCTGTAAATGAGTCGATCATCCCCTTCCCTCTCTGTTCACCCATGAATGGTCTGAGAAGGTCAAACGAGAGTGTTTGTTGTGCTAAAAGTCCAAACAAATGATTTAAAATTATTGAATTGCATTTTTGGTCACCTGTCTCACCAAAAATTAAATAAAAAGCAATCAAAAAGTCATACATGTCTTTCCCCACAAATATAAGCACTCGCACAGCTCCGTAGACAGAAATATGGGTGTCGGCTCTATTTTTTCGGGAACGGAAGTGCGGATCTGGAAATACGGATGCGGACAGCAAATAGTGTGCCTTAACAGGGTTTTCTAGAAATAATTAAATATTAACTGGCCTGTAGCCTGCATCACCTTCTGGGAGATTCATAGTTACCTGCTCCCTGCCATGCAGGTTCTGACCACTGGGTCCTGTTCCTCCATCTTCGTCCCAGGTATGTACATGGTCTTGTGCGCAGCTATTGCCTAAGCCGCATGTCATCACTGAAGTAGTCATTTGCTCCAGCAGCTCAGGTGACCAGAAGAAGACAAGCTGGGGATCAGAAGATGGAGGAACGGGAGCCAGTTAGGAGGACCCTAGTGGTAGGTAAGTATGAATCCGTTAGTAGGTGACGCTGATTTGCGGATTTCAGTTAATGGCTAATAATCCCAGAAAACTTTTTTGACATGAGCATTTTTGGTCTGAGAAATATGCTCTGTGGGAGGCCCGCCTTTCCCTTCAAGCTTCATCCCAAACATTTCTCTGCACTGCATGACTGCTGGGAGATTCACTTTATATGGCGGGCACCTGTTGGACACCTTGTTATGTTTGGTCTTCAGTGCAGGAGTATTAAAGGATCTGCCTGCAATATAAAATGTTATCATTACTTGGCAGATCCTGCAGCAATATTGCTGTTTTCCCAGTCAGGATCGGTTTACCTGGCTGTAGCAGTAATGTCACCTTGACAGCAATTGACTGCTGCAGCCAATCACTGTCCTCTTTGGTGCAGTGGCCACATGTTGAGGTGACATCACCACTGCGGCCAGGTAAACCAATCCCAACTGGGAGAACTGGAATACCGTAAGTAATCATTTCTTGATTGCAGGTGGATTCTCTGTGTTGGAAGTTTTCCTCCTGAAACCAGATAACCATTTTAATGGCAGATATGATGTTCTAAATGTCGCTTAGAGATTTAGTAGGGGAACGCACAATATATTGTCCATGGTTCTTTCATTCTCACTTTTTTTGGGGGTAGGTATAGTAATGGTGGCGAGTCTGTCTGCTTCTGCAGTTTTTGGATGTGTGGTTTAAATTGACATTGGGCTCCGAGAACTGAGCGGCTTTTGGGGGCTGGAAAACCAGCCCTTGGTTACAGTTTCAACAAAGGGAAGGTAATTTTTAATTGGCAGCACTTACGGGGTTAAGTGAGGTCAGGTCCTCTTAGTATTGTTGCAGCTCCATTTGGTGGGCCTTATGGCATGCTCTGTGCCCCTTGCGTGGATTCATGGAAGGTCCCACAGTGCTCATTTTAAGTGATGTTGCTAACAACTTGTTTACCTGGATCTGCACTTGGGAGTCTAACCCCCCCGTGTCTTACAGAAATAACTTTCTCTTCAGTTTGAGCTGTAAGCACGCATCAGATGGGAAATCTGTGCCCACCGCATTGATACTCCAAGTCAGTCATTTGCTTTTGTGAACAGTGAAGCTTTTCCTTTTTATAACCCATTTCACAGTTTTTAAACTAAATGTCATGTTTGTACAGCTCCGTAGCTGCAGTAGAATAAATGGGCAGATTTAAGTAACAATTATCCAAATTTTTGTCCAATATTCCAGTAAGGCAACATCCTGCAGACTTCAATATATCAAACGTCCTCCTAGTTTATTCAACACGGCGTGTCCACATGGCACTTCATCTCTGTACTGGGACTTTCTCAAGGAAGAAAGGGTCTTGCATGTCATTGATGTGGTGCTGGTTCAGATGTGCTTGACCTGATGCCTCATATACTGCTTGACGTTGGGACTGAGCCTCAGAATAAATAGTCTATTAAGTGGGTAGCCGCGCCATGCTCCTTTTCTATGCGTCCTGTCATGTGTATGTTAATATATATATTTTTTTTTTAGCAATGGAAATGTAAAGCTTGACTGTCTGGGCAGCATCCAGGATAAAATCACGGTGTGTGCTACAGACGATTCCTATCAGAAGGCACGACAGAGCATGGCCCAAGCCGAGGAGGAGAACAAAAGCAGAAGTGCCATAGTCATAAAAATGGGTAGTCGGTATGGAGGTATGAAAGTCGTTACCACTTTATTTCTTACCTGCCTTCTATGGTCTCTTAAAGAGGATTTCCCCTTTTTAGAAAGCTATGGAAGATTACTAGGGTATGCCTTCACTTTGTAATCAGTGGGGGTTTGAGTACTGGGGTCTCGCCTATCCTGGTCAAGCCAGTCAAATGCTTCTACAACAGAATTCAAGAGAAAGTTCTCTTTAACTTGCTTCTATTTGTCAGAAAAAGACCTTTCCCACATTTTGCCTTGAGGTCTGGAAATCGCATGGTACAATATATTTTGTAGAAATAACATTTTCTTTCAGTGGAACTATGTGCCGAGTTCACACTATGCAAAACAGACTCCTAATCTTATAACTTCTCTACTATACGTTGCTTTGTCCAATGCAGATTTGGACAGGAAGCCTAATCCAGGCATCCATGACATCTAGATGGGGAAGCCGGATTTATCTTCCTGGAGAACATATTACGTGGTTTTATTGTACAGTGGAGGTGTTCTTTACCAATACCTGGCATAGTGCCTTCAGACTCGGCTAAAAGTAGACTTTGCTGAAGGCATTTCTCTCCATCCATGGTTCTAAAGCTCCTTATGTGAAGAATAAATGTTAATGTGATCTTGTCACAATCCTTAAACTTGTGTTGTACACATGGCTAGATGAGCTCACCACCTCTGTCATGTTTATGGGACTGAGTATCCAACTGGCCCGGATTCTAGTAGTGTGACCTCACCCCACAAGTATCTGAGCACCCTCTGCACATGCCAGATGACTTCACTGAACTGTGCTGCTTGGCTCGTTGCCTACATTTGTGCTGTGCATAGTACTCAACTATGCTACATTTCTTGGCCCCAGGAAACTGGATGCTTACCAAGCTGCTAGTCCAGGAGTGAACACGTAATAACTACACAGTAGTTGTATTACATGAAGTCCTTCTTTTTGCTTATATTAAGTGTACTCTGTAAATCAAGGCTTTGTTTTTTGGCTTTAGGGTTTTTGAAGATTTTAATACTGATGACCTATCCTCTGGATTGGTCATCAGTATCTGATTGGTGAGGGTCCGACACCCATACCCCTGCCCATCAACTGTTTAAGAAGGCCTGTGAGTGCCGCGGCCTTCTCTGTGCTTGCAAATTACAACATTGTATAGCGGCTCTGCTTGATATGGCAGCTCAGTCCCATTCACTTCAATGGGGATCAGCTGTGCCCCAAGCCATGTGACTGATGAATGTGTCACTCGGCCTAGGGAAGCTAGTGAGAAGGACATGGCGCTACTGCAAGTGCAGCTGCATTCTTGAACAGCTGATCGGTGGTGATTCCAGGTATAGGACCCCCACAGATCAGATACTGATGACATCTCTGAAAACCCCTTTAATCACAATTATCTGATCCTAGGTCTTTCATATCAGGTTTGACACTAAAGAATGTCTAGACTGTATCCTGAGAGTGGCAGGAATTCATCTTCTCTAAAGAAGAGTAAACCCATATGTTGGTGTGCTCTTTTTAACTTCAGGTGTGTCCCGGTGTCTCCTTATGGCATATCTTACAACTTGAGGCTTCAAGGGCAGCTTGAACATTGGCTCCTTAGAATTAAAAAAACTAGTGCAACTGCAATGCAGCAGGTGTGAACCCACTATGTCACTGAACGTATTTGGCTTAAGGTTACTTCTAAGGGCGTTATCTAAGTGACCTCCCTGGAATTTCACCCTTTCATTGCTATAACAGGAGCTGGTCTCTGCGGTGGAACAACCGGGCTGCTACCAATTGGAGTCTCCATTCAGTGACAGCTGACCCAGGCGGGTCAAAAGACGCTATTTGGTGGCACCAAAGGGGATAGTCAGAGTGGTAGTCAGTGGACAAGGCAATATCTTGGCTGGCAGGGTACCTTCAGTTTGGTAGGCAGACAGCACAGGGTCAGTACAGTTATATATATGCTTGATATCCTCCTGTGGCCCCATAGTTGAGCCATGGGAGATACATCACCCCATCCATTGTCAGATATTAATGGGGGAGAAATCTGATGATCGAGTTGGCCAAGGGAACTCCTGAAGAGCACTATGTGTAGTGCATACAGGTTGGGTTTTGTGCGGCCGTTATCCTGTTGGAACAGCACGTCTCCTAACGAAATGGAAAAGGAGTAGGACTGGTTCCACAATGTTCTGGACATACTGAAGGCTGATCAGTGTTCCCTTCACAAATGCTGGATGTGAACAGAAGTGGTAGTAGGTGCCACACACTGACATATAGTGTTGGACCTGTGTGTCTCCACACTATGTATGATGGCAGTAGGCACTCCTGCCACCTGCGAACTCTGATGCAGCTGTCATTGGTAACACAGCAGACCCTGCTTTCATCACTGTACATTGTTTACCATTATTGGCCGCATCAGATCCGGTCTGGAGATCACCTACTGCCATCATGCATAGTGTAGAGACTCACAGGACCAGCACTAGGTGTGATGGAGTGGGGCACCATTAGCTATCATTGCTGTTTTGTCTGGTATTCGTGGAGGGAACACTGACCAACCTTCAGAATGTCCAGGATGTTCTATAACTAGCCCCCTACTGCCTTTTTTGACTTGAGAGATATGGAGTTCCAACAAGTTAATGCCCACACTACACAAAGTATTCTTCAGGTTCTCCAGCAGCTCCCCTGGCCAGCTCGATCACCAGATCTCTCCCAGATGTGGAATGTCTGCCACTGGATGAGGCAACGGATGCACTGCGGCCAACAACCACCCTAGCTTAACTAAGGGTCCAAGTTGAAAGAGCTTGGAATGACATACCACTTGAGAATATCCAGCATCTAAACATTGCTGCAGAGCGGGTACACACCTTCATGACAATGGCATTCTATAATGGCAGTGGCCTCTTTCAGCAGGATAATGTGTTCTGCCACATTGGAAACATTATTTAGGCATGGTTTAAGCCTTACCCTGGGAACACACCTGAGCGTTTTTCAGCGCGTTCATACGCGCTGAAAAACGCTCAACATGTGAAAAGCCATGCATCCCTATGTGCATGGTTCACATGTCGGCGTTTTACAGCACGGACGAACGCGCTGTAAAACGCCCTGCCCGGTCGTGTCGGCTGCCGTGACTATCGCGCGGCAGCACGCGCGATCCAACCCATAGGCTATTATGGGAGCGCGCATATGACTCGCGCTCCCATAAAACAGCCACTTGGCGGCTGAAGCGCGCGTCATATGCGCGTCATAGGCGCGCCCTGGGAACACGCGAAGTGTGTTCCCAGCCTCAAACCATGCCTAAATAATGTTTCCAATGTGGCAGAACACATTATCCTGCTGTAAGAGGCCACTGCCATTATAGAAAGGAACATGACCATAAACGTTCAAGGTCTTAACTTGGCTTCCAAATACGTCAGATTTTAATCCAGTTGAGCACCAAAAACAATCAATGGAGACCAAACCTCACAATTTACAGGATCTGCTGATAGTGTTTGTACCAGATACTACATGGCACGTTCAGACTCTTGTGAAATCCATGCCTCATCTGGTCAGAGCTGTTTTGGCAGCTCAAGGAGGGACCTTTGCAATATTGAGCAGGTGGGTTTAATGTTATGGCTGACTAGTAGATGTACATTAGGAGTTTGTCACTTGCACTCTGTTTTAAAATTTGGCTGTCACACCCCGTTCCCTTGGACAGTCATGTGATCCTTAATAGTCTACAATTACATCAAAACGTCCCATTTGCCAATCATGTGATCTCCTCCATGGCCTGCCCTCCCCCATCCCTATTGAGATGTTGTCCACACTTCCATGGGTTTTATTTTAATGGTTGTTTTTTTATCCTTACAGGCAAAAAGGTTCAAGTCCGAAAACCTGCCCCAGGGGTTTCAGATGCTGTCCCATCTCGAAAGAGGCCAACACCGGTCAACATGGCCAGCGCACTAAGGAAAAGCACCAACGTTGTAACTCAGCGACCCTTCAAAGATAGGGTCATGCACTTACTGGCTCTCAAACTATACAAGAAGCCCGAACTTATTCTGCGCCTGCAGAAGGATGGTCTGTCTGTGCAGGACAAGGATTCCCTGGATAGCATCCTGCAACAGGTTAGTTTATACCAAGTTAACCCTTTTACCTGCCGTGGATGAATGTTATACATCCTCGCAGGGTGGCACTTCAGTAGTCGGGGACATATCTCATATGTCCTTGCTACCGATATCTGGGTCTCTGGCTGTGTAGTGGCTAGAGATATCATCCAGGGCTTGTTTTAAAGCTGACAATATAAGCTTTAAAGGAGGATGAGGATCACATGTACCATGTTACTACCATTAGAAATGGATCTTGGCGAGAGCTGCATGTTCTTGCTGTCACTCCACACCTGATTTATAAAGGCTGTATCTTTTTCTGTATTGTATATTTAGGGCCGCAGCTAAGGAGGGGGACAGGATTTATTTTTAGTAGAATACCTTTAAAAACCTTGTGTTGCTCAAGAAAACGAGCCAGGGGCCCTATTGCCAAGTTGAAAAGAAGAGGCGATAAATGGACACCCTTCCATGTACCTCTACGCAGCAGAAAAGATGAAGACCAAAATCCTAATTTTTAGGACGTGTGCTTCATATAACTTTCTGCTTGGGTCACACTTTTACCCTCAACTTTTATACAGTTTTTATGAAAAATTACATTTTGACATAAAGTTGCATGGAGGTGGCATTTTAACAATGTGCTAGTATGATTTTTTTTTATTTCGTCGTTTAGGTTTTATTTGTACATGTCTAAAGTAGGGAAATTGCCCTGGCTACCAGATGTGCAAACTGTCCAAACACCCCTGGCAGTGAAGGGATAATAAAGTTATGCAGAGCCACATTTGCCACTTGTGTGGAGTAAAAAAAAAAGTAGCAAACTGCCGGCCTTACAACTTTATAGCCTTCTTTGGCAGTTTTCTGGTATGGGAAAAGACTGAAATGTACACCAGCCAGGGGAATGAGGTACGAGGCAAAAGCACACGTGGCCTTGCACTAGCTTCATAGTTTGACCCCTCAGGTACTCGGCCCATTTTGGTTTTGCATTTTAATTTTCTCCTCCCCATATTCCAATAGCCATAACTATTTTTTTAAAATTTCCATCCATATAGCCATTTGAATGCTTTAAGGACACCGTTAAAGGGTAACTGCTGTTATATTTGTATTTGTGTAATGTATAGAGGCAGTGACACTGACCATTTTTGTAATATACTTTAATTACTGAAATCATACATTTCTATTAGAAAAATAGCTCTAAAGTGGCCCATTTTGAGCCTTAGCAACGCTCCTCTTTTTCTAATAGAAATGTACAATTTCAGTAATTAAAGTATATTACAAAAATAGTCTGTATCACTGCCCCTATACATTACAAAAATTAAAATAAAACGGCAGTTACACTTGAATTTACAATGTCTGTTACTGGAAAAAGGGTAAACAAAAATAATTTGTGGTACCCCCTACAATTCCACCAAGGTTTTTGGCGTTTAGTCATCATGGCCTTCACTGTACTCTAAAAATGACATGAGGTCCTTATTTTGCAGCTCAATATGAATACAGGGATACCAAACTTTTTTTTTTACTTTTTAAAAAATAAAATCTTTTGAAGAAAAAAACAAGTTTCTTTGCATTGCCATTTTCTGACAGCCATAGTTGACATTTTTGGTTACAGCGATTTCTTTATGTATTTTTATATGAAACATTAGGAAGGGGGGGGATTTAAACTTTTACATTCTTTTTTTAATAACTTTTGACTCCCTTAGGGGGCTAGAACCTGGGATCTTTTGAGCAGGGAGCTTACATGACAGGCCTGGAAAGCTTTAGAAGCGTCCAGGCTGCCATAGTAACTGATCTGAGCCCTGTGATTTCACTGCGGTGCTGCGATCGGAGGGCAGAGGCAGCCGCATCCCTCTCCTTACCTGCCTTACCTCACAGATGCTGTGATCGTTGTTGAACGCCGCCTCTGAGAGATTAAATTTCAATTGCCTGTATTATGTATGTATACCCCTTTTGATATGTACAGTGCTATGGAATTAATGGCGCTCTAATAATAATAGTGATTAAATGACAGGTCTCAGCGTGATGGCCATTCCCAGACCTTTCAGCCGGGTTATCATACAGACGGCACCAGTTCGTATGGAGCAGGCTCACTGCGGCAGCCAGCTCCATATGTTACCTCAGCCATCGTGACCTACCGTTATGTGATGGTGGCTGAAGGGGTTAAATCAGTCTGCAGTGTTACAAAGCCTTTGTGTAGGCCAGGCATAAAGTAGTGCCACAGTTTATACCATCTCCAATTCAGGGCACAGACTATAACCATGATCTCTTGGCTATGGTTACCCTGCCATAGGCGGCCAACTGGTTCTTGCAGGTGGAACTTTGTGTGAGCAGGGTCTTTATCTTCTCTTCAGGGTGCCTTCACACATGGCAGCAAAAGCCACCAGAGACCATTAAGGTGGGGGTTTCTACGAGGGGGCCGATGTTTACTCTGCGGAATAGGTTGGGATTTCTGTGCGGATCACATCCCCTATTGAAATGACTGGAGACATTCTGCTTTAGAAAAGCCGCACCATCACTATTGACGCTGGCAAATTTTTCTGCTGCATGTGAAGGTAACCTTATACTAGAGTTACATTGCTTTGGGCTCCAGTGTAGCAGTACTTGGAGCGGTCACGGGATGGAATAGACAGTTTGCCACACTGAAAAATGTAGAATCCTATACTTAGATTGCAGATTTAGGGCTCATTCAGACGGCCGTTGGCTGTCCGCGGATTAGATGGTGCCCTATTCACTTCTATGGGGCCCTTTTCTTCCATTCCATGGCTCAGCAAAACAAATGAAACGTCCTATACTTGTCAGTGAAAATCAGGACATGGCCCCATTGAAATCTGTGTCCGTAAAAATCGGAATGCAATCCATTTTTGTGGACTGCATAAGGCTGTCTGAATGAGCCCTTACTATAACTTATGTCAGAAAGTGACTGTGTGCAGCTCTGCAGTGCGGAGTTCTAGTACGCTCCGCAGGTAAGGGTCAAGTCACAATGCGTTTGAATTTTTAATCTGCGATATACATGAGGAACATTTCTTGACATATACTTTTCAGTGCCATGCATTACCCATGGGCTGTAAATAACTGTATACTGTGCAGTATGTTTTTTTTCTCCTTAGGATGCCTCTGTATGGAATCGTACAGTGGACTGCGCAATTCTATACAGCTGCAAAATGCTAAAAATATACCAGCCTGAATAAGGCCAGACGCGCACACTTTTCACCCCATTCCAATGAATGGGGTCTAAGGATATGTTTGACGTATGCATCAGGAATGTTCCCAATGCAAATGAACGCTGCAGATGAAATGTGAATTCTGCGTAAGTTGGGCGGGTGAACTCTTAGGAGGTCTAGGATGTGACTGCTTAGCTTAGGGGGGTGAATGCTTGCAGTTTTACACTGCCAAGGTGTACTCTATTCTAGCGCCTATGATGCAGGTTGCTGACTAGAGCATTCCCTGATGGAGAATGAGTTTTGTCCCTCAACATCAGTACAATGTATTACTTCTACGTACATTGATGATATTCTCGTCTGCAGGCCAAGGAAATGTCTGTCATTGAACAATGCTCTTGGTAAAGTGGCTGATTATTTGAAGTGTAAACTCTGTAATGGGAATTTATGAAACCCAGGTTGTCTTCATTGATCAGTATATTATTGGAAGTTAAGCACTTTCTATGCGTTGGCTGTAAGCCAGTCTTCACGCCTGGCAGTTCTTTGGCCCTCAGGATACCACTTTTAGTCCAGCAAGGGAATTTCCATTTACGGACTGGGCATGGAAATAATAAGTACAAATTTGGTTCTGTCCCTTTTCATCATGGCTGGCAATTCAGATCTCTTATCCACTACAGGTAATGAGGCATCTGATGTGATCAGTGGGGCTCTCCTGGATAACTGTCCATTTAGGGTTGTCACGATACCAACATTTTCATTTGTTTTCAATACCAGTAAAAAAGTATTGCAATACTCGATACTGCCTTCTCCACTGTGCTGCTGAGGGAACATGGCGCGCGCTGAGAGCAGCAGGTGCCATGTTCTGTAATACTAGGTTGTGCCGTATCGCAGCCTAGTGTCGGAAAAAGGCAAATCCCGGTATCAAATCGATACCGGAACAAAAGTTATCGATAATTTGATACCCGGTGCAACCCCATGTCCGTTATGGAACAACCTCTTTAAGGTGACCTAAAAGCAGCTCCATTACTGGGCATGGTTTTTGTCATTTTTCTCCAACTCCACTGCCGCTCATATTTTTGGTGGAGAGTTGGGGCATCTGGAACTTTTGATTTGTCATCCTCACCAGGAAGGAACTGGTGATGTTTTCTGCGTGTGGCCATAGACCTTGAGTTGTAGGAAAATCCAGGGTCAGGCTTATACAGGGTGGGCCATGAAAAACAAGACCCTGTTTCCCTTGTGTGGTTTGTACAGGATGATGGAAGCATGATATCATTGCCCATTACAGGAGATGCTGCAAGTGGTTTCCACCTGCAGCTCTACAAAGGTGTGCCATGTTCAGTAACGCCACTTTCATACCATGCATTCTTCTTAAGTCTGTACAGGGACACGTGCCACGTATGGCAAGTCACATCATCATGCTGAAAGAAACAGTACTGGCACCTGTGGTCGGTTATCTGTGGATACCATTGCTAGCATGTGGCCATGTACATGGCTCTGTTCACATATTAGAGCCACTATCCACCCAACCATTGCTGCTCACCAGACTTTCAGATCATCAAGTGGCTGCTGGTGCGACTCCTGTGAATTTCCTTTCAGTGCCTATTGTTCTGTAAATTAGTGCACTTGGTTAAATAGAACCACACTTCATCAGATTATTGCAATGGGTCCAAAGGTCTGTCTACATTAATTTCCAGTAGGTACTTGCAGTGGGCCCCTCGCTTCTGGTTATCCCCCGCTTTGTCTTGTACAACCAACATTCTGTATGGCTTTTGGGGAAGGGATTTCAGTACATGCCAACGTGTTTTGCTGATACCGGCCTTCTGGGATCATTTTCACACTGTTTTCCTTTGACTTTGCAAAATCCTCTCCTGGATATCTGTAGTAATGATTGGGTGTCCAAAAACGTGATTGTCAGTTTTTTTTGTTTTTTTTTTGTAAGTCTACTTTCACACTACCGTTTTGGCTTTCCATTTATGAGATCCGTTCAGGGCTCTCACAAGCGGCCCAAAATGGATCCGTTTTTCCCTAATGCATTCTGAATGGAAAAGGATCCGCTGATAATGCATCAGTTCTGCCTCCATTCTGCTTTGGAGATGGACACTAAAACGCTGCCTGCAGCAGGTTGCTGTCTGTCTGATGGAACTGAGCCAAACGGAATGTAAGTCAATGGGGATGGATCCGTTTTCACTGATACAAACTGGCACAATAGAAAACGGGTCCGTCCTCCATTGACTTTCAATGGTGTTCAAGATTTATCCGTATTGGCTATGTTACAGATAATACAAACGGATCCATTCTGAACAGATGCAAATGGCTGTATTATCTAAACGGATCCGTCCATGAGAGATCTGCACAAAACGCGAGTGTGAAAGTAGCCTAATCCAGTAAGGTCACTTCTGCACCAATCCATGTATACTGGAAGTTCCACAAATTGACCAGCAAGCAATCCTGTGTTGCTTTGAATGGGCCTGCGAGTACGGCCTCCACAATCGTGACACTTGGTTATCTCAAATATTACATGTTGGATACACGCACAACATTACCTCTTTAAAAAAAATACTCCTGGACTGGCAGGGAAGGATATGGTGGGCATCATTCATTTCTTAAACTGTTCTGGTAAAATGAAAACAGAATGCCACTTGGTTGCCATGGGCAACAAAGACAGAAACCCGTACTGATGTGGAATGAAGGCTGTTAGATGAGCAGAGTGAGCGCAGGGCAGGAAGGCTCCATACCACACCGCTCCTCTGCCTGTGCTCTCTGATATAGCCCACCTATGCCAGGCTTTAGGAGAGCAGCGCTGGTACAGACAGGAGCAGTGATGTGCTGTTGATCGCGCCATCTGAAGGGTTAAATAAGGGGGTCCGCCGGGATCGCACTTCCCAGTCATTGCATTCGAGTCCCGGCTGTATGATACATTTGGCACCCACCACATATGGTGCGGGCTCACCACGACAGCCCGCTTTATACAAATGCATTATGTATGGCATTATGCATTAAAGGGTTAAAGCTGGCATTTGCTCCAGGGCTAATGTCTGTGATCGATGATTACGTCTATTGCAGACGTTTAACCCTTCAGATGCTGTGGTGCTATGTAACCATGCCATCTGAGAGCTAAGAAACCCATGAGTGCGCCCCACCAGGCTCCCTTTCTGAGATGGATGGCAGTACTACAATGGAATATACCGATATTTTATTTATATTTTTTTATTGGGGTGCCTAAACAATGTAAAGAGAAAAGTTATTAAAATATAAAAATTCAAATCGCCCTTTTTCCAAAAAATAAAACAAAACTGTAATAAAATAAATTTGATAACCATCATAGTCATCGCCACATCCAAAAACACATGTACTATTAAAAAATATAAATATTTATCCTATATGGTGGACAGCATAAAGCTTTGTACGTGTAAGTATTAGAAAATAAATTGTGGGTCAAAACATGGCAATAAAAAGAAAAATAAACCACGTTTTTATTTAATTTTTTTTCAGTATCAAAACACATGAAAAATTATACGAAGATGGTATAATTGTAATCTTACTGACCTAGAGAATGAAGGGAACTGTCAGTTTTACTGCATAGGGAATGTAAAACCCATAAAACTGAAGCAGATTTTTTCCCAGCTTCCCACTGCATTGTATGCAGCAGTAAATTAAACAGTAAAGTACAACTTGTCCCATAAAAAACAAACCCTCCTATGGATATGGGAAGGCAGGGAGCGAAAAATGAAAACACAAACAGAAAATGAGTATTGAACTGGTTAAATCCATCTGAATTTGGTTGATTCATGGATGGATTTCTGTGAATTGACCTAAACGGTCCCAAATGGAGTTATTAATTGATTTGGTCCAGTTAATCGCCTTATCGGTGCAGCAGGATTTTGACATCTATCGATAAACACTGTAGACCACCAAATACTGGAGCCTTGCTCCCACTGTAATGGCCGTGATCAGAGAAAACGCCATTACTGGCCATTTTACCACCTAGATCCGGGGTCTGCAACTTCCGGCACTCCAGGTGTTGTGAAACTACATCTCCCATCATGCACACTTGCTTGGCTTTTCTCTAAGGTCCCACACCAGTGGAAGGACCATGCTGGGAGTTGTAGTTTCACAACAGCTGGAGTGTTGAAGGTTGCTGATCCCTGACCTAGATGCGGTGGTCATTAACACAATCACAGGGTACAGATGAGTTAGCATGGCACTTCGGCCTAACACAGGCTCCCAGGCTTGCCATGACTCTATGCCTATTAGACAGGCAGCCTATAATAGTGATGGGCTATAATGCAAGGTATACCAGCGCATTATAATAGTGATGCCCCCTAGTGGAACTAACAAAAATAATAATTCAAGGTAAATACATTTTATTGAAACCAAAAAATCCATAAAAAAATAGTTTTTCCTCACAACTCATATAAAAGATAACATAAACTGCAGGTGAACAACATAAAAAGAATCACCACACAATGGCTTTCTTCTTAATTTATACAAGAATCAGTAACTCCTATGTACCCCAAAATGGTACAAATGAGAAAAAAATACATTTCATCCGGTTGACGACAAGCCCGCATCTACAAGAATGGAAAAAATAATGAGTTATGGCTCTTACAATGCAGCAATGTAAACAATATATATATATATTTTTAAAGGGATGTGATATTATTGTACAAAAGTAGTAAAACCCCCAAATAACGGTACACATTTGCTCTTGCCATCATCATACGACTAGAGATGAGCGAACTTTTAAAAAAAAGTTTGGTGTTCGGGTTGTGGTAATCGCCGCATCCCGTTATGGATTCCACTATAGCGGCATATGGAATCCATAAGGGGCGGCTGCCACCAACCCGAACTGTTGAACAGCTGAAGGACCTGGGGTGACGTCACAGTCATGTGATCAGTGCAGGGGGCGTGGCTCAGCACGGGATCAAATCGCTGTTCAACAGTTCGGGTTGGTGGAAGCCGCCTCTTATGGATTCCATATGCCGCGATAGTGGAATCCATAACGGGATGCGCGAGTTACCACAACCCGAACGCCGGACTTTTTTTTAAAGTTCGCTCATCTCTACATACAACCCATGGTATAAGAGTTTTATGCTGGTTTTACCACACAGTGAATGCCATAAGGGAAGGAGCTCCATATGGCTTTTGGAGGCCAGATTTTGCAGGAATGCTTTTAGGGTGCCATGTCTCATTTGAAGAGATCCTGAGGTAGCCAAACACTGGAAACCCCTAAGAAATGTTGTTTTAGAAACTACACCCCTCCAGGAATTTATTGATGGGTGTAGCGGATATTTTTACCTCACTGGTAAATGTGTGAAAAATGAAAATTGCACATTTTTTCTACCGATATGCCATTTCAGTGCCCGATATGTTGTGCCCAATTTGTGCCACTGTGGAAAGTCAGCTCTCTTAATATAATATTGTATTTACTGATCATAGAAACACCCCACATGTGTCCTTAATCTGTTGCCTGGATATACGGTAGGGTCCTGAAGTGAAAGTGCACCATGCACACTTGAAGCCCAATTTGGTGATTTATCTTACATTGATTGGTAATTGCTGAAACTCCAATGCGAAATAGATAAATAGCCCCCTCTAGAGAAAGGTTCCTATTTGGAACCGAAATGTTGCTACACTTATGGTTGAATAAATGACCACCATTTTTAAATAAAAAACAGGTATAAAAATTTACTACAGTGAAAACCTGCACTAAAATTAGCTGAAATTTACATAGATTAAATCTCTTAAGAGATTTAGTTATATATAAAAAAAAAAACATCTACCCCTAAAACGGGTCACAGATCAGCATTTGGTGGCCACAGCATGCACACAGACAAAAAAAAAAAAAATGAAATAACAAAAGATCTGGTTTTCTTAATCTTGTGTTCTTTTTTTTTTTTTTCTCTCCTTTCTCTTAGGTAGCGATTCTGAGTGCCAAAGACTGCACTTACACCCTGAAAGACTGTCTGTATAAGGAGGTGCAGAAGGACTGGCCTGGTTACTCTGAAGGAGACCAGCAGCTGCTGAAAAGGATTCTAGTCCGGTAAATTCTATATTTTCAAAGCCTCTCTTCCCTATGATCCGTGAAACAAGGACCGCTTCTGTGTTACATCCGTGGTTTTTCACAGACCCATAGACTATAATGGTCATGATGGATCCATGAAAACGCACAAAATAGAGCATGCCTCTGTGCTAAAAACACGGACTGTGGTAAAATACTGATGTCTAATACACACAATAAAATGAGTGGGTAAGTGTGCTGTCTGTGGAGAACACGTACAGCACACATACGTGGAACACTCACGTGTGAATGAGGCTTTATATGTAGTTTTGTTTTTTATTCACTTCGATTTAAGGGAATCTGTTATTTCCCCCAAGCCCTCCGAAGTACTAAAATATATGTATAGAACACCTGCCACAGACTCCAGATCAGTCATTTCATGTTGATTCTTACATCCTTTTCACCTCTATGTGCCCAAAAAGCAGAGGACTTCTCCAGAGTCCTCTCCAATATGTGCACATGCACAGGAGTCCTCTGAATGCATTTCATGGCTGGTTTGTGGGCACACAGCAGGAGAACGGAGGTACATGTCAGCGGCAGGTGTCCTTATAGTATGCATGCTCCCTATGGTAATTCGTGTAAATATACATTTTTATGGCATTGTCGATAGAGAATTGCACTGTAAGGGTCCATTCACACGTCCGTGCAAAACACGGACACCAGCCATGTGATAGAAATGCCTATTCTTGTCCATGGCTGCGGACAAGAATAGGACATGCTCTGTCTTTTTTGCTGGGCTGCGGAACAGAACCACAGATGCGGACATCACACTGTGTGCTGTCCGCATCTTTTGCAGCCACATTAAAATGAATGGGTCCGCACCCTTTCCGCAAGATTGCAGAACAGATGCCGACCCCTTCATAAGGACGTGTGAATGGACACTGTCATTTCAGAAAACTTTTATCATGTTATGGAGACGTTTAGAAGTTTTGGTCGTTGAGGGTCTCTGTGCTCCATCAATTACTGAAATGAGGGGTCTCTGCAGCCAGACCCAGCACACCACACTATC
The DNA here is from genome assembly GCA_033119425.1 of Bufotes viridis. Classification (NCBI taxonomy): domain Eukaryota; kingdom Metazoa; phylum Chordata; class Amphibia; order Anura; family Bufonidae; genus Bufotes; species Bufotes viridis. The sequence goes on from CM065589.1 coordinate 321,989,352, forward strand.
ACTGAACTCTTCAAGTTGTATGCATTGTACTGCCATTTTGACTGACCATACAAGTGCTGGGTGGTAGTTCTCTAGCCTTTCCAAACAGGACGCGTTCAGGTCTCTTTCTGAACATGTGTTGGATTTATAGAGTTTAGTTGTAATTTACGGCTGCTCACATTTATTTCATGTGACAGAGACTAAAGGCAGAATGGAAGACTGAACACTGTTCGGTGCCAGAGCGCTCCAGGAGTACACAATCCTAAATCTTCATAGCCGAAAGAATAATTAGGTCTGCTTAGAAGATGGGGACTTCTCTGCAGTCACTAGTACTGTATTAAGAAGAGAAGGCACTGAAATGCCATCATTTATCTTGCAGTTTATTTTCTATGCTATATGTTTAGAAAATTCTGCATTAGACTGAAATTAAAGGGATTGTCCGGACTTGGGGCTGGCACCCCTATCATCTGGACCTGTGCCCCTAAACATAAAAAAAAAGCAGGCTCTCCTGCCCATGTCCCACCACTGCTCCATTCCTAACTGCTCCCGCTCCACTTGGGACCAGGAAGCGTCTGAGTGCCTTGGCCGCTGCAGCCAATCACAGGCCTCGGTAATCCATCAGCTTGAACATTGTCACAGCTGGCGGGTTCCATTGAAGCCTAGCTGACCACCGAGGCCTGTGATTGGCTACAGCAGTCATGGGACCCAGCAGCTTCCTGAACAGAGCAGCAGCAGGACTGCAGCCAGGTTAGCCTGCTTGTTTATGTTCCTGGAGCATGGATCTAGATGGGGGATTATGTTCCCTGTAGCTGGACAGCTGCTGTCGTTGTAGGCACTGACCATTGCTTAGCTTTTCTTCCATTCGGAAGCATGGATCAGAGCTGTTAGAAAACTGATCGCTGCAGTGATTGGCCCGTTTATAATACTGTGTTCCCACAATCAAGTGTTCACATCCGATTGGGGCGCATCTTCCAGTCTGTGCCCAGCATTTTATACCGTATAGCAGTCTTGCGGTGTCCCAACATCTAACTGTGTTTGTTTCCTTAGGAAGCTCTGCCCACCTCCGAATCCTGGATCAGGTGGAGACAGTGCGCCTCTGAGCCCCCCCAAAGACAATGTGAATTCCTCTACTCCCTTTCCTCAGGTAAGCGAGAACTCTTCCATGTAGTGCCCATGTAGGTGAACACTATTCAGGAATTAAATAGTGATCAGGATTGGTCCATGTTTGGCAGCAAATTTGACTGAATCTGTGGCTGATGCTCCTAACGGTGCCTCCAACACAGATGTGAACCGAGCGTTGGGCTGTGTTCACATCTGCCTCAGAGGCTCAATTACAGATTCTGTGAAGTTTTTATAGCAAATCTGCAAGTTTGTTTGTGGTTCATTTATCTGCAATTTCTGCCTGTCAACGGTGATGTATAAGGGAGGAGCTAACCTACTACATGCTACATACAGAGTCTTGGAGGAAAGCAGGGAATGAAGGGGTCGTATTTATCAAAAGTGGTGTAATGTTGCCAGTAGCAGCCAATTGGGTTCCATCTTTCATTTTTCAGAGCATTTTTGTAAAATAAAGAGTGGAGTTTTCCTTTACACCAGTTTTGATTTATGCTCAGGACAGTGATTGGCTGCATTGGTCACATGACTTATCCAGGCATGTCACTGCTGCTGTTTGTAAAGAGACAGCTGCAGGAGAACTGGACCGGCACCGTAACGATGAGCAGCGCTGGAGAATGTGGTGAGAGTAAGAATTTTTGTCATTTTAGGAGCGGTCTGAGATTTTTAATTATCTCCATCGGGTGCTACCTGTCCATTGTGTGGTGGATCAGACACTGTTTTTTGAAGAGGCAGTGTTGATGTGACCAGAGCCTTAGACAGAATGCAGTCTGAAGGGCTTCCTTATCAATGGCAAACTTACCATAGAAGGCCGATACCTCAATGCTGTGCCGTCCGTGGTGGGGTTGACACTTCTGCTCCCCGATATAAGGCTGCCTTTTCCTGCAGCCACCCTAGGGAGAGCTCATTGCATAGAGGTATTTACCACTTCCATTGGTTTGAATTTAACTTTATACATTTCTATGCATTAGACTCCCCCTAGTGTGGCTGCAGGCAGGCAGTTTCATCATGTATTATGTAAAGGGAAGCCGGAGACATCGAACTGCATGGGAGATTGTCAATATATTTATACCAGTTGTCTGGTGTAAATGCATTGAGAAATATGGTGTTCAAAATCCGCGTCCTATTTATAAAGCACCTATTCTGTTTTTTCCAACATATGTATGTGTTAAAGCGGTTGGGACCTTTTTATTGATGGCCTGTCCTTAGCATAGGTAATCGGTTACCACAGCCGCCCACAATAAGTCCTCTCGGTTTCCGGTGCAGCGGCCCTCCCCAAGAGCAGGGACAGAGGGATCGGGCCTGCGCTTCCCCGCGTTATAGCCTGGGGTGGGGCTTGAAGGTCCCTCCGCTTTCCCCTCCTTTCTCTGTGTCCTAGCGCAAATTCTTAGCGCCTTTTCTACACTCCTCCCACCACCTGACTTAAAGCACCTCCAGACAAGCTACAATGAGGGACACAGGCCTGGTAAACTCTCTTCCCTTCCTACAGGGTTTAACCTACCCCTCTCATCCTCCTACCTGTCACTACAGGGTACACACTATGTCCGAACCCAGGCCCCAAAACGGCGGCGGCTTCTATGCGCTATTTTGCCTGTGCTTCTTGTCATACAAAATTTTCCTCCGGTCATTTAGATCTCCTCTGCTCCACTGTCAGGTGGCTCTGCCCCTGACCCAGTCGCCCCTGCTGCCCAGCCCATGGTAGAATCGGAGTGGGCATGCTCCCTGTCAAAGATGGTACAGGACGTCTCCCATACCAACAAAGCCATTGTGGAATTACTGGGGCGTTTGTCCCCAAGGCCAGCCTCTGACCAGTCCGACTGGTAATCCTGGGGCTCATTCCCATCACGGCCGTCCTGCTAAACGGACCAGTCCACCCTCTCCCAAAAGGTTGTCTGCGTCCTCCGTTTCCTCTGCCTCTCCGCCACCTTCCAGAGAGTTTTACTCTGACTTGTCCTCATTAAAAGAAACCTGTTCCAAGGAAAGGTTGTCAGATGCAGACTTTGTCTCTCCTGAGGACCAGTCTTCCAAACTGTCCTCCATGGTGGACAATCTCATTACAGCAATTATAGAAACCTTACAGCTCAACCACCCTCATCGGCCGGTTTGAGTTTTTCCTTCAGGCGGTCCTGTCGTTCGCCCAAATGTTTCCCCATCCACCCAGATTTTGATTCCTCTCTTTCCAAGGAGTGGAATTTTTCTGATAGACATTTTTCTTTACCAATACGCTTAGACTTTTACACTCATCCATTTCCGCAGGATCTGGCTAAGAAGTTGTCGGCCGCTCCTATAGTTGACCCGCCAGTATCCCGCTTGGCAAAACATAACACTTTGCCTATAGCGGATGGGGCTTCCTTCTCTGATATCAGGGACAAAAGATTGGAATCCTTCACAAAATCATCCTTTGAAGCAGTGGGCACTGCACTGTGGCTGGTTTTTGCCTCTACATGGGTGAGCAAAGCTATGGGTGAGTGGCAAACAAACTACATCGGGGGAACCCTCGGAGGAACTTTCCGATATTGCCCTGCAGCTCTTCTATGCCACTTTGGATATTTGTGAAGCCTCTCTGGACATGGCCAGACTAATGGCCCACGTCTCCAACTGTTTTTGCACTAAGGCCCCTTACAGACGAGCGTGAGCGGATTAGGTCCGGATACATTGCGGATGCGTTCAGTGAAAACTGCGCGATTTCGTAAGCAAGTACATTCAGTTTTGTTTGTAATCACGTTCAGTTTTTATTGCAATTTTATTTAATGCGTTTTGCACGCTCGTGCTAAAAAAAACTTAATGTTTACAAGCAACATCTCTTAGCAGCCATCCGTGAAAAACGCATCACATCCGCACTTGCTTGCGGATGCGATTTTCACGCAGCCCCATTCATTTCTATGGGGCCAGCGTTGCGTGAAAATCACATGAATCTAGAACATGCTGCAATTTTCACGCAACGCACAAAGTGATGCGTGAAAACCAACGCTCATGTACACAGACCTATTGAAATGAATAGGTCCCGATTCCGTGCGGGCGCAATGCGTTCGCATCACGCTTTTAAGTGCATCAGCTCCTGCAAGCAGATGATTAATAGTATTGCCAGACCCCTGCTGATCAGATATTAATGACCTATCCTAAGCCTAGGCCATTAATGCAGATGTCCTGGAAAACTTCTTTAATAAATTCCTCCACAATTACCGTCAAAAGAAATAATTAGCTAAAAATCTCACTGGAGGCCCTTACTAAGTTCCTCTAATATCTGTACAGTTACATTCGGAACGTCTTTAGACCCTTTCACTTTTTTCACATTTTGTCCTGTTGCGGCCTTGTGCTTTAATCAAAAAAATTCTAGTTTTCCCCTGTCAATCTGCACTCCGTACCCCATAATGTGAAAGTGAAAACTGAATTTTAGGAATGTTAGCAAATTTATTAAAAAGGAAAAACTAGCTCAACTTCTAAAAGTATCTAACGAACTACGTATCGTGTGATTTGTGTCTCTAACATCAAATGCATAGTTAATTTGTGATGCTATTTACTATGTTTGGAAACTTAATAAAAACTTTAAAAAAAAAGAAACTCTGCATATACATAAGTATTCAGGCCCTTTGACGTTTGAATTTTACCTCTGGGGCCTCCCATTTCACTTGATCATCTTTTGAGATGTTTCTTTACTTTGATTGGTGTGGTAAATGTATTTGATTAGACATGATTTGTAAAGACACACCCCTGCCTGTATGAAGACCTCACAGCTGACAATGCTTATTTCAAGTTATCTGCATCATTGAGAGGAAAGAACTGCCTGTAGAGCTCAGAATGCAAAAAGATTGTGGAGCCCCAGTTATGGGTCTACAACACAGTGAAAGCCAGATATCCCTCAAAGGAAGGAAAAACAAGCAAAGGGGTGTCTCCATTAAAGAGATCACCAAAACCACCATATTAAGTGGCCCCTATGTCAAGATCCTGCTCTTTTACAAGCTTTAAGGATGTGACGGGGAAGACCTAAGCAAGTTATCCATCCACAGACAGCTGTTTCGGCTTTGTTTGAGTAGTCACCAAAGCATCGCTCCCGGTTAGCCAGAATCCTACTCCGCACTGATGAGGGGCAACACCCCGAAACAGCTGTCTGTGGATGGATAACTGGCTTAGGTCTTCCCCGTCACATCCTTAAAGCTTGTAAAAGAGCAGGATCTTGACATAGGGGCCACTTAATATGGTGGTTTTGGTGATCTCTTTAATGGAGACACCCCTTTGCTTGTTTTTCCTTCCTTTGAGGGATATCTGGCTTTCACTGTGTTGTAGACCCATAACTGGGGCTCCACAATCTTTTTGCATTTTATGTTTCCCAGGGAGCTTTGCACTTTGGATTTCTGTGTTTGAGACTCTTAAGTGAGGCTCCACGGTATTTTTGTAGCTGGTCTCCCTAAGATCAGCTATTGCTTTGTTTGTGTAGAGCTCAGAAACAGGGTTGTGTGGAGGAACAGATATGGAGAAGGGTACAAATAAGTTCTTCTGCGCTGAAAGTTCCCAAGAGCACAGTGGCTTCCATAACTCTTAAATAAAGGAAGTTTAGTACAACCAGTCCAAGAACCCAATGGTCACTTTAGCTGGCTCCAAGGATTCTGTGTGCAGATGGGAGAAACTTCCAAAAGGTCACCCATCACTGCAGCACTCCACCAATGTAGGATTTATGGCAGAGTGGCCAGAAAGAAGGATCTCCTCAAAAAAAGACATGAAAGCATGCCTGGAGTTTGCAAAAAAGGACCTATTGGAATATCACTCTGTGAGAAAAAAGATTCTTAGGTCTCACAGAACAATGATTGAACTATATGGCCTCAATTCTAAGCGTCATGTGTCAAGGAAACCAGGCACTACTCATCCCCGTCCCAATGCCATCCCATGAAGCATGATGCTGTGGGGGTGTTTTTCAGCAGCTGGGACAGGGAGACTGGTCAGGGTTGAGGGAAAGTTGAATGCAGCAAAGTACAGAGAGCTTTTTAATGAAAACCTGATCCAGTGTGCTCTGGACCTCAGAGCCGAAGGTTCACCTTCCAGCAAGACAATGACCCTAAGCACGCAGCCAATACAACACAGTTGTGGCTTAGGGACAACTCTGTTAATGTCCTTGAGTGGTCTATCCAAAGCTCTGACTTTAAATCGGAGAGACCTGAAAATGGCTGTCCACTGACTGTCCCCATCCAATGTGACAGAGCTTGAGAGGATTAGCAGAATATCCCCAAATCCAGGTGTGCATCATACCAAAGACTCCATACTCCAAGACTGGGTCTCCATACTCCAGTACTGAGTAAAGGGTCTGAATACTTAATGGATTTTTCACTCCAAAAGACTAGGAAGAAAATAAGAAAAAAGTTACAAAACTGTAAACGGCTTCTGTACTGGAGAAATACAGTAGCATAGTAGCCATCGGCTACTTTCCCATTAGCGTTTTTGCTGGATCCGTTACTGATAATACAACCATCTGCATCTGTGTCAGAGAAAACGGATCCGTCCACATTGACTTGCATTGTGGGTCATGACGTCTTGCTCCACATCCCATGACTCAAAGAAAACCACAACTTGCTGTGGTTTGCTCTCCGGTATGGGAACGCAACCAAATGCAACGGAATGCTTTTTGGAGCTCTCTGTTTTGTCCCCATTCATTTTCATTTCATTGCCATTGTGAAGTGTTTTTCTCCGGTATTGAGATCCTACGACAGATCTCAATACCGTAAAATAGAAACACTAGTGTGAAAGTATCCTTACAGGTACAGATGTGACTTCTGAACTTCCATGCTCAGTCAGAATCCCTGGTTACAGCACTGAGTGGCTTTTTATTGAGGACTTGGTAGCTTTTGTTGGTGGGGTGAGGGCACTAGTATCTTAATAGGTGTGCTAGTAGCTGTTAATGCAGGATGTGAATCATCCTAGAACTTCGCTGCAGTCTGATTCAGCTTCCTGTTCAGCCTGGCACAAGTTATCTGCATCTGTTGTCGGATATGATGGTTCTTGTTTGTTTTTAGTCCTATTACAACATTATTAATCGGACACTAACCCTATTATTATTTGTAACAAACTTGCAACGTTCAAATCTGGGAAATTATCGGAGCTTCCAATGCAAATATGGACAAAGCCTAACTGCTGATTGCAATCTATTGCTCCCAGCCTTTAGAAGCTGAGGAGAGACCGGCTAGAGAAATCTTCTTACATTTCTCCAATCCTGTACCACTCACCCAGGGATAGCTATAGGCCAAACGCTCATTCAGATGGCAGCTATATAAAATCTATAGCCAGCTTTAGTGTATCTTTTTATAAGCTGCCTGTTTTCGGCTCCACATGAATTTTTATTTTGTTTTTTGCTCAGTAGGTTTTACATTGAAAAACTGCATTTTTTTCTGCTTTTAGGAGTTTGCTCTCATAGTTTGCCATATTCCTTTTAATGGCTACTGGCTGAATATGATTGTTTTTTTTCAGCAGGGAGAAGAGCATAAGCCATTGCCAGACAACTCCAATGAGAACAACGGGTAGTTTGTGCTGAAATCCAACAGCCCAATCATTCCTAGCCCTCCATCTGTAACACAGCGGAGTGAGCCCCCCATACACAAAATAAGTAGTCAGCAAGTTCCACAATTCAACTCTGTATATGAACACTTTAAAGGGGTAGTCTGACTTCAGCAAGTGGCATTTATCATGTAGAGAAAGTTAATACAAGGCACTTACTAATGCATTGTGATTGTCAATATTGTCTCCTTTGCCAGCTTCACTCATTTTTCCATCACATTATACATTGCACATATCTGGGGTTATAGCTGCTGTGCTTGCGTGCCTATGTGAGCTCCCACAGTCCTGACCACCAAAGAGGCTGGCTTTTTTTTTTTCCAAGCACGGCCACCTCCTATCTGAGCTGCAGCGGTGGTCGTAACACACAGGTTACGGATGGAAAAATGAATCAAGCCAGCAAAGGAAGCAGACAATCATAATGCATTAGTAAGTGCCTTGTATTAGCATTCTCTACTTGATAAATGACATTCGCTGAAGTGACACAACCCCTTTAATTTTGGAGGGACATCATGTCCTATGACCTCTGCTCAGAATATACTGAGGGCATATTAATAAGGTTGGCAGCCACTTGACAAGAATGCACATGCACAGGGCTAACTTGACACTGGCATGGAAACCCCAGAGCAGGCACTCTACTTAAATCTCTTCAACGGAGAGAGATTATAAAACCTGGTGAACATTAGATTTTCATTTTCAAATATTGACAAGTGCAGAGTTTACAGTTCAGCAGAATCGTTATCATTTCTACCTTCATTTAAATATGTATGACAGTTGACCCGCAAGCACAGTGGTTAGGAGCAAGAAGGGGTTTGTACTCGCTCCTCTGTGGAATACCTACTGGAGAAATCCATGCTGTGCACCATTTGTCCCCTTTGTACGCTGAACATTACGCCACCAGCTCCTCGGTGCCAAAGGAAAGCCATGTAATGATACAAAGGCATGCTGTGTAGGGACATTTCAGGGGCCTTCCAGGGCTGTTGGGTCATACTTCCACATTGACATTACAGTACATCATAGTTTTAAGAATAACTCAGAAAAGTAATATAAAAAAATATGAAAGCTGTGTTTTGCAAAATGCAGATGAACTAATATTTCAGAGGCCTGCTGTGAGCCCAATGTTATTAGTTGATGTTTCTTCCATTACAATTATAGTGCCTGCAGTAGTTCTTAGTTCTGCATGCTCAGCTTGTCTTTCAGATGTCCTCCTTTATCAGTCCACCAGAAATCATTTGTGATGGGACTTGTGTAATGTCATTTCTTCTTCGGCAGTGCCCTCTAGTGGCAGCCTGCGTTCTGTAAACACTTCCCTTTTTATTTTGCAGACCCTGGAAGCTGTTGGTGTAAAATCTTCCTTTTAGATAGAATGACTTGCTGCTGTTTAATATACTTGTGTACATCGAGTATGGCAAATAATGAATTACATCATATTTGTAGCCCTTACATTAAATCCATAATTTTGTCATCGGTGAATGGCTGAATACTGTTGTTTTTTTTTGTCTGCCCTCAGAAACGACCTCAACAAAATCCAGAATTCATCGACCCTTTAGCCAGCAAGAAGCCACGAATTTCCCACTTTGCACACAAATCACAGGCTACCTTCAATGGGAAGCTAAATTCTTCCAATGGAAAGGATTCACCAGCTCCCCCGGTGTTGCCTCCAAGTGTGGATCCAGTCAGTTCAAGTTCCCACTTACCGCCCCCCCATGAACCTCTTTCTGATTCCATCACTGACACACAACACAAGGACTGTGAGGGCCAAGAAGTCTCTGAGAGGCTAGGCCACCCTCTAAAGACAGACTGCCCCACTGAGGCCAAACAGAACTGTAACCCAGCACGTGCAAAGCCCAAAAAGAAATCGCGAAAGCACAAGGAGCGAGATCGAACCAAGGAGAAGGGCACTGATGAAAAACAAAAGTGTCGCTTGGGCAAAAGCTCCGGCTTACTCACTGGCTCTCCTGAAGTGGTGCTTGGTAAGTACGGTTGACAGTACACGCATAAACCATAGGTGAGCAGAGCCAAATTGAGGTAAAAACCGGAGACCATTTTTATGGAAGGGGTATACTCGCCTTGCAAACATTGCAGGCTATGCCCACTTCCACTTTAGGCGAGAGTCGTGTAAAAAGTGAAATTAAATTTTTGTGAGCCTAGCTACTTTTCTTTTTCTTTTTTTTTTTACAATTATTTATTTATTTTTTTGCCAAAATTTAGTTTTACGACTTTATGCCAAAGAACTGCAGCAAAGTTGGAAATATTAATGGATTGGGGATGTAATTTTAGATTTTCAAGCATCTATCAAAACATATCTTTTGAATGAAAAGACCTCCGAAACTGACGTGGAAAATAAAATGGTTCCAAATATGTAGGAAAACCAGGAAAAACAGGCAGCTGTTTGTGAGAGTCAATATATGCTATCGGCTATTGTTTATGACAAAAACTGATGCTAACAAATCATCATTAGGAATTCTTACCATATTTTGCCTATATAGATGTTGAGGCTTCAAAGTGATCGACCACTTATTTCTCCCTAGTGTACAAATGTTTCCCAAACCCACCTTAAGGAGCTGAAATAGTTCATGTCTTAAAGGGAACCTGTCATCACCTTTATGCTGCCCATACTAATGGCAGCATAAAGTGGAGACAGGTGAGATTGATTTCAGCGGTTTGTCATTTATAAGTAAAAAGTAAATGGTTGTCGAGAACCAACATCACAATCATTGTAGACTAGGCCTGGAAAAGAGTCCTGGCCACCTGAGAAGAGTCCTGGTTATTCATGAATTCCAGCTCTCCCTGCCCACCTGCTGATGACTGACAGTCTTCTACCTAGTTTTCACCCTTTCTCTCTAGGAGAGAACTGCCAATCATCAGCAGATGGCGAGAGAGCAGGAGATTATGGATAACCATGACTCTTCTCAGGTAGATTGGACTCTCACTTACTTTTAGCTCAGGATCAGCATTTCTGTCACTATTTTATGCTGCCCTCATGCTCCCATTGCCAGCTTGTACAATTGAAGGCACATCACTTAGGCCCCTTTCACATGGGTGAGAATTCTGCGCGGGTGCAATGGGGCTGTGCAGATGAGCGGTGATTTGCACGCAATGCACACCCCATAGAATTAGCATGGTTGCTAAGGAGATGATGTAAGTAAATTGATGAAAGTCAATTTACTGTATTATTTTCCCTTATAACATGGTTATGAAGGAAAATAATAGCATTCTTAATACAGAATGCTTACTTAAATGTGCATTGAGGGGTTAAAATAAAAAAAATTTTAACTCCCCTCATCCACTTGATAGCGCAGCCGGGCATCATTATCTTACTTCTTTTTCAGGACCTGCAAAGGACCTTTGATGACGTAATCGGGCTCACCACGTGGTGAGCGCGATGACGTCAGCGCAGGTCCTGCTGAATGAAGATAGAAGATCCTTTTATCTTCATTCAGCAGGACCTGTGCGGACGACACAGATATGTCATCAAAGGTCCTTTGCAGGTCCTGAAAGAAAAAGAAAGATGATGATGCCCGGCTGCGCGATCAAGTGGATGAGGTGAGTTACATTTTATTTATTTTTTTAACCCCTCAATCAACATTTTAGTAAGCATTCTGTATTGAGAATGTTATTATTTTCCCTTATAACCATGTTAGAAGGGATAATAATAAAATCTACACAACACCTAACCCAAACCCGAACTTCAGTGAAAAAGTTTGGGTCTGGGTACCACATTCATTTTTTTAGCACGCACGTGCAAAAAGCATTGCACTCGCACGGAAAAAACTGCAGGATGCAACGCAATCGTAGTCCAAACTGACTGAAATTGTTGCCCGTGTGAAAGAGGCCTTAGGCCCCTTTCACACGGGCGAGTTTTCCGCGCAGGTGCAATGTGTGAGGAGGACGCATTGCACCCGCACTGAATCCGGACCCATTCATTTCTATGGGGCTGTGCACATGAGCGGTGATTTTCACGCATCACTTCTGCATTGCGTGAAAATCGCAGCATGCTCTATATTGTGCGTTTTTCACGCAACGTAGGCCCCATAGAAGTGAATGGGGCTGCGGGAAAATCGCAAGCATCCGCAAGCAAGTTCGGATGCGTTGCGATTTTCCCACATGGTTGCTTAGCAACGGGACCCGATCTCTATTATTTTCCCTTATAACATGGTTATAAGGGGAGATAATAGCATTCTTAATAAAGAATGCATAGTAAAATGAAGATGAAGGGGTTAAAAATAATAAAAATTAACTTACCTTAGCCACTTGATCGCGTAGTCGCGATCTCTCCTCCTTTCCCTGCATCAGCTAAGAACTAAAGGACCTGTGATGACATCACATGGTCCAATCATATGGTCCATCTCCATGGTAAGATGGACCATGTGATTGGACCATGTGATGTGACGTCATCACAGGTCCTGTAGATCATAGATGCTGCAGGGAAAGAGAGGACAGATCGCGACTACGCGATCAAGTGGCTAAGGTAAGTTAACTTTTATTATTTTTAACCCCTTCCACTTCATTTTTCTAAGCATTCTTTATTAAGAATGCTATTATTTCCCCTTATAACCACGTTATAAGGGAAAATAATCAATTCTCCAGAAGACCTGAAACCGGACTTCAGTGATGAAGTTCGGGTTGGGTACCAAACGTGGCGATTTTTCTCATGCGCGTGCAAAACGCGTCACAAACGTTTTCACCCATGCGGGAAAAACGCTCATATTCCCGCAACGCACCCGCCTCTTATCCGGTTGTCAAACATGACGCCCGTGTGAAAGAGGCCTTAGAGTTGCAAAGAAAGCTGGAAGTGCAGACAAAGACTTGTGCATAAGTAAGATGCCGTTATTCAGCCATCCAGTGGAGAGGGCATAGATCTTGTGAATGTCGCCACGGTGCCCCTTTTTTGATGTTACAGATCACAGAAGCAGGGTGTTTTATTTGGATGCATCTTGGACACCCTTTTTTCGGTACAGTCTTGTTTGAGTTGTGGGCTTGTCTTGCAAGATTATGCGTTTGAACATTACTTGGATAATGAAGAAACTTTTGCTTTTTATCCTATTTCTAGATTTAAATGGAGCATGCAGTAATTCCAGTATCCCAACATCTACATCCGAGATGCCAGATTATATCCTGTGAGTATATTAACAATCACTGCCATAACTGTATCATTTCATGCTGTTCAGTTCTGATGCCTCGTTCTATCTGTAATGTCTCAGGAAATATGCAGCGATCTCCTCGCTGGAGCAGCGGCAGATTTACAAAAATGACTTCAATGAAGAATATAATGAATACAGAGATTTACACGCAAGGATAGAGAGGATAACCAGCAGATTTACACAGCTCGACTCCCAGCTGAAACAGCTGAGTCCGGGTACTGAGGAGTACAAGGTAATATCTCTGGCTTACGTGTCAGGATTTCCGGCAAGGACGAGAGATGATTGTAGCATGTCTCAGAAAGCCTGTATCTAACATGTACATATCAGTGAACCTGTGTGTGTATTAGGCAATTGCTGTAAACTATTGCTTAATACATTTCTAATGCTCTAAAGGTGGCGTGCTGATGTGATGCTTTTTTTTTTCCTAGTAAAAAAGAATGTGCCCACTAGGGGTCAGCACGCGGCTTGCAATGTGTAGTCTGCATAGTCACTTCTTTACTGCTCCACAGTCATTTTGTTTTTTGTCTTTTGTTTAGACCATCCACGATCAAATCTTACAAGAGTACCGTAAAATTAAAAAAGTAAGTCGTTTTCCAAATCAAAAAGATGTACACAGAATTTCTAAACCTCAGTCAGCTGACAGTTATAGCTCCCAAATCCTTCATATATACATATGTACACTTGGCTCAGCCTGTCCTGAACAGAGACACACACCTTTGCCACTGGTTTATCTCCCAAAGAGCAAAAGGATTGGGCCGTTCAAATCCATAAACTACCATTGTGGTAAAGTGCTGAAGTCCCCATACACATTATATGGTTGGCTAGTCCAGCCTAACCCAGCTGGTTCAGCTAACATGTATCTAATCTTTGCCGCCAGCTTTAGTTTAAGTGTCAAGGCAGAAATCTATTTATATGTAGTACATTTCTTTTAATCTACCCATTATCAGTAATTATTTAGCGCATACGAGAAACGTTTGTAGAATTTACTTGTAATGATGGGGATACTTAAGGAATACCAATGTGCTACAGCCTCTTTTTGGTGCTGTCTGCTCAATGGTATGGTGAAATTTAGGATTTTTTTTCCGAATTCAGACTAGAGCTGGATTAGCAAAAAACTATATTAAAGACTTCTTCCTGTATATCTGTTTCGGTCTATATATACATATCTGTTATCACGTGTGGCTTACGATACCATCCTGTCCAGCAGGCTGGGCAGTCACACTGCTTAAAGGGAATCTGTAAGCTGGATAATCAATATTAAACCAAAAGTATGTCCCTGCAGCTCTTCATACCTTCTTTCCATAGGTCTTCTTTTCCCTTGGAGCTTGCTTTATATCTTCATAAAAATCCACTTTTATCCTTATGCTAATGAGGCAGTAAAGTGCCCAGAGGGGCGTTCGTTTCATTTATACCGTCCCCAGGAACGCCCTTCATGGAGTGCCCAGGCCCCCCACCACCACAGAGCCCAAGCACGCCTTTCTCTTCTCTCATACAGTACGCCCCCAGCATTGACATTGCTATCACACCCCTCAGTGCTGAACAGTGCCAGCGCCTTCGCTCTTCCTGTTTAACTGAGGGCATCAACCTCAACTGTTTCACTGGGCATGCGCTGAAAACGTCACTGGGCTTGGCGCATGCCCAGTGAGACAGTTGAGGCTGATGCTCTCGGTTAAACAAAGAGCGCAGGTGCTGGCCTGCGCCTGTCAGCGAAGCTGAAGGGAAAGGGTGGGCGGGGCTATCGGCAATGCTGGGGGCGTGCTTGGGCTCTGTAGGGGGGGGGCGTTCCTGGGCACCTTTTGTATGAAAATAACGCCCATCTGGGCACTTTACTGCCTCATTAGCATGAGGATAAAAGTGGATTTTTATGAAGATATAAAGCGAGCTCCAAGGGAATAGAAGACCTATGGAAAGAAGGTATGAGGACATACTTTTGGTTTAATATTGATTATCCAGGTTACAGATTCCCTTTAATGGTTCTGCGCATCCCGCTGCAAGATGCACAGAATGGTAGTGAATCGCTGCCCATGTTAAAATATGTTGCTTCTGAACTTTTGAGCCTTGCTCGGAGCTCCAAAATAAAATGAAAGTGACCCTGTAACATTATACAATCACTGAGTAGGGACACCCTATGGACTCCTAGGCCCAGAATGAGTAGAGGATTAAAGGAGGTTCCTGGGTTTGTATGCTCTCTGTATCAGCAGCCTCCATCTTAGTTGATGATCATACGCAAGGGCGTTTTTTTCATTCAGTTGGTGACGTACTGGGCTTTTCATCACTCTACTAAGCCGAGCACTGAGCTTGGTGACATCACTGGCATAGCTCGAAGTGCTCATAAGGTCGTTACACATAAGGGGGAGACTTGGGGCGAGATATGGGACCCATAAGGCAGTGCGACAGGAAATGACAGAGGGAGGACACAGCGACGTAAACAAGCCCAGCGGCAGAGACCCGATGGAGACCCAGAGGACAGCAAACATGCTAGGAAATCCTTCAGGGGAACTGTACATCAATGGGGATAGGTGATTGAGTAGGTAAATTAAAATGTATATGATCCCGGGAAACCTCTTTAAATTAATAAGGTACAAGTTATACTGGGTCTTTCCTACAAAACTGCATATCAATCTGCTCACATCCTCCTGCTCTATAACATGACACATGCAGAGCAGCATCATATTCAAAAGGGACTCCGTCACCGGGATCTTGAATTTTTATGAGGTAAATGGTAATACATGAGTATTTCTGCAGATGGAGTCTAGATTTTTATTTTTCACCTGCCTCGTTCCCAGCTCTGAAATACATCGGGCTGGGCTATCTGTAAAAGGAAAAAATAGTGATCAGCAGTCTTATGTGCAGTACTATGCCTCCAGAATCGTGGTGACAGATCTGGGGCTTGTCAAACTGGGAGTTAATTATATATTTTATTCTGAGTTCCACATTGTCATAATGTTTCCTACATCTTCACGTGGTATAATCTGTATGGCCCTCTTATGTCTGCTTACTACCTGAAGGCTTCATTGTTTGCCGTGCACATTATTTATGAGCTGTGCTTATTTAGAGCAGTACTTGTTCTCAAAATGATTCTGCTAGGAATGTTACGTGGATTTACATGGTGCAATAATCAGGCAGGAACGCTCCTTCCCAACAATCTGCCCATCTAAAGGTGAAGCCAATCATCCAATGAGCGAGCAAAACACTCGTTCATCAGGTGCAGCTAAATTAGCGGTATCCTTTCCTGCTGTCTAAACAGCGATCTGCTGCCCAGAAACAATGCAGCTGTATGAGGTCGAGGAATCACAATAGTGACTGCTCTTCATATTGTGGAGGTGATCACTGCATGTAAATGCAGAGCTTCTCCTCCACTTAACACGCAGCCGACTGTCGGGACGGAACGCATCCTTCCCGACAATATGCTGCTCCTTGGTAGGTGTAAATGCACCTTTAAGGGGGAATTAGATGTGCAGGCGAGCAGCAGATTCACCTCCACGATATGAGGAAAAGCAGTCACTATTACGATCACAGCTGCACTGTTCCTGGGCAGCCGATCTCCGATAAGAGAGCACAATCTGTCTAGAAACGATAATTTAGGTGCCTGCGCGACCTACAGTTTCACCTTCTGAACAAGCAATTAGTTTGTACATCGGGTGATCGGCTGCACCATTAGACGGGCAGATTGTCAGGAAGGAGCCTTTGCAGCAATGTTTCTCCCTATATTCTGCCCAATTATCTGAACGTGTAAATCCATCTTTAATCTACATCCCTGGTCTCCTACCTGAAAGCAGGGGGCCAGGGAATATTGAGAGTTGTAGTTTTGCAGAGCTGGGGTGAATCTCATAATGGCAGTGTGAACTTTAGCATGTAGAAAGCGACCCACAGGTCCTTAAGGCATCAATAGTCATTGTCTTACAGAAGGTTATTGTAGCTTCTTACTGATTTTTTTAATTTTTTTTCCCCCTCTTCTTCTTACAGTCGAATCCAAAATACAGTGAAGAGAAGAACAGATGTGAATATCTCCATAATAAACTGGCTCACATAAAGAAACTGATTGCACAGTATGACCAACAGCAGTTTCAGTCTTGGCATTAATGCCCACATCCAGGTAGCAGTATCTTTGCACCTGGGTATGTGACTATATTTTCTTTGTTCATTTTTTCCCTCTGTTCTGATACCTTTTCTCCTGCCAGCACCAGTGAAAGTATTTGCCGTAAGGAGCATTCAGCCTTTTGGTTACATTTATGGAAGTCTTTCTCCTGCCAAACCAAGTAGTGGAATCTGCACTTGGTGTGGGCATTTTCTCCATAAATGCGTTTTAAGTACAATTTTAATATATATATATATATATATATATATATATTTTTTTTTTGTCCCATGCCCTTTTCTTTTTCTTCATCCCTTTTAACATTTTTGTTGGACTAATGAGAAATATACAAATGCCAAAAGAAGATATGCTATTTTTATTTCCTGAATTATTGCTGGAATCCAATAATAAACCAATTAATACTGTTGAATGTATGCTGCGATTTCCAAGTGTGGTTCATATACAAGGGCTATACCCCCAATCCTTCATGTAGGGATTTGTGCGTATCTTGTAAACCCACCTCGCGCTTCGAGTGTTATGTGGTTGAGATTCTCCCTCTCTACACGTAGTCCTTTTACTACTCTATTGGTGTCAGCAGTGAAAAACGTTGAAATCCAAGTGACTGAAGACTGACTATACAATAAAGCACCGCATCACACAATCTTACTGCTTGGTGAGTCCACCCAAACTTACCCCCTCACCCCACTGTATTGTCTGCTTGAATGAAGTTTCCTAATGCTCTGCTCAGCTTATTAGTTAAATCTGCCTCTAGGAAAGATGGATGACCAGTGTGTCTGCTGTCGCCACAACGATTACATTCTATAGTTCTGAATGCCAAGAGTCTCTTATGTTGTGATCTATCACACATCTTTTTTACGGCATACAGTGCCAGTACTCATGACCACATTGGTTTTGTCACAGCATTTCCAGAAATGAGTGATCATAATATACAAGAGCTATAATTTATGTTTGCACTGCAGTAAAGTGCAGGGTCCACAGTTCTTTATCTGTGATAAGAGATTTGTAAGGGTTAAAGGAGTTGTCCAGATGTTCAGTATTGATGGCCTATCCTCAGGGTAAGTAGAGCATCGATACCAGATCCTTAGGATAGTTTCTCATTATTATTCAACCACTGTGATGTATCGGTAAGTCACCGTGGCTGGGGTAATGTATAGGGCAGGCTTCTGCAGTGAGCCTGCTCCATACGTGGCGGGTGCCTGTTGTATAATACAGAAGGCACCTGGCCGCAATGACTGGGAAGGACTATTACGCCGAACCTTCATTTAGCTGCTTAGATACTGCAATCAACATTGATCACGGCATCTGTAAGGTAAGTCAGACGGCTGCGGCTCCCTCTGCCTTCCCATCGGAGACCCCACAGTGAAATCGCAGGGCACCAATTGGTTACCATGGCAGCCTGGACACTTCGAAGCTTCCCAGGCCTGTCATGGTAAGCTCCCTGCTAAGCTGTGCACAAAGCACAGCTCACCAGGGAGCAAGTCAAAGTCCCATTCACCCTAATGGAGTCTCTATTAGGGAGTATAGGACAAGGTAAAGATCCCAGGTTCTAGCACCCTAAGGGGGTTAAGTTATTAGAAAAGTTTAATTTTTTTTTTAAATAATAAGTTTAAATCACCCCTTTTCCCAATTTTAATATAAAAATCTATCAACAATAAAAATGTAATTTAGTTATGAGAGTCAATGGTACCATGAAAATCTCATAGGCTCTGTGGACAGAAATATAAACGTTATGGCTGTCAGAAAATGGCGATGCAAAGAAAATTTAGAATTTTTTTTCAAAGGTTTTTATATATTCGTTTTATAAGTAGTAAAACTAAAAAAAAAAAAAATATACACAAGTTTGGTATTCGTATTGAGCCGAAGAATAAGGACGTCATGTCTCTATTAGCACCCAGTAAAAATGCCAAAGATCGTGGCAGAATTTTTTTTTGTTTTGTTTTCAATTTAACACCACAAATAATTTTTTTCCCACTTTCCAGTAACTTACATGGTAAACTTAAATGATGTCCTTTAAAAATACAACTTATTCCACACAAAAAATAAGCCCTCATATGGCTACATGAATGGAAAATGAAAAAAGTTTTGGCTATTGGAACTGCAAAAATTGAAAATGCAAAACCAAAAAATGGTCCCAGTACTTAAGTGGTTAAAGACTGGGACAACTCCTTTACCTACCCTTTATCCCAGGTAAAGAACTGTGGATCAAGCACTTGTCTATCTTGGAGAACCCTTTTAAATGGAAAATAACTCGTGTCAGAGAGTGGCAGTATACCACTGTGAAAGTTGCTTCAGTTTTGCCGGGCAATTCTTTACATAAACCTATGTATTTGGAAACGGCTTATTAGAATTATCTTTCTCCGCATTTAAAGGCAGCTTTTCTGTTCAACTATAGCTGGATCAATACAGTGAAATTCCGAAACCTTTCCATACTGTTGATTTGTGCTGAGTGGACTGTGAAAATAGCATGAAATTCTGTAAGCTAAAAAAAATTCCAGCCCATATTATGCAATTGTGAATATGCCTTATCTGGAGCACTCGGCTCAGGGGGTGTGCCCTCCATTCAGGAGCATCTGTGGGCTTGTTTGTGTGAAGCAGTACCACTTGAGTCCATAGACTGTGTGACTTTCCATTCACTGGGGCTGAGCTACAATATGAGGCTCATGGATGGGAGTGGTGCTGTGTGGGTGGAAAAAACAGGTCCTTTTTTTTTCTTTTCTAATCTCCTACAACGCCTTTAAGGCATCTGTGTTGAAGACATTTTGTCCTAGCTTCTGTACTTTCAAATCACTTTCCCTGAGACGTGTATGGAGGCTTTTGTGCCAGTTCAGGAGCTTTACACCATTGCCTCCTTTTTCCCCATTTACAAGAGACAATTTGTGTGTGTTATAGACTGAAAAATAAAGACCAGGACTTGAATGGACCTGGGATACTGGACAATTAATGCCTTCATCAAGCTTGAGAACCTACTGAAATGGTTTGGCAATGTGTGCCTGTTTGTAATATTCCCTTCTTTCTTTTGTAGTCGTTCAGACCCCGCTAGCTTTGCGTCTGATAAGTTTGCATCTCCACCCCAGTTTTATTATACAAGGCAGAGAATATATATATAAATATATATATATATATATATATATATATATATATATGTAAATTATAAGAATATTTGACGTTGCCTAGGAGTTTTGTCACTTTATACAGTAAATGCATAAAACAAAAAATCAGTTGCTTTTATACAGGTCTATGAAGAGGGTGGCTTCCACTGTTTGTAAGCGAAGAGTTGGCAATCATGTTTTCTTACATTTTCCCTTGTACCAAGCATATAGCATTTACAAGTTTCATAGTAGACAGGCTCTATGGTCACCTGTGTTAAGGTATTGTACAGTTGGAATGTACGGTCGTTCTTCCCCCATTAGTGATAAAAAAATAATAATAATTTAAAAGTGAATTTCAGTATGGATCACATGTTCATGATCCTCTCCCATATTTACATCTGTGAATGTTCTGTCCTCTTTATTTGACCTACATGGATATGGATATTCCAGCCTATTCTAAGTTGTGAGCAGCAGTAAAGATGGCATACACATTAGACAGAAGTAGATTGATTGTCAAATAATTGCTGAATGAATGACTGTTATACCGACGCAGCCATCCATGTTCGGTGACCCAGAACCTGGAACGTCTTTTGAGAAATGAAAATTCATCCAACAGCCAACTGCACCGTACACAAAGACTAGTAACGATCAGAAAAATATTTGGACCACAACCAACTTGTTTCCAGATGATGAGTCTGTCATGGGTCATCTAAAATGATTTTTCACTGCTAAATTTCACCTACATTTTTGCTAAAATTGTCTACTGCGATCAACTTTAATGTGTGTGGCCACTCTAAAACAATACACTAAATGTATATGGGAGCCTAACAGATTCCTTTAGTCAGCTATCTGAAGTTTTTGTCTTTGTAGACGAAAGATCTTTTTTTTTTTAAAGAACATTCTCAGTAATATTGTTCGTCATTCGCCCAGTGTATTTGAACATGTAAGTACTAAAATGTCTATGGCCGTAAAGCAGTCATTCACCACATAATTAGATCAATCTTGAACCGATTTCTATTTATTGGGAAAATAATATAGGTAATCCGTCTGTGAGTTCAGGGACCCAGGGGGTGACATATTCACATTTTTTTCTGTATAGTACCCCTGTGCTGCATATGTGACAGTGTAATCAATTCAGTAAATCCATCTGTTAGATTCTGGAGGGACAAATAAATTATTTTTTTTGCTAAAAAGTACCTTTGCGGCCTGCACTGCATTTCTGGGAGTGAAATATAATCAGTAAATCCAGCTCTTAGATTGTGGGTGGACATTTCCACGGTTATCAGTCCAGTCATTCCTGCTGCGCTGCATACCTGACAGGGAAATATATTATGTAAATTCGGCGGAGTTTAGATTGTTGGGTGATCTGTACCCCTTTTTTCTTTCAAAATACCCTTGCACTGCATACCTGACTGGGAAATAAATTTTGTAAATCCGTCTGTTAGTTTGGTGGGTGAACGCAAAGAATGAGGACAGCTTCATATAAGGAACGTGGCCCTGGTCGTGGTGCTGCTGGTGGTGGTGGAGCTCCTGTTGCAGGGAGAGGATGTGGTCGATCTGTGGCAGCTACGCGTCCAACTTAAACGCCTTCGTCAGGTGCGCGTAGGCGACAGAACGTTCAGCCTTATTTGGTAGGCCCAAATGCCACTCTACGAATTGGGAGGTCAAAACAAGTACAGGCCATAGTAGATTGGGTGGCTGACGGTGCCTTCAGTTCCTTCACATTTTGTCCCACCCAGTCACCTGCTAAAAGCTCAGAGTTGGCACCTGCAGCCTATGGACATCTGTCTTTCACCTCACCCCCTTGCAAATCAGCCAAGCAGTCTGAGCCCCAAGTCATGCAGCAGTCTCTTATGCTTTTTGATGACTGCTGGCATGGTTTCCGTGGGCCATCCACATAGCCCTGCCTCAGAAGTGGAAGAGATTGAGTGCACCGATGCCTAACCACTTATGTTGCAGGATGTGGACATGGGAGGACCACCGCAGCACGTCTGATGACGAAACACAGGTGCCAACTGCTGCGCCTTTCTGCAGTTTGCAGACCGACAAGGAGGGCAGGGGTGAAGAGTGGGTGGAAGACTATGAGGTCCTAGACGTCACATGGAATCAAGGTCATGCGAGTGACATGTGCAGTTCGGCGGAAGAGGTGGTGGTCGCACAGAGCCACCAGCACAGCAAAAGAGGGAGCAGGGTGCAAAAGCAGAGCCGCTGTCCCCTAGACAGTACGCCTGCTACTACCCACCTTACCCAGGGACTGAGCACATCAAAGCCAGCTCCAAGAAGTTCCATTGCGTGGCAGTTCTTCAGATAATGTGCTGATGACAAGATACGAGTGGTTTGCACACTGTGCAATCAGAGCCTGGAGCGAGGCATAAATGTTCTAAACCTGAGCACAACCTGCATGACCAGGAATCTAAATGCAAAGCATGAGCTGCAGTGGAGTTCACACCTCCAAAACCAAGAAAGGTCTCGGGCTCCTCCTACTCCCTCTTCTGCTGCAGTCTCGGCCTCTTTCTCCCCCTCTGGAGTGACAGCGGCAAGTGCCACCCAGCAAACAGAGGATGTGGCAGCAACGCCACCATGTCCGTCACCAAGCATCTCCACAATTTCCCATGGAAACGTTCAGCTGTCCATCTCCCAAACACTGGAGAGAAAGAGGAAGTACCCACCCACGATCCCTGGCCCTGAATGCCAGCATTTCAAAATTTCCGGCCTTTGAAATGCTGTCATTCCGTCTGGTGGCGACGGACACTTTTAAAAACCTTATGGCGGTGGCTGTCCCACAGTACGTGGTTCCCATCCGCCACTACTTTTCCAGGCGAGCCATCCCCTCCCTGCACAACCAAGTGGTGGACAAAATCAGGTGTGCACTTAGCAACTCCATCTGTGGCAAGCTCCACATAACCACCGATACGTGGACCAGTAAGCATGGGCAGGGACGTTATATCTCCCTATCAGCACACTGGGTAAATGCAGTGGCGGCTGGGCCTGAGGCGGATGATAGCAGTTTGCCGCATGTCCTTCTGCCACCGAGGATTGCAGGGCATTTGTTGCCTCCTACTCCGCTTCCTCCTTTACCACCTCCTCATCCTCTCGGCGTAACACCTTCAGCACCAACTTCAGCACAGCCAGGGGGAAATGACAGCAGGCTGTTTTGAAACTCATCTGTTTGGGGGGAAAACCCCACACCACGCAAGAGCTGTGGACAGGCATGGAACAACAGACCGATGAGTGGTTGGTGCCACTGAGCCTCAAGCCCAGCCTGGTGGTGTGCGATAATGGGCAAAATCTCGTTGCAGCTCTGGGCCTAGCCGGTTTGACGAACATCCCTTGCCTGGCGCATGTGCTGAACTTGGTGGTGCAGAAATTCCTCAAAAACTACCCAGATATGTCAGAGCTGCTGCAGAAAGTGCAGGCCGTCTGTGCGCGCTTTCGGCGTTCCCACCCTGCTGCTGTTCGCCTGTCTGCGCTGCAGCCTATCTTCGGCCTTCCCGCTCACCGCCTCATATGTGACATGCCCACAAGGTGGAACTCCACCTTGCACATGCTGGAGGGACTGTGCGAGCAGCAGCAGGCAATAGTTGAGTTTCAGCTGCAGCACACACGGGTGAGTCGCTCTGTGGAAGAGCACCACTTCACCAATGAGTGGGCCTCCATGTGAGACTCGTGTGCCATGGTGCGCTGTTTCGAGTACTCCACCAACATGGCCAGTGCTGATAATGCCGTGATCAGCTTTACTATCCCACTTCTGTCCCCTTGAAAGAACACTCTGGGCGATGATGGAAGAGGGGGAGGAAGAGGGATCATCTCACCGGTTATCAGGCCAGTCATTCACAAGTGGTTTGAAGGGTGGGTTCCTGCACCAACATAGGCTAGGTACACAATTGTCCAGCCAGGGCACAGTTCTGGAGGAGGAGAAGGAACCGTGTTCACAGCAGGGTGGCACCTAGAGCAGTTTAGGGCCATCACTGCAGTGTGGCTGGGGGGATACAGAGAACACAGACGATACACCTCCCACAGAGGACAGCTTGTCATTGCCTCTAGGAAGCCTGGCACACATGAGCGACCAAATGCTGCAGTGCCTGCGCAACGACCGCTCAGTTAACCACATTGTAACCAGTGCTGATTACTGAGTGGCCACCCTGCTGGATCCCCGTTACAAGGACAACATGCCGTCCATAATTCCCTCACTGGAGCATGATCGGAAGATGCGTGACTACAAGCGCACCCTGGTAGACGCTCTGCTGATGCCTTTCCAACCTGACACCGGGGCCTCAGTGGAGACACAAGGCGAAGGCAGAGGAGGAAGAAGAAGTCGCCAACACAGCTGAGGCACTGCCAGCACCTCAGAAGGCAGGGTTAGCATGGCCGAAATGTGGAAAAGGTTTGTCAGCACGCCACAAGAACCAGCACCACCAGCTGATATGGAATGTCTTGGCAAGAGGCAGCATTTCAGCAACATGGTGGAACATTACATGTGCACACGCCTACACGTACTGACTGATGGGTCTGCCCCAGCTTGCCCCTTACGCCTTGGAGTGCTTGTCTGCCCTGCAGCCAGTTTATTCTCTGAACGTGTGTTTAGCACAGCAGGGGGCGTTATCACAGACAAGCGCAGCCGCCTGTCCACAGCCAGTGTGGACAAGCTCGCGTTCATTAAAATGAACCAGGCATGGATCCCACAGGACTTGTCCATACCTTGTGCAGAATAGACATGTATACCGGCCTCACCCAGCCATTGTTATACTCCAGCACACTTTCTCTTTGTTTTCTTTTCTATATTTCCCAATGTTTTGTGGTCTACCCAAATAAAAATAAAAAAAGTGTTGTTGGAGACTACCTCATCCACCACCGCTTCCACCTACACCACCTCCTCAACCTCCTACTCCATATGGACCTCTTTCTCCTAGTTCAAGATTATTATTTTAATTTCCCTATCCACATTTGTTTGCAGGACAATTGTCCAGCTCTTACCCCCATTTTGCTTCCTTTTGCAGCCCTCTAGATCTTTCGATTACTTTTTTAGAGCCATTTTAGTGCCCCAAAGTTTCGGTCCCCATTGACTAAAATGGGGTTCGGGTCCGAACTCGAACTTTGCGGCGAAGTTGGGGGGAACCCAGTGAACCCGAACTTCCAGTGTAAAGGTGCCGCCAATTACCTGATGAATGAGCAAAACTCTCATTCATCGGTTAATAAAATTGTTTGTGGGGTCACCTGAATCATTGTTTGCCGGCAGCAGATCGTGCCGTCTAAACCCACTCTGTTGCCGGTAAACAATGATTCTGTATTTGGACGAGTGATGGCATTAGTGATCGCTCCTCCCCATACTGTGGATGAGATTGTTGCATGTAATAGCAGCGGTCTTTCCAGCTGACTAGCATGATGCTTCCTTCACGACAATTGTCTACTAAACCTAGCAGTGTAAAGGGGCCTTATGTCTGCCATAACTCATTACAATTGCTTATCCATTGATGTCCAAAAATAGTCAACACCAATGTAATCTCATTGCTTCCCTTTTCATGAGACTGGTTAGAAGGGAAATAAATCCTTCCATGTAACATAACCTACTTGGGACCTCAGTAATAGGCTGACTGACCTCTGTTTGATTGTATCTCACCTTCCTTTCAGCAGGAAAACAATACCTTGGTATCATGTTATGGTTTTTAGGCAATAGTTTAGAACTGCATTGCCACACTAGGACTTGTAAAAGAAGTGTGCATGTTGCTATCAACAGATATAATCTCTTTGGCGCTAAAGAGATTAGGTCCTTTGGTCCTAATCCCGGATATATGGTTTATTAATGCTTAGTGTCTTGTGTCCTAAATTTGTGACATGACAGGTGCAGGTCATACAGCACTCTATACTGGTTTCTTTAAATGTATTTTTTCCTAAAATGGATAGAAACAAGCAAAAGTGTAAAGCATGGTTATGAAAAATGAAGGCTGTATTCACAAGCTGCTTTTTACCGCAGTTTTTCTGTTTTTAGATAAACCAGTGGTCAATAGAAAAGTGAGTGTGCGCACCTATAGGAAAATATAGTAATGCTCTTATGCATATAGTGGCTCCATACTGGATTACATTATTTCCTGGTATGCACTTTATTGCCATTACCGATCCATTTGGAAATCATGACCCATCTGCAGTGGCAGCTTCTCATCTCTCTAACACCAAAATGTGTACATTTGTCAGTTAATACCCCTTGTTGTGCTCTCTGTCTCTGAGGTTATTGTGGTGGCATAAGGGCTCTTTCAGAAGAGCGGTATAAAACTCTGCTGTTTTCCAGCTGCTGAACACAGGTGACTTTATAAAAGGACCTCATATGGATGGGCATCCATGTGCAGTCCATTTATTTTGCGGACTCTTAACTTAAAGACTGAAGGTCCTTTTACATGAACCAATAAGCGTTTGTATAAATCTTTGTTCCTGATAATTTGCCTATGTAAAATGTGCTCGCAATCAGACGATGAACGAGCAAATGCTTGTTCGTTGGGTGATCCTATTGTACTGCTGGCACCTAAAATCATTGTTCCTGTGCCGCCGATATGCTGTCTGAGACCACTGATTCTCTATGGGGACAAGTGATCTGATAGTATTGGTTGTCCTCATACAGTGGAGGTGATTGCCACTTGTAAATATAGCCCTCATTTCCTCTGATGAAGAGGCAATTATCAGGAACATTTAGATCACTCCCGATAACTGTTTGAAAGATCGGTCTGTGTAAAAGGACTTTAAGTCTTAAAGGGAATCTGTCACCTCTGATTACACAATTTCAGCTTTTAAACCAGTCATGCAGAACACAGTACCTTGAATCGGCTTGTCTTTTCTATTATGTCATTTGTGCAGTAGTTTTGCTAAAAAACGCTTTTTATCTTTATGCAAATGAAGCCTGAAGGTGCCCAGAGGGGCGTTTTCTTCCCCCTTTGGAGCCCAGTAACGCCCCCTACAGTGCCCAAAGCCGCCTCCAACAAGCAGACCTAACCGCCCACAACGTCTCCTCCCCCTCCCTGACGGCCGAGCGAACTCTCGCGCAGGCGCCGTACCCACTGAGGGCTGCACCAGCGCGATGTACTGGAGACTGAGGTCAGGAGCTTCATCACGGTCACTGGGCATGCGCCAAGCCAGTGACGTCAGATGCTCGCTCTCCCCTCAGTCATCCTGGGAGGAAGCGCATGCCCAGTGAGAGGGAGGAGACGCTGTGGGCTGTTAGGTCTCCTTGTTGGAGGCGGCTTTGGGCACTGTAGGGGGGCGTTACTGGGCTCCAAAGGGGGAAGAAAACGCCCCTCTGGGCACCTTCAGGCTTCATTTGCATAATGATAAAAAGCGTTTTTTAGCAAAACTACTGCATGAATGACATAATAGAAAAGAAAAGCCGATTCAAGGTACTGTGTTCTACATGACTGGTTTAAAAGCTGAAATTGTGTAATCAGAGGTGACAGATTCCCTTTAATTGGCCCATTGACTAAAATGGTTCCAGGTAGTGCCCTGGAGCAGGGGTACTGTGAAGTCTGGACATTTGCCTATTTTCCCTATGCAAAGTAATAAACTTCTTACTTTATTTCACTTGAAAGGGTTAGCCTGCACTGTTTAATACTGTGTGACTGCGTTTTATATGTTGTGATGTATATCCTGTTCATTTGCACTGTATTTGCGAGACTTTGTGGAAAGGGTTAATGAATACTGAGAGACTTTTTGGACTTTGAAAGAGAAGCTGATTTTCCACAGCTACCATAGGGTTTAAAAAGGAGCATGTTTTGGAGGGAAAAAGCCAGACTTGTTTACCACCAAAACCAAACGGTGACCTTTTGAATGTCTGATTTTAGCTCAGTTGTTATGTCTAGAAACTTGTTTTTGTCTGGGAAACCTGCTGTGTCATTGCCATTGAGTATCATTGAAGCTCTAATGTAAGCACATTGTAACTGTTTGTGCTGAGTTTCTCCACCCCTCCCACTAGAAGGTTCTAGTCTAGCTAGAAACTGTATATAAGGAGAGCAGTCAGAGACCCTATTGTTCTGCAGTTAGGGACCACTGCTTGGAGGGAGAGACTTGTGTCAGTCTGCATGAGTGACCAGAAGGTGACTCTCAGATGGGGACACTGAGCCACAGACTATAGGTCATCAGCCCTGTAACCAAGTAGCCACCTAGACTACTGAGCTACAGACTATAGGCCTCCTGCCTTTGATCAGGGTACCAGCATTCTGAGAGAGAGGGACAGCTAGCTGAGGCCTTTCCTCAGGATCAAACCCTTCTGCTAGGGAGGAGACTAGAGAAGCCAGCCCTATGCCCCTGAATTCCTCCAGTAAAGAAGCACCCTGGTTTACTGCATCTGGACTTATTTGCCATTGGGTTGCACCACGCCTTAACATCCCTTTCAGAGAGCAAGCAACACGTGGTGATATCTGAAGCGTCTGGGGGACACTGCGTAGCCTTGGGGCCACCCCAAACCCAGCCACTGCACCCACTAACACCCGGACATAAGCATTAGGGATCGACCGATTATCGGATTTACCGATATTACCGTCCGATATTCAGGATGTTCAAAGTTATTGGTATCAGCATCTAACCTTGCTGATAACGAATTGCGAACATGGATCGCGCTGCTGTCAGCGTGATCCATGTTCGCTCAGCAGCACAGGGGAGAAGGAAGCAGGGTCTCCCTCCCGCCTATGCATCTGCCACCAATGAGAGGAGGGGAGGGGCTGTGCCACCAATGATGTTAACTCACTCATTCATTCAAATTCAACAGGAGGCGGGTGAATCACATAGCCGCTCCCAACCTCTGAGAGGTAGCTTGATCCGCGGCAGTTAACCCCTGCCGCACCTGAGGGGTTAACTGCTGCGGATCGCAGCTACCTCTCAAAGAGGTCGGGTGCGTTGCATTTGAATTAATGGGTTATTTACATTGGTAGCACAGTGTGCCCTTCCCCAACCAACCCCAGTATTAAAACCATCCCCCCCCCCCGTACTAAAAACATTGGTGGTGCAGTGCGCCCTCCCCTCCACCACCCAGTATTAAAATCATTGGTGGCAGTGGCCACAGGATCCCCTCTCACCTCCTCTTCATTGGTGGCAGTTGCAGCTTCTGATCGGATTTGACAGTTGAAGAAAAATAGAACCATGTAGGCATATAAATCGATCCGCATGATGGCTTGGATGTTTTTTTCTTTTTATTTAATGAAAATAAAGCTGACTACGCGTTTCAAGGGCGTACAGCCCTCTTTCTCAGGACAGTATGCTTTACAGAGTGTTGATAAGAACATGCATTGTATTTAAAACAGTTTTGGCTCCTTGCAGGAGAAAAGGGTGTGGCAAAGTTTTTTATTTTTTATTTATTTTTGTATAAAATAGCTTTATCGGCATACGGCACTCGCTCCAGTAAGGAGAAAGACACGCCTAAGCTTCTGATTGGACACCCAGCAGTCTAATCCTGGGGCTCCGGTCGGTTACCATGGCAGCCAGGATGCTACTGAAGCCCTGGCTGCTGTGGTCAGCTCCCTGCTGCTGTGTGTACAGGGCAGCAGGGAGAGTGTGAGATCCTATTCACCCTAATAGTGCTATTAGGGTGAATAGGACAAGGAATCAAAAGATCCCAGGTTCTAGCCCCTAAGGGGGAAATAGTTATAAAATAAAGTAAAAAAACAAAACCAAAATATTAAGTATAAATATTTAAAGAGGACCTTTCATGTGAAAAAAAAAGTATGAACTAAGTATCATGATATGGAGAGTGGCGCCCAGGGATCTCACTGCACTTACGATTATCCCTGGGCGCCGCTCCGTTCTCCGGTGATTGGTTCTACTGGGAGGATTCT
This sequence comes from Bufotes viridis, assembly GCA_033119425.1. Classification (NCBI taxonomy): domain Eukaryota; kingdom Metazoa; phylum Chordata; class Amphibia; order Anura; family Bufonidae; genus Bufotes; species Bufotes viridis. The sequence goes on from CM065589.1 coordinate 322,019,116, forward strand.
GCCCTTTTTGTTCTGGGAGATTTTTTTCTCCCAGGCTATGAGTTCTGCGATGGGAGAAGGAGACTCCCAGGACAAAAAGGGCAGACTCCTCCCAGTAGAACCAATCACTGGAGAACGGAGCGGCGCCCAGGGATAATAGTAAGTGCAGTGAGATCCCTGGGTGCCACTCTCCATATCATGATACTTAGTTCATACTTTTTTTTTCACATGAAAAGTCCTCTTTAATCTAATATCTAATAAATATATAATGGCATCTCTAATGCACAGAATATCGGTACACTGCACCCACTATGCACCCGGACATAAGCATTACCCGTCTAAATGAGCCCTCTGCCCTCCTTCTTTACTATGTGCATAATCATATGTGATTTTTTTTTGTGGCACCACAGTGTGCACCAGTGCTAGGTCACGATTTGGGCAACAATCACAATTCAGTGTACAGCAGTGATGCCCATAAGCATGACATGGGAATTCCACAACCAATCACTAGACACAGAGCTGATGTAATAAATTACAGTACCAGACTGTAGTAGCCGGTGATCTACTTGATTCAATGGTCATGTTTAATGGCATGTCACGGCTTACAGTGTAACTGTCATTCCTTTTTTTTTTTGTAATGTGTAAGGGCACATGACCATTTATGTAATATACTTTAATTATTGAAATCGTATATTTCTATTAGAAAAGTTTCCCAAAAGTGGCATATATTGTACCTTAGCAATGCTCCCTCTCTTCTGTTTACTTAACTGTGGAGACATGCTCCTCACTGCTTCACTCCCTATAGACAGTGAGAGCAGCAGCAGTCTGTGTGGAACATGTCTCCATAGTTAACCCCTTAAAGCGGTTATGTCATTTAAGACAATGGGGACATATTGCTAGGATATGCCACCATTGTCTGATGGTTGAGGGTCCCACCCCTTTAACCCGCACCTGTATCAAACAGAGCGGTCCAAAGTGGTGGCTGCAAGACTCCAGTCCAGCAACCACCAAGCACTCTCCCTTTTGAGGTGAATGGGGGCGCACCGTGCATGACCGGCCACCTCTCCGGTTCACTTCTATAGGACCGACGGAAATGGCCAAGCCAATTCCTGCCAATTTTCAGTGGCCCTATAGAAATGACTGGAGGCTGGCTGCGCATGCGCAGTGTGCCCTCTACTCCCTTTCGTGGCTCTGTTCTCGATATAGGTGCGGGTTTGTTTTTTATTCCCAGCCTTGCCAAAGCCATAACTTTTTTTTTTTTTTCTATTCACATAACTGTATGAGTGCTTGTTTGTTACGGAATAAGTTGTACTTTCTAATGGCACCATTTACTGTCCACATTCATTCCGCAATTTTGCGGATCAGATGTGGACCCATGCATCCGAACTTCAGTTCCACAGCCCCACAAAAAAGAGAACATGTCCTATTCTTGTCCCTTTTTACAGACAAAAATAGGCATTTCTATCATAGTGAAGGATGCTCAGATCTGCAAAATGCGGAACAACCACGGCTAGCGCTGCTGTAAATGATTATTTTGGCAATCGAGTAATCTATCGATTATGTTTACGATTAATCGAGTACTCTAATAAGAAAAACCTTCTTAAAATAATGTATTGCTTTATAAAAACATTTTTATTTCTTGCAGTGGTATAGCAAATAATTGCACACACATAAGGCTTCCTTCACAGCTGCAATATACATTCTGTCAGAAGAACAGGCAGAATGTACCATGTCGGGTATACCTGGATACTGCTGGCTGCTGCAGCGATTGACTGTAATGAGGTCCTGCCTTGTTACAGCATTCAAGCTGGGTTTTGGCCGGACCAAAAAAAAAAGGCTTTGGACGATACCCAGCATGTATGCCGGAACATTGCCACATGGTCTTGGTAATGAGAGCATATAGCTGGTTGTATCCGGGTATACTCCAGCAGACTGTTCTTCTGCCAGAATGTATATCTCAGGTTATGTTGTGAACTCCGTCAGTCTGTTCCGGTGCACTGGCTGCATCTCTCACACCTGGATGCCCATTGACTGTAATGGGGATCTGGACAAAAAATGCTGCACCGTGACATAGCATTTTGTGCCCGGACTCCAGCCAGTCGCCAGATGATCAGAGTGCCAGTGACACTGCAATGTGAACCTGGCCTAAGCCGTTAAAGAAACCGAAATAAGATGATCAAATTACTTTTAAAAGCAAAATTCAAATAAAAAATGCTAAATTGCCTAAAAAAAAAAAAAATACAAGTAAACAAAATAGTAAGACTAAGACCTAAAGATTGCCCTTTATGTTGTTCAACTCTGAAGACTTTCAGGCAACTTTAGTTCTGACTGTCTTGCACACATCTGTGCTGTTTTCTTCTAAGGCTTTTTGGCATTTTAGAAGGCAAAAACAAACTATGGGGGAGAATAGATTTATTAAAAGTGATGTAAAGGAAAACTGGCTTAGTTTCCCAATAGCAACCAATCAGATTTCACCTTTCATTTTTCAAAGGAGCTCTGAAAAATGAAAGGTGGAATCTGGGCGGGGGTAAAATAAGAATTTCAAAAACAAAATAGTTTTCATCAGAACCCAGATCATTAGATCAAACTACACCCCCCAATTCAGACTATCACATCTCAGCCACAGATAAGAACCCCCTCCCCTCCCAAGTCAGTCAGCCCTGCCCTCAAATCAGTCCTCCCATGCCTTAATCAGATCCCCATGCCATTGCCACCGTGATCAGACCCCCAGGCTACCACCATCAGCCCCTCCCTTGCTGCAATCAGAGCCATAATCCCATGCCACCCATTGCCATGTCCCCCACTCCTCCAGTGCCTCCATGCCATCCATCGCCAGCCCAATTGCCATGTTTCCCACTCCCCCAGTGCCATCAGATCAGCCCCTGCCTCCATACCATGTCCCACAGTGCCATCCATTGCCATGTCCCTCTTCCCCAGTGCCTCATTGCCATCCACCATGTCCCCCAGAACCCAGTGCCATGGGATCAGCCCCTCCATGCCATGTCCCACACTCCCCAGTGCCATCTGCCCCTCCATGCCATGTTGCCATTCATTGTGCCTCCCTCTCCGTGCCATCAATTGCCATGTCCCCCAAGCCTCCATGCCATCCACCATGTTCCCCACTCCCCTAGTGCCATCAGATTAGCCCATCCATGCCATGTGTCCCAGACTCCCACCCAGCGCCATCAGCCCTTCTATGCCATCCATGTCCTGTGCCGTCCGCCAGCAACAGAAGCCCCTCCATGCCATTGCCATGATCATCCATGTCCCCCAGCACCATCAGCCCCTTCAAATCACAGGTGCCCCCTTCAAACATAGCCCCACCCCCCGCTCTTTTATACTTACTTACAGTCACATGGAGTCCGCAGGAGACGGACCGCGTCTTCTTCCCAGCATGCACTAGGTGGGACCTGACTATGTGTGCACGTAAGGCCCTGGCAGCGCGGTGTGGAGGGGAGGCCACGCAGTGGTGAGTGAGAAGCTTTTGTTCACTCACGCTCCGTGGTCATGTGATTTAAACGAATCCCTGCATCGAGGATTTTTTGCCTCGATTAGATCGATGAATCGTTTCAGCCCTACACACGGCCAGTATCCATTTTTTGTGGATCTGCAAAAATAAATATGGTCGTGGGAACTAATATGTGGCAACCTCATGTCATTCAGGAGGACCAAAGCTGCCACAATCTATATCTGACTCCCTCAGTACTTGCTAGGGGGAGCCAGGAGCGCTGGTTTTTATCTTCAAATAAGACTACAGCGTCTGTGACCATGGCATCTGCGGGGCTAAACTTGTGCAATTGACGTTATCGTCGATTGCATACATCAGCCCCAAGTTTCTGCTGTTTAAAACAGTAGGCACCAGACAGTTATGGCGCCTGCTGAGCTCGCGAGCAGGCAACATATTTAAAGTCCCGACTGCCAACATATATATTTGTAAGGCGGTTAGGAAAAGGTTAAGTAAACAGAAGACTTTGCAAAGGCACAAAATAGGCCACTTTAGAGCTAATTTCTAATAGGGAAATGTACAATTTCAGTAATTACAGTATATTACAAAAATGGTCAGTATCACAGCCTCTATACATTACAAAAAGAACAAACAACGACAGTTACACTTTAACACCTCAAGGGCCAGGCCATTTTTAGCAAATATGACGTGTCATTTTATGTGGTAATAACTTTAAAACGCTTTTACTTATCCAGGCCATTCTGAGATTGTTTTCTCATCATATATTGTACTTCATGACAGAGGTAAAATTGAGTCAAAAAATTTCATTTTTTATTTATTAAAAAAATACCAAATTTTTGCAAATTTCAATTTATCTACTTTTGTAATAGATAGTAATACCTTCAAAAATAGTTATTACTTTACATTCACCATATGACTACTTCATGTTTGGATCATTTTGAAAATGACATTTTATTTTTTGGGACGTTAGAAGGCTTACAAGTTTAGAAGCAAATCTTACAATTTTTAAGAACATTTCCAAACCCCAATTTTTTCAGGACCAGTTCAGTTATGAGGTCACTTTCTGGGGCTTACATATTAGAAATCTTCCATAAATCACCCCATTTGGAAACTACACCCCTCAAGCTATTCAAAACTGATTTTACAAACTTTGTTAACCCTTTAGGTGCCCCACGAGAATTAAATGAAAATGGGAATAAAATTTCACATTTTGTAGCAGATTTTAAAATTGTAATAGTTTTTTTTTTTCTGCAGCACATAAAGGGTTAACAGCCAAACAAAACTCAAAATCTATTACCGTGAATCAGGAGTTTACAGAAACACCCCATGTGTTCTCAAAAACTGATATATGGGCGCACAGCCGGCTTCAGAGTGGAAGGAGCACCATATGGCTTTTGGAACCCTGTATGGGTTCATGGCAGGGTTCAAAAGGGAGGTAGCGCCATAGGGCATTTGGAGGTCAGATTTTGCAGGATTGGCTTTTGGGAGTTATGTCACATATGAAGATGCCCTAAGGTACCCCTAGAGTGGAAGCCCCCAAAAAGTGACTGCATTCTGGAAACTACACCCCTCAAGGAATATTTCAATATGTGTCGTGAGAACTTTGTCCTCAAAGGTGATTCATGGAATTAGCTGCAAAAATGAAAAATTAAATTGTTTTCCAGAAAAAGTTGCTTTACACCCACATTTTTCACTTTCACCAGGGGTAACAGGACAAAATGCACCCCACATTTTGTTTCCCATTTCCCCCAGAATACGACACCACCCCATATGTGCTCAAAAACTGATGTATGGGCGCACAGCAGGCTTCTGAATGGAAGGAGCACCATATGGCATTAGAAGAGCGGATTTAGCTGGAATGGTAATTGGGAGCCATGTTGCATGTGAAGACACCCTGAGGTGGCCCTACAGTCGAAACCCCCAAAAAGTGACACCATTCCGTAAAGTGCACCCCCGTACGAACATTTTAAGTGGTAGTAAGGGTATTTTTGAGAAAACGGGTGTCTCACGGAAGACAGAAATACTTGGAAAGCATTTCAAAGCACATATTTGTGGGGGAAAAATATAATTACTAGCAGACCCCAATTTTTTTTTTCTACAAGGTGTTAAAGGAGAAAATGCCACCCCAGTATATGTTCCCCATTCAGGAAAAACCCTATATTTTCTTGTAGCCTGCTGTATGGGTGCACAGCAGGCAAATGGCAAAATATAAATTTTGCTGACAGGCCTGAATTGGCAGACATGGATTTTAGGTGCCATGTCGCGTTAAATAAATTCCTGAAGTCCCCGAAAATGAAAAACCCTAAGAAGTAACCCTATTTCGGAAAGAGCACCCACATACAAACATTTTAAGTGGTGGAAAGGGTATGTTTCAGCAAACAGGTGTCTCACAGAAGGCAGAAATACTAGAGAGGATTTCACAGCACACATTTGTAAAAATGAAAAATTACTAGCAGACCTCAATTTTTTTACTTTCACAAGGGGTTAAAGGAGAAAATGCACCCCAGTATATGTTCCCCATTTTCTCCCCTTTTTTGCAAAGACCCCATTAGTGCTTGTAGCCTGCTGTATTGGCGCACAGTAGGTCTCTAGAGGAAAAGTGCAAAACCTGTTTTTTTTTTTTGCAGACCTGAATAAACAGACATGGATTTTAGGTGCCATGTCACATTAAATAAATTTCCTGAGGTCACCAGAAATTAAAAAACCCAAGAAGTGACCCGATTTTGGAAAGAGCACCCCCGTGCGAACATTTTAAGTCGTGGAAAGGGCACTTTTGACCTAACAGTTGTCTCACAGAAAAGAATATGGAGTGGTTTTTGGAAAGTGGATATGCAAGGGAGGTGGACTAAATCAGAGATATAAAGTGGAAATATTACAGGGAGCATAAAGGATAAAATTTAATTATTGCTCCATGGATGAGTGGTAGATTCTGAAACAGTCCTGCATGCACAGGCCAGGTTTTTCAGGGCAGGTTTCGCAGTGGTAAATGGTGTCTTTCCTTATCCCCCATTTGAAAGGCACCCTGCTCTTTTTTGGGTCCTTCCCTTAGTACTGGGACCCTCCCCGGCCTGGGTTTGAAAAATTAGGGCCTTGATTACCACCTCTTGGAACTTAAGGGAAGTTCCTCTGTGGTCTGAAGATTGAAATCGGATGTATGCATTGCACATTGCCATCTGTACAATGTGTGCGGTGAGCTTTTTGTACCACACTTTATAGTTTCTCGTGTGGCACTGTCGGGCTTCATAAGTTGATCTGCAAGATCCACCTCTCCCATGTGCTTGTAGTAACCAAGGATGCAAACCGGTTTGGGGACAGTGGAAGTGGTACCTCGTACAGCGGCAGGGGAGCTGGCATTAGTGTGAACAGTGGTCAGTACAAGGACGTCCCTCTTGTACTTAAAGAGAACCTTTTACCTGAAAATGAAAGTTGAAATAAAGACACATACCCTTACTTGCCGGCCCCCGGTGGTGCTTATTCAGTTCTTCTTTTTTCACTATGTGCCCCCGTTTGTCCGCGGTGCCCCCCGCAATATTTCCCGCCTTCCATGCTAATGAGCCATTCGGCTAAACTGGGCGGACCTGCAAAAGTTCTCCCGGGCATGTCTTTATTCTCCCTGGCACGGAGTGCATCCAATCAGCGCGCTCCGCTCTTAGACAGGGAGAAGAAGCTCCAGTTCTCGCGAGATTCGTGAGAAATGGAGCGATTTCATCCATCCTGAGCCAGTGCCATCTTGGATTCCCGCGGCGAGTATTCACGCTGCTCCGATGCTCGCCACGGGAATCCAAGATGGCGCCGGCTCAGAATGGATGAAATTTCTCCAGTTCTCGCGAATCTCGCGAGAACTGGAGCTTCTTCTCCCTGGCTAAAAGCGGAGCGCGGTGATTGGATGCGCTCCGTGCCAGGGAGAATAAAGACAAGCCCGGAAGAACTTTTGCAGGCCCGCCCAGTTGAGCAGAATGGTTCATTAGCATGGAAGGCGGGAAATATTGTGGGGGGCACGGCGGACAAACGAGGGCACATAGTGAGAAAAGAACTGAATAAGCACCACCCGGGGGCCGGCAAGTAAGGGTATGTCTTTATTTCAACTTGCATTTTCAGGTGAAAGGTCCTCTTTAACCGCCAGCAAGTTCTCATGGAGGAGAGCCCTGCTTTCACCTATTCTCGGTGGTTGCCCTACCAGGGATTTGGGGAGGCCTCTCTTATTTTTGCGCACTGTGCTGCAAGCAACAGTACCTCTGGCAGTTGGGGACGTGAATAGGGGTATGCTAGTATAATAATTATCCACATAGAGGTGGTAACCCTTATCCAGCAGTGGGTGCAGTAAGTCCCACACAATCTTCCCACTAACTTCTTGGATGGGGGGGGGCATTCCGAGGGTTCTATCCGGGAATCTTTCCCTTCGTAAATGCGGAACTTGTGGGTGTACCCGGAGCTACTCTCAGAGTTTGTATATTTTTATGCCATACCTTGCCCATTTGTTAGACGGGTACTGGCGGAATCTAATCCTCCCTTTGAACAGTAATAGGGACTCATCTACACTGACATTTTTCTCTGGGTTGTACACCTCCGCAAACTTAGTGCTGAAGTGGTCAATGATAGGCCTAACATTGAACAGACGGTCAAATGTTGGGTCGTTTTGGGGGTGGGCACTATGCATTGTCATTGTAGTGTAGGAATTTCCTAATCCAAATCGCTTCCGGGTCATGGTCTGACTGTAAATTGGAGTTTGGTAGAAAATTTCCAAACTCCAATATTGTCTAACGTTTGGTTTTTGTACTACGCCCATATGCAGCACGAGTCCCCAAAACTTCATCATCTCTGCTGCATCTACTGGGGTCCAACCTAGGGGTCTAGCGTATGGCAGCGTATGGAAGTAGGATTCTGGGAAATAAATTATTGGGCGTATAAATTGGTTTGGCTCACCATCAAATTTACAAAATCTTCAGAGAATAAGATTTTGAAAAAATCTAGTTCAGTGAAGCCCGCACAATCTATCTGAATTCCTGAGTTGCCCACAAACTCAAGAATTTCGGGCTGATATTCTTCAGGGGGTGGGGTCGATATGGGGTCACATTGGGGGTTACCTCCTCTGCTACCCTGGGGCACCTTCTAGAGGGTCAGTCATCAGCAGATTATGATGATGAGGGGGTAGAGTAGTAGAGAAAAGTGGCATCCTCTTCTCCATCACTGGCAGACTCAGTATCGGAAGCAATACTCTTGAGCTGAGTATAGTCTTTCGGATGGACAGGCCATTTTTATTTTATTGGGGTGTGAAATGTGTAAAACTTTATTTAGTGTGAGGGGTGTTTATGTAGTGTTTTCACACGTGAAGGGGCTTGTAACTACTTTGAAATATAGAGAAAAGGAGTAGATAAAGTATTTTCTGCACAAAAAGTCTTCTGCACACAAAACTTGCAGTGCAAACAGAGCAGCCGCGATCAGTAATGGTGGTTGCAAAATGCACGCACGCAGATGGTACGTTCGTGCGAAAACCGAAAAAAATAAAAAAAGTTAAAATGTGCAGCTGCTACTGAGCGCACTACTGATCAGTGCTCTGCCGCACGCACACAGATCGTGCGTGTGTGCAAAAACTGTAGTATAAAAATTCACTACAGTGCTCTGCAAAATGCACGCATGCAGATGGTGTGTTCGTGCAAAAAACTTAAACTCACACTAACTGAAATATAGATACATATATTATATATATATATAACAATAAAACTCAATACCACTAACTGCAGCTCTTTTTTCACAGCAAAAAAAGTAAAAAAAAAAAACTCAAACGTGCAGATGCTACTGAGCACACTACAGATCGTGCGTGCAAAAACTGAAGTATAAAAATTCACTACAGTGAACACTGGCTATATATATATATATATATATATATATATAACTTTTATGTAAATTTAAAAAAGTGCAAGGACCAAAGGGGGCGGGAAGGGACCGGGACGAAGGGTGGTTTAGGGATCTGGAACAGCAGCAAATGAAAAATGAAAATATGTGCAGCTATTCCAGATGATGATCTTCTTTCTTCTTCTTTTCTTTTCAGCAGGAAAGGGGTTAAATCGCTGTGGTGTGCACCACAAGTGCCAGCAAGCCAACAAGCAGCACAGAGAAGCACAGAAGCTCTCTGCATGTAGTCACCAGCTAGAATGGCTGCATGCAGGGAAGTTCTGCCTCTTCCTGTGCAGCTATAGCGCTGCCATTGGCTGGAGCGTTGTTGCAGCCAATGGCAGCGCTGGCAGGGGACCCAAAACGCTTGTGTCCACTGGCTGACCTAGGAGGAGACAGGTGCTGACTTGTTTAGCACCATCACCTCCAGATGACACCCCCCGCCTCCCCCCCTGCAGCTCCGTACCACAGCTGGAACTGCCCATGCGCACGTGTGAGTCCGGCCAATAGCAGCGATCGGGGCTGCAGGGGGTGGTTCAGCTCCATGCTGCCCTTACCTGGCATGGCTGCCTGCGATTACCCCCGATCCTTCCCCAGAGCCCCGCGGATCTCATGACATCCAGGTACGTCACTGGTCCTTAAGTCACGTCCAGTTATGATGTACATGTACGTCACGGGTCCTTAAGGGGTTAAATGACTGCAAACCCAGGTATGTGGTGGACCGTGAACCGCATCCTCCATCCTGCTTCTCATTAGCCATGCTGATAGCTTCTCGGTTAAACAGTGTGTGCTTCTTATTTTTTTGCTGAGCCCAAGGGCATTAAATAATTTCTTGAAGCAAGCCTATACTCATGTGAATACAATATCTAAATGAATGTGAGGAATTTCAAGTCGGTAAATGAAAGCATTTTAGAGATTAGTGGTTTGTGTTCATCAATGCGGAATTAGAGATAAATATTGCAGTGTCAGCCTCTCTTCCGCATTTTGCAACCTGTGCATTGTACTATTAATACTAGCAGAGGACTCTTCAGAGGCCGTGGAAATTTCCACTGTCTCATGAGACTCAGCTGCTAGTCCTGGAAATTTCCACTATCTAATGAGACACAGCTACTAGTCCTGGAAATTTCCACTAGCATCCTCCATCCAGCTTCTCATTAGCTATTCTGACAGCTGCTAGAGTCTTCACCCCTAACAACTGTATCACAATGCTCCGGAATGTAATTCATAAGCAGGCACCGTCCTCCCAGAGCTTCTTATTAGCATCGTTTTACTTTGAGACTAAAATAAGACAATTGTAGTTTTAGAATTTGATGCTGAGAGTATAAATGATTATGTAATAATCTCCCTGACCACGTGCTACAGAGACCCTTGATAAGGATTTATAGGAGACTGAAACATTGCATGCGATGCTACACTTATGTATGTTCTGGATGTAAAAATAAACCAAACAAAACTTACACTGATTTATTCTCCATCAGTATGTAAAAATGTACACCATCCACCCACATGCAGGACCCTGTTGGGGGAAAAAAGAAAAAAAAAGTTTTTTTTATTTTTGTTTTGTTTTTTTGCATCATGTCTGAACTATTTGTGTGTCGTGGACTTTGGTATACAGTGTATGTGAGCCTTTAACCCTTCCCACAATGCACCTACAATTGACACTAGTGCAGACTTGGAGCACACTGATGTTAGCGATTTTGGGGGCAAATATGCTTACAAACTCACTTTAGCATCTAACTTTGTATGAACTTTATCTGTCACTTTTACACACTGTGTGGTATTATACAGTGCACAGTTCATATCTCATCCTTATCACTATACATTTTCTGAAAGTACATACAGTATCTCACAAAAGTGAGTACACCTCTCACATTTTTGCAAGCTTATTATATCTTTTCATGGGACAACACTGAAGATCTGACACTTTGATGCAATGTAACGTAGTCAGTGCCAAGCATGTATAACAGTGTAAATTTTGTTGTGCCCTCCCTCCCACCCCTTTCACCTCTGCAGCAATGCTGGCAGCACCCATACTTCTATTTTGAAAAGACAACCTCTAGATATGACGCTAAGCACGTGCACTCAACTTCTTTGGTCAACCATGGCGAGGCCTGTTCTGAGTGGAACCTCTCTTGTTAAACCGCTGTATGGTCTTGGCCACAGTTTCTGGGTGTAGGCAATCCTCTTATAGCCTATAAAGCAACAATTATCTTTTTTTTTTTCAGATCCTCAGAGAGTTCTTTGCCATGAGGTGCCATGTTGAACTTCCAGTGACCAGTGTGAGGGCGATAACAGCAAATGTAACAAACCTGCTCCCTATTCACAACTGAAACCTTGTAACACTAGTCAGTCACATGACACCGGGGAGGGAAAATGGCTAATTGGGCACATTCTGGCTATTTTCACTTAGGGGTGTACTCACTTTTGTTGCCAGTGGTTTAGACATTAATGGCTGTTATACAAGCTGTACACTGACTACTTTACATTGTATCAAAGTGTTATATCTTCAGTGTTGTCACATGAATCTCCAATAGGCTGCAGTGTTAAATCAATGCAGTCTATGGGAGAAGCGATCAGGCGATCACACGTTAAAGTCCCCTAGGAGAAATAAGTGTAAAAATTGTTTTTCGAATTAGAAGTGAGGGAAAAATGGCAGGGCGTCTTATAGTTTGAATTTTAATCACTGCTCCCATTATGGAAGCAGTCATTATTATGCAGGAGGCAGAGAGCGCTGATGAAAGTACTGTACTGGCTGTACTTGCCCTCCCTGGGTATACGGATTATTAGAATCAACAACTCAATCAAATACCTGCCACGGCTGCCGCCATATTTGCAGAGCTTAGCAGGTGGTTGCCATTGTGGTAGAACAAATCCACAGGTCACTGAGGCCAGTACTGAAACAAAATGACCCACCAAGGGATGTGGTCTGTGGCTTGTTTAGTTATCTTGGTATCACCATGCTCCTCAAATTCTCAAGAGAAAAGAGGGACGTGCAATTTGACGACTGTCAGGTTTCACTTTACCAGGACCCGGTTCCTTCTACCTTGAATAAGCGAAGGATTATACGTCCCTTGACCGACCACCTAAAGTCTAGCAATATTGCTTTTAAGTGGCTAGTCCCGTTTGGACTTACCATTGTTAGAGGAGGGAAACTGTGCACTGTGAAAACTCCAGCGGATCTGCCAGCAGTCATCGTTACAAATTCCTCCATTAGACTTCACCTCCTGGATGTCTGTCACAGCTCCTCACGCTTGCCTACCTGTTCAGCCTGGGACATGGATGGTGGTCAGGAAGATGAAGCAGCCCAGTCCTAGGAAACCTGGTACCTTACCTTTTTGAGTTGATGTACCTCAGTCAATGTCTGTTCTTAAAATGGGTGATGTAGAGCACTCATTTAATTAATCCTTAGGTGGTTTCATTCTCAGCAGTGGACTATGACGGGTTTCAGCTTGCTGGCCTATGATCATGCACCTAAGTATAGCGACACTTTTGTTTTGCATTATGCTTACAGTTACATATTGGTCCTTGGACTTTTGTTTCTTGTGCCTCACAAAGATTCTAAGACCAGGTTGTGCATACATTCAGTTTATTGGTAACTATCAGCAACACAGGTTATGTGCCTATGTCAGGATTTGGGACAGTTTGTTTAGGTTTTTACTCAGAGATTATTTTTTAGCTAATGATAATTGGTACATGATGCCTATTCCACAGTTATGGATGATGCTCCTTTTTATGTTTTCCTTTCTCCTTATTTTTCCCCCTTTCTCTCCTGGGTGGAGCACTTTTCAGCTCTTTCGCATGGCGCTAATCCCTGATAGGGTACCATGATGGCTACTATCACATGTACTACATTTAATGTGAGGGGCATGAATATCCCGCAAAAGCGGTCACATTTTATACATCTTTTGAAGAATTCCAAAACGGATGTTTGCTTCTTTCAAGAAGCTGGGCATATACTATCACTGCCTAGTACACATTTTAAGTGGTTGTTTCACAGTTCATATTCGGGTGCGCTTTGGTTTGTGAGAGTTGCAATCAGTAAGCATATCCCTTTTGTTCATATTCTTACGCACGCAGACTCGGAGGGGCGCTTTATATAGGTAAAGGGCAAGATAGGAGTACATATCGTCACGTTTGGAAGTCTATATGCCCCTAATAAAATTCAACAACAATGACTCAAACGCACATTGAATACCCTCTGCAAATTGGTGAAAACATGCCAAATAGTGGGTGGGAATATCAATGTGATACTGTCACCTATTTTGATATCAAATGTAGGCTAAGGCCCCTTTCACACAGGCGAGTATTCCGCACGGGTGCAATGCGTGACGCACTGAATCCAGGCCCGTTTACTTCAATGTGGCTGTGCAGATGAGCAGTGATTTTCACTCATCACTTGTGCGTTGCGTGAAAATCGCAGCACGTTCTATATTCTGCATTGGTTGCTAGGAGATGATGGGCATGAGCAACCCCGGACCCCATTAAAGTCTATTCACTGTATTATTTTCCCTTATAACCTGGTTATAAGGGAAAATAATAGCATTCTTAATACAGAATGCTTTCTAAAATGTGCCTTGAGGGGTTAAAAAATTAACTCCCCTCATCCACTTGATCGCGCAGCCGGCATCATCTTCTTTCTTTCTTCTTATTCTTTCAGGACCTGCTAAAGGACCTTTGACGTCATTGCGCTTACCACGTGGTGATCAAAAAAGAAAGACAAAAACGACACCATTCTTTACTTTCTCAGCATAGAAATGCTCCACATAAGGACAAAAATATTACAAGCCCTCCAGGAGTTGGTGCAATTGAGGCAACAGTTGAAAGATTCTTAATATGCCTTATTCTAAAACCTACCAGTACTATACGTTAAGATTTTATGCACATGGGGACAAGGTTAACAAACTCATGTCATTCCTCTTAAAGCAAAGACAGGACACCACATACATATTGTCTATTAAACAGTCATCGGGGATAACAGTATCAAAAACTAAAGATATTGCTTAAGCCAATTGAGGAAGTGGCAGCAATCATGAACTATATCCCACTAGGAAAGAGTATTGCCAGATGGTTTCCCTGTGGGCAACTATAAAAAGTTCTTGCGCATATTGCTACCTCAGCTCACAGACTGGTGCAGGGTTCTCATGTCGGGCTCCTCTTTATTTAATACACACCAAAAAATGGCGCTGGGCAAGCGCCTATCACCGGACCGCCCACTTAAATAGAACACCAAAAAATTCATCCGGAATAAACAAAAATAATCTTTAATAATATATTCGTATATATAAAATCATGATACAGACATAAAAATAGCAGTAAACAAGAACTGGTGGTATAAAAAGCACCAGAGGTATATCAGGAGAATAATAATGTGCAAATGACAGCGTATAGTATATGATAATCAACCTATATAAGGAAACACATGATACAATGTAAAGTGCCTAGTGCAACATAAGTAAAATGAGAATAATCTCCAAAGAGGTCAGACTACCTGATGTAAACACGTGACAATCTCCTGCGTCCCCAACCCGACGTACGTTTCACCAGCGGCTTCTTCAAGGGTATAAAGTGCTGTGAGACCACAGCACTTTATACCCTTGAAGAAGCCGCTTTGGTGAAACGTACGCCGCTTTGGTGAAACATACGTCCTATAGCTCTGCCCAGGTGAAGTCGGTTTTTGCTTATGGTAGACTGGTGTGGAGAAAGGAGCAGGTCGGATTTGGTCTGTCAGATGTACTAACGTACTTTAGAGTGGAGCATTTGAAGCGCTGGCTCCAACTTAAAGGGGTTGTCCAGGTTCAGAGCTGAACCCGGACATATCCCCATTTTCACCAAGGCAGCCGCCCTGACTTGAGCATCGGAGCAGTTCATGCTCTGATGCTCTCCTTTGCCCTGCGCTGAATCGCGCATGCCAAATGCATTTTCTGGAGTTCCGGTGATGAACCAGCAATGATGGGCGGGCTTTAGCGCTGTAAAACGGCTAGGGCAGCACTAAAGCTGGCCCATCAGAGTCGGTGACGTCACCGAACACACTGCTGGGCGGAACCTTCTGCCCGGCAGTGTGTTATTGTAAATAAAAGAGCCCATGCCTTCTGCTATCCAGTGCAGGGCAAGGGAGAGCATCGGAGCATGAAATGTCAGGGGGGCTGCCTGGGTGAAATTATGGGTATGTCCCGGTTCAGCTCTGAACCCGGACAACCCCTTTAATGTCATATCAAGTACTGGGCAATGAGTTAGAATTCACTTCTCTGTCTCCTGAACAATTAGCGGGTCTATGGTGCTTAATAAAATTTTCTTTTTTAACAATAATCCTCTTCTCATGGAAACTATGTAATAGGGACTTCAATCTGATAGCCATCCTCTAAAATGCCAGCCCCTCTGATTTCATTGTTTTTAAGACCAAGCACAATACACCCATCAGCTATTTGGAGTAGATTTAAGAGACAATCTTTAGAGTCTCTGTTGGCTGTGATGCAAGACTCAGAAGGGGAACCACACTTTACCTCCTCTATCCCACCAGCAGGTAACTTTGTGGCATTTATAGAATTTATGTCCTTCAAATTACTGCTAAAAAGAAAAGGGGAGATTAAGAAAAAAACCTAGTTTGAAAAACTCCTACACAAAGAACATCTGTCACCCAAATTGATCTATTGAGTTATGCTAGATATGTGAAGCTGCAGGGTGCTCTTTATGCCATCTCTTTTGGTTCTGTCTTAAAATGACGGAATTCTGGAGGGTGAGGTAATTGGAATCAAGTTGATCCGTTACTCTATGCTAATATTTCTTTGACCCCACAATCGGTATTAGGCAAGTGTGCATATGCATTTCTGAGCTAATATTGAGCTGCTTGTATTGGCAAGTCTTAGTTTAAACTGCACTGGTTTAAGATTCAATAAATTTATTAAATTTTTTCAGAAAAGAAGCAAGAGTGGTGGAAAATGGCCAAAAGTTGCATTTTTTTTTTTTACAAATATAGCTTCTGCCACAATTTATAAATTTGCACACCGGTTTACTGAAGTACCGTAAATGCAAGTTATACCCAATAAGTGATTAAACTGTTTGTGACTCTAGCCACACCTGTGCAGACCCACCCAATTTTAGATCTCAATGCCATATGTTTCAAGTAAAGATGAGCGAATGAATGCTAAACGAATTGGATTCATTCAAACAAATCCAAAGCTATTCTGCTTTTCTTTGGACAATATTATAAGGAGAAAATAGGAATTATATTTGGGGTATATTAAGGAGTTTGATCAGGGAAAGAGATTAAGAGAGTGAAAGATGGTTTGTCACTATCAGGTGTATTGGCTGGCAGGCTACTGTTGGCTCAACCTGCACCTACAACGAGAATGAAGCGGAGAGCGCTGTAGCTGGTGGACCCCGGATTTCCCGGGGTCTGTCCACCACCAAGCGCTGCTCCCATAGAATTGAATGGGACCGCACCGCATGCGCAGTGCGCCCTCCGTTTATTTCCCCGCTCCGTTCTCAATGTAGGTGCGGGTGCAGCTCCCCTATCAGACAATGGGGGCATATCCTAGCGATATGCCCCTATTGTCTGAGGTGGGAAAACCCCTTTAACTTGTAGGACACAGCATTAATTCTTCTGATGACGTCAAATGGACCAAGGAACAGAGAACCCAATTTGTAGGAGGGTACTTTAAGCCTGATGGAAGTAAACCTTATCACTGGGGGGAACTGAGAACTCCTGCATCTCTTATCAGCAAACCCCTTCATCCATACAGATGCTACATTCAGGGAGTTCTCGTCTGATTCCAAATCTTAGAGAAATCTGTAATCTCTACATCTGCCACAGGAATACCAGAAGTAGATGCCACTGGAAGTAGGATATTAAGTTGCTGACTATAAACAACAAAGAATGGTGACTTCTTGAAAGCATCACTGACATGGTTATTATAAGAAAATTCTGCCCAAGGCAAAAGTTTGACCCAGTTGATGAAGATTAGTGAAGTGGCGCAAATAGTTGGTAAGAATTTGGTTGACATATTCCACTTGACCACTGGATTGTGGATGGTATGCTGAAGAGAAATCCAGGGATACATTCAACAACTTGCAGAGAGCTCTCCAGAACTTTGTTGTAAACCTTACGCCTCTGAGAAGCACCCAAATAACGATGCAACCAGAGGAAATGGGCAAATCGTAATGAAGTCCATGGTTATCTGTTGCCAGGGAGCCACAGGAAGAGGAAGCAGAAGGCCAGCTGGGCGTTGTTTGGAAGTCTTATTCTATTTTTTTTTCTATTTTTTTTTTTTTTTTTTTTTTTTTATAATTCTTTATTTTATTATGTTCAGAATATAATAATGATCACTTGTACAGAGAAACAAGAACAGCATAGAAGAGTAGGTTACAGATTATTTTGGTAACAACATAAAGAATGATACATCTGCTAAGACAATGATTGTATCTTAGTACAAAACCAGCTATATCATATCATTATTACAAACTTATCATGGAACTGTATGAACAAGTGACCAATATGCAATATGTCAGGTTGAACCAAGAGGAGGAGGGGCAGGGGGGAAGGCAGGCCAGATAGTATCCTAATTTATTTGTCTTATTTGATGGGATGCAATATCACTGATGCATTATCAATAGTACAAAAGGTCTCTAAGAATTGTCCAGGGACAATATATCTAGAATCTAACTCTGTGACTGGAAGATTCGCCAGGGCCCCCCAAACTTTGAGGAACTTTTCTCTGGTTCTATTATTGTAACTGGAAATCTCTTCAAATTTGCAGATTTGGTCGAATTTCTGTAACCATTCTTGATGAGTAGGAAGATCCCTACTGAGCCAGTGGATGGGGACAAGTCCTTTACCTCTAGCTATTAAATGCGTGACCAAATTCTGTTAAGATGGCCTGTAAGAAGCCGTTGTGTTTTGCTAGGACAATGTGCTCAATCTGTAGGACAAAGGGAGTCGTGCAAACTTTATTGATGGTTTGTTCTATGTGTGTCCAATATGGGGTAATGGCTGGACATTTATACCATATGTGTGATAGGGAGCCTTCCTCTGTCTCACATCTCCAGCACATGTTCGATTGGGAGAGATTGTGTTTAAAGAGAAATTCAGGTGTCCTATACCATCTGGTCAGGATTTTGTAATGATTATCTTGTAATCTAACACATGTAGAAAAGCCTTGTGATGTGTTCAGTATGGATCTCACTTCTGTGTCTGAAATTGTGCGATATTTAACTCCTTTTCCAAGGCGGTGATGAATGTTGGCCTAGGGGCATTTTGTGTGGAACCAATCAAGGAGTATAGGTTACCCATTTTCCTTTAAAGTGGCTGATTTGCCACAAGAACAGTTTCAAACGGGGTAAGTTGTCTCTTAAAAAAAAAAAAAAAAAAACAGCGAGAAATCTTTCTGCCACTTTGTGAAAATGTGCGAAATAAATTTATAGACTTAACTAGTGTTGAGCAAACTTGTATTTTAAGTTCGGCGTCCAAAGTTCCGGTTCGGGTTATGGAAGCATCCCGTTATGGATTCCGCTACCACGGACCATAACGGCATTTGGAATACCACCTCTTATCCAATCCAGTACTGAGCCACGCCCCCTGCACTGATCACATGACTGTGACGTCACCCCAGGTCCTTAGTGTTGTCCAAGGTTCGGATTCATCGAAGAATCCCCTTATGGATTCAAAATTCCATTATGGTCCGTGGTAGCGGAATCCATAACGGGATTCTTCGATAACCCCAACCCGAACTTTGGATGCCGAACTTAAAATTCAAGTTCACTCAACTTTAGACGTAACCCGTAGCAACTTCAATAGTTCCCGTGCCCTTCAATAGTGGGTTAAGGTTTGTGCTTTGGAGGGTGTGTTCAGTCGGCCACCAGAGGGTTTTCGACAATGGTTCTAACCAGTTGTTGATATGAACAGCGTTGTAGAAAGATGCAATATCAGGAAGGCCCATACCACCTGCTTCTCTTTTGCTTATCAATAGGGAATAAGCTAGCCTTGGTCTGCGCCCCCTTCAAAGAAACCTCGAGAACAAAGATCTGATTGAGGTGAAAAAGGTTTCTGGTTAGTATATTGGTATCATCGAGAGCTTATATATGATTTTTGGGACAATGTAGGTTTTAAGGAGTTTTTTTTCTCCCTAGACATATGTACGGGAAGTCATATTCCTGTAGTAATTGTTTAAGCTCCTGAAGGAGTGAGGAAAAGTTTAAATCATAAAGGTCAGCAAGGTTTTGCGGAAGTTGGATACCCAAATATTTTAAGGAGGTTGAGGCCAATGGGAAGGATGACTTTTTGTTTCGCCTAATGTACCACTTTCGGGGACAAGGTGATATTGAGTAATTCTGATTTCAGAATGTTTACCTTAAAGGAAGAGATGGATCCGTATTCCTCTAACAAGTGTGTTAGGATTTGGAGGTCCGAGGATGGTTCTGAAATTAGAAATAAGAGATCATCCACAAATGCTACACATTTAAGCTGAACTGAATCTTGCATAAAACCTTTAAAGCTGGGGTTTTGCCTGATATTCTGTATGAGTGTTTCTATTACATGTATGAAGAGAGATGGGGAGAGTGGACAGCCTTGGCGTGTGCCATTCGTGATCTTAAAAGGGTGAGACAAGGTGCCATTGATTTTTATGCGAGCTGTGGGGCTGTCGTATAGTGTAAGTATAGTCGAGACTAAACCTGGCGGGAAGTTAAATCTGTGCAAAATGGCCTTCATGAACATCCAGTTGACCCTATAAAACACTTTTTCAGCGTCTATCCCCAAAGGTGCAAGGGGGCGTTTATGTTGATAAGCCACGTGTATGACATGGAGGAGTCTGCGCGAATTGTCCTGCCCCTCCCTCCCTTTGAGAAAACCAGCTTGTTCTGTCCCAATAAGACGTTTGGAAGTCTTATTCTGTGCACATGAAGGGAAAGCATGGAAGCAGTAATGTTGAGCGATGAATCTGAAGGTCTTTCACTGATCGGCATGACCTGCCATTTTAGAAGAAAAGCCCCACAGAAAGACCCACTTCCTGACTGATTCTGAAATGAAAGTCTTTCTTGGTGGAATCTCGGATAGCTTTACAGGACAGACGATCATTTTGGTGAGATCGATGATATGCCGAGGAGTCTTTTCTTGTCAGAGAGAGCATCTGCCTTGATGTCCTTGTCAAAAGCACGAAAATAGAGGACAAAATCAAAACTATCAAAGAACAGAGATATTCTGGCTTGGCAAAGGGTTGAGGGGGTTATACGACATATATAAATTTAGGCTAATGTGCATTATATTAACATATTAAACAACTTACATTATTAAAAATGCCCTGTTTATCGTCTGCAGATTAGTGTGTTGTTATCTCTGACGTCATCCACCCTGCTCCAGTGGTGACGTCTTGTTTACAGGCTGCTCTCTGCTTGAGGGAATGCCCCGCTCTGTAAACGAAACATCAGAGCCGTTGGTTCACGCCCCCCTCTCACTTTGGTCTCACAGCATTGGATCCAATAAGGGATCCATGCGCGATCCTTACCATAGCCGTGCTGACAGATTCAACCGCACAGTCTTACAGCCTTTGGTGCCTGCCCCTTCTCTCTCTCTTATGACACAGCACGGCTCTGGTAAGGATCGCGCATGCGCGATCCCTTGCTGGAGCCGATGCTGTGAGACGGGGTTCGTTTACAGAGCGGGGCCAGTCCCTCAAGCAGGGAGCAGCCTGTAAACGAGACGTCACCGCCGGAGAAGGGTGGATGACGTCAGAGATAACAACACAATAATCTGCAGACGATAAACAGGGCATCTTTAATAATGTAAGTGAATTAAACAGTTGTTTAATATATTAATATGATGCACATTAGCCTAAATTTATATAAGTCGGATAACCCCTTTAAGTCTCTGTGCAGACAGCAGGTACATGAGATTTTTGTGGTAGGTATAAATCACCACTGGATAAGCCGCTCCCGCCATTCCTCGAGAGCTATTTTAATTGCCAATCTCCGTCACCAACCGAGTAATTGCGGTGAAGGCTTTAAAGAAGAAGCCACAGGTTCTTGTTTTTCCGGATGAAGATTTCCGAGCAAGCACTGCCCCAGGCTACTTTAAGATAGAATTGTTTTCTGCTATCCAGACAATGAAGAAATGGAGCAGAGGAGAATACATATTTCAAGGAATGTAAGGCAGATTCCGCTTCATCAGTCCAATTTTTGGGATTTGCTCCTTGCAGGTCAAGGCAGAGATGGAGACTGTTTAGGAAGAGAAGTGTGGAATGAATTGACGATAGTAATTTGCGAGCCCTAGAAAACTTTGAATTGCCTTCAGACCAGAAGGACGAGGCGACTTTAGAATCACAAAGTTTCTCGGGATCCGTTTGCAGGCCATTATCCAAGGAAAAGAAGCAAGGATTAAAGATGCACTTATCTAATTTGTCGTACATCCATAATCGTCAACATTAAAAGAAATAAACGCTTGGAAAAGATCACTCTGTGTATAATAAATCTATGATAAGTTTCACTGTTTGAATTGAATTTCTGAAATAAATTAACTTTTCGATGCTATTCTAATTCATTGAGATGCACCTGTATGTAGCAGTCCTATGGTTTGAGTATAAATCGGATGACTGTCTGTCCCTCGATGTGGGACAAAAAGGAAGTTTACTATATGTCACTAGCTCTGTTACACCAGCCGAAAAGCTCTCTTTTCTCTCTGGCAAGAGACAGCCAGTTTGTTTATGTTAACTTTTACTGTGAATGACACAAAAAGGGTTAATTCTGCTAGCATACTGTGATACCAGTGATTAACTGGCACAGAAGAAAACACCAAAAGTACACACAATCGCACTACTGTCTCTGCACTGATAAGTTACAACCTGTCCTTTTACTACCCTACTCATTTCTGCACTTGAATCATACATAGTGTGTCATCAGGAGTATAGAACAAACATAAAAGTAAATGACATTAATGCTTATGAAAATGTGTAGAAATCTGAGTCTCACTTCCTGCTGGATTCATGTCCCCACCTATCCCTTGGATGAAATTGATTGGCTCATGTTTTTTGTTCTTTTTTAAACCGTATTAGCTATGTAACAGGCACTGTAAGTGCCATCTCAGGATGGAAGGTGCGGCATATACAGTCGTGGACGAAGGTTTTGAGAATTACATAAATATTGGAAATTGGAAAAGTTGCTGCTTAATTTTTTATAGTAGCAATTTGCATATACTCCAGAATGTTATGAAGAGTGATCAGATGAATTGCATAGTCCTTTTTTGCCATGAAAATTAACTTAATCCCCAAAAAAACCTTTCCACTGCATTTCATTGCTGTCATTAAAGGACCTGCTGAGATCATTTCAGTAATCGTCTTGTTAACTCAGGTGAGAATGTTGACGAGCACAAGGCTAGAGATCATTATGTCAGGCTGATTGGGTTAAAATGTCAGATTTGACATGTTAAAAGGAGGGTGATGCTTTAAATCATTGTTCTTCCATTGTTAACCATGGTGACCTGCAAAGAAACGCGTGCTGCCATCATTGCGTTGCATAAAAATGGCTTCACAGGCAAGGATATTTTGGCTACTAAGATTGCACCTCAATAAACAATTTATAGGGTCATCAAGAACTTCAAGGAAAGAGCTTCAATTCTTGTTAAGAAGGCTTCAGGGCGTCCAAGAAAGTTCAGCAAACGCCAGGATAGTCTCCTAAAGAGGATTCAGCTGCGGGATCGGAGTGCCGCCAGTGCAGAGCTTGCTCAGGAATGGCAGCAGGCAGGTGTGAGCGCATCTGCACGCAGAGTGAGGCAAAGACTTTTGGAAGATGGCCTGGTGTCAAGAAGGGCAGCAAAGAAGCCCCTCCTTCCAAAAAAAAACATCAGGGCAGATTCATCTTCTGCAGAAAGTATGGTAAATGGACTGCTGAGGACTGGGGCAAAGGCATATTCTCCGATGAAGCCTCTTTCCGATTTGTTTGGGCATCAGGAAAAAGGCTTGTCCGGAGAAGAAAAGGTGAGCACTGCCAACAGTAAAGCATCCTGAGACCATTCATGTGTAGGCTTGCTTCTCATCCAAGGGAGTGGGCTCACTCACAATTTTGCCTAAAAACACAGCCATGAATAAATAATACCAAAACACCCTCCAACAGCAACTTCTTCCAACAATCCAACAACAGTTTGGTGAAGAGCAATGCATTTTCCAGCACGATGGAGCACTGTGCCATAAGGCAAAAGTGATAACTAAGTGGCTCGGGAACCAAAACGTTGACATTTTGGGTCCATGGCCTGGAAACTCCCCAGATCTTAATCCCATTGAGAACTTGTGGTCAATCCTCAAGAGGCGGGTGGACAAACAAAAACCCACTAATTCTGACAAACTCCAAGAAGTTATTATGAAAGAATGGGTTGCTATGATTCAGGAATTGGCCCAGAAGTTGATTGAGAGCATGCCCAGTCGAATTGCAGAGGTCCTGAAAAAGAAGGGCCAACACTTTGCATAAATGTCATGTAATTGTCGATAAAAGACTTTGAAACGTATGAAGTGCGTGTAAATATATTTTACTACATCACAGAAACAACTGAAACAAAGATCTAAAAGCAGTTTAGCAGCAGACTTTGTAAATACTAATATTTGTGTCATTCTCAAAAATTTTGGCCACGACTGTAGGTTGGCAGCATACTGATTTCCTCTATTAATGTTCTCCTTACCATATGAACTTGTAGGCGGTGTTTTGTTTATTTTAATGCATATCCAATGAATACTGTTTTAATTGTTTTCTTTTGAGCTACTTATATTATACCACACTTGCATAAAACCATGCAGAGATAACCCCAGTGGACAAGGTCTAACACTTTCTCCGCGTCCAAAGACAGCAGCATCTACGTGTGCCATCCTACCTGGAGGTGATGTACCAAAGAAGGTAAAATACTAGATAGGCAATTATCAATGATTTTCAAATACAGTTTTAAGTCCATATTCAACAGAGCTATGGGATGGAAATTCCCCAGTTTGTCAGGAGACTTCCTGGGTTTTGGTAATGTAATAATAGTTGTGCACAAGATCTCTTTTGGGTTGATGTCAGACTATTGTATTGCATTACAGTGATATTCCGGTTGTGACAAGTTATCTCTTTTCCACAGGATAGGGCATAACTATTAGATTGATGGTGATCCTACTGTTGGGCCCCCCATCGATTACAAGAACAGTGGACCAGTACCTCCTGCAGCCTCCTGAAAAGAATGGAGCAGCTGGTCACAAATGCATATGGCCGCTTCTTTTATTTCTATGGAAGTTCTGGAGATAGTAGAGTACGTCTCCCGTAGAAATTAATGGAGTGGTCATACACGTATGCAACTGGCCACTCCGTTCTTTTCAGGGGGGCTGCAGGGGGTACGGGCCCTTCTGATCGGTAGGGGTCCCATAAGTCTAATAGTTATAACTTGTAGCACAGGGGTTGTGCAGAGTCTTAAAAAATGTCATTTTACTGTTTAAACCTCATCTCGTCTGCTAAAGAGCATAACAGTGTACCTGTCAACTTTTCAATCACCATGCTGCCTCTGCGCTACGTTGTTTATAACCCAAACTTACGGTTGTGGGGGTAGATCAGCAGCAGCCACAACCCATAGTGCTGTTTGCTGCAAGATCATCCAGAAATGTAAATGCCTACTACACCCTTCCCTGAGCCAAAAATGTCACTCACTACACCCACTATTAGCCCCTTGCTGCCTCCTCCTAATGTTAACTCCCACACAGCTTCTATATGACAAACACTGGACTCTGCCTACCATGCTTGCGGATTGAGAATGACAACCAATCCATTCCAAAATGACATAGATCTGATATCACAATCATAAGAGTGGGGCTTCTGACAGAGGGGATCATGGGAGCCTTGGTCATGAGGTCAGAGGAAATCACAGAGGGTGCAGTCATGTGACCACTCTCTCAATCTCCGGAGTGAGATAGAAAAAGTTGTGGTAGTACATTAGTAAGCTGCAGGGCCCCGCAGGGGAAGCACAGGGAAAAGGAAACATTTATACCTGTATAACCACTTCAAATAAAGATAATAATTATAGAGATAAGAGCGTCTGAAATTGTTTTTTATGTGAATAATTTCATCTGAACTTAAAAGGGTTCTCCAGGAATAAAAATAAAATGAAAATACTTAAATATTACTTTAAATTATAAATATTTTGCCAAATACTTTTCATTAGTTATAATGGCTTGTGCTGTCTGGGGAGCAATAATCAGGTGAAATAAAATGGCCACCGTCCTATTAGTACACACAAAACCTGCCCTAATCACAGAGCAGGACAAGTTACTTCACAACGCTGAGGTAAAGAGCTGCCTCATCCTCCTCTCTGCCCTACTTGTCAAGGATTGTGTTCTTAATATGATCTTCAGCTGATTCTCTGTGGGAATGGAGTTCATGAGGAGACATGAAGTACAGAAACGTAGGTGGGGAATATGGCTAATGAGCAGCAGCACTTGTACGCAGTATCCATTCCCACAGAGATTCAGCTGAAGATTTTATCAACTATGTTCAGCATCATAATCCTGATAAGTAGGAGAGGAGGATGAAGCAGCTCTTCAGCTCCGTTTTCTGAAGTAACTTCTCCTCCTGTGGTTTTGTGTGTACTAATAGGCGTCCATTTTATTTCTCCTAATGATTGCTCCCTAGACAAAACAAGCCATTATAACTAATGAAAGGTATTAGGGAATATATTCATAATGAAGTAATATTTCAGTATTTTTATTTTCTTAATTGGTGAAACCCTTTAAAGGCTTTAGGCAATTTTAATGACAAATAATATTTCAGTTAATGTGAAAGAAAAGTCTCCAATTGCTTGGGTGTCACTTTACGTAAATTAACTGCATTTAAAATGGATAGTATATTAGAATCTGGATATTAGTAGAATGGTCTGCCATAATATTTGCTATATATTAACAATTTTCTAATTTCTTTCATTAAGCAAATACGGACTCCTTGGGGTGAGAGAACGTTGTTTAAGTTAGGAGGCTACCAAGACACCCGCTTTATTGTTATTCCATTAGAAATAGGCTTTTAGTTTCCTCAAAGCCTGTTCGTATTTGTTTAGGTCTTAACCCCTTAGTGACCAGCCTGTTTTGGGCCTTACTGACCAAGCGTTTTTCTTGCTTTTTTTATTGTCTCGCTCCAAGAGCTTTGACTTTTCTTATTTTTCCATCTATTTAGCTTTATGAGGGCTTGTTTTTTGAGGGACAAGTTGTAGTTTTTAATGGCGCCATTTTGGGGTACACATAACTTTCTGGTTAACTTTTATTAACTCTTTCTGAGGGAGATGGGAAAAACAGCAATACTGCCACTGCGTTTTTACATTATAAATTTTACGACATTCATTTTTCGGTATAAATAACATAATATCTTTATTCTCTGGGTCAGTACGGTTACATTGATACCAAATACATATTTTATTTTTATTTTTTACAATTTACTACTTTTTTGCAATAAAAGAAAAAATTATTTTTGCATTGCTGCTTCCCAAGACCCATAACTTTTTTATTTTTATTTTTGTGGAGTTGAGTGAGGACTTGATTTTTGCAGGACGACTTGTATTTTTTATTGGTATCATTTTGGAGTAAATAGCGCTTTTAGATCGCTTGTTACGTTTTTTTCTGTGGCAACTAAGAATAAATTTTTTTCTTTTACGGCGCTCACCGTAGGGGATAATTTACATGATATTTATGTAGTCTGGAACGTTTAGGATGCGGCAGTACCAAACATATGGGGAAGTGTGTTTTTTTGCAATTTTTTTCATTGAAAAGCATACTTTTTGTTTGTTTTTTATTGAATAAATTAGTTTTTTTTTTGTTTGTTTTTTTACCACTTAATTGTCCCACAAACGGACTATAACAGACAGTATTTTGATTGCTTTTAAATGCAATGCACGTCTATCCCTATAGTGCATTGCATTTTAATGGCAATGCTATTCTAACATTGACCAGCAGGCTGCGCCAGAGAGGCGCAGCCTGCTGGAAATTGCTGAAGTCTGGTCTGGAGCCTACATCAGACCCCTGGCCAGCCTTCACACACATCGGCACCCCGTGATCGCATTTGCCAATGGAAGACAGAGCGAGTCTGCTCCCCCTGTCAGCACTTTACATGTGGCAGGCGCCATTATCGCGCGGCATGTAAAGTTTTAAACAGCCTGGAACGGCAGTCCTCCCATGTGAGAGCCGGGAACCCGTGCAGCGCTTAGACTGGGCCACTGTAAAAAAAAGCAGCGGCCCAGTCTAAGGCCCCTTGGTGATCGTTGCAAAAACACGTATGGGTGGTCACTAAGGGGTTAAACATGCAACCGCTGGTTTACAGACTTTAGCATGTTGGCTTGTAAGGGGTAATAGGTAAATTTGTTTGAGGGCTTAATTTAATAATGCTATTGGAAAGCAGGAGTTTAATCTCATTACATTATCTGCAGTCTCTTGCAGAAATACTGATAAAATGTCCCCCTGGTATATGACTTTTGAGCACACCAAAAAGTAGTAGGAGGTGTATTGAAATGGAAATATTCAGACAGAAGATCGGACACATTTGGGAGAATGAAGAAAATAAGCAATTCATTTTCCACAGATATGAAGGAGGATTGTTATTCTGCTCAGACACAGAGATTGGGCATGATCCGACCAGCAAATACATACAATGTTGGATGATACTGTGTGTTGAAATAACAAATGATTGGTTAAAAAAATAACTAAGGCGTTTTATGGGGGTACAAAAAAAATCTCGCTTAGTCAAATGTTGTAGTCTTCATACGTCAAGGTAACTTTTCTGCTGTACTAGCTTAAATAAGTTAGTAGGGGTGTTAGAAGTGGGAGCACAGAGGGATTAATCAATGCTCACATGCCCTTATTAAAGTCTGTATTAAGGATGGATCCGTTTTTGCGTGGTTTTTTTATTTTTTAAATGATAAACAGAACAAACAACAAAAAAGGGTGTACAAGAACACCAAAATATGCGTTTTTGTTTTTTTTCCCCAAAACTAGAGTGAAGAAATAATTATTTAGTTTGCACCAGTCTTGATCAATCTCCCCCACAATATATTGTTAATGGTCAATACGAGGATAACAGTCCTACCTAGTGGCAGGAGCGTAACTACCATAGCGGCTTAGGGGCACAGGGCATGAGGGGGTGCAGTTGGGATTGTCCCCTACTTGGAGTGAAAACTTGGTCAGGACTCTACCCTCTAGTCTAAAGGAACAAGGGTCATTAAAAGGGGTTTAGGAGGAAACCTTCTGTCCTGTGTGGGAGGTACATGGTTTCACCTTGCTATGGGGCCCTTACTTCTCTATGTATTGTTGGCTGGGGGGGAATCATCTATGCTTAAGACAGTAAATATCAGATTGGTTAAAATTTGATTCTTGTATGCATAAAACATCAGCATGAGAACGCATGCCCTCAAATCCATAAAAGGAACCTCTTAAATTTGCTATTTAAACCTTTCACATTTAAAGGCACAATTTGAAATGCCACGATGGAAAATTAACATAGGTTCTATGACATCAGGCAATGGGTAGGTGGAATCTACAAATGGGTTAGCATATACCAAAAGAACTAAGAAGAATTCAGCGAGAAATGTGGCAAAAAAAATCTAACTAATAACAGTGGTAGCATGAAAGCATCTACACCAGGGATCAGCAACTACCGGCACTCCAGCTGTTGTGAAACTACAACTCCCAGCATGCTCTATTGACTTCTATGTGAGTTACAAGAACAGACAAGCAAGTGTGCAAGCAGGGAGTTGTAGTTTCACAGCAGCTGCAGTGCCAAAGGTTGCTGATCCCTGATCTACACCATGCAAGATGCATGGGGAAAATTAGATAAACACATCCAAGCATTTTGTCATGCACTGGCTACACCTGGGCTCATAAAGGAATCTTAAGCAGAACCCTAAGGCCCCTTTCACACGAGCGTGACGGATTAGGTCCGGATGCGTTCAGGAAAACTCGCACCACTTTGCAAGCAAGTAAAGTCAGCTTTGTCTGCGATTGTGTCCAGTTGTTCAGTTTTTTCCGTGCGAGTGCAATGCGTTTTTATGCGTTTTTCACGCACGTGATAAAAACTGAAGGTTTACAAAAAAAATCTCCTAGCAATCATCAGTGAAAAACGCATTGCATCTGCAGGTGCAATGCGTTTTTCACTGAAGCCTCATTCACTTCTATGTGGCCAGGGCTGCATGAAAAACGCAGAATATAGAACATGCTGTGTTTTTCACGCAACGCAGAACTGATGCGAGAAAAGACTTGAGTTGCTGGATTCCGGCAGGCAGTTCCGTCGCCAGAACTGGCAATCTGTATGCAAACGGACAGCATTTGTAGGCGGATCCGTCTCACAAATGCATTGCAATACCGGATCCGTCTCTCCGGTTGTCATCCGGAAAAACTGATCCGGTATTTATTTATTTTTTCACATTTTTAAAGACCGGATCCGTCAATGCGGTAATTTTAATGCTGAATCCGGCACTAATACATTTCAATGGAAATTAATGCCAGATCTGGCATTCCAGCAAGTGTTCTTGCATTTTGGATGGAGACAAAGCTGCAGCATGCTGCAGTATTTTCTACGTCCAAAAACCGTACAGTGACTGAACTGAAGACATCCTGATTCATACTGAACAGATTTCTCTCCATTCAGAATGCATTAGGATAAAACTGATCAGTACTTTTCCGGTATAGAGCCCCTAGGACAGAACTCAATACCGGAAAAGTTTAACGCAAGTGTGAAAGTACCCTAAGGGGGATTACATGCAGAAACACAAATAAAAAGCCCAATCTCAAAAGTAGTAACCACAGACCAACAGTCTGAGAGTAAGAAATATGAGAGCATGTCGGGGAATTGTGTTTAACAGGAAGAGGGGAGAAAGCCACAGGAAGACACCTTTGGCAGCTACTTCTGGGAAATAAAACAATTGAGCAGATACAATCCAGGGTCAAAAGGCTCCTGTACGTATTAGGTAATCAGTTGATCCTGCCAAAATCTGCAAGTTTGGCCAACATTTATGTGTATAGGCAACTTAAATCATTAGAAGGAGCTGTTATTTCCAGTGAGAGCTGGCAGCTTTATTCTATGCATATGAAATAATGGAAATATATGGAATATATAGTAATCATACATTATTGGCTCCCAGGGTTAAACAGAAAATCTATCCATTAGAGCAAGACTGTAGATCATTGTGTAGGTCAGCTGAGGATGTTGTGATGTACAGAAATGGTTCTTCTTCGGCACTATCACATGGACTCTGGACATGTTCTCATCATGCACCAGCTGAGCTAGGGGTTAGTGAGTTTTAGTTTATCTCTTATCTTTTTTCTTTTTTTTATCACATATGGGTGTATACACACACAAGCACAGACTCTGTGAAAGTGGCCTGTGTTAAA
This sequence comes from Bufotes viridis, assembly GCA_033119425.1. NCBI lineage: Eukaryota > Metazoa > Chordata > Amphibia > Anura > Bufonidae > Bufotes > Bufotes viridis. The sequence continues at coordinate 322,049,809 of CM065589.1, forward strand.
CTATTTGCAGCATTAAAAATTATTTAATGATTAATAGAGCTACTCTCTCTAGCTATTTCATTAACACTGAATAAGGAAATTAACTAACTAAAGTGTGGCCATATGCAAGTGTATACAAAAAGGCAAAATACTGGTGTAAATGTATGGCAGCCATGAGCGAGATGTCGCATATTCCTAGAGAGTTCTCATACCACATGTGTCTTTGAATGCACAAACTGTAAACTGTATTATCGTGTTAAAGAGAACCTATCATCGCTAACTGTAGTGTAATCTGCAGGCAGCATGTTATAGAGCAGGAGAAACTGAGCAGATGGTTATATATTTTTGCCTGAAAAGAGTCAGTAAAACTTGCAATTTATATCTATGCCTTTTCTAAGTTAAGACCATCCACGTGAACAGCTTTCAGCACATAGTGAAGGTGTTATCAGTAAATGATAGCATTCTCTGTGTGCGTGTGGTCATGAAGTGCACGGTAGAGGTGTGGAGCAGGTGTCTATCTGTTTCCAGTTTACTTGGGTGAGATAGCAGAAATCCAGAGATGACTCTTGCTTCAGCAAGGCATATCCTGTTTGAGATCGTTATGTTAAGTTATATGAGCTGGATTTCTTTGGACTAGGAGACAATTTGGTAGTGGGAGTCTCTCAGTGCACACCCCTGGCCCAAGGTGAGGCTGGTAGTTGTACACGGGGGAGATGTTATCAGTGATAACATTCTCTGTGTAAGTGTGTATACAGAGAAAGCTAGTGGTCACTGATGTACACTGGGGAGATGGTATCAGTGATTCATGGCATTCTCTGTGTAAGTGTGTTCACAGGGGTAGTTTTAACTTAGAAGAAGCACAGATATAAATGTATAAATTACTAGTTTGAACCACAAAAATATAATAATCTGCACAGCTTCTCCTGCTCTATAACAATCTGTCTGCAGTTTGCAAGGCATTTTATGTTGACTGTTCCTCTTACGTATGTAAGACCATGCTGACATAAAATGTGACAAAAATGAAAGGGTCAGAAGACTTTCTGAATGCATTGTATGTTGTGACCATGTGCTAAAAAATAGTTTTTCCCCATCATTATGAATCGGGACGAGCGTATTGATTTGGATGAAACTTCCGAAGTTGATTCGCATAAAACTTTGTTCTAATACTATATGGAGCAGGAGTTCCGTACAGCATTAAGTGTTGGCTACGATGAGCCGAAGTTATTGCTTTGCAATTAACTTGTATTGTAAAAAAACATTTCCCGAACTCTGGTTCTGTTCCAAGTGGTACCAAGAAATAACTTCGGCTCATCTGAGCCAATACATTCTATTACTGTACGGAATCCACTTCGAATTTTTGATTCGATTCGCTCATCCCTAATTATGAACTCTGTTCGCTATAATGATGCTAAAATGTGAAAACACAATGTTCAAAATCTTTGCTAATTTATTGAAAAGGAAAAACTGAAATATTGCATATTCAGACCCTTTACTCCGTACTCAGCTGAAGCACCTTTTGGCAGTGATTACAGCCTTCAGTTTTCTTGGGTATGATGCTATACAAGGCTTGCAGACATAGATTTGGGGATTTTCTGCCATTCTTCTCTGCAGATCCTCTCAAGTTCTGACAGGTTGAATGGAGAACATCAGTGAAGCCACTCAAGGACATTTACAGAGTTGTCCCTAAGCCACTCCTGTGGTGTCTTGGCTGTGTGCTCCGGATCATTGTCTTGTTGGAAGGTGAACTTTTGATCTAGTGTGAGGTCCATATCCCCCTAGATGAGGTCTTCATTAAGGCTATGCCTGTACTTTGCTCCAGTCAGCTTTCCCTCAGCACTGACCAGTCTCCCTGTCCCAGCCTCTGAAAAATACGCCCCCAGCATGATGCTGCCATAACCATGCTTCATTGTAGGGATGGTATTGGGCCAGTGATAAGCAGCAGCTGGTTTCCTCCAGACATGATGCTTAGAGTCGAGGCCAAAATGTTCAGTATTGGTTCTATCACACCACAGAATCTTCCACAAAGTCTGAGAGTCTGTTGCTCCAGACGGCCTTTCAAGTGTCTTCTACTGAGGAAAGGCTTGTTTCTGGCCACCTCCAGATTAATGGAGTGCTGCAGCGATGGCCGATCTTCTGAAAATTTCTACCTTCTGCACACAGGATATTTAGTGCTTAATCAGAGTGGGTATTGGGTTCTTGGTCACCTCTTACCCAGACCTTTCCCCCCCAATTAGTTTGGTGGGCAGCCAGCTCTAGAGGGAGTCCTGGTTGCTCCAAAGTTCCTCCATTTAAGAATTACAAAGGCTAATATGCTCTTGGGTGTGCAATGCATTCGGTGCAGCAGGTACTTTTTGTATCCTTATCCAAATCTGTGTCTCCACACAATCGTCTCTGAGCTCTACAGGCAATTTCCTACTTATGGCTTGGTTTTTGCTCTGATATGCATTGCCAACTGTGAGACCTTATATAAACAAGGCTGTGTCTTTCCAAATCATGTCCAATTAACGAAATGTACCACAGGTGGACTCAAATCAAGATGTAGAAATTTGTATGCAAAAAAGGAAAATATAGGCTCCAGCACTCACTTTTGTTGAAGTATCATTCCTCGATTTCATTGTGCAAAATCTTCATAGATATACGGGACACACTCTCCCTCAAGTGTGGCGACTGTTGACGCGTTTCAAAAAACTTTATTTGTAACAGTTATTTGTAACTGTTACGAATAAGAACGTTTTTCGAAACGCATCAACAGTCGCCACACTTGAGGGAGAGTGTGTCCCGTATATCTATGAAGATTTTGCACAATGAAATCGAGGAATGATACTTCAACAAAAGTGAGTGCTGGAGCCTATATTTTCCTTTTTTGCATACAAGTTTCTGTGAAGGTTTCGCTGACCTGGGCTCCGTGCACATGGGTAACACAGAATCTAGGATAGTGAGCTTGATACCTACCTTGAACTTTCAAGATGTAGAAATGTCTAAAAAATGATCAAGAGAAACGGGAGGCCCAGAGAGCTAAATTTCAAATGTGATAGCAAAGGGTCTGACTACCCCTTTTTAATAAACTTGCAAAAATGTCTAAAGTCCATGAGCTACTGTGTGTAGATTAATGGGAGAAAACTTGATTTTTTTTTTTATTATTATTTTAGCTGAAGGCCACAACATAACAAAATGTGAAAAAAGTGAAAGGGTCTGAAGACTTTCCGAATGCATTGTATCTATCACTGGTATGCATAGGATAAATAGAGGATTTAGTTTGAATATAAAATGTTACTGCAAGAACCATCTCTGTGAAAAGATGCACTGAAAGAATCTGTATTGGGCAATAACCTGGCAGCAGAGCTGGTACATTTTGTTTTTTTGTTTTTCTGCTCCTTTAAACTACTTATTGTGAGTAGAATCAGCTTGCTTTGTTTGAAATGTTTTTGGTGGTCATGCCTGATTAGTTTAGGTCTCTTGGATATACAGCAGTTTGTCTATCATCAGAGGTATTCATGGCGGGCCAATGTCTTCTTGGCTTTGACTACTGCTTCCCTCCAGTGGCAATATGTGGGAAAGCTGAAGCGATAGTGCAAGACTGCTGATGACTGTAAGGGTGTACTCACATGCTGCGTATTTGGTGAGGTTAAGCTTTCTGGGGTGAAGCCAGTGGCCAACCTATATGGACCCAAAAGCCCAAGGAAGCACTACGAAGCGCTTCCGTGGGCTTTGTTCTGCACTGCGCCGCATCTGTGATACAGGAGTCACATGGCCTTTGCCCGTATATTGCAGACCCGCCATTTGCAGCCATGTTAATTAGTCCTTATGCTGTGGTGGTTTTATGTAATGGATGTGCATTTTTAGCACAGACAGATCTTTGAATACATTGTCTCAGCTATGCATATTTATTTTGGGTTAATATCAAATTGTAATCTTTTGGTCACATGAAATATAGTTTAATGCACCTACTGTGAACAGCTCTCACAATATCACATGTTCATTTGGCAGATTTAAATGTGGTACATTTATAAAGGGCATCTGGAGCTCTGAATCAAAAAATATTAAAGAACATTAAGTTGACTGTGATGATTGCCATAAGCAAAAAGGGGTAAATGAGTGATTCCCATCTCTTAAAATGGTGGTATATTGCTTGGATAGGCCATCACTTTATAATCGGTGGGAAACTAACTTCTGGGACCTCGATTGATGATCTTGAGATTGCTGCTATAGAACTGTGGCCCCTCCACAGTTTCTCACTGTACAGTGGTGCCTGCAGGGGAACTACAGCACCGCTCCATTTACATAGGGTCTTACTTTCCCTGACATTTCCTTTTTTGTAAATAATTGTATCCCACATGAAATGACCAATCTGGGCCATTTATTCTTATGACTCTATTGTGCCATTTCTCTATTATTCCTGCTAGAAGTTTATGAAAGAATTGCTAACTGGGTGTTGCCAGTGAGGGATGGAGGTGTCCCTGCACAATCTGACACTATCCAATTAGTGCTGCCGGTGTCTGGTAACACCCAGCTGTAAATGTATTGATAAACCTTTAGCAGGGATAATAGTGGAATGGCCCAACATAAAGACATAAGTATAGATGCATCAGAATTGTTATTACATGGGGAATTCATGTAGCTATTAAAATCAGTACTGTGGCCCCTTCTTTCTTGTAATAAGAGGTCAGACCCCTCCATCAACCATATAGTGATGACATATATTAGCAATATGCAATGACTTTATGCAACGGAAATACCCCTTTAAAAGCATCTAACCATCTATCATATAGACTAAGTCTAGTTTCACATATGCAGCTATGCCTCCGACAGGCTGGTCTAGTAAAGAACAGCCTGCCAGAGTTCTCCAGATCTGGCATTGCCAAATACTGCAGCCTCTTCACCGGATCCAATTGACTATAATGGGGTCCAGCAGAGATCCGGCAAATATGCCGAGAATCAGCCGGACAAAAAACGCTGCATGTCAGAACATCCTGCCAGAACACCCAGCTGCATATGTGAAACAATGTGATCAAATTGTTCATATACTTCAAACTCTTCGTATACTTGTAGAGGGAACTGTTTATGACTTCACATAATTTATAACATAGGCATTGTGTGCCTATAGTTAATAATTTATTGCTTGAATGCATTTTAAGATCATATTGCATATTTTGCCACAGAAAGTTCTACAATATCACTTCAACATATTAGAACACTTCTCACCTTTTCCTACGTAACCATCTGCACTTAACCTTACATTTAGATTCCACTTCCTCATGACTTGTTCATGCCCTTAGCAGCTGAACAACATGAAATCTTTAACCTTTCTCTTTTTTTCTCCCTCGCCTATGATAGCAGCCATGGAGAGACCGCCTCCTACTCCTCAGGACAGGAAACAGGAACCAGAAACCGCTTTAAAAGAGTGACCACCCTCTCCACCTCCAGTTCTGTTAACTTTCCTAAGGGGACAGGAGGGAATTTGGAAACCTCAGGATACCATGGAGCTACCGGCGCCCCGGCTGTTAAACGTGTATTTGGAGGGCTTACCCGTGCGGCATAAGTCTCTGTTAGGAGCCGCTGCTAAGTCTGGGCCTTTTTCTCCCTCCTCCGCTCCCTTTTGAGGATATGGGTTCTCTAAAGGACCCAATGGATAGAAGGGCAGAAATTTATTTAAAGAAAACTTGGGAAGCCTCGGCGGTGGCCTTTAAACCGGCTGTCGCCGCTACTTCAGTAGCTAGATCCTTTAAGGCATGGATGAGGGAGTTGGAGGATCACATTAAAGGGGGTACCCCTAGAGAGCAGTTGTTATCTTCATTTCCTACTTTTTATAATGCCCTAGATTTCATGGCTGATGCTTCGGCGGACTCTGTAAGTAGAGCTATTTGGTTGAAAAGCTGGAATAGGGATGCTAGCTCTAAAGCTAAGCTTTGTGCCATTCGGTGTCAGGGGGAATTCTTATTTGGCCCGGTCTTCGATGATTTTCTTGATAAGGCCTCTGATAAGAAAAAGGGCTTTCCTTCCACCAGTCAGAAGCCCCCTAAGAAATCTTTCCGCCCCAGGTTTAACAGAGAAGTTTTCAGGGGAAGAGAAAGGTCTAGACAATATACAGGAGCAGCAAAAAAGTCAAGGGGGTTTCTTTTTTCCGGGGCAGAGGCCTCAAAGAAACAGCCCTAAGGACGCCAGACCTCCAGTGGGCAGTCGTCTGTCTCACTTCTCAGGTATCTCCAACAGCCCATGGATAAATGCAGTTATAAGAGAGGGCTTAAAATTAAATTTTCAGAAGCTGCCAGCAGAGAGATTTGTGTTGACAGACTATCGTTCAGACCCCCCAAAACAGGCAGCCATCATTTCAGAGGTTTATTCCCTATTAACAAAAAAAGTATTGGTGGAGGTTCAAAAGCAGGAAGAGGCAAGAGGATTTTACTCAACTCTTTCTTGTAAAAAAAAAAAAAAAAGCCGAATGGTTCTTTTCGTACAATAATAAACTTAGTGTCTGAACCGTTATTTAGTGTACGAACAATTTCAGATGGAATCCATCAAGTCAGCAGTGAACCATCTCTTCCCAGGTTGTTACATGGCCACATTGGATCTCAGGGATGCATATTATTATGTTCCTATCCATCCTTACCACCAAAAGTTTTTGAGAGTAGCAGTTCTCCTAGAGAACAGGATTCTGCATGCTCCGTTTTAGGCCCTTCCCTTTGGACTGTCTAAGGCCCCAAGGGTTTTTATGAAGATTATTGCAGAGATGATAGCTCATGTGAGGGAAAAGGACTTAGTGATCATTCCCTATCTAGACTATTATTTTCCCCTCGCCCAGTCAGGTCAAATCTTGGAAGAACAGATTACCTGGTTGAGAGAGGTTCTGGACAAGCTAGGATGGGAGATAAACATAGAAAACTCCAGTTTGCACCCAAGTCAAAGGTGCAGTTTTTTTGGGATGATCGTAGATTCAAGATCCCAGAGGTGTCTGTTGCCCTTAGACAAGGCTCTGCTGATCTCTTCAAAGATTCAGAACCTTTTTCTCGGCAGGTAGTTTCCCTGAGGGAGGCCATGTCAGTGCTGGAGCTAATGACTGCCGCAATTCCGGGAGTGGAATGGGCCCAGTTCCACTCAAGGGCCCTACAGCTTCAGATTCTGGAGGTTTGGGACAGGCAGACTGTGTCTCTCTGGATCGGGAGTTTCAGCTATCATCCCAGACGTTGTTTTCTCTGGAGTGGTGGATGAATCTGCAAAATCTACAGAGGCGTGTTCCCTTGCACAGAAATGCAGACATAAAGAAGTAGCAGCAGCATATCCGGTTTCTTTCCTTTTATTCAGAGGACTTCACAGCATAGATACAAGTAATGTGCAGATGCAACGTTTCGGCTGTAACCAGCCTTTGTCAAGCATAGTTACAAAGTGATACAAACCAACATTAAGTAGGGAATTCAACTCACACCTCCTAACAGTCCTGCCAATCAGAGTAGTTGACCTGTTAAGGTCAACCAATAATGGCCATCACTATTCCAAACCCCACTTTGCATATATTTTCTCAAACCAGCTCACCTGAGTGTATCCACACCTGTTGGCACGTCCATCACCGCTTTCAGCGTCTTGTGTGTCCAATTGCGCATGCTCATGGACTTGTCTGTGTACCTACATCATCGCGGCAACCAGGAAATGAGATCTCGCGGACATATCGCGTGATCTCCTCAGCGCGCGTCACGCTGCGCTGTCTTCCTAGGGGCGCGTTGCTGAATAGCCGCGCACATCCATGACATCATCTCGTATCCTGTTGCCGAGGTGATGTGTCACAACAACTGTTCCAGCGCATGTAGCAGAGCGGACGTACACATAACAGAATGCGGATCACACTCATACCGCATCCATAATAGTGGTGCGATTGTTGCAATGGGGTTAAGAGGATCACATCTGAGGGCCAAATAGTAGTTATTTGCATATTTATAGGCTGCAAGGTAACGTGTGGATGGTTACCGCTACATATAACAATACTAAAAACATAGTTAAAATCACTAAATAGTTCAAACACTGACGGATGTGATGATCAAAGATACAATACATTTGGTACCAGAGGTACATTACTCATTCATAAGGGGGCTACCTTTATTCAATCCCCGCAACGCTGAACTCAATATTGAGGCCATATGGTTGCAGGGATCGTAAGATATAGATCCATTTCAGTTCCTTTTTCCTTAATATGTTTTCCCTATCACCGCCCCTTCTAAGGGGGCCAACCGCATCAATGACTCTATACCGCAACTGGTTGGTAGAGTGTCCACGCTCGATGAAATGTCTGGCGACAGGTTTATCCAGCGCACCTTTTCTAATGGTGCTTTTGTGTTTGTTGATCCTCTCTCTTATTTTGTAGGATCAACAAACACAAAAGCACCATTAGAAAAGGCCTGTTCTGCAGCTGTTGCATTCCAGTGACCCGACAAGACCGTGTATGCTGCCTTCATCTACCCGTTTATTGCACAGAAATGCAGTCCTCTCTTTGACCACGGATGCCAGCCCTGTCCGGTGGGGAGCCCATGTAGAGTCTCTGCTTCTGCTGGGGACCTGGGACTTAGGTTCCCATGCCCAGTCTCAAAATTTCAGACAACTGAATGCTATCAGATTAGCGTTGACTCAGAGTCTTCCGATGATCAAGGGCAGAAATGTCAGGATCTATTCAGACAATATGACAATATGATGGTCCTAAGCCACCAGATTTTCAGACTAGCCGGAGGATTCTCTCTTCTCTTTTTGCTGTGCATCTAAAAGGGGTAGACAACATAGAAGCAGATTTCCTCAGCCGTCATCATCTATGCCAAGGCAAATGGTCCCTAGATCAGGGGGTTTTCAACAGGATTTCAGCCTTATGGAGCGTCCCAGAAATAGAACTCTTTTCCACCAGGTCAAACAGAAAGGTGGGAGGTTCTTTTCTCTGTCACCGAAGGAACATCCGAAGGCTGTAGACGTATTAGCTCAGTCATTGGGGAGGGGGTCTTCTTTATGCCTTCCCCCTCTGAAGCTGTTGCCAAGAGTCCTCAAAAAGAAGATTGTGCTACGGTTAGAGTGATAGCCCCCTTTTGGCCAAAGAGGGTGGGGTTTTCAGAGCTCTGCAGAATGTCGATTGCCACCGCCTGGGTTCTTCCAGTTTTCCGGGGACTTGTAGCTTAGGGACCAATACCTCACCCAGAAGTGGAGAGTCTTCATCTGACTGCCTGGCTATTGAGAGGGAAATTTTAAAAAGAAGGGGTCTCTCTGATGAGGTTATCACTACTCTGTTGGCGAGTCGTATGAAGGTCACTTCTGAGTTTTATTTGAGAATTTGGAGGGCTTTCTGCAGATTTGCCAATAGACTAGTGTATGTTCTAGAGGCTCCAGATATTCCTCTAGTATTAGATTTCTTGCAGGAAGGTTGGAGGGAAAAACTTAGGCCTAGCACTTTAAAGGTGCAGATCTCAGCCTTAAGTGCCTTATTCTAATTTAAATTAGCGGGGCATCCCTTGGTGAAGAGATTCATTACTGCAGTTTCTAAGTTGTCCCCAGTTTGCAGAAATAGGATCCCTCCTTGGGATTTAAACTTAGTTCTTTCAGCCCTGATGTCAGATCCTTTTGAGCCGAAAGCGAGCATCTCCCCTAAGATGCTCTCACTAAAACTGGCTTTTCTTCTAGCTATTACCTCTGCTAGAATAGTTAGTGAGATTGCTGCTCTTTCCATTGACCAGCCTTTCTTAAAAATTTTGGAGGATTGGGTGGGTATTTCTCCTGATCCTTCTTTATTCCAAAGGTGTCTTCCTCTTTCCACCGTTCCCAAGAGATAGTTTTTCCCTCCTTCTGTGCTTCTCCAAAAAATGAGAAAGAATGGGAGTTCCATTGTTTAGATGTGAGGAGATGTTTAATTCAGTATCTGCTGGTCATGCAGCCCTGGAGGTCCTCTGATGCATCTTCCCAGACTATCGCTAGATGGATCAGGCAAGCTATTTACTTAGCATACTCATTCAAGGGAGCTGTTCCACCTTCTAATGAAGGCCTGGTTTTGGCCGTAAGGTACTTCAGGCTGTTGTCCCACCCTAAATAAATCTCTCTTAATTCTCCATGGGTGCTGTCATAGGCGAGGAGGAAAAATGAGATTACACTTACCAGTAATCTGTTTTCTTTGAGCCTATGACAGCACCTGGCTAATTCCCTTACCCCCAAAAAAGTATGATATTAAAAAAAAAAATATTATTATTATTATATATCTTATGTGTCTTAGTTCTTGGAAAAAGATTGGAGGTGTAGAGGGTGGTCCCCTCTTTTAAAGCGGTTTCCGTTTCCTGTCCCGAGGAGTAGGAGGCGGTCTCTCCATGGGTGCTGTCATAGGCTCAAAAAAACCCGATTACCGGTAAGTGTAATCTCATTTATCTGAAGTTAACTCAATTTTCTTCACTTATTAACTCCTGGAATGCCACATGCAATTTCATGCAATTTTTATCTTTCTTAGGCTAATTTCACACAGGTGATCTTCCCTTCCAGATATGGTCCATTTTTACAATGGACAGCATCCGGACTGAACCCTGACCCATTCATTTAAATGGGTATATGCCAGAGGTGTCGCTAGGCTTTCCAGCACCTGGGGCAAGGATTCAGCATCCCCCCCTCCCTCGCCCGCACTTGGCACTCAAGTTTACATAAAGAGGGAAAAGTTCAGTGGCATATTTTTTTCACACTAAGCTACTCTTCTAATACTCCGCCCAATGCATAACTATACTCACCCAGTCCCACTTTCCTAATAAATTCTATCATAGGCTACACAGCAGTATCAATGCATCTTGTGCAATAAATTAAAGAACCCACTGTTCCTATCCCATCCAGAGTTTTGCAGGCCTGTCAGCGTGATGTCTAATGGATCCGGAACACGGCAGGAATGGTAAATGCGAAATTAAATTCCCAGCAGGGTACGCTGTGCTGGCCTTGTAAGACCAACCTTTCACGATGTATAACAGGGTAATCTAAGGCATTTCTCCTCAGTGCTACCACCCACTAATGCCCACATTGTACCCCTCACAGTAGTTATGTCAACATTGTATTCCCTCAAGCAGAAATGCCCACATTGTGCCCTTTCACTGCAGTTCTGCCCAAATTATGCTGCCTCACAGTAGTTATGTCCTCCTTGTAGCCCCTTTACAGTAGTTATGCCCACCCTTGTGCCCCTTCACAGTAGTTATGCCCACCCTTATGCCCCTTCACAGTAGTTATGCCCACCCTTGTGCCCCTTCACAGTAGCTATGCCCACATTTGTGCCCCTTCACAGTAGTTATGTACCCCTTGAGCCTCACTGTAGTTATGTCCTCCTTGTGCCCACCTTTGGACCCTAGTGCCCTTTCCAGCTTCATTAAAAAAAAAAACACAAATAGTAGTCCAGAACAACTGGACTGAATTCCGCAGTTCTTTTGCAGTTTTGCCTCAAACTGCATTTTTTTTATGCCACCTCACAAGTTTTCTATTGGATTGAGGTCAGGAGATTGGGCTTTGGACTCTATTACCTCAATTCTGTTTGTCTGTAACCAAGATGTTGTTTCACGCTAGTGCTATGTATCCCGCAGGCTGTTTCTCCATGCAACAGCCTACCGAATCTCTCTGTATTCTGCGCAGCGTTTTTTTTACAGACGATTTTCAGCATATTTGCTGGGCTGTGGCCGGATATACGGGCGGTCCCCACTAAATTTAATGGTGCCGGACAGAGATGTTCGAGCTTCTGCCAATGCCGGAATGCAGAGAAATCCCTGGGGGAACATTCTGTCAGATACATAGCGCTATAGTGTGAAATTAGCCTAACTGGTGTTTTTTTTGGGTCATTGTCATGTTAAAACACTCATTATACCCATGTCTTCACCATGGTATAAGTAACATCCCTATGTCATGATTTATGCACCACCATGCTTTACTGCCATCACAGTATAATGTGGATAAATTTGGTGCTCAGGGATCATCTCACATACTGTAAAATCATTCATTTTTCACGTTCTGAATTGTTTAAGTAGAAGAGACCTAAACCTTTCAAAAAGCCCTTTCAAACTACTCTTAGTACTTTAGAGAGTTGTTTCAGTAGAATATAACGTTTCTAATGATCTAATGACAGCTGGCCTAATAGACAATATTCAGTTTAATCTTTCTAGATTTGTCATTTGCATTTAATACTACTTACTATAAACTCTGTACCATTAAATTGCTTGAAGGCGAAACAGTTATTGTTAACAATGATATGCAAAGGCTTATCAATTGTCATAAAATCAACAATTTTCCATAAGGCCTTATGCACATGACCGTATCTTTTTGGCAGCCAGCAAACTGAGGATACAAAAATACAGATACCGTCCGTGTGACATCCACATTTTTTTTGTGGACCCTTTGCCTTTAATGGGTTTATGGACCGCATTTTGTGGACCAGAAAAGGACATGTTCTATAATTTGCAGAATGAACATACCAATGCAGATATCACACAGATGTGATCTGTGTGCTGTCTGCATCTGTATGTCCGTTCCACAAATTATAGAACATGACCTATTTAGTGGTGCTTGAATGTTGTGATTTGAACCCTTCAGAATTTTTATATTTCTGCATACATTTGACCTAAAGCTACATAAGATTTTCACACATCCTAAAGGTAGAGAAAGATAACCAAATCAAACAAAGAAGTAAAAAAATTTTTTAGATCTGGTCATTTGTTAGATTGCACTGCACTGGTTAAGTAGGTGATCTGTTTTAAGACCAGTCTGACCTTCACAAGATATATTTGTGGAAGAGTGTAATAGCATGAATGAAGGGGATTTCTAACCTCAGAAGAGTTATTGATTCACATCGGGATGGAAAAGGTTAAGAAACCATCTCTAAAGAATTTGGACTCCACCAATCCACAGGAAGACTGGCTGACCAACAAATATCATGTCAAGAGCAAGGCATTTTATAGTCTGTAAGGTCACGATAGAGCCCAAGTTAACCTCTACACCACTAAAAACCTTTCTTACATTTTCTAGGATTGCAAGGAAAAAGTTGCTTCTTTTCAAAAAGCACATTGTTGCCCATCTGCATCTTGCAGTTTCACCTCAACAAGCCAAAAGGCTGTTGGAACAATGTTTTGTGGATGTAAGAGGCCAAAATAAAACTTTTTAGTTTAACCCCATAAGGACCCCCGCCGTACATGTACAGCGCTGGTGGTCGTGACTTAGGGACCAGTGCCGTACATGTACGGCAGGCTGATCGGGCGGGTGCAGGAGCTGCTCCCGCCAGTTCAGCGGCAGGCATCCGGCAGTCACTGATAGCCGGACCCCTGCTGTATGCGCCAGCATCGATCAACCCTTGCACTGCCGCAGTCGGCGCCGACCGTGGCACGTGCGGGATCGTGCCTGGTGCGGGGTAGCCATCTGGTCCCCGTGCTGCTGTGACTGGGACCTGATGGCAGGGAAAGCAGCCCGATGCCTTCCTAAGGCATTGTGGCTGCCTTCCGTGACAACCTGTGAGATCCAGCCCTTAGTATTGTAATGAATTCTAAAGGGGATCAGACCCCCAAAAGTGGAAGTCCCAGAGTGGGACAAAAAAAGAAGTAAAAAAAAAAGTTTTACAAAAAAATTAAAGTAAAAAACCCCAAAACATCCTTTTATCAAAATAAACTAAAAAAAATAAAAATAGGGAAAAAAATAAAAGTAGACATATTGGGTATAGCCGTGTCCGTTTCGACTGGCTTTATAAAAAATATCACATGACCTAACCCCATCAGGGTAACACCGTCAAAAAAATCAAATAAAAACTGTGCTAAAAAAATTAATTTTTTTATCAGCTTACATCAAGTGCAACACCAAGCGATCAAAAAGTCAAAAGGCGTATGCCCCCAAAATAGTACCAATCCATCCGTCACCTCATTACGCAAAACATAAGCCCCTACCTAAGACAATCGCCCCCCCAAAAAAAAAAGAAAACTATGGCTCTCAGACTATGGAGACACTAAAACATGATTTTTTATTTTTGTTTCAAAAATGCTTTTATAGTGTTAAATGTAAAAAAAAAGAAAAAAAAAAAGGTAAACATATTGGGTATCGGCGCGTCCGTAACAACCAGCTCTAAAAAAAAAAATACACATGATCTAACCCCTCAAGTGAACACCGTTAAAAAAATAAAAATAATCAAAAAAGCAATTTTTTTGTCACCTTACATCAGAGTGTAATAGCAAGCTATCAAAAAGTCACATGCACCCCAAAATAGTGCCAATCAAACCATCATCTCATCCCGCAAAAATGATACCCTACCTAAGACAATCACCCAAAAAAGAAAAAAAACAATTGCTCTCAGAACATGTACACTAAAACATGATTTTTTTTGTTTAAAAAATGCTATCTTATAAAACGTATTTAAATAAAAAAAAGTAAACATATTATGTATTGCCACGTCCGTAAGAACCTGCTGTATAAAAATATCACATGAACTAACCCCTCAGGTGAACACCGTAAAGAAATAAAAATAAAAACTGTCAAAAAAGCATTTTTTTTTGTCACCTTACATTACAAAAAGTGTAATACCAAGCGATCAAAAAGTCAAAGGCACCCCAAAATCATACAAATCAAACAGTCATCTCCTTCCGCAAAAACTGAGACCCTACATAAGACAGTCGTCCCAAATTTTTTTTAAAAATGCTTATGTAAAACTGAAACAAACAACCAAAAAAAGTAGTCATATGTGGTATTGTCGCATCCGTAACAACCTGCTCTATACAAATACCACATGATCTAACCTGTCAGATGAACACTGTAAATAACAAAAAATAAAAATGGTGCCAAAAAAGCTATGTTTTGTTACCTTGCCTCACAAAAAGTGTAAGTGTAGAGCAGTGTTTCCCAACCAGTGTGCCTCCAGATGTTGCAAAACTACAACTCCCAGCATGCCTGAACAGCCAAAGGCTGTCCGGGTATGCTGGGAGTTGTAGTTTTGCAACATCTGGAGGCACACTGGTTGGGAAACACTGATATAGAGCAATTAAAAATCATACGTACCCTAAAATAATACCAACAAAACAGCCACCTTAGCCAGTAGTTTCCAAAATGAGGTAATTTTTGGAGTTTCTACTCTAGGGGTGCATCAGGGGGTCTTCAAATGTGACATGGCAACTTAAAATTATCCCAGTGAAATCTTCCAAAACCCATATGGCGTTCCTTTCCTTCTGTGCCCTGACGTGTGCCCGTACAGCAGTTTACGACCACATATGGAGTGTTTCTGTAAACTACAGAATCAGGGTAATAAATATTGAGTTTTGTTTAGCTATTAACCCTTGCTTTGTTAGCGGAAAGCTATGGATTAAAATGGAAAATCTGCCAAAAAAGTTAAATTCTGAAATTTCATCTACATGTTCCTTTATTTCTTGTGGAACACCTAAAGGGTTAACAAAGTTTGTAAAATCAGTTTAGAATACCTTGAGGGGTGTAGTTTCTAAAATGGGGGTCATTTATGCGTGGTTTCTATTAGGTAATGCTCAGAAAGTGACTTCAGACCTGAACTGGTCCTTAAAAAGTGGGTTTTGGAAATTTTCTGAAAAATTTCGAGATTTGCTTCTAAACTTCTAAGCCTTGTAACGTCCCCAAAAAAAAAAAAATGTAATTTACAAAATGATCCAAACATGAAGTAGAGATATGGGAAATGTAAAGTAATACATGTTTTAGGAGGTATCACTATCTGTTTTAAAAGCAGAGAAATTGAAATTTAGAAAATTGTGAGTTATTCCTACTTTTTGGTAAATTTGGTATTTTAATAAATAAAAATGAAATATTTTAACTCAAATTTACAACTGTCATGAAGTACAATATGTGACAAGAAAACAATCTCAGAATGGCTTGGATAAGTAAAAGCGTTTTAAAGTTATCACCACATAAAGTGACACATGTCATATTAGCAAAAAATGGCCTGGTCCTTAAGGTGAAAAATGACAGGGTCCTGAAGGGTTTAACCCCTTCCCAACCTATGACGTGTATATTTGTCATGGGGCACTGCTACTTGGCGCTCAATGACGAGTATATACGTAATGGCTGGATACTGTCACCATGTTTTACTACATGGTGGCAGAGCTATGATGATGGCTGTTACGGAAAGCTTATTATCACAACTAGCCGGCACAGGACCTGTGGGAGCACACCCAGGTCGGCGATCTTTGTGATTGGTCCATGAAGTCTCATGGACCAATCAGCGATAGATTTATTTGCAGGGCTGGGAGGTGGGGCTGTAATGGAGCACAGGCTGGTGGGCTGTGTCGGAGAATGCAGCAGCGGTCCGACATACTACACAGCCACATACAGCTATAGAAGCTCTGATGGTCCCTCCAATGGACTGATCAGAGAGGCAAGGCATCTGGGATCGCTGCTGTCATGGCGCTTTGACAGCCATCCCAGATGCCGATGTGTATGTGAACCTGTCACCATGTAGGTGGTGACAGGTCACAGACAGCTACCAATCACAGTTTGCCAACCTAGAACCAAACAAGATGGTCCAAAGTTGGCAAGACTGGAGTTTGGGTAGGTGACTTCACTCCCTCTGTTCACCTCAGTTCTGTCAGAGAGGTGATCAGAGAGAGTTATTGTCGCTGAGAGCTCCTGTCAGAGTTGCACCAATCACTAAAAACACCCCATCCACCTCCTTTTAACTTTCCAGTGAACTCCATCCTGCTCCCATATTATTTTTTTCAGACCAAATATTTTTTACCCCATAAAAATATATATATATTTAGTGTTTTTTAGTTTTATAATTTTGTTAGCGACCCTTTCCTCCCCCCATCATCATCCTCACTGGCTATCAGCCACCAATCCCTGACCCAGTGAGCCCCAGTACACCCAGTGCTCCTTCCAGTCGCACAAAGCACTATTTATCCCCCACCCCCAATCGACATCCGCACAGGCCAACGGCCGCCAGTAACTGACACAGTTTTACCGTTATTTTTTTAGGTACGCCCAGCACCCCTATCGGAGTTGCATCAAGAATTAAATACTTTCTAGGGGGCCTCCCCCTCAACCCCCATTCCTATTGACATCTACATTGCTAACGGCCATCAGTCACTGACCCAGTGAACCCTAGCCCACTCCTATATAAAATCTTTTTTAGATCCAGTTTTTCTTGAGTACACACAGACCTATTGCCTATTGAGTTACACCAAGCAATACATATTCTTAGTGGGCCGTCGACACCAACCACTGTCCCAGTGAGCCCAATCCTGCTCTTATTTTGGAGCAAATTTGCTTTATATATTTCGGTTAGTACCTTTTTGAAAAGAAAAAAAATAACTGTTTCATCTACTACAGTTATTGGACTGTTACGTCATTTAAACATTCTAATATGGCACATCAGAGGCAGTTTACTGCAGATTTGTTCAGACACTGAGTCTGCAAGTGAAGGTGAAATGAATTTTATTGCATCACCATCATCTTCAAATTAATCCGATGAACCCCCAAGAAGGCGCCAAAGGGTTGATGATCAGTCATTAACCCAATCAAGTGCACCTATTTGGGCACCCCCAGATAACTATGTGGCCCAGGTACCCAATTTTACTGCTGATGCGGGTACACATGTTAATACAACTGGGTTTAGAGAAGTAGATTTTTCAAGCTTTTCTTTACTGATGATTTAATTTTATTGATGGTTGTGCAAACCAATTTGTATGTAAACCAATTTATTGCCATGAATCCTACAACATTTTATGCCAAGAAATGGACCCCTACCAACACTGGGGAGACGCGTACATTTTGGGGCATTGTATTAAGTATGGGCCTGGTAAAAAAAAAAACATCTATAAGAGCATACTGGAGCATAGACGTACCTTACTACTCCCCAATGTACAGTGCAGCCATGTCTAGAAGGAG
The DNA here is from genome assembly GCA_033119425.1 of Bufotes viridis. Taxonomy (NCBI): domain Eukaryota; kingdom Metazoa; phylum Chordata; class Amphibia; order Anura; family Bufonidae; genus Bufotes; species Bufotes viridis. The sequence continues at coordinate 322,067,629 of CM065589.1, forward strand.
ATTTGAAGCCATCACGAAATTTATACACTACAAAGATAATACCAGATGCCCATGCCAAGATGATCCCAATTTTGATAGATTGTATAAATTAAGGCCCATAATCACCCATTTCAATTCGATGTTTGCAGAAATATATACGCCTGAAAAACACATTGTTGTCGACGAATCCCTAGTGAACTTCAAAAGAAGGCTGCATTTTCGACAGTACTTGCCTAACAAGAGTGCAAGATACGGCATCAAAATGTAGAAATTGTGTGAAAGTGAAACTGGGTACACGCATCGCTTTAAAATATACGAGGGGGGCACTTAAGACCCTTCAACGGCCAAAGCTCCAGGGAGGTGCGGCGTTGCCGGACCTATTCCTATACTTTTTGGCAGGGCAATTACGTTATCTTACATCCTGGGTATCTCAGGGCCCCCTCCCTAATGCTGAATTCGATCTGCAACACATCTTAAGCCTCCACTCATTGTGGCCAGTTCTGGAGAACATTGGCCTATTTTCTGGACGGGCCCTTCTGTTACACAGGCTGGCCCACCAGGTCTGGGAGGCCTCCAAACTTAAGTCCTATGGGGATTTGCAGGATTTGATACCTCTATGGCAGAATCCCATGTTTCAACATTTGGAAACTCATGAGGGTGCAGCATTATGGAGGGAACATGGAATATGCAAACTGGGTGACCTATACGAAAAAGGGTCCTTGAGATCTTTCTCTCAACTTCAGACACAATTTCAGGTACCTAGGCAGATGTTTTTTAGGTATCTGCAGGTTAGACATGCTCTGTCTGCTCAGTTTCAGGGAAGTACCAGAAAAATTTCCAAATACCCGCTGATCGGAGTGCTCACCACGCAGGGTCCTCGTGGTCTAATATCTGCTATATACACACATCTTATAAACACCAAGATGAATACATCACCGATGAAAGTGGAGGATAAGTGGAGGGAATGTATTTCCTCACTCTCAGAATCAGAATGGGTTGATGCCTTAGCGGCCCCCACGAGAGTGTCCTCCTCTGTCAATAATAAACTGATTCAGCTGCATATTCTGCATAGGAGTTATCTTACCCCTACTAGATTGTACAAAATGGGGAGGGCGGGCAGTAGTGACTGTATTAGATGTCATCAGCCTAATGCCAATTTTTGGCATATGATCTGGGAGTGTAGATATATACAAAGATTTTGGACGGAGGTCACTTCATGCCTATCAGATCTAGTACCGGGGACAGTCCCCCTATGCCCTAAAATGTGTATATTAGGTGTTGTAGGTGATAAGTGCTGGTCTCATCATCATAGGATTTTCCTTGAAGAGTCTCTGTTCCTTGCACGGAAAGCTATAGCGCTCAGGTGGATGGCGGATAGACTACCTACTTCACAACAATGGAAGCAACTGGTTAATCAGACTTTACCGTTAGAGAAAGTAGTGTATAAACACAGAGGCTGCCTACAGAAGTTCCAGAAAGTATGGGGAGGGTGGTGTGAGTCCTCAAACATGCTAACTGTTTAATAAGGGATGCCTCAGCCCGTGTGTTCATAACTCATGTCTTGATAGGGAGTAATAGGAGGTGAAGATGGCCCTTTTTCCTGATCGCTCTGCTACATTTCACTGATGTATGAGCACTGATTGATATATGCATTTAACTTGCCGAGATCCAGATTCAGAGACACTGTTTATGTATCACGTACTATGATCGCTGTATTTTTCTTTTGGTTCACTTTGCGCCTGAAACGCTATGTTTATTGTCATATGTATCATGACATGTAATGTTCTATGTGCATTATTATACTCCAATAAAACGAGTTAAAAAAAAAAAATATACGAGGGGAAGGATTCTAAAACCGAACCCCCAGAATGTCCCCCCACCCTTGGAATAAGCGGAAAAATTGTATGGGATTTGGTTCACCCATTGCTGGATCAAGGATACCACCTGTACCTTGGCAACTTTTATTCCAATATATCACTTTTTAAGTGCCTTGCTAACAGAAGTACCGTGGCATGTGGCACAATAAGAAAGAACCAAAAAGGCCTCCCAAAAACACTGCTGGGGAAAATGCTTAGGGTGGGAGAGAGCAGAGCACTTTGTAGCAAAAATTTATTGTGCGTTAAATATAAAGAAAAAAGAGATGTACTTATGTTAAGCACAATACATAGTGACATCAGCACCCTTGTTACTGTTAGAGATACTGGCACTGAAACGCCTAAACCAGTGTGCCTTTCAGACCAGGTACTCAAACTCTACATTGCCATGCGAAAATCCAAGATATGGTATAAAAAACTTGTGGTGCACCTTACACAGGTTGCATTATATAATGCATTTGTAGTTTACAGAAATGCAGGCCAAGAGGGAACCTTTCTTGAATTTCAAGAAAATGTAATAAAGGCCCTCATATATGGGGAACGGGGGGAGGCAGGCCCCAGTACCACTTCTGCATGTGAGGCAACAAGGATAGTGCCAGGACAGCACTTCCCCAGTGAAATTTCTCCCACTGCAAAAAAAGAGCAAGCCGCTGAAACGTTGCTGTGTGTGTTGCAAAAATGGTATAAATAAAGAAACCAGCTATCAATGTGAAACATGTCCATCAAAACCTGGCCTTTGTATGAAAAGATGCTTCAAAATTTACCATACTACTTTTGATGTATAATTTTATACTTTTACTTTCATGAAACCCTTTTTATCCTTTACTGTTGCCCAGTGAGAATTTATATTTTCGAAAAATCTTAGTCCACCTTGTCTAAATTATTCCAACTAAATTTAATGTACAAATTATAATGAAACTAAAAATCCACTATACCTCTAGATGAATACCTTAGTGGGAGTAGTTTCCAAAATGTGGTCACTTATTGGGGGGTTTTCCACTGTAGGGGTACCTCAGGATCTATTCAAGTGAAACATTGTGCCTAAAAACCATTCCAGCAACATCTATCCTCCAAAATCCATATGGCACACTTTTGCGCCTGAACTATGCTTTGTGCCAATATATTAGTTTACGAATAAGTACGGGGTGTTTCCATATTCAAGAGTAAACGGTTAATAAATTGTGGGTGCATTTTCTCCTTTTGCCACTTGGCAAACTAAAAAATGTGGGCCTAAAGCGACATTTTCATGAAAAACATGCAATTTTTCATTTTTATGGCCAAGCGTTTCTAAATTCTAGAAAACGCCTGTTTGGCCAAAGTGCTCACTAATCCACTGAATTCCTTAGGGGGTTTAGTTTCCAAAATGGGGTCACTTATTGGTGGTTTCCATTGTAAGGCCACCTCAGGTACCATTCCAGCTAAATCCGCTGCTCCTTCCACTCTGAAGCCTGCTGTGCGTCCATATAGCAGTATACAAGCACATATGGGGTATTGCTGTAGTAAGGAGAAAATGGGCAATAAATTAGGGGGTTCATTTTCTCCAGTTCCCCTTTGTGAAAGTAAAAAAAAATTGAATTTTTCATTTTTATAGCCAATTCTATGAATGACCTTTGAGGACAAAGTTCTCACTACATATCTTGAAATATTCCTTGAAGGGTGTAGTTTCCATAATGGGGTCACTTTTTGGGGGTTCCACTCTAGGGGTACCTCAGGGCATCTTCATATGCAATATAGCTCCCAAAAGCCAATCCTGCAAAATCTGTCCTCCAAAAGCCCTATGGCGCTGTTTCCCTTTTGAACCCTGCCATGTGCCCATATATCATTTTCTGGGTACAGTTGGGGTGTTGTCGTATTCGGGGGGAAATGGGAAACAAAATATGGAGTGCATTTTGTCCTGTTTCCCCTTGTGAAAGTGAAAAATGTGGGTGTAAAGCAACTTTTTCTGGAAAAAAAATGTAATTTTTCATTTTCACAGCCAAGCATTTCCTAATTCTGTAAATCGTCTGATGAGTCAAAGTGCTCACTACACACCTTAAAATATTCTGTTAAGGTTGTAGTTCCTGGAATGGTGTCACTTTTTGGGGATTTCCACTGTAGGGCCACCACAGGCTGTCTTCATATGCGATATAGCTCCCAATTATCATTCCAGCTAAATTTGCTCTCTAAAAGCCACATGGTGCTCCTTCCACTCTGAAGCCTGTTGTGTGCCCATATATCAGTTTTTGAGCACACATGGGGTGTTTTTGTAAACTCCAGATTCAGGTTAATAGATTTTGAGTTTTGTTTGGCTCTTAATCCTTGATGTGTTGCAGAAAAAAAAAAGATTAAAATTTAAAATCTGCTAAAAAAAAGTGAAATTTTAATTTAATTCTCATGGGCTGCCTAAAGTGTTAAAAAAGTTTGTAAAATCAGTTTTGAATAGCTTGAGGGGTGTAGTTTCTAAAATGGGGTGATTTGTGGGTGGTTTTTAATATGTAAGCCACAGACAGTGTCTTCATAACTGAACTGGTCATTAAAAAATTGGGGTTTGGAAAAGTTGTTAAAAATTTTAAGATTTGCTTCTAAACTTCTAAAGCCTTCTAAAGTCCCCAAAAAATAAAATGTCACTTTCAAAATGATCTAAACATAAAGTAGACATATGGGGAATTTAAAGTAATAACTAATTTTGGAGGTATTGCTATCTATCATAAAAGTAGGGAAATTGAAAATTGGAAATTTGCGAATTTTGAAATTTTTTGGGGTAAATTTGGTATTTTTTAATAAATAAAAATGAAAAATTTTGTGACTCCATTTTATCACTGTCTTAAAGTACAATATGTGGCGAGAAAACAGTCTAAGAATGGCTTGGATAAGTAAAAGCGTTTAAAAGTTATTACCACATAAAGTGACACGTCAGATTTGCTAAAATTTGCCGATCCTGAAGGGGTTAAATAAGAGGTGTTGTGTTTGGATAAAGGAAAACACTGCATTCCAACATAAAATCCTCATGCCTTCTGTGGAACACAGTGGTGGTCATTGTTTGGGCCTGTTTTGCTGCATCTGGGCCAGGATGGCTTAAAATCATTGATGGAACAATGAATTCACAATTATATGCATGGGCGTAGCTATAGGGGGTGCAGAGGTAGCAGTTGCTACCAGGCCCAGGAGCCTGAGGGGGCCCGAAGACAGTTGTGCCGCATAAGAAGATAAACAAAGCACTGAGGGAAGGGGGGCCCAGGCTGAACTCTTGCACCAGGGCCCATGAGCCATTAGCTACTCCCCTGATTATATGAACAAATTGTAAAGATAAGTATCAGGACATTGGTCTGTGAGCTAAATCTCAAGAGATCGTGGGTCATGCAGCAAGAAAATGACCCTAAGCATACAAGTCACTCTACCAAAGAATGGTTAAAGTAAAAGTTTTGGAAAAGCCAAGTCAAAGTTCTGACACTAATCCAGCAGTAATGTTTTTGAGAGACCTTCTTTAATGGAGAAATACGTTAAAATTCCCCCAAGCCAACATGCAAGACTTACTGACGGCAAAGGTCCACATACGTTTGCCAGTCAGACATTTAATATTGGATCATTTTCCTTAAAGTGGCACTGTACTATCAGTAAACTTTTGATGTGTAATAGGGACATATCAAAGGTTTAGATCGGCTGAGGGCTGAGACCACCACCGTTCACTAGAATAAGGGGAAAGAAGCGCTCGCTTAGATTACTGTCCTTGCTGCATGAGATGGAAGCGACATGGGTCCTTAGACTTTTTATGTGAGAGTACAAGGAAGGGACGTCTTTCTTTGAGAAATAATGGCAGCTAGGTATCGTCCATCAAGGTTGAGTGCACGCCATAATATGCCTAAAGGCTGCGAAATGTATTCGGTGGTAAAGCAGCGACTAACTTCACCACCAACTTGGGAGTTTGCACACATGCAGATTACTGGGTGCGTGTTTTTTTTTCTGCCCACACATTCCATTATGAATGACTGACAATGGAGGACTAGTAGAAGCAGTAGCTGTGATATTGACTGCAATGAGAACAACATCCACCATGCACTACTTATGGATGTAGCATGGCTACTAGAATGAGGACGGGAAAGAAGAGTGAGCATGTGATGCCGCTTCATGTGCTGAAGGACAGCTGTAGATCCTATATTTGTGCCTGAATAGCCACATATTATTTTCTGCTTGCAGAGCTTGCACACTGCAAAGGTTTTGTAGGATGGCAATGTAGAAAAAATTGGATGGGAAATGTCTGCACAGAGCCACCGCCAGCAGTGCTCACAACATTTCTGCCAACACCACTTGATCTTGCCTTAAGTCTTACTGCTTTTGAGGATACACCAATAGTAGAAGTGGCAGCCACCTGCTCCCAGGCTGGCTGCTGTAGAAGCAGGTTTTTTTAAAATAATTTTTTAGCCATGCATTGGCCCTACTCTTTATTGCCCTTATCGTCATTCTGATCAGTTCTGAGGTCCTGTCCAACACACAATCATCATCATTAGGGATAAGCGAATCAACTTCGGATGAAACATCCAAAGTCGATTCGCATAAAACTTTGTTCTAAGGCTACCTTCACAATGGAGTTTTGGTTTCCGTTTGTGACATCCGTTCAGGAATCTCACAAGCGGTCCAAAACGGATCAGTTTTGCCATTAATGCATTTTGAATGGATATGAATCCGCTCAGAATGCATCAGTTTGGCTCCGTTCCGCCTCCATTCCGCTTTGGAGGCGGACACCAAAACGCTGACAGACAATGTAAGTCAATAGGTTTTCCGTCTGGCGAAACTGAGCCAAACGAATCCATCCCGACACATAATGTAAGGCAATGTGTTTTCTCTGACACAATAGAAAACGTATCCGTCCCCCATTGACTTTCAATGGTGTTCAAGACGGATCCATTTTGGCTATATTAAAGATAATACAAACGGATCCGTTCTGAGCGGATGCATACGGTTTTATTTTCTGAATGGATGCGTTTGTGCAGATCCATGACAGATCCGCACCAAACGCAAGTGTGAAAGTAGCCTAATACTGTACGGAGCAGGAGCTCTGTGCAGTATTAGAATGTATTGGCTCTGATGAGCCAAAGTTATTGCTTCGTGAAGTCTTATCCCAGGCTGTAGCGCTGGCTAATCGCAGCGCACAGCTCATATCCTGGGAGGTTTTTTTCTCCCAGGCTGTGAGCTGAGCGCTGCGATTGGCCAGCGCTACAGCCTGGGATACGCCTACTATAACCAAGTGATACTAGGCTCCACCTAGTATAACCAAGTCCCAGAAGATACCGGAGCCTATACCGGGCGACGTAGCGGCGCCCAGGGATAATGGTAAGTGCAAGGAGATCCCTGGGTGCCGCTCTACATGTCAGCATACTTAGTACACATTTTTTACCCTGATAAAAGGTCCTCTTTAAATATATACAATACCTTAGCTTCGGGGGCTGTCTCTTAAGAGAAAAGAGGGTTCCCCACTCTGGGCCAGTGAAGACAGAGATGACTGAAAAGAAATTATTCTGTTAGGCCTCCAATTTCAAAGGAGGTGAAGCAGGAAGAACGTGCTAAACATTGCCTCAAAAGCACAGTGACAGACTCAGAGGTAACCTAAACATCATTCTACTATGACTGAGATCATAAGTTAGGGTACTTTTACACTAGCGTTTTGGATTCCGTTTGTGAGATCCGTTTCAGGGCTCTCACAAACGGTTCAAAACGGATCAGTTCAGCCCCAATGCATTCTGAATGGATAAGGATCCACTCAGAATGCATCAGTTTGGCTCCGTTCCGCTTATATTCTGTTCTGGAGGCGGACACCAAAACGCAGCATGCAGCATTTTGGTGTCTGTCTGAAGAGGCGGAGCCTAACGGATCCGTTTTGAATTACAATGTAAGTCAATGGGGACGGATCTGTTTTCAATGACACAATATGGTGCATTTGAAAACGGATCCGTTCCCCATTGACTTTCAATGTAATTCAGAACGGATCCGTTTTGGACTTTGTCATTTTTCTTTTAACTAATGCAAACAGATCCGTTCTGAACGGATACAAACGTTTGCATTATAGGTGCGAATCCGTCTGTGCAAATAAACAGACGGATCCGCACCAACGCATGTGTGAAAGTACCCTAAGCCATCGAGTCCACGCATGCTACAGGCACCCATAGTCACTGGCGGAAAATGTGACGCAAATTTTTCATCTTGCATTACCCCAACCACTGCTACCATATTGTCTATGCTCGAAATCTTAAAATTTAGTCTAGGGGCAAAAGAATGAGAAGACAAGACTCATGGTGGTTTTTGAGTCTTCCTTCACCTCTTCTGACCCCAAATGGCAGAAGACTACTTTTATTAGAAAAGCCTGGGTATCACTCACAACCTAAAAATACATGAATCGCGAACATGGAGTGCGCTGACAGCTGTCAGCGTGATTCATGTTCCCTCAGCAGCACAGGGGAGAAGGAAGCAGTGTCTCCCTCCCCCCTGTGCCGCTGCCACCAATGAGGGGAGGGGCTGTGGCCACTGCGCCACTAATGAAGTTTACTCACTCATTAATTCAAATACAGGAAGTGGGTGAATCACAGGTAGCTGTGATCCGCAGCAGTTAACCCCTGCCGCACCTGAGGGATTAACTGCCGCGGATCGCAGCTACCCCTCATAGAGGTTGGGTGCAGCTGTATTTGAATTAATGGGCAAGTTATTGTCATTGGAATTTGGGCCCCTTTGCGCACCTAGGCTGCAAAAATGTGTCACACGTGGTATCGCCGTACTCAGGAGAAGTAGGGCAATGTGTTTTGGGGTGTATATTTACATATACCCATACTGTGTGTGAGAAATATCTCTGTAAATTGACATCTTTGTATAAAAAAAATTAAAAAGTTGTCATTTACAGAGATATTTTTCACACACAGTATAGTATGTAAATACACCCTAAAACATGCCTACTCTCCGAGCACGACTACCATGTGTTGCACTGCAGCCAAGATCTAAAGAACTCAACTCATGAGTACCTTTTAGGAGGGCATTTTTACGCATTTGGATTTTGGAAAGAAGCCACCCCAAGGTATTACGTGAGGGGCATGGCGAGTTCATAGAAGTCCAACGAGTACCTTTAGCTTTTACATGGCTGCTCACAATTTACCCCCGCCCAAAATGCCAGAACAGTAAACACACCCCACAAATGACCCCATTTCGGAAAGTAGACACCCCAAGGTATTCACTGAGGGGCATAGTGAGTTCGTGGGAGATTTTATTTTTTTTTGCCAGAAGTTAGCAGAAATGGAAACTTTATTATTATTTTTTTTCTCAGAAAGTGTCATTTTCCGCTAACTTGTGAAAAAAAATGAAATGATACATGAACTCCCCATGCCCCTCCGCGAATACTTTGGGGTGTCTTCTATCTAAAATGGTGTGATTTGGGGGGTATTTATACTATCCTGACATTCTAGCACCTGAAGAAACATGACAGGTGCTCAGAAAGTCAGAGCTGCTTCAAAATGCCGAAATTCACTTTTCTGCACCATAGTTTGTAAACGCTATAACTTTTACCCAAACCAATAAATATACACTTATTGCATTTTTTTTTTATCAAAGACATGTAGAACAATAAATTTAGAGAAAAATTTATATAGAAATTTATTTATTTTTGAAAAATTTTACAACAGAAAGCGAAAAATGTAATTTTTTTGCAAAAATTTAGGTCATTTTTTATTAATATAAAAAAAAGTAAAGATGTTAGCAACAATTAAATACCACCATAAGAAAGCTCTATTAGTGAGAAGAAAAGGAGGTAAAATTCATTTGGGTGGTAAGTTGTATGACGGAGCAATAAACGGTGAAAGTAGTGTAGTGCAGAATTGTAAAAAGTGGTCTGGTCATTAAGGGGGTTTAAGCTAGGGGGGCTGAGGTGGTTAAAGGAATATTATATGGCACAACGTATACCAAGAGGCATGCGATCTCATTTGCGCCCTAATCTGTTCTCTGGCAGTCCGGTCTAACAAGTATGCGATGGATTTTATTTTGTTGAATCTGGAATTTTTACAGACTGAGCTTGCTGTTGTGGCTTCTGATTTATCTGCAGTGGAAACACAATTGACTCAAATCTTGCCACAAGACGATTTTACCAAATATCAGGATATTTTTTCAGAAGTATCAGAGCGCTTTCAAACTGAAATGGAGGAGAAGAAACGCATTAAGTGGAATCGGGACATCCACCGATTTCAAAACCCGATTCAACAACCATCGGTTTTCAATCAGAAAAAAAGAGAACGGATTTACCAGTCTCTAGACATTTTGTTGAGCTCAAACATTCAGAGAAGGATTTGAAATTCTGTATAATTGATCATGTTCCTATGCCCAGGAGAGGGGGGGACAGATCAATATTGTTAAAAAGGAGGGAACTCACGTGGATCCATACATTGGGATCCCTCAAACCACATGGTTTGAATGTAGAATATAACTTGGGTGTGAGGGTATTAGGTGCTGATTTCCCTTGACTCCTCTAGTTTATTGTGCTCTTCTGACAATTGTGTATATGGTAGTTTATACTGGACAATGATTTTAACTTTTATTCATTATTATTATAATTTTTTACAGATTCTGGTGTGTCAGAAATGGGAGGTGGAAACTTGGAGATGATATGGTGGCCTGGAGGATGTCCAAAATATAATGAAACTCCTGTGAATGTACTCTTATGTCCTGTCCTTATTGTCGTTAAAACCATTTGCCCAATTGGGGGTGTTGTGATTAACATGGCGAATTGGAGGAGATCCCTCCTGCGGCGTATAGCTGTGGGTTTTGGTTGAAATTGGGGTCGGACATCTGGTCTCCAGTGATATGGTGACCATTTATGACCCCAGTCCCTCCGGGTCTGTACTTTAGCTCCTTCTGGAGCATGGTGCTGATTTCGGGAGCCGTTACAGCATTAGCCGGCTTCAGTCATGTTCACACATTCTTGGGCGTTTCTTTTCTTCTTTCTTTTATGAACAATAATCACTAGTGATGCGATTCTTATGTCGTGTCATCATTGACATATGCGGTTTGTACTCCAAAAAAGAGTTGGCAGGAAGCCCTTAAGTAAGATGGTGGACAGAGCTTTTCTAGACATGCGCATTCTGCTACTCTCATTACTGAGGTTACGTATGTCCCGGACATGCGCAAAGAGGATCACAGGACGCGAACACTGGTTCGATCGGACGCCATCTCTCCAATGTATCAAGCTGCTTATGCATCCCATGATGTTTCACCTCCCTCAGCTGAATACACCGTATGTAATTGATTACACTATGCACTGCAGCACTTTTTTGACGGTTGTTTATAATCTTCATTGATTATGTATTAGATGAATTGTCACTGTTTAGTATATTATGATATTTTTATACACATATATTCATCTTATTGAATCATATATATTTAATTTCACTGTCATCACATGAATTTTTATTAGATTATGTAAAACTTTCTATTGTTTTGATTTGATTGATTTGTAATCACGGTTTAATTGATTTACCCATAGAACCCTTGCACATGGTCTTGTACATTGCTTGAGAAAGGCTCAGTTGTTTGGAGCCGAAATGTCGCACTGCCCGCATGGCTGAATAAAGTAGGATATTATTTTTATATGGAGTGCTGCCTTATTTTTTCTGATTTATATTTTGGACTAGCTGGTCCCTGAAAGGCCTTGCACCCGACTTTGGACATTGCTACGGTGCTGCCATTTTTCTATATAACATATAATACATATATATATATATTGTAAGAGGGTGCAAGGTGTCATATTCGATGGCAGGTACGTGTCACCGAGGTTGCTGGCCTCGGTGAGGTAAGAGCCGGGTTTTTTTTGGTCTGCAGCAGCTAGTGCTGCTGGACTCTGTTACTTAGTTTGGCTGCAAAGCTAATCCGGGCCGGCTCTTACTGGGAGTAGGCAAAGAGTTGGGTGGGTGCCTACTCCCCACGGTCCAGGCCGGACTTTATCCGGGCCTTTAAAAGGCAGCCTCCTTAGCAGCTGAGTGTGGTGATTATCCTGGAGCCTGATAACAGGGCTGTGGAGTTCTCTGTCCTGGAGGAAAGAGCTCAGCAAGGAGGTGGCTTTTGTTCCTGGCTACCTGAAGGTGGATTCTCCTGCGGCTGGGCCGACAGCCTGGTGCGAACCTGCACCTACACCTCCCAGGTGACTGAACCTGTGTTGGCCTGTTTTGTTTTGCCTCCTTGTTTCTGACATGTGTGAATTACCACCAAAAGACTGTTTGCTGTTTATTTTTGTGTCAGTGTGAATAAAACACTGTTTATTGCACATCCTGGACTCTTTGTTTTGCCTCGGTACTGCACCCGCACCGCTGTCTACCAGAGCGACTCCCCACATTTGGTGTCGGATGCGGGCATGCGCAGTGAGGCTGGCGGGAACGCCGAAGTTTTTTTGCTAAAGTGCATGGAATATATTAAGCCAGCAAAGTTGCAAGCAGGAATTTCTGGCAACATGGAGGCTGCTGTGAAGGCTCTCATAGAGGCTAACGTGCAGCAGCGGGAGACCAACCAGCTACTGCTACAACATGTGATGGCGTTACAGGCGGCAGGAGCGTCCCACCACGTCCATGATGCCCGGAAAGCGGTCCGTGCGGCGATCCCAAAAATGACCCCCGCAGACGACGTTGAGACATACCTGGCGGTCTTTGAGAAGGTCGCCGTGAGGGAAAAGTTACCCCGTGACCAGTGGGCTGAGGTGGTCGCTCCGTTCCTGGCTTCCGGACCCCAGCAGGTGTTTTTCGACTTGTCGGACGACCAAGCGGCAGATTATGACACCGTGAAAGGAGAGATCCTAGCCAGACTGGGGGTGAACGTGCTGGTCCGCGCTCAAAGAGTCCACCAGTGGGACTTTAAAACGACTGATCCCGCTAGGCCGCAGTACTACGACCTGCTGCACAGGCTGCAAAAGTGGCTGCAGCCCGATCTACTAAGTCCCACTGCCATGCTGGATCGACTGTTGGCGGACATCTTTTGGAGGGCCCTGCCTTATCCCCTCCAGCACTGGATCGGCCAGGTATCGCCCACCAATGCCCTGGAGATGGTCGACCTGGTGGAGCGTTACGAGGCCACCAGAAACCTGCAGGGAGTCTTGCTGGGAAGGGGTCAGTCAAACCCCGGAGGCCTCTGCCCCAGTTCCGACGTCCGGCGACAGAGCGGCCTGCACGGAATATACCCCTGCGAGTCCGCCTCCCGTGGTATGCTGGAGGTGTCAGGAGCCAGGCCACATCAGGGCCGACTGTCCGCATCGGGATGAGCCGATGGAGGTGAACTACGGGGTCGCCACTCCTTGTACGCCCGGAGACTGTGTGCGACCGGCACCCCGAGACAATAGACAATCGTCATCTGTGCCGGGTGCAGGTCGGGGATAACCTGGCAGTGGCGCTGTTGGACTCAGGGAGCCTGGTAACCCTGATAAGTGCTGCCCTGGTACAGCCCACCCAGTATACGGGCCGGAAAGTGGGTGTGGTGTGCATTCACGGAGACTTAAAGGACTATCCCACTGCTGTAATGTCTCTGTCCACGGCGGCCGGCACCTGGACTTGTGAAGTGGCGATCTCCACAAAGCTACCCTATGAACTGATAATTGGGAGAGACTTCCCTGGTTTTCCGTCACTGTGGCCTGAGGTGAAAGTGTCTAATAGCCCTGAGACAGGGGTAACCCTAGCAGAGTGGCCTGATACCACTGGAAGGCCAGAACCCTGGGAGCCCGAGTCTGAAGGGCCAGCGGTAGGGGTGACCACTGCTGCAGCGGTAGTGGGGGAGACAACCCCACTGAGTGTAATGGTGGGAGACACGGAGGACTTGCCACCGGGACCTGAGTTGGCAGACCTCAATGTCTCCGGGGAAAATTTTGGGACCGCACAACACCGGGACCAAACCCTAACCAGGGCCTGGGAGAATGTGCTGGAAATTGATGGTAAACCCCAGAAACCAGGGGCTGAATTAATGTTCCCACGATTTATTGTTCTGCAGGATATGTTGTATCGGGTGAACCAAATCCGAGGTGAACCTGTTGAACAGTTGGTGGTGCCCACAGCGTATCGCAAGCTTGTCATGGAGCTTGCCCACCAACATGTTCTTGGGGACACCTGGGGTGGCAGAAAACCCAGGACCGCATTCTGCAGCGGTTTTATTGGCCCAGTGTGTTCAAGGAGGTAGAAAATTATTGTAAGTCCTGTCCAACCTGTCAGATAACTAGCCCCCAGCCACATTTCCGTAGTCCTCTGGTACCTCTGCCAATTATTGAAGTACCGTTTGAGCGAATCGCTATGGATTTAATTGGGCCTGTACCAAAGTCTGCCAGGGGCCACCAACACATTCTGGTAGTTCTCGACTATGCCACTCGGTATCCGGAGGCGGTGCCTCTGCGACATACCTCAGCTAAGCTCATTGCCAAAGAGTTATTGGAGATGTTTTCCCGTGTGGGCCTGCCAAAAGAGGTTCTGACAGACCAAGGGACCCCTTTTATGTCCAAAGTAATGAGGGAACTGTGTAAATTGTTGCGTATAAAGCAGTTACGGACGTCCGTTTACCATCCGCAAACAGACGGTCTTGTGGAGAGGTTTAACCAAACTCTAAAAATATGTTAAAGAGGGTGGTGTCTAGAGATGGGAAGGACTGGGATCTGCTTCTGCCCTATCTCATGTTTGCAGTGCGAGAGGTGCCCCAGGCCTCTACTGGGTTCTCGCCCTTCGAACTGCTTTATGGCAGACACCCTCGGGGCCTGTTGGATATCGCCAAGGAAGCATGGGAACAACAGCCTGTCACCCACAAAAGTGTCATTGAGTATGTCGCCCAGATGCAGGAACGGATGGAAAGGGTGTTGCCTTTGGTCCGGGAGCATATGGAGGCAGCGCAACAGGCCCAGAGTAGGGTGTACAATCGTCAGGCTCGGGTACGGGACTTCAATCCGGGAGATCGGGTTTTGGTTCTGGTACCCACCCTTGACAGCAAATTCCTAGCTAGGTGGCAGGGCCCCTATGAGGTGATCGAGAAGGTAGGGGAAGTAAATTACAAAGTACACCAGCCAGGGCGGCGCAAGCCGGAGCAGGTGTACCACGTGAATTTACTTGAGCCGTGGAAAGATAGGGACGCGGCCGACGACCACAGCCCCCGGCCAGGGCTTCTAGGTGAAAAGGGTCCAGCCCCACAGTTCGAGGCCTGTGAAGCCGTAACCACGGTAAAAATTGCAGACAAACAAGTTCAGGAAGTCAGGGAGTTCCTCAGTCGGAACACGGATGTGTTCTCGGACCTCCTGGCCGCACGTCTCTCATCCGACATGACATCGTCACTGAGCCTCAGGCCAAGGTCCGGTTAAAACCATACCGGGTACCCGAGGCTCGGCGGCGGGCCATCGCGGAGGAAGTGCAGTTAATGTTGAAGCTCGATGTCATTGAGGAGTCGAAAAGTGAGTGGGCCAGTCCCATAGTCCTAATACCCAAGCCGGATGGGACGTTGCGGTTCTGCAACGACTTTCGTAAGTTAAATGAAGTATCCAAGTTTGACGCGTATCCCATGCCCCGAGTAGACGAGCTTGTTGAAAATTTAGGACAAGCCCGTTATTTTACTGTGCTGGACCTCACTAAAGGGTACTGGCAGGTACCCTTAACGGAGTCGGCTAAGGAAAAACGCGTTTGTTACCCCGCAGGGCCTGTATCACTACAAGGTGTTACCCTTTGGCCTGCATGGCGCCCCCGCCACTTTCCAAAGGTTAATGGACATAGTGCTGCGACCACATCGTCGGTACGCCTCGGCCTACTTAGATGATGTAGTCATCCACAGCACCGACTGGGAAAGCCATTTACCCAAGGTGCAGGCGGTAGTGGATGCCCTGAGGAAAGCTGGACTAACCGCCAATCCAAAAAAGTGTGCGATTGGGTTGGAGGAGACCAAATATCTGGGATATGTAATCGGGCGGGAGTCATCAAACCTCAGGTAACTAAGGTAGAGGCCATTCGTAACTGGCCCCGACCGGTCACCACCAGGCAGGTAAAGTCGTTCCTGGGGATTGTAGGATACTACATGAGGTTTGTGCCCCACTTTGCCACAATAGCAGCGCCATTGACAGACCTGTTGAAGGGACGAAAGTCTGGGAGGGTTAGCTGGAGTGAGAAGGCGGAGGAGGCTTTCGCCGCGTTGAAGTCGGCCCTGTGTGGGTCCCCGGTTTTGGTGACACCCGACTTCAACAAGGAGTTTGTCGTACAGACCGACGCCTCGGAGGTAGGCCTCGGTGCGGTACTGTCTCAGGAGGTCAACGGGGAAGAACATCCCGTTGTCTTCCTGAGCCGTAAGCTCAGTCCCGCCGAGTCCAGGTATAGTATAGTGGAGAGGGAGTGCCTGGCTATCAAGTGGGCACTCGAATCTCTCCGCTACTACCTGTTAGGGAGGAGGTTCCGTCTGGTGACCGACCATTCCCCTCTCAAGTGGATGAGTCAGGCCAAGGAGAGGAATGCTCGGGTCACCAGGTGGTTCCTATCCCTTCAAAATTTCAAATTCTCCGTGGAACACAGGGCAGGCCGCTTGCAGGGTAACGCAGATGCCCTGTCCCGCGTCCACTGCCTCACGTATGTTCACCCCCTCAGGGTTGAACAAGGGGGGGGGGGGTGTGTAAGAGGGTGCAAGGTGTCATATTCGATGGCAGGTACGTGTCACCGAGGTTGCTGGCCTCGGTGAGGTAAGAGCCGGGTTTTTGGTCTGCAGCAGCTAGTGCTGCTGGACTCTGTTACTTAGTTTGGCTGCAAAGCTAATCCGGGCCGGCTCTTACTGGGAGTAGGCAAAGAGTTGGGTGGGTGCCTACTCCCCACGGTCCAGGCCGGACTTTATCCGGGCCTTTAAAAGGCAGCCTCCTTAGCAGCTGAGTGTGGTGATTATCCTGGAGCCTGATAACAGGGCTGTGGAGTTCTCTGTCCTGGAGGAAAGAGCTCAGCAAGGAGGTGGCTTTTGTTCCTGGCTACCTGAAGGTGGATTCTCCTGCGGCTGGGCCGACAGCCTGGTGCGAACCTGCACCTACACCTCCCAGGTGACTGAACCTGTGTTGGCCTGTTTTTGTTTTGCCTCCTTGTTTCTGACATGTGTGAATTACCACCAAAAGACTGTTTGCTGTTTATTTTTGTGTCAGTGTGAATAAAACACTGTTTATTGCACACCCTGGACTCTTTGTTTTGCCTCGGTACTGCACCCGCACCGCTGTCTACCAGAGCGACTCCCCACAATATATATATATATATATATATATACACTCACCTAAAGAATTATTAGGAACACCTGTTCTATTTCTCATTAATGCAATTATCTAGTCAACCAATCACATGGCAGTTGCTTTAATGCATTTAGGGGTGTGGTCCTGGTCAAGACAATCTCCTGAACTCCAAACTGAATGTCAGAATTGGAAAGAAAGGTGATTTAAGCAATTTTGAGCATGGCATGGTTGTTGGTGCCAGACGGGCCGGTCTGAGAATTTCACAATCTGCTCAGTTACTGGGATTTTCACGCACAACCATTTCTAGGGTTTACAAAGAATGGTGTGAAAAGGGAAAAACATCCAGTATGCGTCAGTCCTGTGGGCGAAAATGCCTTGTGGATACTAGAGGTCAGAGGAGAATGGGCCGACTGATTCAAGCTGATAGAAGAGCAACATTGACTGAAGTAACCACTCGTTACAACCGAGGTATGCAGCAAAGCATTTGTGAAGCCACAACATGCACAACCTTGAGGCAGATGGGCTACAACAGCAGAAGACCCCACCGGGTACCACTCATCTCCACTACAAATAGGAAAGAGGGGCTACAATTTGCACGAGCTCACCAAAATTGGACTGTTGAAGACTGGAAAAGTGTTGCCTGGTCTGATGAGTCTCGATTTCTGTTGAGACATTCAAATGGTAGAGTCCGAATTTGGCGTAAACAGAATGAGAACATGTATCCATCATGCCTTCTTACCACTGTGTAGGCTGGTGGTGGTGGTGTAATGGTGTGGGGGGTGTTTTCTGGGCACACTTTAGGCACCTTAGTGCCAATTGGGCATCGTTTAAATGCCACGGGCTACCTGAGCATTGTTTCTGACCATGTACATCCCTTCATGACCACCATGTACCCATCCTCTGATGGCTACTTCCAGCAGGATAATGCACCATGTCACAAAGCTCGAATAATTTCAAATTGGTTTCTTGAACATGACAATGAGTTCACTGTACTAAAATGGCCCCCACAGTCACCAGATCTCAACCCAATAGAGCATCTTTGGGATGTGGTGGAACGGGAGCTTCGTGTCCTGGATGTGCATCCCTCAAATCTCCATCAACTGCAATATGCTATCCTATCAATATGGGCCAACATTTCTAAAGAATGCTATCAGCATCTTGTTGAATCAATGCCACGTAGAATTAAGGCAGTTCTGAAGGCAAAAGGGGGTCCAACACCGTATTAGTATGGTGTTCCTAATAATTCTTTAGGTGAGTGTATATATGTATAATGGCATTTCTTCATTTAACAGGAGATTTGGGTAGGATATTTTTTTTTTCTAAAATGAAAATGCACAGAATATCGGTATATATAATCACATAATCGGCTATCGGCCTGAAAGTTTACAAATTATCGGTATTGGCTCTAAAAAATCAATATCGGTCGATCCTTAATTTATATATCCGCATAGTATGCATTAATCCTACTATATCAGGTGGCACTATTAGATATATGCAAAACAATGTGTTACTTGGAAACAAAAGTTAGCTGGAAACGGGCTAAAGTATTGTAGCACTGTATAAAGGTTTGACGCAGAACAATATGACAATTTTTGGCGGCCCTATACACTATTAGATAATATGCAAAACAGTCAGTGACTTCGGAAAAATCACCTGGACACTGAGTGAACTATAACAGCACTGTATAAATGCTTGATGCAGAACAATACACCAGTTATTGCTGCATTCGAAAATGTCTGAACTATTAAAATATAAAAACATCTTTCCTGCATAGTGTACACCGTAATGGGAAAACAGTAAAAACACCCGATTCGCCATTTTTTTGTCTCCTTATCCCTCCCCAAAAATTGCATACCAGTGATCAAAAAGTTGTATGTACTCCAAAGATGGTACCAATAAAAACTAGTTTGTCCACAAAAAAACAAGATACAAATTTGGTATCACTGTAATCGTACTGAGCTGCAGAATATAGATGTCATGTCATTTTTTTAGCGCACAGTGAACGCTGTATTATCAAAACCATAAAAACTTGTAGGAATTGTTTTGTTTTTTTTCACCTACAAAGAATTTTTTTCCTGTTTTCCAATACAAGACATGGTAAATTAAATGGTGCCATTAAAAATTGCAACTTATCCCACAAAATAAAGTCCTAACATGAACAGAAAACTTAAAAAGTGGGGAGGAAAAAACAAAAATGGGCCCGGCATGGCGAGTTTCATCTTTGTAGTGTACATGCGCTGAACACATTGGCAATCGCACTGATGAGAGACTTCTTGGCCAGGAGTGAATAAGTCTACATGCCTGACCCTGTCAGTCAACAAGGTATGGGCGCGGCATGTAGAGGGTGAGAAGTGCAACAGCAACACCCTTGTTGCAAACAGGACTAATATACATATGATTAAAAAGCTGTTTTCTATGTAGTAAGACCATGGACGACATGGGAGCAAGAACATTAGATTCAGCTGGCAAGGTCTCATAGGACATGTAAGCTGGTTTTAATGGAATGGATTTGATAACAGATTTCCTTTAAGGCCACCGATTTTAGCTGCAGATTTCAACTTTTTCCAATAAAGGGTGAGATCTGCGGCAAAACCACATCTAATCTGCACCAAAAACTGGTTAGAAATTAAGGGTTTTGGTGCAGAAATGCACAGAAATTTGTTATGATCTTATGTGCGTTCAGCCACACTTGTGTTTAGATGGCCTTAGTTTACGTTCACCATTACTTAGGGGACATGCTTTTAATTTGTCTACATCTAGTCCCTCTGGGAATCTTTTGCATGTGTTTGTCTTATCTGTTTCCTCTGTTTGCAATCTTCAAGGTTCAGTCTGGACTGCTACAATCAAATTTGTTTATACCATCTTCATGGACTGTACACTTCCTCATGTGAAAGTTCCTCTGCCCGCCCTAAGAAATACCATTGTAAGTCTCAAAGCTGTCTCCACTGTCATGTACTATGCAGACTTCAAACTCAAAATTGAACATGTTTTGTTGCTTTCACCTATTCTACCCAGATGTTACCATCCAGCATTTGATTCTGTTCACAGTACCTGGTCTCCGTTCAGTTGGAGTTTTGTTGCTTATTTTCTTTTTATTATGGCGAAAATAACATCATTTTTAGTGCTAAAAAAATGGAAAACTGACAAACCAAGTCAATAGGATTTAACACGATTCAGTTCAAAACAGATCAAAGTCATGGTGCTCTTAAGAACTGAGAAGTCATGACCCTCATGGCTTACTTGTTATACTAAATCCTCTGCTAAATTGTGTTGACTTCACACATAGGTTAATGGGTATTTTTGTGCACATTTTTTAGTGGTATTTATTGTATTTGCAGCTTTTGGTGCATTATCTTTTTTGCAGTAAAACACCAGGTCCGGATGTTAGCTAAAGGTCTACTGGAAATATGAAATGCAGGACACATAAGCATGTTCTTTGTTTTTTTGCCTTTAGAGGCATTCCGTTATTCATTTCGTCATAATAGAAGTCTATGGGCTGCAAAACAGATCCATCCTGTTTCTGTTATGAAGGGTAGTCCTCTCCTGCATAATGTAAACCGGATGGATCCGTTATGCAGGCCGTAGACTTCAATTATGACGGAATGCCTCTAAAGGAAACCCGTTATTCATTGATAGTCAGTGATAACGGAACCCATAACGCAATTCACCTTTTACTACTAAAGGATGTGTGAATGAATTTCATAAGCGGAAATTCGCTCATCTCTACTCATAATGGCAGTGTGAGACAGGCCATAGTTAATTAGGTGGCATTGTTTTCAGTTTCTTTTTTTTTTTTTTTATGCGGCATTTTGAAACTCTTGGTTTTTTTTTCTGGCATTTTGACATCTCTTTCTCTATGTAGCAAAAAACGCTAGAAAAAAAACATGGCACCAAAAAAAGCCATAAAAACTGCATGCAGTTTGAAAAAACAAACACAGGTGACAATATTCATGTGTGGGGTCCCTAAAGCTTGACATTTTTTTAAATTATCAGGACAGCAGACAGGATTATAAAACAAAGATAAAAAGCTCACCTTCTAAAAGTCCCTCTGTTCCAGTGCTGCATGTCCAGTCCCCAGAATAACTTCGCATCCATCATTCAAGTGACTGCTCTGCCAGCCATTGGCCGCCTCGGTGGTCACATGTGCATGAACACCAGGGTCGGGCCGACACAGAGGCTGGGGAGGCTCCAGCCTCAGGGCGCAGGCCAGCTCCCCAGCCTCTGGGCGGCAGGCAGGCCACTGACCACATCACTGCTGCTGCCGCGTCTGCCGGCCGCGCTGGAGGACGGAGGGAGTAGTGAGCACTTGGCACTGACTTACGTGCTCACTCCCCGCTCCGCCTCCTGGCTCGGTCGCTCCGCTGCTCTGGTCTCTGCTCAGTCGCTTGCCTGACTGGCTGCGTATAGTGCGCACTTTGACCTGACACGCTGTACGCAGTCAGGTCACATGTGCGCCCTCTGGAGACCAGGAGCAGCGCAGGCAGCAGCACAGCACTGTGTCACGACCCAGCCCAGGCCCCAGCAGAGATAGAGCGTGAGAGTCTGCCCTGAAGTGAAGTAAGAAAGTTCTTAAATAAAGATAATATTCTTTTCCGTCTGATCTGAGGTCTGATGGGGTTCTGAATGGTGTAAAATGACAAGGAACGCCCCAGATGTCTGATTAATAACAAACTTACATAGCTAAATCGCGGGGGGCGGGGGCGGGGGGGGGTTGAGCCCGGCCTCTGTTGGTGGTGGACCTTGTCCCAGCGCTGATGAACACCACACCACATGACTGCTGAGGCCAGTGATTGGCGATCATGTGAACAATAGACATGATGTCATCACGTTCAGTCCGAAGTAACCAGCAGCATTGGAATGGGCGGACTTTTAGAAGGTAAGGCTACTTTCACACTAGCGTTTTTACTGGATCCAGCAGGGTTCACCAAAAACGCTTCTGTTACTGATAATACAACCGTCTACATCCGTTATGAACGGATCCGGTTGTATTATATTTAACATATAAACCATCAAAAAATGTGGTGATAAGAAAGCAGGATGCGCTCATACCCATATGCAGTTGCGCATTTCTATAGGGGAGCACATCCTGCACTTGTAGTCCGTTGCTAATGGCAATCACCAGCAAAAAATGCATACAATGGATGATGCCAGCAACGGACTACAAGTACCACAATGGACATCCTACATAAGATGAAATTTATGTGGATGTGGCAAGAATTCAGAACAAACACAGAACCAGAGATAGGTGCACACTGCCGTCACACTAAACCCTCACACTGATGTTAAAAATTGAGAGTTAGTTCGACATATCCTACTAGGAGGACATGTCTTAAGCCTCGGGCACCAGCGTCAAGGTCTCTCAAGTAGCCCGAGGGCCCTAACACTCACCTACCTGCGCCATATGGGCGATATCAGGGGCCAGTGGGCAATTACAGGAGCATTAGGACGACTCACAAACATCTCCTCTGTTACCTCCAGCATGTAGCCATGCTTGCAATGGGAGGTGGGAGGTGTCTATGAGCCCTACCCAAGACTGACTGATATAGCCCAAGGCCTAGCAGGTGCACCCAAATGTGACCTGAAGATGAAAAACAGGCACATTTAAATTGGAGTTTATACACCTCCGTACATATATATATATAAACCATCAAAAATGTGGTGATAAGAAAGCAGGATGCGCTCATACCCATATGCAGTTGCGCATTTCTATAGGGAGCACATCCTGCACTTGTAGTCCGTTGCTAATGGCAATCACCAGCAAAAAATGCATACAATGGATGATGCCAGCAACGGACTACAAGTACTACAATGGACATCCTACATAAGATGAAATTTATGTGGATGTGGCAAGAATTCAGAACAAACACAGAACCAGAGATAGGTGCACACTGCCGTCACACTAAACCCTCACACTGATGTTAAAAATTGAGAGTTAGTTCGACATATCCTACTAGGAGGACATGTCTTAAGCCTCGGGCACCAGCGTCAAGGTCTCTCAAGTAGCCTGAGGGCCCTAACACTCACCTACCTGCGCCATATGGGCGATATCAGGGGCCAGTGGGCAATTACAGGAGCATTAGGACGACTCACAAACATCTCCTCTGTTACCTCCAGCATGTAGCCATGCTTGCAATGGGAGGTGGGAGGTGTCTATGAGCCCTACCCAAGACTGACTGATATAGCCCAAGGCCTAGCAGGTGCACCCAAATGTGACCTGAAGATGAAAAACAGGCACATTTAAATTTATATTTAACATAGCCAAAACGAATCCATTAGGAACTCCATTGAAAGTCAATGGAGGATGGATCAGTTTTCTATTGTGGCAGAGAAAACGGATCCGTCCCCATTGACTTGCTCCGCATCCCAGGACTGAAAGCACACTACAACATGTTGCGGTTTGCTCTCCGGTATGGGAACGCGACTAAACGGAATGGAATGCATTTTGGAGCACCCCGTTCTGTTCAGTTCAGTTTTGACAATGAATGGGGACAAGTGTTTTTTTCCGGTATTGAGCCCCTATGATGGATCTCAATACCAGAAAACTAAAACTCTAGTGTGAAAGAGTTACGCTTTGTTTTTTTATTTTATATCCCTGTCTGCTCCCCATATAATTAAATAAAAATGTCAGCCAACCCCTATACAGAATATCTATCAATAAATGGACCCTGTCATTAGATTCAAACTGCCCTAACAAAGGGCAGCATGAAATACTGACCGGCTAATCTCATACTGCTCATGGTTAGGACAGCACAAACTGCTGACAAGTTCCCTTTAACTTGCTATTGCCACATGTGAAAAATGCCCTATTAGTTCTAAGTGAGTGCTCACTAGTAGCACATTACTAACTGGCATTCTGATAAGTAAGCTGGCTCTGGTTCAATCTATGATTAACACAGCAGCCAGGGTGCTGTCAATGGTTACCAACTACCCTGCTGTCTGTCAGTCATTACACTTATTACCAGTTACTTATAGAAGACATCTCAAGCTCTTGTAATTAACCTGCAAAGCTCTTCACAGTGCTGCACATTCCTTAACCATTTTTGAATGTCTGCAAATTTCCTGTTCTCTCCATTTGGCCTATGACTATTGTTATCTCTTCCTACAACTTCTCACCGTCTCCAGTACTACTTCTGTACTGTACCTAGTGTATGTTCTGGACTGCCTCTCCTAGGACTATTTCACCTAGCCTAAGGGCGCTTTCAGAAGAGCAATGTTAAGCTACCCATACACATCTCTTCCGGCTCCCCCATATACATGTATATGTCTGTATATGCTATGGGGAGGAAGCTGCTGCCAGACACTTCTGGTGGCTGTTTATCTCCTGGGAGAACAAAAGGATGGGATGAAAATATACATTTCGCCCGATGCTGGTCTTCCCCGACATCATCTGTTGGTGAAAAGTTGGGAGCTCCCAATACACATTAGGTCTCATGCACACAAACTGGCCGTTACGTGCATTAGGGACTGCAATTTACAGTCCCCAATGCACGGGCAACATCCATGCGGTTTCTGCTGACAGATGCAGACCCTTTTAACTTGAATTAGTTCGGCAAAAAAATAGAACAAGTGAATTGGTCTGCATCTGTACTGCGGAGCCTGCATCTGTACTACGACCAGGCCCCGCTGTTTGCAGACTGCAATACAAGCCTGGTTGCCACACAATAATGTGCATGAGCCCTTACTGTGTCAGTCGAACTTGCTGTTCTTGGCAGGTTTGGCCATGTGGTTGCAAACCGACCTTCAGATGTGATGCAGTGTCCTAATAGTTCTGAAGTTGAGTGAGGCGGCTCAAGGTCAAGACACAGAGACACATGCAAGATGTGTTTCTCATAATGTCCTTCTTTATTGTAATGAGCAAGTGCACTTATTTATACACAGACAAACGCAATAAAAGTGTCCTAGTGTAGACAAGCTTCCAGTTACTATGTTTGGTTTGAGATAAGAAAATGAATGGTCAGCATGGATGGCTTAGGGGCCCACCATGGACTTTACCTCTGCATTCCAAGGCTAAATCTCCCTCTTATGTAAGTGCAGGTTATGCATAGATATAAAATGAATACATCTACAAGATGGATGCCTTTATGCTTTCTCTCACAGCCAACAAAAGTCTAATGTGTGTGGCCAGCTTTAAACTTGTCCATGTTATGTCTGTTAATCATGAACAATACCCCTGATGAAGCAGCATGAGTTCTTTGATTTATTTCTACAGGCTGTATGGTACCTTTCTTTATTCACTGTGTATATGTTAAACATTTGCACTAGAACTTTATTGTTATATGTAGAGATGAGCGAATCAAAGTTGACGAAGTGGAATTTGATCCGAATTTCAGGAGAAAATAGATTTGCACCGAATCTGAATTTCCTCCCGTCTCGCAGTAACGAATTGCATTTTTTCTAAAATGGCTGCTGCACATGTGGGGACATAGAGCAAGGAACACTGGGAAGGCGGGATCACCCATAATGCCATGCATGCAGCCAATCAGCAGCCAGCCAGCCAGCCCTGTGATGTCACAGCCCTATAAATAGCCTCAGCCATCTTGGATTCTGCCTTTTACCAGTGTACTTAGTGCAGGGAGAGACGTCAGTAGGCGCTAGGGACAGTGTTAGAGAAAACTTAATTGTGCTAAAAAAAACGATTTACAAGTGCAGGGAAAGATTATTCAGGATATAAGGAAAGGATAAGGAGTTAATCATTCTGCAACATTTATGTTGAACAGGGTTCAGTAGGGGAGGTTACCGCCTGGGTAATAGGAACAATCCTATTACACTTTGCTGCACTGACTGGGGACCCAAATTGCCATTATACAGTTCTGTAATTCCAGCAAACCTGTCTTATTAGGGTGCAAGTGCTGTTTGATACAGCCATTAACAGGGTTTATTACAAGGAAATATTTCTATGTCTTATTTGCCCTTGTGTGGTGCAGTTATATGTTCTAAAGCATTTTTGGCTTGTATTAGTGGGAAAAAAGGGATTATTAGCCGTTGTATGTCATGTATTAGTGGCAAAAGAAAAATATATTTGCCGTTCAGCGGTGCAGTTATATGTTCTAAAGCCCTTTTTGTCGTGTATTAGTGGCAAAAGTAAAATATATTTGCCGTTCAGTGGTGCAGTTATATATTTTAAAGCCTTTTGTGTCGTGTATAAGTAGAAAAAAGAAAAATATATTTGCAGTTCAGTGGTGCAGTTATATGTTCTAAAGTCCTTTTTGGCGTGTATTAGTCTGGAAAAAGAAAAAGGGCTTAATAGCCGTTGTGTGTTGAAGTGAGAAAATTACAGCCCTTTTTGGTGTGTATTAGCAGCTAGCAGAGTTTGCCCTGGAAAAGCTGTCCTACCCGGCCAGTAGTGTGGCATCAGAGCGGGTGTTTAGTGCGGCAAGAGCCATAGTTACCCCAAGAAGAACTCGCCTTTCCACCCAAAATGTGGAGAGACTGACCTTTGTCAAGATGAATCAGGCGTGGATCAGCCAGGATTTCCACCCACCATTGCCTGATGGTGCGACAACAACACTTTGACAAAAGAGACCGGTTTATTCTGGCTACCTGCCTCAACTACTATTCTGATGCTGCCACCCGCCTGGTGCCACACATCTGATACCAAGTGCTCCTTCTTTCACCCACCATCTTCAGCTGATACTCATATTGCCACCCACCTCCCCACTCTGTCACTGGGTCACTCTGTGGTCTCCTGATGCTGCTGTCACCTCCAAACTATCTCACCTTGCCACTCTGTGGTCTGCTGATGCTGCCTCAACACTATGCCACCTTGCCACTCTGGCCTCCTGATGCTGCCACCTCCACACTTTGTCCCACCCTTTGGCCGTCCTCCTGATGCTGCTGCCGCCGCCACCTCCCCACTCTGTCATTGTGCCACTCTATGGCCTCCTGATGCTGCCACCACCTCCACACTGTCATTGTGCCAGTCTGTGGCCTCCTCCTGATGCTGCTGCCACCTCCAGATTCTGTCATTGGGCCAATGTGTGGTCTCCTCATTCACATGTCATCTCTGTTTTGGATCCACTCCTGTTTTTTTTGGCATTAGCAATACTAATGGATTACTGACCAAATGCTGACCAGGTGACAGCGGATGCTCCACAGACAGGATCCGTTGTTTTATGGTTATTGCTCTGAGGGATCAGAGGAAGGGCAAAATAATCAGTGACGGCAACACAAACTAACTGCTGACACCCTCTCCACTCTGTCGGGGGCTCTACTTGTATAAGCGTTTAATAGAACCGGTTCTGTAGACATCTATGTGGAATCAGCTGACAAGGGTGTAAAAGGAGTGCGCATCTTCTTGGCGCTAACATCGACCTGTAAGGCTGAGTTCATACTTGAGTTATTTGGTCAGTTTTGGCCCCGTGACTGCCAAAATAAGTGAAGTGTGCAGTGATTCTAAGAGCGACGCCTGTCATCTGCATGTCATACTAACTCTCAGTATTATTTCAGTACCACAGCAGACTCCCTATGCGTGCTACTGCAAGGAACAGTGCTCTACACCACTATATAAAAGCTCGCTGAAGCCAGGAAATAGCAGTTTCTTAACGCGATTCGCTGCAAATAAATTCGGATTGAACTAAATTTTTTCAAAAAATTTAGCGAACCGTCCAAATCGAATTTTTCAAAGATTTGCTCATCTCTAGTTATTTGATTATGTAATGTCACATTGAATATGAGTTCTCTGGTTATATGTATTATAGAGCTTGAAAAGCACTGCATTGTTATTCCTCATATTGTTATACATATTTATTATAGGGCTTGAAAAGCACTGTACTGATATCCCTTAAGGACCCGCTCCATACATGTACGACGCTGGTGGACGTGACTTAAGGACCAGCGCTGGGCCCCTGCTGCATATGCCGGCATTGGTGAAAACACCTTGTATGCTGCGGTCAAAGTTGACCACAGCATGCAGTGGGATCGTGGAGGGTACAGGTGCCCTCCGCTTCCCCATTGGGTCCCCGTGCTGGAGTGGCGGGGACCCGATGGCAGAGAAAGCAAGCTTGATGCCTTCCATACGCATCGGAGCTTGCCTTCTACGGAAGCCTGTGAGATCCAGCCCTTAGGCTGAGTCTCACAGGCAGGCTGTCGGCATAAAAGCTGACAGCCAATGTATTACAATACAGGTTGTATTGTGATGCATTGCAGACCAGCTCTACAAAAATATCACATGATCACCCCCTCTCCTGACTGCCGTAGAAAAAAATAAAATAAAAACTCTGCTAAACAATAATTTTTTTTTGTCACCTTACATCACAAAAAGTGCTACACCAAGCGATCAAAAACACGTATGCTCCCAAATAGTACCAATCAAAACATCATCTCATCCCGCAAAAAATAAGATCCTACATAAAGCGATCCGGCAAAAAATAAAAAAACTATGGCTCTCAGAAAATGTTATTGTGTAAAACTTAAATAAATAAAAAAGTATACATATTAGGTATTACCACGTCCATAAGAACCTGCTGTATAAAAATATCACATAACTAACCCCTCAGGTGAGCACCGTAAAAAAAAAAAAAGGTGTAAAAAAGGCCATTTTTTGTCACCTTACATCACAAAAAGTGTAATACCAAGCGATCAAACAGTCACCCCATAATCATACCAATCAAACCATCATCTCATCCCTCAAAAAATAAGACCCTACCTAAGACAATCGCCCAAAAAATAAAAAAAACTATGGCTTTCAAAATATGGAGACACTAAAAAATTAATTTTTATTAAGTAAAACTGCTGTTGTCGGTAAAAATCTGCTGTATGAAAATACCACATGATCTAACCTGTCAGATGAACATTGTAAAAAACAAAAAATAAAAACGGTGCCAAAACAGCTATTTTTTGTTACATTGCCTCACAAAAAAAAGTGTAATATAGAGCAACCAAAAGTCATATGTACCCTAAAAATAGTACCAACAAAACTGCCACTTTATCCCGTAGTTTCCAAAATGGGGTCATTTTGGAGTTTCTACTCTAGGGGTGCATCAGGGGTCTTTAAATGTGACACATATGGGGTGTTTCTGTAAACTACAGAATCAGGGTAATAAATATTGAGTTTTGTTTAACTGTTAACCCTTGCTTTAATGGAAAAAAATTGAATAAAATGGAAAATCTGTAAAAAAAGTGAAATTCTGAAACTTCATCTCCATATTCCTTAAATTCTTGTGGAACACTTAAAGGGTTAACAAAGTTTGTAAAATCAGTTGTGAATACCTTGCGGGGTGTAGTTTCTAAAATGGGGCCATTTATGGGTGGTTTCTATTATGTAAGCCCCACAAAGTGACTTCAGACCTGAACTGGTCCTTAAAGGGTTTCTGTCACCAGATTTAACCCTATTAAACTGGCTGACATTAGCGATGTGCTAATGTCTGCTGACCCTAACTCTCCTAATCTTATGCTTCTGGATGTATAATATGCTAATTAGGCTCTAGGAGCAGGGGGGCATTGCCCCTGCTCCTAGAGGCTCTGTTCGCCCACCTCAAGTCACGCCCTGCCGTCCTTGATTGACAGGGCCAGCGATCGTCTTCTCCAGCTGGCCCTGTATGCTGGATAAATCTCGCACATGCGCAGTCCCAGCACGGAGGGTCGGCAGAAGGAGACAAGCGCTGCCTGGCCCTGTCAATCAAGGACGGCAGAGCGTGACTTGAGTTGGGGCGAACTGAGTTTCTAGGAGCCTAATTAGCATATTATAAAAAATAAGATTAGGAGAATTAGGGTCTGCTGACATTAGCACATCGCTAATGTCAGCCAGTTTAATAGGGTTAAATCTAGTGACAGAAACGCTTTAAAAATTGGGCTCTGGAATTTTTCTGAAAAATTTTAAGAATTACTTCTAAGCCTAAACGTCCCAAAGAAAATGTCATTTACAAAATTACCCAAACATGAAGTAGACATATGGAAAATGTAAAGTAATAACTATTTTAGGAGGTATCACTGTCTGTTTTAAAAGCAGAGAAATAGAAATTTTGAAAATTGCAAATTTTTCCACATTTTTTATTATTTTTATTATTAGTATTCCTTTTTTTGTATCTTATACACTTGATTTTATAATACATATTTGAGACCTTCAGTTTTGTTGTATTTTTAGCATTTTTTTATTTGTCCGATAAAGCTTTATTGTTTTATCATACAATGTGCATCAGTTTTTGGCATGTACTTTGCTTCTTTTGTTTATTTTTAAATATTTACATGCTGATAGCACCCGTGTTTATTATTATCAATTAGTGGAGGTCATCCCATGTTGGATTATCATGTTCTGTCTGGTAAACACAATTTTTTATGCATATCTTTTCTCTAGAATTAGCAATTGCAGAAAAATCAAACCTGAATGGTGCATTCTGCAATTTTCTCTGTAAAATCACACATGAGTTGGCCATTGATTAGAATGTGTCAGTGTTCAGTCATGACATGGCCCAATGCAAAGTGAAAGGGGGACTAGTAATCATTTACACAGGGCGATGTGCTGCTGACAAATGAGGATTTTTGGTGCCATATGTAAGATATGATTGCCAAACAACCCTTCATTCCTAACAGTTCATTCCTTGCCCTATCCTTGGTCAGTGTAAAATGGCCCTAACACATAAGATAGTTGCCTTTCTGCTAACCACTATCTTTCCGTTAACCTGGAGGCTTAAGGCCCTATTCTCACTTCCGCAAATGGGTCCGCATCCGTTCTGCAGGTGCGGACCCATTCATTCTTTATGGCGCCGTACGTGAAGCGGAGAGCAGACTATGTGCTTTCCGCATTTGGGGAGAGCGGCCCCAAACTTCTGGTCCGCGGCTCCGGAAAAGATAGAACATGTCCTATTCTTGTCCGCACCTGCTCGCTAGCGGAGGAGACCGCTGATATTACATGCAGCGATCTCCTCCGCAGCATGGGGAGGAGTGACCACTATGCCATCGCAAGACGCCGATTGTTAGACATGCCAAAGGAACTGGATTGCCTGAAGATTGCGCGTTTGCTCGTTCATCGGGCAATCAGTGGCAGTATTACAGCTTTTCCACATTTTTTTCATGTAACACCCACAAACTTAAATGTATTTTATTGGGATTTTATGTGCTAGACTGACAAAGTAGCAAGCATGTGTGAAATGAAAATATAATAATACATGATTTTCAACATTTTTCATAAATAAAAATCTGAAATGTGTGGCAAACATTTGTATTCAGCCCCCTGTACTCTGATACTCCTAAATAAAATCCAGTGTGACCAATTGCCTTCAGAAGTAACCTAATTAGTAAGTGTGTAACTTATTCTTAGTATAACTACAGCTGTTCTGTGAAGGCCTCAGAGGTTTATTAGAGAACATTAGTGATCAAACAGCATCATGAAAACCAAGGAACACACCAGGCAGGTCAGGGAAAAAGTTGTGGAGAAATGTAAAGCAGGGTTAGGTTATAAAAAAAAAAATATCCCGACTCTGAACAACTCATGCTCAACCCATGATCCGAAACTGAAGGAGTATGGTACAACTGCAAACCTACCAAGACATGGCTGTCCACCTAAACTAACAGCCCAGGCAAGGAGAGCACTAATTAGAGAAGTAGCCAAGAGGTCACTCTGGAGGAGCTGCAGAGATCCACTGCTCAGGTGGGAGCATCTGTCCACAGGACAACTATTAGTCGTATACTCCACAAATCTGGCCTTTATGGAAGAGTAGCAAGAAGAATTTGCATTTTTTAAAGCAAGCCCTAAGAAGTCCTGTTTCAAGTTTGCGACAAGCCATGTAGGGGACACAGCAAACATGTGGAAGAAGGTGCTCTGGTCAGATGAGACTAAAGTTGAACTTTTTGGCCTAAATGCAAAACGCTATCAGTGGTGGAAAACTAACGCTGCACATCACCCTGAGCACACCATCCCCACCGTGAAACATGGTGGCCGTAGCATTATGCTGTGAGGATGCTTTTCTTCAGCAGGGGCAGGGAATCTGGTCGACTTAATGGGCAGATGGATGGAGCTAAATACAGGGCAATCACGGAGGAAAACCTGTTAGAGGCTGCAAAACACTTCAGACTTGAGCGGAGGTTCATCTTCCAGCAGGACAATGACCCTAAACGTACAGCCAGATCTACAATGGAATGGTTTACATCAAAGCATATTCATGTGTTAGAATGGCCCAGTCAAAGTCCAGACCTAAATCCCATTGAGAATTTGTTGCAAGACTTGAAAATTGCTATTCACAGATGCTCTCCGTCCAATCTGACTGAGCTTGAGCTAGTATTCAAAGAAGAATGGGCAAAAATGTCAGCCTTTAGATGTGCAAATCTCATAGACATACTACAAAAGACTTGCAACTGTAATTGCAGCGAAAGGAAGTCCTTAGGTTTGAGCGAATCGACCTCCGGATAGATCTGAAGTCGATTCGTTCAAATACTTCGATTTTAATGCTGTTTTCATACGGCATTAAAATGCATTGGCTCCTTGGAGCCAAACTTTTTCTCGGCTGAAGTTGTGCAAGACTTTGGTGTATTACTACTGTATTCATATCTGCCGTCTTTAAAAACAATTTAAAATAGCTATCTGACGTACCAGCCAGTACCAAAGCCCACTTCAGATTGCTATTTTAAATAGTTTTTAAAGACAGCAGAAATGAATACAGTAGTAATTCACCGAAGTCTCACGTGACTTTGGCTGAGACGAACTGAGGCTCCACGTTGCGCCACGTTCTGTTGCTGTAGAGAAACAGCATTAAAATCGAAGTATATAAATGAAACAGGCAAATCAACTGTTAAACACACACTTCCAATCTCATCTTCTTAAAGAGGTTCCCAGGAATTAAAAAAATGAAAATATTTATTTAAATATTATTTTATAATAAATATATTCACAAATACCTTTCATTACTTAGAATGGCTTGTTTTGTTTAGGTAGCAATCATTAGGAGAAATAAAATGGCCGCCGTCCTATCAGTACACACAAAACCAGTCCTAATCACACAGGAGGACAAGTTAGGCTACTTTTACACTTGCGTTTTGTGTGGATCCGTTCAGATAATACAACCGTCTGCTTCCGTTCAGAACGGATCCGTTTGTATTATCTTTAACATAGCCAAGACGGATCCATCATGAACTCCACTGAAAGTCAATGACGGACGGATCCGTTTTCTATTGTGCCAGATTGTGACAGAGAAAACGGATCCGTCCCCCATTGACTTACATTGTGTGGCTCAGTTACGTCAGACGGACACCAAAACGCTGTCAGTCTCCAAAGAGGAATGGAGACTAAACTGCTGAAACTGATGCATTCTGAACGGATCCTTTTCCATTCAGAATGCATTAGAATGCAAACTGATCTGCTTTGGACCACTTGTGAGAGCCCTGAACGGATCTCACAAACGGAAAGCCAAAACCTGAGTGTGAAAGAAGACTTACTAGTAGACAGCTATAGAGCTGCCTCATCCTCCTCTCTGCTCGTCAGGAATCATGATCCTGAATACAGGTGAATCTCTGTGGGAATGCAGATGATGAGAAGACATGAGAGGAGCGCGAGGTGTGGCTAATGAGCAGCAGCACTTGTTTACAGTCTCCATTACCACAGCCCCACATTACCACAGTCTGTCCTGTCCGTCCTCTCTGTACTTCGTCTCCTCATGAACTAAATTCCCCAGAGATTCAGATGAAGTTCTTATCATCTGTATTCCGGATCTTTCAGGATTATAATACCTGACAAGTAGGGAAGAGGATGAGGCAGCTTTTACTTCAGTGTTGTCCTCATGTGTGATTAGGACAGGTTTTGTGTGTACTAATGGGACAGCGGCCATTTTGTTTCCCCTGATATTTGCTCCCCAGACAAAATGAGCCACTATAAGTAATGAAAGGTATTTGAGAATATATTTATAATAAAGTAATATTTAAGTATTTTCATAATTACCGGAGAACCCCTTTAACTGAAACACCTTCTGCCAATTTGCTCTTTAACCCCTTAGTGGCCAGCCTGCTTTAGGCTATACTGATCAAGCGTTTTTCTGTCATTTTTCATTGTTGCCTTCCAAGAGCTATAACTTTTTTCTTTTTTGTCTATGTAGCTGTATGAGGGCTTGTTTTTTGCAGGACAAGTTGTCATTTTTAATGGTGCCATTTTGGGGTGTAACTTTCTAATGAACTTTTATTAACTCTTTCTGGAAGGGAGATGGGATTTACATGATAATTTTGCAGTGCGGGTCGTTACGGATGCGGAAGGCAGACTTGGGGCATACACCCAGTCCCTGCCAGCCTATACACACATCAGCATCCCACGATCTCACTTGCTGGGTGCCGATGGGAGAGAGAGAGGGAGTATACTCTCTCTGTCACCACTTACATGTGGGCGGCATGTAAGGGCTTAAGCAGCTCGGATTGGCACTCCTGTCCATCTAGGCTGTTAGAGCAGGAGCAGTGGTGTAACTAGAAATTAATGGGCCCCACAGCAAATTTTTGAACAACCCCCCCCCCCTCTTCCTTCTGGTAAATTCTTCTCAACCCCCACTCCTCTCTCAGCTGAGGCCCAGCAGCCAATCCATCAGTGAGCCTTGACAATAAAATCTTTTAATCCTCCTCCATGGTGGACCCCTTCTGAGTTTGGGCCCCAAAGCAGCCGCTCATGTGAGAGCCAAGCCCCCGTTCTCCGCTTAGAGAGCGCCGCCAAGAAAACATAGCGGATCAGCCTAAGGCCCCTTAGTGACCGCCAAATAATTGCGTATGGGTGGTCACTACTAATTAAGAAGTCATTAAGACTAGAGTACATGCAATTTCTAATAGAGCTTTTTGGTAAAAGTCAAACACTTCTCTTTTTAATCCAACTCTTAAAGGGGCATTCCGGTACTTTTGGGTAATCTATCCACAGTATATGGGATAACTATTAGATTGGTAGGGGTCCTATGCTGGGACCCTCACAAATCACTACAGGGTGGGCCATTTATATGGATACACCTTAATAAAATGGGAATGGTTAGTGATATTAACTTCCTGTTTGTGGCACATTAGTATATGTGAGGGGGGAAACTTTTCAAGATGGGCGGTGACCATGGCGGCTATTTTTAAGTCGGCCATTTTGAATCCAACTTTAGTTTTTTTAATAGGAAGAGGGTCATGTGACACATTTCACAAGAAAAACAATAGTGTGCTTGGTTTTAACGTAACGTTATTCTTTCATGAGTTATTTACAAGTTTCTCTTTGTTTACAGCCATTGACTTGTCGCCGAGGTTAACACATGAGGAGCGGATAGAAATTATGTTGATGTCTGGTGAACGCAGTAACCGGGTCATTGCAGCAGATTTCAATGCAAGACACCCTACGAGACCACCTATCTCCCATGCTACAGTTATCAAACTGCTTGCTAAGTTTCGTGAAACTGGTTCAGTGTTGGATTTGCCAAAATGTGGACGCATGAAATCTGTCACTAATGAAGAAACATGAATGGCTGTCCTAGCTTCATTCAGCAAGAGCCCACAGCGTAGCACTCGCCGCACGTCACTGGAGATTGGCATTAGTCGAACATCCCTTCGCGGATATTAGCTACTCACAAATGGCACCCTTACAAACTCCAGCTACTGCAGCATCTCAATGAGGATGACCCAGATCGGCGCACTGAATTTGCAGAATAGGCAAAACAAAAATTGGAACAGGACCCTAAGTTTACAGAAGATTTTGTTCAGTGATGAGGCAAACTTTTATGTAAATGGTGAAGTTAACAAACAAAACCACCGCTATGGGTCTGACACTAACCCACATTGGATAGATCCCTCCAAGACTGTTGGAACAAAAAAATTGATGGTATGGTGTGATATATGGGGTACAAAGATAGTGGGGCCATTCTTCATCAATGGACAGCTCAAGGCCACTGGATATGCGAAATTGCTACATGATGATGTGTTTCCCTCTTTATGCACTGAAGTTGGCACGTTTCCTGAGTTTTTGCAGCAAGACGGTGCACCACCACATAATGGGTGTCCGGTCCGAGCATTCCTAGATGAACAGTTTCCTGGAAAGTGGATTGGTCATCGTGGGCCAGTTGAATGGCCCCCAAGGTCTCCCGATTTGACCATTAGACTTTTATCTTTGGGGTCATTTGAAGGCAATTGTCTATGCTGTGAAGATACGAGATGTGCAGCACCTGAAACTTTGGATACTGGAAGCCTGTGCTAGCATTTCTCCTGCGGTGTTGCTATCAGTGTGTGAAAAGTGGGAGAAGAGGGTTGCATTGACAATCCAACACAATGGGCAGCACATTGAACACATTTTATAAGTGGTCAGAAACTTGTAAATAACTCATGAAAGAATAAAGTTACGTTAAAACCAAGCACACCATTGTTTTACTTGTGAAATTCCCAATAAGTTTGATGTGTCACATGACCCTCTTCCTATTGAAAAAACAAAAGTTGGATTCAAAATGGCCGTCATGGTCACCACCCATCTTGAAAAGTTTCCCCCCTCACATATACTAATGTGCCACAAACAGGAAGTTAATATCACCAACCATTCCCATTTTATTAAGGTGTATCCATATAAATGGCCCACCCTGTAGAATAGAGGCCCTGGACAGGGTTGCCAACCTAAATTTTAATTTGTTCTGGATCATTTATTAAAAAATTACGGACAGCCAACATTTTTATGGGAAAATTGGAAAATTATACGAACTTTAAAGATTATAAAGGTACTTTCACACTAGCGTTATTCTTTTCCGGCATAGAGTTCCATCATAGGGGCTCTATACCGGAAAAGAACTGATCAGTTTTATCCCCATGCATTCTGAATAGAGAGAAATCCGTACAGGATGCATCAGGATGTCTTCAGTCTTTTTGACATCTCAGGACGAGAGATAATACCACAGCATGCTGTGGTATTGTCTCCGTCCAAAATTCCGGAACACTTGCCGGAAAGCTGGATCCAGCATTTTTTCCCATTGGAATGTATTAGTGCCGGATCCAGCATTCAAAATACCGCAATGGCGGATCCGTCTTTCCAGTCTGCGCATGCACAGACCGGTAAAAATTTGAAAAAAATATAACAGATCCATCTCTCCGCATGACAAGCGTAAAGACGAATCCGTTCTTGCAATGCATTTGTAAGACTGATCCGTAGCTGGATCCGTCTTCAAATGCTTTCTGTTTGCGTGCAGATTGCCGGATCCGGCAGGCAGTTCGGGCGACAGAACTGCTTGCCGGATCACTCTGGCGCAAGTGTGAAAGTACCCTAAGTAACAAATGTCCGCATTTACCGAGAGCTCTAAAATGCTGAGAATTATAAACCGTGAGCTGCTCAAGTACCCCGGCCTATAAAAAAAAAAAAAAAAAAAAAATCACAGACACTCCAAATTGTTTCATAGATGCTGGAAAAAAAAAGTCCCTTATTTTTACGGACTGTGCAGGAATTTCTGGATGGTTGGCAACCTTGGTCATGGAGCTGCAGGTTGGGCATATCGATGATCTGTTGGGAATAGCCACGCTAAGTCCCATGAAAATGAAGGGAGCAGCATGTTCATGCCCAATCTACTGCTCCATTCATTTTAGGGAGCCCATGTTCTTGTGACCATTGGAGGTCCCAGTGGTAAGACCCCCACCAATCTAATAGTTATTCTGGATCGTCCAGATAGGGGATAATTAGAAAGCATACACATCATTGTCAGCTGAACCCTCCAGGACTGGCAGTGATTCAGCACCATATCCTTTTGTTCTCCGCCATATGTGTCTGGCAGCTTGGCAGAACCCAGCACGATGTATGGGAATGTCGGGCACTACCAGGCAAACAAGCACATTTCGACTATTAGTTTGCCCCCCAAAATTTGCCACTAAACCATACCTATTTTGAGCAGAAAAAAAAGTGAGCATGGCACATAGTAATTTTTTTGCAAAAATATACAAGAAATGGCGCAATAACTGCCTGAAAATTGTAGAAATTTTGCTCTATTGTGTAAAAAACGGTAGCTGTGGCTTTTTTTGTAAGGAAAAAAACTGGCATTACAAAAAAAAGTTGCAGGGTAATAATACAGCACTGGGTTTCTATCTAAAAAAGCGATGTCATAATGTGTGAACAGAGACAATTCTCACAGAGCATGCCAGCCTATGACATTACTTCATTGTATCTTCACCCACTTTCCTCCAGGGCTGAAGCAGCAGAGAACCTTCTAGAAGACCCGTCCCACCCCTGACACAAGGAACAGTGCCCACAGCGGCTCCATCTGTCAGTGCACGGCGCTCCCACGTGCCCGCTCCCTCCGGGTTTGTGTAACTGGAGGGCGGGCTGCCAGCTGGGGGTGGCCAGACAGGGGGAGGGGAGGAGAAAAGCTGATATTAGGCAGCAGGCAGAGGGCGAAGCCAGCATAACCGGCACCTTCACCTCCTGACAGCTTCTCTACACGCTGGTGAGTGCTCAGTCTGCCTTCCCAGCTTCTATACCTGACTGAGGGTGGCATCCCTTCCTCCAGCTTATTAAACTTCACATGGTGCCTAGATCCTTCTTGTAAGAGACTACATGGTGGGCTGTGCATCTCTATGGACAGACTGCCCTGTTTTCTCTCTGCCGGTCCTGATGCCCACTAGGCTCACCCTGGCTTCATTTCTCTTTTTATTTTTACATACTGTCATCCAGACCCGGTTTAACCCTTGAAATCCTGGAGAAGTGCTTGCTTCTCAGCAGAGTTTCGCCATCTGCCACTTTCCCCTCTTTATGGCTGAAAGCAGGTTAGATGAGAAGCTAACTTGAGCCATGCCCCCTTGTGCCAGGGTCTTCAGGGCTCATTCATGTCACAAAAACATGCATGATCTGTCAGTCTGCAGCTGAAGAATAGGAGTAGTAGTGAGGGTGGGTGTGGTGACAACACGTCATCATGGAAGGATCTGTCCGGCAGTGAGACGTATACCACAGATGCAATGCCTACAGAGCCTCCAGGAGAAGAAATCCAGGACATTAGGTGCCCTGCTGTTGTCACACAGCGGTCGTCATCTTTTCGGTGACATTACCCTTTACCCATTGATGTCCTGTAGTTCCCCTTCCATGTGTCCTGAGCGGAGGCATTTACGGAGGATGACAATGTGGACCTCTGTCTGGCAAGTCTAATGTAATGTATTTTCTCCATAGATTAAAAATGGCAGAGAAATTCAAGATTGAGAGCCCTAACGTGCGATACTTGAAGGATCGTATAGAGGCAGATTACAACTATGATACCGCCCAAGTTTATGAAGAAAACGGTGTTACTAAGGTAATGACTGAATTTCATGTAATGTACACTGACAAAAAAAAAAAACACAGTTGTTGAAATCCGATAAAACTCTATGGGGGTCATTTATCAAACTGGTGTAAAGTAGAACTGGCTTAGTTGCCCATAGCAACCAATTAGATTCCGCCTTTCATTTTGGACAGCTCCTTTGGAAGATGAAAGTAGGAATCTGATTGGTTGCTATGGGCAACTAAGCCAGTTCTGTTTTGCACCAGTTTGATAAATGAGCCCTATATGTGTGAATGTAATGATGATATACTGTATGTAAGGATTACAATATTAGGGCTCATTCACACAACCGTATGCTCACCGTGCCCGTGTTGAGGACAGCTGCTTGCCAGGTGACCGGCCATGTGAATCTTGTATTACTGTGTGGACCTATTGACTTAAATGGGTCCGCGATCTGCAAAATACACCAAACCCTAACCCGAAAGCTCACAGAAGCACTTCCAAGTGTTTCTGTGGGCTTCCTATCCATGCCTCCGCTGTGCAAAAGATAGGACATGTCGTATCTTCAAGTCAATTGGTCTGCATCTGCAGCATGGAGTTCAAATGACCGGGGACCATGCACAGTGGACCGCTATTTGTGCGAAAGAATACGTTTATTAGGGAAATCTGTACAATTTAAAGGAGGCTCTAGTACCCTGTTGGGCCTCCTCTAGCATTGATAGAAGATGAAATACAGCTGGGCATGGGGTCATATAGGTTCTGTATGGCATCTCCTGGCACATTTGCTCACAGATGTTGTAGCTTCGCCTGTAGATCCTTCACATTATTAGGTTGCTGAAGGTGGTGTCCCAGGTGTACCCATAAACAGGGTCGGCGGGGGGGGGGGCAAACTGTGCAATTGCCCAGGGCCCTAATCCTCAAAGGGGCCCCCTTGCTTCAGTCCCAGCAGATCCTTGAACAGTAGGGACTCTGGTGTTGTTGAAGAGTGGGGAATTTCCCAGCTTAGGAGTCCCTGCTCTGACTCCATATGTGGCTGTGTACATATATGGAGTCAGTGTTATGAACATGAAAGGGGTATCCCCATGGTCACTATGCTTGGGCTCAAGAATCTTAACCACTGAGCTATAGAGCTCAATGCTAAGTCATTGCTGAAAAACCTGATAGAAGTTTCTCTTTTATTAGGTATGCATATACAGAAGTTAAATTTATTTTATTTTTTTATTAATTGTAAAACAATGTATGCCATAAAATAAATATATAATTCCTAAAAAAATATATTAAATGATGCCTCTGATATATATGAATGCAAAAATCAGGGGAATCTACTACTCAGGTTTTTAGTTATAATATATTTTCAATAGTTTAACATGGAGCTCTATAGCACAGTCGTTAATGTTCTTGCCTTTAATGTAGAAAGTTGTGAGTTTGAATCCTCACAGAAACATTTTAAAAATAGAGGCTAAATAAAACTTAAATACACAGGGTGCCCCCAAAAGTGAAAAGTTTGATTTTATTGAGATAAAAAATGGAGCATTGCGATATTCTGACCCTCATAACTTTTTATAGTTATGTCTACGGAGATGTGTGGGGGCTCATTTTTTGCGGGACGATCTGTCATTTTTAACAATACCATTTTGGGGGGTGTGTGACTTGATCACTTTTTTTTTTTCAATTTTCTTGGGTGATAAAGTGATGAAAAAACGGCAAATCGGCCTTTTTTAATTTTTTTCTGTTACGCCATTCACCATATGGGCGTACTGAACTTTTTTATAATTTAATAGTATAGGCGTTTTCGCATGCAGCGATGCCCATAATGCTATTTTTATTTATTTTAGGGAATAGGGGGTGATTTTAATTTTTAAGGGTTTTTGTTATATTTTCAAAACTTTTTTTTTACTTTTTTTTTTTGTTAAGTCACCCAAGTGGACCACAACTTGCAATCATCTTATACAGAATAATGTAAATTGCTCCATTATTCTGTATAGAAATCAGTATATCACAGTTCAGTGCTGCCATCTAGTGGCCTGAACTGGGATATACTAACAATGAGCCTGGAAGCCTAGTATAGGCTGCAGCTTTTTTATAGAACAGGGTGCTTTCCTCGATTTCTGCTGGGGGAAAGTGCGCCTGAAGAGGAATCCCGAGCTTCCGGTTTTTAACA
The DNA here is from genome assembly GCA_033119425.1 of Bufotes viridis. Lineage (NCBI taxonomy): Eukaryota > Metazoa > Chordata > Amphibia > Anura > Bufonidae > Bufotes > Bufotes viridis. The sequence goes on from CM065589.1 coordinate 322,108,972, forward strand.
CTCAGATGCCGTGAGCATGAGGCGTATTCTGGGGCCATGAGGATGCAGCTCTGTGTAAGGAGCTTTATGGGGTGTAAATCTGTGAGGGAGGGCTGGAATCGAAGATTTGGGGCCCCAATTTTGATTGTGCCCAGGGCCTCATTTTGTCTAAAACCGGCCCTGACCATAAATGGTCGATTAACGATAAATCTGGTGACTGGGCAGTCAAAGGAAGTTCTGCAATCTGGTGGAGACATTCCTGGGGAATCCTCTGTGTGTAGTCGAGCATCATCCTGCTGAAAAATGTTTGTCCTGGAAGCCCTGCCACGAGAGACATCACGTCCTGTTCTGCACATATCGCTGAGCTGTTAGTGTCCCTCATATCACTACTAGAGGTGACCAACTGTGGTGATGTGATGCCTCTCCAGATCATCACACCAGCAGTTGGCCCAGTGTGTCACTCTACAGCAAAGGCAGGATTGAAACATTCACCGTAAAGCCTCCATACTCAAACCCAACTATTGTGGGAACCCAGACAGAACCTGGATCGCTAAAGATGATCAGGTTCCAGTCTGTAGCAGTACATGTTTCTCGGTCACAACACCACTACAAACGAAGGCTACGGTGGCTGGCTGTCAATAGCAGAAGATGTAATGGGAGCCATGACACCATGCTAAGTGTCTGGAAATTGTCCAGGAAGAGACAGGGGTGTGTAATGAGGGTGTCACCTGCGTCTGTACGGTGGACAACGAAACTGTGGGAGGTTGACCATCCTGCTTCTCTCAATCCAATGATATGCCCCTCCTCAAAGCCCGTCACTCTGTTTTCTATGAAAGAGTAGGTAAAAATTGGAAATTCAGAGTGAGCGCCACAGCTTGAGGGTCCTGAGGTTCCCTCAGCCTGCCGCCTCCTTAGCATGTGTGTCTTCAGCTGTTTTGGGCTGCTGCAGCCTGGAAGCTTTGTAGACCGCTCTGTGTAGTGCCCGTGCCAGCATACTGCAAGTGAATGAGAACTGAGCTTCAGAATGCTAGGGCTGAAAACTGTGCAGTGTATGCGGCCTCCTGCTTCTGCTCTACACTATTCCACCGCAGCCCAAAACAGCTGATCGGTGGGGGTTCCAATAGTCAGAGTCCCAGCAATCTGATATTGGTGACCTGTCCGCATCTGTACCCCGGAGAACTAATTCTGTCATATTTTATGAGGCCAGACTAGACCATCTGTATTATAGGTTATGGGAAATGTCCTTTATCTTGATAAGTTTGTTCAACACCAGTATTTTCTTATTAAACGTCATGTATAGAATACACCATTTATTTGTCCCCTAAAGGTATAGTTCCAGGATCAGACATTTTGCTGACTGCCCCATGAATCTGAATGGTGCTTATACAAATCCTGTGCATGTGAACAGAGTTTGATTTGCAGAAATGACCGGGGTGTGAGCCTACCTAAGTCTTCATAGATGCAGTCTTGAACTTTGCACATGCACATTCTGCAGTTTTAAAGGGAGTCTGTCAGCACATTTTACACTACTAAACCACTAAAACTGCTGTATCAGCCACATAACTACAAGTGCAACCATAACTATGGTGGAGTTCATAGGCCGGGCTGAAAAAAATTAACTCGGACAATGCAGTAAAGTGACTTTTTATCAGTAATCCCATTCCCTACCCTTTCAACTTGACTGACAGGTCTACTGTCCCTTATGTCATTGTAGTCCAGCATCTATGCTACGCATTTTGTAGATGGCACTTGCACAGTGGCCTTACTTGCTGTGGATAATGGCCTCAAGGATCTACCGTGCATGCACCATTCTCTGCTGTGGCCATTTCAGTGGCACCTACAGTGACAATAAGAAACAGGAAACGAGAGATAGAACTTCCCTTGTCTGTCCACACCGGGTGGACACTTCCCAGCATGGCCCTAGACTAAATTGAAGGTAATTTTTCCAGCCAAACTAGTGCTATAAACTAACAGCATAGCTATGTTTGTCCTAGTGGATTAGTAGCGTGAAATGTGCTACCGATGTTTCAAGTGAAATGTACTTATATACAGTCTCTTATCTTTCCAAACCGTGCCTACTGTTGACGGGTGGACCGCCTGTCAAGTACACCACTTAGTCGGCGCTTACTTTAATTTCTTCTGCAGGCTACTGTTGTACTTTCCACATAATAAATATATGATGTCTTGCCCACAGGTCAAGCCATGTTCCACCAAGTTCACTTTCAGGACAGAAAGAAAGGTACCCAAACTGGGAGTCATGCTCGTTGGCTGGGGTGGAAACAATGGAACCACAGTTACCGCAGCAGTGTTGGCCAACAGAATGGGACTATCATGGATGACCAAGACAGGAAAGAAGGTGCGCTGTGACCTATATATATATATTTCATTTTACCCTAGATCCAATCATTTCTCTCAGCCAGTAGAAAAGGTTTTAGGCATGTAATTAACATACTACAAGTACTGCTCCCAAGTTTTAAGAAATGAAAAGAGATCCTTAGAGAATATAATAGACTATTAGAACCACTAATGTCCATGCGATGATGGCTTCATGGAGATTACGTAGTCGGGTACTGCACAGTGCTATGTGTACAGATCTCCAGTAGCTGTAAGACATTGCTCTGTGGTATCTTGTTTCCTCATCTTTATTGGTGATAAGATTATGGAAGGCTTGTGTAAAGTTTATCTCTTTCTAAGATGGGTTATTGAGTGCATGGAAATCTGGTGAATGTGTGTCTAGAGGAATGGCTCTCACTTATAGAATTCTCGCTTCAGGTTGCCAACTATTACGGTTCCTTGTTCCAGTCATCAACGGTCTGTCTGGGATGTGGACCTGAGGGAGATGTATATATTCCTTTTCGGGACCTTCTTCCCATGGTACATCCTAATGATATTGTCTTTGATGGTAAGTTGTGGTTTGTCTGCTTTTGCAGATGCAAAAAAGTATGGCAACCAAACAGATTCAAACTTTAATTTTCAAATTTAGTATGAACTGATCTAATTGGTTGCTTTGGAGAGCATTGAGGTTTTTAATTTTTTTTTACGTCCATAGTATGTTGTTGGATACTAAACGTGTGCTTTTCTTTAGAGCATAGAGTTTCTGTTAATTTCTCTTATTTCGTAGAGAGCAGCTAAACTCTGTGATTATAAAGGTTTATATGATTTGAAGGATTTCTAAATGAAAAGCAGAGCAAATCCTGATTGACAGTCTTGTGTATATACGGATACAGGCAGAGCTGCCAGTCTCTGTGTGTGGGTGCAGTAATCAGGACTCTCACTGTCTCTCATAGGAGTCCAGTCCGGATTTACCCTGCTACTCCATTTCTGTGTAAGCCACTGTGCTATGCTATTTCCCATTCCCACTTAGCTGCTTCTTTAACATTGACCACCTCTGGCCTCCACATTTGATGGGTATTCTCAGCCCCTTTAGGCTCCATTCACACATCCGCAATTCTGTTCCGAATTTTGTGGAACGGAATTGCGGACCCATTCATTTCTATGGGGACCCACTATGTCCCGCCCGCATCCGCAATTGCATTCCCGAAAAAAAATAGAACATGTCCTTTTCTTGTCCGCAACTGCGGACAAGAAAAGGCATTTTCTATAAGAGTGCCAGCGATGTGCGGTCCGTAAAATGCAGAACGCACATTGCCGGTGCCGGATGTGTGAATGGACCCTTAATGGAGAGGGCCTGGCACACATGTGGATGCAGCTGGACAGTACATGGACCAGGGATTTCCCATTCTGCAAATAGGTGGGGGTCTTTTGCCACTCTATGTCCTGTTGATAAGCCATTGCATACGTCTACTCTGGTAATACGCAGGTAATTGTTAAGCTCTACATTTCACCCAAATGGTGCACAAAGGTGGCCTTTTACTGTAACAGAAAAGTTTTGTCATCAATTTGTAAACTTTTATTCTATTTCTTATGTGGTTAGGTTGGGATATTTCATCTTTAAATCTGGCCGATGCTATGAGGAGAGCAGAGGTTCTAGACTGGCAACTCCAGGAGCAACTGAGACCTTACATGGAAAAGATGCAGCCAAGGCCTTCAATTTACCTACCTGACTTTATAGCTGCCAATCAGGAAGAAAGGGCTGACCATGTTATCCATGGCACCAAAGCTGAACAGGTACAGTATGTGAGGAGATCTGCTACTGGCAAACAGGGAATCTGTATGAGGACCGGCGATCACAGTAACCGGTATCCCCATACAGAGGAGATGATTGCTTCATGTGAACACAGCTATGAATCAGCTCCTGTGAATCAGTCCATATAAACGGACCACTAGTGATTCATTAGGATCCCTTAATAGAAAGTATCTGTCATAGCTGTCCATTATGAACAAAACCCCTTCAAATAATGTGAACAGCCCCTTATTTTCTTATTAGTAAGACTGTATGAGTAATGTTATGCAGGCTATAAAATGCAAATAGATGGAACAGTTTATGTTAATATTCCAACCAGACCTTCTAGGGGTTTATAAGATGATAGGAGTTTAGGTTATTGGGTCACGCTCGTTGATTTCAGTGTATGCTGTGTAAATCATCTTTAGGAAATTGTAGACCAGCTCCCAATATGGCGGTGAGACTTATTCCCCCATGGTTTATGTAGCTGGATTCCCTATACCCCAAACCTTTGCACTCATTTAGACACTTTTTGTCAACTTATATGTAGGTCCAGAAAATTCGTGAAGACATCCAAGATTTCAAGAGAACCAGTGGAGTGGACAAGGTGATTGTACTGTGGACTGCAAATACAGAAAGGTTTTGTGATCTGATCCCCGGGGTTAATGATACTGCCGATAACTTGCTGAAAGCCATTGAGGTGAGTGCCGTTGTGAGTCTCTTGGGCAAAGGTCCTTCTGACTAAGCATCTTACAGCACCTAAAAGATCAAGAACATTTGTTAGGGTTCATGCACACAAACTTATTTTCTTTTCTTTTTTGTTCGTATCCGTTCTGTTTTTTTTTTTTGCAGACCGTATACGGAACTATTCATTTCAATGGGTCTGCAAAAAAAACTGAAGTTACTCCGTGTGCATTCCGTTTCCGTATTTCGGTTCCACAAAAAAATAGAACTTGTCCTATTATCGTCCACATTAGGGGCAAGGATAGCACTGTTCTATTAGGGGCCAGCTGTTCCGTTCCGCAAAATACAGAATGTACACGGATGTCATCCGTAATTTTTGCGGACCACAAAATACATACGGTATGAGCCCTTAAAGAGGGGCTGAAAGCAGCAGTTTCTGTTGTCTGTTCCTTTTCATGTATATGGTCCATTAGCAGTATGTAATGTAACTAAGATTTTCTCTTCCTAAGCAAAAGAACCAGATTTGATATTTTAAGCAGGTTGATACTAAGCTTTAACATCAAACTGTAAAAAGACGTTAAAAAAGGTGTGTATATATATATGTGTGTGTGATAAAAACCGTACAAGCGAAACAAAAACGTATACATAGTGGGTATTTAGGAAACCAGGGATGGCACACACACAAAAATCATGCAGCTACTAAAGCTGGCCATGAAATAGATTTAATCTAGTGATCGTTTTATATAGCTTCTAGTAGCTGCCCCATCAGTTGCAAGCTAGAAGCATATGTTCTAATGGCTGCTGTGCATGCGAATGGAAAATCCCTCTCGTGTGTATGAGGGTGGGAGGGGGAGAGCATATGTAAGCAGACTAGTTCCTCCCCATCACCTTGTAGCTTCACATATCTGGTTGGCTCTCGCTGGTGACACCATACGTGTCACTCTCCCTGCCTTTCCTGCCTAAGGGTCAGGTTTCATCAGCAGAAGTGTTCTCAGCACAGACCTCTGAACTCCTCACATGTATTTGCCTGACACATCACGTGACTGACCTATTTAAAGAAATCTGATTATTGTATTGCTTCTTACACAGTGTTGGTGTCATGAGCTTTAGCCTACATGCACACGGCGGTGTTTTTTTGCGGATCCGATGGTTTCCCATTCATTTCTATGGATCCGTTAAAAATGCGGATGCCTCTTCCGTTGCATGTCTGCTGTCCGCATTTCACGTCCGCAAAAAAAAAAAAAAATGGCATGTCCTATTTTTGTCTGCAGAAAACGGTTTGCGGACCCGTAGAAGTCAATGGTTGCTTGGAACCATGGCACTTGTACAGGTACTTTAAGAAACTGGTTCAAGCCTTCCGTTTTTTTTGCAGAGCCGCAAAAAAAAACCGAAGACACACAGAAACACAACCTACAAAATTTGCGGACACACGGAAAGGTCATGTGCATGTAGCCTTATACAAATGACGCCATTTTTGCTCTAGAACATGAAAATCTAAAGCTGAATTTTCCTCTCTAACAATTTTTATGTATCAAGTACAGCACAGCATAACAGTGCATTCACGCGACAGAATGTATTTTGCAGACCGCAAAATCAGCTTTTTTTTTTTTCGAACCCATTGTTACAATGCCTATTCTTGTCTGCAAAATGTACAAGAATAGGGCATGCTTTATGTTTTTTTTCCTGGACTACAGAAAGGACATACTGATGTAGACAGTATATGATGTGCTGTCCGCATTTTTTTGCAGCCTGAATGGGTCCGCATCCGATACTTAAAAGCTGCAGATTGGATGCGGACCAAAAATATGCCTAAAGATGTGCTAAAAGAATTCCTAATGGGCACAGTAATGTCACCGAATGACTGTCCTCTAACATCCACAATCCATGTGCCATATTAATATTATAACATGCGTTACATTTCATGTCCAATTTCCATATAAGATTTTCGCGTATAGTTTCTGGCAAACGTATGTTTAATTCTGACCTCTTTACCTTCACAGCTTGGACTTGAAGTTTCTCCTTCCACAATGTTTGCAGTGGCCAGCATCTTAGAAGGCTGTGCCTATATCAATGGCTCTCCTCAAAACACATTTGTTCCTGGAGCAATTGAATTGGCAGTGAGGCGCTCTGTGTTTATTGGCGGAGATGACTTTAAATCTGGGCAGACCAAGATCAAGTCCGTTCTTGTGGATTTTCTTGTCAGTGCTGGATTGAAGGTAATGTGATCCAAAACATTAATGGTATCTTATAAGGGAATGTGTCATAAGAAAACGGCCTTTTATGCTAAACATATTTTTTGTGATGTCTTGTCTAATTTTCCATGCCACAATGAGATTATATATATATATATATATATATATATATATATATATATATATATTTTTTAGCATTTATCTCATTGTCCGCATAGGCAGTATTACAGTGAAAGCTAATATCTAAATATAGATAGCACAGGATCACACCAGTCACAATAGATGATGGTCACAGCTCGCCTCCTCCCCATCCCTGCACAGTGACCTATAGTATGTCTATAAAACTGTCCCATAGAAGTCAATTGGGTCTCATTTATCAACACTGTCTAACTGTAAGGGCTTCACATCACCTTATGCATTCCGTTATAGCTTTCCGTTATAACGGAATTCAGAAGACTGAAATCAAAACAGAAGCCTTTAAGAGGCATAATAGGAGCCTATGGGAAAGCCTAACAGATCCGTCTGCTTTCCGTTATGCTGGAGAGAAAACAAAAAGCCTCTAATACAGATGAGAACGGGTGTGTTCACAGCATCACAGACAAAATGTTTTCCACTCCAGAATCTCTTCACTGATCCATCCCTAGTACTCGGAATGGTTCTCTCATATTTGCTATACACCAAAGATCTGGTCTGAAATGTATGACCTGACAGGTGCAGACAGTTGAGGGGAGGGCAAATGTGCAATTTTAGATAGGGCATGTTTATACTGCTCCCTTTTTGAAAAGGGTTATTCTGCTATACAAAACCTGACTCCTATTAAAAGTATATGGTGCAAAGTACAAATCCTTAATACATAGTTTTTTTCTACCATTCACCACTTACTGGCTCAAAATATGTTCCTAGGCCACGGTCTGGGGTTACGAGCTGTAGTTCAGCTTGCTGGTCGAGCATTCTCCGTTCCAGTGCTAGGCGTTATAGGGGGTTCTAACTGATAGTGAGGGAGCACAGTAGGAAATGCAAAGCGGAGGCATACATGGGAAAGAGAACAGCCTGGAATAATGATGATGGAAACTGTGGTCCCCTAATCACATAGACTGCTGCAACTTAACTACATGGGGAGTAGTGTTAAGCGAACTTGTGTTTTAAGTTCTGCGTCCAAAGTTCGGATTCGGGTTATCGAAGAATCCCGTTATGGATTCCGCTACCACGGACTATGATGGAATTCGGAATCCATAACGGGATTCTTCGATAATCCGAATCCGAACTTTGGACGCTGAACACTAATAGGGAGCAACAGTCTGTGAAAAAACATGTAGAGCATGTAGTATTAGCATTGAACTGTGCTCTAGGTATAAGGACAATCTTCCTCCAAGGCTCTTGTCCAGATGCTGGAATACCTCTTTAAGCGCCTGTCCACTGTCAGTTTAAATATATATTTACTACTTTTGACTTTTTATAGCATGTAAATGTTTTTTTCTTTTTTACAAAATATCTCCCTCACTGTCCATCTGCACCCATCAGCTCTGATATAGTGAAGGACACCCACTGATCACATCCGCTAGCTACTGGCAGTGATACAGGGAACAACACTGCCAGCATTAGCACTTTGTAACCAGCAGTCAAAAAGAGGAAGGGTTTAATACTGCTTCTGCCTTCTGTCTCAGGTGTCTGGTTGTGACGGACATCCGTGCATCTGATCTTGCAGCTGCATGCTGTACCTACATATACATAGTAAGTGGGCAGTCATTAAAGGGGTTGTCCCACAAAAAATATTTTACAGGTTTCAAACCAGCACCTGGCTCTGAATCCTTTTGTAATTGTATGTAATTAAAAATGTTGCATAGCCACGGAGTTATTCAATAAAATCTATCTGTATAGCGCCACCTGCTGTTTGTTCCTGATTTCTTTGGCTCACTGAGAAGGCCGCACATGCTCATTTTTATTTTTCAACTGCCTCCTGAGCTGTGATGGGAAGAGTATGGACACGCCCCCTTATCTGTAGCAGAGAAGACACGCCCCTTGAGCTGGCAGCATGATATAAATCTAGCAGAGCAATGAATGGGGAGATCTCTGGATCCATGTGAGATACAAGGCTGGTTCTAGCTTTGTTAAAAAGAGGTTGTCATGTACTATATGATTTCCATTCTTTACATTAGTCATGGGATAACCCCTTTAAGGGGTACAGTACCCATAAAATAATACAGTATAGTATTAAGAATGTCCCTTCCTAGTGACATGTTTTCTTTACATAAGTTAGAAATGTTGAGATTGAAAAGTTATATATTATAGGACTGGAGTGATAAATATACTAACATGATGCAATGGCAATGATAATGTGATCATCATTGGCTTTTAACCCTTTAGTGACCACCCATACGTCTTTTTACAGCGGCCACTTTTCATGGCGACCCATTCTAAGCGCTGCACAGGTCGGCAGCAGAGAGTAGGGGCTCGGCTCTCACATGAGAGCCGTGCTCCTGCTCTACCAGTCCGGACCACCGCATGGAAGCGGTGACAGAGGGAGCGGGCTTCCTTTTGTCTCCCATCGGCACCCAGTAAATGCGATTGAGGGGTGCCGATGTGCGTAAAGGCAGGGACTTTGTGTAGGCTCTAAGCCTGACATTAAAATACATAATGCTAATGCATTTTAAAAAGTGTTTTTAAAAATATTCAAAATCTAATCACCCCTTTTCCCCAAAATGAGAACAAAAAAGTAAAAAATACACATCATGGGTTTTGCCACTTGCGAAAACACCCATACTAAAACAGGCATGCCTTCAAAATGAGTTGGCTTATTGCATGCGGAAGAGCATTGTTGTATAAAAAAGTGCAACTTTCCTATGTCTCTCTTTCCTATCCATAATTACAGACGGTGTCCATAGTGAGCTATAACCACCTGGGTAACAACGATGGCAAGAACCTTTCTGCGCCGCAGCAATTCCGCTCAAAGGAGATCTCCAAAAGCAACGTGGTGGATGACATGGTTCAGTCAAACCCTGTTTTATATGGACTAAATGAGAAGCCAGATCACTGTGTGAGTATCTTTTCTCAGAAGAGCCATCTGTCATCTTTTTCCTCCTCTACACTATTGTGCCAGCTGTACAGGAATCTCTTTGAACACCATGACATACATTTATGCCATGGCCAGTGAATAGTTCCTGCACCACACCATAAACGTACAGCACAGTGAGAGTCTGCTGTCATGTAGTTGGGCTCCTCCTGCCATGGCTATTATGCCAGTCCCTGACTTAATCCTTTAGATGCCTCTGTCGGCCCATTACCCCCAGGATGAAATTGCACTTGCTTTAGCAGCTGGAGGCCTAAAAATGGCTCACCACTAAAGGGAACCTGTCATTTTATGCTGAACTTGCAGAGGACAACATAAAGTAGTGACAGAAGCCTTTCGTTCAGCGGTGTGTCACTCAAGTAAGTGGTTGCCGAGAACCAGCACCATATTAATTGCAGCATAGACCTTGAAAAGAGTCAAATCTACCTGAGAAGAGTCAGTCCCCGCCCATCCGCTGATGATTGACAGTCTTCTCCTTACTTTTCTCCCTAGAAGAGAACTGACAATCATCAGCAGATGGACAGGGAGAGCAGGAGATTATAATAATCATGACTCTTCTCAGGTAGATTTGAGTCTTTTCAAGGCCCGTGCTGCAATCATTATGATGCTGGTAATTGGAAAATACAAGTCATCCTGCCAAAAACCCTCAGTCAGCAGGAAAATAAAATCTTACAGCTCTGAGAAGGTAGGAAGTATACCTTCTCCAAGTCAGATAACAAGCTGATGTAGCCTAGTTATTTGACTTTTTAGCCTTGGAAGGTTTTCTGTAGTATTTCCATCATGTCCAATTCTTTATTTGATTCTTGTACCCAGAAGCTACGTTATGCAGTGTGTGGCATGCTTTTTATAATACACCATGTGCTTTGTCTGTTTCTAGGTGGTTATTAAATATGTCCCATATGTGGGAGACAGTAAAAGAGCAATGGATGAGTATACATCCGAAATCATGATGGGAGGAACCAACACCATTGTTATTCACAACACTTGTGAGGTACATTTTTTTCTTTGTTTTGTTGACCTTTATTATAATTAAACCGATATGGTGTATGTTGTGTTCTTTCAGTTGCTTTACAATATATTAATATTACATAGGGTATAGGGAGTCTGTACTCAGTCTCTATCTCGCTCAAGAAGTAGTCTTTAGTCCTACTGGAGACATCCTACCCAGCTTTCTAAAGCTGCTGATGCACCTAAGTTATGTATAGGTGCTTTACCAGGAGCCATGCAACTTGCTTAAATCTACACCAGCTCCCTTGTTGGTGTAGAAAATTATGAATCAGACGGGCCTATCAGCCCGCCCACGCTTCCGCCACCTCGGAAAAGTGGCATGAGCAGGGAAAAGTCGCAGATTTCGCTGCAAGTTTCCATTACGACCAAATCTGCGACAAAAGTACGCCAAAAAATTGTGCACTTCCCATAATAAATGACCCCCTATATCCATAAGTATAATATCAGGATAACTGAGTTTGATTTCCAGCACACCTCCACATGTTACCCAGCTTTCCAAAGCTGCTGATAAGCAAATCTGTACCATCATTTATTGAAAGGAGGACTAGGCAGATTAGTTAGCTATTCAGCTGTATGTTCTGTGACTGGTGCTGTTAGCAAATCTACTTTAGTTACTATTTACTTACTATTAGTGACTAGAAACAATTCCAACTGACTAAACCCCGCCCCCTCCTACTAAACTTCCTGTCTCATGTGCACTAGCATCAGAGGAGGAGAGGGAGGGGGAGAAGACATTACTGCAGCCTGAGAGAACACTGTTCAAAGACATATAAGGAAATTATGTTCAATTTTGTTAGTTGTACTTTTTCTGTGTTTGGATTCTAGGTTTAGTAGCCTTTTAAGAAAAAAGAGTAATATATGTGTATCTATAGTCAAATATGAGGTAGCACACCTGCAACTAAATTAATTTATTTCATCCAGCCGAAATGTGCGTCAAAAACAGTAAATAAGCCTAATAATTAGGAGGCCCTTAATAACAAAATATAGAAATATACTTGGAAAAAATGTACCGGAAAACAATTTGCACATAATGTGAGCATAATACATGACAGTAGTCTGATGCGCATGCTGGGACTTATCAAGGTTACTAAGACTACAGATAACTAAGTATCAAATGCCACGAGTGGAAAAATAAAGGGACAGATGATATAAGACCGGTTAAAGAGCTATTCCCATCTCCGACATTGAGGGCATATTGCTGGGATATGCCCACAATGTCTGATAGGTGCAGGTCCCACCTCTAGGACCTGCACCTATCCTTAGAACGGAGCCCGCAAAGTCCTGGAGGGCGCATGTGCGCCTTCCATTCATTCTTATGGAATATGGAATTTCCTATGGAAATCCCATTGAAATGAATGGGAGGCACCCTGTGCAAGTGCAGCCACCGTTCCATTCACTTCCATGGGGCTGACGGAAATAGCTGAGCCAACGATCGGCTATTTTCGGCGCGCTCATAGGAATGAATAGAGACGGCCACGCATGTGCATTACGACCTCTGGGACTTTGCTGGCTCCATCCTAGAGATATGCTCCCAATGTTTGAGATGGGAATAACCCTTTAGGCAGCCCTAAAGTACTAAGAACTGGTGTGACACATCATGTAGGTCAAGGTGCAATGGTATATCATGTTGTTCCTAATAAAGAGTATACCCGAGGGGTTAGTGTGACTTGGAGATTGAGTAGATGTTTTTTAATGGCCATGTCATGAATGTAGTGTACACTGGGACAGGGGTGTAGGATATAGGATTTATGGGTAAAGGATACAGTACAATGATGTAAACTGGAGTGTCGACCTGAGGGCAGAGTTACTATTGAATATGTGCCAGTTTTTGGCACGTTTTGCAACGAAAACTGATGTGCATGCTTTGCATCACATTTAACAAGTGTTTTTACACAATTTTCTAAGAATTTTACTCCTGGCCCAAAAGCGGTGTGGCTTTGTGATAGAGACGTGGCCTAAATGTGCCACCATGTACAAAAAATGGACCAAAATTATGTCATAAGCTTATGCCAACTTATAGGTGGAGTAAACTTAGACTAGACTTTTGGTACATGGATACAGTTTCCCATGGCAACCAATCAGATTCCTCTTTTCATTTTCCAAAGGAGCTGTCCAAAATGAAAGCTGGAATCTGATTGGTTGCTATGGGCAACTAAGCCAGTTCTACTTTACACCAGTTTGATAAATGGCCCCTTAATCTGTAATTCTGCCCTGTTGTAAAAGTAGGTGTTCGTCCTCTTTTAACCCAGGGATCTGTAGCCCACCCCTAAAAATCGATATCAATGTCATATGCCAGCAGCATAATATTTCCAAGCATGGAGGGAAAACCTTTTTACCACCGGGCAGGATTAGCAGAAACAGCAATTGCTTCACCTAGCTTTTATAGTGCATGTTCAGTCCCTACAGACAGGCGTATAGTCTTTCTATTGTTTTTTGTAGTTTTCTTAATACTTCATAATTATATTTTCCATTTTCCTAATAGTTCTTTTGAAAGCATTTACCAATTCTATTGATCTCACAATTTTCTTTTCAGGACTCACTTCTTGCTAGTCCCATTATCCTAGACCTGGTGATGCTCACTGACCTCTGTCAAAGGATAACATTTTGCACTGAAAAAGACCAAGACTTCCAGACATTTCACAGTATCCTGTCCATTCTCAGCTTCCTCATTAAAGCCCCACTGGTGCCAGAGGGAACACCAGTCATTAATGCGCTTTTCAGGCAGAGAAACTGCATCGAGAACATCCTCAGGTACTGTATACACAGTTAACATGTGCAGATGGCATAACTTGTGATCCTCCATAGGCCATCTAATGTTGGCACCTCTTTCATACACTGTAGATTTTTTAAATCTGCCTTTTTTGTGGAATTACCTGATTTATCATTTTATTGCTGAGTAGAAATACAATATATGTGCTATATTATATTTATCTGGTATTTCCTTTTTAAACCCCAGCCTAGACATGAGCAAAAGTAGGCCTATAGAATTTGCCACCTTGTGGGGACATTAAATTGTAGTTGTGATGTGTTTGAAGGTACCAGTGAAGGGTAGCCTATACCAGACAACCTGGTGCATCTAGCATCGGTGCTACATGGGTTGTCTGTGTGACCATTGCTAAGTTGTAAAGATTTGGAAAATATATTGATTACTAAGTAATTCTCCTTATTGTTATGATGCAATTACTATACTGTTTTTATATATATTTTTTTGTGTTTTTCCTCAGGGCGTGTTTGGGTCTACCACCTCAGAATCATATGATGTTGGAGTACAAGATGCAGAGAAGTTTCATGAGTCTCAAGAGATCCAGCACAGTCTTTACACCTTGCCCTATTGCCAGTAAGAAAGGGACTGGCCAAGTTAACAGCTTACATCACCAGTACATAAAAAATGGCCACTCCAATGAACTGGAACAAACTGTGAACACCAGTGACACAGAGATCGAGAATTAGTTCAGTTCTACAACTTTTCTACTAGAATCTACCAATATGGACCCTTTATAATGGAAAACTACCATAGAATTTTGGGGGATCACCCTACAACGATTGCACAGATCTCTTCCTGCATCACATCTTGTTAGATGTGTGATAAGTCAAGTGGTCTAGTTACTAAAACGTTGCACTGCTTTCTGGTTAACATTCATATGTTATTTTAATGTCAATGTTTTGAGGTTAATAAATCTAACTTCATGTGACTTTGGATGATGTCTTTTTTAACAGACTGAATTATAATATAAAGCACTATAAAAATGTAAAAGCCTGATATATAGAGGTGAGGGAATTGATTTGTAAGAAGGGATCTGCACCTGTGGTGGGGTGTCCCCGAAGCTGAGGCTGCTTCTCCTGCCACTTTGATTGACAAAGCCACATATCTCGCTAGTCTCTAGCAATCTTGCGCCTCTGCTGCTGTTCCAAGTAGAGGCACAAGCGCAGACGCTCTGCTTCCACTACTGGAGCAGCAACTGTTGATGCGCTGCTACCCACAGGTGTAGCGGTGCATGCAATTGCTGCTTCGGAACCGGAAGCCAAGCCTCTGCACCTGAGCTCCTACTCGGAGCATCAGGATATGGGCAAGATTGTGAGTGTAGGGAGAGATGTCCAGCCCTGTCAATCAAGTGGCATGATTGACAGGGCTGACATGCTTCAGAGACACCACGCAGCTGGTGCCGAACACTGCTTGATGTAACGAATCGATTGGCTCATGTCTGCTGATATCCTATAATTATATAGAGAGTGGAAGAGAGACATATTGAACCTCGCAGCCCACACAAATGCAAGCCATAGTCACCTGCTTGGCTTGTAACTCCTTATCCTTCACAAGGGGAACATTTCAGCTATCCATCAATGTAACAATCTCCTTACGTCCTGTTTCAGCAATCCATATCCTAGTTTTTCTCTTGGGTCTCGATATCTGTCTTCTACAACAGGCATGGGTATGTATACCATTGTTCTGAACCAGGGTAGGGAAAGTCTAGCTACAGAGGGGCAGGGTTAAAATTGCAGGTCTAGATGGAACTACTGGGTAAGAGTGTCATTTGATGCAGCGTTACTGCATGTACATAAGTCACAAGCAATGCAGGAGAAACCTCAGGGAAATATAGACATATAATTGAAGCTAATTTTTTTTCCCAGCTGAGGGTAGTGTGTTGACTTTCCATTTCCAATGTGTAGTCAAATTTTAGTTTTTGACTGGAAGTTCACATTAAAATCCCTGTATTGTTTCAGTAGAGTAATCACACACTTCACATGTACAGTGGATATAAAAAGTATACACACCCCTGTTAAGATGTCAGGTTTCTGTGATGTAAAAAATGAGACAAAGATAAATCATTTCAGAACTTTTTCTACCTTTTAATGTGACCTATAAACTATACAACTCAATTGAAAAACAAACTGAAATCTTTTAGGTAGCATGCCATGTCTCTGTGGTAGATTAGCTACTCTTACTTATGAGGAGATAATTAAAAGAATTTGATATATTTTTTCTTGAGAAGAGATGTAGGGCTCATGCACACGACCATTATGTGATGTTTTGCGGTCGGCAATTTGCGTATCCACCAAACACGGATTACCAGCTGTGTGCATTCCGCATTTCCCCACAGAATGCACAATGAGTTACTTCTGTTTTATTTTGGCCCCATTAAAGTGAATGGTAACGCTTAAGGGCCGCAAAAAAAACGAAACGGACATGGAAAAAAAAATGTTCATGTGCATGAGCCCTTATACCGTTCCATGTAAATTCCCCATCTGCCTCCATCTGGAGAAAAAAAGCTTCAATATCCAGAGACGTTCAAGGCTTTAGAACAACCACTGGATGAAAATGCTGCAAATTTGCTGGAGTGTATTTGTGTGCAGCCAATTCACAGCAGTTTATGGAAACACAGCAAAGTGGAAATTTTGCCCAATGTGGACATACCTTAGGGTATCTTCACACAGCAGACTTTTACTCCGGAAATAAATGTGGGATCCAGAGCAGAAATCCAAAGCTGTGCTTTCTGCTCTGATTTTGTATGTTATGCAAACACACATGGATTTAGCCCCATTCAACGTGCGTGGACATTGCTGTTGCCGTCCAATTGTCACACAGAAACTGTGGACATGGCGGAGCCGTGGAACGGAAGAAAAGCGCCCCATAGAACTGAATGGGTCCACATGTAATCCGCAAATCGCGGATCAGATGCGGAAAGCAACATACGGCTGTCTGAATGAGCCCATACTAAAATACAATTCTATTAAGCACTCAATAAAGATTAAAAATTAATTCATAGATCATTACAGTTGAGGTCAGAGACAACATTATAAATCATTATAATGGGCGTGCAGGAATTCATTCCCACACAGAGCAGGAATTCATTCCCCCACACAGAGCATGTTTCACACAGTGAAACTGGCCTAAGACTGCAAAGCAAGTGATGGTGCTGAAGGTGTAAGGACACCCTTATGCAAGATTTTTTGGCTAATGAGTGGCATGTGTAGCTCCATTCAACGGCGACAGATGTAACTACCGTATTTTTCGCCGTATAAGACGCACTTTTTCCCCCCCCAAAATGGGGGGAAAATGTCCCTGCGTCTTATGCGGCGAATGCTGACTTTTTTTTTACATCGCAGGCTGCGATGTATGAGCGGGAGTGACAGGGAGGAGGAGCTGGGGGCCGGCAATTGCAGCGGGGACGGTCCGGCCCCGCCGCTCACAGTGTTGTACTATAAAATTATAAAATATCTCCAAGTGCAAATAAACTTATTAAAGATCACCCTTATTAATGTACTGTAACACAGACCCCAATACCTCCTTTACAATGCGGGCAGGCCGGGCGGGCGGGAGGAGCGTGACTCTCTGACGTCACATGCCTGCGCCTGCTTTATGAATGAAGCAGGCGCAGGCATGTGCCATCGGAGAGTCACGCTTCCGCCGGCCGGCCTGCCCGTATTGTAAAGGAGGTATTGGGGTCTGTGTTACAGTACATTGATAAGGGTGATCTTTAATAAGTTTATTTGTACTGGAGATATTTTATATTTTTATGGTACAGCATTGGAGCTGCAGGGGGGTCTGTGGATGGCACTGTTATGGGTTGGGGGTCTGTGGATGACACATTTGTAACAGTGCCATCCACAGATGGGCCCCCATTAACAGTGCCATCCACAGATGGGCCCTCATTAACAGTGCCATCCACAGGGGCCCCCATTAACAGTGCCATCTAAAGATCCCCCCATTAACAATGCCATCCACAGATCCCTCCATTAACAGTGCCATCCACAGATCACCCCATTAACAGTGACATCCACAGATCCCCCCATTAACAGTGCCATCCACAAACCACCATTAGTTCCAGACCCACCAAAAATATTTTTTTTCTTATTTTCCTCCCTAAAAACCTAGGTGCGTCTTATCAGCCGGTGCGTCTTATATGGCGAAAAATACGGTATGTAACTTCTAACAACATTTTACTGATCTCACATGAGGCAACAAGTTTTGTGGTTCTTATGAGAGGCAACAGATTTGGAAGTTACAGGCTCAAAGGGAGCAATAAGCTTAAAGAGATTGTCCGTCCTTTTTAATATTGATGATCCTCAGGATAGGTCATCAATATCAGATTGGCGTGGGTCAGACTCACGGCACCTCCGCCGATCAGCTGTCTGCTGCTGTATGTCTATGGGCCTGCGGCAGCAGAGCACTAATTAAGGCGTATTTCAGATTAGTAAATGACCCCCATAGTCTGTTGTTTTGTGGGTGTTCTGCTTTGTACCATTTCTAAGGAACGTAAACACCGCAAATAGGGAACTACTCAGACACTGAGACATTATGAAATTTTGTATGTTGAGTGGGCACCCAGGCATAATGCTTAGAAGTAGTGTTGAGCAAACTTATTTTTTAAGTTCTGCGTCCAAAGTTCGGGTTCGGGTTATTGAAGAATCCTGTTATGGATTCCAAATTCTGTTATGGTCCGTGGTAGCGGAATCCATAATGGGATTCTTCGATAAGCCGAACTTTGGACGCAGAACTTAAAACACAAGTTTGCTCAACACTAGTTAGAAGTATTTTTCCATACCATTATGCTTATGATTGGTTGCTTTAAAGAGGACCTTTCACTGGTCCACAGTTTATCAGTTAAAGATATCTACATTGAGAGCGGCACCCAGGGATGTCTCTGCACTTACTTGTATCCCTGGGTGCCGCTCAGTTCGACCTCTGTAGCCCCCGGTACCGGCGCTCCTGCTGCTGTAATTTTGCCTGGGGCGGAGACTTCTTCTTCTGCCCTGGGCGTCTCCTTCTCCCAGGGCTGAGCGCTGACTATCGCAGCGCTCAGCTCATATACTGAAAATGAGCTGGCGCTGCGATTGGCGCTCAGCCCTGGGAGAAGGAGGCATGCAGGCTGAAGACGCAGCCAGCCTCAGGCATACAGGAGCACGTACCGAGAGCTACAGAGACAGCGAGCGGCACCCAGGGATACAAGTAAGTGCAGGGACATCCCTGGGTGCCGCTCTCAATGTAGATATCTTTAACTGATAAACTGTGGACCAGTGAAAGGTCCTCTTTAAGAAATACTTGTGATTGGACATATTAAAATTGATGGCTAAAGGGGCCAGAATGGGTTTAGAGCCAGAATGTACAACTAATAAAATTAACTCAGCAAAGTGTCTGATTCTTTGATTCTTAGGTTTTCTGCATCCCCTGTCACATGGGGAAAACTTATTAACCAATTTGAATCCCACAGACAAGCGAGGTGTAGTCCCCTAGTTTGGGACTTGTCCTAAATTGCAGCAACAGTTTTTAGTGCCCCATATGAGGATCCCATCAGAAGTCCAAGGGAACAATCATGGAAGATGCTCGATTCTTAGCCAAGTAGAGACCGCTGTCAGGACCCCCCACATGACTTCTCAGCACAGACACAGCAAAAGTGACTTCAAAAATTCACCTCATGACAAATTTCCCCAATTGTCTCTTTAGAGGAAAGGTCCGTTGTGATTTAATGTTGTACCCTCTAATGTCCCTGGGTGACAACAAACCTGCTATTGAGTGCCCTCCTTACTTCTAAGAACAAAGATGGCTGATGCTGTGTGTTTGCAGACTATGATAACACTCCTTGTGGCACACTCCACTTACTTCCTGCTACAGGCATAACTACAGGCCACATCAACTCTCTTCATGGCTCACAGATGCACACACTGAGCAGGCGTCTATCCTTGTGACACTCTACAATCTGGAACCACATCATGTGGTGCAAACTGGCTAGACTTATTCTACAAATGTAGATACACTTTAGAGTGTCAGTGGACCTCTAGAGAATGGACTAGGAGGTTGGCTACCCTACTGCAAGCACCACTACCTTCTCAAACTGCTGATCAGCAGTGGTTCCCGGGTGTTGGACCCCCACCATTAGATACTGATGACCAGTTTTCTGCTACAGAGGGATCTGGATAGATTGGAGGCTTGGGCAGAAAAATGGCAGATGAGGTTTAACACTGACAAATGTAAAGTTATGCACATGGGAAGGAATAATGCAAGTCACCCGTACATATTAAATGGTAAAACACTCGGTAACACTGACATGGAAAAGGATCTAGGAATTTTAATAAACAGCAAATTAAGCTGCAAAAACCAGTGTCAGGCAGCTACTGCCAAGGCCAATAAGATAATGGGTTGCATCAAAAGGGGCATAGACGCCCGTGATGAGAACATAGTCCTACCACTTTACAAATCACTGGTTAGACCACACATGGAGTACTGTGTACAGTTCTGGGCTCCTGTGAACAAGACAGACATAGCAGAGCTGGAGAGGGTTCAGAGGAGGGCAACTAAAGTAATAACTGGAATGGGGCAACTACAGTACCCTGAAAGGTTATCAAAATTAGTTATTCACTTTAGAAAAAAGACGACTGAGGGGAGATCTAATAACTATGTATAAATATATCAGGGGTCAGTACAGAGATCTGTCCCATCATCTATTTATCCCCAGGACTGTGACTGTGACAAGGGGACATCCTCTGCGTCTGGAGGAAAGAAGGTTTGTACACAAACATAGAAAAAGATTCTTCACTGTAAGAGCAGTGAGACTATGGAACTCTCTGCCTGAGGAGGTGGTGATGGTGAGTACAATAAAGGAATTCAAGAGGGGTCTGGATGTGTTTCTGGAGTGTAATAATATTACAGGCTACAGCTACTAGAGAGGGGTCGTTGATCCAGCGAGTTATTCTGATTGCCTGATTGGAGTCGGGAAGGAATTTTTTTTCCCCTTAAGTGAGGAAAATTGGCTTCTGCCTCACAGGGGTTTTTTGCCTTCCTCTGGATCAACTTGTAGGAAACAGGCCGAACTGGGTGGACAAATGTCTTTTTTCGGTCTTAGTAACATAGTATATATGTCCAGAGGATAGGTCATCCGTAAAAAACTGACGGAAAACCCCCTTGACACTATAATGGCCAACATCAATGACATTGTCTGAGGTATTCCTTATAAGGCCACAGAAAAGATGATGACTATTAGGGTCCATTCACATGTCCGCAAGTGTTTTGCGGTCTGCAAATTGCGGATTCGCAAAACACAGAAACCTGGCCATGTGCGTTCAGCATTTTGTGGACCGCACATGGCCGACACTTTAATAGAAATACCTTTTCTTGTCCGTGTCTGAGGACAAGAATAGGACATGTTCTACAGGGTGGGCCATTTATATGGATACACCTTAATAAAATGGGAATGGTTGGTGATATTAACTTCCTGTTTGTGGCATATTAGTATATGTGAGGGGGGGAAACTTTTCAATAGGAAGAGGGTCATGTGACACATCAAACTTATTGGGAATTTCACAAGAAAAACAATGGTGTGCTTGGTTTTAACGTAACTTTATTCTTTTTTATTGAGTTATTTACAAGTTTCTCTTTGTTTACAGCCATTGACATGTCGCCGAGGTTAACACGTGAGGAGCGGATAGAAATTGTGTTGATGTCTGGTGAACGCAGTAACCGGGTCATTGCAGCAGATTTCAATGCAAGACACCCTACGAGACCACCCATCTCCCATGCTACAGTTAGCAAACTGCTTGCTCAGTTTCGTGAAACTGGTTCAGTGTTGGATTTGCCAAAGTGTGGACGCATGAAATCTGTCACTAATGAAGAAACATCAGTGGCCGTCCTAGCTTCATTCAGCAAGAGCCCACAGCGTAGCACTCGCCGCATGTCACTGGAGAGTGGCATTAGTCGAACATCCCTTCGGCGGATATTAGCTACTCACAAATGGCACCTTTACAAACTCCAGCTACTGCAGCATCTCAACGAGGATGACCCAGATCGGCGCACTGAAAACTTTTATGTGAATGGTGAAGTTAACAAACAAAAACACCGCCATTGGTCTGACACTAACCCACATTGGATAGATCCCTCCAAGACTGTTGGAACAAAAAAATTGATGGTATGGTGTGGTATATGGGGTACAAAGATAGTGGGGCCATTCTTCATCAATGGAAACCTCAAGGCCACTGGATATGCGAAATTGCTACATGATGATGTGTTTCCCTCTTTATGCACTGAAGCTGGCACGTTTCCTGAGTTTTTGCAGCAAGATGGTGCACCACCACATTATGGGTGTCAGGTCCGAGCATTCCTAGATGAACAGTTTACTGGAAAGTGGATTGGTCGTTGTAAGCCAGTTGAATGGCCCCCAAGGTCTCCTAATCTGACCTCCTTAGACGTTTATCTTTGGGGCATCTGAAGGCAATTGTCTATGCTGTGAAGATACGAGAGGTGCAGCACCTGAAACTACGGATACTTGAAGCCTGTGCTAGCATTTCTCCTGCGGTGTTGCTATCAGTGTGTGAAGAGTGGGAGAAGAGGGTTGCATTGACAATCCAACACAATGGGCAGCACATTGAACACATTTTATAAGTGGTCAGAAACTTGTAAATAACTCATAAAAGAATAAAGTTACATTAAAACCATGCACACCATTGTTTTTCTTGTGAAATTCCCAATAGGTTTTATGTGTCACATGACCCTCTTCCTATTGCAAAAACAAAAGTTGGATTCAAAATGGCCGACTTCAAAATGGCCGCCATGGTCACCACCCATCTTGAAAAGTTTCCCCCCCCATATACTAATGTGCCACAAACAGGAAGTTAATATCACCAACCATTCCCATTTTATTAAGGTGTATCCACCCACCCTGTATTTTTTTGCAGAACGGAAGTGCTGTTCGCATCTTTTCTAGCCCAATTGAAAATTAATGGGTCCGAATCCGTTTTGGAACGGATCCGGATCCATTTTGCGGACGTGTGAATGGACCCTTATGGTGACATCCTTACTCTTAAAAGGAATGTGATACATGTTTAACACCTACATTGAACAGACTAGTTAGGATAGTGGAACGTTATGTTATCATTAATGTTACACCTTCACTTTTGAATATAGTCATATATTAACATTAGGTTGATAATTACAATGTACATAAAGTGGTTAGGTGTTTAACATATGCAATGCATGCCACCCCTTTCCCTAGGGAATAATGGCTCATAGCGCTCACTTGCATCGCTTTTACATAAGTATATTGATATTTTGTATACTTTTGTATACTATTTGGATGTATTTAATAAAGATGACTTTTTTGTATATTCTATTTGTGGTTCACTATTTAGCTTGTATAAAGGTAGACCATTTCTTTTGGAACCTCTTACCCTCAGTTCACACTTGCGCGTTTTACAGCGCGTTCGAACGCACTGTAAAACGCATAACCGATGCAAACCAATGCTTCCCTATGGGACTGGTTCACATTTTCGCGTTTTACAGCGCGTTCGAACGCGCTGAAAAACGCCCGACGCATAAACAAGTACTTGAGCTTTTTTTGGGGCGTTTGTCGCGCGTTTTGGCCCATAGACTTCAATGGGAACACGCAACGCTTGTATTTTGCGCATTTTTTACACTGGAGAGAACTCTCAAGTTAGGTCTATGACTGACAAAGCCTATGAGTTGGTGATATGATAAATAGTTTGACGGCTTCAGGCGGTATTTTTCACATTTCTCCTGAAAAGAGAGCAATCTCTGCTCCTGACTGTTCCATAGATTTTGTATAGTATTAATATGGTGAAGTCTCCACTCGCCAAATTGTTTATTCAGTGGTCCAGCCCGAAATTTCGGGTGGGTCCAAGGAGCCATGTGCTTTGACAATAGAAAGGGCAGGTTGAACAGTTTACGTTCCAAGCAGCCACTCTGTGTCTTTGATAGATACACTGCTTTTCAAATGGAAAGGCATTGCCGAATATCTGGTGTGAAGCACGGTGTTTAGATTATGTTGCTCCAGATCGTAGTTAGCATAGTGAGTTTTGCCATTTAGCCAATCTAGTCCAAGTCTAAATAAGCTAGGTAAGTTATAATGCCTAATGTCAGGGAAAACCACTCCCCCCTCAAACCTTTTCAGAATCAGGGTCTGCAGGGAAAGTCTAGGTCTCTTCCCTGACCAAAAAAATGTCTAAACGCCTTCTGTAGCACATTAACATCTGAGTGTTTTAACAACAGTGGTATGGTTTGCAAAGGATACAGGAGTCGTGGAAAACATACTATTTTTATTAGATGACACCTTCCCAACAATGATAGCAGGAGTGTCTTCCACTTCTCTAAGTTCGCCAATATCCGTTAGATCAGCACAGGATAGTTTAGATGGTATATAGATTCATATATTTTATCTATTAGTATCCCTCGATATTTTACTGACTTAGTGGCCAGTGTCAGAGGATAGGGCAACTATGTCCAATTGCTATGTGTTGGAGAAAGGACCAATAATTCACATTTAGACATATTTATCCTGAAACCTGAAAAGTCTCCAAACTGCTTTAATAGGTCAAACAGCGTCTGAAGATCTCTTTCTCGGTTTGCCAAAAACACTAGGAGGTCGTCTGCAAATAGCGCATGTCTCACCTCTATTTTGCCTATTTGTATCCCCTATATCTTCTTAGCATGGTTCTATTGCTAAGTTGAACAGTAGGGGGGGATAATGAGCAGCCCTGCCTTCTGCCTTTGTGTAGGGGGAAGGCTGGGGATAAAAACCCTGGAGTGCATTTTCTTGCTGTCAGCTTGCTATATCGGGCTAATCAGTATTGCCTAAAAGGGCCCACCATCCCCACAGCATCCAAAACTTTGTCCAACCAGTCCCAGGCCACGTTATGAAAGGCTTTTTCTGCATCTATGGTAATCATGGCCGGGGACTGGTGTGCCTTTGGGCGTACCTTGATCTCGCTCAAAACCACCAGGACTTATATTGGTAACAGCAGCTCTGCCTTGAGTAAGGCCTGCCTGCTCTGGAGATAGAAGAACAGGCATCAATGGAGCCAACCAACACGCCAGCAATTTGGAGAAGATCTTTAGGTCTACATTAATTATTGATATTGGGCAGTAAAAGCATGATAGCATGGGATCTTTTCTTGGATTCGGTGAAACCTTGATATGGGCTGTGTTGGTAATAGGGGATAGCGTGTTACTCCTCATAAAGGAGTTGAAGAGCCCGGTTAGTGTAGGTGTAATTTCTTCACGAAGAAGTTTAGAGAATTCCCCAGTATATCCATCTGGCCCTGGTGATTTATTCAAGGGTAGATTCCTAACAATTCGGTACACCTCATTCTCTGAGACTGGAGCGTAAGGCCTCATGCACACGACTGTATGTGTTTTGCGGGCCGCAAAAAAACAACAGATGACGGCATCCGTTTTTTTGGGGGATCCGTTATTTTTGCGGATCCATTGTAATAATGCCTATCCTTGTTCGCAAACTAGAAAAAAATAGGACATGCTCTATTTTTTTGCGGAACGGAAAAACAGACATATGGAAACTGAATGCACACGGAGTACCTTCTATTTTTTGTGGCGCCATTGAAATGAATGGTTCCGCATATGGTCCACAAAAAAAACAGAACGGACACGGAAAGAAAATAAGTTCGTGTGCATGAGGCCTTAAGGGTCTGCTCTTCAGACAGCTTGGGGAGGGATATTTAATCTAACTATCTGGCTGCTCCATGTAAATCTGTCTTTGCCCCTGCATAAAACTCAGTATAGAACTCCTTTAGGACCGCATTAATATTACATGGGGATGAGTCTGACTGGCAGGGTCGCTTAACTAATCTTAATAGTAATTTCCTGGTTTTGTTGCCATATTTTAAAAAATTGGGCTTCCAAGCGTGATCTTAATAGGTCCTCCTTTTTCTTAAACCAGTATTGATAGTCCCTCCTGGTCCATTTCCATGCCAATTTTGTCTGGGAGTCAGCATGATTTGGTGAGCAGTATAAGCTGCCCTTAAAGAAATGCACTTCCAATTCCTTCAATGTTTTTTTTTTAAGGCTAGCTGTATAAGAAATCAAATTTTCCCTGATAACTGCTTTCCCCGTTTTCCATAGCAACTGGGTGTCTTTAGTTTCTCCATTATTTTCCATGAACTCAGCCCACCACTCCAAGGTTTTCTGGCAGTTGCTGCAATGTGTAGCCGGGAATCTCCAAGGAAAAGTCTGGTCCCCTTGGAACACTATCAGACAGTATAACTTGAACTGAGACATGGTCTGAAATAATTAGATCTTCAATTGTAGTGGTGATTACTCTGCTCTGCAGGCAGTGGTATACCTCCAATAGAGGCAGACCACGCACCCGCTATGGGGCCTCTGGGAGAAGGGGGCCCGCAGTGGAGGATAGGCCCTGCCCGCTAATTACACTTGTATGGCATTACCTTTTCGGTTGTGACTAAATACTATACTCCGTAAGGACTTGGTCCTTACCAGTGATATAAAAAAGACGACTCAGTAAGGACATTTTTGCCCCCTAGTGGTCAGGTCCTGAACTGAAATAGTATATAGCCGGTTCACAGGCAGTTGGCTAAATACAATACTCCATAAGGACCTGGTCCTTACCAGTGATAGGAAATAGCCGACTCAGTGTGAACTGCCCCCTAGTGGTCAGGTCCTGAACCGAAATAGTATATAGCCGGTTCACAGAGCGTTGTCTAAATCCTATTGTCCATAAGGACCTGGTCCTTACCAGGGATAGGAAATAGCTGACTCTACAGGAGCTGTCTATTTCCCATCATTTGTAGGGACCTCTTCTGCCTCGTTGTGTTTGAATTTAGTTGTTTCTCAATGACTTGCCTAAATCCCCTTGTCTATTATGTCCAGTAACACAGCACTATCATGTGACTTCTGAGTACTTGTATCTGCAGAAATGTCCAGTCCTGTGATATTCATGGTGAAGCGCTTTTCAGAAACATCTGGTCATGTGATCTCTGTACTTTCCTAAAAGTTAAAGTCGTTAACAGATATCAAAAATATCCCTGCCAACGGTGACCAGACCCAAGCGGTGGCCATGCAGGGATCCGGAGCAACGCAAGTGCCCTGAGCACCTAAGTATAATCCATACAAGGGGCCCGGCCTGAGGTCCTTTTCATGGATAGGATTTAGCAGACTCCCACTGAAGTGGCTATTTTCTGTACCCCAAAAGGATCTTTTCCCTCTATTATGGTGTATGGAGGATTCATACTGCTTACATCCTTTTCAAGGATAGGATTTAGCCGACTCACACTAAAGTGGCTATTTTCTGTACCCCAAAAGGATCTTTTCCCTCTATTATGGTGTATGGAGGATTCATACTGCTGACATCCTTTTCAAGGATAGGATTTAGCCGACTCACACTGAAGTGGCTATTTTCTGTACCCCAAAAGGATCTTTTCCCTCTATTATGGAGTATGCAGGATTCATACTGCTAAGGTCCTTTTCAGGGATAGGATTTAGCGGACGCACACTGAAGTGGCTATTTACCGTACCCCAAAAAGAACTATTTTCCTTTATTATGGAGGTTTTATACTGCTGAGGTCCTTTTCAAGGACAGGATTTAGCTGACTCACACTGAAGTGGCTATTTCACATACCCCAAAAGGACCTTTTCCATCTATTATGTACTAGGAAGGATTCAGACTGCTGAGGTCCTTTTCAGGGATAGGATTTGCTCGACTCACACTGAAGTGGCTATTTCCGTACACCCTAAAGGACGTTTTCCATCTATTATGTACTAGGAATGATTCATACTCCTGAGGTCCTTTTTCACACTGGGTTCAGACCTGAGCGTTTTTGAAGCAGCGCCTCTTCCGCAGCGTTTTTGGCATAGTTTTACGCTCGTTTTACGGCGTTTGTGTGATTGACTGCAGTGTTGTCCAATGACCAAATATCCCTGTCTATATGAAGTTTGGCCAATCAGAGTGCATTATGCAAAAACTGTGCCTAGCACCTGGGGTTTGGCCTTTCCAGCATGTTGCAAATTCATAAGCGCGTTCTCAGTGTCAAAATTGCAGCGCAAGAATACTAAGCGTTAGCGTGTTCCCATTGATACAAGGTGCCCAGGCCTGAGGTCCTTTTCATGGATAGGATTTAGCAGACTCCCACTTGAAGTGGCTATTTTCTGTACCCCAAAAGGATCTTTTTCCTCTATTATGGTGTATGGAGGATTCATACTGCTTTACATCCTTTTCAAGGATAGGATTTAGCACGACTCACACTAAAGTGGCTATTTTCGGTGTACCCCAAAGTGATCTTTTCCCTCTATTATGTGTGTATGGAGGATTCATACTGCTGTACATCCTTTTCAAGGATAGGATTTAGCCGACTCACACTGAAGTGGCTATTTTCTGTACCCCAAAAGGATCTTTTCCCTCTATTATGGAGTATGCAGGATTCATACTGCTAAGGTCCTTTTCAGGGATAGGATTTAGCGGACGCACACTGAAGTGGCTATTTACCGTACCCCAAAAAGAACTATTTTCCTTTATTATGGAGGTTTTATACTGCTGAGGTCCTTTTCAAGGACAGGATTTAGCTGACTCACACTGAAGTGGCTATTTCACATACCCCAAAAGGACCTTTTCCATCTATTATGTACTAGGAAGGATTCAGACTGCTGAGGTCCTTTTCAGGGATAGGATTTAGCCGACTCACACTGAAGTGGCTATTTCCCGTACCCCTAAAGGACGTTTTCCATCTATTATGTACTAGGAATGATTCATACTCCTGAGGTCCTTTTTCACACTGGGTTCAGACCTGAGCGTTTTTGAAACGCGCCTCTTCCGCGCGTTTTTGGCAATAGTTTTACGCTCGTTTTACGCGCGTTTGTGTGATTGACTGCAGTGTTGTCCAATGACCAAATATCCCTGTCTATATGAAGTTTGGCCAATCAGAGTGCATTATGCAAAAACTGTGCCTAGCACCTGGGGTTTGGCCTTTCCAGCATGTTGCAAATTCATAAACGCGCGTTCTCAGTGTCAAAAACGCGCAAAATACAAGCGTTGCGTGTTCCCATTGAAGTCTATGGGCCAAAACGACAAACGCCCCAAAAAAAGCTCAAGTACTTGTTTATGCGTCGGGCGTTTTTCAGCGAAACGCGAAAATGTGAACCAGTCCCATAGGGAAACATTGGTTTGCATTGGTTATGTAAAACGCGCAAGTGTGAACTGAGGGTTAGGGATAGGATTCAGCCGACTCACACTGAATAGACTATTTCTTGTACCCCAAAAGGACGTTTTCCATCTATTATGTACTAGTGAGTTGTTATACAAATTTTAACAATATTATGGCGGTGATCATAAATGTGGTTCAAAAATGAAGAAGCGACTTTTCTTTTAAATAGCCTTCCAAATTGTGTTCCTTTAGTAGGGGTAGATCCTGGGTTGAGCTAACACAATACAGGTGGACGGCGGCAGTAAAATGAGATGTCAGTGAAGGCAGAATAGAATAGCCAACTTTATAGGAAGGGGCAAAAACTGAGGGTGACGTCACTGTCAGAGGTAACATAATGCGGCTGTGAGATAATGTTATTGATGGCCCAGTCATCCTTTAGACATTTTCATCTCCTTCCTCTATGATGACAGCCGGCCAACAGCAAGTGGAGTCAATGGTTAATACAGGCTGGTGCCGAGTCTGACAGTGCTGCCGCGGCTGATGTTTCTGGTGGATGACGTGATTTTTTCCTCCTTTATCCTGTCTTTTGTCATTTTCTGCTGCTAAACATATCCTAATCAAATTTACCTGTTTCCTACTAAACCCCAAATTTCAGTCTATGATGCAAGAAACCATTTCCTATACTACACAATATTCCAGCATACATTTTTATTTTAAATATACATATAAAAATGCAATATTGAAATGTAAGTTTTCTCAAATACACACCAAAATGCAGTTTTTGCTAAAAAAAAAAAAGAAGCCAATTTTGTGTGGTTCTGCAGTAAATAAAGAGTGCACAGTCATACAGTGTCCGTT
Organism: Bufotes viridis; assembly: GCA_033119425.1. NCBI lineage: Eukaryota > Metazoa > Chordata > Amphibia > Anura > Bufonidae > Bufotes > Bufotes viridis. Next base: position 322,138,775 of record CM065589.1, read on the forward strand.
TTCTTTTCACAGATAAATTGTGTGAGAATTTTTAATGTAATGCGGTCCAGTCATTGACACACACAGCCTGTATAAATGGATGCTGTGACCCTGCCTGGCACACTGTGCAGAAACTGCAGGAGCGACAGTGTAAATGTCTCGTGTGTCTCTCCTGGTATTGACTTTGGTGTAATTTGGTTATTAATATGTGTCTGCTGGTTCCATGTTTTTTTTGTCTGTCCTGGCTCGTCTGTTTCCGCTTTGTTTTTACTTGATTTTGTCTGATCTGTCACCAGTTAGGCTATGTTCATACTAGCGTTTCTACTGGATCCGGCAGGGTTCAGCAAAAATGCTTCTGTTACTGATAAAACAACCATCTGCATAGTTATGAACGGATCCGGTTGTATTATCTTTAACATACAAAAGACGGGTCCGTCATGAACTCCATTGAAAGTCAATGGGGGACGGATCCATTTTCTATTGTGTCAGATTGTGTAAAAAAACACCCGGATCCGTCCCAGGACCGAAAGCACACTACAACATGTTGCGGTTTGCTCTCTGGTATGGGAACGCAACCAAACAGAAAGGAATGCATTTTGGAAACAGCGTGTGAAACAGCCCTTAGGAACATTGTTAGGGTCGGTAAGCAACATTTTCCTTTCTGTGACACATGACATTGTGCAATGCAGGGAGTCCCCTTGTAGCAGTAGATGCTGCTCCCTAGTAGCAAAAGCCACCAAGGCTGTTTAATATGTGCGTGTCTGTTACATCATACATAGGCCCTGATTTATCAGAACTTCACTCCAGAATTCTGGCATCAAAAAGTCGCAAAATACCCAACTTTTTTGCCGTCACTTGTGCATAATTTTGCGACTTTTTGCATTTTAACCACTCACTCCAGTTTTGTAATATGAATGGAAGAGTGGGTGTGGTGAGCTATATTAATAGGTTTCACTCTAGATTTATTATTGCAATTTGTTTTAAAAAAAAGTCCCAGTCTCACTCGAGGAGGAGGGTGGAGTGGGAAAACTGGAAGAGCTTCTCTAGACAGAAGTGTTGGGTATAAGAACAAGCCACATTTATAAGTCAACTCAGACTCGAGCAAAACTGACTTCAAATATTCTCCTCATGATCTATTCCCCCATAGTGTGCCATTGTAGACACATGCACGGCTACAATTTCTCAAAGTATATAGTTTAAAACAGGCATGCTCAACCTGCGGCCCTCCAGCTGTTGCAAAACTACAACTCCCAGCATGCCCGAACAGCCTACAGCTATCAGCCTACAGCAGGGCATTGTGGGAGTTGTAGTTTACAACAGCTGGAGGGCCGCAGGTTGAGCATGCCTGGTTTAAAAAAATCAAAATAAAAAATAAAACTGGATAATTTGCAAAAAAGACAATTATTTGAAATGTTTACACATGTTATTCATCTAAAACATAACATTTATTTAATCACAAATAATGGTTATCCCTATATTTTTTTTTTTAAAAATCTATGTTTTAAAGGGGAGTCTGTGAGCATGATTAAAAGTAGTAAACCGAACAGCATTGTAGGGCACGTCACACTCTTTCAAACAGTACCCTTTTTTATCTGGTCAGATGCTCCCATAATGAGAAATTCTGACTTTTAGGGCTTAAGGAAATAAGTGCGCTGGGGACTGTAAGTTTTGGTCACCAATAAACAGGCAATGTTTGTGTGGACTTGCGGACTGTGGACCCATTTAGCATCCGTAATGCAATGCACAAACGGCCGGTCATGTGAATGAGCCCTTATTAATATGAAAATGAGTTTCCAAGTGCTATTCTGTGCTTTCCCTCAGATGCAAGAGGTAAAAGGAACAGCCAAGTAGCATTTTCACAACCATTTGCATAATGATACTATGCATAATTTTTTTTCATTGGAACATGGGATCAGCATAAAAATTGTACCCTTTGTATCAGTGCGCATAGTCCTACAAGCATGTGTACTTAGTTTACTATCTGTAATCCTGCTGACTGCCTTTAAATTTGTAAAGTGCTATAAAAGGTAAATGTAATTACTGCCAAAAACACATTCCCATTGGACCTACACAATAATACAATTTAATGCAATAAAACAAAAAACTGTTGCAAACTTGAACTTTTTATGTACACTTGGGAAATGCTATTTTTTTCTTTTTGCCTTAACACATTGTGATTCCTTGCTTAAGCCAACACACTTCAAATGGTACCACATTTTGCATTCTGAACACTCTACCAATTTTTCTTTTGTTTGATGCACCTTACAGAGACAATAAGATGTGAGTGTTATATTTTTGGAGTATATTTTTGCCTGCAAATTTTGTTAACACTGAATATGGAAACACAGAAATCCAATGGTAAGTTGCTTGTCAGGATCTGTTCTGTCTGCTGTGTAACGGTTCCACCTCCTGTCATCAACACCAGTTTACTGCCCTGGAGTGATATATAAAAGTTATTGTTTTCACTCGCTCTATCAGTTAGGCCTTTTGCACACGAACGTTCTGTGCCCGTGGCCATATTGAGGCCCGCATACGGCGGTCTGTGTGTACTCCGCATCAAGGATGCGGACCCATTTACTTGAATGGGTCTGCAATCACGGAGATGCGGAACGGAAGCACGAATCGGAACCCCCCGGAAGCACTACGGAGGACTTCCGTTGTGTTTCTGTCCGTGCCTCCGCACCGCAAAAACATAGAACTTGTTCTAACTTTTTGCGGAGCGGACAGATCACAGACCCATTCAAGTTGAATGGGTCTGGATGTGTCCCAGCCGCCGCACGGATGTTGCCCATGCATTGCGGACCGCAAATTGCAGTCCCCAATGCACGGAACGGACGTTCAACGTTCGTGTGCAAGAGGCCTTACAGGGCTGTGATAATGGTTCCCGCTGTATCGAAAGCTCATACGAGGTGGCCAGGGGCGGGAGTGAATGCGCAAGTGGTAGTGTGCACTCACTCCAATTAAAACCTGGCCACCTCTGCAGCCGAAGCATAGGAGATTAGCGGGCTTACGTGGCCACCGCTCCTAACATTACAGCAGTGGATGTAACCCCTAGAAACGAGCATGCAGTTTGGGGGTAGAAAAGGATAATTACAGGAGTTAAATCCAGATTAGAAAAGGGATGTATACTGAAGAAACCATTACTGGAGGCCAAGGAATTGATACACAGTGGTATAGCTAGTTAGCCGAGCCCAGTGGCGTTCGATGCTCGCTCTTCCCTCAGCGAAGAGGGAAGAGCGAGCTTTGGACGTCACTGGGCTCGGCGCATGCCCAGTGACGATGATGAAGCTCCTGCCCTCAGTCTCCTACTCATCGCACTGGCGCAGCCCCCCCCCGCTGTGGGCGGTTAGGGATTCTGGAGGAAGGCGTTTTTTATTGAGTAAGGAGCCGGTTTTGGGCACTGCAGGGGGGCATTACTGGGCACACAAAGTGGAAGATAACGCCCCTCTGGGCACCTTCACAATTAATTAGCATATTTATAAAAGTCGTTTTTCTGCAAAACTACTGGACGGATTTAATTACAGAAAAGCAAAGCCGATTCAAAGTAATCTGTGGAGCATGGCTGGTTTAAAAGCTAAATTTGTGTTATCAGAGGTGACAGAATCCCTTTAAGCAGCAACTTTTCCAATGTCCAATATTTATGTAATTCTCAAAACTTTTGGCCACGACTGTACATAGCCTTTAAGCACAATGTTTGTCATTCAACCAACCTTTCTGTTAGGCCTCATGCACACGGCCGTGGGTGTTTTGCGGTCCGCAAACCGCGGATCCGAAAAACACGGAAGCTGCTCCGCGTTCCGTTCCGCAATTTGCGGAACGGAACGCTGCCCATTCTAGAGATGCCTATTCTTGTCCGCATAACGGACAAGAATAGGACATGCTCTATTTTTTTTGCGGGGGCACGGAACGGAGCAACGGATGCGGACAGCACACGGAGTGCTGTCCGCATCTTTTGCGGCCCCATTGAAATGAATGGGTCCGCGGCCGAGCCGCGAAATATGCGGCTCGGACGCGGACCCGAACAACGGCCGTGTGCATGAGGCCTTAAACAAAGATTTAGCATCTGTGAAGCTGTCCGTGTTGGGTCTGTTTTTGCCTGTCCGTGTTTCACTGACACTAAACAGCTGAAAATTAATTTTCAAAGCATCTCTTCTTAATGATCCGTAAAAAACGGATCCATAGACTATAATAGACGTGATGGATTCGTGAACATGGACAAAATAGAGCGTGCAGCCGTGCTAAAATCACAGACCATGCTAAAACACTGATGTCTGAATAAACACATTCAAATGAATGGGGACGTGTGCTGTCCGTGGAGAACATGTACAGTACTTGTCCGTGAAACACTGACGTGTGAATGAGGTTTTAGGCTTCAGAGTTAGGAGGCGTGTCTCTCAGTAATCCAATCTGATTGGCTGGCAAGAAGGTGCTGAGGGAAGACAGTTTTGGCCTCAGAGAACTAGCAGAGGAGCCATCTTGAGAAGATCCTTATAATGTAGGGTTCAAAACAGGAGTAACTAAGGGAAAAGCTCAAGTAAAACAGTGGTATGTGAGGAAACTAAAGATGGCGTTATGCGTAATGCTACGGCGGCAGTAACATATGCTAAAATTTCATTTTTTTTTTATAAACATTGCACTTTAAAGGGCTTCTGTCATCAGGAACATAGTTATTAAAACTGGCAGCTGACAGTCGGCCCCTTTTTTCTGTGTGCCTCCGTTTTTGTGAAAAATGAACTCTTCTTTTATGTAAATAAGCAACTAGAAGGAATAGGGGTGTCTCCCCTAATCCTAGAGGCTCCATTCTCCCTCCTCTGGCCATGCCCTCATGACACTGATTGACAGCGCCAGGCAGGATGGTGTGAACACTAGATCAACAACCATCACAAAAAAAATAAGAAATTTATACATCACTGAATCCTTAACCCTTACAAAACCGGAGGCTTTTGTGTTTTTACGTTTTCAGTTTTCTGCTGTCTTCCTGGAGCCATAACTTTTTTACTCTTCCGTTCACATATCCGTATGACGGATTGTTTTTTGTAGGACAAGTTGTACAATGCCACAATTTAATATGGTCTAAAATGCAGTGGGAAGCAGGAAAACAAATTAAAATGGGGTGGAATTGTCAATAAATACAATTCCTCAGTTTTAGGGGTTTTGTCCCTACGACATTCCCTTTGCGGCAAAACTGACCTGTGCTCTTCATTCTCTGGGTCAGTACAATTACATCAATACCCCATATTAGGGACTGACCGATTATCGGATTTACAGATATTATCGGCCGATATTCAGGATTTTCAAAGTTATCTGTATCGGCATCTATCTTGCCGATAACGGATATCAGCGCGATCCATGTTCACTCAGCAGCACAGGGGAGAAGAAAGCAGTGTCTCACCCCACTGTGCCGCTGCCACCAAAGAGGGGAGGGGAGGGGCTGTGGCCACTGCGCCACCAATGAGGTTAACTAACTTATCCATTCAAATTATAGGAGGCGGGTGAATCATACAGCCGCACCCAACCTCTATCAGAGGTAGCTGCGATCCACGGCAGTTAACCCCTGCCACAGCTGATGAATTAACTGCCGCAGATCGCAGCTACCTCTCATAGAGGTTGGGTGTGGCTGTATTTGAATTAACGGGCGAGTTATCTTCATTGGTGGCGCATTGCGCCCTCCCCCCCCACCCCCAGTATTAAAAACATTGGTAACGCAGTGTGCACCCCCCACGTATTAAAATCATTGGTGGCAGTAACCACAGGAGCCCCTCTCCCCTCCTCTTCATTAGTGGTGCAGTGGCAGCTGCACGGACGTGTGAATGGACCCTAAGCCTGGGGCTCCGATTGGTTACCATGGCAGCCAGGATGCTGCTGAAGCCATGGCTGCCGTAGTCCGTTCCCTACTGCTGTGTGCACAAAGCACAGGGCAGCAGGGAGAGTGTGAGATCCAATTTACCCTAATAGAGCTCTATTAGGGCGAATAGGACAAGGGATTAAAAGATCCCAGGTTCTAGCCCCTAAGGGGGGAAATAGTTATTAAATAAAATAATTTTTTTTTTTTAAAAGTTGAAAACACACCAAAATATTAAGTATAAATATTTAATCTAATATATATATTATAGAATAGCATTTCTGCATTTAACAGCAGATTTGTGTAGGATTTTTTTTTTTCTAAAATGAAAATGCACAGAACATTGGTCTAAATTATCTGCTATCGGCCTAAGAGTTCACAGATTATCAGTATCGGCTCAAAAAAATTAATATCGGTCAATCCCTACCACATATGTATAGGTTTTATATGTTTAAATACTGAATAAATTAAAAAAGAAAAAATAATTTGGACATCACCATATTCTAACCCCCATACCATTTTGTTTTTCGGTATAGCCTAGCTGTGTTGGGGCTCACTTTTTGCAGGACAATCTGTAGATTTTATACTTACCATTTTGAAGTGTGTGTGACTTTCATTATAACATTTTATTTGTTTTTTTGGGGGTAAGAAGTGATGAAAAAAGGTGAATCAGCCATATTTTTTCTGTTACACCGTATCTGAAAAATATTTTTAGATTTTAATAGTACAGGCATTTTTGGACGTGGTGATGCCCATGATGTCTATATATATATACGGAGTGCTGCCTCGTATCTGACTTGGTATATTTGGGGAAGATTGTCCGTTTTCCTGAGGAATTGCACCCGCCCATACCTGAACAGTGCTGCTATTTTCTGGAGTATATATATATATATATATTTTTTTTTTTATTATTTATGTATTTTTTATTCTAAAGAAAAATGGTGGATTTAAATGTAACTTTAAAAAAAAATTGTAACCCCTCTAGGAGGTTAAAATGTCCACTGCTTTGTTGTTGTTTTTTTTTTAGCATGGATTGCTGATCTCCTATGCCAACTGCTGGCCAACATAGGAAGCTCAAATACGCTAAGCCTCTTCAGAAAGACCCAGCCTATTAGAATTAATGACCGGCATCTCTGATCGCCGCACTGGGATGCCGGTCTTAAAGAGAACCTTTCATGGTTTTATATTAAGATAAATACCTTTACTTGCTGATGCTGCCACTCTGCCTGATTTTTTCAAATATCTCTCCTGCACCCCTCTGTAGTTTTCTAGCTCAGTATGCTAATACTGGGCATCGGTACAGGGAGGAGGAAACGCCAGGGTTTCTCAATGGGTGTCTCCTTCTCCCTGGCTTTGCCACGATTCAATCACAACGGACAGCGTCACAGCCAGGGAGAAGGTTAGTTTTTTTCCCTCCCTGGCTGTGACGCTCTCTGCTGCGATTGGATTGCGGCACCGCCAGGGAGAAGGCGACGCCCATTGAGAAACCCTGGCGTCTCCTTCTATCTGTACCGATGCTCAGTATTCGCATACTGAGCGTCAAACATACAGGGGGGCACAGCGGGTGCAGGAGCGATATCAGGCAGGGTGGCAGCATCAGCGGGGGTTGCCCCGCAAGTAAAAGTATTTATCTCAATTAATATAAAAACCATGAAAGGTCCTCTTTAACCTAAAAGCACACGCTTCCGTGTTTTTCACCCTTTAGATGCCGTGATCACACTTGAACCCAGCATCTAAAGGCTGTAATGTCCACGATCAGCAATATTGCCAGTTGCAGACATTAGCTGCGGGCCTCGGCTGTTCGAAACAGCAGAGACCCACCGGCTCTGGCACCTTCAGCACACGCGAGCAGGTGCCATGTTTACAAACCACACCAGTGCCATACATGTATGGCACTGGTAGCGAATGTGTTAAATGAATAACAATGATTTCCTATAAAGAAGAGGGTGTATCTCTTGTCAGCCCCAATAAACAACGTAATCTTGCCCATGTCAGTGATTTGTAATCAGCTACAGAGGAGTAGCAATATGCTGTAACACTTCTGGTTCCCCATGTACCTCCAGACTATACCCACACTGTTACGAGAACACCACAAGATTTACATATATCTTTCATAAGTGCCAAAAAAAAAAAAAAAATCTCCAGCATGTCATCCTCTATGTCCCTCCAGCACACCGCGCCAGTGCTAAACCATGTTACCCCAGTGCACCTACAGAATCCTAACCAATAGTACACCATTTTAAACGTGCCTAAACTGTACTCTCCATAAAAAGAGATAATACCCCCCAAATCCTGACCTAGCCCACCTCTCACCCAGTTAAAGGGGTCCTTTCACTTCAGCACATAGCATTCATCAAATAGAGAAAGTTAATACAAGCCGTTTACTAATGTATTGTGATTGTCCACATTGCCTCCATTGCTGGCTGGATTAATGTCTTTCATCACAGACAAAAAATCCTTAGGCCTCATGCACACGACCGTGGTTTGGTTCCGCATCCGAGCCGCATTTTTTGCGGTTCGGGTGCGGACCCATTCACTTTAATGAGCATAGACATGTGGTGGTGCGCTCACCTGGCTTGTATCAGCATGGACTATGCCCGGATCCTCGGCGTTCCATATGGATAAAGAGATAAAGGAAAGTCCAGTTTGAAAAAAATGGTCCAACTTTATTCTTTACAGTGCAATAACAACCAGTAACATATTGCGTCTACGCGTTTCGGATCAAAAGACAATGACGATCCTTACTCATGACATGTCAAGACAATGACGATCCTTACTCAAGACATGTCATGAGTAAGGATCGTCATTGTCTTTTGATCCGAAATGCGTAGACGCAATATTTTACTGGTTTTTATTGCACTGTAAAGAGTAAAGTTGGACCAAATTTTTTCAAGCTGGACTTTCCTTTATCTCTTTATCCATTCACTTCAACAGGGCGCAAAAGATGCGGACAGCACTCCATGTGCTGTCCGCATCCTTTGCTACATTCCGTTGCCCTGCAAAAATTATAGATCATGTCCTATTCTTTTAATGCACCGCCTATTACCTAAATTGCGGAAGGCACATGGGGGGCATCCGTGTTTTGCGGATCCGCAAAACACAGAGCGTTCGTGTGCATGAGGCCTTATATGCAGCACGTTTTTGTCTGGTATAAAGTCAGATCCTGAACAGAAACTGAACAGACTCAATCATAGTCGGCTGGGTCTGTTCCGCTTCTTCCCTGTCAGTTAGGCCGGGTTCACATCACATTTCTCTCATACATTTAATATACGCCAAAAAATGTGTATATGTTAACAGGTGCCTCAGACAGATGCCATACTGTGGTATCCATCACCATAGAGTACCATAGTGTAAAAAAATATATATACGTTAGCCTAGCAAACTGCAAAAGTGGTACACTATGCTTTCCCATCCTGCAGAGTCCTGCGAAAAAACCTATACTTTACTTTTTTACAATAGAACTGCATACTGCATGGTGACGGATGCCACAGAATGGCATCTGTCTGAGGTGTCCGATAATGTTTATGGTATGTTGACAAAAACCCACCCTTACGTGCCCCATCCAGAACTTCCGTTATTTTTGTTGTTCTGCTCATCTAATGGAGCAGAGCAGAAATAAATAGCGGTGGTGTGATCATGGCCTAAGAGGTGAGAATGCAGGAAACCATTACTGGTCTAAGTAACATGAGGTAATTATAGGGAAGTGATAAAGTCAGCTCCAATATGGCGGATCCTCCCTGTACTTTACCACTTAGCTTTAATAGCCTGCATTCACTACATGCATCTCATACACACACACACACACACACATCAGTGCGTGGTGCATGTGGGGCAGTGCGTGATGTATGAGAAGCGTGAGGTGCGTGCATGTGGTGCAGTGTGTGGGGTGTGAGTGGTGCAGTGTGTTATGTATGAGGTGTGTGTGGTGCAGTGCGTGATGTATGAGGTGTGTGTGGTGCAGTGTGTAATGTATGAGGTGTGTGTGGTGCAGTGCGTGATGTATGAGGTGTGTGTGGTGCAGTGTGTAATGTATGAGGTGTGTGTGGTGCAGTGCGTGATGTATGAGGTGTGTGTGGTGCAGTGTGTAATGTATGAGGTGTGTGTGGTGCAGTGCGTGATGTATGAGGTGTGTGTGGTGCAGTGCGTGATGTATGAGGTGTGTGTGGTGCAGTGCGTGATGTATGAGGTGTATGTGGTGCAGTGTGTGATGTATGAGGTGTATGTGGTGCAGTGTGTGATGTATGAGGTGTATGTGGTGCAGTGTGTGATGTATGAGGTGTATGTGGTGCAGTGTGTAATGTATGAGGTGTGTGTGGTGCAGTGTGTAATGTATGAGGTGTGTGTGGTGCAGTGTGTGATGTATGAGGTGTGTGTGGTGAGGTGTGTGGTGCAGTGCGTGATGTATGAGGTGTATGTGGTGCAGTGTGTGATGTATGAGGTGTGTGTGGTGCAGTGTGTGATGTATGAGGTGTATGTGGTGCAGTGTGTAATGTATGAGGTGTGTGTGGTGCAGTGTGTGATGTATGAGGTGTGTGTGGTGAGGTGTGTGAGGTGTGTGGTGCAGTGCGTGATGTATGAGGTGTATGTGGTGCAGTGTGTGATGTATGAGGTGTGTGTGGTGCAGTGTGTGATGTATGAGGTGTGTGGTGAGGTGTGTGGTGCAGTGCGTGATGTATGAGGTGTGTGTGGTGAGGTGTGTGGTGCAGTGCGTGATGTATGAGGTGTATGTGGTGCAGTGTGTGATGTATGAGGTGTGTGTGGTGCAGTGTGTGATGTATGAGGTGTATGTGGTGCAGTGTGTGATGTATGAGGTGTATGTGGTGTAGTGTGTAATGTATGAGGTGTGTGTGGTGCAGTGTGTGATGTATGAGGTGTGTGTGGTGAGGTGTGTGGTGCAGTGTGTGATGTATGAGGTGTATGTGGTGCAGTGTGTGATGTATGAGGTGCAGTGTGTGATGTATGAGGTGTATGTGGTGCAGTGTGTAATGTATGAGGTGTGTGTGGTGCAGTGTGTGATGTATGTGGTGCAGTGTGTAATGTATGAGGTGTGTGTGGTGCAGTGTGTGATGTATGAGGTGTGTGTGGTGAGGTGTGTGGTGCAGTGCGTGATGTATGAGGTGTATGTGGTGCAGTGTGTGATGTATGAGGTGTGTGTGGTGCAGTGTGTGATGTATGAGGTGTGTGTGGTGAGGTGTGTGGTGCAGTGTGTTATGTATGAGGTGTGTGTGGTGCAGTGCGTGATGTATGAGGTGTGTGTGGTGCAGTGCGTGATGTGTGTGTGGTGCAGTGCGTGATGTATGAGGTGTGTGTGGTGCAGTGCGTGATGTATGAGGTGTGTGTGGTGCAGTGCGTGATGTATGAGGTGTATGTGGTGCAGTGTGTGATGTATGAGGTGTATGTGGTGCAGTGTGTAATGTATGAGGTGTGTGTGGTGCAGTGTGTGATGTATGTGGTGCAGTGTGTAATGTATGAGGTGTGTGTGGTGCAGTGTGTGATGTATGAGGTGTGTGTGGTGAGGTGTGTGGTGCAGTGCGTGATGTATGAGGTGTATGTGGTGCAGTGTGTGATGTATGAGGTGTGTGTGGTGCAGTGTGTGATGTATGAGGTGTGTGTGGTGAGGTGTGTGGTGCAGTGTGTTATGTATGAGGTGTGTGTGGTGCAGTGCGTGATGTATGAGGTGTGTGTGGTGCAGTGCGTGATGTATGAGGTGTGTGTGGTGCAGTGCGTGATGTATGAGGTGTGTGTGGTGCAGTGCGTGATGTATGAGGTGTGTGTGGTGCAGTGCGTGATGTATGAGGTGTATGTGGTGCAGTGTGTGATGTATGAGGTGCGTGTGGTGCAGTGTGTGATGTATGAGGTGCATGTGGTGCAGTGTGTGAGGTGCACCACATACATCTATAGATTACACACTGCTGTCACCTTGTTCTGCACGTCCATCTTGGTGTCTGGGATGTAGTCTTCAGCTCCACCGCTGCCATATTTGCCAGGGTCCTTGTGAAGCGCGCCCGGCTCTCCTTACTATAGCAAACCCCTGGGAGCATGCCCCTCCTCCTTACAGCTACCGCCAGCTTTCTCTGCTGCAGGACACTGTACCACCCAAACTAACCAATAACAAAGCTCCTTACTGCAGGCAGCATTGATGCACTTCCATGCCGTTCAGAGCGCCCTGTACTGATGAATGGCATGGAAAAGTCTACCGCGTATTGGTACACCTTAAACTTTTTTCAAAGAATAAAACATCTCTGACGCTTGCACAGGCGTTATTGCGGCCTCTGGTCTGAAGTCATTCCAACATTCCCATATCATCAATACCGTGTAATACTGCCGGTAATTACCCGATCACCAAGCAAACGGCAGATGGTGCTAATTACAATATGCCGATGGTAATTAACTGTACAGCATGGAGACAAGCAATGGTACAACGATCGCTCCTCCCCAAACGGTGGACAAGATGGCTGCATGTAATAGGAGCGGTCTTCTCAGCAAGCGATTCCTTCCTTATCGCCTGGAAAATCTGCCTATGTAATACAGCCTTTACACACACTACCAACAGACAATCCCACACAAGACACCCCCTCAGCATACACAGCTGCCCCCTTCATATACAACCCACAGGCAGCACCCTTCAACACAACCCCCCATCTCAGGATACAATCCAACACAGCCCCCTCCCTCCAAAACAGCCCCCCATATACAACCCAGACACTTCCGCCACAGCATAAAATGCAACACAGCCCCCCTATACAACCAGATCCCCCTCTGTCAGCATCCACAACCACCCCTGCCACCTCAGTGTACAATCCCTCACATACACATACAACCAGTAGACATCAACCAACAGCCCCCCTCCTCAGCCCCCCATATACAACCCAGACACCTCCTTAGAACACAGCCCCCCCGCCCAATATAACCAGATACTCCTCTCTCACTCATAACCACCCCACCATCATCTCAGTGTGCAACCCCACACAGTGCCCCTCACATACAAAACAGACATCGCCCTACTACACAGCCTCCCATCTCAGCATACATTCAAACACATCCCTCCCCATACAACCAGATACCCCCCTCCCTCAGCATCCACACAGCCCCCCGCCCCATACAATGCATCCACAACCACTCCCCTACGATCTCAGTGTACAATCCCACATAGTCCCTCTCATATACACCACCCTACTACACAGCCTCCCATCTCAGCATCCCCCGCATACAACCAGATACCCCCTCAGCATCCTCTCAGCATAAAATGCAGTACTGACTGCACAACCCCAGCACGTTCACAGTAGTACAATCCCTCACAGCACAACCCCAGCACGTTCACAGTAGACAATCACACTAAAAAGCGGAGGGGTGCTACAGATCACCATTTTCCTAACCAGGAGCAGCACAGGATACAATCCCTCACAGCACATCCCCAACATTTTCAGTACAAAATAAGTCTATTAGTAGGGTTCTGCCTACATCTACTGCGCTGCAGGGGTTTTTCAGTTCACTCAGCGCTGCTGACACTGGTGAGCTCCATGATGGATGTTTCCGATCCACATGATCATGTGACGTCAACAGGTCCTTACCGTATATAATATTTAGCCATTACCTGAGAATGTAAGAAGTGGAGAAGGACCTTTGGTGATGTCATCAACCATGTGACCAGTGCGGGAGGCCAAGACATAGCAGAGCAGCAGTCGTCTAAAGGACCTTTGGTGATGTCATCATCATGTGACCAGTGCAGAGGACGGATGAAAGACCTGTGGCCTATCGCTGTGAGGAGGCGGAGCTTCTGTGTACTGCCTGAAGGAGAGGTTAGTGGTGTTCTGGGATAACCCATAACATCCTAGAAAAGCTGGGAGTTGTATTTCTGTGCTATTATATCCCTCTCCATGTAATTTAAACGTATACCCTAGTACAGTCTGGTAATGATGGGAGTAGTCGTTTTTTTGTCTTCTTGTATCCCTTTCCATGTAATTTAAACGTATGCCTTAGTACAGCTTGATAATGCTGGGAGTTGTAGTTCTCTCCTCTCTGTAATGTATTATTATGCCCAGGAGCGTAGCTAACGGTTCATGGGCCCTGGTGCAAGAGTTCAGCTTGGGCCCCACTTCCCTCAGTGCTTTGTGTGTCTTCTTATGCGGCACAAGGGTCTTTGGGCCCCCTCAGGCTCCTGGGCCCGGTAGCGACTGCTACCTCTGCACCCCCTATAGCTACGCCCATGATTATGCCTCATAATAAGTCTGGCCATACTGGGGGTTATAGTTATTTTTATTTTTAAAGCTCTCACTTAGTACAACTAGATGATGTCCTACAGACATCCCAACCTGCGAAAACTCATTTCAGGGAGGTGCACTTCTCATTTCAGTTTTTTTATTTTTTTAATTATTTTTTTACGAACTTTTTATTACATTCATCAGCCCCCCAGTGCCTCTCCATCAGCCCCCCCAGTGCCTCTCCATCAGCCCCCCAGTGCCTCTTCATCAGCCCCCCAGTGCCTCTTCATCAGCCCCCCAGTGCCTCTTCATCAGCCCCCCAGTGCCTCTCCATCAGCCCCCAGTGCCTCTCCATCAGCCCCCAGTGCCTCTCCATCAGCCCCCAGTGCCTCTCCATCAGCCCCCCCAGTGCCTCTCCATCAGCCCCCCAGTGCCTCTCCATCAGCCCCCAGTGCCTCTCCATCAGCCCCCAGTGCCTCTCCATCAGCCCCCAGTGCCTCTCCATCAGCCCCCAGTGCCTCTCCATCAGCCCCCAGTGCCTCTCCATCAGCCCCCAGTGCCTCTCCATCAGCCCCCAGTGCCTCTCCATCAGCCCCCAGTGCCTCTCCATCAGCCCCCAGTGCCTCTCCATCAGCCCCCAGTGCCTCTCCATCAGCCCCCAGTGCCTCTCCATCAGCCCCCAGTGCCTCTCCATCAGCCCCCAGTGCCTCTCCATTTAGCCCCCAGTGCCTCTCCATCAGCCCCCAGTGCCTCTCCATCAGCCCCCAGTGCCTCTCCATCAGCCCCCAGTGCCTCTCCATTTGCCCCCAGTGCCTCTCCATTAGCCCCCCAGTGCCTCTCCATCAGCCCCCAGTGCCTCTCCATCAGCCCCCAGTGCCTCTCCATTAGCCCAGCCCCAGTGCCTCTCCATCAGCCCCCAGTGCCTCTCCATCAGCCCCCAGTGCCTCTCCATCAGCCCCCAGTGCCTCTCCATCAGCCCCCAGTGCCTCTCCATCAGCCCCCAGTGCCTCTCCATCAGCCCCCAGTGCCTCTCCATCAGCCCCCAGTGCCTCTCCATCAGCCCCCAGTGCCTCTCCATCAGCCCCCAGTGCCTCTCCATCAGCCCCCAGTGCCTCTCCATCAGCCCCCAGTGCCTCTCCATCAGCCCCCAGTGCCTCTCCATCAGCCCCCAGTGCCTCTCCATCAGCCCCCAGTGCCTCTCCATCAGCCCCCCAGTGCCTCTCCATCAGCCCCCCAGTGCCTCTCCATCAGCCCCCAGTGCCTCTCCATTTGCCCCCCAGTGCCTCTCCATTAGCCCACAGTGCCTCTCACCAGTACATAAAATATAAAATAAACACTTACCCTCTCCTGCTCCTGGACGCCGCTCCTCTTCTGCTGCTGTCGGCTGTGCTGTGAAGGCTGCGCACAGCGTGATGTCACAGAGCGACTCACTCCTGTGCGCAGGCTGCAGAGCCGACAGCCGAGGACCAGGAAGCGGTGAGTACAAAGTCTTCACTGCTTCCTGGTCCTTTTGCCCTGAACGGGAACGGCGTTCCTGCTGTGAAAAAAGTGCAGGAGCGCCGTTCCCACCCGTTTCCCCTGCTTTCCTGGATATATTGTTTCTCATGCGGGCGTCAGGGACTCCCTCAACGTCCGGGAGACTTGAGATCCCTGTGTCCTATAATAATCTGGACGTGCTGGGAGTTGTAGTTCTCTCTTAGGCTGGGTTCACGTCACTGTTTAGTTTTCCATTTTGCATGCAGGACTTTTTCTGTCTAAAATGACGGATCTCAGACAGAAATGGCATAAACTGATGCCAAATGTGCAGAACTGATGCTTGAAATATAGGATCCGTTTATTTTTTATTTATCTGTTCATCTGATGGATCAGATGTACGGAAAACTAAACGGTGATGTAAACCCAGTCTTATACTCTCTGGGTAATATCCACTGGTATCCGATAATAACAGCCTGATCATGCTGGGAGTTGTAGTTCTGTCCATTTTACCTCTCCCTTTGTTGCCCCCTAATTTCCAATAATAAAAATCTGGTGATGATGAGACTTATAGTTCCCTTGCCACTATTATAATGTTCTGCAGCAGCTGAGGTGTGTTTTAGGCTTTGTTCTCATCTGTGCTGGTGAGGTTCTCTGTTTTGCCGTCATAGGAGCAAATCAACGAAAATCACCGTAGTTCCCGATCTGTCACTTCATGGACGACAACATCTGACGGATCCCGCTGACTATAATGAGATCTGACGGGTTTCCATCTGCCAGGCTATAAAATTGTATCCAGCATTTATGACCTGATCTGCGAATGAGGCCCCAACACAGATGTGATCATAGCCTTACATGTTCTTTAGCATCATTATGATGTTCTGAAGCACCTGAGGTGTGTATTATGAGGTTTTACAGCAGCTGAGGTGTGTATTAGGAGGTTCTGCATCAGCTGAGGTGTGTATTAGGAGGTCCTGCAGCAGCTGAGGTGTGTATTAGGAGGTTTTGCAGCAGCTGAGGTGTGTATTAGGAGGTTCTGCAGCAGCTGAGATGTGTATTTGGAGGTTTTGCAGCAGCTGTGTTGTGTATTAGGAGGTTCTGCAGCAGCTGAGGTGTATACTAGGAGGTTCTGCAGCAGCTGAGGTGTGTATTTGGAGGTTTTGCAGCAGCTGAGGTGTGTATTAGGAGGTTCTGCAGCACCTGAGGTGTGTATTAGGAGGTTCTGCAGCAGCTGAGGTGTGTATTAGGAGGTTCTGCAGCAGCTGAGGTGTGTATTAGGAGGTTCTGCAGCAGTTGAGGTGTGTATTAGGAGCTTCTGCAGCAGCTGAGTTGTGTATTATAAGGTTCTGCAGCAGTGGAGGTGTATATTAGGAGGTTCTGCAGCAGCTGAGGTGTGTACTATGATGTTCTGTAGAGGCTGAGGTGTGTATTAGGAGGTTCTGCAGCAGCTAAGGTGTGTTTTAGGAGGTTCTGCAGCAGCTGAGGTATGTACTATGATGTTCTGTACTGGCTGAGCTGTGTATTAGGAGGTTCTGCAGCAGTCAGAAAAACATCAGTTGTGACTGGATGAAATCCTTTAGATTTCTGTGTCTGACCTGACTGACCAGTCCAGACTCCAGACTAGTGCTGTGAAGATCGGCCCCCGGCCCTGACTGCGCCCTGCCAGCAGCACAAACAGTAAGTCAGCATTGAGGAGGAGGTGAAGCAGGAGCAGGCACAGTCCATGGGGAAAGGATGACACGCTATATAAAAAGTAGCAGCAGCGAGCACAGTTCATCGGGTAAGGCTAAGTAATCACTTGCCATCAGATTTTGGTATTCTGTTCCAGCATTCCAGCAGAATACCAGAATCGCCACACACTGCTTTTTGCTAGAATCTGCAACGGAGGCTTTTGCTGGAACCTCTGCAGTAGATGTGCACGTACCCTAAGGCCCCTTTCACACGGGCGAGTTTTCCGCGCGGGTGCAATGCGTGAGGAGGACGCATTGCACCCGCACTGAATCCGGACCCATTCATTTCTATGGGGCTGTGCACATGAGCGGTGATTTTCACGCATCACTTCTGCGTTGCGTGAAAATCGCAGCATGTTCTATATTCTGCGTTTTTCACGCAACGCAGGCCCCATAGAAGTGAATGGGGATGCGGGAAAATCGCAAGCATCCGCAACCAAGTGCGGATGCGTTGCGATTTTCCCGCATTGTTGCTTAGCAACGGGACCCAATCTCTATTATTTCCCTTATAACATGGTTATAAGGGAAATAATAGCATTCTTAATAAAGAATGCATTGTTAAATGATGAGGAAGGGGTTAAAAATAATAAAAGTTAACTTACCTTAGCCACTTGATCGCGTAGTCGCGATCTGTCCTCTCTTTCCCTGCAGCATCGATGATCTAAAGGACCTGTGATGACGTCATCACATGGCCCAATCACATGCTCCATCACTATGGTGATGGAGCATGTGATTGGTCCATGTGATGCATGTGACATCATCCAAGGTCATAATCACTATCCTCAGGCTGTGGATAGTGCTTAAGGAACTTGGATGATGTCACGTGGTCACATGGACCAATCACATGCTCCATCACCATAGTGATGGAGCAGGTGATTGGGCCATGTGATGCTGTGACATCATTACAGGTCCTTTACATCTTTCAAGCTAACGGAGAGGAGGCCGGGCTTCGCGATCAAATGGACCAGGTAAGTTATGATTAGTTTATTATTTTTAACCCATTCTGCACCGGGTTCAACATTAGGGAGATGGCCAAGGGTATTGTTTTACATTATAACTATGTTATAATGTGAAATAATACCAGCGGGACAATTTCTGACCCAAACATGCACTTCTGTGAAGAAGTGCAGGTTCGGGTCTGGGTACCAAAAGTGCCGATTTTTCTCCCGCGCGTGCAAAACGCATGACAGCGCTTTGCACTCGCAGGGAAAAATCGCGGCAATTCCCGCAACGCACCCGCACTGTTTGACGGAGTGCACCCGCAACGCCCGTCTGAAAGAGGCCTAAGGCCTCTTTCACACGAGTGAGTTTTCCGTGCGGGTGCAATGCGTGACATGAACGCTTTGCACCCGCACTGAATCCGGCCCTGTTCATTTCAATGGGTCTGTGTACATGAGAGTAGTTTTTCACGCATAACTTCTGCGTTGCGTGAAAATCTCAGCATGTTCTATATTCTGCGATTTTCACGTAACGCTGGCCCCATAGAAGTGGATGGAGCTGCTTGAAAATCGCATCGCATCCGCAAGCAAGTGCGGATGCAATGTAATCTTCACGGATGGTTGCTAAGAGAGGTTTGTAAACATTCAGTTTTTCATCACGTGCGTGCAAAACGCAATAAATAGCATTGCACCCGCGCGATAAAAACTGAATGCAATCGCAAACAAAACTGAATGTACTTGCTTGCAAAATTGCACAGTTTTCACTGAACGCATCCGCAATGAATCCAGACCTAATCCGTCACTCTTGTGTGAAAGAGGCCTAAGGGGTGCGATGGGTAACTCAAAAGGGGGCACAATTCAGATTCTTGCATGGGGCCCAGTGATTTCTATGTACGCCCCTGTCTGCAGGTCTCTAGACAGTAGAATGTAATCAATTCAAGGGTCATGAGCGCTGGAGTAATGAATATACTCTCTCCCCTCGGGCTGCGTAGCACACCAAACATTACTCAGATCATGGGTTTGGCAAAAATGGAAAAAGACTAGATCTCTATGTCTCGGTACCAGTGCTCTGTTCTGGGCACTTCACCTATCCTTTGCATTACATAAGTACCGCATTCATATCTCCCGCTACTATTTTGTGGCTATAGGTATCAACTAGTATCGTAGCCCATACGTCTGTGTAAAAGGAAGTGTTAGGCCCCTTTCACACGAGCGAGTTTTCCGCGCGGGTGCAATGCGTGACGTGAACGCATAGCATCCGCACTGAATCCTGACCCATTCATTTCAATGGGTCTGTGTAGATGAGCGTTTTTTTTCACGCATCACTTGTGCGTTGCGTGAAAATCGCAGCATGTTCTATATTCTGCGTTTTTCACGCAGCCCTAGTCCCATAGAAGTGAATGGGGCTGCGTGAAAAACGCATTGCATGCACAAGCAAGTGCGGGTGCGTTGCGTTTTTCACTGATGATTGCTAGGAGATGTTGTTTGTAAACCTTCAGTTTTTTATCACGCGCGTGAAAAACGCATCAAAACGCATTGCACCCGCGTGGAAAAAACGGAACAACTGAACGCAATCGCAGGCAAAACTGAATGGCTTTGCCTGTGAAATCGCACAGTTTTCACTGAACGCATCCGCAACGCATCCGGACCTAATCCGGACACGCTCGTGTGAAAGGGGCCTTAGTGTCATTAGGTCCATAAAGGTTTTATAAAAAAAAGTTTTTTTGTGTGTGTGTGCTTATTATATGCACAATTACATCCATATAAGATGTTGCTGCTGTATTCCGTCGATTCTTTGCATATACATCCCTTCTTTATATTTCATCCAGCATGACAGGCTCTTTAAAGCCTGTGTTTTGTCAAGTAATCCCTTTTACATATACACCATACTTTGATGCAGGCATCGCTTACTCTGTCCCAGCCAGTGCGATGTGGGAGGTTCATAGGCGTCCCCCCCTCCAACTCGTCATTGGCTGGAACGCTACTCCTGCGTCATCAATCGGGGAGGGCCCTTCTCCTTAAATCAGAGCACTTTCGGCCGCTGCCTCACGGCCATACCAGCGCCGGATATGCTGTCATGCTGTTGCTCTGAAAAAGATAGCTCAGCTTAAATCCATATAGGCAGGTTATTTAGCTCCTGATGATTCTTATATAGAAGAAACACGTTGAGCAGAGACCTACTGCGACTGTATGAGCTAGTTGACAGTCAGCTGCGGATGATTAGTTTTCATGTGAATCCCATCTCAACTCTCCATAGGTGAACCTGGACCACCATTCCAGGCTAATGAAGGTATTTTGATAGTGGGACACATTTTTCATTATCCCTGTTTGGTCACACAGTGGGGGTGGGACATCACACACACATGGTGGTTTTTTGCATGCCACTTTTTTTGTTGAGCACATTTGTCCAGTGCCACCCCACTTGCCTAATATTTTTTAGGGATTTTCAGGTTATGTTGTTCTTCCCCAGTATTTATTGACACATCGATAAAAGTTATATTTTAGCACATCCCACAATATCCGTGATTGTACTTTATCAGGGACGCTTTACCTCAATATCTATTATTTCCGTGAATCCCTCCATAAAGGTTTTATAGACTAATATCGCTTGATATAGAGTGGAGAATTACATGTAGAAATCGTCCCTCTCAGTCTGAGGATTTTTTTTTTATTGAGTATGGGAGATTTTTGTGTAATAGAACTAGGATGCCCGCTTTAGACTGTGACGACAAGTACCAAGCTTGCCCTACCCTAGCTTTTTCATCCTATGAAAGTCCCTATCCATCAAGTGCGTTTCCTGTAGAAGCGCTATATCGGTTTTCGACCGT
This sequence comes from Bufotes viridis, assembly GCA_033119425.1. Classification (NCBI taxonomy): domain Eukaryota; kingdom Metazoa; phylum Chordata; class Amphibia; order Anura; family Bufonidae; genus Bufotes; species Bufotes viridis. Next base: position 322,159,766 of record CM065589.1, read on the forward strand.
TTAAGATGACGTAACACCATAATCCCCTTCTGGGGTGATCTAAGCACCTTCACATTCCATGTAGTAACTCTCATATTGAACCGTAAATCTTACCATCAGTTGTACCCATCTGCGTCTCTAAGGTTCTGCAGTGCTCTGAGCTCCACCCCCCCCCCCACCTAAACTCCCCCCTTCCCCTAGAACATCTAAAAAAAACTCAAGATGACTCAAAAGAAAACAGCTATGAAGTTTGGCGGAGGTACTTGATGGCTGCAATGGACCACTTTTTTCCATCAAGGATATAAAAAATACCATTGCCTGTGCAGTTAACTCCCCTTAGATGTATAAAGGACAGAATAAGAAGAGAGCACAAAGCCCCAAGTTAAAACATAAATATCTGTATTCCCACTCAAAACGTGCACAGTCACTAAAAATGTGGACAGAGTAAAAAGTAGAGGATATTGCTGGCAATTCCCTCGTCTGAGTGTCCAGGTTTTCATATATTTCCTCTGATGGCCTTCCTCGTAGTAGGACCGACGTTTCCTCACAGTTTGTCAGTGCCCATCATGGAGGATCCAGTGCCATCTTGTCCATAGAGCTGCGACGTTGCCCTTTTAGTTCTTCGAAGGGGGTCTGTGTCGACTAGGTTATGTCTATCTGCCAGGGTCGGGGTTTTCTCCTTTGTCGTGCTGTAGCAAATGCCCAGAATGATCCCTTAGCCGATCTCGGATATCAAGTGCTGTGCTGGCTTCATTGGGAGATGAGCAGGTGGAGGGGCCGGCTGGGTACAGGAAAGCAAACCTGATGCATCTTTCATATAACACCTGTAATTACCGTACAGGTTTGGGCCTCATAGTGAGCGCGCTTGGGGCTTTATGGGAGTTGTCTTTCCCAGGGCGAATATCCAGGCCTACTTAGCTCTTTCTACTTTGCAGCGGTCAGGGAACCCCAATGCTGCTGGTGTGTTTGATTCGCAAAGTCTTAATAAGTCCTGGGATGGGACCGACTCCGGAATTCCTATAATCCATAAGTTGTTTCTGTGTGACCGATTTTCCAGATCATCCAGCTTACTTTTCAGCATATGATTTTCCCTCATGGTATTATTAAGCATATTGCGCATTGAATTGCAAGAGTCCTCCAGAATTTGGAGCCTGTGCTCCACCTCGTCGAGCCTCTCTCCATGCCCCGATACCTCCGCTTGTATGGCCTGTAGCGTGGCCCCCACAGTGGTCGATAGTGACTCCCGGAGTTCAGGTAAGATCCGATTTGCTACTTCAATAACCTGTTTCAAAGATTGGTCTGGCTGAGAGTCCAGGGCGGGATATGATATATTTCTGTCTGCCATATTGGTGTCTTTAGGCATACTCTTTGTTGCTTTGCCTTGCTCTTTTCTTTTGGATCTGCTCCCCAAGGATACAATAAGTCGATCCATAGACCAGTCCCAGTATAAAGCGGTTTTACCGGTATCAGGCCGGTCTGTATAGGGAAAGTAGGCAATTCAAGAAGCAATTGCACGGAGATCTGCTCGCACGCTCCTCACCATGTTGGCGTGGGAACCGGAAGTCTAAAACTAGTAATTTGATTAGTTATTCATATAAAGCAATACTTCGGGACCATACTAACAGCATTTTAGTAGTTAAGCTTCTGCAGCATCTTATATCAAGGGTAGCATTCTTAAGCAACGTCATATGAAAGACAGAAAGAACAGAACTTGTCCGGCCTTAAAGCTACAGTGCATGCACAACTTGACCAAAGGTTACTACAGTTCAGACCATTTCCATCACACATGCGACATTTCATAATTGTGGCATAAAGTATTCCAATAAAAGGGCAAATTAACTGGCAACAATCTATATGCAAAAATGGTGGATGGCAGGATCAGTCCAAATAGTCCTATTCACATTTGCAAAGACGTACACAGCAAACACATTTCATCTAAAAAGCAGCAGAGGTGTAGATCCACTCATCCCTACCCCACCATATGGTGATTACATAAAAATAGGTCTCCTTAACAGCTCAGCCATCCCAAGTACTAAGGCCCCTTTCACAAGAGCGAGTATTTCACGCGGGTGCAATGCGTGATGTGAATGCATTGCGCCCGCACTGAATCTGGACCCATTCATTTAAATGGCTCTGTGTACATGAGCAATGTTTTTCACTCATCACTTTTGCATTGCGTGAAAATCGTAGCATGTTCTATATTCTTAGATTTTTCATGCAACGCTGGCCCCATAGAAGTGAATGGGGCTGCGTGAAAATCGCATCCACAAGCAAGTGCGGATGTAATGCGTTTTTCACGGATGGCTGCTAAGAGATGTTTGTAAACATTCCGTTTTTTATCACGCGCATGCAAAACGCATTAAATCGCATTGCACCCGCTCAATAAAAACTGAACAACTGAAAACGCGATCGCAAACAAAACTGAATGTACTTGCGAAGTTGCGCAGTTTTCATTGAACGCATCCGCAATGCATCCGGACCTAATCCACTCACGCTCGTCTTATCAGCTATAGCCTATACACCAATTTTTGCCATATATCTAGAACAGACGCTAGGTTAAAAAAAAGGGGGGCGTGGTGTCGGTGGGGAGAGGGATAAGCCTATTTTAGGCATAGAAAATGGTCTAAAAATATGCCAGCAAGGGAGCTGGATTACATTTAGACAGGAGGTGGATATGGTGAAGTTATGTAGAAGACGGCGCCTCTATATAGCTTAGACGCAGACACCACCAGCGCAAAGGGGTATTAAGACCAGCATTTAAAACGCTGGTCTTAATAAATTAGCCCCTAAGTTCCTTCCCTATCAATGACAATACATCTAATGTAAGTTTTACTTATGAGTGGCATGAACATTGTATACATTTTTTGGATCTTGAAATATATAAGAAAGACCATAAATTGCTGACATGTGTGTATTTGAAACTTATTCGGGGTATTTATCAGGCGTATTTCATTCGGCTGTCTTTCATTTGCCCATTATTTATTAAAAGTCTCACAGCAGTTGATGAATTAGACTAGGCGTATTGCCGTTAGTCTGACCTCTGGTGGTTGTTTTTCAGTTAGACAGTTCCATATTTAGTTACAATGGTTTAACTTATTTGCTCATCAAAAAAATCGCATCTTTGTGAGAAAAGTCGCATGTCTCCTAGACTAAAAAAGTCGCACTTCGCTACTAAAAACAGATGAAGAAAAGTACACCGGTACTGGGGTATTGTAGAAATTAGACTGCTTTTACAACAACAAATTCAGGCGCAAAAAAAGGTGTACCTACAAGTCAGACAAAAGTAGCAAAGGTTAGAACTAGAGATGAATCGCCGAATTCGCCGAATTTTTTGAAAAAATTTGGTTTGATCCGAATTTATTTGCGGTGAATTTCATAAAAAAATGGCTATTTCCTGGCTGCAGAGAGCCTTTATAGTGGTGTAGAAACCTGTGCCTGGCAGTAACACGCATAGGGAGTCTGCTTTGGTAGTGAAACAATACTGTGAGTCAGTATGACACGCAGATGACAGGCGTCGCTCTTAGAATCACTGCAGGGGTGTGGAAATCATATCGCTCAACACTCGGGAAACGCAGTTCCGGGCGGCAGGCGGGTGGTTTGTTCAGTACCTTAGCCATGCTGCGGGCAAGTAGCAGGGCTGAGATAGGGTTGAGCGGTATACCCGTGGCAACGATATACCGCAGTATTAAAAAACAACGATATGGCAATATCGCTGTTTTCTAATAACCGCAGTATTTTGTGACATCATAGGAGTGGTCATGTGCACTGACCGCTTCTAAATCTGCGCCCACCCGCCCCACAAAGTGGCACAATGAATAGTGGGGGGTGAATAGGGTGAATAGTTATGCAGATTAACTTTTTCTGTTATTTTCTCCTATTTGTTGTTTGCTTCACAATAATAATAATAATAATAATAATAATAATAATAATAATAATAAAAAAACATCTTCAAAGTTGTGAGCATGTTCTGTAAATTAAATGATGCAAATCCTCAAACAATCTATGTTAATTCCAGGTTGTGAGGCACCAAAACACTAAATACTGAATTCCTTTTGCAAGGCACTGTATATGTGGAATATGTGTTCATTCCATTATAAACCACACATATATCCTGTTCATTCTTCCTCAAGAAATAAAAGGGAATTTACTGTACACCTGTATATTTGGAAATTTGTTCTTTTCACTATAAATTACACATACATCTTGTTCATTCCCTGTCTAGAAATCACAGGGAATTCACTATACACCTGTATATGTGGAATTTGTGTTCTTATTACTATAAACTACACATATATCCTGTTCATTCCCCGTCTAGAAAGCACAGGGAATTTACTACACACCTATGTATGTGAAATATGTGTTTTTTCCACTATAAACTACACATATATCCTGTCGATTTCCCTTCTAGGATGAACAGGGAATTCACTATACTCCTGTATATGTAGAATATGTGTTCCTTCTACTACAGACTATGCATATATTCTGTTCATTCTCCCTCTAGAAAGCACAGGGAGTTCACTATACACCTGTATATGTGGAATATGTGTTCCTTTCACTATAAACTACACATATCCTGTTCATTCCCTGTCTAGAAAGCACAGGGAGTTCACTATACACCTGTATATGTGGAATATGTGTTCCTTTCACTATAAACTACACATATCCTGTTCATTCCCTGTCTAGAAAGCACAGGGAGTTCACTATACACCTGTATATGTGGAATATGTGTTCCTTTCACTATAAACTACAAATATCCTGTTCATTCCCGTCTAGAAAGCACAGGGAGTTTACTATACACTATATATGTGGAATATGTGTTCATTCCACTATGAACTATATATATATCCGGTTCATTCTCTGTCTAGAAAACACGGCGCAGGGAATTCACTTTCCCCCTGTAACATAGTAACATAGTTTATAAGGCTGAAAAAGACATCTGTCCATCCAGTTCAGCCTGTTATCCTGCAAGTTGATCCAGAGGAAGGCAAAAAAAAAGAAAAGCTAATTTTCCTTACTTTAGGGGAAAAAAAATTCCTTCCTGACTCCAATCTGGCAATCATAATAAGGCCTCATGCACACGACCGTATGTATTTTACAGTCCGCAAAAAACGTATCCGGAAAGGAACAGCTAGCCCCTGATAGAACAGTACTATCCTTGTCTGTTATGCGGACAATAATAGGAAATGTTCTATTTTTGTGCGGAACGGAAATACGGATATACGGAAACGGAATGCACACGGAGTAACTTCCGTTTTTTTTGCGGACCAATTGAAATGAATAGTTCCGTATACGGTCCGCAAAAAAAACGGAACAGACACGGAAAGAAAATACGTTTGTGGGCATGAGGCCTAACTCCCTGGATCAACGACCCATCTCTAGCAGCTATAGCCTGTAATATTATTACACTCCAGAAATACATCCACTATAAACTACACATATATCTTGTCCATTCCCATTTAGAAACCACAGGTAATTCACTATACATCTGTATATGTGCAATATGTGCTCTTTCCACTATAATCTGCACATATATCGTGTTTATTCCCCCTCTAGGAAGCACAGAGAACTTGCAATCTAATATATAAGGCCTCATGCTAAACGGCCGTTGTGCAGCCGTTCCGTGCATTAAAGACTGCAATTTGAATGGGTCCGTGATCTGTCCGCACTGCAAAAAAATAGAACATGTTCTATTTTTTTGCGGAGCGGAGGCACGGACAGAAACACCACAGAAGCACTCTGTAGTGCCTCCTTGGGGTTCCGTGCCTCTGTTCTGCACCACAGCTTCGGATTTCAGACCCATTCAAGTGTGCATAAGGCTTTAAGCTGAGTGTGTGTATGTCCGCTAAAGGAATCTGCACCATCACATTTACATCTCCACATACACACAGTTTTACCCCAGGTTTCCATAACAACCCAGCCATTTTTCTTTACTGCTGTAGGTCAGCTTTAAAAGGGTAGGGCGCTGTGGATGACACTGTTAAGGGAGTGGAGTGCTGTGGAGGTCACAGTTAAGGAGGCAGGTAGGGTGGCCATTCAGGCCACCCTCAAAAGATGGCCTTAAAAATCCCACCCCCAGGCTCCTATAAGCCACCCCCCATCCAGTTAGACCACACCCCCCCTCCGCAGCCAACCTATGTAACCTATTGTCAGTGTTAAGGGGCGGGTGCTATAGAGGTTACTGTTAAGGGGGCGGGTCCCTGTGGAGTTCGCTGTCAAGTGGATGGGGTGCTGGGGGACTGACTGTTAAAGGGGCAGGCTGCTATGATAGTCAAAGTTAAGGGGTTGGGCTGCTGTGGAGGTCAGTGTTAAGGGGTGGGGGGGCTGCGAAGGTCAATGTTAAGGGGACGGGGTACTGTAGATGTCACTATTATAGTGGATACTGTCGATATCTTTTAACGACACACAAACATTTAATTAAATAGATGAAATATACCCATGCAATGTGGTGTCTGTGTGTGTGTGCCGATTAGTCAAGTGCGCATGCGCGGTGCACAGACCAATCGGCACACACTCCACACACTGCAGGGACCGCGAATCTGGCAGTACACCGGCCAATAAACACATGGCACTGCATCGTTTTGTAACAGCAGCGGGGCCTGGTGCAGTCACTGTATTCTATTGCACTGGGCCCCTCTTAGTGTAGTAATACTATGTATAACTGTAGGCATTGTTCCTTCACTTACTAAAGTAACAGGCAGGAGGGCGGGTTGGCACTGGCAGTGTAACTCACTACGTCAAACGCCCGCGTCGCCTGCTTCATTCATGAAGTGGGCGGAGCAGGGGCGTTACGTAGTGAGTTACGCTGCCAGTGCCCGCCCGCCCTCCTGCCTGTTACTTTAGTAAGTGAAGGAACAATGCCTACAGTTATACATAGTATTACTACACTGAGCGGGGCCCGATGCAATAGAATACAGTGACTGCACCGGGCTCCTCTGCCATTACAAAACTACAGTAGATGCCGGCCCCCACCCCCCCTGGTTTGGGGGTCATTTACACTAAACAGTGACACTGTTAGGCGATGGCACTTCGTACATCTATCCCAGTAGGGTATACTGTTTACTCTGTATGGCAAAAAATTAAACAACTGTGGGGGATTGCAGGACATACAGAGTATATCCCCTTATGGCAAAATCCAAAATTACCGGATTTTAAATCCCTGTCAGGTTTTGAGGACTGGAAAACTAGAGGAGATAGATTAGGTCACTTACTGGATGCTTTTACGTTCAATGCATTTGATTAATTCAGAGAACTATATGATATGCCCCATAGGTGTTTCTATCAATACCTACAGTTACGTCATGCTTATCAAACCATGGTTAAAAATAGAGGTCTGGTGTCGCAAAGAGATAATATGCCGCATCGAGTAGTGGCAGGGCGGGAAAGACGAGGGTTGATCTCTATAATGTATAAAATGTTACTCGATAATTTCCTTGTAGCCCACCCACTGACCAGAATGCATGGATGGGAGAAAGATTTAGGAGAGATTATGAAAGAGCAGTGGATAGATGTGTTGGAAGCAGTTCCTACGGTGTCATTGAGTGAAAGTGGGAAGCTTTCACAATTGTTCATAATCCAGAGTGTACAAAACACCAGTTTTTTTACACCGAATTGACCTCAGAATAGACGCTAAATGTCCGCGATGTGCAATAGAGCCTGCGGACCTACTTCATATGCTTTGGTCCTGTCCCAACCTGAAGATGTATTGGAAAGAGGTGATTCATCTCATCAAAACTGGGTACTCGGTTGATGTTCCGATGGACCCTAAAGTGTGTATTTTAGGTTATGTGCAAACCTAAATGCTGACCTGCTGTATAAACAAGCTATTGGTAGGTCACTGTACATTGCTCGGAAACTTATAGCCCAACATTGGATTCAGCCGACACCGCCTACCCTGGGTGAATTTCGGGGTAAGGTGAACACTACCCTTGTCTACGAAAAAGCGATTTTTCAAAAGCGTGGGTGTCCAGGTAAATTTGAGAAGTTGTGGGAACCTTGGCAGTCGCTATTCTCTGTGCATATTTCTGCTAGTAGAGGGAGAAGCTGATACCGGAGTGGGGGGGGGGGGGGATGGTTTATGCATTTATGCGCCTTAAAACAGGTTTGATATGTATGACATGTCCTGCTATATCACCTTCGGTTTTACAAAAACTCATGTGAGACAGTGTGTTATGCTGCTGTACCTTTATTGCCTATATCGTTTCACAATTTTGTACTGTGTACGTACATATTTGAACAATAAAAAATAATTGAAAAAAAGCAGCGACACTGTTATGGGGGGATCTGTGGATGACACATAGCATAAAATCCCCCCCTAGCAGTGTCATGCCAATCCTCAGATGCCCACATAAGTGTCATCCACAGAACCCCCATAACAGTGCCTCCCACAGATCCCCCATAACAGTGCCAGCCACAGACCCCCATAACAGTGTGCCAGCCACAGACCCCCATAACAGTGTGCAATCCACAGACCCCCATAACAGTGTCATCCACAGTGCCCCCATTACAGTGTCAGCCACAGATCCCCCATAACAGTGTGTCCTCCACAGATCCCCCATAACAGTGCTATCCACAGATCCCCCATAATAGTGCTATCCACAGATCCCCCATAATAGTGCTATCCACAGATCCCCCATAATAGTGCTATCCACAGATCCCCCATAACAGTGCCATCCACAGATCCCCCATAACAGTGTCATCCACAGATCCCCTATAACAGTGTCACCCACAGATCCCCTCCATAACAGTGCCATCCACAGATCCCCCATAACAGTGTCACCCACAGATCCCCTCCATAACAGTGGCAGCAATAGACCCCCATAAAAGTGTGTCCTCCACAGATTCCCCCATAACAGTGCCATCCACAGATCCCCCATAACAGTGTCAGCCACAGATCCCCTCCATAACAGTGCCATCCACAGATCCCCTATAACAGTGCCATCCACAGATCCCCCATAACAGTGCCATCCACAGATCCCGCATAACAGTGTCACCCACAGATCCCCTTCATAACAGTGCCAGCAATAGACCCCCATAACAGTGTGTCCTCCACAGATTCCCCCATAACAGTGCCATCCACAGATCCCCCATAACAGTGTCATCCACAGATCCCCTATAACAGTGTGTCCTCCACAGATCCCCTATAACTGTGTCCTCAACAGATCCCCCATAACAGTGCCTTCCACAGATCCCCCCATAACAGTGCCATCCACAGATCCCCCATAACAGTGCCATCCACAGATCCCCCATAACAGTGCCATCCACAGATCCCCCATAACAGTGCCATCCACAGATCCCCCCATAACAGTGCCATCCACAGATCCCCCATAACAGTGCTATCCACAGATCCCCCCCCCCCCCCATAACAGTGCCAACACTAATGTTCTAGCGCCCGTTATTGTAATGGGCATAATGTCTAGTACACCTATATTAGTGGAATTTATGTTTATCGCATGTCTAACAAAGACAGATAGCTGACTTTACCTATGTTTGTAGCTTTGAAAATGTATTGTATTGTTCATTTTTTTTCTTCATTCTATTTAGTATGTTTTGGGATACAGTAGGACAAACCTGCAACTCCCAATATTAGGATGTTATGGGCTATCCCTGGACATCGGTCCTCTCCATAGCTGAGCTTCATTTCCTTGCCCTGGTCGCATGACAATGACATCATCATAGGTCCTTCAACTGTAAAACCACTGACTCTGTACGGCTGCCCTGATCACATGCTGATGAGATTATCGCAGGTCCTTCTGCACAGCTAGGTATTTAAGTGTAATTGGGGGCGTAGTTTTCCTACACGGTTGGACTCTCTTCCTCCACAGACTCCATAGCAGCTGTGTGGTCTGCTCTAGTAGAGGTATGCCACTGACTTGGAGCTGTAAAATTTTGCAGATTTTTATTTATTAAAAATCTTGAAAACTATGTATCATTTTCTTTTCACGTCACACATACTTGCTACTTTGTGTTGGTCTATCACATAAAAACCCAATACAATGCATTTAAGGTTGTGGGTGTAACGTAAAAAACGAGGAAACGTTTTCAAGGCATATATACAGGTCCTTCTCAAAAAATTAGCATATTGTGATATAGTTCATTATTTTCTGTAATGTACTGATAAACATTAGACTTTCATATATTTTAGATTCATTACACACAACTGAAGTAGTTCAAGCCTTTTATTGTTTGAATATTGATGATTTTGGCATACAGCTCATGAAAACCCCAAATTCCTATCTCAAAAAATTAGCATATTTCTTCCGACCAATAAAAGAAAAGTGATTTTAATACATAAAAAGTCAACCTTCAAATAATTATGTTCAGTTATGCACTCAATACTTGGTCGGGAATCCTTTTGCAGAAATGACTGCTTCAATGCGGCGTGGCATGGAGGCAATCAGCCTGTGGCACTGCTGAGGTGTTATGGAGGCCCAGGATGCTTCGATAGCGGCCTTAAGCTCATCCAGAGTGTTGGGTCTTGTGTCTCTCAACTTTCTCTTCCCAATATCCCACAGATTCTCTATGGGGTTCAGGTCCGGAGAGTTGGCAGGCCAATTGAGCACAGTAATACCATGGTCAGTAAACCATTTACCAGTGGTTTTGGCACTGTGAGCAGGTGCCAGGTCGTGCTGAAAAATGAAATCTTCATCTCCATAAAGCTTTTCAGCAGATGGAAGCATGAAGTGTTCCAAAATCTCCTGATAGCTAGCTGCATTGACCCTGCCCTTGATAAAACACAGTGGACCAACACCAGCAGCTGACATGGCACCCCAGACCATCACTGACTGTGGGTACTTGACACTGGACTTCAGGCATTTTGGCATTTCCCTCTCCCAGTCTTCCTCCAGACTCTGGCACCTTGATTTCGAATGACATGCAAAATTTGCTTTCATCCGAAAAAGTACTTTGGACCACTGAGCAACAGTCCAGTGCTGCTTCTCTGTAGCCCAGGTCAGGCGCTTCTGCCGCTGTTTCTGGTTCAAAAGTGGCTTGACCTGGGGAATGCGGCACCTGTAGCCCATTTCCTGCACACGCCTGTACACGGTGGCTCTGGATGTTTCTACTCCAGACTCAGTCCACTGCTTCCGCAGGTCCCCAAGGTCTGGAATCGGTCCTTCTCCACAATCTTCCTCAGGGTCCGGTCACCTCTTCTCGTTGTGCAGCGTTTTCTGCCACACTTTTTCCTTCCCACAGACTTCCCACTGAGGTGCCTTGATACAGCACTCTGGGAACAGCCTATTTGTTCAGAAATTTCTTTCTGTGTCTTACCCTCTTGCTTGAGGGTGTCAATGATGGCCTTCTGGACAGCAGTCAGGTCGGCAGTCTTACCCATGATTGCGGTTTTGAGTAATGAACCAGGCTGGGAGTTTTTAAAAGCCTCAGGAATCTTTTTGCAGGTGTTTAGAGTTAATTAGTTGATTCAGATGATTAGGTTAATAGCTCGTTTAGAGAACCTTTTCATGATATGCTAATTTTTTGAGATAGGAATTTTGGGTTTTCATGAGCTGTATGCCAAAATCATCAATATTAAAACAATAAAAGGCTTGAACTACTTCAGTTGTGTGTAATGAATCTAAAATATATGAAAGTCTAATGTTTATCAGTACATTACAGAAAATAATGAACTTTATCACAATATGCTAATTTTTTTAGAAGGACCTGTATGTGTATATATATACATATATATATATATATATATATATATATATATATATATATATAATTTGTGGTAGGGTCTCCGGCGAGGAGCGGAGAGACTGAACCTAACAGCTGGATGTGTGCCTGGAAGCTGCGTCTGCGGTACGCCAAAAAAGGGGGCATACCTAAGAGTAATATGTAATGAAAATGGTAAATGAGAGAGAGAGGGAGGGGACGCGAGTCTGGGAGGGATGTCGCATTGTCCTGCCGTGCAGCCTGGAAGGCTGTGCTTGAAATATATATAGTCCTATGCCCCTCCCACAAATGCAGGGCTGTAACCAGCCTGCTATACTTGTGGTAGGGTCTCCGGCGAGGAGCGGAGAGACTGAACCTAACGGCTGGATGTGTGCCTGGAAGCCACGTCTGCGGTACGCCAAAAAAGGGGGCAAAAGCTTCGTTTAGGAGACTTTATTGACTAAATGACATTACATGACCAGAGTGCTAAAAGCACGTGCTATCTCGTCCTGCGGATGAGGGATGTACCTGGCGTAACAGGATGAACTCCACCGACCCATCTTGCGTATAATATGTGATGGGACACCGTGTTTTGAGGCGGCTGAAGCGGCACCGATGCGGAATGAGTGCCCGGAGATTCGTTTAGGATCGAACCCGGCGCCCGCGGCCAAGGTGCGTATATGGTTAATGAATTGCGGAGTCGTGAGTGCTCTGGACGGAAATGGTAATAAAGGGCTGTCGGGATCCCTTGCTCCTAGTAACTTGATTAGCTGTTGAAGTGCGGCTACCGGGCACCACGGATTGCGGGACGGGAAATAGTGGATCCGTACCGGAGGCCCTGACTGGGAGGTTTTGGAGACTGGGAAGAGCAGGATGAAACGGTCGTGCTCGGCCCGGAGTTGGCTGAAGGAAGGGCCGGGACGTGTGGTGCCCAGGCTGGTGAATTCGCCTGGTCTCAGGAACCAATAAAAGCTGAGGTATACTGCCGCTTTGAGTACGGTGCTTTTAGGGGGCCAAAAGGATGTCCATCCAGGGCTGATGACAATGCCCTGAACAGGTCCCCGGTCACTGCTTGTCTGCTTGGTTCTGTCTTAGCGGAATTTTTCCGAATCCCTCGCAGCGTAGCTTTTACTGCGTACGCACTAGAAATGGAACGGCTGTCGGGCTGCTGCAGCATGAGAAAATGTTGGACCCCTGCCAGATACATCCTAATGGTGTTATAGGCAAGCCCTAAATCCTTATGACAATAGGCCAGAAAAGAGATGATGAACGTGATCTGGTCGGTAGCTCCCCTAGGGAAGTTTTGGGAAAATATTTGGACCTTCCACCCTGACTGATAATTCCTAATTAAATTAGCGGATAAGGATCTACGAATCAAGGATTTGGCGGCTGCGATATGGGGTCCTAGTCCATTATGAGTTCCTGCATCGGTGGAGGGGTGTTGCCTGATTCCCCGGCTTCCGGCATGACCTGGAAAAGGAGATTAAAGTTGAGTCTAGAAAGGGCGTCTGCCGCTACGTTCCTGATGCCCTGGATGTGCGAGCATGAGATATGGAAGTTAAACTGGAGTGAAAGCCACGTGAGTTTACGGAGAAAACTTGACATTAGCGGGGAGTGGGCCCTGCCTTTTGCTAGGATATCGACCACCACTTGGTTGTCGGTGACAAATCTAACCGGCAGGTTTGCCCACTCGGAACCCCAAGCTTGGGCCGCTGCTACGATGGGGTAGATTTCCAGGAGGGGGGAGGACTTGGATGCGTGAGGGTCCGAGGCGATCTGGGGGGGCCAGCTGCCGGCGAACCACCGCCTGCCCCAGATTGCCCCGAATCCGAGGGAGGCAGCTGCATCTGAGAAAATGATTGGACAAGATTCCTCCCATTGGGGCACGAAAAGGGATATGCCGTTCCAGTCGGAAAGGAATCTGTCCCACATGGCTAGGTCGGAGAGGGCATCTCGTCCTAGCTTGATGCTGGATTCCTGATCGGGCATGCCTGGGAGCAGCTGGAGTAACCTGGACATGAATGCGCGTCCCTGGGGCATGATCCTTGAAGCAAAGTTGAGCGATCCCAGGAGAGATTGTAGCTCGAGCTTGGTGATGAACCGTTGGCCGACATGTCTATGGATGAGCTTCCTGAGATCGCTCAATTTGCCCTCAGGCAGCCTGGCCTCCATCCTGATGGTGTCCAAGGTGACCCCAGAAAAGTGATGGTGGCTACGGGCCCCTCTACCTTGGCCGGGCAACCGGAACTCTGATGGCGGAGAAGACATTGAGTAGCTGGTTGAGTGCCTGTGGGGTAGCGTCGGGCCGCTCTATCAGCAGAAAGTCGTCCAGGTAGTGGATGACCCTGGGGCATTTTGAGATGTTTACGAGTATCCAGTGGAGGGCCTGAGCGAACTAGTCAAAGAGCCAGGGGCTGCTCTTTGACCCGAAGGTCAAGCGGGTGGCGAAGTAATACAGGCCCTTCCACTTGATACCGTAAAACCCCCAAAGATGCGGGTGGATGGGTAAGATCTTAAACGCATCCGAGATATCGGCTTTGGATAGCCAAGTCCCGGGACCTAGTTGAAGAATGAGCTCGATGGCCTGATCCAGCGAAGCGTACTTCATGGAGTACTCTTCTGAAGGAATCAAAGCATTGAGGCTGGGAATGAAGGAAGCGTGGGGAGAAGACAAGTCATAAATTAAACGTTTTATTATTGATGATTTTTTGGAGACCAACCCGATGGGACTGACCCTGTAAGAAGGGAAGGGAGGAGTGGAGAAAGGCCCTATGATGAATCCCTTGTCAAGTTCGGCCTGAAGTAGCTCGTCCACGGATGGAGGATCCTCCAGGGCCGAACAGAGGTTGGGACATTCCCAGGGCGAGTGGGGAAGGGTGGCCAGACCTGTATGGAATCCCTCCCTGAAGCCGTTGATGAGGAAGCCCACGAATGCTGGGTCGTGGTGGTCCTGTAAGAGAGTAGCCAAGACCGGATGTCAATGTCGGCTAGTCAACTCCTGCTTGACCGTTGGGAGCAGGTAGCCTGGGGGTGGGCCCTGAAGCAAATCGCGCAGATGTGCAGGGCCTTGCACTTACTGTAGTTACAGAAGGATAGGTTATAGTTGTTACAGATCTGGCTGTTGCCCAGGAAGGTGATGGGTCTACCTAACTTGTCGACCGAAGGATTGGATTTTTGGAGGCCGGAGGGGCCTGGCTCGGTTTTAGGCGTGGTCGACGCCGCCTGGTTGGGACACCAATCGGAGGAATGCGATATTGACTGGCAGCTAGCGCACACCGGGGTCTTGAGCCCAGAAAAATGCCGACAGAAGAGTTCGGTATCGAGGACCGCTGGAATTGGGCCAGTGTAGCTGCTGCCTTTGCCGAGAAGGCCCGGTGGTAATCGTAAAAACGCGTATCCTCCGTATTTGTATCCCAACTCGGCAATGCGGTAGAGGTATGTGTCTAACTCCTCGCGCCTCTCAGGGTGAGCTGAACACACTATGTCCCGGTAGGGGCTAAACGCGAGCATGAACTCGAGGGGTGACAATTTTCTGTTGAGCCGGACATCGCGTGCCTTGAGCACTACCGACACGTCTCCGCAGGCGATGGTTTTGCTATCCACGACATCGTGGGTGGAGATGAGTATGGCAGCGAGGTTGACGTCCTTGCCAGCTAGGATGTCCTTCCTAATGTTGTCTGCCACGAAATAGGAAGGAGTGATGCATGGCCGGACAGAACTTGTACCTGTGGCCGATGGGGTGGTGGCGACGGTACCGGACTCGGGTGTGGAGGGAGTGCTGGCGGGGGCCTCTCGTTGCTCGACCGCCTGTAAGCGTGAGTTGAATTCAGCCATGGAAGAGGACAACGTGTTGATTGTAGCATGGAGCTGGGTAAGTGACACCTGGATGGTGGGCAAGGAGACCTGTTCTGTCTGGGAAGATTGGGGATCGGGGAACAGCAAATGATAGAGCTCGGCCTTGCGTGCCGAAGCAGAGTGGCGGATTCCCCTTTTATTCAGTTCTGAGATGGGCTTAGGCACTGTCCATGCCTGGTAAGAGGTGTTGCTCCCTCTTCCTGAAACCGCGGATTTGACCACGGAGGCCCTGTCCTCAATATCTGACCCGTGCGACATGATGCCTGTAAGGAAAGGAAAAACGACTGCAACAAGAGCGCCAGGTGAGCCGAGGGATATTATGCCGCGAGAAGGACCATCTTACCTGAGTTGTCCAAGGCGGGCTATGCTGGGTGGCAGGCAAACCGAGTCCTCTGGCAGGCGGCAGGAGTAACGTGCTGCTTCAAGACCTAAGAGAACGCCAACCGTGAAGCCGACTAAGGGTGAAGCGGGTGCCACTGTTGGCCTCCGCGGAGTAGAGGGTACGGCCTCGGAAGTGGGCCGTGTGCAGAAACCGTAAATGGCCCTCCTTACCTGAATGTCCTAGCGTGCATCTAAAATGAAAAACCAAACGATCCGGTCCCTGGTATGACGAACGGGTGGGACAACGTGTCGCTTAAACCTATGGAGAGAACATAACAACCGGAGCAACTGAGTGATCAGACCGCGCAGGACTGATACGGGGACGTAAAGAAAATGCCTAGTAACCCACGTGGGAGAGCGCGACTCCCCGAGTGACTGCTGGGATGCCGGAGGATCCGACCGAGTGCACCGCATGAGTGACGAGAGTAGTTCAGCAAGAGGCAGAGAACGAGGAGAATAGACCTGGGTGCGCCAGGGGTGAATAACAGAGTCCTGAGCGTATTAGGGAAACTGAGCAACCGGGCGATCCGGCGAAAAGGACCAGGGCGTACCTGGACGGTATTGTAGATAGGAGGAGCGTGGCGGTGGTGTTAGTCCCCCACCGAGCCCGTGACGGAAAAAGGGGGATGGAAATCAGGTGAGGAACCTGGGAAGGCGTGGTATCTGCCGGGCAGAGATGGGAGCACCCCCCGCGGCGGGTGGTGATATTGGAATGAAAAATGAAGACGTGGCACGGCTGAGTGGCTGACACCAAGAGGGGCGGAATGAACTGCCGTGACCCCCGAGTGGGTGGCGACTCGAACCTAAGGGCCGGCTGTGGGAGAGGTGATGAACGTGGGAGTGCGCTAGGGTTTTTTTTTTGGCGGCGAGAGAGCACGTAGCTCTGGGCTTGGGACCGTGATGTCTCGGTAATCGTGCGTTCTGGGAAAAAAACGTGCGCCGTGGTCCCTTCGGCAGGGCGTGAGGGCCGGTGCCTCTGTGTACGCATGATCACCCATGCTATGTGGAGTGCCCCACTAGATATGATGCGTTGTTGTGCGTTAGTGTAACTCAGACTGGGGTGAGTCTTGATGTGGAGGGAGCACCCGTCTGCTGCGGTCTCCCTGGGTGGGCCCCTTCCAACGTCTGGAACGTATGTCCTACCTGCGGGGGGAGTCAGGTGGCACGAGCCGACATGGACCCTCAGGGGGAGGCCCCTAAAAATCCCTGCTGCGGGGGGTGGCCTCTATCTTCTGCCGCTGACTCGGCGGCCGGAAAATAGTGCCGGGGGGGGGGGGGGGGGGGTGTTCTGAGTGCCAGCTGACTGCCCCCGGAAGAAGTGCATGCGGCTGGGAGCGAACACGCGTGCCGGTTGGACATCGGGTGTCCTGCGGCGTGACTCGGTCGGCGGGTGCGCCGCATCGACTTACCTTCCACCGAAAGACCCGGAAGTGACGCGGGCGGGCGGATGTCGCGTTGTCCTGCCGTGCAGCCTGGAAGGCTGTGCTTGAAATATATATAGTCCTATGCCCCACCCACAAATGCAGGGCTGTAACCAGCCTGCTATACATATATATATGTCGGGGCAGTACAGAGATCTCTCCCATCTATTTATCCCCAGGACTGTGGCGAGGGAATATCCTCTGCGTCTGGAGGAAATAAGGTTCCTGCATGGACATAGAAGAAGATTCTTTACGGTAAGAGCAGTGAGACTATGGAACTCTCTGCCTGAGGAGGTGGTGATGGTGAGTACAATAAAGGAATTCAGGAGGGGCCTGGATGTATTACTGGAGTGTAACACTATTACAGGCTATAGTTATTAGATTTCTGTAGAGGTCGTTGATTCATGGAGTTATTCTGTTTGTCTGATTGGAGTTGGGAATACATTTTTTCCCCTAAAATGAGGAAAATTAGCTTTAACCCCTTTAAGCACAGTGGACGTACCGGTATGGTGCCGGCCGTATCATACAGCTAGCACCCGTCGCACTGACAGCTGCAATCGTGCCTCCCCTGTCACTTAACCCCTCAGATGCCACGCTCAAAATGCTGGTCACGGCACCTGTGAGTGAAGTCATAGGAATGTGGTTCCTTCTGCCTTCCGATTCGAGTCCCTGCAGTGAAATTGCGGGGCTCCGATCAGTTGCTATGGCAGCCTGGACTCTGCTGACGCGCTCTAGGCCTGCCATAATTTTCTCTATACTGAGCTATGCATGAGGCATAGCTCAGAATGGAGAGTGTAAAAAGCCTATTCACCCTTTAGATCTCTATTAGGGTGAATAGGAGAGGGGATCAAAAGATCCCATGTACTAGCCCTCTAAAAAGTGAAAAAAGTAAAAAAAAAATCATTATAATATTAAAAGTTTAAATCACCTCCCTTTTCCAATTTTACATCTAACAATATATTAAAAAACAAAACAAAAACATATTGGGTATCGCCACGCCCAATAAAGTCTGAACTTTTTTAAAAATTCCTGTCCTGTGAATGCCGTAACGGGAAAAAAATTACACACATGCGATTCACCATTTTTTTGTCACCTTCCCCCCTCCAAAAAAAAAATTGAATAGGGGTGATCAAAAAGTCGTAAGTACCACAAAAATTGTGCTAATAAAAACTACAGTCTGTAAACCCCATACAGCTCTGTAAACAAAAAAATAGTGATGCCCAAAAAGTTTGATTCTTGCAAAAAAAAATTTTTTTAAGTAGCAAAACAAAAAAAACCCTATTCAAGTTTGGTATTGCTGGATTCGCATTGAACTGCAGAATGAATGCTGAGATGTCAAACCCCCAAAACCTTTGTGGAATTATTATTATTATTTTTTTTTTTTTCAATTTAACCCCACAAAGAATTTTTTTCCCCATTTTCCAATAAAAGACATGTTCAATTAAATGATACCATTAAAAAACGCATCTTGTCCCCAAAAAATATGCCCACATATGGCTATGTGAACTGAAAAATAAAAAATGCATGGCTATTGGAACGTGGGGAGGAAAAAAATGAAAATGCAAAACTAAAAATAGACCCAGTACTTAAAGGAGTAACCTCATGAGAGTATTTTGCCTCTTGATCAACTTGGCAGAATAACAGGCTGAAATGGATAGGCAGGTATCTTTTCAGCCTATCGTACTAAGTGAATGGGAGCAGCTCTGCAGTAACAAAAATGGATGGAGCTGTATTGTTTTGTTACTGGCTCTAGTCCAGAAAAGCATTGGTTATCCCGTGGATAGACCACCCATATAAAAATCCTGGAAAACACCTTTACAAATGTGTAAAACACTCCTGTTTACTGCAGTCATATTAGATGTTGATTTTGAATAATGTTCTCAGAAATTTCACATCACATGACATACCTTTTTTTTTTTACTGATAAGGACTACATGATGTTTTGAACAAAGAGACTGACAGAAGTATGAAAAAATTCAAATTACATTTATTGATGCAGTTTTCTTTTTTTTTCTTTTTTGATAAGCAACTTTCAGTCTAAAGAATTTTTACAATATAAAGAACATACAAATAACATGATATATATATATATATATATATATATATATATATATATATATATATATATATTACACTGGACAACTAAAATCTAGGACTGAATTCTAACCCTACGAGCAAAATACAAAGCAGCCTCTTTGAGAGAATGCTTTATATCCCAAAATACTGTCATATCATATAAAGAACAAATAGCAGTACAGTTTTATTTTTTTGTCTTTTAAATCCTGTCCTAATGTTACAGTATTTTACATCACACTAGAATAACGCAGACATTGCAGAAGGAAAAAAAAATAAAAGTATAAAAATTAAGAATAGGAAGGATGTGGGTCAATAGCATAATTCTGTACAAATTTGCTTTGGGATACAATAGAAAAAAATCCAATAGAACAACAAAAAAGAGCACAGACATCTTTTGTAATGAGGTCCTTTATGTTTAGATAAAAAAAAAATCCTTCATAAGAAAGTTAAAATGTGTCATCTATTATGTAAGAGACAGTTCATATTTCCCCTTCCAACAACCCTAACCCCTGCAGGCTCCAAGAGGGAGGAAGTAAAAAGCTCCCCCGTGAAGTATATTTACAGTTACTTCATTAGCTCGGCTTTAGTCTGTGCTGTAGCCTTGAAGAGGTTCACAAGCCCGGTTTAATATTTCACAGTAGTATTCCAGACCTAAATAGTCTCCTCCCATTTAAGAGTCATAACAGGGTTCCATGTATGAAATTGGATTTCAAATATGTAGTATATATATATATATATATATATATATACGGATAAAAATCGAGTTTACTCCACAGGTGAGCGTTGCACCCGCCATCCACTTTACTAGGTGGTGCTGCCTCAATTTTCATTTTATATATATATATATATATATATCTGGATGACCAATTGTAGAATGTCAGGGTAATCAGCATAGGTGTCATGTGGATCTGACAGGAAAATTCTCCAAGCATGCTCCGCTATCTGGCGTGTCAGAAAGGTCTCCAGGCTAAATTTGGATTTGGTTAAATTCTATTAAAATGCAAAAAGGACACCATTCAAGGAGATGGTTTATCAAACACAGAGTTAATGAAATGTGGCTATGTGCTGGAGTTATTACTGTACATTACTGTAGACATAAAAGCATCAGTTAGTCCCATCCCAAAGCATTTGCTGTGCAAATATGCAAGAATGAACCACTATTAGGCCTGAATCAGTGTTGGAGAATGCCTCTGGGCAAAATATCTTCCCATCTTCTGAAAGAAAAATGACATTTATATTCATGTCATGATACTGTTGGCATACTTTTCCACTCTCAGTATGTAGACTATGGTGGCCCATTGTCCCTAGCAGAAAGTGAACTTTCAGTTGTTTCAATGTTTTTTAATGGAAGTTCACTCATAGCAAAGATGGTGGAGGCCCACGGGGAACTGCGTCATTTGCCCTTCCAATAATTCATCCCTGACCATTATCTATGTATTTCCCCAATGTAAACCCAGATGACCATCTTCAGTTTCTCATTCTAATTGTGTTTGTAGAGAGAGAATACAAAGAATATGATGAATATGACTCCATCGATTCCGATAGCTATCCCTTTTTCTGTGAGCTGTCGTTAAAGTGCCAGATTAGGACAGGCTCTAAAAGATGTATCTGCTTGTGTAGAGGGTCTTTTTACTGATCCAAACATCACAGAATGGATGAGATGCCTACATAACAATGGGCTTCAAACAATAGCAACAGATGTATAGGACTTATTTATGATGTTTATGGACCAACACAGACAGACCTTACTGCTTGGAAGACACATACATGGCTATTACAGGAACCTTACATAACATCCTCCAGTGCTTCATTGCAGCCAATTCTCCTAACCTGACTTTAAATCACATGGACATTTACAAAGAAAGGCCTCTTGCACACGACCGTATGCCCCCCGAGACATACGGTCCGTGAGTGGGCCATATGTCCCGGAGCGACATTTATCGTGCGCACGGGAGCGCACGGCATTATAGATTACAATGATGCTGTGCACGTCGAGCTGCTCGCGGGACTATTGTCCTGCACTATGTGCACAGCATCATTGTAATCTATGATGCTCTGCGCTCCCTTGCCCACGATCAATGCCGCTCCGGGACTTATGGCCCGCTCACGGACTGTATGTTTCGGAGGGCATACGGTCGTGTGCAAGAGGCCAAAGACAGCAAAAAATGTCAACGTACTCCCTGCTTTGTATTTAATCTGACATGTTCTCTATATTGAACGGGGTTTCTCTTTAGCATACACCTTTCACCAAAGATGGGGTCATTTATCAAACTGGGGTAAAGTAGAACTGGCTTAGATGCCCATAGCAACCAATCCGATTCCACCTTTCATTTTTGATAGCTCCTTTGGAAAATGAAAGGTGGAATCTGATTGGTTGCTATGCTGAACTAAGCCAGTTCTACTTTACACCAGTTTGATAAATGACCCCTTATTTTCTACAACTGTGTACTGGCCTAAAGGATATTGCTTCATATATACATAGGAAGAAGGATAGCATTGGCTACCCGATCTTTAGCTTTTGAATATGATCTAGTATATTTATTCATAGAAGAACTACTTTCATTGAAATGCTGGGTTTCAAGATTTTCATTCATTAGGCCCAAGTTATTATAATATACATCTGTGTATTTCCATAGGATGGGATGGAGAAGTATGCTGAGACAGCGGGATATTATTTATTGCAGTAGTTACATGTTGGTTTGTCTATACTGTTTTATCAGCTGCCTTTGTGTCAAATGATTTTATAGTCTATGTCCACCTTTGCAACCAATCCTTTAATTGCTCCAATGCATATACAATTAAAACTGAAAAAAACTTTTCTAATTTTCTTGATTTAATTTATAGTGTCATGTATACAGCTCCTATGCAGACTTATGTGTCTCCATACATAACCACAAACCTGTATGTAGTCTGATTCTGCAGTCATGAATTAAATTCTTTCATCTGTTGCAAAGGTAGACAGCCTTCAAAAATATTTAGTTCACCACAGATTCAGTTACTTGTTTCCTAACTATCATTTATCATTCCAGTGGTAGGCAGAGGGGGGTACAGAAGAATACACAGACACTTGTCATTGGGATGTGTTTGGGCACAGTGACCTAACTGCAGTTTGGCAGCCTGGCAGCTATAAGCTGTATAGTGATACTAGAATGTATAATCTGCTTGATTACTAACAATTTCCTCTATTAATTATGCTTCTGCTTTCTTTATATTCCTCTATGTATTCTCTGTTTTTATATATAGAAGGCCCATGTTGTACATACTAATTAAAAAATATTTTCAGAATCGTATCTATTTGAATTTGTTTTCAGAGAGTACTCTTCAGGAGAAAGGAGTAATGTGGACAGTGATCAGGGGGTTTCAATACTGTTCTGTGGCCAGTTGGCATGACACACTTTGCAGTTGGGGACTTTTTTGGGCTGCTGTATATTATGTTCACTGCAATGGAGGTAAGACAACAGGAGTTTGGGTCTCCATATGATCCAGAAAGTAAAAAAAACATGTAATAAATAAAATCAGAAACTTGCACAGATATAGGTTTTAAACTCTTCAATGTCAGAAGATCTTTGTTTCCTGTCACAAAAGAATCCCACGTTTCATGGTAGTGTTGAAGTCTCCCTATACTCCTCCTTTGAAGCCGAGCTATAATTCTTGATTGGTTTCAGTTATATGAGTCGATGGTTACTCGAATTGCTTCGCTGAAAGTTGAACCTCAGCTTCACTAGTTGTGGAAATATCTCTAGTCTTTGCAAGTTGGGATTTGGCAGAAGAGTAAGAAGAAACTTCACAAGGTTGTGGCTGAAATGTCCTTCTTCAACACCACTGTTCCATAGGTCAAGTCATTGCAGAGATACAGTTCATTTGCTCTGTAAGGATCTTTTAGTGTCTGTAGAGGAGCCTGTAGGGTGTGAACCTTCCTGCGTTTAAATATACAATGTACTAATTTGTAATCCTCACTGCTTGGACAGTTCTCCGCTTGAGAGGCTCAATGCACTGGTGTATACGAGGATCACACACTCATGGTCATGCTGGGTGAGTACTGTGAAGAGAAGAAAACCGTGTCACATAGAAGTAACTAGAAATCTTCACAAAGCACAGAAATACAGATCATCAGCAATAATGAAATGAGTTTTCCAGAAGTAGCCACAACTCGGTGGCCTGTGTCTGGCATTGGGGCTCCTCACCACTCAAGTGAATGGACATGGCAGTTGATTTGAAATGTGGCATCAAAGCCATCAGACATCATGTGTACAACTGGCATCAGAGGTCAAGTATACAAGAATGACCTATTGGTTAATCAAGTTTTCATGTTAAAGGGGTTTTCCAAAATTCCTCTGGATAGGTCATCAGTATCTGATCAGTGGGGGTCTGACACCTGGGACCCTCATCCATCAGCTGTTTGAGAAGGCAGTGGCGCTCTTGTGAGCGCTGCAGCCTTCTCTCTGATTTCCTAGGGCAGTGACAGCACGTTCATGTGTCACGTGGCCTAGGAAGAAGTTCAGTCCCATAAAAGTGAATGGGGCTAAGCGCGATACTAAGCACAGCTGCTATATAATGGACAATGCTGTGCTTGGTAAGCTACAAGAAGACAGCGGCACTGACAAGAGAGCAACTGCCTTCTCAAAACAGCTGATTGGCGAGGGTCGCGGGTGTTGGATCTACACTGATAACCTATCCACAGGATATATTGTTAGGCACCTGTAGAAAACTTACGCTTTCGCTTTGGAAGGGGTTTAAGAAATTTCCGGCCATCTCTCCATCATCACGAGGTGTTCCCGGAGGATTATTCATCCCTGCCATGTTATTAGGAGAATTCTGTAATGGAAACATGGATACTCAAAAAATGTTTGATAACTTAACAGCACATGAGACTACATCAAACTTGTAATATTAGGGAAAGGTGGCATCTTCTTCACATACACGTTGTTTGCCTTTTCCTGTAATCATTTTGTGAAATGTGCCCAGCACCATATATGTATGGCACTGGTCAGGTATTTAAAGATGACACCCGCTTGGAGCAAAGCCATAGCCGCCAGGTTTCTGCTGTTTCACACAGCAGTGATACGGGGCTAATTTCTGTGTTCCACAATAACGCCAAGTGCACATATTTAACCCCTCAGATGCTGCAGTC
This sequence comes from Bufotes viridis, assembly GCA_033119425.1. Taxonomy (NCBI): domain Eukaryota; kingdom Metazoa; phylum Chordata; class Amphibia; order Anura; family Bufonidae; genus Bufotes; species Bufotes viridis. The sequence continues at coordinate 322,184,258 of CM065589.1, forward strand.
CATTGTGAACACAGCAGCTAAGACGGCTTTCTCCAGAAGAACTGTGCTCCTCGGGCCCGAACGGCTCCCCTGTGCTGAGACTAAGAAAGCAGTTTGTTGGTGGTGATAGACTGGAGCCTGTTGGCTCTGATGCCTGCCACAGATATATTTTATGCAGGTCCGCAGGTGGCAGGGCTCCATAGGAACATATTGAATTTGCCATAGGCTGCATTCTAAAATAAATGCAGTCTAAGGGAGAAGTGATGTAATGATAGCAAGATACCCTAGGTCAGGGATGGGCAAACTGCGGCTGTCCAGCTGTTGCAAAACTACAACTCCCATCATAATGATTATTTATATCCCCAAATACCTGTACATTACTATACTATACTAACACTACTATATAAAAAAAAAGTACTTATCCCATACTGTGGATACCATATCGGGGAAAAAAAAAATCAAAGCTGCCAATTTGCAGTTTTTTTTGTTACATTACCTCCCAAAAAATTTTGAATAAAAAGTGATCAAAAAGTCAAACACACTTCAAAACGGTATCAAAGAAACTTCAGATCGCTTCACAAAACATGAGACATCACAGCCCCATACACATATTATATTGTATAGTTATGGGGGTCAGAATATAGCGATGCAAAGAAAAAATAGATTTTTTCCAAAGATTTTTCTTTCAGGATTAAAACACAACAGAAGAAAAACTGTCGCAGAGAACGAAAAGAACAGGTCAGTTTTACTGTATCGGAAACATTTTAAACACAAACCCTGTAAAACTGTGACATTAATTATTTTTTTTAATCACTTCCAGCTTCCCACTATATACTGTATGTATATGGTGCGTAACTATTCATAAGGTGACCTAGACATCACAGCACAAACCTACTGTACATGGAATATTGAAAAGATAGAGCCATGGAAGTAAAAATTAAATTAAAAAGAGACGGGGGGGGGGGAAATATAAAGGGGAGAAAGAAGAGAGGTATTTTGAGGGACAATAAAGGCCCTAAATATAAATAAGAGGCTGCTTACAAAATAAACATGGTGTATAGAGTTAAATGAAACAGCTAAAGTTGAGCTCACATGAGTCCAGCGGGCTTCATGTAAAAGATTGCGGTCCCAATCGCCTCCACGAATTGGGGGTCGGACTGCTTCTATGCCTGTGACTTTAATGCACCTGGGCTTACCAAGATGGCATTCATGGATATGTCTGGACACAGCCGTGTGCCTATGTATTCTTTTTGGCAATCACAGGTAATTTTATAAATTACTCCCCGGGTGCGACAATTGATGAAGTCCCTGATGGGAAATGCACGTTGTAAATTGGTGCTGTAAAACGACTTACCAGTTGGTATTGTGCTGCAGGCCACACAGCCACTGCATCTAAAACAGCCTTCGGGTTTGCAGTTTAACCAAGTCCCACTATGGGGAACAGGGGTGTAGTGGCTGTGAACAAGGAGGTCCCTTAGACTACTGCCCTTTCTCAATGTAATCTGTGGATATTCATAAATTATGACCCTAATATCGGGATCCATAAGAAGAATGGGCCAGTATTTGTTTAGGACCCCCCTGGCTTGGTCTGGTATATGGTGCCATAAAAAGGTACAACTTGTATCACGAAAAAACAAGCCCTTATACAGCTATGCGAGAGGAAAAATAATGTTATGGGTCCAGGAAAGGCAGAGAGTGAAAAATGAAAACGCAAAAACAGAAAGTCACTGGTCGCTGAAAAGATTCTAATTACAATGCCCTTACAATAACAGGCAGTACTGGATTTACATCGGAGGAGTCTGTGGGTTCAGATTGTCTGGTGCCTTAATCTCCACCCATGAAATAGGCCACCTGCTCTAACCAAACAGCTTAACTTTAAAGAGGAGCTTTCGCCACTCCTGACATGCCGGTTTTAATAGCTTCATGCGTTCCCCATGTAACAACAGTTCTGGAGCGTCTAGTCTTATGGCTCTACGTTGTGCCATTCCTTTATTATTTAAAATATAAGAGTGAAACAGTTTCACTCCTATATTTTGGATTCCTTTATTATTTGTACTAGAAGTTATGAATTAATTACTAGCAGTCTGCATTAAGGGTACAGAGGGGTGTTACCAGTTGGGGGTGTGTACCTGCACAGACTCACTATCCAATCAGTGCTGCCATTGTCAGGCTGTGCAGGGACACACCCCCAACTGGTTACCTCCCCTCTGTACCCTTACTGAAGGCTAATAGCAATTCATCTATAACTTCTAGTAGAAATAGTAAATGAATGGCACAACATAGAGCCATAAGAATGGATGCTCCGGAATTATCACATGGGGAATGCATGAAGCTAATAAAACAGGCATGTCAGGAGTGGTGATCCTCTGCAACTTTACACTTGTCCCTCCCTGGGTTGTCTCTTCTTACTCCCGAACAATATAAAGTACTTAATTACCAGTCAAATACACATAGGGGGTTATTTATAAAATCAGATATTTCAGTTTTGTGGTGTAAAAAGTCTGAATTCTTGCCACATCCACATAAATTTCATCTTATGTAGGATGTCCATTGTGGTACTTGTAGTCCGTTGCTGGCATCATCCATTGTATGCATTTTTTGCTGGTGATTGCCATTAGCAACGGACTACAAGTGCAGGATGTGCTCCCCTACAGAAATGCACAACTGCATATGGGTATGAGCGCATCCTGCTTTCTTATCACCACATTTTTTGATGGTGTAAAAAGTCACAATTTCCTTGGCAACTGCGCCTTTTTGTGACATATTGTGATCCCAGCCACTTTTAACAGTGGTCTAAAGAAATGCACCTATGTGAAAAGATCAACCCTTATCTAGACCAGATTTCCTGTGGCAGATTTTCAGTTCCACCATATATTATGAATATTGGCCGTTTTATAGAACCAACTTTCCAGAAGAACATTTTTCGATACAATTTTGGATTCTTATCTTGGAGTTTCACTTTTGGAGTTAACTTTACAAGAAATAAAATATAAGAAAAGGGATAAAAAAACAAAGCTGTGACATGTTAGGTTTAACTTCCATCATGTAAAAGTATACTGTGCACTGCTTTAGATGAGGATTATTAAGCTTGTCAATTATAATGTAATATAATACCTTTGGCAACACATCCATATCTCCAGAGCCTGTAAGGAGGAAAAAGAGGAAAGTCAAAAAGCGTAGCTCAAAAATCCAAATCTAGAACATGTTACTTCACTAAAGTATCTGGATCAAGGTCACTAAATCTTCTTTTAAAGGGGTCGGATGTTTTATCACAACTTTCACAAATTTTCTGCAAATGGCATTATGGTCAACTTACTAGTGTACGTAATAAGCCCATCAATGCCACTGTTCCCCAAAACCTTGTGTACTAAAGTTAACTGCCCTTGTCCACACAGTGCTCTGATACCCAACATGTCGCTGATGGAGGAGCATGTGGCCAGAGCCATCTATCAACAGCCTCCATTGAATGACACAGCATATGGCACTGTGTGTCTGCTAGTCACCCACGCAGCCCCCTTGGGTAGTACCGTCAGCTCCACTGACCAGATATGGTCACTCGATAATTGAATAACAATGTGTATGCTACTGTGTATTCGCTAGTTACCCATGGAGTGTGCCTAAAAGGTGATACTTAAAAATGTGTGAATATCAGACTGACTCAACCCTGACACTTGGAAAAAAAGGTATAAAAATGATCCACAAAAAGCATGTTGGTTAATGACCTGCATGTGTAGTAAGTTTCATCAATTATAGCGTAGTGGTTATCATCCCAACCCATAGCATATAGATGTGATAAACTTCACCACCCCATAGATGAAATAAATCAGTGCACATTTAATATTTTGATTTTTTTAAGGCAATTCACAAAAGATGTTTGGGTCAAAATGAGCTTTTTAAACACTATTGCCATTGGTCATACAATGAACGGTTTGCTGCTGGTGAAGGGTGACTATTACCATGGAGGAAACACTGATTGAAGGTTGAGGAGCTGCAGTTAGACTCATGGCCACTAGATGTCACTATATCACCACAGTATGCAGCGTCCTCCAGTACCTTTATTTGGATGTTATGTTATTTCATGACATTTATTTTCTCTTGGGATCTGAAATAACCCTATTACTATAACTCTTTCCTGTTTGCAATGTTTTCTATCCTATGATTGCTTTAAGAAGACACAAGTAGATCTTGCAAAAAAGAATCCATGTTAGATATTATGCAGTGATCTTTCATGTTGTGATGTTACGTTTTAGAAATATGTATACATTGTACAGATTACTTCTATTTGGATATATGTATGCTGCATTTCCTCCATAGTTTTGATTATTATGCGTAATATTCTATGGTAAAAAGTTAAATGATGGCACCTATAATTGAATACCATTTTGGTTCTTTTTTTTCTGATTATAAATACGAAGGGAAGATTTATCAAGCTAGTGTAGAGTAGAACTGGCTTAGTTGCCCATAGCAACCAGATTCCATTTTTCATTTTCTAAAGGAGCTCTGAAAAATGAAAGGTGGAATCTGATTGGTTGCTATCGGCAACTAAGCCAGTTCTACTTTACACCAGTTTGATAAATCTTTCCCAAAGTTCAAAAACATAAACATTTCATGAATGAACCTACCTAACGATCCATTCATATGATGAGGTTCCATTGCACCCATTCCTCCCATTGGGCCATCAGGCCCCGGGCCCATTGGGAACTAAAAAAAACAAACAAACCCTGGTCACAAACATCGGTCACAACACAAATTGTAGTGCAGCATCACATAAGGCCTCATTCACACGTCCTTACCACCAGCCCTATAGAGATGCCTATACTTGTCCGCAATTGCGGGCAAGACTAGGACATGCTCTATATTATTGCGGAGCCGCCGTCCAGAAGATCGGCGGCGCGCTCCGCAAATGCGGATGCGGAGAACACAGTGTGTGCTCTCCGCATCTATCACGTCCCCATTCAAAATGAATGGGTCCGCACCGTTCCGTAAATTTGCGGAACGGGTGTGGACGAACATTGCGGACGTGTGAATAGGGCCTAAGACAATTTTAGAAGTTGCAGTGCACAACCTTGATTACTATAATGAGCTACTGCCTTCAGACCTGCACCAACTTTATGTTACTGGTTTGCTGGGAGTCTCAGTGGTTGGAGTTTCACCACAAATGTGTAATTCTCCTCAAAGTATTCACTGATTTTTGCAAAAAAATAAATCCAAATTTACCCTTATCAGCTTCAATGTAAAGTACCCATGGCCGACAGCTAATTCCAGAGGGAACAAACTGCAAAGGAATTTATATGTCGCCAACTAAATTCAACTTAAATTTAGGTACATTTTAGTGATTATGGACAGCATGGTAGCCCAGTGGCTAGCTGAACATTGAGATCCAATATTCAAAACCAATTGTAAGTGCTCAGAACCTGTTCTGGCATTCATTGTGTGCTGGTCCTGTCTCCATTACTTTCACAGTGAAAGATCCGAATCTTAAGGTGACCATACACATTAGATGAATATCAGTTGAACATGCTGATTTTGGGGGGCGCAGATGGCCATATAGTATGTATGGGGTTATCCCTTACTTTCCTCCCCCAGGTAGTATTGGGATGTTGAGTTTCAACATGCCTAACTCTTTTGTTCTTGGTGGAGATAAGCTGCTATCAGAGGTCTCTGTCAATGCTTTTAAGTGGTTATCCAACCCAATGACCCTTCCCCCCGCACCCCAATACGCGGGTCCCTGGGTATATATTATACTTACCTGCTCCCTGGCACCCGTGTGTCTCCGGATCCCTGCACGTCCGCCACTGCATCTCCCCATCGCTCGGATGAAAACATCTGGCAACAAGGGGAGAAGCCAATAGCAAAGCAATGGGAACGAGCCTCCCTAGAATCGCGGGTGACAAAGGAGAAGCAGCTACAGCCGTGCGGGGATCAGGAGCGACCCAGATGCCAGGTAGCAGGTAGGTATAATGCATACCAGGGGCCCGGGCATTGGTGGGTCATTATAGGAGTTGGATAACCCTTTAAGGTCCCTTTACACGGGATGACACAGTGTTACTTCCCGACAAGCCACATATTGTCAGAAAATTTACATACAATGATCTCCTCCACAATAGGGGCAGGCATGATCTCTAATGCCATTGCTTGTCCCCATACAGACTCGTTGTTTGCCGGCAGCAGTTGTGTTTACACAGCACAATCTGCTGCCGGCAAACGATAATTTTTGTGACCACATGATCTATTACCCGATGCATGTTTCGCTTGTTCATCATGTAATCGGCTGCATATTTACACTGCTAGATAATCGCTAACAATTACGTACGGTCGTACGATTATCTGCGAGATTCTCGGCCTGTGTAAAGGACCATTTTCTTACCCTTCCCTGTTGAAAACACATATACACTGTGTTTAGGAGGAGTCAAGAAGAACAGCTCTTGGCCAAACGAGGGTGCGGATGACAGCTATCTAATATGTATGGCCAGTCTTGCAGACAGCATTTTGTGTTTACAGGCAATTAAGTCTCATAGTGTGGACATTTTCTTGCATGGATAGGTACATCAAGTTCCTATGACATTGGCTAAAGTGTGTATGAGCATGTGAGTAATTGAAATCTCCACTAGCTGCACAGACAGGTGACAGTTTATTTTATCTACAGATCTACGAATATGTTGGAGCTATGTAAATGAGTAATGAAGATAAATTATCGTAATAACCTGCACCAGTCAGACTACTAGAATAAAGTATTATAGTAACCTGCACCACCCATATTGGCAGAATAAGGGTACCGCTACATGGCGACTGAAAGGTTGCACAACATTTTCTGTAATGAGGATCAATAGCAGTGGCGGATTAACATAGGGGCGTTCGGGTCGGCAGCCCCGGGCCCGGCATCACTGGGGGGCCCAATGCCGACCTGAGCGCCCACATACTGCGGCGGGGCACAGGAGCGCATAGTTCCCTGCCCCGCCGCCGATCAACACCATAGGCTTCAGGCCTAGTAGGCCTGAGGCCTATGTGGTAGTATATTCCCGGTGCAGGCGTGCGTGATGACATTATCACGTGCCTGCGCCGGGACGCAGGACAATGAGGATTGCGCGCCTGCGGCCTGCCTCACCATCCTGAACCCAGGTAAGTATTAGCTTTTAGTTGTTGTTTTTTTCTGTGTGTGCCTTTGGGGGCCAGAGGAGGACATGGGGGCAGTGTGGGGCGCAGTATAGGTGCAGATTATTACATGGGGGCAAATAATTTCATTGGGAGCAGATTATTACATGGGGGCAAATTACTTCATAGGGGTGCAGTGTGGGGGCAAATTAGTTCATGGGGGGCAGTGTGGGGGCAAATTACTTTATGGGGGCAGTGTGACGACAAATTACTTCATGGGAGCAGTGTGGGGGAAAATTACTTCATGGGGGCAGTGTGGGGGCAAATATTTTCATGGGAGGGCAGTGTGGAGGCGAATTACTTTATGGGAGCAGTGTGGAGGAAATTACTATATGGGGAAGTGTGGAGGAAATTACTATATGGAGCAGTATAGGGGAAATTATTATATGGGGCAGTGTGGGGGGAAATTATTATATGGGGCAGTGTGGGGGAAATTATTATATGGGGCAGTGTAGGGGAAATTATTATATGGGGCAGTGTGGGGAAATAACTATATGGGGCAGTGTGGGGAAATTATTATATTGGGCAGTGTGGGGAAAATTATTGTATGGGGCAGTGGAGGGGAAATTATTATATGGGGGCAGTGTAGGGGAAATTATTATGTGGGGGCAGTGCTGGGGAAATTATTATGTGGGAGCAGTGTGTGGGAAATTAGGGGCATTGCTAGACACTATAGGGACCTTTGGGATAATTTATAAAGCTGGTGTAAAGTAGACCTGGCTTAGTAGCCCACAGCAACAGATTCCACCTTTCATTTTTCGCAGCTCCTTTGGAAAATGAAAGGTGGAATCTGATTGGTTGCTATGGGCAACTAAGCCAGTTCTACTTTACACCAGTTTGATAAATGACCCCAATTATGAGAAATCTAATGTGTCTGTGTAACAAACTCTGTAGAGACAAGATGTGGTGGAAAGAATTTGTCATGCCGTACCAAGTCAAACGGAGGAGAAGAGGAAAGAGAAGGTCTACATGACAGGAGATGTCCCTGGATGTAAGAGGTATGTGGTGCTGTATTCTCCTATATGTAGAGGTGGCTCACTACTGTGACCTGCCTCTCATCTTATCCTCCAAGTTTTTTTATCATAATAATATGTATTTTAAATTTGGCAACTAAAATTTTAATTTGTCACCTGCAGTCCTATGTAACAGCCCAGATAATAGTCATAACTTTCTTTGTGCAGATAATGTAGTAGATAGTTCCATGCAGTCCTATGTAACACCCCACATAACACAATAGTTCACTGTGTTATGTGGGGTGTTACATAGGACTGCAGGTAACTATCTATGACATCTGTACTCAGAGAGTTATGAGATGGTGAGGGTATGATTCCTGGCACCCCCGCCAATCCGTTGTTTGAGGAGACCGCGATGTTCCAGTGAGCGCCGCAGCCTCTTTGCTACTTAACAAGCACAGCGATGTCCATTTGATAGCAGTGTGCTTGGTATTTCAGATCATCCCCAATCACTTAGATGGGACTGAGCTACACCTAGACCATGTGAACGATGAATGTGATGTCATATGGCCTAGAAAGAGACTGTGACGCTCACGAAGCACCGCAGCCTCTTCATACAGAAAAAAATTAAACTAAAATGGATGGAGGGGCCTGAGTTGGGTAGACAGCCCCGGGCCTATCATGCACTTAATCCGCCCCTGATCAATAGTGTCGCACTGCGACATGCTGCGACTGTGACTAAACAGTCACAAAAAATCCATCCAGGTTGGATTTTTGTGCGACTGTTGCATCATAGTCGCGGCATATCACGTCTCATGTCGCAGTGTGACACTACTGACTATAACTAAGGGTCGCGGAGCTGCGGCGCTAAGAAAGGACAAGTCCCTACTAGGCTTGGCTGTGGCTCCATGACCCTCAGTGCTGCCTCCCATTAGGATGTATGAGAGAAAGAGAGAATGTGGCCATCGGCAGGTTTTGGGTGAAATTTCGGTGTGGCTCTCTGTGGCAAAATTCCACCTCAAAAGCCTGCCATGTGGACGGCCCCTTACTAGTAGAAGAAATTATTGTAATAATCCGTACCACCCATGCTAGTAGAATAAATTCTTATAATAATAGGCCGGCACTTTTTTCTATAGTGTTCAGGCATGGCCACCGCCGCTGGATTGCAGGGTGGTTATAACCCCCGGATATGAGCAATGTAACACGTAATGGAAAAATGAATCCAGCCAGCAAAGGAGGCAATATGGATAATAACAATACATTAGTAAGTGCCAAAACTCACAACTGACAATTAAATTCACAACTGACAAGTGTGTTGTACAGTTAATGGTGGATTTAGTGCAGACTTCATAATGAATCAGCAATACTTGAGCTTACCCTTAGGCCCCTTTCACACGGGCGAGTATTCCGCGTGGGTGCAATGCGTGACGTGAAGGCATTGCACCCGTATTGAATCCGGACCCATTCATTTCTATGGGGCTGTGCATATGAGCGGTGATTTTCACGCATCACTTCTGCGTTGTGTGAAAATCTCAGCATGCTCCAGTTTCTGCGTTTTTCACGCAACGCAGGCCCCATAGAAGTGAATGGGGCTGCGGGAAAATTGCAAGCATCCGCAAGCAAGTGCGGATGCAGTGCGATTTTCCCGCATGGTTGCTAAGAGACGGGACCCAATCTTTATTATTTTCCCTTATAGCATGGGTATAAGGGAAAATAATAGCATTCTCAATAAAGAATGCTTTGTAGAATGTGGATTAAGGGGTTAAAAATAAAAAACTTAACTCACCTTAGCCACTTGATCACGTAGTTGCCGATCTCTTCTCTCAGTGATGAAGTCCGGCATCGGGTCTGGGTACCAAACATGCCGATTTTCCCCACACGCGTGCAAAGCGCATTACAAAAGTTTGCACACGCGCGGAAAAATCGGGCATTTTCCCGCAACGCACCCGCATCCTATCCGGGCGTTAAACGTGACCTCCCTGTGAACAAGGCCTAAGACTAGTTTCAGAAAAGCGTGTTCATTCCTGGAAACACGCTATATGGGTGAGCAGTATGGTATTTCCCAGCCTGAATGCTGCTCCTGGGAAGTGAACTCTCAGCATTGCAATGATTTATGATGCTGGGAATTTCAGTCTCACCACCGATCTAATGAACTGTTAGCACAGCTTTCTGCGATAACAGTTCACTTTACAGGAGAAGAGTTCAGGCTGGCAAATACCATTTACTCACAGAGTGTGTTTCTCGGGAAGAACATGCTCATCTGAAACTACATATAGGCTAAGGGTACTTTCACGTGTGACAAATCCACAACAAAGTCTGCCTGATTTACATGTGGATTTGTCGCAGATTTAGCTGAAGATTTGCCACTGATTTCTCTGTTTTTCATTGCTGCAGCATAAAGATCAATTTACTTTGCTGATTTTTTCTGGCAGGATTTTTCAGATCATTCTGTCATGATCACAAATAATGGAGTATTCAAATAACATTTCTAGTACATTGTCACTGTTCTTTACATTTACTTACATTTGGCCTGCTTCCGCCAGGTCCTATGGGGTTCATCATTGTGTACATGTTCTCACTGGAGTTTGTAGAGTCTGCAAAAAAACAAAAGAAACACAGAAAAATAAGCAAACATATGCTACATGATGGTCATTGTACAGTTATGCATTTTTCTAATATTATTTCTATTCAGTGGCAGAAAGTAGAAATCTTAAAAATGGTGAACAATTAACATACACCGTGTAAGGCCTCAAGCACAAGGCCACTATGCGGTCGTTCCGTGCAACTTACGGTCCCCAACGCACGGGCAAAGTCTGTGCGGCGGCTGGGACGGATCGAGACCCATTCAACTTGAATGGGTCCGCATCCATGATGCAGGGAGCACAAGGTCGGTGTGCATCAAAACCTGCCTGTTTTTTCCAGGATTTTATTTTTAACAAAAAAAAAAAAAAAACCCAGACAGAGGGTTAAGTCAATAGGAAATTATTAAACAAACCACGATACGAATAGTGCATTTTTTGGTGTTTTTTTTTCTTGCAATTTATATTTTGGGTCAGAATTCATGTGGCTGAGACAACCCTATTCACATGAACAGAACTTTTAAAATGTTTAATCAAAGAAGTTTGTTCATAAAATATGATGTGTGTGAATATACTCTGATGAACATGTCTAGTAAGTATATATAGGGGCATGAAAATGAACTAACATATACGTATGAAACAAACCAGAATATGATTTATATTTTAGATTCTTCAAAGTAGCGTTATTCTGCTTTGATGGCATTCTCTCGGCTTTATGAGGTAGTCACCTGGAATGGTTTTCAATTAACAGGTATGTCTTGCCAAGGGTTAATTGGTGGAATTGCCTTTGTAATGTATTTGAGACCATCAGTTATGTTGTGCAGAGGCAGGATTTGTACACAGCTCCATACAGAGTTCAGACCTATTTTACTACTGTTCTAGTTCACACCATTGCAAAAACCAATGAACTAAGTAAAGAGAAACAACAGTCCTTTATTACTTTAAGACATAAAGGTCGGTTGATCTAGAAAATTTCCAGAACTTTTGAAGGTATCCTCAACTACTGTCATGAAAACCATCAAACACTATGATGAAACTTGTTTTTATGATGACCGCCCCATGAAAGAAAGACCATGAGCTACCTCTGCTGCAAAAGATAAGTTCAGAAACCACAAATTAGCAGCAACTTAATTTCAGAGGCTACATAAATGCTTTTACAGAGATCAAGTATATCAACAGTTCAGAGAAGACCGAGAATCAGGCCTTTATGGTTGAATTGCTGCTGGGAAGTCTCTACTGAGGAACAATAATAAGAAGAGAATAGCTTGGGCAAAGAAACACATGGAATGGATATTACACCAGTGGAAATATGTACTTTGGTCTGATGAGGAGGGTTTCTACATGTCAATGGCCATTTTAAGCTCTGTCAATGGCCATTCTAAGCTGAATGTGCCTGCACTCGTCAGATTGTAGCTGATACACAACTTAAAGGGGTTGTGTCTCTTCAGCAAATAGCATTTATCATGAGAAAGAGTTAATACAACGCACTTACTAATTGTATGATAAATGGCACTTGCTGAAGTGAGACAACCCCTTTAAGGCCTGACAAGTACCCACTTGGGAGGCTGGCTGGGAATCCCCGGTTGACTTCTCTGCCAAAGGAGGTGATGATGGTGAACTAAAATAATTCAAAAAGGGCCTGGATGTATTTCTGTTGTGTAATAATATTACACTTTATATTTACTAGAGTTCTGGAGATGGGTCATTGATTTAGGGAGTTATTCTGATTGCCTGATTGAAGTCGGGAAGGAATTTCCCCCCTAAAATGAGTAAAATTGGCTTCTACCGCATGGGATTTTTGTGCCTACCTCTGGATCAACACGTCTCCAGGCTATATAAGGACTATCTGACCAAGAAGGAGAATGATTGAGTGCTGAGTCAGATTATATTGCCTTTACAAGCGCCTGATCTTAACCCAATGAAGATAGTTTGAGATTGGACAGCAGAGTGAAGTAAAAGCAGCCAACAAGCGCTCAGCACCTCTAAGAACTCTTTCACAACTGTTGAAAAACCATTCTAGGCGACTACCTCATGAAGAGGATTGAGAGAATGCCAAGAGTATTCAAAGCTGTCATCGAAGCAAACAGGGCTTCTTTGAACAATCTTGAATAAAAAACATTCTGGTTTAATACCTTTTTGTTTACCATTTAAAGAGGTTGTCTCATCTCAGACAATGGGGGCATATCGCTGAGATATGCCCCCATTATCTGATAGGTGAGAGTCCCACTGCTGTGACCCGCACCTATATTGAGAACGGAGCCCTGAAAGTGATGCAGGGCATTCGCAGCCACCCTCCAATCATTTCTACGGAGCCGCCGAAAATAGCCATGCCCTGGCTCCCGCACCTATAAGACAATGGGGGCATATCCCGGTAAGACAACCCCTTTAATTCCCTATATGTTGAATCAGAATTTTCATGTCTTTTTTAATTGGTACGTAAAATGCTGACAAGACTTCCTTATGCCAGGACTAACTCAAATCCTTCCTGCTTCTGTTTTCTGTCCTTGGTAACCTAATTTTTTCAGACACATCCGAAAGATGGAAGGAATGGTTTCCTGACCAAAATATCAACGATGAGACAATGGAAATGCTTTGGGAAGACGTCTTATTGTTATCTAGGACTGACTGTTCAGATTAAGCCTTGTCAGTGATCTCTTGGCTTTGTGTACCTGAACAATCTACTCTTAACATAACCATTGTTGAAGTGCCAAGCTGGAAACAACAATGAATACAGTAGTAAATTAATTAGTCATAAAAAGTACTGGAAAACACACAGGCCGGACCTAGTTTATGACTGATAAGTAGACTTCAGAAGATTACATCGTTATTGTAGACCTGAAAATCCATATCCGCAGTCAATACCACACTGAAATTGATTACACAAGAATATACAAAGATAAGATTTAAGTATGAGAATGCATTAAAAAAAAATAATACCTCCTGGGCTGGGCATTATAGGTGTGCCAGGTGGTCCTCCACCACCTGGAGGACCCTAAATAAACACACAAAACAGAAAGAGTTATATACAGCAAAAGACAAAGCAGAGATCAGCTAACCCAATCTAATGATCACCCTCATTGTGCATGGATCATACAGTTGGCCACCAGGTAAATATCCAGAAAGAGAAGTTGCATTCCTTATAGCTATGAGGAAGACTGGTATTCCACTTGAAATGTGGTTTTGTGAATTTTTATCTTTCTATGATGCGTTTATCAATAAAATTAAATTTGGATTTTATCTACGTTCTGAATATAACTTCTCTTTTTAAAACTTAAAGCAAATGACATTTATCAAGTACAGTAGATAATAAAAGTAGTTAATACAATATTATAGGAAAAGGTTCTGGCCTCTCTGGTGGCTAGGGCCACAGTAGTGTGCAAAGGCTGGTGCTTTTTCCTATAGTGTGCAAGCACGGCTGATGGATTTCAGGGTGGTCATAACCATGGATAGGAGAAGTGTATAATGTGATGAAAAAATGAATCAAGTCAGCAAAAGAGGCAATATGGACAATCACAGTACATTAGTAAGTACCTTGTATTAACTTTCTCTACAAGATAAATGACATTCACTGAAGTGAGACTACCCCTTTAACAGTTGTTATTGTATAAAATTAATTAATCAAAATTGGTTCTATTCTTTCCGTGAATGATGCTATAATAACAAGGGCTGGTACCCTTATAATGGAACTAACATGGCCTTACTGACAAACGTGTTGCTCAGTCAAACACAATTTCATTTTTCTAAAGCAACGTTAAAATGAGAGATGAGCTCTGGTTGATGTGGGCAACACAGCTATTTTTCCTCTGAAGTACTTTTGATAAATGAGAACTTATATGTGTACACCATTCAGTGTATGAAGCGCAGTAAATTAGTAATATGAAGGGCTATAAGTAGAGAAAAAAATACGTAAAAAGCAAATAAATAAATGAATACAATTTCTTACCACATAGTTTCCAGGTGAAGATGATGAATATGCTATCTGGATGTGAAAAGATAAAAACTAAGTTACTAACCAACATTAACAATAAGTAAATTAGTAAAAACTCCAGCAAACTCCACTCTTTAATGACATTTCAGGCTCTGCCACAATATAATTTACATAGTTTACAGTTACACAGATCGCTATTACACAGATTTTCACAAAGATTCCATGCCGAAATTGTGTGTATTCCGTCTTCCATTGATGTTTTTCTACTACTTATTTCCTTGGTGTGGAAACTGCATGAAATCTGTTTGAAAACCTTATAGAAATGGGGCTAATGCACGCACTTGACAAGCAGCAAATTGGCAACAGAAATACATAATCAGGCATCTGAATTTTAACAGGGATTCCATCATGTGAGCAGGGCTGGATCAACATTGTCTGACAGCAACCAACAGAAATGTTAGGCCTCCTGCACATGACAGTGGGGCCACTGTGCCTGTGTTGTGGCCGACAAACCGCTGGCATCGGTCATGTCCAGGAGGCCTTAGGCTATGTCCACATGGCAAAATCCACAGCAGAAAAATTTTGGCAGATCAGTAGCTGGAAATAGGTTGTTTTTGGTGACAGATTTGTAATTTGGGAGAGTTTTGAGAGAATTTCTTGCAAGCATTTTAGAAGAGTTTTGGAGTGAGGTTTTTCTGTTTTGACTTGTACAATCAAATGTGCATTGCACACTAGCCAGAATGCACAATCTACATGCAGACATTGAGCCAATATTGCTAAAAGAGTCCTACTCTGAAATCTGAATTGTGAATGCAGCTCTGGAGTACCAATATTTCTATTGGTAGGCACACTTGCATACAGGAATCACTATTGTTGATGTTTATCATAACATGTATTATAATATATAAATAAAATTATAAAAAATATATTTAAAAAGTTACTTATTTTTTAAATAGGTATTCCATTTACGCATTTTTTATTTGTATAATCTCATTTATATATAATACATGTTATGATAAACATCAATAATCTACAATAATAATTCCTGTATGCAAGTGTGCCTACCAATAGAAACATTTGTATTGTAATATTTGGCATTGGGTAGGCCATTGGTTAGAGCACCTTTATCCACTGGACCCAGTGGTGAGCAAATCACACTATAGCTCTGGAGTACAGCCTGTCATTTCATATCAGAACAAGATGCTAAATGTTAAGTCATATGCTTGTATCCATTTGTAATAAAATGTTATCCAATGGTGGATAGATATATAATTTATATTATGTGTTATTTTCTGGACATTTAAGTAGCCAAACTTTTATATATTAAGTTTATTGTCAAGTTACTAATCTATAAAATAACAATTTTGCTCGTTAAGGAACAGAATAAAATTATACCAGCTACCATAAATATTTCTGTATGAATTTTGAGTCATAATTTTAGCTAATTCACAAAAGTTAAATAGGGCATTTTGCTGCCTCATTTTGACTATTGCAAAACCTCTGTGTTTTAGGTTAGACTAGCCTAAGGGTTCTTACATGTGAATTTTGCACTTTCAAACTTTCAAATTTTACCATTTTTAAAAAAAAGCCAGAATATGTGCATGCATTTTTATTTAGGGCACTGGCATTTTTTGCTGTTTTATTTTTGTGCCACTTTTTTTCTAATGGATGGCATTGTTGAATAGAAGGTAGAAAGACAAAAAAGTCACCTAATTAACAAAGACGCTAATGGCCAAAAATGCTCAGTCCCATGCCAAAAAAAGGCAGCGCTTTAATGCAAAAAAAACCCCAATATATAAATGAAGAAAATACTACGGCACATCTGATGCTTCAAGTCAAGCTTTGACTGCTGGCACTGCGCCATTACACACAGACGCTTGGTGTGCGGCTCGGATTTCCTTTCCTATATATATATATATATATATATATATATATAAAAAAAAAATATATATATATATATATATATATATAAACCTCAGGAAAGTCGTAGCACTCTCAAACTTGCATCCAATGTTCGTGTTAATTCACACCGAAGAAAAGCAACGTTTCGAAACACAGGTCTTTCTCAAGCTACTGTTATAGCTTGAGAAAGACCTGTGTGTCAAAACGTTGCTTTTCTTCGGTGTAAATAAACACGAACATTGGATGCAAGTTTGAGAGTGCTGCGACTTTCCTGAGTTTTTTTTCTGCATTTGAGGGGTCTCTAAAGCCGGGACCTGACGCTGCGAGCACCACCGCTATCACATGGATTAGCTTTCCCAGTAAGTGGTGCTGTCCTACTCTATTTTTTGATATATATATATATATATATATATATACACACATATACAAAGAATGCAGATGTAAAAAACGCCACTAAAAACACAAAAATGCCACCAAAAGGCTATGTTTGAAAGCATTTTTAACATGAGATAGTGTTTCAATTTCATTCAGATGCTTACCGAATTAGCATTGGGGTTCGGCCATGGACCTCTCCCTCCTGGGCCCCTATAAAAAAAATATATGAATAATTTTTGTGATGAAGAATTGAAAGACACATCACAGCATGAAACCAAATGCGCATGTGCCTACATGTTCATTCCAGGCATTCCAGGTCCACCTAAGGAATTTGGGGGTGGTCTCATTCCACTGCCGTAGTTCTAGGGCAAAAATAAATATTTTAGAGAGATGCCATGGTAATTTAGCTATCCAACAGTGTTATAATATTATCATATTTCAGAAAGAAGTTACATTAAAGGGGTAGTCCAACTGTCAAGTGTTATTCTTATTTTTTTTTTAAACCTCCAGTGGGACCTGTAAAGGGAAGCATAGTTACTTACTCCCTGATGTTAAGTTCTGACTTCAAGGATACATGGCTGTCTTCACTGGCACTGGCATAGATGGTGGTCATGTGTGCCGTGGCAGCCAATGACTAGCCACAGTGGTGACATGTCCTCAAGTAATCCAGCAGCAATGTACTGCTTAGGAACACATTAACACCTCAGTGGCACAAGTGACCCCCCCCCCCCCCAATCTGTGCTGGAACTTTACATGCGATGACCAAAGAGCAGTGACAACAGTGGTAGACCCACATAGCTGGAACTGAGTGTTGGGGACGAGGTAAGCATACTTCCCTTTACGGGTCCCGCTTGGTGGAGTTGGGGTTATTTTAAAAAAAGACAAAAAGAAACCATTTGAACTTATACAACCCCTTTAATAAACTTTGGAACATAACGTTTCCTAACAGCTTACCTGAGGTCCCATGCCTGCCATGCCTCGTGGTGGGTTCATTCTTTGCATGGGTCCGCCCATGTTTGGATGTCCTGGAAAAAAAAAACAAATAATGAAAAAATTATCAGAAACAATCAAAGCTTGATCCTTATATGGCAATTACCGGTAAGTATACTTATAAACTTAAAAATGCATTGCAGTCATTATCTATCTATCTATCTATCTATCTATCTATCTATCTATCTATCTATCTCCCAAATGCACGGAGTATCACTAGTACACTATTCCTAATACTTACTCTATGCATGGAAGCTGGCCAACCCTCACCCGTTGTTGAAGGCATTACAGCAGGTAGAAAAGGACACATTATTTGCTCTAAATCTCTGTGAATTTCCATTGCTAGTGCCAGCTGCTGAGCAGTGCCTCAAAGGAGAGGTAATGGGACTCCTAGCATCCTCCCTCTGCTCCTCCCGCTACCTCTTCTCAAGCAAAGTTAAAGTTACCATATGGTGTTAAAGCAGCGTTCAGCGATTCTAATTCATGTACTTAGGATACACTACACAAGTACTCCTTAATGGCAGAGAAGGCCTGTCTGGGGAGTGCTCAGAACGCAGTCTGCTCTGCTTTGAAAGGCTGCTGTAAAATGCAGCCCAGGTCTTGGTGACACTGTAATTATTCCTGCACTTTGTCCTTTTATGTGCCCAGCACTAATGAGCCATTGGTGAGATAGGAAATATGTACCGTAATGCAGAGGAACATTAGCGTATTGTCACAGGGCTCATTTTCCTTGGTTCTTGAATTAAATGTCATGTGACAAAAGACCGTTAGCACTGGGGTTGTATTATGACACAACCAACCAGCGTAAGTGTGAACAGTAAAATCCTTAAAAACAAATACACACAACAAAAAAGCCTTTACACAATAGTCTTGTATGCAGTGCCCCACTCCATATATGAGACAGAGAGAGAGACAGAGAGAGAGAGAGAGACATATGTATAATGGCCATGTGAAGAAGTTTATTGATGTATACTCCACACCTGGAAGATAGTCAGCCAGAAGTTACAATAGCCTGAGTGTGACCAGAGTCAGTACCTCACCAAGAGCCTGTTACTAGGATTGCAGCCACAGCTAACTGTGATGTGCTTTTGTATAGATTACAATACACCTACCTCTTCTATATCACTGAATCTGTACTTCTACTTCAAGGCAAGTGATTAACAGTAAATGTTACAGTTATTTATACAGGCCTTCCCTGCACCTAAAACCCTATAACATCAAGGGCACCTCAACCAACATCTTGCAGGAGATCCCTCAACACCAGAGTGTATCCCGAAGGAATCCGGTGCTATCCTTCCCGTCACTGCACACCAGTCCAGGGAGCTACACACTACTACAAACTACTACACCTATCAGGCCACCGCACTCACACATTGCCCCTGCCGTCCCAATTACTGCATTGTATATACCCTATTAACCATATAAACCTTATTTATTACTATTACTTGACCATTTGCTGCCATATTTGCTAAAGTTTCCAGAAGCCATTCACAAGCAGGGGCGCACCTTCAACGAGGCAATGTGAGGCGGTTGCCTCAGGCGACACCATTTAGGGGAAAGCGGGGGACGGCAGGGGCAATACGCATGTACAGATGTAGCATGGTTAGCACTCCTTTTTTCTGAGATTTCTGAGTTTGGTTATCTAATCGAAGCAAACACCTTCAATTGCTTTTCAATGGCTTTTTTATCAAGATAATGAAATGAGTTAAGAAAAATGAGTTAACAGCGGGAGTGCTAACCCTGCTACATCTGTACCAGTACTTTTACACAAAACCACATGGAGTACTGTATACAGTACTCTATGCTGTTACCAACTAGCTCAGGATGTGCAGCCTGTATGTGTAAAAATTGAATGTCTTCCAGCCCCATTAGGTATAATGGGGTCCGGCAGAAATATATTATATATATACACACACACATATGTGTGTCTCGGGCTGGGGGCACTACTATATTCTTGAAGGGAGGCAGTAGGCATACATTATTTCAAGATTTCAAGCAGGGAGCACAATGTATAAATTGTATATTTTTAGTGGGCTTTCTCAGGGAACACAGTGCATGATATTGTCTATATCTGGGGTAAAATGCTTTGTATTATTTATGTTGCAGTGTGGTATTATGCATATTATTGATTGTATAGTGGTAGTGTTCACCAGTCCCTAACTGTGAGAACAGCGGGATTTGCCCCAGTGTGCACTGCTGTAATGATGATGTGTACTGTATGTGGTATGTATGGTATGTTTGTGTGCCAGGCCTGCATTTCAGTACCAGTCCAGGTCTGGTACAATTACAGTCCACACACCCTGACCACCTACTGTCTGCCTCCCATCCAAGTTCAGTATCCTGGTAGGTAAATTTCTGCCTGTTGCTGTTGGTCACTGTAGTTTATGTGTTTGTTTACCCTGCTTTTTAGCAGTGATGAGCGTTTTCTATTTAGAATCTAAGGCTACTTTCACACTTGCGTTATTCTTTTCCAGGATAGAGTTCCGGCAAAAGGGCTCTATGCCGGAAAAGAACTGGCATATCCCAATGCATTCTGAATGGATAGAAATCTGTTCAGTCTGCATCAGTATGCCTTCCGTTCAGTCACTGTCAGGCGTTTTGGCCGGACATATTACCGCAACATGCTGCGGTATTATGTCTGTCCAAAATGCCTGATCAGTTGCCGGAATGCTGGATCAGGCATTAATTTACATTGACTTGCATTAGTGCCGGATCCGGCATTGCAAAACAACTGAAGGATGGATCCGTCTTTCCGGTCTATGCATGCGCAGACCGGGAAAACTGTGAAAAAGACTGCAAGACGGATCCGTCCATCCGCATGACAAGCGGAGACACTGAGCCGTTCTTGCAATGCATTTGTAGACGGATCCGTACAGGATAGCAGCAGGATAACAAAATTAGGGCACCGGGAGTTGATAGAAAGGTAAAGAGTCTAAAATGTCTGTGTGCCAAACTCTGCAGAGACGAGATGCGGCTGAAAAAAGTTGTCAAGGTAAAATGATCTCTGAATAGAGAAGGTGATGAAAGAGAACGTCTAGGTAAGAGGAGACGTCACTGGATGTAATAAGTATGTGGTGCTGTATTACCCTGTATGATTTTAAAAGTAGGGCTTGAAGGGAGAGATTAGAGTTAGAAATTGGCAAAAGGGCATAATTTAAACTTTTGCCTCAGGCAGCAGAAAGGCTAGGTGCACCCCTTTTTACAAGTACAGTTACTAGAGAAATAAGGCTCCTTAGAAGGATCAAGGGGGCCTCCTACTGCCCCTTACAACTAAGTATCCCTTGTCAACAGTATCCGTTTCAACTGTATCTGTGTCCTCAGGCCGTGAACAAAGTCTAACTCAGTGGTAAAGCAAGGAGCGGTCAGCTCTCTGCTCCACTATTCATTCTTCAGCCAGTTGTTTGGCGCAGGCACGGTAAAGTAATGTCAGACAGACATTGAACAGATCTGCAGTGATAGATGTGCAAAGTTTGTCATGTAAATGTAGGAGATTATACCCTGTATGGGGACAGAAGGTGCATTAGAAGGTATTGGGGGCTCATTACACTGCATAATGTCCCCTACATGTGCCCATCATATAGTATAATTTCTACTGTTTGAGGGGGCAAATGTAGGGAGAATTATACTGTACGGGGAACAGTAGGGAGCAAAATATATTTTTTAGGGAACATTACTACCAATGTAAACACTCTTGTAGACAAGATATTGGTGACACTTTTTGAAGCACTAATATTTCTGTAGTACAGTATTTGGGGCAACGGGTACAACATCAGGCACAGTATTAAGGTTACTAACAAGAAGATACTAGTAGGGCACCAGACTGGGGAGCCTCTGTTAAGGACAGTGGAAAAGTGAGGAACCTTAAATGTCTGACAGCAAACTCTGTAGAGATTGTCTTGGCTGGAAAAAAGTTATCATGGGGGTCTGGGCTGAAAGGAGAAAAATAAAGAGAATGACTCCAATCGGAGAAGGCATCACCTGTGAGTCAGTGGAAATAATTGTTGTGTACTGCTGTATTCTCTTAGATGTTCTGTAGCACTGGGTTTCAGTTCAAAAATAATATCCATCCAGGAATCTCAGTGTTCTTCTGAACCAGTTACCTAGTGTAAGACACTAGAGATGTCCATGCTAATTGGATTGGCTTCTATTTCTTATGCTAGCATGCCTAGCATTCAAAATAAATTAATTCCATGTGGGAGCTGCAGAGGAAAGGAAATGTCCAAAATGACTGTATACGGTGTTCCCAAAATCCACTATTTTTTCTGATAAAACATTATGTTCTGAACGCTCACCTTCAGAAATCAAGCTCTACCATTATTTAATGGTTACCCCTAAACGCATATAGTGCAATAGTGTCTAAGACAGTGTAAACTTTGACTAAACTTTCTAGAAATGTATCAGATTTATCCAAATTACTGAAACTGGATGATAAGTTTGGCACTTCTTTAGACACTCTAGTCTAAGTTTTTACCACTTATTAATTGTCTTACTGCCCAATCTCCTATACAAAACGCATATGTAAACATACCTTGTGGCCGTGTGGGGTCCATGGAGTTTGGCAACAGGGGCTGTGAACCTGGGACTCCTACAGGAGGCTGCAGAACATACAGTCATATGTTTATTTAAAGAGGCAATAAAGACTTAGGTGTTCTCAGTGTTTTTTGTCTACTGCCCTCGGAAATATATTGTATTGTCCCAGGTAACAGAACTACAGTATGTGTGCGAGCTAAGAAAAAATAGATAATAATTAACATAAAAGGTATAATGCAGTCTTGCTGAGTCGGAATACATGCATACTAAAGTGGAAGAATTGAAGGACTTGCTATTTGTTCATGTTTTTAATTATACCAAGTATATATTTTAGGTGGTCTACACAGTTGAATTGTTTTATCCAACTGATCAACTAAAATAACGATAATTGTAAAAATAATAATACATTTATTTCTAAACTTCCATTTTTTATTTCTTTCACTTTTTCTGTCTACTTTCCATAATGTGCCTGCTGTATATAAGCATCATTTATGAATTTTAGATGTGGAAAACTGATGTTTAAACATATTTTAATTAATATGAACAAACCTGATTTGGCATTCTTAGAGAAGGTCGAGGGCCACCAGGATACCGAGGTGACATAAATGGCTAAAAAAACAATAGGAAAGAAGTTAACTCGGACATTACGAAGACCAACACAAAATATTTGGCTGATGTATGTTTTGCTGTAATAACACTGCAATTACAAGGAACAAAGGCATTGTATTACTACCAAGAGAGATAATACAGTCTCAATACCGGAAAAAAACTGCTTCCGTTTTGTCCCCATTCACTGTCGATCGGGACAAAACGTAACTGAACAGAACAGAATGCTCCAAAATTTATTCCGTTCTCATACTGGAGAGCAAACTGCAGCATGCTGCGGTTTGCTTTATGTCCTGGGATGCGGAGCAAGATGGATCCACAATGCAAGTCAATGAGGACGGATCCGTTTTCTCTGACACAATCTGGCACAATAGAAAACATTGACTTTCAGTGGAGTTGATGACGGATCCGTCTTGGCTATGTTAACCACTCCCGGACCGCCGCACGCAGGATCGCGTTCTCGCGGCGGCCGGGCTCTTCTGATCCGACGCATCGGCGCGTCATCTCGCGAGACGCGAGATGACGCGAGCACGCGCCCGCACATGCGCAATGCGCGCCATCGGCGCGCTCGCATGTAGTTATACTACAGCCTGCCAGCGCCGATCGTGCGCTGGCAGGCTGTATATGGCAGAAAATCGCAGATCAGACGTTGTTCTGTGAACAGCGCCTGATCTGCTTGCTGCCCGCTTCTCTGGTGGTCCCTTTGCTTGGGACCACCAGAGAAAAATATCAAAGTGCACCAATCACCACACAACCACCACACATGTGACCCCATTTTGGAAAGAAGACACCTCAAGGTATTCGCTGAGGGGCATAATGAGTCCATGAAAAATTAAACTTTTTGTCAAAAGTTAGCGGAAAGGGAGACTTTGTGAGAAAAACAATGAAAATCAATTTCCACTAACTTGTGCCAAAAAATCTTCTATGAACTCACCATGCCCCTCACGGATTACCTTGGGTGTCTTCTTTCAAAATGGGGTCACATGTGGGGTATTTATACTGCCCTGGCATTTTAGGGGCCCTAAAGCGTGAGAAGAAAAATGCGTAAAAATGCTCTCCTAAAGGTACTCATTGGAATTAGGCCTTTGCGCATCTTGGCTGCAAAGTGTCACACATGGTATCGCCGTACTCAGGAGAAGTAGGGCGATGTGCTTTGGGGTGTATTTTACATATACCCATATTGGGTGAGAGAAATATCTCTGTAAATTGACAACTTTGAATAAAAAAATTTAAAAAGTTGTCGTTTACAGCGATATTTCTCACACACAGTATGGGTATATATAAAAATACACCCCAAAACAGATTGCCCTACTTCTCCTGAGTACGGCGATACCACATGTGTGACATTTTTTGCAGCCAAGATGCGCAAAGGGGCCCTAAAACCAATGAGTACCTTTAGGATTTCACAGGCCATTTTTTTGCATTTGGATTCTCACACTTTAGGGGCCCCTAAAATGCCAGGTGAGTATAAATACCCCACATGTGACCCCATTTTGGAAAGAAGACACCCCTAGGTATTCTGTGAGGGGCATGGTGAGTCCACAGAATTTTTATTTTTGGCACAAGTCAGCGGAAATTGTTTTTTTTGTTTTTTTAATTTTGTTTTTTACAAAGTCTCATATTCCACTAACTTGTGACAAAAATAAAATTTTACATGAACTCACCATACCCCTCACAGAATACCTTGGGGTGTCTTCTTTCCAAAATGGGGTCACATGTGGGGTATTTATACTGCCCTGGCATTTTAGGGGCCCCTAAAGCGTGAGAAGAAGTCTGGAATCCAAATGCGTAAAAATGCCCTGTGAAATTCTAAAAGGTACTCATTGGTTTTAGGGCTTTGCACTTCAAGCTGCAAAAGTGGCACACATGGTATCGCCGCACTTAGAGAAGTAGGCAATGTGTTAGGTGTATTTTTACATATACCCATACTTTGTGTGAAAATATCTCTGTAAACGACAACTTTTAAAAATTTTTATACAAAGTTGACAATTTACAGCGATATTTCTCTCACTCCAGCATGGGTGTATGTAAAAATACACCCCAAAACACATTGCCCTACTTCTCCTGAGTACGGCGATACCACATGAGTGACACTTTTTGCAGCCTGGGTGCGCAAAGGGGCCCAAATTCCAACGAGTACCTTTAGGTTTTACATGGCGGCTCACAATTTAGCCCCGCCCAAAATGCCAGAACAGTAAACACACCCCACAAATGACCCCATTTCGAAAGTAGACACCCCAAGGTATTCACTGAGGGGCATAGTGAGTCCGTCTGAGATTTTTTTTTTTTGCCAGAAGTTATCAGAAATTGAAACTTTTTTTTTTTTTTTTTCTCAGAAAGTGTCATTTTCCGCTAACTTGTGAAAAAAATGAAATGATACATGAACTCACCAAGCCCCTCCGCGAATACTTTGGGGTGTCTTCTTTCTAAAATGGTGTGATTTGGGGGTATTTATACTTTCCTGACATTCTAGCTCCTGAAGAAACATGACAGGCGCTCAGAAAGTCAGAGCTGCTTCAAAATGCCGAAATTCACTTTTTTGCACCATAGTTTGTAAACGCTATAACTTTTACCCAAACCAATAAATATACACTTATTGGATTTTTTTATCAAAGACATGTAGAACAATAAATTTAGAGAAAAATTTATATAGAAATGTAGTTTTTTTTGAAAAATTTTACAACAGAAAGTGAAAATGTCATTTTTTTGCAAAAATTTCGGTAATTTTTGATTAATAGCAAAAAGTAAAAATGTCAGCAGCAATGAAATACCACCAAATAAGATAATACAACTGGATCCGTTCATAACGGATGCAGATGGTTGTATTATCAGTAACGAAAACGTTTTTGCTGAACCCTGCCGGATCCAGCAAAAATGCTAGTGTGAAAGTAGCCTTAACCTTTTTTGGTCGCTTCTCCTCCCACAAAAAATGATAAATAAATAAATATAATAAAAAGTGATCAAAAAGTCATGCACACCCCAAAATGGTATTGATGAAAAGTAAAAATTTAACCCTCACATATCTCCAGACACATAACTACAGCAAAAAAAATGATGGTGGTCGGAATATGGCAACTAAAAGAAAAAAATGTTATTTTTTTCCACATTTTTTTTGCAGTATAAAAATGCAAGAAAAACTATACATATGTGGTATCAACATAATCATACTGACCTGGAGAATGAAAGTATACAGTATAGGGAACATAGTAAAAACAAAACCCATAAAACTGTTGCAGAATCGCATTTTTTTTAAATTTCACCTCATTTGGAATTTTTTTCCAGCTCCCCACTGTATTGTATGCAATATTAAATTGTGGAATAATAAGAAAGTACAACTTGTTCTGCAAAAACAAGCCCTCATACAGCTATGTGAATGTAAAAATGAGAAAAGCCCCAGTAACGCAGGAAGTGAAAAACGTAAAGGCAAAAATAAAAAAAACTCTGGGACTGAAAGGATTAATATTGTAACTTTACAGACTACTGTGTTCAAATTTAGTTGCACTATGTATTTGTGGCTTTCCATAGGTCACCACTGTCCATAATGTACATGAATTACATGAATCCATCCTAATGAGTGTCCTTATTGATTTCTGATGTTTACAGGTAGTTGTAAGACAAAGAGCCAAAATGACCAAGTCTGGATCTCACCATAATGTTTAGTATTTGGAGGGGTTAAAGTGGTTTTCCTGGAGTTCAATACTAATGGGCTATATCCACATGATCGGTCATCAATATCTGATCAGCAGGGGTCCGGCACCCTGCAACCCTGCCGATCAACTAATCCTCTTCCAAGTGAACGGACCTGAGCTGCAATACAGCAGCTATGCAGTGGACTATGCTGTGCCTCTACAAACAGCTCATCGTGGGGTGCTGGGTGTCAGACCCCTGCCGAACTGATATCCTGAGGATAGGTCATCTATATTCAACAGCCAGAAAACCCCTTTAACAACCGAAGTGTGCCTACCTATATTTTCAGCACCAAGTTAAAAACCATGCAGCTTAGGCTACTTTCACACTAGCGTTTTGGCTTTCTGTTCGTGAGATCCGTTCAAAACAGATCAGTTTTGCCTTAATGCATTCTGACTGGAAAAGGATCCGCTTAGAATACACCAGTTTTCCTCCATTCAATCACCATTCCGCTCTAGAGGCGGACACCAAGACGCTGCCTCCAGCGTTTTGGTTTCCGCCTGTTGAAGCAGAGCCAAATGGATCCGTCCTGGCACATGATCAGTTTTCTCTGACACAATCTGGCACAATAGAAAACGGATCTGTCCCCCATTGACTTTCAATGGTGTTCTAGACGGATCTGTCATGGCTATAGAAGACATAATACAACCGGATCCGTTCATGACGGATGCATGCATTATTATTGTAACAGAAGCGTTTTTGAAGATCCATGACGGATCCGTAAAAAACGCTAGTGTGAAAGTAGCCTGAGTTATTTGTTCCTACTATAAATTATTATGGTGCATCTGCTTTAGGAATAAAGACGGTTGCCTTCCAGAAGTTCAACAACATGCCTAATACTATCCAGCCAAGCTTACTGGAAATAATGTGCTTCCACCGGGCAAAAATAAAACTTGCAGCTTTGTCCCTTTTAGTATTGAAGTAATTGAGATGAACTCAGTTGGGAAAGATGTGTAATTAAAAATATGCTCATAGCTACCATGAAGACGGAGGGTTCAGATTGATTGCTTTGTGTCCATAGCTGGATAAAGTCATTATGTTTCAGTTATTGCTTTTGAGAACCTCATTCATTGGCCATGCCCACCCATAATTGCCTAAGTTATTACAAACAGCGCTCACTTCCATGAAAGAATTGGAAGGAATAGTTTAAAGCATTCTGCAACAAGACAGAATAACACTGCTAGACATTACCTGACTGTGTGGGCCCATCATTGGGTTATTGGGGTTGTGCGGAGGTGGTTGTGCATGAGGTGATGGCTGAGAACCTGGAGGACCCTATAAAAACAAATAAATACATAATTAAATCAATATGTAGAATATATCAAGCTAAAAGGTAAAAATCTGCAATTTATAGCCAGCCCACTATATCTCAAGTCCATAAAGAGACATGGGCTGCATACGCAGTTAGGAAGACCACCATAGTACAAAGCAAAGTAAACGGCTGTGCTGCATAGTTTTAAAGGGGTTTTCTGTGAGTTTTATAACTGGGACCCCCGCTGATCAGCTATTTGATCAGCTCTCTGCAAACCAAGCACTGCGCTGTACATTGTATATTGGATGTGCTTGGTATTGCAGCTCAGTGCCAGAGTAACATTACATGGCTTAGTGAAATCTGAGAGAAGGCCATGGCGCTACCACGAGTGCTGCTGCATTCTCAATCAGCTGATCGGTGGGACACAGAGGATAGGCTATCAGAATAAAACTCGGAGAAAACCCCTTTAATAGGGACATTTCTATCAAGAAAGGATAATTTCTCTATATCAATAGATAAAGAATATCGAAGACCTTTTCATAGGCCTCGTACTCTATGCTCTGGCGTTTCTAGGAAGTAATCATCTTTTCTTAGTTAGGCCCTGTCCACACAGTACTAGTAAAAAAAATACATGCTATTGTGCACATATTAGGGTACTTTTACACTTGCGTTAAACTTTTCAGGTATTGAGTTCCGTTGTAGGAGTTTTATCCTAATGCATTCTGTAAGGAGAGCAATTCATTCAGTATGCATCACAATGTCTTCTGTTCAGTCACTGTACGGTTTTTGGACAGAGAAAATACCGCAGCTGTATTTTCTCCGTCCAAAATTCCGGAACACTTGCCAGAATGCCGGATCTGGCATTATTTTCCATTGAAATGCATTAATGCCGGATCTGGTCCCAAGTGTTCTGGAAAAACGGATCCGGTTTTGCAGTCTGCGCATGCGCAGACCTTTAAAGATGTGAAAAAGATAAATACCGGATCTGATGACAACCAGAGAGACGGATCCGGTATTGCGATGCATTTGTGAGACGGATCCGAATCTGGATCCGTCTACAAATGGTATCCGTTTGCATACAGATTGCCGGATGTGGCAGACAGTTCCGTCGCCGGAACTGCCTGCCGGAATCCAACAATGCAAGTGTGAAAGTATCCTTAAATAAAAAAAATACATATTAGGTATCCACATGACCATAATAACCTGAAGAATTCATTTATCAGCTTATTTAGTGTGAAACATGAATTGGCATAAAATAAAAAAACACCAACTGCAACAAAAGTTTTATAAATTACACCGTCATTTATATGTAGGCCTGAACAGTGACTTAAAAAAATAACATTTCTGCTGCATAAAAAAAAGTGTCAGTTAACGAAAAGTTAATACTAGGCACTTACTAATGTACTGTGTAATGTACTGTGATTGTCCATATTGTCTCCTTTGCTGGCTTGATTCATTTTTTTCTTTGCATTATACACTGCTCGTTTCCAGGGGTTATAACCACTGTTACAGCGCAGATACGAGGCAGCCGTATCTGGCAGCTGCTGCACATGCATGCTTATATGCGCTCCCAGGGTCCCGGCCACCAAAGAGCACTTTTTTCTACAGTGTGCAAAAACAGCCACCGCTGATGGATTACAGGGTGGTCGTAACCCCTGGATACAAGCAGTGTATAATATGATAGAAAAATGAATCGAGCCAGCAAAGGAAACAATATGGACAATCAAAATACATTAGTAAGTGCCTTGTATTAACTTGGTCTACATGATAAATGCCAATTGCTGTAATGAGACAACCCCATTATGGCTTTTTCAAGCCTGGTCATTAAGGGATTAAATATTGAAGTTGTTGTTTTTATTAATTATCACAATTTATTAAATGTCCTTTAAATCAGTTATTTGTTCAAATAACATTTTGGATCTATTTCTAGTTACATTTTGGATCTCTCTCTTTCCAGGTTTAGAGAGTAGCATACTCATGAAAGAAGACATGGTTTGAAGAGAAGGGAGGCGTGCATGGCAGTATCTGTACACTTGTGTGATGCTACTTTAAGTGGGTGATAAACAATAGTTTTCCATAGCCTTAAAGGCTTGTTCAGAACAGTTTTTTATTATTGCATTTCAAGCTAAAAATCATTTTTTTAAAGTTGATCTTTAGCACAGTTTAGCAGTTTTTGTGATACATACGGATAAAAATCTGTCTATGTGGAGATAGGCCCTCCCGATTTCCATCAGCTAATGGCTTATGTGAAGCCCTATCTCTGATCTCATGACCTCTTAAACACTCATTTTAGGCATAGCCTTATTCGTTTGATAAGAGTTTACCTATAATGAGTGTTTATGAGGCCAGGAGATCAGAGATAAGACTTCACATGAGCGGTCAGCTGATGGAACTCAAACAGACTGATTTTAAACAACATGTATCACAAAAACAGCTGAAAATTTTTAATAAAGACCAATAAGAAATGATGATTTTAGTCCAAAATAAGTAAAATAGCCTTTCAATATAGACTTCCATGTCATGTGCTTTGGAAGTTCTCATTGTAAACCTATAATACATTTTTTCAATCTTCTGGCTATATGTGTTTCCAAACTGAAACCTTTGGCAGCGATGGGCTGGCTTCAATTTAAGATGTGATGGATGCCAGTTTTCTGGTGGAAATTATGTAAAATGTACTGGAAGGAGGAGTTTCTGCCCCCTTCCTCTAAGATATGCAGAAAAAAGTGGTAAAGTATGTGTGGCAGTTAATTCCAAAAAGTTGCTAATTTTTTGTGCAAAATGTCTCTTGCATAAAAGTGTGTTACTTTTGTATGTGATAAATTCCCCCTGTGGTGTCGGAAATTTGTGAAGAGCAAAAGTGAACTAAGTTGTAATAAGCTTATGCTTAGCCAAGTATGTGAATAAATAATTGTTCTCCAGTAGGAAGTCTGAGGTGTAACCTTAGACCCCATGCTCAGCAAGGCTTATAACCTTATTAATGAAGCCCACATGCTTTGCACATATTTACACATCTGTTTATGAAACCAGACAGTGCATATACAAAACCGGCTGGTAATGGAAAGCTGCAAGAGCGGGCATACAATCTAACCAATAATTGGATGGACATCATATCTGTGTTTCTATGCCACCAGAAACACCTTATCTGTCTCCAGCGCTTACATCCTCCCACTCTAGGAGCACCTCCTTCACATTCCAGCAAATCATTCATTCATGTGTGTAACAGTGAAATTCAGTTGGTCATAAAAATGTATTGGTTGATATTATAAAGTACGGCAGGGATGAACGGCATAATGTATTAGTTTATTTTATGTTAGCACTTACGCTAATGCAGATGATTGAAAGGGCACTGGATGACTACAAGGTAGTAAAAAACATAATGTTTCGGTCCCAAAATAGTAGGCCTTCTTCAGACACAGCTGGTGCTAGAAGAAAACAAAGAACTGCCTCCATCGTATAGTAATGTTGGCAATTCTATATGGCAGAGGTGGTTTACGAATATAGCACTGAGAATAAGTGTTTACTTCTAAACTGCAGCAGCAATTGTGCCTGATGAAGGTCTACTTTTGTGACCGAAACATCATGAGTTTTGGGTTTTCTGCAAACAAGGAGAATTTGTGTTCAAAGTTTTTCACAAATATATCATTGGGTTTGGGACCCTACTCCTGCACCTTCAACACTACAGAGTGCCATTGAGGTGTCTATTATGACTACAAGGCATAGGATATATTATAGTTCAATCCCAAGAAATGCCAATGTAAAAAGATTTATACACAGACTAGAAATCTGGTAAATAATTGTATTTTACACATAACATTCATTTCAACAGGTTGTGCACAGTAGATATCAATAATCCATTGAAATGCATAGACAACTCATTCATTCTGGATTATTTTATGGTACGTGTTTTCCTCAGTCATGAAGAACAGAAGATGACCACACTTTCATGCTTCTGTGTAGACGAATGTAGTACCAACAGCAGTGCAGAAAGGCTACAGGTTCTAAGCACTGCGTGAAGCAGTATAGGTTTGTTCACAAGAGACAGCTGAAAGATATAATGATGACTACTCTCTACTGAATCTTCTGCATCTCTCTGTAGCATTTATTGCTGTAGACTACAACCTCCTACTTAGATGAATCAATTGATTGGCCTTAAAGGGGGTTTCCTATTTGCATTCACATCCTTTAAAATAATGATGTATGAAGGTAGTGTTAATTTGGTAAGGTATTGCTTTTACCTGTATTGCTGCTTTTATTCTGGGCTGTGGTCACATGACTATGTCCATGCTGCTTCTTCTTATTTCCTGTGATGTGTGTGGAAGCAGGGAAAGAGGCAGTGATAGGGGAGTGTCTATTTAGCTAGCTGTGTAGGAGGAGCTATATACTAGCTGGGCCCTGTTAGGGGCAGTGCGGAGCTCTGGCAGAGGGAAAGTGCATCATGGGTTTGGTTGGATACAGCAACAGGAAGTGCTTCATACAGGGAGTAAAGAAACCAGAGTGCTTTGTTTACATAGTAAAAAGGGGTCAGAGGAGTTCAAATAGAAAAAAAAGCATGGAGTAGATGTACATGTGGTAGGCAACTACATGAGCATAACTGTTAAAGTGAACCTGTCATGTTGAACATGGTGTCTGAGCTGCAGGCAGCATATAATAGAGCAAAAGGACCTGAGCAGATTGGTATATCATTTTGTGGGAAAAGATTAAGTAAAACTTGTCTTTTATTCATTTAAATTCCTACTCATTCTTGGCTTTAAAGTCAAGGAGGCGGTCCTATCTGTGATTGACCGCCTTCCCTCTATGACTGTGTATACAGAGATAGCTGTCAATCACTGATAGGACCGCCTCTTTGACTTCAAAGTCAACAATGAACAGGAATTCAAATGAAAGAAATACAAGTTTCATGAAATCTTTTCCCATAAAACTATATATCAATCTGCTGAGCTCCTCCTTCCTTGAGCTTATACAACATGTTCCCTTTAAAAACCTAGTAATCCCGGAAAAACCCTTTAGGGACACAGCTCCTCCTATCTCTCTGACTGCCCATTCACTGTGTCATTTGCAGACTCTACTTTTCTCTTGCTCACGGTTCAGTCCTGGTCTTTTCCTCTTTTCTCTCACACAGCCTCTGTTTTTCAGTACCGTCTCTATGCTGATGACACACAATTCTATACGTGGCATCACCCCTGCACTTCTACAAAACACCAGTGATTGTCTACTATTTTCTCCATTTGAAAATAGTATAGTGATTTTCTCCAGCTAACCTACCTAATCTACCTGATACTAACCTACCCGATATCTCACTCTGTGTGTGTGGCGCTAAAATAATTCCTAGGCAGTAGATCCTTTGTTTTGGGGTTATGCCTTGTTTTGCCAAGGCAAATAAAATTATGAGAACATAGTGCTGCCACTTTACAAATCACTAGTCAGACCACACATGGTGTACTGTGTACAGTTCTTGGCTCCTGTGAACAAGGCAGACATAGCTGAGCTGGAGAGGGTTCAGAGAAAGGCAATGGGTAGACTACAGTACCCTGAAAGATTATCAAAATTAGAGTTATTCACTTTAGAAAAAAGACGACAAAGGGGAGATCTAATAACGAGAGATGAGCTAATTTTGTAAAAAAATTTGATTCGGCCGGTTCGCCGAATTTTTTGAAAAAATTTGGTTAGATCTGAATTTATTCGCAGCGAGTTTCGTTAAAAAAACTGCTATTTTCTGGCTGCAGAGAGCCGTTATAGTGGTGTAGAACACTGTGCCTTTCAGTAACACTCATAGGGAGTCTGCTGTGGTAGTAAAATAATACTGTGAGTCAGTATGACGTGTAGATGACAGGCATCCCTCTTAGAATCACTGCACACTTCACTTATTTGGGCAGTGACGGGGCCAAAACTGACCAAATAACTCAAGTATGAACTCAGCCTTAGGCTGGCCTCACACATCCGTTAAACCCGGATGTGAGCAGTCTGAGGTAATGCGGGCTGGATTTGTTCTTTACAGCCGGAGTGCACGGCGTCATTGGTTGCTATAACGCCGTGTGCTCTCTGCCGCCGCTGCAGGATAGTAATACACTGGTATAGATCATATCAGTGTATTACTGTGGTGCAGTGGCGGCAGGGAGCACACGGCGTCATAGCAACCAATGACGCCGTGCACTCCAGCTGTAAAGAACAAATCCAGCCCACATTACCACGGACTGCTCACGTCCGGGTTTAACGAACGTGTGAAGCCAGCCTTACAGGTCGATGTTAGCACCAAGAAGAAGTGCACTCCTTTCACACCATCGTCAGCTGATTCCACATAGATGTTCTATTAAACGCTTAAACAAGTAGAGCCCCCAACAGAGTGGAGAGTGTGTCAGCAGTAAGTTTATGTTGATGTCACTGATTATTTTGCCCTTCCTCTGATCCATCAGAACAATAACCCATAAAAAACTGATCCTGTCTGTTGAGCTTCCACCTTTACTCAGTCAGCATTTGGTCAGTAATCCTTCAGTATTGCTAATGCCAAAAAAAACAGGAGTGGATCCAAAACATAGAAGACACGTGAATGGAATATTTGCATGTCTTCTGGGTTTTGTACCCACTCCTGCTACCAAATCACAAGCCAATTCTGATGGGACCATACAGGCCTTACAGCTGCTACACAGACAGGATCCATTGTGCGTCTCATTTTTCCTTCCTTCTGACAGATCAGTCAAATAAATGATAATGTCAGCCAGGCCTAAAGGTAAAACAGTGGCCCGCGCAGAGGGTCCCCCGGATCAGACCTGTGAGAGGCTGGACAATGGCGCAGATAGGTAGCGGCCAACTGACTACATAGGATGTCTCTATAGTAGTTCAGTTTGTCCTCCCTCTCAGCGGGTGTGAAAAAGGCCCCCATTTTGGACCGGTAGCGAGGGTCCAACAAGGTGGAGAGCCAGAAGTCATCTGTCTGCCGAATGGTGACAATTCAGCTGTCACTACGCAAGCAAGTAAGCATGGATCGGGCCATTTGTGCAAGTGACTCGGAGGGACTCCCTGCCTCCATCTCCACTGCATACTGCCACGGTGTGTCTGGGTCCTCTGCCTCCTCTTCCTCATCGCCCTGTAGCTCCTTTGGCTGCTACTCCTCTCCTGTCACCTGTGTAGGAAAACCACCCATTTCGCTACACATTGCTTGTGCTCTAATGTCCTCCTCTAGTTCAGCCCCCCTAGGGTGTGCTTTGCAGTGTACGAGTGGCTGAAGTGCATGCACGTTTGACAACCAGATTGAACACGTGTGCCATGCAGGGCGCATGGCTCAGCCCTCCGTACCTCAGCATCGACACCATGTTCTTCCCGTTGTCGGTCACCATGGTTCTGATTTTCAGTTGTCGCGGTGAAAGCCAGGATTCGATTTCTTGATGAAGGCCATGGAGCAGTTCCTCCCCTGTGTGACTCTGTTCGCCCAGGCAAACGAGGTGCAGAACAGCGTGACATGTTGTAGTTTTATTCCGGCCGCCTCTCGACATGTTTGCCGTGCTGACGCCGGAACTCCGGCCCGCCCCCATTATAGTCAATGGGGCCAGAGCGGACCTCCAGCCCCACGCGTGCACTAGCAGCAGCACGGATGCGGCAGGCTGTTCACCTGCCGAAACAGCCTGCTGTAGCTCCTTGCTGCTGGTGTGAAAGTAGCCTTACATGAAAAAAAGGGCTTTATGACATATAACTGCACCGCTGAAAGGCAAATATATTTTTCTTTTGCCACTAATACACGCCACAAAAGTCTTTAGCACATATAACTGCACTGCTGAACGGCAAATATATTTTTCTTTTGCCACTAATACACGCCACAAAAGGCATTAGAACATATAACTGCACCGCTAAATGCCAAATATATTTTACTTTTGCCTCTAATACACGCTACAGAAGGCTTTAGCACATTTAACTGCACAGCTGAATGGCAAATATATTTTACTTTTGCCACTAATACACAACAAAAAGGGCTTTAGAACATATAACTTTACCGCTGAACGGCAAATATATTTTTCTTTTGCCACTAATACACGACAAAAAGGGCTGTAATTTTAGCACTTCACCATACAACGGCAAATAAGCCCTTTTTTCCCACTAATACAAGCCAAAAAATGCTTTAGAACATATAACTGCACCGCTCAAGGGCATGTAAGATGTAGAAATATTTGCTTGTAATAAATGCTGTTAATGGCTGTATCAAACAGCACTTGCAGCCTAAAAAGAACGGTTTGCTGGAATTAGGCCTCTTTCACATGGGCGTCACGTTTGACGCCCGGGTGAGAGGCGGGTGCATTGCGGGAAAATGCACAATTTTTCCGCGTGAGTGCAAAGCATTCCAATGCTTTGGTACCCAGACCCGAAGACGGACTTCATCACTGAAGTCCGGTTTCGGGTCGAGTATTCTGTATATTTTATTATTTTCCCTTATAACATAGTTATAAAGGAAAATAATAACATTCTCAATAGAGAATGCAAAGTAAAAAGGGCAAAGAAGGGTTAAAAATAATAAAAAAATTAACTCACCTCCTCCATTTGATCGCGTAGCTGCTGGTCTCCTTTCTGTCTTCAGCTGGGGGGCGGTGAAGTACATCATGGAAGCTGGTGATTGGACCATGTGACCCAGTGACGTCACTGAAGGTCCTTCACTCACCCCCAGCTAAGATCCATTCTATACTTGTGAATGGAGTTGTTTCTGCAGTATGTCCATGGATTTCTGTAAGCCTCATTTAAACTAAAATATTTTTAACAAATCTGTTGCGTGTGAATATGTCCTATAATATTTTTAATTTATTTAATTCGATTTTTTAAAGTAGCAATTCCATTAATAATTGTACATTGTAACTGCTGGTTATGCAATAATCTGACTTGTTATGCCATATAGCTGATATCTGTCGATCTCTCTTTTTCATTTAAAAGTACTGATCCTACTGACGCAATGAAATTACTTTTACCCAATGCACTTGCCATAGTTTGTTTTCCAAAGTTTACAAAACCAAATAGCTGATATGATACTGCATGGCTGATTGCTTTCCAGTAATCTGGAATAAAGTATCCAAAGTAGGACTTCACTCAGAGGTCCCACAGTCAGAGAAATTTCCATAGGACTGAGTGTTCTCATCTGACATCTTGCGGCTTCTAAAACTATTTATTGCCTGAGGTGTAGGCATTGTGCTCCTCTTACATCTGGTACATAAGGGGTTACCATGAAAGCATTCGCTTTGATATTTAATAATGCTTCTTCCTGCTGCCTTGCAATTATCGTCCAGGGCTAATAAGAGACATATGGCAGTCACTGGTTTGAGTCTGTGAGCCCAATCCCACTAGGTACCAGCCCAGCCAATCGCATTTAGGCAAAAAGAAGGGGATAAATGAAGCAATTAATAAAATCATTTTCTATCCAGCTAAGGAGATAAATGTTTGGCATAGTCTCGCTGGCCTTCGCTAGGCAATAGCTAAAGATAGGCAATAGATGGCACTGTGGTCTTTCTCTTGTCTGAAGCGCAGCACTGGAAAAATGTTATTTCCACATTTTTGACAGCAACAAGTTTGTTGAGATTTTGTTCTGCTCCTGCTTTCTTTACGGTCTACAAAACACCATCAAATAAAACATGCCAAGATTTAGCCAGCACCAGGACAAGAAGAACAAGTCGCCTAACCTTACACAAATTATTATTTAGCTGGATAACTAGGGAGGTCCAGTGTCTCCCTGCACATCAGCCTGTATAGAACCAACACTTCCTCTCTAGGAATCGGGATGATGACACAATGCGAGGACTGTCACATATAATAATGTAAATTGTGAAATTTAAAAATCTACAGGAATAAGCATCAGCTAAAATAATCAGATTTTGTGGTATCACTTGGAATGAACTCCTCAATGTAAAACTTCTGATAACAAAGTTGTAAAGATGAAGATCCACCTCTGAGTAAGAAAAACTATAGAAAAATCTAATAGGAACTTTATCATCTTTGTAATATGTCTACAATACCTTTTATAATATTTTTGCTTGAGCACAGTGCAAGAAACCCTGTTGCTACTTCTTGGAAACCATCACCATGCTGACCAGTTGCTGTTGACAGATATTAATATTTCTTACTTTTTATTTAATCATGACTTGTGTCAGGTAATGATACAATCAGTGAGGGACATTTATCAAGACTGGTGTTTCCATACGCCGGTCTTGATCCCTGTGTACGACAGTGAGATAAGCCTAATGTACTAAGAGTCAGATGCCTCTTAATAAATTAGTTGGGTGTCTGGAAGTCCATGCACCAAAAACAGAAGTCTATGCCAGCTAGTAAAGTTATAGTAAATCCAGTGGGCTGTGTGAAGCCCCCTCTCTTCCACTTAGCACCGCACCTTTTCTCACCACTTGGCGAGAAACTCAAAAGGTTTTAAATTATTGCACAAATATGGCGTGCACCATAATTTGTGACTTTTTGTTCTCCTCAACAGTGGTGTAAATATTTTAGTAAATGTCCTTCAATATTTTTTTTAAAACTATACACTCAGTACTGAATGGAGACAATAATAAAAGATCAGTGAACAGCAACTAACCTGCTTGCTAACACTTTAAGTCCAAACAATAACAGAACTTGCTGTATCAAATTATTCTTCTTTATTTCATCATTAATTTATTTTTTACAAAATGTTGTGAATAACACATGCCAGAGTCCATATAAAAGTCCATGTATAGCAATTCAACTCACAGGAGCAGATGAGGCACAAAACTGTGCTACCACAATGTTTTGAGGGGCGTGTCCCTTCTTCTGGCTCTGTTGTTGTTTGGACTGTGTGGGAAGTGTACAAGAGAACTTCCTGAGCTACACTACAGCTTATTCTGGTGAATTTTTCGACCAACAGTTTACAAGTGGCAGCAGGAAATGTTTTTTATAGTGTACAGAATACAATAAGCAAAAATAAATTAAAAACAGTGAAACAACAATGATAACTGATGTTGACCTATATTTAAAAGATGACAGATGTTTAATTTCCTGATTGTATACTTGTAAATTGAAGGTTAAGTCTCACATTTCTCAAATCCTCTAGTTACCCTTTAATTATAGAACCACTAAGACTATAATGTATAGGAGTAAAGCCTCATTCACACAGTCCACAGTGCAGATGGAGCCTACTATAACCACTCCTGGTTTTAAAGAGCTACCAATATAATTGATACATGTATGAAAATTATTCTGAAGATATGATCATGCCAGACAGACAGAGCTGGTTGCATGGGTTTTACGACATGGATTTTTTAACGTGTAATTTAATAAAGCTTTGGAATTGAAAGAACAGTGTTCCTCAACTCATGGCCCACCTGCTGGTCCGGATTTGAGAATATCCCACAGAATTAATACATGTGGTAAGTCCTGATACATTGACACTAATAATATCACCTGCTCAATACTAAGGAAAACCTGAAAACATGCCCAGCAGGTGGGTCCTGAGGACTGGAGTTGGGGAACACTGTTATAGAAGACTTGACTGGATGGACTCCATATTTCTGGCCAATTGCTGACTAAAGCCATTAAAGATGACTAAAGCTACCTTCAGGTTTGGGGTTACAATGCATGAGTCTCTTGTTCTGTTCTTCTCCTCATCACCCAGCACTGAGCTTTAAAATTCACATAGATGATGTTGAACATCACATCAGGTGTTGCTCTGAACAGTCAAAGGCTTTGATGATTAGGAATATTTCTTTTGGAGGCAAAAATAATAGCATTTGATAACCGTTTTCCCACACAGAACCTCCATATTGGTATAAGAGCCGATGCCTAGCTTGAATGTCACAGGATCTTGCAGAAACAGGGACTTGTTTCTCAAGATGCTATTGCGGGCTTAGTCAGGTGTGCACAGTTAATTATAGAAACAGTTGCAGATGGGACGCAGCATGTCTGTGTCAATGTTTATTGCAGGGACACACGCTGCCATCGCCAGAGATCTCCCGTAGGAGCATCATTTGGAACCAGAGAGACAATGGCAGCCATACAACTAAGTACAAGACTCAAAGAACCTATGCTGATCTCAATATTCTATATCCATTTTCAAAATGTATTCTTAGTCATCTGCATTAAGCAAACGTAGGCCACGTTTAGTCCCTCTATGTACTTATTCCCTTTTCCATCATAGGTTTCAGATTTGTAACAAATCATGAGAAGAGGGAACAAGAGATCACATTCCCTTGTTGCCAGCAATAAGTTAGGTTCGGGACATAGAGGGCATCCATTTTAACTATGAAATACCGTAAACACAGGGTACTCTGTAGGACTTCCAAACAATTTTTAAAACTTCTATAGGAGTTACTGGAATGTTTTAGCCAAGCACATACATAGGAATAGTTATTTATTCAGTGAATGGCTAATAAGCTGCAGTACAAGTGGAGTGGGACATGGGTGTAGCTTTGGTTAGGCAGGCAGCAGAGGTGAAAGTTGTATGTGACACAAGACCAGTCACACTTTTTTCCAATGAGAGACAAGAGCTTCAAATTTCACCTCTGGGGTGGGATGCTCTAATCTGTCAGAAGGAAAGAGTTTTAAGTAAGGCTACTTTCACACTAGCGTTTTTACTGGATCCGGCAGGGTTCAGCAAAAATGCTTCCGTTACTGATAATACAACCTGCATTATGAACGGATCTGGTTTGTATTATCTTTAACATAGCCAAGATGGACCTGTCAATGGAGGACGGATCCGTTTTCTATTGTGGCCCACTTTGTGGCAGAGAAAACAGATCTGTCCCCATTGACTTGCAATTGGGGGATCCATCTTGCTCCGCATCCCAGGACAGTTTTCTCCCTGGTGACAATGAATGGGGACAAAATGGAAGTTTTTTTTCCGGTATTGAACCCCTATGACGGAAATCAATACTGGAAAACTAAAATCTAATGTGAAAGTAGCCTAAGCTGTAGTGTCCCCACTTTGCTTATCATCTTTTGTAGGATAAACTTATTAAAATAGCAATCAATGTTTGTCTTATTATATGTATTATACAAATACAACCCAGTATAAGAGGACAAGTTCAAAATATCAGACGATCAGTCCCTGAATTGCATCAGTCCCAGTTGAAAAGAGAGCATGGTATACCAGGAAAGAGTAGGGCCAGCAAATTCCTGACAGACTCATCTGTACTCATTTTTACAGACATGTGCAGAACCAGTCACCTTACTCACTGATGAGAAAAAATGTAGAATATTAGTGATTACGAAGATATAGCACTATATTCTGGATCTTCGCGAATTCTCGAAGTGACGATATTCACAATAAAAATTTGCGTTTAGAATATTTGCGATCTACACTACTTATCTCACCCTGATCATAAAATGTATACTGCGCAGCTGCGAGACTTGGAAGAGAAGGGGTGGAGATGAGCTATCGTAGAAGGTGTGTCTTATTCATTTGTGGGCATGGCTGCACTCCAAGAGTCAGAGAACGCTGGACTCATCTCTGAAGCATGGAGGAGTCAGGACTCATCGAAGGTTCATTTACATATATGGCGGGAACATTTATTTTAGGTTTTTCTCTGAACTGATAGTTCATTCAGAATTGATAATGTATTAAAATGTATTTATAGAAAAGTAAGTGGATAAATAGTCAGTTAGAAAGTGATGATAAGTTTCCTTTAAAGGGAGTGCCCAAACTGCAACCCAAAACCCACTTATTTATCGCAAAGTTCCAACGCGGAAATTTACCCGGAATACTTCAGTCCAATATAGTATATCTTTCTATGTACTTTATCATTTACTTGTAACTATAATAAAGTCACAGGTAAACCATACTCTAAAACTTAGCCTTTATTTGTAATTCTCAATAGAAAGGAGTATATAGATTACCCTAAATAGGCACACTTAGATTACTTGGCACAAAAAAACAAACAACAAAGAGGAGTTTCCTCTTGTGAAAGAGTCGCTCCTCATAATATTGGGCCAAAAGTAATGGCAGGGGCCAGTATAGTCACAAATGCTTGGGGGGACTATCCCTGGGTATAACCCTATCGTGATGTAGCCCTGCCTAAAACAGAATGGCCGCATCATATGCAAGTTTATTTTATATATAGAACTTCCCCAAACAACTCTTTGAAAAGCAGAAAATTGGTTCTGAAACCACCAAAATGCTAATCAAAAATTTGGAAAAAAAATTAACACTGGAGAAAAATAGGTTGATAATTAATACATATAAAGCAAGCCCTTACATGTAACAGAATATTGTGCAAATTGTATCGCAAATCAATATTTTCTCACAGCAGCCATATAGTTCTTTTTCTGTCTCTAAGAGAGTCCAAAATTTATTAATTTTTATTTTTATTTTTTTACACAAGTATATAGCACTGACTTATTTCACAGCACTTTACAGACATTATTAGCTGTCCCTGATGGGGCTCAAACTGGGAGGAAACAGGAGTAGCCGGAGGAAACCCACGCAAACACGGGGAGAACATACAAACTCCATGTAGATGTTGTCCATGGTTGGCACACCTCTTAATAAATTTAGCACATTTCACTCTGACGATCTTTAGTTGAAGACTGCTTTATGAAACAATGAGTCTGAATAAATCTTCCACCCCCTATCAAGACAATAGGGGGCATCAGAATAAGGTAAGTTCAACAATGTACACGCCAGTGCTTGACCTTTGTAATTTACTTGAAAAAAAGCACATACTGATGTAGCAATGAAGCTTTCACATGTGCATTTCCAAACAAATATTACAATCCATATGTAGGCAATGAAGTGGTTTGTCTCTCTTTATCATTATATCACCCTGAAAGAATTCCACAATGAACACACTAAGAGTCAGATGAGGCAAACAAGTCTAGAAACCATATGATCATCTTAATGGGAACATATCACATATTTTTTTTTACTAATTAAAACCAGATAGTGGAATATATTCTTTTTTTTCTATTTTTCTTTTTTTTTCTTTTATATTTTGTGTCCAATTTCCTGAACATGATTATGGGGGTAGCCATCTTGCCTGCTCTGCTTTTAACAGTATTTAACTATATGTTTTATAGCAGCCACTATAGGCCATAGACAGAATAGACTGGAGGACTTATTGATTTCTAATGGGGAGTTTTTTTTTAAACATGTGACCTGTGCAGAGGCCATTGTGTAGGGAGGGGGAGGAGGTGAGTTGTGACCATCTACTATTGAGAATTGTGGATCCGGTTATATTTATACAGAGGTGATATTTTTTTTTGTAATCCTGTCTGTGATGATAATAAAATGATGGTTGAAAAGTGATCTCTGTAGAGCAGTACGTGTCAGCATATCATTAGGTACAGTGGTCACTGTGAAAATTGCAGGATTTTAGATTTGTTATTGAACATAGATACTGACATGGAAAATTAAAAATCCAAAAATTGTAAAAGGTATGTTTAATGTAAAACATTTAAACAGTATGATAACACATTCCCTTTAAAGAGGTTCTTACAAGAGGTTCTAAACTCCTTTTCCACTAAGATGTCAACAAATATAAAGTTCTGCAAGGAGCAACTAAAAAGAATTTTAAATGCCAATGTAACAACTTAAAATCCAGAGCCACGTTATAGGGTACTTTCACACTAATGTTTTGGATTCCGTTTGTGAGATCCGTTTCAGGGCTCTCACAAACGGTCCAAAACGGATCAGTTAAGCCCCAATGCATTCTGAATGGATAAAGATCCGTTCAGAATGCATCAGTTAGGCTCTGTTCCGCTTCTATTCTGTTTTTGAGACGGACACCAAAACGCAGCATGCAGAGCCTAACAGATTCGTTTTTAATTACAATGTAAGTCAATGGGGACGGATCCTTTTTCAATGACATAATATGGTGCATTTGAAAACGGATCCGTTCCCCATTGACTTTCAGTGTAATTCAAAACGGATCCGTTTTGGACTTTGTCATTTTTCTTTTAACTAATGCAAACGGATTAACTAATACAAACGTTTGCGTTATAGCTGCGGATCCGTCTGTGCAAATAAACAGACGGATCCGCACCAATGCAAGTGTGAAAGTATCCTTAGCGTTTGTTGAAGATTTGCAAAATGGAGGATTCTTCTCTAGTGAACTCAAAGACTGGTAATGTTTAGGGAAGGGAAAAGAACTACAGGTCAGGTCTTTCGAAGGGGTTCTTGGTGGGGAGGATTCTTAAAAAAAAGAGTCAGAGTGGTAACCAGGTCCCTGCTCGTCTCTACTTCCTGGTCCTGCCTTATATAGAGGAAATGCTTAAAGATGCCTGCTCAGCCAATCAGTGGCCAGAGTACTTGCCTGCCTTAGCCAGTGATTGGCTGACCGGGCATCTCCAGGCATTTTCTGTGTGTCGGGAGTACACCAGGAAGTAGACCAGTCCTCTCTGCAACCTTTAAGTCTGAGACACTCAGTCTTCTATGCAATAATATAAAGGTTTATCTTTGATATTTTAAGTTATATTATGTGTAATATT
The DNA here is from genome assembly GCA_033119425.1 of Bufotes viridis. Lineage (NCBI taxonomy): Eukaryota > Metazoa > Chordata > Amphibia > Anura > Bufonidae > Bufotes > Bufotes viridis. Next base: position 322,228,601 of record CM065589.1, read on the forward strand.
AAAAAGTACATTCAAAAACAGAAATCAACAGGTGTTCGTGAATTTTTTTTGACAGATGCTCCATAGGAACAGACTGTAGTTTGTTAGTAACTGACATAAATGGAGGTTTACAATTTGTTTTTAATGCTCTGCTCACATTGTGTTTGTGCCTTCCATATATCAGGAGTATTTAACGATGACATTCTCTAATGTAGGATTCAACATATTCCACATATAGTGGAAAATGTAACCCAGAGGACACCATTGTAAAAAAATAAAAAAAGGCTAATTAAAGGGAATTTGTCATTAGAAAATGACCTATTGTTTGAATCACGCTTTAGGTTTACAATTTTAAAAAAAATGTTTGATGATGTTCTATTTTTCCATGTGAATATCTACATTTAAACAAAAACCATAAAATCCTGGTTTTAACACTGGCTACTTCTTGGTCTGTATAGATCATGTTAAAAATGCCAGTCTTGATAAATGTCCCCCCAAATTGCTTAATTTCACCACCATTTTGCTTTCATTTCTGTTGACCAAAATTTCTAAAACTCTGTTTTCTCAGTTTTGAATAATTTTAGGTGTGCAGTTTCTACAATGGATCATTTATAGGTGGTTTTTTATTATGTAAGCCCATCAAAGTTACTTAAGGATCAAATTGTTACTCAGAAATTTTCTTCAAATTTGAAAAATCCCTTCTAAAATTCTAAGCCTTATAACATCTTGAAAAGATAAATGATATTTACAAAATAATGCCAACATAAAGTAAAGTAGACATTGCTTACATAAGTAGACACATTCTGAAGTTAATACCACATAAAGAAACATGTCAGATTTGCAAAATGAGGCTCTCTTAGGAAGGTGACAAATGGCTGTCTGGAAGGGGTTCTCTGGAACATAAACAGTGATGCCCTATCTTAAGGATAGGTGTTCAATGTTTAATTGGTTTGGGTTTAATCTCCACAAACCCTACCAATTAGCACCATGAAGAGGCCATGGATGCCCCTTTAAATGCACTTCTCAAAGCACTATAGCACATGGAAAGTACAATGCTACTGTTTTTCTTTCTATAAAGGGGTTAACAATGCATAATTCCACATAAACAGACTAGCAAATAATGGTTTCCATTCAAGGACTCTTAATAAATTAATTATTCATGAAGTTCCAACAAAACATGGCTACCCATTCTGTACTATTTAAAAGGATAGATTTTGTAAGGTAACCCACTTAGGCTGTTAAATATTTTACGAAAGGTCATTTTTGGACGGATGTGTTACACTGTAACAGCTGTCAAATAGCTTCTAATGGAATCCTAGTGATCTCAAGAGACGCAAATGAGGAGAACAGTAAGGGGAGGAGAAAAGAGCAGGTCATGTTGGAGGGAAGACAATGATGGATGGAATCTGGCCGATTAGGATAAACAAGGTAATTACAGCCCTATGGTTTACCTGAAAGGTTTGACACACTTCACTATTGGACTTTTGGGCTTTCCACATAAAGTTGATGGCTTCAATGTAACCTCTAAACCTACGATCAAGAGGTTCATAAGTTAACTGTACTGAAAGAGGCAGAACCTACAGCCATACCAGTTAAGACTGCTTTATCCCTAAGCTGGGCCTACACATACAATAGCTGATGATAGACAATTGTTTGAAAGCTATTTCTCCCGACTCGCACATACAAATACATGTTTCGATGGGGAGAAAGGAGAAAGCTGCTGCCAGACTCTTCTGGTGGTGGCTTATGTCCTTGAGACACCATGGAGCTCCCCATGCATAGGTTTACAGCTGAACCCACCATTCTCTGCTGGTTTTGCTGACAATGCCCCAAGTTAGAAAGCTTTCATGCATATCAGTTCCTTAGTACAAGTAGTCCCTCAAACTATATTATTATGTCTAGGTTAGTGTTGGCAAACCATTTAAAGGGAACCTGTCACCGGTTTTTAACCATAAGAATCATCGGCATCCTGAGATAGTTCTCCCCCCCCATCATCCTATTTTTTTTTTTAAATACCTCCAAGTATTTCTTTTACAGTCCACTTTAGCCTTTTTCAAGTTATACAAATTAAATGCTTACCTCATCACTTCCCATTCCTAACTCCACCTTCCGTTATAAGAGTGACAGAATCTAAACATCCTACCCTTCTCCCGAACTCACATCCCAAATCCCGTGCATGTGCAGAACCAGTCACCTTACTCACTGATGAGAAAAAATGTAGAATATTAGTGATTACGAAAATATAGCACTATATTCTGGATCTTCGCGAATTCTCGAAGTGACGATATTCACAATAAAAATTTGCGTTTAGAATATTCGCGATCAACACTACTCATCTCACACTGATCATAAAATGTATACTGCGCAGCTGCGAGACTTGGAAGAGAAGGGGTGGAGATGAGCTATCGTAGAAGGTGTGTCTTATTCGTTTGTGGGCATGGCTGCACTCCAAGAGTCAGAGAACGCTGGACTCATCTCTGAAGCATGGAGGAGACAGGACTCATCTAAGGTTCATTTACATATATGGCGGGAACATTTATTTTAGGTTTTTCTCTGAACTGTTAGTTCATTCAGAATTGATTTTAATATCATAATTCATGTATTAAAATGTATTTATAGAAAAGTGAGTGGATAAATAGTCAGTTAGAAAGTGATGATAGGTTTCCTTTAAAGGGAGTGCCCAAACTGCAACCCAAAACCCACTTATTTATCGCAAAGTTCCAACGCGGAAATTTACCCAGAATACTTCAGTCCAATATAGTATATCTTTCTATGTACTTTATCATTTACTTGTAACTATAATAAAGTCACAGGTAAACCATACTCTAAAACTCATCCTTTATTTGTAATTCTCAATAAAAAGGAGTATATAGATTACCCTAAATTGGCACACAGATTACTTGGCACAAAAAAACAAACAACAAAGAGGAGTTTCCTCTTGTGAAAGAGTCAATCCTCATAATATTGGGCCAAAAGTAATGGCAGGGGCCAGTATAGTCACAAATGCTTAGGGGGACTATCCCTGGGTATAACCCTATCGTGATGTAGCCCTGCCTAAAACGGAATGGCAGCATCATATGCAAGTTTATTTTGTATATAGAACTTCCCCAAACAACGCTTTGAAAAACAGAAAATTGGTTCTGAAACCACCAAAATGCTAATCAAAAATTTGGAAAAAAATTAACACTGAAGAAAAATAGGTTGATAATTAATACATATAAAGCAAGCCCTTACATGTAACAAATGAAGAGATTAGGGAAGTACTTGTGATGAGGACCAGAGGGTCCTGTATAGATCACAATATTAGTAAAATGGATCCACAATCACCTTGTGTCAAAAGCAACAGCTCATCTGGGCACAGGTAGTGCATACTCTCACGTCAGTAATACAGTATAGCTGGTTGGCCCCATTTGCCTTTTTTGATGTGCTAAATCACAGGTGTTTTACTAGCGATATGCCCATGCCGATTGGCTGGATCTGCCATTCAATTTCACGTTTGCCAGGTCGGCAGTGTCAGTAGAATGGTATATTGCATGCGATTTCAAGTTAGAATGGTCCAGGAAAGACATTCTTATTTTGAAAATATTTTAACCTGAGGCCATTGTTTTTGGAGGAACCACTGTATTACTATGTGAATAGTTTGCTTTAGCATTATAATGTTCAGCGCTTGTATGTAGACCTGACCATAGAAAATTCTCCACAACCCTGCAGATTATTAACTGAATACCATCAGATAAAAAAAGGGATTCTGAGAATATATATTAGAAAATGGCTATTTATGCAATTCCTTAATATAATTTTTAAAGTGGCAACCCAGGTGGAGATTAAATTTAAAGACCTTGAATGGGTCTCCTTCAGTTTTCCTGCCCAGGAATTACGAAAGTGGAATGAATAACATTTTTGTGGTCTCGTAATTAATAAAACAGGCACATAGCTAAATTATGAAAGACATGTCACCCAATGGACTATCAGCCACCTGCTTGCCCTGTCTGACCTTCCAGTTGTATTCTGAAATAAAATAAAATTAAGCACGTGGAGAAATCCAGGAAAGCCAGTAATGAATCTAACAGATGAAACAGAAGGAACATGGCCAGGTTGTGAAATGAAGGGAATATCCAGAGCTGCTGCAAAAGGCTTCTTGCTTGGCTCATTCTCTGTTTCTACGCTGGTAATTGCATTTATGCTGGGACACTCAATCCGTTAAGTAATGTGTGTAATTAGATATATAGACACTGGCAAGCTGATGACAGATTGACCTCGCCTACATTGTGCATTTTCTTTACACCCTTACAACACGGCTTACATATGATCTTACAGATTCTCCAGTTGGATCACATTCAGAGCCACAATTACCAGTGGTCCAGTTTAGGGTTTTGTCTTTAATTCCTTAATGTGCCTATACTGTATATGCGTGTGTAAAATGGCAAAATTGTCATGCTACAACAAGAACATTTACTGTGGGGACGAAGTGCTTCCGAAAATGCCTCCGCACCACAGAAGCTTTTTGGCAGCAAGATGGGACAAATAATAATAATATAAAAGCAGGTTGATGGGAAGCTTACATCTAAATTGTACCATACTTGAGCCAAGAAGTAATATTTGTAATAGATAGATATATATCCTATCTATCTATCTATCTATCTATCTATCTATCTATCTATCTAAAGCCAGCAACATAAAGACCCATCAACCAGGCTGCCTCTTTGCATACTTTCTAGGCTGCTAAGAGGGCTGGTCTTGTTTTCACTGTGTTCTACTACTTACACTAAGCATATCCAAAGACCTATTAATCTGTGCCTCATCTCAGGCTCCGGGAATGTGACTACAGAGATAAGGCACTTTGCCAAATTATTTTGTCCACTGCCTCTGGTGGTTGTAAATCGTTCACTCCTAAGTCAGGTTTTCTGACCCCTTACTACATATCATATATCTCATGGAGGTTATAGTTTCATAAGACACAACATAATTATATTTGATATACAGCACAGTATATGTTAAAGGAAGAATATATTTTTACCGTGTTAGCCAAAAAGTGCCCATTATATGTAAAATACATCATCGCTATATGCCGTGTAAATTATTGTACACACATGGTCATTGAAAATTTGTTCCATTCGGCTACTGTATATGCACATGGGCTGCAATAGTTACAGAAATTTCTGTGACTGTATGGGGCTTGATTGGGGTCCTATAAGGACCTGAATGGGGCTTGCAGAAATCCATGCACTTGCTATCAGAAGAACATGGCAGAAATGTTTGCAATAACTGTAATGCGTGAGTATATCCTAGATCTGGACTGTCTTGATTCTGCAGTTATAATAGTCCCCATTCAGGTATATGAACAGCCATAGAAATTTCTACCAAAATATGTAATTTGTGAACATATCCTTATTGTACAGTATACAATGCCGATACTCAGCCAAATAATTAAATCTATAGATTTGTATCATCATCCTCTCTCAAATCTTCCTTTCTTGCCTTTAGGTAAGTCACTATTCCCAGTAATCATGAGCAAGTCTATGTAGATTGTATGTTGATTGTATTCATCAGACATACTTAAAGGGCTATTCCCATCTCATGCTTTGATGGCTGAGATGGACATAACCAAAGTAAATGCTGGTCAGGGATAGACAGAACTCCAGAAGCAGCATAGCTTGCAGTGCGAAGAATTTTGAATAGCTCCCATTCACTGCTATGGGTGTTACGGGAACAGTGGAGCGCCAGCCGCTCAGATGCTTCTGTAAATATGGCCAGCACCAGTGCTTTCTATGGTTATCCCATTCCCAGTTATCCTTTTCCCAGTTCTGGAAGTGAATGGTCCCCAAGGAAGATCTTTATGAGAGTGGGTTGAATATCAAGTGAATAGCTAATGAGACGTTTCCAGATTCTGGATGGAAAATGAATAAAGGAAAATTCATCCAAAAATCTTTTTAATATGAAATGTAGCATATTAAATTCCTGGAAGTGATGTTCTATACCACCACTGGTTTCGAGAATAATTGGGTTGCTGCCTACAACACCCGGTGCTCTAGGCAAGGGGCCACAATGATGTGTCAGAATTCAAGCGACACATTTTGTTTCGAGAGGCCCTAAAGTTATTTGGGTGCTAGAGTTGAAACTGACTCGATTACATCTGAAAAAAAAACTCTGACTGGTGAACTTCCCCGTTAGGTGGATCTTAAGTTAAGATTAGAGATGAGCGAATCGAAGCTGACAAAGTGGAATTCGATACGAATTTCAGGAATTATTCGATTCACACCGAATCTAAATTTCCTCATGCTGCGTGGTAACAAATCGCATTTTTTCCTAAAATGGCTGCTGCACATGTTAGGACATGGAGCAAGGAACTCTGGGAATGAGGGATCACCCACAATGCCAGGCATGCAGCCAATCAGCAGCCAGCCAGCCCTGTGATGTCACAGCCCTATAAATAGCCATTTTCCAGAGACATTAGCAGGCGCTAGGGACAGTGATAAGAAAAACTTGAAAACTTATATTTTGCTCACTAGGAGTTAAGGGAAAGAGCATTAGAAGTGTAGGGAAAGGATAGGGAGGAATTATTCCACAATATTTAAGCAGAACAGGGTCCAATAGGGGAGTGTACAGCCTGGGTAATAGGAACAACCCTATTACACTTTGCTGCACTGACTGCGGATCCAAATTGCTGCTACTCATTTCAGGTTTGCAATAGATGATACCTCTGTAATTCCAGCAAACCGTTCTTGTTATTGGGGTCTTATTAGCCCTTGTGCGGTGCAGTTATATATGTGTTCTAAAGCCTTTTTTTGTTGTGTATTAGTGGGGGAAAAAAAAGGGGGCCGACACCAAAAGTCCGTTGTGTGTTGAAGTGAGAAAACTACAGTCCTTTTTGGCGTGTATCAGTGGCAAAAAAAAAATATTTGCCGTTCACGGCCGCAGTTACGTATATGTTCTAAAGTCTTTTTTTTGCCGTGTATTAGTGGGAAAAAGAAAAAGGGCTTATTAGCCGTTGTGTGGTAAAGTGAGAAAATGAAAGCCTTTTTTGGTGTGTATTAATTTCCTTTCTATTTACTTATTTGATCTCACAGTATGTCAGACAGAGAAGTGACAGGCCCTGCACAGGGAGGGGCACAGGCCTAAATGTGTCTAGCGCAGGCACAGGTCGCAGCAGAGTAAGGGGTGTGGCAGCAGGGGTCACTTCGAGAGGCCTGAGCTCCCAGTGTCAGCTAGCGGTCATGTCTTAACCAGCAACCCAGCGGTTCTTGCGGTTCTTGAATAGTTGACTTGATCTTCCACTTTGTAGCAAGTGACATCAGACACCCCCAGCCAAGAGTCGGTGGGTTCGTCAGACACAACCCTTAGTTGGCATTGCCCGGGCGGCAGGTCCTGTGCCCTCACCTGTCCTCAACCTGCATCTGTCCTTTTCTGTTCCCTCAGCCAGAGTAGTACTATATGCTGTGGGCTCAGCTCCACTATACAGCGAGGATGAGCTACTAGAGGTTAGTCAGCAGCTACTACCAAGCCAAGATCCGGAGGCGACATCTGCCGCTTCCTCCGGTAGGCGGGCAAGTAGTGATGAGGAGAGTGGCGGGGGAACTGGTGTCGCGAGTGGTCAGGCTCCTGGCTCAGAGATCGTTGGGGAGGACATCAGTGACGTGCAGACAGTACTCGATGATGATGTAGCCGATTGCAATTGGGAGCCAGGTGACGAAGGGGCTTCATCATCATCGGGAGAAGAGGATGGCAGCTTGCGTGTGAGGCAGCGGTGGAGCCAGCAAGTCGGTAGCGTGGCCGGGAGTCAGTAGGGTGGCAGCAGTGGGAGGTTGGGAGCCAAACGTGCCCGGGGTAGACCAACCGCTTTGTAGAAGCCTACCGGTCCAGAAAGTGGTGAAGGTGTTCAGGGAGGCAGTGGTGGTAGCAGTCAGTCAGGCAGTGCGTAATGTTGGGGGTAAAATCACCTACTCGGTGGTGTGGCAGTTTTTTGTTAAGCCTCCAGGTGAGGTAAAAATGGCCATTTGTCGAATCTGTGGGGAGAAGATGAAGCGTGGCCAAGGTGCCAATTTTGGCACCACGGCTCTGCATCAACATATGCAGCATTACCATAAAGTGGCCTGGGAGAACAGTGGCTCCAATGTGGTGGTCCAGCCTGCTTCAGCGACCGCTGCATCACCCATTGGCACGCAGACGATTTCAGGCAGTCGAGGCTCCACCACCTCAGCTGAAGGGAGCTGTCTGTCCTTCCCATCATCTGCTGGTCCTGATGCTCCTGCTCCTCCCAAGAGACAATAAGGTGACAGAAAGTGAATGTACTCCTGGCCAAGTTGTTGGTGCTGCAGTCCCTCCCTTTCCAAGTGGTGGACTCTGCACCTTTCAGAGAACTGATGGCTTGTGCCAAGCCGAGGTGGAGAGTCCCAAGCCGTCATTTCTTTGCCAAAAAGGCAGTACCAGCCCTGCACACATATGTAGAACAGAAGGTGGGCCAGTCCTTGAGCCTGTCGGTGTCTGCCAAAGTGCACGGCAGCTATTAAACCCTGTATGTAAGCTAAGACTAGAATGGATATAACACGGTCATTTGGTTCCACTCCACTGTGCAATGTATGCAGGCATTTAAAAAAAAATTTACACCGGTTTTTTAAAATCAGTTCTCCCTTACAGCTCTGCAAAGAAAGTGACATCACAGGGGGCATATGCGTGCAATAACTACTAATTTAAAAAACACACTACATAGGCAAAAACACCTAAAGTATACTACAAAAAGGCTGATCACGTCAGACTTGTTTCCAGGCCTTTTTTTCTGGCCAAAGAAACGTAATGAACTAAAGTATGCATGACGGAACCTTTAGAGTGGTTTCACACATACAGTTTTTTTTTTTATTGGAAAATGCTGCACTTTTTGATGCAGAGAAGAGAATTTAATAGGAATGAGAAATATAAAGGAAAGACTTCTACTTTTCCTTCCTGCTAGATCCACTCTTGCTTTGGTTCAAAAAACGGTATAAAAAACTGCCATTTCTGATGGCCAAAGTGCACGGCAGTGCTGATGTGTTGAGCTGTAACTACGGACAAAGACAATATATGTCCTTTACGGCCCACTGGGTAAATGTGGTTCCTGCCCAGCCACATCAGCATCCACGTTCTCACGCCGTTGGTCCTGTGACAATAATAATAATAATTATAAGGAGATATGGGATCTGCACACTAAATGTGGGGTGGGTGCTCATAGAGAATAGAACAATAATAGGTAGAGATCTATGGCACACCACACAATGTAGAGTTTAAAGTTGTATATTTAATTCATAAATGTGTAAATATCTTCTTTACAACATTTTAGTCTTATTCCATATCCAGATTTTACATATTATTTATAGCATAGCATAGGGTCAAATCACAGTGGTCCCGACGTTTCGGTCAATTATGATCTTTATTAAGGGATCTGTGGCCCATGGAGTATCCAGCCTCACACGACTCCATGGGCCACAGATCCCTTGATAAAGGTCATAATTGACGTGGGGACCACTGTGATTTGATATAAATAATATGTAAAATCTGGATATGGAATAAGACTAAAATGTTGTAAAGAAGATATTTACACATTTATGAATTAAATGACCACTGTGATTTGCTATAAATAATATGTAAAATCTGGATATGGAATAAAACTAAAATGTTGTAAAGAAGATATTTACACATTTATGAATTAAATATACAACTTTAAACTCTACATTGTGTGGTGTGCCATAGGTCCTGTGACAATGTCCGCCTCTGCCTCCTCATCCTCCACCTTGTCCTCAGCCTCCACTGCAGGGACAATTCACAATGCACCACCAGCATACCACATGCGCAAGGCACGGCGCTGTCACGGTGGGTCCAAAACACAGAAGACATGCAAATATTCCATTCACGTGTCATATCTGTTTTGGATCCAATGTTTTTTTTTTGCATTAGCAATAATGATCGATTACTGACCCAATGCTGACCGAGTAAAGGCAGATGCTCAACAGACAGGGTCCGTTTTTTGGGGGGTTATTGTTCTGACGGATCAGAGCAAAATAATCAGTGACGTCAACACAAACTTACTGCTGACACACTCTCCACTCTTTTGGGGGGGCTCTACTTGTATAAGCGTTTAATAGAACAGGTTCTGTAGACATCTATGTGGAATCAGCTGATGACTGTGTAAAAGAAGTGCGCTCTTTCTCGCTATAGTAGATTCTTGGGCCTCTGCACGGTTCTTTATACCTGACGCTAACATCCACCTGTAAGGCTGCTCACACTTGAGTTATTTGGTCAGTTTTGCCCTGTAACTGCCCAAAGAAGTGAAGTATGCACTGATTCTAAGAGCGATGCCTGTCATGTGCATGTCATACTGACTCACAGTATTGTTTCACTACCACAGCAGACTCTCTATGTGTGTTGCTGCAAGGCACAGTGTTCTACACCACTATAAAAGCTCTCTGGAGCCAGGAAATAGCTGTTTTTAATGCGATTCGCCAATAATTAATTTTGATCGAATCTAATCTTGTCGGAATTTTTTTTTTTAAATTTATGATGTATCTGAAGTTATACATGTGATGTATAACACATCTGTAACAATTGATTACAGACTTTACACATATACTGTAAAGTGGTTATAATTTAGTAAATAGTGCTAACAATGAAGGAGTCAAATCACACAATCAAACTCGCTGCGCAAGTCCACCCATTCACAGAAATGAAGAACCCTCTCATTTCAGAGTTAATTACACAACTCATGGTGAGTTGGCCATGTAATAGACACAACTCTTCCATAGATATATAACTTGTAAATGTCTTGTTCAGTGTGGAAGGAACAGCACTCCAGAGTCTGTTTCTTTAGCGAATTGGTTGAGTTGGCTTCTGGAACCTCTTTGCCACATTGCTTGCATAACATTGATGCATGATAAATAACATCTCCTCTACTATTCTAACCTATCCAGTTGCAAGTGCACATACCCCCTGCCAACAGTATGCTGGAATGACTCCACCTGACCTTGGTATTGGCTGTGCTAATACCACTCAATTAGTACAAAATGTCACAGAAATAGAAATGTCTGCGCTACATTTACTTAGTGTATACTCATTAATTTGTTGCTAGTAATTAAATGCTATTGTAGGAAATTTGATCAGTTAACTAATGTAACATAACAATGATGGTCTTATAACTGGCATAGCAGAATAAGGCCACATTTTAATTGCTTTACATTAGCCATGGCTTTTTTTTAAGTAACAAAGCTGCCCTGACAAATAAAGATTCCCTCCACCAAATCTTTATTATGAAATTAGTAAGACCTTGACTGATGGTGGCCATTTTGTCAACATATTTTCCTGCAAGGTTCATTACCATTTACAGAATACCATTGATAGGCTTAAAGTGGCTGTGAATGATGTTCAGCCAATCACTGGCTGCAGTGAAGACCCGCCTCAGCTAGTGATTGGCTCGGGGAAGATACCATGTAGATACAGGAGCAGGACACGGATACCCTTGCTGCCTTTTTCTGGCATTTCTCCTGATTTACAGTACATATAAGCCAGAAATAAACTACCAAAAGAAAAAACTCTATGCAGGCTTTTCGATCACTTACTATATTCTTAAAAAAAAATATTTGGCAGCTCTGGTTTTGGCCACAGGTTAAAAACACCATGAAAATGCTATTAAACCCTGTATGTAAGCTAAAACTAGAACGGATATAACACGGACAGAAATAACAGATATCTCTTTTAATGTAATCATCTGTCATTTGGTTCCACTCCACTGTGCAATGTATGCAGGCATTTTTAATGATGTTTTTTCACCGTTTTTTTTAAAATCAATTCTCCCTTACAGCTCTGCAAAGAAAGTGACATCACAGGGGGCATATGCGTGCAATAACTACTAATTTAAAAAACACACTACATAGGCAAAAACACCTAAAATATACTACAAAAATGCTGATCATGTCAGACTTTTTTATTTATTTATTTTTATTGGAAAATGCTGCACTTTTTGATGCAGAGAAGAGAATTTAATAGGAATGAGAAATATAAAGGAAAGACTTCTACTTTTCCTTCCTGCTAAATCCACTCTTGGCTTTGGTTCAAAAAACGGTATCAAAAACTGCCATTTCTGATGACACATTCCCCTTAAATTACTGTGTGTTAAGCATGAAAGTACAACTATGCTAATAATGTAAGTATGATTATAATAACCATAGTCTTCATCTTCATTCTCATTTCAATGTGTTGTACAGAGGGATGTAAACAAGAGCAGCAACTCGTCATAACTATGAAAATTGAGTAATGTCTGCTTTAAATGCTCCCTCCGCCATCTTCATTGCTTTTTCTGGCTGAGAAATGCAGATCACTTTAAGAGCAGAGCTTCAAATACCTTTTTTTTTCGGAATTCTCCAAAACCGCAATTTGCTCCCTCAGGACACCAAGCTGCTGTGTTCCAAGCTTCTAGCCCATTCCAAGATCACTCCTCCCGCAGAGTGCTGGCTCCTGACACACAGCTTAAGCTGATACAGCTGTGTCCTTTCTTTTTTTCCTTTTTAGTGTTGATCACCTCAAGTGCTTCCATTCGAAACACCCGCTTTTAATACTGGACAGTGTATGGTACAACATCCGTTGGGATGAATGGGATAAGTTTTTAGTACATGGTCAGGGGAATCAGGACAGGATACATTACAATATTTAACTTTAACCCTTTGAATAAACCAAAAACTACTGCTGTATAGCAACTCCATTTTCACCCTTTACTTGAAAATGTGAGCACCATCTGAAAAGATGATTATTAACCCTATTAATTTTCTCTAAAATCCAATTTATATTGGCTGAGGCTGACCATAACAGGCCAAAATAGTGAAAAGGAACAGCAAACAGTATCCCTGACCAGCATTTTTTTTTAAATCACTCAATTTCTAGCTCTCAAATAAACTTTTAACCCAAAGCATTTCTGAACCACCTTCAATGGTTCTTTTACTTGATAGAGTAAAGAAAATGTACAGTATGAAACCAGTGCAAGTATATCTACCCCACAAACACACCCCCTGGGTGAAGCCACCAGTCCAGACACCTAATCCGCTCTTAGCAAGTCCATCTGATATCCGTGGATCCCCATCCAGTCAGCATATACTTATGGATAATGGTTAGGTCAATGCCTAATAGCGGCATCAGTGGTATACATGGAACCAGTCAACTGTTTCATTAACTGTCTAATATAATCAAACTGTTCATATGAAACAGTATCTAGATTCCTGGTCTTTACTATGACATATAGCTTGTTCAGGTGACAGGTTCCGAGTGGTGAGCACATATTTGGCCACAGTTGTTTATAACAGAACTTCTAAATCTGCCAACAAAACCACCCTCTAGGATACCCTTACAGGGGTAATTGTTCTAAAGTTTCTTTTAGCGCACCATGATCACTCTACACAGTTCTTAATGAGCCCTGCTAGCCTGTCCGAATGTAAAAGGGCTGCCATATGTTGGGATCAATGATATTACTATTAACAGATCACAATGTGTCAGGAACATCTCTTCAGCTTTGTTAGCTTGTCTATACTAGTCTGCAAACTTGGAATTTAAAGGGGTTCTCCCATGATTAGATATTTAGATTTTTAATCCTCACAAAATCAGTTTTTGTGAGGATTTTGTGAGGGATCAGTTTTTAAATATTTCTGTTACTGTACATGTTATGGCACCCTGGTGTTTTTTGGTCTTCTACAACTAATGTGTCCAGAGCTGGTGGTCAAACATGCTTAGAAGTTCCATCCCTTTGCCTGCATCCTTTTGTACACAAGTGTTTGCTGCAATTGTACAAATTACTCAGTAAAAAACAGCACACCAGGTATGACTTTTTCTCTATGGCACTGAACATACATTAGATGGACTTTCTGAGAGGTAACCAAAAGAACACCAGGGGACCCCATAACTAAGTAATAGCAATATCCTTACACAGGAACATTTTATAAAAGTTTCTAATTAAAAAAGTGTTATGTTGTATGACATCTAACAGAGTAGATGACAATTTATTCCTTGGGGGTTGTTTATCTCACCCATGAAAACACAATAGGCGCTAGCCCGAGGAGGCTTGTGAAGCCAGCCCTCCTCATATTGTGATATTTGTCACAATTACAGCTGTGCTCTGTATGATTAGATATAGCAGCTCCCCTCCTGCAACTGGCATCCTGGCGATTACACAGTCAGTCACAATAGCGGAACACTTGGAACCGAACCCCGAATTCGGGAAATGCCTTTTTACAGTACAAATTAATTAATAAAGTTATTACCAGAAGTCTCGCGAGACATCGCAAAGTAATAACTTCGGCTCATCTGAGCCAAAACATTCTAATACTGTACGGAGCTCCTGCGCCGTATAGTATTGGAACTAAGTTTTATGCAAATCGACTTCGGGTATTTCATCTGAAGTCAATTCGCTTATCCCTATTGTCCACCATCTAGACATAGGTGACACCTTCATTACACATCCTCTCTCTCCACCATTTCCAGGTGTTTAGCAGAAGGGAATTTGGTGCACTATCATCTTAGTTTGCAGTGGTGTCATGAATGACAAACCTGGACTGCTATAGACTCGAACCATAAAGTGTCCATGTACTTTTTGGGATCCCATGATAATCAGGTTGAGTATGGAGGTCTTGCAGTCAGTGCTTTAAAGGGGTTCTGCACTTTGTTTAAACTGATGATCTATCCTCTGGATAGATCATCAGCATCTGATCGGCAGGGATCCGACACCCGAGACCCCCACCGATCAGCTGTTTGAGAAGGTAGTGGCGCTCCAGGAGTGCAGCAGCCTTCTCACTGTTTACCGCCGGCCCAGTGACGTCACGACTAGTATCAACTGGCCTGGGCGCTGCTAAGCTCTGTTCACTTCGTTTAGCCCAGGCCAATTGATACTAGTCGTGATGTCACTGGTCCAGCGGTAAACAGTGAGAAGGCCGCGGTGCTCCAGGAGCGCCGTTGCCTTCTCAAACAGCTGATTGGCGGGGGATAGATCATCAGTTTAAACAAAGTGCAGAACCCCTTTAATCCTGCCTTTGCTATGGCGCGACAAACTCCTCCAACTGCTGGTGTGATGATCTACAGAGGCATCACATACAACAGCTGGTCACCCCTATTAGTGATATGAGGGACACTAACAGCTCAGCGATATGTACAGAACATCCTGCGGCCACATGTGTTGCCTCTCATGGCAGGGCTCCCAACAGGCATTTTACAGCAGGATAATGCTCGCCCACACACAGAAAGGATTCCCCTATAATGTCTCTGCCAGATTGCAACACTTCCTTGGCCTGCCTGATCTTCCAGATTTTTCACCAACTGATCATTTATGGGACCAGTTGGGAAGCCAGCTTTGGCAACTTACAAGGCTCTAAAGGGCCAGCTGCAACATCTGTGGGCAAATGTGTCACAGGATACCAAACGGCAGCTGTATGCCTCATGCCCACTGTAGCTCATCTTCTATCCATGCTAGAGTACTAGAGCCCCTTTTCAGTTGTACAGTTTCCCCCAATACACTAATCCTTTTCACTATAATATTGTAATTTCTTATAATATATCAATACATTCACACATATAACGATTTATTCGATTCCAACAACTAGGTGCGTTATATTTTTTTTTGTCAACGAGTGTACAATCAGAAAGACCACATCTTTCTTTTCTATTCAGTGTCTCTGTCCTTTATTGTAGTTGGGATAATGCTGACATGCCCTGAGCTATAAAAGTATTTATATAATTAAATCATATTAAATTGTCGTGTTCTGTGAGGGTCCAACTGACCCCTAGAACATCTCATAGCGAAGAATACACCAAAGCAAGCATACACTGAGACATAACAGTGAGTAGGAAACTGGATCAGCAGGTAAGGAACCAGTGGCAAGAAATACCACTGGACCAAGTGCACCAGTTTTACTTAGGGCCAAACCCAGAGGGCAGAAACCCAGCGAGCCCCGTTGTTTACAGAGCCCCAGATGGTAGGGATGAACTTAGCCGACGCTCACTGGTTGCACCTCAAGGGTGGTCCCGGTGTACTTAGCCACATACCTGCCGAGACTGCCGGAAGAAACACCAGCAGTCCACACAACAATGACTGGAACCCAAACACTGCACAGGACACAGTACAGACAATATACACTGTAACCAGCACACCAGTAACTGCCTGGGCCCCCATGCAGAAAGGATGCATGGTGGTCTCAGGCAGAGCTGCTCACAGACTCACTGTCCTCCCTCCGGAGAACTCAGGAGCTCTCTCAGCGAAGGCACAGACAAGGGAATGTCTAGACTCAATGCAGGACAATACAAGGCAGTAACTGACCAGACACAGAACAACCAAGTAGACATGACACATACAGGAAAATGTCTGGACTCCATGCAAGACGACCCATGGCAGTCACAGACCAAACACCAACCCGGAACATAGAACCCACACCGGACACAGACCAAGGAAAGGCAGGGAGACCAGGTGACCTTGATGTCTTACTAGGTGGCCACAAAGACTGGGCAGAAGGAAAACCCAGGTAAGGTGCATAGCTCCAGCACCCAACAAGGCTGGAGAATAACTGACTCCCTGGTTAACAGCAACAGGATTAAATAGCACCTAGAGACCACACCCAAACCAAGATCTTAACCCCACAAGAACCAGACAGGGAAAGGAGCAATCATACAAGGAGCAGTGCACATACAGGCTACCGAAACTGCAAATCGCCCCTGGCATCCAGCATACACGGCATTGACCTAAGCTAGTACGCCAGAGAACAAAAGTAAGCAACATGGAGACATAAATATTCATTATAGCTCAAAGAACCAGGGTACCTAATGGTCTTCTTTTCTATCAATCCAACCACCCCAAAATTAGCTCTGGGACCAGCCCCAAACCAGGTACCAGATCAAAGACCTGAAATCTACACTTTGAGGATGCACTGTTTCCAAGGGACTCCTTCCAAGGCTGTAACATGGTCAGACCCCCCAGTGGATAAAGCAGACATGATATTTCTGTTTTACTTTCTCACCTAAAATGATTTTCTTCTGATCAGAGACTGTTATAGCTTTTAGCTGTACAGTAACACATACGGTATATGGTTAGCGTTTATGATTTTCATCTTATTTTCAGAGCCATCAGAATGTAGTTACACCCAAACAGAAGCACGGTCCAGGGCATTCTTCTGTACGGTACTCAATGTCATGTGATGTAACATTAAGCAGCACAGGGTAGGCAATGATAAATAAGACTGAGTGCTAAGAAGTCAAGTCAGGATAACAAATGTTAGCAAAGTGCATAGCTTATAAGAACTGAATGTAACCAGTGAGGGAGACGACAGAGTTCTTCTAGAATTGAAATGTTAGCTTGACAAATGTGGCACATGCAGACATGAGTGCTCATACCGTACCAGTCAGAAATATTTGTGATACTTAATATTTTACCCATGTTACTCCTGTAGCAATTTTTACTGCTTGCAAAACAACAGTCTGTCAATCTATGGTATCTTGTAAATCTATTCTGTCCTACCATATACCTGTGCCTAATCTGGGACTGCAATGCACTGTACGCAGAGATTCCCCTATGCATACAGTTGCAAGAAAAAGTATGTGAACCCTTTGGAATGATATGGATTTCTGCACAAATTGGTCATCAAATGTGATCTGATCTTTATCTAAATCACAATAGACAATCACAGTCTGCTTAAACTAATAACACACAAAGAATTAAATGTTACCAGGTTTATTGAACACACCATGTAAACATTCACAGTGCAGGTGGAAAAAGTATGTTAACCCCTAGACTAATGACATCTCCAAGAGCTAATTAAAGTGAGTCCAATCAATGAGATGAGATTGGAGGTGTTTGCTACAGCTGCCCTGCCGTATAAAAAGCACACACCAGTTCTGGGTTTGCTTTTCCCAAGAAGCATTGCCTGATGTGAATGATGCCTCGGACAAAAGAGCTCTCAGAAGACCTACGATTAAGAATTGTTGACTTGCATAAAGCTGGAAAGGGTTATAAAAGTATCACCAAAAGCCTTGCTGTTCATCAGTCCACGGTAAGACAAATTGTCTATAAATGGAGAAAGTTCAGTACTGCTGCTACTCTCCTTACTAGTGGCCGTCCTGTAAAGATGACTGCAAGAGCACAGCGCAGACTGCTCAATGAGGTGAAGAAGAAACCTAGAGTGTAAGCTAAAGACTTACAAAAATCTCTGGCATATGCTAACATCCCTGTTAGCGAATCTACAATACGTAAAAAAACTAAACAAGAATAGATTTCATGGGAGGATACCACAGAGGAAGCCACTGCTGTTCAAAAAAACCCATTGCTGCACGTTTAGTTTGCACAAGAGCACCTGGATGTTCCACAGCAGTACTGACAAAATATTCTGTGGACAGATGAAATCAAAGTTGAGTTAAACACACAACACTATGTGTGGAGAAAAAGAGGCACAGCACACACACATCAAAACCTCATCCCAACTGTAAAGTATGGTGGTGGGGGAATCATGGTTTGGGGCTGCTTTGCTGCGTCAGGGCCTGGACGGATTGCTATCATCGAAGGAAAAATGAATTCCCAAGTTTTTCAAGACATTTTGCAGGAGAACTTAAGGCCATCTGTCCATCAGCTGAAGCTCAACAGAAGATGGGTGTTGCAACAGGACAACAACCCAAAGCATAGAAGTAAATCAACAACAGAATGGCTTAGACAGAAGAAAATATGCCTTCTGGAGTGGCCCAGTCAGAATCCTGACCTAAAACCCGATTGAGATGCTGTGGCATGACCTCAAAAAAGCGATTCACACCAGACATCCCAAGAATATTGCTGAACTGAAACAGTTCTGTAATGAGGAATGGTCAAGAATTACTCCTGACCGTTGTGCACGTCTGATTTGCAACTACAGGAAACATTTGGTTAAAGTTATTGCTACCAAATGAGGTTCAACCAGTTATTACATCCAAGGGTTCACATACTTTTTCCACCTGCACTGTGAATGTTTACATGGTGTGTTCAATAAAAACATGGTAACATTTAATTCTTTGTGTGTTATTAGTTTAAGCAGACTGTGATTGTCTATTGTTGTGACTTAGATGAAGATCAGATCACATTTTATTACCAATTTGTGCAGAAATCCATATGATTCCAAACGATTCACATACTTTTTATTGCAACTGTATATTTCTTGTCAAGAGACAGGTATTATCTAAATAACCAGAAGAGCAAGCTTGGAAATCTTCTGTAGAACTATGATGCCACATATTGCAAAGTATAAGCTCCCTTCAAGAATCTCTATTTGATTGTTCCACAGAACCCCTTAAAATGGGGTTAGAGAACGGATTACAGAACAATATAGCAGCAATATATATATTTTAATATATGTTTTATTTGTATTTATATGTTTTATTTTTTATGTTTTTTACATATTTAAAATATGATTAAATTAATACATCTGCATATATGTAATTGGCAAACTCATTCAGCTATTAATTCTGTACACTTAGGTCGGCTACATTAGTAAGAATTATGACATATTCACATGCAACAGACTTTTTGCAGAAATTTGTGTCCCATTCACTATCTTTAGTGAAATGAGTTAAATAAGCTGTTGTGTAGTGTGATCAGCAGGTGTTCTCTCTGCCATAAGTTTTAATAGATTTCATGGTTTGTTCAAGAAAACATTGTGAAAAAGTTGGCAATCTGTTAAAGAGGTTGTCCGAGTTAAAGGGGTATTCTGGTACATTGTTATCCTCTATCCACAGGATACCTATTAGATCGGTAGGGGTCCCGGGGTCCCCCCCCATGGATCACAATAATGGGTGCCCCTTACCCGCTGAAATGAACAGAGTGGCCGGTCAACCATGCAGCTATCTCCGGAATTCCCATTGAAATGAATGGAGCGGTCACATGCATGGTTGACCGGCCACTCTGTTCATTTCAGGGGGTACGGGACTCCTGTTCTTGTGATTGGTGGGACCCCCACTGATCTAATAGTTGTCAGCTATCCTGTAGATAGAGGATAATGTAATGTAACTATAATACCCCTTTGATTAGAATCTGATATTTGATATTCTGTTGTTTGTAAAATGTCCAATAATTACACTATGTTTTGTGTATATACTGTATACATGTTTCTTCAGACACTTTGTTATATTATGCCTGATGAAGAGATCTAATTTGTTTCAGGGAAAATTTGATTTGCTACGAAGCCGAATTTCCTCCTGCTTTGTGGTAACGAATCAATTTTTCCTGAAATGGCGTAAAAAAAAAAAAAAACACTCCTTATCTGCTTGAGCTTGAAGAGCCTGCCAAAGATCCTGCATGAGATCCCGACATCATCACACAACGTATGAGATTTTGGGCGGGATTTTCAATCAAAATGGCTATGATGGCATATTCGCACTCAAACAGATCAGGTGAGTATTATTTTATTTTTTTAACCCCTGAAAGGCCTCTATTTTTACATCAGATGCCATGATCAGCAATGAACACTACCTCTGAGGGGTTCAATGCGCCCACTACTTACAAAGAAATGCGCTTTGTGACGAAGTAATTCACCATAAAGTGAATTTCTTTGTGAAATTCAGCTAAGCAGCCACATCAAAAAGTTTTCATAAGTTCGCTGATCTCTACTGTGTATTATATACATGATGGTTAGGCCAGTTTCTTATCTCGTCTTCCCTTTCGGGTTGTTCCGGATTTCAGGCATTGCCGGATACTGCCGCCTGCCCGCTGCATCTCATTAACTATAATGGAGTCCTGTAGAGATCCGGCTGCTACCTGGCAAATATGCCAGGAATTGGCCAGGCAGTCCATGCTGGAATAGCCTGCTGGAGAGGACAGGTGGAGTTGTTAAAATAGCCTTAATGAATATGATTCAAAATGTTACACAGTGCTCCCTCAGGTTACAATATTTTCAACATACAATGGTCTTTTCTGACCCATGGTAAGTTGTAACTTGAGGGGCCACCGTACTGTTAACACTACATTAACCCTTTACAATATGACTAGAGATGAGCGAACTTTAAAAAAAAAGTCCGGTGTTCGGCGTTCTGGATTTGATCCTGTGCTGAGCCACGCCCCCTGCACTGATCACATGACAGTGACGTCACCCCAGGTCCTTCGGCTGTTCAACAGTTCGGGTTGGTGGCAGCCGCCCCTTATGGATTCCATATGCCGCTATAGTGGAATCCATAACGGGATGCGCGACTTACCACAACCCGAACGCCGAACACCGGACTTTTTTTTAAAGTTCGCTCATCTCTAAATATGACCTCTAAAATGGCCTTAACACATATCTATAAACTGGAGCTACCATTTAAATAAAAACAAATGATGAACAAGGAATTAGATTGCCTGCAAATTGATAACCTTTGATGTTCTGGAGAAACAGTAGTGTCCGCATGGGTCAAAAAGACTGAACTGTGAATTACAGAGGAAAGAACACTGTAGAATAGATCCTATTAGAAGAGTATTGTAGGCCACAGTCACAAAGAAAATGCTATGATGACTTTATGACTACAATATTTGTATCCAGGCTCGGACTGGCCCACAGGGGTACAGGGGAATCCCCCCGGTGGGCTCCTAGTACCCACCACCTGCACAAGTGGCACAGAACACAGTAGACTTACTGAACTACATGCATATATTCAATGTACAGCACCTCAACCAGCCTATTTTCATATAAAAAAACTTAGATTTTTTTATAATGATTGAATGTATCCGTATGGTGGGCCCCCAAAATAAATTTTACTTGTGGGCCCTAGGCACCCCAGTCCGACATCTGTATCTGATCAAATGTGAAAGACAGTTTTGGTCTTCTACAAGAATTACAACTGGATAAATGTAACCCCTACTGCCTGTGTTAAAACCATACTGCCTACCCTAAACAGTCCTTGTTATATAAATGGCTTCAAAGCAGGTGACAGCTAGACAGCAGGGAGATGTGGAGCACTGGATATGGTATTACAGTGAAGAGCACCAGGGAGCCCATTACTTGGGAGGATTTTCTGGGATTATTTGAGTGATATTTCAATTTTTGCTCTACCTGTCCCTCGTGTGTCTCCCCGTGTGTAATGATATCTGAAATGCAGCAATTTCTCTCCACTATTCCTGGCATTCAGAGTCATTCAAGGGAAGGCTTTCAAAGAAAAGCGGCCTTTCCCCTGCTCCTCTCAGTGTCCCTCTAACCCTACGGGAAGCAGACGCCTGCCCATTTCAGCATGACGGCTTTCATAAGAAAGAACTCCCAGCTTCTGATCCGCTTTGAAGCCGAGTCTGGCTAGCAGGGGCATCTCAGCTAACTGGAGAGGAAGACACCGCATTTCAGTGACTTACAGTAGATCTGTATATGCTGAGCAGAGGATAATTTTATACAAGATGTAGGCAAACTGGTGAGTTGTGACATCCCACATATGGAACCCTAAACTTTGCTCAACCCATCATCTTCTGTGTATGCCTGATACTGCATGCAATATTAAATCATATTCACAATAACACTAAACACAAGATAATAAAAAGGGGTTTTGGTTCCTTCTATTTCTTCACACTTCAACTTTGCTACTTAGGCTGCCCATAGATGTATCATTTTGATTGTTTACAATGTGATCAATTGTCCATAGTATCGTTCATAAAAACAATACGGTACCATTAGCAACATGAGAGACTAGACTGGTCAACCAGGGAGTCAGTTAATCAGGCCATATTCTTGAAACCATAGCTGAAATTTTTCAACCTGACAGATCAAACTTTAAGCAAATAAAAGTCCACTGGTGGCCATTGCGTTAAATTTTTCATTTCAGATCATTTTTGTCTTATGTATATGGGCAGCTATACCTGCCAATAACCAATGCTCCTCTAGAGCATACTTACCTGCTCCAGATCCCTGCACGGCCGCAGCTGCATCTCCCCGTCGCGAGGATCAAAATATCCGGTGATGAAGAGGGGGTAGCCAATAGCAGGCTGTGACGTGACCAGTCTCCTTAGCGTCACCAGCGATGCTAGAGAGGCTGGTCACCGTCATGTCCTGCTATTGGCTGCTCCCCCGTCACCATGTGTTTTAATCCGCGCGACGGGAAGATGCAGCGGCGGCCGTGCAGGGATCTGAAAGGACATGAGTGTCGAGGAGTAGGTAAGTACTGTATACTCCAGAGGAGGGCCCAGGCATTCTGGGGGTCATTATAGGGACTGGATAACCCCTTTAATAAATTAGAGAGAAAAATGTGATTAAATTGGCTTTAGATCTGGTGTTAATTACTTATAAGGTATTCATTAAAGAAAGGATGGTAAGAGCATGGCCACATGAGGCAGACATGCCATGTAGATGTGCCCTAGGTACATTATCATTTTGCGGGATGTTGACTATGCTTTTCTATACATTTAAAAAGCAAACTGATTCATACTAACCTGAGAGATGCCAGTATGACACTATTTGGCACCCATTGGGTGAACAGAGGCTATGAATGTATCTAGTGTGTGCTCTAGGAGCTTTGTGCTGTGCATATTCTGAAGATATGCCCTAACCAACATGTGAACGTCTTTCAATATACTAGTTTTGTTTCTTTTAAGAATATATTAGAATATTGCTTAATAAGCAGTTTCCTAATATAATGTATATAAATCACTTTATCAAATTGCATAAGATAGAAAAACCCACAGAGTGTTATATTGTGGCTTTCTACAACTCAAAAGTTGTATGGAGCCATAAAAAACCTGTGTGCATGAGCCCTTAGAGTCATGCAACTGATGAAGACAGGAACTGGACAAAATACAAAAAGTAACACATTTAAAAACAAAAACACGTCAGAAAGTAAAGGGCAGAAAATAACAGAATCCACCGCACCTCTATTAAAAAGGGTGAACCATTCCGCTTTGGACTTTTTTCTGGGTAATCAACATAGCTCATATATCTATGATTTCTCTAAGGCTAGTTTCACGTCTGCGTTATTGCTGGATCTGACAGTGATCAGCAAAAATGCTTCCGTTATTGATAATACAACCGCCCTGCATCCATTATGAATGGATCCGGTTGCAATATCTTTAAAATAGCAATAATGGATGTATTAAAAACCGAGTAAGTCAATGGGTGCCGGATCCGTTTTAGTGTCTGAGAAAACGGATTCAGCACCACTGACTTGCATTGTGTGTCATGCTGGATCCATTTTGCTCCCATTGAAGGGGGACGAAGAAAGAAGATAAAGAACCTAGGATGGCTCGTGAACCTAAAAAAGTCAGATCTCCAGGAGGATTACAGGAAAGTATTTTTGGGAACAATCCTGGATTAAATAAGACAAGTCTCCTTTCCTCCAACACTCAAAAGCAAAGCTTTTATAAAAGAAATATCTTCCTTCCAGAAAAGAAGAAATGGTACTATCAGGGAAGCAATGCATGCGTTAGGCATAATGACTTCTTGTATCCCCATGGTTCCTTGGGCTCAAATTCGTTCCAGACCTCTGCAAAACCTGATCCTCTCCAGCTGGAACAGAAACCCGAACACCTTGGACAGGAAAATTTTAATACCAACCAGAAAAAAGAATACTCTAGACTGGTGGCTAGACCCAGTCAATCTTCAAAAAGGAGTATTCTGGAACAAAACTCCATTCACTGTACTGACTACCGATGCCAGCCAGAAGGGCTGGGGAGCCCAAGTAGAAAGACAGTTTTTTCAGGGGGTTTGGTCGGTGATGGAGAGTGAAACATCTTCAAATGCAAGAGAACTGGCGGCCGTTCTGAAAACCTTAAAGATCGCAAGCCAGAGCCTGAAGGGAAAATATTTAAAGATCTTATCAGGCAATATGACCACAGTCTGCTACCTCAGACATCAAGGAGGAACTCAGAACCCTTTAACTTCAGAGGATTGCGGATCAAATTTTCCTCTGGGCCCAAACCAATGTTCTGTCAATTACGGCCTTACACTTAACAGGGGTGGAGAACATTACGGCAGATTTCCTAAGCAGGAAAAAATTCTATCCAGGAGAGTGGATGTTAAACAAGCAGGTGTTTCAGGAACTTTGCCACAAATGGGGATTGCCTCAGGTCGATCTCTTCGCCTCCAGGGAAAATATTCAGACAAATAATTATTTCTCTCTAGACCCCAAGGGAAACCCCCTAGGAGTGGATGCTATGTTGCAAATATGGAATATGAACCTTGCGTATGCCTTTCCACCGATTCCACTTATCCCAGCAGTTCTAAAGAAGATCAGCGAGAGCCCGGGGAAAATCATGTTCATAGGACCAGCTTGGCCAAAAAGAAGTTGGTATCCACTTCTAAAAAAGATCGCACTAGAACAGGCAATATCTCTACCATTAATACCGAACCTACTGTCCCAAGGACCGCTACTTCATCCAGGCCTGAAGAAGTTGAACTTGAAAGCATGGATCCTGAGAGGCAGATGCTAAAAAGGCAGGGTTTATCTGACACTGATATTTCCACCCTACAGAAAAGCCGTAAGCCGGCTACATTGGCAATATATAATAAAATTTGGAAAAAATTTGGTTGCTGGTTATCACTAGTACACCCAGATTGTACTTCCCCTACTGTAGCACAAATATTAGATTTTTTACAGAAGGGATTTGATCTAGGACGAAGACCTAGTACATTGAAAGTACAGATTTCTGCTTTATCCACCTTTTTTGACTATCCTTTAGCTGAACATTGGTGGATTAAGAGATTTATAAAAGCTATAAACAGATTAGGACCCACCTTGAGATAAACGGTTCCACCCTGGGATCTTTCACTGGTACTTAATGCCCTATGTGAAGCTCCTTTTGAGCCTCTGGACTCCATATCCCGGAGTGGCAATCACTTCTGCCCGTAGAATAGGGGAGATACAGGCCCCATCTATAAAAGAACCTTATTTAAGAATCTTGGAGGACAGATTAATTCTAAAATTAAATCCAGGCTTCCTGCCCAAGGTGGTAACATCTTTTCATAGAGCACAAGAAATAATCCTGTCCTTCTTTTGTGCTTCTCCTAGAAATCCACAAGAGGTGCGTTTTCACTGCTTAGACGTCCAAAGGACTGTCCAAAAAATATCCACAGGAGACAGAATCGGAAAGTAAAGACTTAAACCTTTTTGTCCAGTTTGGAGAAACCTGTAACAGGAAAAAAGTCACCAAAAGGACATTAACCAGATGGATCAAGCAGACGATTCAGGAGTCCTATCGTCTTCAGAACAAGTCCTGTCCAGTTTCTATAAGTGCACATTCTACCAGGGCGGTAGCCACCTCCTGGGCAGAGAGAGCACTTGGTCTACTTATAGCACCTCTTGCAGACACTACAGGTTGGACCTATCAACCAGTCAAAATCTGACCTTTGGTCGGAAGGTCCTTCAAGCTGTGGTCCCTCCCTGAGAAATTAACTTGGTATTCTCCCATGTGCTGTTATGGGGGACGTCCTGTAAATCGGTAATTAGTCTTACCAGTAATTGTTTTTCCAGGTGTCCAACATGACAGCACTCCTATTACCCTCCCTTTTTATTGTTGGTCACAGTGTGAAGTTAACATTGTATGATGTGACAAAAAATGAATAAAATTTTGTTGCATCTATCCCGTGTAGTAATTTAGAAAATTTTGGAGATTGGGGGTGGGGGGACCTTTTAAACTTATCTCACTTCCTGTCCCTACAGATATGGGGATGGACATCCTCCCATATGCTGTCATGTTGGACTCCTGGAAAAACAATTACCGGTAAGACTAATTACTGATTTTTTACATGGGACTATATATTGGAGAGGCTGAAGGGGGGGGGGGGGTGATATTATTTACATGGAACTGGGGGCGCTGTAGGGGTATTATAAATCCAGGGGACATTATAGGCGTTCTTACTAATGGGGGCTCTATAGAAGGGACTTATAGATCTACCTTATTACTACTGAGGGGTCTGTAGAGAGCTTTATTACCACTGGGGGAACAATAGGGGGCCTTATTTCTACTGGGGGCTCTGTGAGGGTATTATTAATACTGGAGGGCTCTTCTGGGGCACTCTTGGGAAGTGTTATCACGGTTGGGGGCACTGTAGGGGGCAGTATTATTAATGGGGCATTCTTGGGGAGCATTATCACTGTTGTGGTACTGTAGGGAGCAGTATTACTAATGAGGGCATTCCATAAGGGAATTACTGTTGGTGGGACTTGGAGGAGCACTATTACTATGGGGGGCACTTATTTTTCTTCAGGATAGTATTTGGGGGTATTGGGGAGCGCAGAGAGCAGCAGGATAACACTGTGGGGACTCCAGATTGGGGGATAATGATATAAAAGTGAGAAAGCCAAGATGTCTGTGTGTTACACTCTGCAGAGATGAGGCGTGGCTGAAAGAAGTTGTACGGACCAAATGGAGAAGATGACGACAGAAAAGATCTACATCGGTGGAGATGTCACTTGGGAGGCACTGCATGTTACAGGTATCGATTGGGCCCCGGATCTTTTGAGACCCTAGCAACGCCCCTGGGTGGCAGTGATGAGAATTACCAAGTCGCTGCTGTCTGTACTGCCCCTGGATTGATCCTCTGCTGTGCATTTGCAAAACATTTAATTGACCGTTTAATGTGTGTGCTAGAAGCACAAACGCCTTGTTTGATGGTTCTACAGGTTATTATAAATCGCTCCCTATTTGGGAACCATGGCCACCTACTACTATACTTTGAGATGAGTCACAAGGCACCCCAAAATTTTTCTCTGAAGAAGTGCATGCTTGAAAGCATACTTCCTGAACATCTAGGAGTTTTGACAATTGACCGAGTCCCCTTCAAGGGTCAACCGATGAACCACATTTTCCCAGAGCTAGCCCTTGTTTTTTCCTCTTGGCTGCTTCAGAAGCTGTTAACAATTAAAGATATTTTTTTCTGCAGTGAGAGGGAGAAAGAGAAAAATCTGAGGGAATACTAGGAGCAACCAACCCCCCTCCATCTTCGCAGCTGAGATTTATGGCCAGCTGCACCAGGAGTGGAGATGAAAAAAAAAAAATAAGCTGAAAGAAGAGGCCCAGGTACTTGTAGAGGGGGAATAAGCTAGAATGTTCACAAGTATGTATGAACTAATACATATATATATATATATATATATATATATATATTTATAGATACACGAAAAATGGCGGTTTCGGACTTATATATATATATATATATATATACGGTATATATATATATATATATATATATATACATATTGTTTCATTGCACATAATTGCAGCTTGACGTGTCATACTAGTGCATTGTGTATGAGATATTAGCACACTGTACGTGTGCAACATTCAAATACCTGCAACATGCTATGAATACTATCCAGCAGTGCTAATCAGTCACCCCATTTCTTATTTCGCTTTACTATTAGGGTCCCTTGCACAGATGAATTCGACAAAAATAAAAAAGCGCAAAAAATGTTTTTGCCATCTGCTCTTTTTTTTTGCTGTGGTTTTTGGAGCCGTTTTTTGCACAAAGTGGGAGTTCATTTATAAAAGACAGTTGTTTTACGTTGGTCTTTGATATCCCTCAAGCCGCTGGAGGATGAGCTTAATTTATGATGAGGTGCAGGCCATCCTCTGGCAATCTGTGTGCCTGGTTTGAGTAGATTTCACTGTCATTTATGCCCTAAAATTGGCATAAATGATCATGAATGTGCTGAGGCCAATGGTGCCACCCAGTGGTGAGGGTACAAACACACATTTTTTTTTTTACACCAGTTTCTGATATAGGAAGTCATAATAAATGATCCCTTGCATGTCTTACTACTAGTGTTTTCTTTATGGCGGTTTTCTGTTATAGAGAAAGTGTTGCGAAAATGCCTGCAAAAGAGGCAAGAGTTACAGCATGCTGAGTTTTTGAAAAGACACCAGAAAGACCAAAAAATGCCACGTAATTAACAAAAAAGTGTCAGTAGCGAAAAATTTCTTGTGTGTCCTGTGTTTCTGATTTTCCACAGACCTTTAGCTAACATCTGGAACTGGCATTTTTTCAGCAAAAAAAAAAAACCTGCAACAAATGCAAAAATTTAGAAAAATGCCAGCAAATACTATAGGGGTAATTTATGATCCAAAGTATCTTTCTGGCATGCTTTTGTCGCAGATTTAGTCTCAAAGGGGATTTGCCAATGAATCTGCGACTTTTTCCCTCTCACGCCACTTTTCCGAGGTGGCGGAAAAAGGGTCCGTGGTGTGTAAGAGCAGATAGGCCCATCTTATTAATCATTTCCTACAACTGTCTTTGGCGTAGAAAATTACTTAAATCTACACCAGCAAGGGAGCTGGCATATATTTAAGCAAGTTGCACGGCCAGCTGGCATCTCTACATAACTTAGGCGCATCAAGCACCAGCGTTTTTAAAATAAAGGAGAACATGGTAAACCAGCACAAGGAACTGTTCAAATTTGAATTCAGGATCCCAGTACCACAAGGCAACATTGCTAAACGCTGGGATACCCTACATATATCTCAGCTGTAAGGTGGGATGCAGAGAAGTGAATGCCTTCACATGTACCATTCTTTTAAGAGGGACTTGCAGAAACCACGTGCCTGCCACCAAAAAGCCCCATTCAAATGAATGGAACTGATTTTTAGCCGCAGAAATTTCTGCAACAAAATCTGCCAAGTGTTAAGGCACCTTAATACAGATATCTCGGACACATTTTTGTATGTTGGTGACAGTCAGAGCAAGCCCTGTCCTGAGCTAACAGAAACAAAATGATTCCATGAAAGACCCCATATCATTTTTAAGATTTGGAAGAATAAATTAATGCAACAATCGTTTGGTTACAGCTTTGTGCCATCTATAGGTCTCAGCACAATGTTCTTACAATAATCCAGGGTTGGAAAAGACAAAGAAGCACCAAGAGCTGCAATTGTCTAGTGTGTCTGAGGTTTAAATATTGTACTGTAAGAGTTCAAGATTGTAGAATTAGCATTTAACCTCTCGCTGCACTCATTAACCCCTCTGCTGGGTAACGGCAAGAGGATACAAAGCAAAGTAGAAGAAGAGAGACAGCAAAAAAGTCTTCCCTATCTCCAAGCTTACTGTCCCTGTGCTTGTGAAGCTCAGACAAGCACCGTCTGATAATCCTGTTTGGAGAGGTCTCCCGCTTGCTGATATATACCCTTTGGGATACAAGAGGGCTTAGCACTGCTTGATTTAGACTACATGGCCAGTGTTTAAATGCTTCACTTGCTGAGGAAAAAACACAGCTTAATACAGCTGTCTCGAATCCTGTCAAACAGCATTTGAGCAATGTGAGCATGGACACGAAAGTAGGCAGATGAATGTAGTTATATCTTCAAATATAATGCATTCAAAGTAACACCACAATGTGACCTTTCAGTCAGATTGATATAAACGTACTTATATACAATAGCTATTTTTACACTACAAAAAGGAAAACACATTGGCTACATATAAGGCTGCTTTCACACACTCGTGTGGGACCCATAAAATACAGTCAATGTGATGGTCATGGAGCATGTAAGTTCCAGCCCGGCCACAGGTCTACTGTCCTGTCCTCAAATAACGTGAAGAGTATGGGACAATAGACTTGTGGCCAGTTTGAAAATCACAGCATCGTAAATCAAAAGACTTAAACTGGTATTCTTCTTTAGGCCTCATACTTCCCTATAACGGATCTGTATTGATTGTAGCTTTTCATTAAAGAAAGTTGGTGGTTTTCCTGACATTTCCATTTTTATGTATTTTTTTTTATACGCTGCATGTTCCAATGGATCTATCCACGGCTTGAATTTAAAATGTCTGTTCCGTTTTTGCATCTTTTACAGGTGAGCATGTTTTTTCAGGTTTTCAGTTTTTCAGTATTTGAACAAAAATGGATACACATGGTAAATCAGATGAACATATTGCGCATCTGTATTCGATTCGTACTTTCATACGGAAGTGCGAAGGGGTCCTTATTGTGCAGGAGGCTGTACAGAGTACCTCTGGGGCTGTAGGGAGCCATTACAAGATCATGTTAATTGCAAAATAACATTTTGCACAATACATACATCAGAGAAAGGGGCCCAAGTTTGTCAAAAAGGGGTGGCATTTGGATATTGGCATGGATTAAGGCATTCTTACTCAGAAGCTGTTGTGCCTGAGGCCAAACAAGTAGATCATAGACTTTGAGACATGAAAGAAATGCTTGACTTTCTTTCAGTTTCAATTAAAAGACCAAATTGTTATCATTTTCATTGACAATAGAAGCCAGTGCAGCAAGTTATGTAGTCCATCTTGTCCAGCCATGTGTCTATCTACCTTAAAGGTGAAGTCACAAAAGGCATAGTATCCCAAGTTGCCTAGTGCCGAACCCCAATTTTCCACAATAAAACTTTTCTAAGCTAACTTATTGCTTATTAAGTATTTTCCATCTTCAATAACTACTACTGGTTTCTTGAGTGGAGCCTCCCTATCCTGTTCCCTTTCTGGCCCCTATGTGATTTATTACCTGTGACCACAAAAGTTTGATCTTTTAGAAAAACAGACTCCATGGTCACTGAAGCCATCACTAATATCATTTTATTGACAGATGCAGTCAGGGGGACATTATTTGGAATAAGAGAAAGCATCATACAGGCAACTGAGAGATCATGTTACATGGCATTTTAGATTTATCAGTGTGGTCAAACATTGTCCTGATACTGAACTCATAGGTAAAATGAAAATTCCCACAGCAACAGTAAATACGATAGAATAATACTTCCCTGCCACTCTGGTCCCCCCACCGGTGTTTGTTTTCCTTGGTGCAGGAGCCCCATACACACCATGTCACATATGCTGGCACCAACTGACCTCAGCAATCAAGCGCTGTAGACGGCTGAGGTGAGTGGCTGATTCCACATGTTTGTGTATGGGATGTCACTGCTGCAGCCGGAAGATGATGCCAGCGCTGCGGGATCAGAAGTAATAGGGAGGGGTTAGAGGAGTTTTCCGAGAATCAAAACTTCTAGTCAATGGGAACTGGACCACTCTGAGAGAACCTTGTTGTGGACACTAGCAAATCCATATAATAACCTGGTAGCTAGCAAACCTGTATAATCTACTGCATCAGGCCAGAACTTATAAAGATCGTCTTTAAATGTAAGAGGTTGCTACTCTTTTTTCCTTAGTTTAAAGAGGACTTTCAGTTTGCAACAACATCCTTTAAAATAATCATTTATGAAGGTAACGGTCATTCTGTAATGTGGCTCTTTTACCTATCTTCCTTTTAGGCATTGGTCAGCTCTTTCTTATTTCCTGTGATGTTATGTCCATGGGCGTGTCAGAGCAGCAACAGTGATAGGGGAGTGTATATGCAACTAGCTGGTGGGAGGAGCTATACACTGGCTGGGCGTTATTAAGGGAGTTGCTGGAGATGTGGTAGAGGAAGGAGAAGTGCATGATGGGTTTGGTTGGATACAACAACAGGAAGTGCTACACACAGGATGTAATAAACCACAGTGATTTGTTTACATAGAGAAAACTGGTCCAAACTGAAGAAGAGAAAAAGCATGGGAAATATATACATGAGGTAAGCAAATACATGAGCATATCTGTAATAAACTATAATAATCCCGGAATACCCCTTTAAGGCTTACTGACACAACACGTGAACCTCCTGCAGTTAATCAGAAGCAGAGGTAGAGCCCCATAAAAGCCTATAGTACTCTCACTCTGATTCTGATAAACCACAGGAGGGTCAGATCTTGCATCCATAATTCAGACACAAACAAGAATCCATATTACATCCGTCTGAAAGCGGTCTATTACTTAGTAAATCATTTTCCACTTGCTTGCTATGTAAAGATAACTATTCAAATTATCAGACTACAATAGCACGATAACCATGTCATAAGGACAAACAGTATGAGACAAAACCTATATAAATATAAAACTTTTAGGGGGGGAGAGTTATCAAGCTTTTACACCAGAAAACTGGTGCAACTCCTAGTTTGCAAAACAATTAGCGATTTTTTTAGCTTTTTCCAACACACTTGACACTTTCCCAAAAAGTGGGCAGGGTGTTAGTAGGATGAGGCGGGTTGGGGGTGGGATATCTGTGGCCCAACTCATTTAACATGTGTGCCAGAAAATTGATATACATTACACCAGAAATCTACTCCCAGCTGGAGTACATTTCATTTCTTATGCACATGCGCCTCTTAATTGTGCGTTCATGTGTTAATTACCCCCCCCCCCCTCACACACACACTAAATCCTACATAACATTGTTTAAAAAAAGTTGTCCAGTCCATATATATTTTTTAAAAGGGTCAGAATGTCACTCCCTGGTCCCTGTTCATCTCAATCTATCAACACAATAAAATGACCGATGAGTCAATAATTGACTAAGGCTGCGGCAAGTGATTGGCTAAGCGGTTATTTCCTGAATGTAGAGAGCGGTCATTTCCTGAAGTAGAGACTAGCGAGGATCGAGGAAGTGTTGGAACAGGGGCACAGTAAGGTGTGTATGATTTTATTTTATTTTTTACAGCATACAACCTACCGGTAATAAAAAAAAATGTTATTAGCTGGACAACCTCTTCAGCATTCAGAGAGACACCTGGTCCTCTGTTACTTTTCTGTTATTCGTCAGTGTAAAGGCGAATCTTCCATTATATACTCCTTGGCGTGATATTGAAGAATGTCAGAAGATCAAATAAGATAGGCTGGAGTGCATGAGCAGAGTCCCTGTTAAGAATTAAGGTCCCCTAGTGCTACTAGGGCCCTTTTGCTGGTCACTGAGACTGTACATACTGTAACTCTCTAGTGATACTATTTAAATGTGGGGACTAGTTTGAGATTAGGCATATATACAGCAAATCATTTTTGTTTGTTACTTATCTGTAAACCTCCATCACAGACACAAGAGGTTAAGAGATTAATATTCTTTTGATCTCACCTCATGTCTACACTGTTCACTTTCTTCTAGTAAAGTGGCAATATGGAACCATATTTACTGCAGCTTGTGCAGGAAAAAACTGTAGACAGACGTTCCAAGCAGAGACCGCTTCTCTATATCGATTGTTGGCACACAGGCTTATGCAGCAGCCAGAGAGTCTACATGAAGATAAGCTTGTGGGATGGTTTGGAAAGGCTTTCCTTTCAATAAACTATGCAGTAAACAAACAAAGGGTTAGTGGCACCTGTCTATTGCGTGTTAATAGACTGCACAGGGAGGGAAACGGGAATCCCCAAAGTGAATCCATCCATTAAAACACAAAGGTAATCATCCTCTTTGATTATATGCCATAAGACGGCAGAATATCTATATGTTTACTACTACATTTTTAGAAACCTTTTATAACATCAGGTATTTTCATTGGTTATGTTAGATCTCAGCATTTATTTTTTGGCACATGGTCTAGTAACATTGGTTATTTTAGATCTGGAGTTCGGGACCCATTTTTTGGTACATGGCCTACAAACATTGATTATTTTAAATCTGGACACATTTGTTTTGGTACATGGTCTACTACCATTGGTTATTTTAGATCTGGACACATTTGTTTTGGTACATGGTCTACTACCATTGGTTATTTTAGATCTGGACATATTTTTGATACATGATCTACTACCATTGGTTATTTTAGATCTGGACATATTTTTGATATATGATCTACTACCATTGGTTATTTTAGATCTGGACATATTTTTCATACATGATCTACTACCATTGGTTATTTTAGATCTGGACACATTTTTTTGGTACATGGTCTACTACCATTGGTTATTTTAGATCTGGACACATTTTCTATTACATTGTCTACTTTTCCGGTTCGCAAAACATAGAAGCAATAATCTCAACATCCACTTTGTATCAAAATATACTTCTAATATCACTGCAATATATTTGGAAGGGAAGAACATATTTAGAAAATGTTTTAAGTACAAATAGTTAAGGCTGATGAGTCAGTCTGCAATTGTGGGAGGGGCGGAGGCAATTTATAAACGAGGCATGGCCTCACCCATGGGCGGGCGTTCTCAGGTGCCCCACCCTCCCTCCCCTTTTTCTTTCTTATATTTCCACAGGGTATGCACCCTATAGGCCTACCCTCGGCAATGGCAAAGGGCACACCTCAGCCTTTCAGTCAGGTCAGCTAAGACATGTTCAGTTAGTTTAGGCTACTCGGTGGTTATCTTCTCAGGTTTTCCCGACATCTCTTTGTCCGTAGCCCTGACCACAAATAGTATTATATAGCTATATAAATTGTCATTCCAATCACACTATATTCTTTAACCCCTTAAAGGCCAGGCCTATTTTCATTTTTACATTTTTTATTTTTCCTCCCCACGTTCCAATAGCCATTCCTTTTTTTTTTTTTTTTCCTTCACATATGAGGCAGGGAGATGCAGCAGCAGACGTGCGGGAATCAGGAGTGACATATGTCCATCAAGTTCAACCAATGGATACATGAGGATGTAAATTTTAGAAAAAGGAGAGTGAGATACAGATTTCTACACATGTTCATAAGTATTGATGTAATTTACTTTTAAGAATTCATCTAAACCGTTTTTAAAACGGTCCACTGTTCCTGCTGTGACCACGTCCGGAGGTAGTCTATTCCACAGATTCACAGTTCTTAAGAAAAGAAGCCTTGCCGCCTCTGGAGACTATACCTTTTTTTTCTCCAGACATTGGCAGTGCCCCTTGTCTTTTTCACCACATCACTGTTGGTGATATTAACAGCATGGCTTCCGTCACAGAAAGGACAGATATACTGTAGCAGTTTTTAAAAAATCAGCTATATTTGAAATGATATACATACATACTTCATAGCATTTTAATATTAGCATTGAAAAATTTTGTTACCTGAAAAAACCCTGGGGGCATAGGTCCTCCTGGCATTCCATCATTTGGAGGCATGTTTCCCATCACAGGACTGGGAGCAGCAGCTGCACTCTGTAGCAAAGAAAAAGACCGCATTAACATGGTGTCTCTTACCAAGTGAATTTACTTGATGAATGTGGATGACCAAAGCTTTAAATTCTGTATCACTTTTTCATCATTTAGAACAAGGGAGTACAACAAGGAAAAAAAGGTCCTACAGCAATACACTAAAACCCATTTCATTTCTTGGGCTGGATTGCTTGATGGGTATTCAACTGCCCCACTATCTCCTTCCTATCCTTTTTAGGAGACAGGTTTGACATAACCTCCATGACTTGGTTCCTCCTTCAGTTGTTTGCTAATCTTGCACACAGAGGACAGGCCCAACCTACAGTGGGCACACTGCTCCCCATAGCAACCACATGGGCTACCTCTATGGTAAGCTAAAAAATAGAAAAGATCACAGTTTAACCACTGTAGTTATGTTGGTATTACAATATGCAGAAGTTAATGGCCCTCCATGTATGTATGTGATTAGGCTTAGGTCTTATTGTCAAATGTGCCAAAATCTGGTGCAATTTGGCACATTTGGTTTTAGAAAAGTGCACCTAGCTCACTAAGTGGGTGTAGATTAATAGGAAAGGAGTTATGGCTTAATGGGAAAGAGGACAAGAGCTAAGATGCAACATATTGCACCAAAATTGCTCCACAAAATTCTGTTGCAAAGTATCAATACAATCAATACAAGGTATATAGATAGACAAAGGTGTGCTGCCAAATGCCAAATTTATCATCGGGCCTGAGCTAATGTGTTTTATCTGGCACATGTCTATATAACCAATCTAAGCTTACTCCTTCTACAGGATTAGTAAATCTGCCCCAGTGTGTGTAATGCTACACACTGAATGACTGCTTCAACAGAACAGTTGTGGTATTTGGTACTTTGGTGTGGGAAAAATGCTTCAAAGCTGTGGACGCAGACTTGGTTATGGATTTGCCATGGATTGTGCCCTCGGCAGTGCTAAGAGTAAAATGGTCATGTAATGCAAGAGGAGCAGATTTTCGCTGTGCTAGCGACTGGCTGCAGTGGCGTCAAACAGAAAGTTTATATATAGGGAGTGCCGAGGAGCAAATGAGCTGGGAGCCAGCACCAGGAAGCAGGTAAGTATGCTTCCATTTGCAGGTCTGTCCAAAGTTACATCAGCCCTTTAAACATACCGCTATTATCAGAAATACTCCTTTTAGTTGTCTGACTTGTCTGCCAATAATCCGTGGCTCTGCAGTCTGTTAATAAATCTATAGGCGATTTCCCTGCAGGCCTGGGTGTTATAGGAGCATTCCGGTTGCTAAAAGGAACAGTTCCAATAATAACAATATTTTAGGGAGGATCTGTCTACACAGTTTCCTAACATACTTTGTTAGGTGGAAAATTGTAACCATCCCTACAGCTCTACGATGGCAAAGCTTTGAATCCAAAAAGTTGTCAAAGCTCTATATAGATTACTTTTGTCCTATAATAGACTCCTAAGCTGTGAGAGTGACACAATATATTTCTATAGTGTTGTATACACAGTATAATGTTACATACAGTGAAGGAACTTGTTTTTAGGCCATCTCACTGCAGACTATAAGTAGTTTGAGATGTCTGGTGACTGTAATAACCAAATTCTCCCCTCTCACTTATTGTCTGCATGGCACCTGCATCTTCTCCTCCAAGGCTGACAATTCCAGGCTGTCAAATCATGGCTTTATAACAGCCATCCTAAGCTGCTAATTCAGGTAATCGAAGGGTTACAGCACACGGAGACAGGATATTTTATTTAAGCATATCTTTCAGCTGAAGACATCCTCTCTAGGGGAAACCGTTTGGCACGCTCCTAACTGCTGAAGGGCGGAAGTGTTTAACCAAAGTTGTGTCTAGTTACTATGACAACAACCGACTTCCAACCGTTTATCAAACTTGGCACAGAAATCACATTCCCTCAACAGCAAGCACTATCATTGAAGAGAGTACGCTTCCCTCTGTATGAGACTTGCTCGAAGTGGGCCGGGCACATGGCATATGGTGTACTAACACAAGAATACTTTGTTTTCCAGAATTATTGAGTCATTGTACTTTGTTCGAGGCATAGTTTGAAGCTATGGTCCTTTGCTAAATCCATGCCTCCCAATTGCCCTACTGCCACTTGCAATTACTTCACCCTATATAAGAGATCATCTACATGGCATAGGAAGAGGACTAAGGGATCTCTCTGTGACATTAGCAGATCACATAGGATGATGGAAATGTGCTGTTGCTCTTCTGTTGTCACCCATTGGCTGCATGGACTGTTGCTATGCAACGGCCCTAGCAAATTCCAGTAGATGCCTCATTGTAGAAAGCCAAAACAGCACTGGCTTCAGACAACATGATTTCAGGTAAGAACTATCATCAAAATTCAGTTTCCATTCAATACTTAAAGGGAGTCTGTCACCAAGAAAGTCACTGTTCAACTAGGTACAGTGCCTTGTAGGGAATATAATGAAACCCCCCTGGCTGTGACGCTCGGCGCTGCGATTGGACCGTGCTACAGCCAGGGAGAAGGAGACGCCCATTGAGAAAGACTCAGTCTCCTCCTCATTGCTCCGATGCTCAGTATTTGCATACTGAGTGGGAGAAATCTGGCGAGGCACAGCGGGGCATAGGAGGCATATTTTAAAAAATCAAGCAGGGTGGCAGCATCAGTGGGGGGTACCCCGCAAGTACAGGTATATATCTCCCTTAATAAAAACGCATGATAGGTCCTCTTTAAATACAAAATGATTTTTGGCCCAAAATGAGTGAAATGCAATCATAACAAATTTCCCCAGAAGGTGTTCATAGTCTTTAAGGCCTCATACGCTTGGCCAAGTGCACAAAGTCAGTTTGATGTCCCCATACGGCAGTATTCTCCCCTAGTGGTGAATACCAATGTAATATGACATGCGATGGAACATGCCACAGTCCTTTTCTTGTTCATGGATTTCATATGTATTTGTGAGAAAAAAATATGTATATCTTTGTGTGAAAGTGTAAGCACACAGGGCTACAGAATGACCCCACAGATTAATTTGGCACATTTTACAGAGTAGGAACAGATTCATAGCACTGATCAGATAATCAAAAGGTCCACCAAAGGTTACTAAAAGCAGATTTTATTAGTACAGGACAAGATGGAACATTCCTCAATGTGTTTGTGGGCCATACATTGGTGCAGACGCATTTTGATTGTAGCATGTGCCATTATACTGAATAAACCGTGCCTACCGGGCTTACAAATTTCCTTTTTTTTTCCCCCAATCATTTCTTCTTTTAGACTTTTTAATTAAATTAATATGCAATATCTTTACAATGCACAACAGTGAACAGTTGCTTCAGAGGACTAGTTTCGCACTAGTGTATGGCGCACAGGAGGAAACAATAGTTTTAAACTTCTGGTTCATGTGAAGGGCAATACTGATATGTGTCCTTTATTAGAAAGAGACAGCTGAGGGTGGGTTACGCACAGGGTTCAGAAAGGAGAATGCAGTAGATCCAATACTGGAATTGCATTATATGCCATAAATTATTAGGAGGTGGTTAAGAAGTTTAGTGCCTTAAGGAACTGCTGGGAATATAAGGGTTAAGCTGCTTAAAATTCAGATATTGCCTGACTGCCGTCATTGCTCCTCTATCACCTCCTTCTCTGCTTCCACATCGCATCGGCCAAGGGAGAAAAGTACCTTGCTCAGCAAAGCCTCCTGCATATCAATGAGCTTAGATTCAGCAGAGAGAGGGGGAGAGCACCGGGTGAGGTGGTGGAGGATGGGGGAAGGGGAAGAGAGGAACATGAGCCACTGAAGGGGAATATGGAGTTGACAAGTAGTATGGATATACTGTGAGGTGCTGAAAAATAGAGGGTTTTCACTCTAGATGAGGGTCACTACTAAATAATATAGAGAATAAAACACTCTATAAACGTGTCACAGATGTACGCATTTCGCCTTACAGGAATAAGTGATAGATTTTTTGATCATGGCCATTCTGAAACAAAGGAGTGAATGAAACAACTGGTCATAATGATGAGTGATTTTCTACACCATTGGCCATGTACTGAGTATGCAGCATGTCCAGGCACGGATTGGCCCACAAGGGAATCCACTAGTGGGCCCCTGAGCATGGTGGGCCCCCAGTCCCCCACCCCTTGCATACATGGCACAACAGACTGGCTGCACTACATACAGAGAGGCCGCCTACAGCAGTA
This sequence comes from Bufotes viridis, assembly GCA_033119425.1. Lineage (NCBI taxonomy): Eukaryota > Metazoa > Chordata > Amphibia > Anura > Bufonidae > Bufotes > Bufotes viridis. The sequence goes on from CM065589.1 coordinate 322,268,599, forward strand.
ATCAGTAACCTTCGGAACTCCAGCTGCTGTGAAACAACAACTCCCAGCATTCATACTTACTTGGCTGTTCTTGTAACTCCCCTAGAAGTGAAAGGATTCTGGGAGTTGTCGTTTCAGAACAGCTAGGGTTGCTGATCCCTGGCCTACAGCCTCTTATGTCTACCATATTAAAAACGGGGTAGATTATTTAAGAAGCAGTTTATTATCACATCAGGTGGCCGAGGTGACTTCTATGTACATAGGTAGGCCACAAAGTACCCTTTTTGCCTGAGTACCTGCCTTCTCATAGTTCAGGGACCCCTATAATCAATTAACTTGAGCATCTTGCTGCCACCTGTAACTGGGCGAGTAGGTAGCATTTACATGTAGTGATACAGTAGGACCCTAGAACGAATTTTACTGATGGGCCCTAGACATCCCAGTCCGACACTGAGTATGTTGAACATTCCTCACAATAAAATCAGGCTACAAAAAAATCTGCCATAGTCAAAAATCCAATTATTTCAGCACCTAACATGGAATACGGAAATATGGAAGGACGGTGTGGGCATATTCATACAGTATGAGTTATATGCAATAAGAAATGGAGTCAGACAGTGTTACATAACTTAACAAAAGGCACATGTCCATCAAGACCAGCCTTTCTCAGACCCTACTATTTGATCAAGGGCACACAAACTAAACTCCATGGGATATTGTAGTCCATTTTGCCTCTTGTTGGTTATACAACCGATGCCAGGAATAAAATACTCACCATTTTTGCATCTTGGAACAGGTGCTTTGTATGGGTCATTTCCTTGACATGCGCACTGAAGAACTTTAGAGTGTTGATTTGGCCTTCATTTAAAACATGCATTTTTATTACTATACCACAATTTTTAGAAACTGGAATTGCTTTTACTGCTACTTAGGGATGATTTACACAACAGCCTCTTCCATCTATGTGCTGTCTGGGCTGCACCCACATAGCAGACGGACCCATTTACATAAACGGAGTAGTTCAGACATTTGTTTATCCTCTTGGAACGTTGGTTCATGTAGAGAAAAATCTCAAAATGCACCATTTTTGTGCCTTTTCCATCTGGGACTCAATGGGGGAATTTATCAAAACTGCCCATAGCAACAAATCAGTTTCCACATTTAATTTTCCAAAGAAAAATAAAATGTTGAATATGAGTGGTTGCTATAGGCAACAAAGCCAGTTTTCCCCAGCTTTGATAACTCTCCTCTATTAATTCAAATGTATGGGTCTGGACACACTCGAACATCCAGATACATCAGAGTTTTGTGGATATCAGAACAGCATCTGAATCAGGCCTTTTTCCACATGGATTTCGGCGCATATTCAGCACCAAAATCCATGTGGATACAATCCACCTCCCACTGACCAGGCTAAGGCCTCTTGTACACGACCATATGGCTTTTTAAGTATTCTGCGGTACGCAAAAAACCTATCTGCAAAAAATACGTATGACGTCCGTGTGTATTCCAGCTGGCCCCTGATAGAACAGTACTATCCTTGTCCGTTATGCAGACAATAATAGGACATGTTCTATCTTTGAATGGAACGGAAAAACAGAAATATGGAAACGGAAGGCATACGGAGTACCTTCCGTTTTTTGTGTATCCACTGAAATGAATGGTTCTGTATACGGTCCGTATACGGAACGTAAATGGAAAGAAAAAAACGTTTGTGTGCAAGAGGCCTAAATCTGCAGTTGGATCGTTGGCAAGACAAGCTACAAATTCAATGCAAATGATCGGCGGAAAAGTCCGACGTGTATTTAACCATCTTAGGGTCCTTTCACACTTGCGTTCTGAGGATCCGGCAGGCACTTCCGTCCCGCTGGATCCGTCAGAACGCAAGTCGCCTGAAGCATTAGAAGACTTATCAGGATCCTGATCAGTCTTCGAAATGCTTTCAGGTTACTATGGCAGCCAGGACGCTATTAAAGTCCTGGTTGCCATAGTAGTAGTCGGGAGCGGGGGAGCGGTATACTTACAGTCCGCGCGGCTCCGGGCGCTCCAGAATGGCGTCAGAGCGCCCCATGCGCATGGATCACGTGATCCATGCGTGTAGGAGCAGCCTGACATCACTCTGGGCGCCCGGGAGCCGCACGGATGGTAAGTATACTGCTCCCCGCTCCCACTACTTTACCATGGCAACCAGGACTTTAGCGTCCTGGCTGCCATGGTAACCATTAGAGAAAGCAAAGCGTCGGATCCGGCGATGCGCCGAAACGACGTTTAGCTTAAGGCCGGATCCGGATTAATGCCTTTCAATGGGCATTAATTCCGGATCCGGCCTTGCGGCAAGTGTTCCGGATTTTTGGACGGAACAAAAAGCGCAGCATGCTGCGGTATTTGCTGCGTCCAAAAAAACGTTCCGGTCCTGAACTGAAGACATCCTGATGCATCCTGAACGGATTTCTCTCCATTCAGAATGCATGGGGATGATCCTGATCAGGATTTTTCCGGCATAGAGCGCCGAGGACGGAACTCTATGCCGGAAAACAAAAACGCCAGTGTGAAAGGACCCTTAACACACTAATTTAGCTTGAGCCCAATCTCAAGTGCTGTCTGCCAAACAAGCACAAGGAGACTATGTGTGAACAGGGTATCAGTAGGGTTAACAGCTGTTTTTTTTTAACCATTTTATGTTGTCCCTTGAACTTTTATAGTCCGGTTACAGACAAACTTTGCTTCGCTCAGAAATTGAGATTTATTTGAAGTGATGGCTGGCGGAAAACATGCTGCCAAGATCTGTTTCCAATATGGTTAATGAAAACCAGGCATGTAAGGAGTTACAGCAGACGCTGCTTCAGCTGGGTGTGTCCACGTCAGGACACACTGCTAATGATAAGTGGGCAGCAGCTTATCCTGAGGGAGATGAGACATTCCCTTTCTTATTTGGAGTGCATAGAACAGGTTCTAGTCCACATGGCTTATTATGGTACATTAAAGCGGCGTTCCAGGATTTTACAAGTGATGGCCATCAATATCTGATCCTGCAATACGCTTTTAGTAACAGAGAAAAGAAATGGCCACAGAAAAATACCTACATGTTTTACAAATATTTTTCTAGTTCACAGGCAGGGCCGGGGCATCCTATAGGCGGACTAGGCAGCCGCCTAGGGCGCCCCCCTGGGAAAAGGCACCATCAGAAAGTGTCGGCCCTGCTCATGCTGGTCCGCAGGTACAGGGAGCATCTGTCTCTTGTACCTGGCTGGACTGACAGGAAGTGCGCACACAGTGTGCACTTCCTGTCAGTCCGCCTGGGTACAAGAAAAAAAAGCTCCTGTACCCGCGGACCATACAGAGCTCGGCCACGCTACAATAGAGGTAGGGGGGGAGGAAGAGAGTGACAGGGAGGGTGAAGGTAGAGAGTGACAAGGGAGGGAGGGGGGTGAGAAAGAGAGTGACAAAGGAGGGAGGGGGGAAAGAGAGTGAGAAGGGAGGGAGGGAGGGGGTGAGAAAGAGAGTGAGAAGGGAGGGAGGGGGTGAGAAAGAGAGTGAGAAGGGAGGGAGGGGGTGTGAGAAAGAGAGTGACAAGGGAGGGAGGGTCTCAGAAAGAGAGTGACAAGGGAGGGAGGGGGGTGAGAAAAAGAGTGACAAGGGAGGGACGGGGGAGAGAGTTGACATCCATTACACACACACACGATGCAACCCTTACACACAAAGACAATGCACCCCTTGCACACATACACAGAAACACACACTGCATCCATTACACACAATGCATCCCTTCACACACTCAATGCACCCCTTACACACACTGAAACACAATGCACCCCTTATACACACACACTGCATCCCTTACATAAACAGAAACACACCTTGCACCTTACACATACAAACACAGATTCACACAACACATTCCATACACATTCAGAAACGCACAATACATACGTTATGCACAAACACACACTGCTTTCTATCCCTTACACGAAAACACACTGCAATCCACTACACACAACTGCTATCCCTATACACTACATTCCATAAGCACACACATTAGATTCTCTACAGCAACACATAACACATTCCCTACACACTTCACCCACTGTGAACAAACTCATGGGTGGAACATGTAGGTGGACTTATGGGTGGGCCGTATGGGTATACTCACCGTCAGTTATACGACACACTAGTCAGTTGTTTCACACTAGCACTGAACCATTGGCAGGCTGTTCTGGCAGAGGAAAAGCCTGCCGGATTTCATTGTATCCGGGATAGCTGTTCCCTGCTGGAGCCCATTGAGTATAATGGGACCGGCAGGGATTCGGCCTGTTTCCGCCGTAAGTGCTTGGAATTTGGCTGGATCCCTGTCGGTTCCCATGCTCCAGCCAAGAGCAAAGTAAAAAATTAGGAGGTCATTCTGTCATTTATACTTTCTCTCCTTTTATGATCCACTCCTAATTTTGGCTTCCAAACCAGCATCAGTAAGCCTGACAGTGTAGCAGATTCCTTCACAGTATGGGGTAGTTTTTATGATTTGGTTTTTTGCCAAGACCAGGAGTGGAAAAACATAAAGGAAAGAACTGCACTCGTATTTATTATATCCACTTCTTGTTTTGGCTAAATAAGAGTGACCCTGCACATGGTATGTCAAGTTTCCCTCATGGTTGTCCATATGTTTGATGGGAAGAATATTTCAGCATGCACTGGGGCTAGAAATTTGTTTCAAGAGGAGTGTAGTCAGATAGTACCAGGGATACATGGAGATGTAACTGAAAAACTGTGCACACAACCACATTACGGGTCCATAAAAAAGTGTACGGGTTTATTGGAGTATACAATAATTGTAAGTTCATATGCCTTCATAGAAAGGCACACAGACGTTTTTTGGCAGGATTTATATGGAATACAACAAAACAAGGTTCTGGTAGGCACTATTGGGTGAATTTTTAGGTAATATTTCAAGGGGATATCTTCGTAACATGGTGCTGTATGGAAATATATATTTTAATAAACTGGGATCTTAAGAACAGAAATGAAAACATTTTTGTTTGAGTAAAACTGGGGCTGTTGTAAAGAGTAGTGCAGTTCTGCCCCATTTAGTTGGGACCGTTAGGTGACATTTGTGTGACCCTTTTTATGGATGGTAGTTATGGGTTTGTTATGTCCAACCAACACAGCACTGGAAAAGCTTTGTCCTAGATACCATGATTGGTGGGAAGCGACAAAGTGATTGCCACAACACAACAAATTGTAAGGAAGATGCAGCATCATTGAGCAGGCCTTAAGAAGGAGCTACAAAAACAGAATTGTAGCCACCAACACTCCTGCATCAGTGAGGCATATAACGTGCTTCAGGGCAGCATTAGAAGAACCAACAAGCATATTGCAAGAAATGGGTGCTCCACTGATATAATAAAAAGAATGCCAAATACAAACACAAATGGTAAAAAAAAAAGGATTCTGAGGATCAGTGTATGGTCAATTAACTTCTGACAAGCCACCAACAAGGTATCCAGACCTTGAACAATATTAAGCAGAAAGAAGCATGGTCTTGTGATAACCACATAAACACGAATACCATGACCTTGAACTTCTGAGAGAAAGCTCTTAAATGGTCAATGGAATTAAACTATGCGGAGCTAGCATATACCTGAGCCAGCAACTATCAGGTGAGCTCACTAGACAAATGAATTGGGTTTCTATAATGTCAATATATTAAGACTTGTCTTTTACGGCTGTAAAAGATTTCCTGAGACATAATTCCAATTACAACTGAAGACAGAGGTCACCTACAGCTCATACAGAAGCATCAGATGGATAAAAAGGTGACCTTCTATTCATCCTCAGCCACACATATAGATATAATATCAGGGACACAGTTTGAGGTTGTGATGGTGAGAAAGCCACCATTTAAATAATGGAGGAAAGACATTTCAGCCATTGTTCTAATGATGCTAAAGGAAATGAGAAGAGAAATGCAAAATAGGCTGCAGGAGAAAGCTATCAGTTATACTATATAGGTACTAGCAAGTTCAAATATACAGACTGTATTTGCTTTCAGAAACCCTCTTCAAATTCTCATTGATATGTTTTTAAACACACTTTAGGATTTATAGTTACTTTAGGATTAGGGTACTTTCACACTTGCATTGTTGGATTCCGGCAGGTGGTGGTCTGACCTGATATTTGTTTCTGATTGTCCTCCTCTAAAACCTAGGTGCGTCTTATAGGGCGAAAAATACAGTATTTGCCTATTTCTCTTGATTTGTGACATTTTAACGCCGATAGCACGAAAATGTGCATTTTTTAAAACAGAAACGTTTCATTTCAGCCAACCCTGCCCAGACCACCGTTGTGACTTTTGAAAAAATATTTGTGACATTTTCACTGGTAAATTGCAACTTTTTTCATGAGATGTTTTTGTCATTGTTTTTGTTGAATGACAATTTACTGACAAAACACTCATTTAGCTCATATATATCATCCTATTTACCTATCACTTCTTCCCACGATTGAATTTTCATAAATGTGACTTTGACAAAAAGTCGCATCCTTATGCCATAAATGTGACTTTTTTACACAAAAAATAACCACATAAGCTGGCTTATTGTCTGCAACAATTTGAGCCATTTCTGCCGATAAGAGGATGATAAATGCGGCATAATATGCCCCAATTTGATAGCCCCGCCCATTTGGACATTTATAACTCATTTCTAGCGTGATGCATTCTTTATGGTGAAAATTCTGGAGAAAACTGTTGTTATACTTGACGCAAATCAAAAATATATTCTTGTTGGTGCATTTTACGCCAGAAATCTGGTGCAGCATGGTTAGTAAATGCCCCCCATTGTTTTTTTTTTAACTCTCTCCAACCCTATTTTTATTTAAAATGATTCAACTGGAATACCTCTTTATTTGTCCAGTTTTTTTTTCTTGTATTTCTGATCTACAGACCTGAGTGGATGGTAGTAAGGAGGTAAAGGTGGATACTGTTGTGAAAAGAAATATAGGAATACTTTTCTCTGGTCATTATTTATATATAGTCTTACTAGGGGTGCCCAATCATTATATACCAGCCGGTGGCAATTCGGGGGAGTTTGGGCGACCCAGTGGACATCTGCTTGCTGCTGCCCTATGCACGTGCCCTCGGGTGCCCAATTGTAAATATGGTCCTGTTGATATCAATGGTAACTGTATAAATTCTTATACACTGAGCGTACCCTAATGGTGATGCAGGTAGACAGTTTTATATTATATTGAGTGAAGGAAGCAGAAGATTTATTGATGAATTCATGACAGTTGTATAGTGTAAATACAGAATTAGCACCATACCTATTGACTACATGTTCCACTAATAATAGGATAAAGTTGGTGTGATGGGGGATGACTTTTTTGTTTTTATTAAAAATTTCTTCCACTTAATAAAAAAATAAATTGTAATAGGGAATCAGCCTTTATGTTCTGTATTGCCTCGGACTATGTGACGTATACACAATGGGAATGATGTATATGGGTGGAACTGGGATGGGGGTTCATACATAGTTTTGCTATGGAACCTTATGAGATCTGGTGCATGTGATAGCTGTAGTATGGTCATCAAAATTCAGTTCCAATGCCCTAGCTCATTCCCACCAGCTTCTAAGCCTGAAAAACACAACGACTGGAGGTGACAAGGCAAGGAGGGTTGCTGAGAAGTCAGGATCTCAACCATCACTGCTTTGCAGCTGGCTGAATACTTGACATACAACATACAAGGTTAACCACACACACAAGTAGAATATATTATTGTCTTTCTCCATGCAGAGTCCTTTGTATCTTTGTGTCTTGCTCCCACACACTCTCCAGGCTGCCTCCTCCGCTTTAGGCTCTACAGCTCTAGATCCACACCAAGCAGTGTTCGTGTAATCTCTTCAGCAGCCTGTGCTGTTTCTGAGCACAAATGCAGAATATACTATTCTATGTGAAGAACTTTCTTCAAAAATGGATATTTTTTTAATGTGTAAGGAACTTAAAATGTACAGTTTATGGTGAAAAGGAAAGGAAACAATGAAGTTAATTGTGGATTTAAATCCCCTGACAGTGAAATAATGATCCAACATCTTTATATTTATATTGTTATATTTAAACATTTCTGTCTCTAGTTTTGTAATTGGGAAAACCTCTCCTAGGCCTAGTTGCCCATAGTCTCTGCTGCTGAAGACTCCATAGCACTTCTAGCGCTTTACAGTTTTTGGCTACCTAAAGTTTTATATATCTTAATACTTTATTAATAAAATGCTACCATATAGTTAAAGTAACCATAGTAAGCAACTGGAACTTGTAGTGCAGAATACTGGCCAGCATAAGACTACAGTATGGCAAATGAGTTTACCCACTGTAATTGTATGTGACAAAATGTATATTGATAGAAGCAGTTATAGAAAATGTTTCTACCCTGTATAACTGCATTATAGAACCACTTACAGCTGTTGATAATTTCTGTAACTTTTTCCACCATCTTGCCAGGATGGTGAGTGTGTAAAAAATGCCACAAACTGCACTTATAAGACAAATTCCAGTTTAAATATATTGTGGCATTTTAAACGCTGGTCTTAATAAAGCCCCATCGCTGGTGGTGTATCGCTGAAATTAATAAGAGGCGCAGAACATGTGAAGAAAATGGTAAATGAGACGGGCCTGCCGGCCCGCCCCCGTGGCCGCTGGCCCATCCCCGTGCCCTCCTGCGCCCACTTTATTTTTAGACCTGGCGTGAACTGGGAGAAGTCTCAGCCATATTTTAACTTGATAAATTACTCCCATAGTGTGCCCCCAAAATAGTATAGGTCTATATACTGTGAAATTAAAGTAGCCTTTATACAAACCCCACTCACTTCAGTGTTGAGTGTTAAAAAATGTAGCTGTCTGAGCACACCCCTAGACAAGGTTTTGCTAGAGGTGGGATCTAGACAGAATAGAATTATTAGAGAAGGAATTCTCCTGTTTGTACATCCCTGTTTTGTCTAATATGAATGAGGCGCCTAAACTGCTCAGGCTTTAATTCAAAATATAAAATGTTCTTGTCAATACAAAAAGGAGAAGGAAAACCTACTTTTGGTACTTACTACACCCCCTGCTCCCTACTGTCCAGGATGAGTAGTGGTATAGGGGGTGTGTAGGGTTATGCAGCTCTTGCAGTGTTTTCAGTTTTGGTAAAGCACCAGGAGTGGTGAAATGCTTACTTTCTCTTTAAGCAGAAATTCCATTCATCTCTCTCCAATGTACAGTATAAAATTGGAACAATGTTACATAAGGTAATAAAAGAATATCAGAAATTTTACATATAATTCAGCATATTTTTATAATGATAGGACGATTTTTGTACATTTCAAGCCAATAGCAGAAAAATCTGGAGACGTCTTGTATTCATGTAGCCAGCCAAGATTGTCCATCAATCAGAACTTCACTTCCAGGATTATTATATTGCAAATAACATTCACTTTTAATGCTTTGCCATACATCTCCCACTGTGTCTTCAATATCTAAAATCAGCAAGGATCTACAGCAAAAACCTCCCTTTCAGATAATGTGTGATTTAAAAAACACATCAAACCATAATAGGTAAACTGCCTGTAAAGTTAATCATCGACGACTAATATCTCTCTAAAGTATTTGCATACCGTTTTAACACCAGTTCAAAATTAGATTATAAGCTCTTGGGGCAGCATGTTAGTGCAAAGCATGTATATCATGATGCTGGCAATACATAACAGAGCCCACACTGTCATTATGATTATTTGGAGATAATACAAGTGTTTCAGAAGAAGGATAAGACTATTGTAGGAGGATGGCATAGAATAAGTGCTGGAGGGGTTAATCCGCGTCTAGAGACTCGTTTGCAGAACGGCTCGCCCGCTTCACACCACCGGTTGCTATGGAGACCATGGCCCCGGCTGGCTTTCCCGAGCGCTCCGCTCAAGCCGGCCGCCCGTCAATCACACAGCATATAGTTTGTGGGAATTAATAAAACGCAGAGAGTAAAGGTGATTAAATACATGAGGAAAATATTTTAAAAGCAAATGTGGAGAAGGAAAAACTATATATTGCAGAGCTCATTGCTTCTAACTCTATTTATTCATATTTTGGAAGAAGTGTCATCGGAGATAAGGCTGCACTAACAACACTCACAGTGGTTTATTTCATGGGATAGCTTACAAACAATTATAGAAAATGCAAAGAACACATTGTGATGAAGATGAAGACATACTTGCATCAAGTACTCCGGCAAAACCGGTGGTAGATTTACATCAGTTTCTGCCTCTGACGGAGGCAGCTGATTGACTAGGCGCCACAGTTAGACACAACCTCAAAGTATTCTACATTGAATATTAACATCCCTAGAGATAATTAACACAGAAACACAAGCCTCAAAAAGACCATCAATCCAACAAATGTATAGAAACACTGCTTCTTTTCCAAACAAATTATAAGGTTTTCACCTGAAAAATATCATAGTTTGGTTACAACTGAGGGAAATCGTACATAATCAACAAGAAACTTTCCAACACTAGTGATATAGAATATTTGAATGAGTCAAGAATAATGGAACTCGCAAAGGTTTTTATCCATGGAGATCTAAAATAAAAAATGGTCAGGCACTCATTATATATAAATATATCACAACCATGATTGTGCGGCTCCCTATTGGATGACTGTTCCTTTCTGTAGAGGACTTTTACAGAATGCTGTAGTAAATGGTCTACAAAGTCTGATAGGCCATCACCATGATAATCCCTAACCTTACCTTGCCTATGATTATTGTTATGTTTTTGCTCTACTTCTTTGTATTTTGCTTTCTATTTTCCTTATTTCAAGATATTTATGTCCCTTCCTGCCTGCCTCCTTTGGAGATTACAATCAGGGCAACATGTTTCCATTAGTTGTAGGAAATCTGGCCAGGTACAAATTCTGTATGGTGCATTTCAAACCTTTTAAAATGAGTATGACTTGCACATATCAAATAGGGTAATTAAATGTGATCAGTATTCCATTGCCCCCCTCTAGTCATCAGCAGAGAAGCAGGCCTATGTCACACACACCAACATTCCCTCAGCATTCCCATGTAGCCTGCTGTGTCCGCTCTGGTAGTTAACGAGCGATTAATTGAAAGGGATTAATGGGACTAATTAGCAATTCACAACAGGAGCATGAGTAGGCAAAACACTTACATATAGGTAGAATGTACATGGAAGAAAACTATTATCTGTTTGGCAAATGGCCTAATGTGTTGGTTTTGGGGAAAACTATTTCTGATCATTTATATACATCAGAATTCATAAAGCTATATACTGTACATAGAGAATACACAATGCATCTGATGTACGTTAAATACCATTTTTGAAATGGGATGTCATGAGTCAACACATACCTGTGTATTTTTACTTAATGAGCGAGAGAGCAAGAAAGACAGAAGGAGAAAATGATATAGCTGCTTGTAGACTTGCAAGTTCAGAGTTCAGTGTGTGTTTCCCAGGAGCTAAATACATGCTCTCATCCAATATTACAACATCAAGTCAATACATCTGCGCACAGTGATACTTTTTTGGGAGCTGTCATTTCTCTGAGAACTCTGCTAAGATAGAACCTCCCTCTGCTTCTTGATTGACATGGTCAGGTACCTGCAGGGGTGCAGCTAGCCTTTCTGCTGCCTAAGGTGAAAACTGAAACAGCACCCCCCACCCAATTTCTTAACCTAACCCCTTCCCTTTAGCCAAGGCATCCTCAGACTGCGGCCCTCCAGCTGTTGCAAAACTACAACTCCCAGTATGCCCAAACAGCCTACAGGTATCATTCTACAGCAGGGCATTGTGGGAGTTGTAGTTTTACAACAGCTGGAGGGCCACAGTTTGAGGATGCCTGCTTTAGCCCATGGCCCTTTGGCTGCCATCCCTCTTTTCACTACCTGGTGCTGCCTGACGCGATCGCCTCACCTGGCCTCATTGGTGGTGCACCCCTGAGAACCTGTATAGTCATCTTACCTGGCCCTGTCAAATAAGAAAGAGGGGCTGATAAAGGAAGCAGGAGGAGCAAAGGTGCTCAGAGCAGCTTAACTATATAGGGATTGAAAGTATTTTTTCTCTAGAATGAAGCAACAAATCGCTAAGTCAAAGGTGTCATTACATTTATCTGAGCTAGCCCTACAAGAATTTCCTGGTGAGAGATTTCCTTTTAGGCCCTTCCAGCCGCAATCCTTTTGCATCATGCATTTTTGTTTTTTTACTCCCTGCCTTCCATAAATCAGAACAGTTTTTTTTGGGTTTTTTTGTGCACGTACAGCGGATGTCAGGAAGGAGTTACCTACTCTGGCTATAAATTCCTTTCTAGTGTCCAGTTGAAGGTGAACAAGGCAAAGGAATAATAAACGGCTGCATAATCACACTGCAGATAGGCAAATGGAAAACTAACAACCTCAATGATATATACTGCACTGGGTGGATATACACTCCTCAACAAAACAAAATAACCCACCAAGTAGAAACTGATGAAATTGAATGAAACTTTCTATGTATGAATGTAATGATGATATGTGTAAGTGATGACAACAGAGTGAAAAGATACATTTATTGGGGAAAAATGTACAATTGAAAGGAGGCTTTAGCACCTTGTTGGGCTGTCTCTAGCTTGGATACAATATGAGATATGGTTGGGCATGGATACATAGAGGGTTCTGAATGGTATCCTCCAGCACATTTGCCCAATTGCAGATGGGTCCGTAGATCCTGAAGATTCGTAGACTGACAAAGCTGGCACTCCATAGATGCTGAATTGGTGATAAATCTGGTGACCGGGAAGGTGTTACAATATGGCAGAGACATTCCTGGAAAACCAATGCTGTGTATATGTAATGAAGGTGTCACCTGTGCTTGGATGCTGGACAACACAACTATGGGAGCTGCTAGTGCTCGTCGGCAGATCAAACAATATTCTCTACTGCTATGCCTGGGCCATTCGGAGCCTGTTTGCTGTGTGTGCATGACCTAATGTAAACAGTGCTCCCGACAGTGCATAACAGCTAGATCAAAACAGCCTAGGTGGCAGACAATTTGTCGAAAAGACTATCCTACTCCTCTCGGTCCAATTATGCGCTCCCTCTCAAAGTCTGTCAACGTGGCAAAATATTTTCGAGTTCCCCATAGAGGCATGTCTAGCAGCCAATGATCTTTCAACAAGGGGTACACAACTCAAAAGAAGCCTCTGAGAGCCTTTTTATGTGGCAGCAGCATAATCACTTTTACGCCCTCTTGCCACAAGATCCAGTGTCTAATCATTTACATATCTGCCTGAGGCATAAATGCATACTTAGTTTTTCAAAAATTAAACATTTTTTGTCATTGAGCGCATTACAAAATTAAAACACTCAAAACTACATTAAGGTATTTTAAGGTCTCCATTCAGTAACTCTCTTATGGCGAGTCGGGCAGGGATCTAGTCCAAAACCTGGTCTGTATAAAAAGGTATGATATTTTTAATTAAAACTATAAATACGGATGCAGTTTGGTATTTTGCCTTGAAGGTCTTTATCACAATTGGAATATGGAAATGTGATATAGGAAAAAGTAACTCTGCCAAAATGCAGGTGACAAGGCAAAGGCAAAGGCATCAACTAACTGCTTAGGGGCACGTCTGTCATTAGGTTTGTCAAATGCCTCCAACTGCATCCAGGTTTTAATGGTCTGCTTTTCATCGCTGAACATTATTTTACAGTTTACATATCAAGTTAATCCACACAAAAACTAAATTGGCAATCACATTGCATTACTTATCTTGCACTAATCCTGTGCTATCGCCTATATTATTGTATGTCCACATGGGACAGAATTGCTGCAGATTTTCTGTCCAGATTTTCAGATGGACAATCCAGAGCAGAATAGATAGGCAGCAAAGTACATGAGATTTCAACAAAGCTCATCAACATGCTGTTGAATTCTTTTTCGCATGGGAATTTACCTGCAGAGCAAATTTTAAATGGTGACTATTCACAGAACTTTGCATAAATCAATACTACATGTGACTATAGGAAACTTGGAACTATATCTTATCATAGAAAAATGCCTCCTGTTACACTTAACAGGTCTTTTTCTCAGCTCTCTTAAAATTAAAGTTCTCTGCTGAATCTGTCAAGACGGACTATCAGGTCACAGAAGGATCAAACTACATCCGCCCATAGAAGTCTATGAAGACAGTGGAGGGGGTTGGGGGGTGGAGGGTTGGGTAGTGAGCTGAAGTGAAAAAGATGCACAAACAGGCTTCAGAAACTAATAGTGTGTTCTGTTTTATAGTTTCATATACTTTCAGATAGAAGCGGCTCGGAACTTCTCTATACTGTCTTACATGCTCCTCTGTTTCCCAGTATATGATAATGTGCGTGTGCTCTACAATACCACAGGGAGACCTGAGAATTTGAGATGGATCCAGAGGAGGGAAAACAGCAAAAAAAAAAAAAAAAGCCAGATACAAGTCATATAATGACCAGAAATATCATTACATAATCAGTACGCAAAGGGCAGCATATCCTCAAATGTTATTTGAAACACTACATATGCTTTAAAGTCAAAGCACGTCATTTTCTGCTGTGGAATGAGCAAGGATGTTTTAAAGATTTTCCTAACTGAAGTCAATGGGGAGGAAGAAATCTGCAATGAAATTCTACTGTTGCAAATCTTGTGGCCATTACCCATGGAACCACAGAAAAATCCGCGAAATATGGAAAATAAAAATTGTAAAACTAAAAATCAGTATACTCACCTTCCCAATATTGTTCCACTTGGGTGGTGGGGGACCAAGCAAGCATTACCAGAGGAGATGTAGAAGATTCAGAAGGAAAGTGCCCAAAAATATTTACCTTCACTGAGGCTACTCTAGATTTGCTGTGGAAACCTAGTCTTGATGTGCAGATCATATCAATTCACAGTTCTACTGGTTACTAATTGAAGCAGTGAACAAGCTTGATTTGAGACACGCACCTAACAGCTTAGCTACGCTCTTTCAGTGGTATGGTAAAGCTAAATATACATACAATACACATGAATTACCGTAGCTATTTAACCCATCTCCACCATAAGCACTTGACTGAATGAGCAGAGGCGAATAAGAAACTGCCACACCCTCTAGCTCTTGCTTTACTTCTGTATTAGGGCCCTTGCACACGACTGTATGCCCTCAGGGATATACGGTCCGTAAACGGGCCATATGTCCCGGAGCGGCATACATAGTGCGCACAGGAAAGCACAGCATCATAGATTACAATGATGCTGTGGACGTCGGGCCGTCTGCGGGGCTATTGTCCCGAACTCATACGATCTTATGAGTGCAGGACAATAGTCTCGCAGGCAGCCTGACGTCCACTGCATCATTGTAATCTATGATGCTGTGTGCTCCGGGGCGCACGATCAATGCCGCTCCGGGACATATGGCCCCTTCACGGACCATGTATCTCGGAGGGCATATGGTCGTGTGCAAGGGCCCTTAAAGGAAGAATCAAGAATTTTGAAATATAACCGATCATTCATTAACCTACCACCAAGGAATGGTTAACAGGCCCCCACACACAGACCAAAATTGGCAAATTTGGCCAACATTTATCTAATGAGTATGGTCAGCTTTAGTATACTGTATAGCACCTGCAACATTGTGAATGCAGCTGTGGAGTATAAACATGTTATATCACAATATCACTTAATTGATAAGTACATTCTAAAATGGTGTTTAAAGGGGGACGTACGCTCTAAACTTATGATGCTCCATGGAGTAGATATATTGATTAGACTTACACAGAAGAATAAAGCTTAGCACGTTATTAGAATCACTCGCACTTGCTGAAATAATCTGTCAATGGTGAGCAGGGGTTAACTGCATTAGACACAACCACTGTGACCCATATTTACAGGAACTTTAAAAAATGATTCTGCTATCTGGCTTTTGTCATCCTTTAGTAGGTCACAGCATAGTGACTGTGGCTTAAAGTTAACAAATACAGATTAGTCTACTTGCTTGTTTAAATCCCCCTCTTAAACTTCTCCAAAGCCAGGCTGGAGATAACATAAGTGACCTTCCAGATTGAAGACAGGAGCTCCACTGAAAATAAGTTACTTGAGATATCTCCTTTGTAAGACATGAGCCGCAGAGCTGACGTTTGCTGCCTGCCTAAAACCTGAACAGTGAAAACAGTAAATCTCTCATACCAAATGTCCATGAAGAACTTCCAGCAGTGCTACATGTTGTCAAGAACAAGATACACAATATAGTAAAATAAGAAAGTAGCTAGAAATCAGATTTGAACAGCGGTATATTAATCATATAGTCAGTGTAAATGCATCACCTCACATCTAACAGTGTCAATTTAGCCTAACCTAGTCCTAATACTTTAGTCTTTTACACTTGCCTCATCCATTAAGTGATCGAACTCTAGGAACAATTACAACCCTTTCATACCTTCTCGTATCTGACTAGAAGCTAATGTAGGTATATCCATCCATCTGTGCTCTATCTATCTATCTATCTATCTATCTATCTATCTATCTATCTATATCTACGCATCTCTCACTCATCTCTAGCTCTTTCTATCTCAAATCGGCTTTATCGGCAGGACTAAATACATTTTAGCATTGCAAAAGCAAGTAAGAAATAATTGGGTAGGGTTGGGGTACAAGTCCGTAACATATCAGGCTCTTCTCAGTCTATGGCAGGCACTGACATATATTGTGCTGCTATGGCTGCTGTGTTCTCCTCCTCCCCCAGCAGTATGGGGAGTCTCTCTTCCTTTTCCATGGAGGTGAAGTCTGGGAAAAGATCAGACAGTCTCCTGAAGTTAGTCTCCCTCACTGGCACCGCAGCAGGAAGTGGGCCTCATCCTCCATTTCCTGCTGCTGGCACAGTCTGCTCTGTCTACCTCTGTTGGTGCCGCCAGAATTCGATGAGCAGGCTGTGGGTGCTCAGTCTGTAACGGCTCAGGATCTGTAGGTCTCCGGGATTGGGGAGTTTCTCCAGATATGGGGCCAGTTTGTACTCCCTTTGCAGGCTCAGCTTCTGTGATATTCTTATGTCATTCCTCCAGATAATAATATATTCCTCTTTTCTGTTGTGTATTGTCTTCTGGGTTACCCTCTTTGTCAGGCTGTACTGGTTGGTGGCTTGGTCAGGCTGGGTTTGAGTGACTTGTTGCGGGGTGCTTCATTTTTCTGGGGCTTCTTTGTGCAGCATAGCTTTGTGATGGTAGGAGCTGGGACTGCTACTATGCATATGTGTTCTGAATGATAGTGCCCTCTTCTGGACAGCAAGGTATAGTGGGAATCTGCCTAGCTCTGCTTGACAGTTGCTGTTAGAGGTGCTCCAATGGACTTGGAGAAGGTGTTTGCAGAATTCTAGATAGAATATTTCTATTCGCCCAGAGTCTCACTTTGACTAGTTTGGGTATGTGTCTTGGCCCCAGACTTTGCTGACATACAGGAGGATTGGGGCAATGATGCAA
This sequence comes from Bufotes viridis, assembly GCA_033119425.1. NCBI lineage: Eukaryota > Metazoa > Chordata > Amphibia > Anura > Bufonidae > Bufotes > Bufotes viridis. The sequence goes on from CM065589.1 coordinate 322,286,063, forward strand.
TCAAAGATTTTAAGCCAGACAGTCAGTCTCTAAAATCTCATTCTCTCATATCTATCTACCCATCTATCTCAGATGTACGTAATATCTATATATCGAACATTCTCTCGTATATCTATCATTCTTTCCCATATCAACCAGTTTCTCTCATATCTATTGTATAATGTAGTCCATAAAAGTCGAGCAGCACTTCACATTTTTCTGGAGTGCTGCTCGACTTTTATGGACTGAATATTTGGGTAAGCTTTATCCCTGTTTTGGAGCTTGCACCCGCAATCATTCCCCAAATTGGTTAGTGCTGCCGTGACTTTTTACTTTTTATTGTATAATGTATATTGTATTATGTAAACATAATCTGTATACACTATAAAAATGTAATAATTTGTAGATAATACAATGCAAGAATACAATAAAATTAAGCTAATATGTACATAAACTAAATGTAGTTTTATTATCTATTAAGCAATTCACATAATATCCATCTATTTATGTGCTACAATTAGCCTTCTGATGCAGAAATCAGTTCATGTAAATCACGTGGCACAGTGGGGCAGATTTACTACTGAAAATCACCGGAATTCTGGTTTTATTTGTGGCAAAAAAACCTGGCATACATGCTTTGCACCACGCTCATTAAATGGGTGTTCCGGGGTTTTGACCATCAATATGAGATCAGTGGGGGTCCGACACCAGTGGATGGAAGGCTTTGTCTACTGTGTAGTTTCTGGTGTCAGTGTACTGCAGCTCTGATCCGATTCACTTGACAGATCCTTCTGCTTCCGTCTCCATCCAGTGTGTAACCTCTGGTGTTGGCAGCTGCCCGAAAAACTGATCAGTGGAGGTGTGTAGTGTAGGACCTCAACTTTTAGACAATTTTTTTGCCTCTTCTGGAAAAGAAGCATGGCTTAGCTGAAACGCATGTGAAAGCAAGATTGTGAACCAAAAAATAATAATAATGATGTACATTGTCACGCTCATGTGCCTTTGCTTTTTAAATCTCGCTTGGGTTTTGTTGCACTCTCAGTGAGGCCATGGAGGCTATGTCCTCTGAACCAAGCTCTTATATGTTTTTCACCACCTATTGAACTTTATATATGCCCTTTATCATATGCAGCATTGTGACAGCGGAGCTCACCCATGAGTTTCTCTCTGTTTTTATGGGTTAGGTTCGACTAAACACACTGTTCACACAATGCTTCGTGTTTTACATGTCACCACAAGTAAAATAGACCAGCAGTACTAGCTCACTGTTTTTAATGATTGAGGACATGTAGTTTGTCCGAAAAGCGTTTACAGTCGGGGTGCCATGATTATTTGTATATGCTTCCTTTACTCAAGAATAAAGGATCGTTGCAGCTTTTAAGAGCGGTGAGGGTTTTTACTTTATGGATTAATAAAGGTCAGAATCGGACTAGAACCATACACGTCTGGTATAAAAAAGGTACAGGTGAGCTGGAGCTTATGTTTGCATATGAAGCAAAAAATACTAAAAAATTTGGTGCATTTTTGATGTCCACTTAACCAATAAGCATGTAGTATAAATTTAGACATTGTAGAGGTGCGCCAGATTGCATCAGCCACTCTGATAAATCTGGCAGAGTTTTATGACTGTCTAGTCTTAGTTTACATTGTGTTACTATATAGTACTTGTAAAGCTACCCCATTTACTTAAATAAAAGATGTAATCTGTTGTACCCCCACTTTCCGGGACGTGGCCACTTTAAGAACATAACTTTCGGCAACCAAAGCCATAAATAGCTGCTGTGACAGTGATGCTGATCGGCTGGGCTGTGATGTGCACAGAATGCTCCTTCCTATGCCAGTTTGTGAGATGGCTCTCCCTAGCATTCAAATAGGGAGGGCGTGCTTTGTGTTCCAACGGAACAGGACATTAACCCCAGAGGTGCTGTATCTATGTCTGTGCCAGTTCAGATTCCATCTTTTCTGTTTAGAGACTAAAAAAAATGGAGGATGCCTCCCCTTCCAAGGATGTGCTAATGTCATATATCTTTATATGTCTTAATAGCTGCATATCCCTAGGGTAGATTTAGAGGATTCAGCAGCCGGTGAAAACCTGGAAACCTCATGGAAGATACGAGAGGGTAGTAACGAATAACCCACTAAGGTATGCCCTTAGTTTTCATTTAACAGTCATTAGTTGCCTTATTCATCTCCATGTAATAATCACAACACATGCTGAACAGATCATTCCCATTCCTCTATACCTACAGTATAGTACTAAGGTACAGGATTACTCATTAATGTTCCAAGAACGGAAAGCGGGTGGCTTTGCTGACATGGTGGGCAACACTTTGAGCTGAATGGTGATATGGGGTCTGCTACCCTAAAAGCTAGAATTTACAATACCTGTAATAAAGAAGATTGCATGTGAGGGACTGAGTTTGTGGATTTCATGGCTCGGTTACTGCTGGATTGTTAAAATACATACGGTCAAGGCTCTATCATGAGCTATTGGACAGCAGGTAGCTCTTATACTGTTCTTACACTGAGGCCCTCAACTGTCTGTTTTCTCCCCTGACCTTCATTTTTCCTAAACTTATTTTTCCTAAACAAAAATGGCTTTCCTACAATAGTAAAAGGAAGTTTTGATTTTATAGATGTTACTAAGAAGAGAAGGAGCAAAACTAAAGAATACAAACTAAAGCTGGAAAAAACAATGGCATTTACTACTCAATGTAATGTCAAGTCATACTTGCTCTCTAACGATATGTAAGGACCCATCTATGCAGATATCAATTTAATGTTGTACCAGTATAATAGTCAGAGCCAAAAGCAGTCATTAATAATCATTCTTACCATTCTAAAAAAAAGATTCATAACTGATTTTAATCTTTCTGGCATACTCTTACGGGGCATTACGGGCTGTGTTATTTTGTACCATCCCATGGTACACTGGATGTAGGCAATATTTCCCAAAGAACTAAATTAAATAGCCATTGTCCCACTGCCCTGTAGGTGGCAGCCAGAGATCCTGTAATTTGAGATTACAATTGGTGAAGTGACAATGACATTACACAAAGGACTTCCATGAGCCTCCTTTTTGGTGTTTTTTTTTTTAATTTCTTCACGAATGTCCATTAAACTTTTAAAAAGTTTCACCTAATTTCTCAAGTTACTGAAAAAGACTGTTTATTTTTGCCCTACAAAATCCATAGCAAAAATAAGATATTATTGGCTGCTAAAGAGAAATGATACTTGTTGACTGGCTGCTTTGGTTTTAAAGTAATTTTAAGAAAATATTCTCTGAATATATTTCTGAATTGCATTGCTTTGTGGATCAGCCACAGGATACAAAAGTGGACTTTTCCTAATGAAGTGTACCCTCCAGTCTTCATTTGCACTGCATTAATAAGGATATTAGGAAACTAGTAAAAGAAACTACGTATGCCTCATTCACATGTCTGTGATGAAATCAGTCCCTGAAAATGTTTGTGAAGGATCCGTGTTTGGTCCGTGTGTCCCTGACACTGTACAGCTGAAAATTAATTTTCACAGCATCTCCTCTTAATGGTCTGTGAAGCACGACTGAATCACAGATGGCATCTGCGTTTTTCACAGACCCATAGACTATAATGGGTGTGATGGATCAAGCACGGACAAAATAGAGCATGCTTACGTGCTAAAACCACAGAACATTTTAAAATATAGATATGTGAATACACACATTAAAATGAATGGGTACGTTTGCCTTCCATGAAGAACACGAACAGCACACGTCCGTGAATCACTGATGTGTGAATGAGGCATTAGAATCAATATACTCTTGAGCCTCGATCAGTCAAATACATTAGAAGAAATCCAAAAAATCTGAATATAGAGAATTCAGAAATAGAAAAAGTGAGTTTACATTTTCTACAAAAACATATACATACTAGAATACTTTACACTTATTTAAATTTAGAATAGCGTGAATTGGTTCAAGTCTTAAAGGGCTCCTAAACTGGCCTCATTATTCGTCTTAGAAGGATAGATGGTTCTCAAAGATCCACAAACAAAGGGGTATTTCAGGTCATGGTGAGAAACGGTGACCTAATTTGAAATTGCTTTGTTCAGCTGGCTGGCGATCAGCAAAGCTTCAACAGACATCATATTTCTTTGTCTGGACATACTAACTAGTGAAAAGACTTGCAAAATAAAAAGTGGAAATATCACCTCTAGCTGTTTTTTGTTTGCCCAAAGGCAGGCTTTTGGAATAGATGCTGTCTGAATAGCTGGAGGACCGTATGATGTCCTAAAAAGCTGGCTAACTTTAAACCTTTAATCTCCCTTTCAACACCAGCAGAACTTTTTCTCCCCTATCTGCATTTGCTTTGTCCCTTTCTTTTTCGACTGGCGTGACAAAATTCAGCCATGAGTTTTAGGCCATATAGAAGAAGCAACACTCCCTTGGCTAATCCTTACACATTATACAGTATTCATACCTGGCCTGGCTTACACCAGAGTCCCAGAAGGCTTCCATTTTAACTTGAAGGGGTTTACCCACAAAAAGTATGACTATGCAATGATCACGGCATTTTAAATGAAGTATTATTGCAATATACACACATTAAAAATATTTGGAGAGATTTATGAATAGTGACCTTCCCATACACTACTCTTCATCTCCTGTGTGCCAGAATCAGATGCGCCTAATTTATGCGCCTCTCAATAACTTAGGCACATCTCTGGCACTCAGTGTTCGATAAGCTCAAATCTACGCCAGCAACGAACTGGCATGGACTTGAGCTATAACTTACGCCAATTTATGACGTTGGATATAGTAAATCCGACAGGCCGTGTAAGCCCCGCTCCCTCTCGCAGTGGGCCATTCTTTTTCTCTACGCCTTTAGAAGGCAGCAAAAAGTTACAAAAAATTGCAAATTATGGTACAAGTATGCAGTGTGCAATAATTTGCAACTTTTCAACACCACAATAGAGGAATAAAGGTTTTATAAATGTGCCCCAATGTTTTTCTTGTAATGTACTATATTTTCCTCTCTGGTAGTGCCCAAGCTGCTTATTCTTCTGATTCACCATCTTTTGTGGACTGACATGCTCAGTAGCGTCCCTGCTCTCTTCACCTTAGGGCCAGTGTAGTGATGTCATAATGAACCAGGTGAAGTCCAGACACCTTTCATTAATTCCTACTTCCAAATTTATTATATAAAATATATACCTTTATCTAGGCAGAAAAGAAAATTGGGGAAACTGCATACCCCAGTGGTATTTATTAGAAGAAGAGCGAGAGGTATGTGACTATTGGCTGACTGCAGTGCATCCTGGGAGATGCAGGTGCTTGATTGTCTCATGTACATGGCTGCAAGGGTCATAAAACCGGATGTTTTCAGTGAGGGAGTGCAGGTCAGGAGGAGACGGAGTGGATAACCAGCGCCAAAAAGCAGGTAAGTATGCTTCCCATTACAGGTCCAGCCAAGTGGGGAGTTTTCCCCGACCATTCTTGCACAACCCCTTTAGAGGAAATGTGTCATACATTTTTTTATCTGCCAGTTAAAACTAGATACTGACACATATCCTTTTTTCTAATCTGTTTTTTTTTTTCTAATTACAGATTTATTTATTCTGTTTTCTGAACATTATTTTAGGAGCTTCCATCTTGACTGAGCTGTTATTAACAGCATTTAGAAAACATTGATAAAATTGGTTTACGACAGCCCCATGGTTCATAGACACAATGGTCAGGAGGCGACCCTATTGACTTCGATGGGAGAGTTTTCTCTGTGACCTATGCAGAGGTCATTGTAGAAGAAAATAATAGACATGATTTTACAACCACCTATTGTGAATGGTGGATACTGTCTTATCTATAGACAGAGGTGATATCATTACAGGGAGGATTCGAATGACAGATAAGCAGTTAACTGCACCAAAGTGATCTCTTCAGACCAAGTAGTGCCTATTAGAATGTGACTTAAACAATGGGTCATTTTCTGATAACACATTCCCTTTAAGGCCATTTTCACACAAGCAGATTCAGTATGGAAAACATACTCCGTGTGGGAGCTGCATTTCTTGGACTTAACACTGCTCCTTTGAAGTGAACTCTCACCATCATTAGGATTTATGATGCTGTGAATTCCCATCTTACCGCGGTTCAAGCTGAAGTTTACTCACATGACATGACTACAGTTCAGTAGACCAGCAGTGAGAAGGGAATTCACAGTATCATAAGTCATTGTGACAGGGATATGTAAGGTGTTGTCGAGATCAAACAACCTCCACATTGATTTTATGATTTACCGTTTTTGTCAGATTTACCTGAAAAGGAACTTTTTGAGTATGAAACTCACTAATGCTGTCATTTTGACAGGAAGGAACACAGGCTGTTTTCACAATAAATTTGTTCATACCACCATCATATTAAAAGGGAACCCATCACCATGAAAATACAGAGTAATCTGCAGGCAGCATGTTATAGAGCAGGAGGAGCTGAGCAGATTGATATAGAGTTTTATAGACAAGTTTTAAAGATTCAGCAAAACTTGTTATTTATTCATTTAAACTGCTGTCATGCGCACTGTCCTGCTGTCCCGTCCAGTGTGCTGTCCGCATTTTTTGCAGACCCATTGAAATAAATGGGTCCACATCCTATCCGCAAAAAAACGGAACGGAAATGAAAACAAACAACGTTCGTGTGCATGTAGCATTATGGTGTAAAACGTAACTTTAACCTAACTGAGTATCAGGACTCGTTGGCATGCGCTGGAGCTGTTAGAATCTAGCAGCATTAAACTGGTGACAGATTGCCTTTAAAGGGTTTGTCTCACAAAAAATATTTCACAGTTTTAAACCAGCACCTGGATCTGAATTCTATTGTAATTGAATGTAATTAAACATTTAGTATAACCACAGACTTATTCAATAAAATCTATCTGTATAGCATCACCTGCTGTTTGCTTTTTTCTTATTTCTTTGTCCTACTTACTGAGAAGGTTGCACATGCTCAGCTTTATCCTTCAGCTGTGACAGGGAGAGAGCTGCAGAAGAAAGACATGCCCCTTGAGAAAGTACACTACCCTTGAGCTGCCAGCAATCGGAGCAATAAATGGGGAGGTCTCTGGATCCATGTGAGATACAGGGTTGGTTCTAGCTTTGTTAGAAAGAGACTGACATGTACTATATGTCTGATCCATTTGTTTACATTAATCATAAGATAACCCCTTTAAGCCCAGAGGTTTAAATGAATAAGTTACAAGTTACACTGAATCTTTTCCTAGAAAACTCTATATCAATCTCCTCAGCTCTATAACATGTCGCCTGCAGATTACACTGCATTTTCATAGTGACAGGTTCACTTTAACCCCTTCCCGACCAGTGCTGTAATAGTACGGCGCTGCGGGAAGTGACTGTCCGACCAGCGCCGTAGTACTACTCCTGCACCCGCCCGATCAGCTGCAGGGGACCAGCTGTTCCCATTACCCAGACCGCTGCTCTATGAAAACACTGATGCCGGCGCATTGACCCTCACTATGCTGAGGTCACTGTGACGGGGGACCCGATGGCAGAGAAGGTAGCCAAATGCCTTCCACAGGCATCGGGGCTGCCTTCAATGTAAGCCTGTGAGATCCAGCCCCCTGGATCTCACAGGCAGGAAGGCTGTAAGTGTAATACACTTACGGCCAATGCATTACAGTACAGAAGTAATGCATTGTACAGGGGATCAGACCCCCAAAAGTTGTGGAACAAAAACAGTAAAAAAAAAAGTTTAAATAAAGTTTTGCATAATAAAAAACAGTAAAAGTTTCAAGTAAAAAAAAAGCATTCTTTTCCCATAATTAAGTAATAAAAAAATTGTAAAAAACAGAAAAAAGAAAAGAAAAGTATACATATTAGGTATTGCCGCATCCATATCGATCGCCTCTATAAAAATATCACACGATCCACCCTGTCAGGTGAATCCAGTAAAAAAACAAAACAAAAAAAACAGTGCTAAGACCTTCCCTCACAAAAAGTGCAATACCAAGTGGTCAAAAAGGCGTATTTAGCCCAAAATGGTACCAATTAAACCGCCATCTCGTCGCACAAAAAATGAGACCCTACCTAAGACAATCGCCAGAAAAAAAAAGATACGGCAGTCAGAAAATGGCAGCACTTTACTGTGTAAAACTTAACAAAAATAAAAATAATAGACATATTGTGTATTGCCGTGTCCGTAACTACCTGCTCTATAAAAATAAGCTATGCCGAAACAGCCTTTTTGTCACCTTGCTTCACAAAAAGTGTAATACCAAGCGATCAAAAAGTCTTATGTACTCTAAAATGGTACTAATGAAAAGGTCACCTCATCCTACAAAAAATGAGCCCCCACATAAGACAACTATTAAAAAAAATAAAAAACGTTCTGAGTCCTGCCATGTGCCCCCACAGCAATTTACCACCACATATGAGGTGTTGCCGTATTCAGCAAAAAATGGGTAACAAATTATGGGGTGCTTTTTCCCCTGTTACCCCTTGTGAATATTAAAAATGTGGGGCTAAAGCAACATTTTATTGGAAGAAATGAAACTTTTCATTTTCATAGCCAAGTGTTTTCAAATTCCATAAAACGCTTAGGAGGTCAAAGTGCTCAGTATCCCCCTTAATATATTCTTTGAAGGGTGTAGTTTCCAAAATGTGGTCACTTTTTGAGGGTTTCCACTGTAGGGGTACGTCAGGTTCTCTTCAAATTCAAAATGGTGCCCAAAAACTATTCTAGCAAAATCTGCATCCAAAATCCATATGGCACTCCTTTCCTTCTGACCACTGCCACGTGCCCATAGAGCAATTTACCACCACATATGGGGTATTTCGGTAAACTGCAGAATCAGAGTAATGTATATTGAGGTTTAGTTTGCTGTTAAATCTTGCGGTGTTGCAAGAAAAAATTGATTAACATGAAAAATCTGCATAAAAAATGAAATTTTGAAATTTCGTCTCCATTTTCCTTTAATTCTTGTGGTACACATAAAGGGTTAACAAAATTTGTAACAGTTTTAAATAATTTGAGGGGTGTAGTTTCTAAAATGGGGTCTTTTATGGGTGGTTTCCATTATCTAAGCCCCTCAAAAGTGAATTGGTTTTGGAAATTTTGTTGAAAATTTTAATGACTGATAACTATTTTATGAGGCACTACTATTTGTCTTAAAAGCAGAGAAATTCAAATTTAGAAAATTGTGAATTTTCCCTAATTTTTGGTAAATTTGGGATTTTTTTTTATAAATAAAAGAAAAATATATTGACTCAAATTTAGCGTGAAGTACAATGTGCCACAAGAAAACAGTCTTAGAATAGCCTGGATAAGTAAAAGTGTTCCAAAGTTATAACCACATAAAGTGACACATGTTGGATTTGCAAAAAATGGCCTAGGCAGGAAGGTTAAAACTGGCCCGGGGTAGAAAGGGTTAAAATATCCTGATCTGTTCTAGTGATGAGTGGCAGGGGCAATATTCGAATTCGTGACATTTCGCGAATATTCATCATAAATTCGCAAATTCGAGATTATTTTCTTGATTGCCAAAACCGGCAATGTAATATTCGCATAATGCGTGCACAATACAGGCTTGGGTCACTATTGCTACATTTTTCAAGCTGCTAGGAGTTTCCTGAGACCGTAGAAAATGGTTGGCACGGCAGAACATTACAATAGCTTTATATGCAGATAGAGTGCTCCGATGTATTCGCGATTGCGCAAAAAGGCAAATAATGATGAGCATATTTTTGTGCAATAAGTGCAATTGCACAGTTTAGCAGGTCTGACTACATATTAGTGATTGGTGCACTAAGTATTGTTGTGAACTTGCCTGTAGCATGTATGTATGGACACACTACCTAACACCCTCCACTGGTGTTACACTATATCACTCTCTAACCTACACTGACTATCTCCCACTAACTATCTGTATTATATATGTAAGTTAAATACTAACTAACTAACTATCTAATGTAATGTGACACAAAAAAGCACAGAGCACAGCAATGACACTGCTGTCTCTCTCAGAACTGAACAAAACTGTAGAAAATGGCTGCTGGGGAGGTTCTTATATAGTAAGGGGTAGGCAACTTTCCTATTGGTTGCTAGGGATGATGTTAAGCTCAGACAAAGACATTGCAGCCTTCTCATTGGCCCACAAGCAAGAAGCAGAGAGGGATCATGGGTTCAAAAGAAAAAAAAACTAGAATATTCGGAAAGACGAATATATAGCACTATATTCTAAATCTTCGCAAATTCTCGAAGTGGCGATATTCGCGATTAAATTTCACGATACAAAAATTCGCGTCCAACACTATTCTGTTCTACAAAACTAAACCCTATTTTGATGTGTGGTCCTCAACTATCCCGGTTTTAATTTACTAGATGTTTCATTTCCATCTGTTTTACTAAAATTGCTGTAGTATGCATAGACTTTATATATTGTTGATGGAAGTATACATTTCTTAATCTGTAAAAACTTGCATGAACTATGACTTGACACAGCAGCCAAATGTTTGTAAAGACATACATACAGTGTCGGACTGGGGTGCCTAGGCCCCCACCTTACGGATATATTCAAATATGACCTGCTCATACAGCAGCAAGATGCTAACGGATGATTGAATTTTGGGGCCCCTGCAGTAACTTTGAGAAGGTAGGTCCTGGGAAGAAGAGGACACTGGTAGCCAGGAGCGTAGCTAACGGCTCATGGGCCCTGGTGTAAGAGTTCTGCTTGGGCCCCCCCTTCCCTCAGTGCTTTGTGTGTCTTCTTATGTGGCACAAGGGTCTTTGGGCCCCCACAGGCTCCTGGGTCCAGTAGCGACTGCTACCTCTGCACCCCCTATGGCTACGCCCATGCTGGTAGCTTTCCTCTATACCTAGAAGTTATCTCAGCTCTTATAATGTCTGTAATTATCAACTGGGGAGTTTCTTTAATAATCTATCAAGTTTTTTATGTGAACATAGGCTGGTTGAGGTGCTGTACATTGAATATATGTATGTAGCGCAGTAAATCTAACGTGTTATGCGCCACATGTGCAGGGGGTGGAAGACTAGGGGCCCACCTTGCTCAGGGGCCCACCAGCGAATTCATCTCCCCCTGTGGGCCAGTCCAAGCCTACATACATACTACACTATAAAGGCAGCCCATGCAGTTTTTATGGGTCCTATTTTTAAAAGAAGCTCATGCTCGACAGGTCTTATGACATTAGCAAACAAAGGTGTAGAGGATTAACCAAAGAATCATGGAAAGGAGATGTGGGGTAAACATCAAGGGGGTAATTTATTATCCAGAAATACGCCTATATTAGGCGTATTTCTGGCACAAATTGTACCAAGGTTATTTGTGCCACAATCTGCTACTTTTCCCTGCTCACACTAGATCTAAAAAAGTGGGTGCTGCATGGGTGGGGAAGGGTACAGGCCAGCAGGCTCATCTCATTTACCATTTTCTACCCCTGTTTTAGATGTAGAAAATGAGCTAAATATAAGACAAGGCCTCTTCATAACTATGGCAGATCCACCGCCAGATATAGTGTCTTCGCTAGTTTTAATAAATGACCCCCCAAGTCCATACTGTCCCAAGTGATCAGCATTGTGGGACTGTTAATTACCACCATGAGAAAGCCCCCTCTTAACTTTTGCTAGGCTACCTTCTCACCTCTTTGCAGGTAATCATGTGGATACTGAATCTTCATTAAATATCTGATACACCCAGCATTTTCTGGTAAAATGGTAGACTTCACAACTCCCCCACCCTTCAAATCTGTAGTTTACACATAGCAAAGCTTTGTCAGATCTATCACAGCAGACAAGGGAGAAAAGTAGGGAGGCTGGAGGCGCAAACAATGAGCACCACAGTCCTCCCCCTCCTCTCCTCGTCAGACCCTGCAGTTCATTTCAGGAGTCAGTGACTTATTTAAATGAAATATGACTAATCCTCTCTCTGACAGATGTCACCAATTTAGCAAGCGGCAGCGGCAGGGGAAGCTGCTTCATTTGCAAACGGCCCCTCCATAATGATTAGATGGGCAGGGATGTGTCAGGACTGGGAGGCAGACTAAACTTCCTCGCTCTGTGGTCCAGATTATTTAACCTTATCCATCCTGGGAGTCTCTGGCAACTGGTGATGGCTTTTAATGAGAGATTCTGAGCAAGATATGAGTTTATATTACGTTACAGTTGTAATCGTCGGATTTCTTCATATTTAGGTATGGTACAGGAAATCAACAGGCCGTTACGTAAAAAAAATAAATCAAAATATGATCCAAACAATCCACAAGAGCAACAAACAACCACAAGGGAAGGAAAACGTAGTCCATGAGTAAACTGATCTTCTGTTAACCAAATCTCTTCCAAAGTGGGCAAGACCAAAATTACCACTGTTTCCCAACTGTATGGGCTGGCAGATACTACAATACTTTGCCAAATTCATGGAACATGTACCTACTTTAGAATATGAGTTGTACACAAAAATGATTTGTCCTAATACAACCCCCTGTATTCATAGGTAATAGACTTGAAACACTATACCATCCCTACACCCAGGAGACATTTCAATCGCTACCATACAAAACATTAGCATGTAATTTGTGAGATAACTTAGCATTTGCTATGTACAGATGTAGCAGAGTTAACATTCACAGTCATAACGCGTTAACTAGATGTGATATCTCACCATGTGCTACATCACGCTGCTACATCTGTAGATGAATGCAGCAATGATAAATAATCAGTGGCGGTTAGCAGGACCAAACAGATCTCTATGCATTGTGTGTACGTGTGCTGAAGACTCAGACAGGATTCTGCAATCTTGTGTTCCTCTACCCTGTGATGAACAGACTGCCGTTCAGCCTGGCTAAAGAGCTCTCTGCTTTTGCAGCTCCCACGGCTGCCGTATTCAGGGCTGTTAGTCTTACTTTGTATTCAAAACAGCACTGCCATAAGCACATTGTTATGCTGTAGCTGGATGGATGCCTTCCTACCAGGTCCTATATGCATATTACACTGTGTGCCTTGAAGCCTTGAAAAAGTGATGCTTGTCTGCTTTATCACTGTTGACTCCAGAGTTTTATCAGCTTTCTCTTCATCTGCAAGCCTTATGTATTTTTACTGCTCTCTAAACTCTATTTTACACTATAGACCAGAGTACACTAATAATGAAATTCTGTAATAGTTGCAGTATTCTAAATACAGGATAGATACTGCAAGCAAATCACTACCATGGATAGTGTGGACTTTGACAACCACAGCTTAGTTCTGCTTGACCATACAGCGTACATCTTCTTGTCAAATATCAATATACTCTTAGAATCATAACTCATTCTACCACAGACTGCAGAACTTGAGAAACTATTAAGGGTCTTGTTCCTACTAAATATCCTACAACAGGAGGCAAAGTTCCTCAGGAGTTCCTTCTTCAGGATTACTTGCTGAGTGTAGTTCTGGTTAGGAAACTATGCACTATGAGGGACACTTATTAACATCAGTGTTATGTATGCCAGTCTTAATTTGCCTGATGTTAGCATTAGATGGGACAGACCTCTTAATAAGGCCTCATGCACACGAACGTAGCAGGTCCGTGATCATATTGCGGCCCATGTGTTGTCTGTGTTCATTTGTTCCGCAGCCCTGCAAAACGATAGAACATGTCCTATTCTTGTTCGTTTTATGGACAAGGATAAGACTGTTCTATTATGGGCTGGCCATTCCATTCCGCAAAATGCCGAATGCACTGGGCGGGTATCCGTATTTTGCAGATGGCAAAACTGGCTAAGGCCATGTGCATAAGCCCTAAATGTTTGACTCTAATGTGTTGGAGTAGCTTTTGTACAAAGACAAGCCTTCCTGCTTAAAGAGACAGCATATTATCAAAAAACAAAACAGCATGTGGGCATGTAAGTAGGTGAGTGAGTAACAATATCTGTATAACTGTGCTATCTGTGTATAATAATTTAAAAGTGTACCTGCAGCTTCACAAGAATGATTAGAGTACAAGACTATGGAATATAATCAGGATATCTTTTATGTGTTGCAGTCTGTGCTGTGTACTGCACTTAATGGGGTTGTTCTCAGGATAGGCCATCACTAGCTTATTGGTTGGGATCTGACATTCCGAACCCCTGGCGATCATCTGTTCGTGTGTAGCTCCATCACCAGAAATACACAGCTCAGTAGATCTTGTAGTGAAGGGAGTGTTACCACAGCGCTGCTCCCACGTGAGCGGCACTGTAGTAATGCATCCACAGTACAGACCATGACTTGTGTGTGCAGTCTAATGTTACTACAGTTTATTTGTATGTGGTATAGCATTTGTATGAATGTATGCAGTATAGAGGCACTATATACACTCACCTAAAGAATTATTAGGTACACCATACTAATATGGTGTTGGATCCCCTTTTGCCTTCAGAACTGCCTTAATTCTATGTGGCATTGATTCAACAAGGTGCTGAGAGCATTCTTTAGAAATGTTGGCCCATATTGATAGGATAGCATCTTGCAGTTGATGGTGATTTGAGGGATGAACATCCAGGGCACGAAGCTCCCGTTCCACCACATCCCAAAGATGCTCTATTGGGTTGAGATCTGGTGACTGTGGGGGCCATCTTAGTACAGTGAACTCATGGTCATGTTCAAGAAACCAATTTGAAATGATTCGAGCTTTGTGACATGGTGCATTATCCTGCTGGAAGTAGCCATCAGAGGATGGGTACATGGTGATCATGAAGGGATGGACATGGTCAGAAACAATGCTCAGGTAGCCCATGGCATTTAAACGATGCCCAATTGGCACTAAGGGGCCTAAAGTGTCTCCAGAAAACATTCCCCACACCATTACACCACCACCAACAGCCTGCACAGTGGTAACAAGGCATGATGGATACATGTTCTCATTCTGTTTACGCCAAATTCGGACTCTACCATTTGAATGTCTCAACAGAAATCGAGACTCATCAGACCAGGCAACATTTTTCCAGTCTTCAACAGTCCAATTTTGGTGAGCTCGTGCAAATTGTAGCCTCTTTTTCCTATTTGTAGTAGAGATGAGTGGTACCCGGTGGGGTCTTCTGCTGTTGTAGCCCATCCGCCTCAAGGTTGTGTGTGTTGTGGCTTACAAATGCTTTGCTGCATACCTCGGTTGTAACGAGTGGTTATTTCAGTCAACGTTGCTCTTCTATCAGCTTTAATTAGTCGGCCCATTCTCCTCTGACCTCTAGCACCCACAAGGCATTTTCGCCCACAGGACTGCCGCAACTGGATGTTTTTCCCTTTTCACACTATTCTTTGTAAACCCTAGAAATGGTTGTGCGTGAAAATCCCAGTAACTGAGCAGATTGTGAAATACTCAGACCGGCCCGTCTGGCACCAACAACCATGCCACGCTCAAAATTGCTTAAATCACCTTTCTTTCCCATTCTGACATTCAGTTTGGAGTTCAGGAGATTGTCTTGACCAGGACCACACCCCTAAATGCATTGAAGCAACTGCCATGTGATTGGTTGACTAGATAATTGCATTAATGAGAAATAGAACAGGTGTTCCTAATAATTCTTTAGGTGAGTGTATGTGTTTGGTATAGCTGTATGTTATACCCTGGTAACATCCAGTTGTCAAGTTATGTATTTCCAGGAGAATAAGAAGAACTACACAACTCAGGGTTTTAAGAAAAGATCCTCCAGAATTTTAATTTCATGGGAAATGCAAGTGTCTATATAGTCTGCAAAGAAATAATATTCTGCAAAGCGCCTGTATATACATGGTATCTGACCACTATATGGTCACTGTACGGTGGTATTATTGGTTAAAATGGTGGTTTACAGTGGTAGGATACATTTATCTCTGACAGAAATAGCAAGTGTAAACCTATACTTATCCATGCTTTGATCCTGGTCTTGTTTTAATGCTTAGATTACCAGATTATACCACCTGAGATATGAAGACTTATAGGAACCCTCCCCCCTCACCCTGCTGCCTGAGCTATACTTGAACTTAACTGTTAGGTCTTACTCCCTAAGCTCAGGAAAAACTGTTAGACAGTTAACAAGAACATTTGCCTTTCTTGACATTTACAGCAGGGATTGTGCTGTTGGGGCAACCCATTTAAGCTGTCAAAGAGTCCTCTAGATAGTTCTTGGCTCTGAGGTCTTTGCTGCCCCCTGATTAACTAGTTTAGTGGGAATCACAATTTGTGGAACCAAACTGAATGCCTTATAACTGTTTGATACACCATTAGCTGACTGACAGAACATATCAATAACGTACTCTGAAGACCGTTTTTCTAGAAGACAACATTGAGTTTGTGGACACAGTTAAGTTTATTAAGTGAGACCAAAACATAATTTTATTAAATATGTAACCTTGCACTGTGAGGAATGTGGAAGACTCGCAGCGAGTATTCAGAGGGTTAAGTTGATAAAAGTAATTTCCTTCCCCTTGTATTTGATTCGTTAGCTGAGCCTTGGTCTGTAGAAGTGTTTGATGCTGCTCTACGCTGACCCTCTCCTTACAGCATTTCCTCTAGACTTCCTCTCTGCTTTGGGTCTCAGTTACAAGGATGACCCATGAGGTCTGCCAAGCGAGCCATAACAGTCAAATAGGGGCCAAAACCCTCAACAGTCCCACTCACAGGCTCACCTCACCTAGCATGACAAGGCAAATGGCATCTGATGAATCAAAAGTCAACAACACGATTGATAGCAGATTGCTTTGATTGAGTGTTTTACTAAAGGACTGTATAAGCTCATCCTAATTCATGTCAATTCATCATTCAGGGTGGTTGACTGAAATCAACAAATGTCATTTTCTGTACAAATTTTATTTAGGTTTAATATAATTTATGGTCAACAGAAGTCTATTAACGAGGTTAAAGGGAGTAATTTAAAGAACGTTCATTAGGCTTAAAGAATAAAAGGATCCCAAAATATGATACTGCATCACAATGGTTTATGAGAACTATATGATTTACAGAGAATTATCAGGTAAGATAGCTTTTGTCTCTAGCATATGCCATATCTTCCATCTCTTCAGGATACTTAGCTGTTACCACCAATATTTGCAGATCACAATAAAGGAAGCTGTAATACTATTTATCAGTCAAGAAAACTGAAAGGTATAATAGTGGTTCTTAGTGAAAATGGCTTAACCAGTGCAAAAATTACAAGGTGAATCGAGTTAGTGCTTTATATGATCAACATATATTCAAATCGTTAATATTTATCGCGAATATCGGCACTTCGCGAATTCGCGAATATTTAGAATATAGTGCTATATATTCGTAATTTCGAATATTCTACTTTTTTCCCCATCAGTAACCTCCCTCTTGACTACCCCTTACTATATAAGGAACCTCCCCAGCAGCAATTTTCTATAGCTGTGCTCTGTGCTTTGCTGTATATACATTAGACTGTTAACTTATATATATAATTTCGATACTTAGGGGGAGATAGTCAGTGTAGGTTACATTGATTTATAGTGTAAAAACAAAACGTCACGATTGGAGATCTACAGATGAAAGTAGTGATCTACCAGATACACTCATCACCAATGATCTCTATGCTAGGTGTGTGTCCAAAATCTGAGAACTCGTGAATCTGTATCTGATCACTTTATATATGGCCACCATGTAATACGCCCCTAGAGGATGTGAAATAGTATAATGGATTGTATTGGGCCATTGACTATTGGGGGCATCGATATTAGTCAATTTACTACAAATGTAACTGACATAGACCTGTTGGTCCCATTGAGGACCATATGTAATAACAATGAAAGGTCTCGATGTGTTACGGGTAATGTTGGGGCAGAGTATGCCCGTCACCCAATGACATTAGCCCTGTTAACAAAACAACACAAACCATCAACATGTCCGTTTTGAGTGAGTGCAGTTTAATAAAGGGTTAAATCCCCTCTGCATCAATCTCTGTAAACTGTAAATAAGCGGCTGTAACCTGAGATAGAGAGGTCTCTGTTATAGTGTTTCATCAGCATTAGCGATATAATAGAGCGGGGTTTGCGAGATTTTGTAACGATGCCGCTGCTAGATGTAGGATTGAGACCACTCCTCCGGAGTATGTTTATATTACCGTACCCTGTCCGAACTTTCTGTGACACGATCGGCACACTTGAGATGCTAGGTAAACAAAGCCGGGGACGCGTTCAAGATCCCCATGGAAATAGGAACGCCCACTGATTAGGTCACTTCCGGTAGGCGCGGTGGTGAGTGCCGCACACTGTCTCACAGTGTGACATCAGCGGCGCTCCCCCGCTCCGGAGGGTTGTGATTTGATGCAGTGTATCTGGGCGTGAAGTCTGTGGTTTAATCCACACACCCCCCTCTGATGAAATAAGCCAAGATTGGCTAAGTGTTTCTCAGGGAGGGCTCTGTTTGAGTATTTAAAGTCGGCACTCTCTATCTACTCTGCCACTGCCAGAAACCAGAACAGGGGGAAGCGCTGCTACTGCACCAGGCGCCCCCCTGACTAACCTATATCCCTGAAGAGCCACTTCACAGTGGCGAAACGCGTCGGATACGAAAACTAATATTAGGGCTTTCAGAGCTTTATATTATAAGCAGAGGGAAAGCTAGACAGAGCCGAGGTTCCAGAGGCTGGGGGTCGCCCTTTTCGGGGCGGGTGCTCCGACTACAGCCACATAGGGATTACACTATCCAGTGAGCTTTAGGGTCAGGATTTAATGAGACCCCCGTAGGGTATATATACAAGACCCCCTCTAGCCTGGACACCTCATCTGGTCCTACCTCAGATAGCCCTATAGACACAGGGAATAATCATTTAGTGTAAGAGTGACCACAAATATAAATATTTTAAAGGTTCAAAATAAAAGTTAATTTTTACCTAATAAGGCACACTCTTATTATAGTATTCACATGATTTATAGTGTAGCTGATAGGTTCCAGTGCAGGGTGTTAGGTAGTGTGATAGTGTCAGGCTCTGACAGCTGAGCTTGTGGGAGAATAGCAAGGAGGGA
The DNA here is from genome assembly GCA_033119425.1 of Bufotes viridis. Taxonomy (NCBI): domain Eukaryota; kingdom Metazoa; phylum Chordata; class Amphibia; order Anura; family Bufonidae; genus Bufotes; species Bufotes viridis. The sequence continues at coordinate 322,305,015 of CM065589.1, forward strand.
ACACACTGGCAGGTAGAAGACAGGAAACGAGGTACCAAAGGACAATCCTAACGAGTAGTCGGGCAAAATCCATGGTCGAGGCGGGAAGCACAGGGTCAGAAATGGTGGTCGTTCCAAATTCGGTACATGGGAAGTCAGCAGGAAACAGTCAACAAGGCACCTAGGAGGCTTAGTATGTCTCACCATAAGGTGGAATAACTCAGCACTGGGCCAGGGCTCTGATTAGAGGGTGTGTGTATCCGCCCCTGGTCTCCAAGGTGACCAGGAAGCTTCCTCTCCTGCGGCCCAATTGCAGGTGAAGGCGTGTGTGTGGGCTGGGAAACCCCCTCCAGCAAGGTTCACAGCTGAGGACTAAATGAGCACATTAGCGGCTGGGACGCTTGTGGATCTGCCAGCCTGATGGGAGGTTCGTACCCTATGTCGTACCCTCCGGCCCCCCGGGAAAGTTGACATTCCCATCTTCCTGACAGATAGGTTTGGCTGTCCATACATACATAGTGCTGTGATGTCACCCAGTTGCACCTATTGCGCAAAAATATGCTCATCATTAATTGCCGATTTTCGCAATTGCGGATATATATTGGAGCACTCTACCCGCATATAAAGCTATTGTAATGTTCTGCCGTGCCAACGATTATCTCCAGACTCAGTAAACTTCTAGCAGCTTGAAAAATGTACCCAAAGTGACCCATGGCTGTATTGCGCACGCATTACGCGAATATTACATTGCCGATTTTTCGCAATCAAGAAAATAACCGCGAATAAATGGCGCATATTCGCCCATATATTCGTGAAGTATCGCAAATTCGAATATAGCCCCTGCCGCTTATCACTAATCATCACTTGCATATACGCCAATAACCTTCCATTACTAAGTCTGCCAGAAACAATATAGCTGTCCATATACACTAGATTGATATCATCTGCAACTTCTGATTTTAGTGGGACCAGCTGACCATGTAATGTGTATGGAAGGCCCCAGACTCTACCCCCAAGGGCAAATTAGTTGTTGGATTTCAGCTCTCAATCTTTCATTCTCAGAGAAGATAAGCAACTGCAACAGGTGTCTAGAAGTTGCTAGCTCCCCTCTTAGTAGTGAGAACACATACATACTTGGCCAAACTATACACCAAAGTGTATGGAAGGCGTCGAGAGCAACAGTTGTTGACCAAACACTAAGCAGCTATAAAATGTGCATGGCCGATTATCAGAAAAGAACGTTCGTACAAATGCTCTTTCCCCATAATTGGCCAGTGTAGGTGTAGTGATCACCTGCTGAATGAGCAAATGCTTGTTTATCAATGGCTCTGTAAGGAGATTGGCGATCGAAGTAAGATTGTTCATCTCCACACAACGAAGGCGATAAATTAATGTAAATTAAGCTCTTACTTCCGCTCATGATCAGGTACAGTAATTAATAGGAACAAGTGGTTTGGGCATGATGGGGCCTTTAGTCGTACAGTCTACTTGTACATTTTCTGATGTCATATGAGCATGAAGATAAAATACTCTTACTTGATCAACAGGACAACGTAAAGTAGTACTAGTGCTATCTAACCAATATCCTTTTTAGTCATTTTTCATCCAGAGGGAATCACCATTTGATCTTTACAGATAGACTGAAAACATTGCTATAGTTTGTTAACAGACTATGACCTGCTGTTTCATTTATATGAAGCAATTATATAATTTCATGCACATCCATACACAGTACAGATTTCCTAATTTGCACTAGACACCTGGGGCCAGATTTATCATTACACTTCTATCTTACTCCAATTTCACATAAGTCCAAAGACACTTTTGGCTCAGTCAGATTTATTAATGGTCCTTTAATACTGTGATAAATGTGGTTTGATAGCAGCAGTTCATCCTTCAGTAAACGGCTTTACAAAAGTTGCACATATATATAAAAAAGTTGCATGTTCTATTAAAAAGTCGCATAAGATAAGCATGGTCCTCACTGGAGTGAAATTGGGACATTTTAGCGACTTTTTAAAAAAGTCCAATTGATAAATCTGGAGTAAAACTCATTAACATGGCTAACCACGCCCATTTTTACAAAACTGGAGTGAGTGGTGTACACATGTAAAAAAGTCGCAAAATTATGCGCAAATGAGTGTGAAAAGTCGCAAATGCCCTATTTTGGGACTTTTTGATGCCAGAATTCTGGAGTGCAGGTAGGATAAATTATGGCCCTGGGGTATTTGCTGTGTGCTATACTTATGAAAGGGGTTTTCCAGGACTTAGATATTGACACCTGGCATACCCATGTCTTTTCCTTTCAGCTCTGTCCAATGTATAGTTTCTAATACCTGCTGAAACAGCTGATCAGTGGGCTGCCAGGAATCAGACCCCACTGATATGATACTGAAGACCAATTCTTATACACTTTTTTTGACCGTTTTCTTGAAATCCAACAAGGAGATGTTGCTTAGCAGAAATGGGGTGTTGCTTAAGATGGCTCAAAGTGAACCAAAACATGAAATTTTGATGAAAATGCAAATTTGGACTAGACAATCTAAAGTCACACTGATAATCTAGTGCATTTTTAGCCTGTCTCTTCTAAGTTTACGCTACCATAATGTAGACAACATTAGTAAATTTGTCCCAGAATCTTTACCATGAGTGATATGGAATAGCCAATAGCTTTATCACCTTATCAGCAAGTATTCAATTATTCTGAGTGCAAATATACATTCAGCACTTTAACTTGTAACTGAAAGCAATAGTTGACCCATCAGTTTCCACTTTAGAACTTTGGCGTTTAGCCTGAAGCTATTTGAATATTTATCACAATAGGTGAATGCCCCCTAACAGTAGAAACAAACTTTTTGGGGCATTCACACAACCATATCCTTTTTGTGGTCTGGACAACGTAGATCCACAAAATATGGATGCAGTCCATGTGTATCCTGCACTTTCCATGGGCTCCATTGAAAAAGTACCTAATTATTGGCCGAAAACAGACAAGAATAGGACATGTTCTACAATTTGCAGCTCATCCAACGGATGTGGACAGCACACGGATGACATCGGTGTGCTGTCTGCATTTCTTGCGGTCACATAGAAATGAATGGGTTGACGTGCGATACGCAAAAACGGCAGATTGGACATGGACTGAAAATATGGCCCTCGCATACACCCTTATCCTGAAGTAAAGATACAGGATGTGCGCTAATATTCATTTTTCCTTTGCCTGGCAATCTGTTTCTACCTCAGAAAACAAAACCATTGGAGCGCAGAAGAGCCCCATCCAGCTTAAGTGGTCTGAAAAATCACTTAGAAAAAACACTACAAGGACTTTTCAACTTTGTGACTTTTAGGGGACATGAGTCAAGTTCAGGAAGCAAAACTGTGTCTTGTTAGTTGGTTTCAGATGTTAAAAGCTTTGGAGCTGTCTCTTTTTAATTACAGACATTTCCGCACTTGGAAGTCAGGCCTTAGAAAGGGGAAATAAAAAGGATGTGTTGTAGATTCTAGATGATGAGTGGGCTTTAGTCTTAACTATTTTGTATCTGCATAGAAGTAAGGCCTTTAAGGTTTGTCATATGCTTTCCGAGATATGAACCTGGAAAACTAAGAATGGTAGCAAAAGGGCTATACACACAAACATATTCCACGTGTGTTATTCATCTGTATTACGTGCATGTGTCATGGCCTGACTGCATGTTTAACTGACCCAAACCCACAACATCATATGGATTTATGACGCTGTGTGTTCAGGTCTGTCAAACCCATGGCTGCAACCTCGAAAAAATACAGTTAAAGTGAAAGTTGACATCTCCAGCTCCAGTGTTCTACAAGGGAGCATTATTCCTTGGAAGGTGGAATCTTTACACTTTTTGGAAAAACACCAATGCAATTTGTTATGCAGTTTTTGAGACAAAGCCAGAAGTGGGTCCAGCAGGAAGGAGAAGTATAAGTCATTATTTCATATTTCCCATTACTTTTGAATTCTCTCATTGCTTTGGCTAAAAGAACTGATTCAAAACTTCAGTGGTGGTATTTCTATAAAATGCTATGTGTGAAACCACCCTAAGAGTATTAACTTTAGGAGTTACATACAATGGCATCTAAATGATCCGCGGGGAAATAGTCCAAAAAAGGTACTTGAAACAATCTGTTTTCTTGGCACTAAGAGTTCCCACTTTGTCTTGTGGCTCTGTTCAGGAAGCAGAACATGATGTTTAATTGACAGCAACCTGATTAGCTAACTACAGGAAATAAACAGAGACTGTCTTCAGTCAACCTGCTTCCAATCTGCACATTTGATCCATGGGTTCTCTCAGGGGCAGTCTTTCCCTCCTGTAATAAATTTATGAGACCTGTCAGTGTGGCATTAGTGTGTATCAGTGGGCAATGAATAAGGTCTAACTGCTCTAATGTTCTCTGCACAAAGGCACAGCATCCACGTTCTTGATAGCATTGATTATCTTAAATGTTAAAAAAGAATGTCTCAGACAATGCTTATTAACTGGCTTTGTTTGTAGAATATGGCCTGCTTACAAAAATAATCTTGGCCGAGATCTTCAAGCAAGATGGAGGCTGGTGGCCCGTCGCGAGCAAATGGAGGAGAGAAGTTTGAAATCTTTACTTTTTAATACTATTTCAGATTTAGTTGATTCGCTGACATGAAGCACGAGGATATTTGGCTTTTAGGCGAATTAAATTTATGTTGAAATTCAGGTCGAATTCCACTTTGTGGGATTCGATTTGCTCATCTCTAATTACAACCATTGGATGGCCACCTAGAGATACCTATAGCGTAAGCAATTCCCAGCAGAGTATAGCAAAATCATATTTCTTCTTTTAAAGCTGGTCAATTCACGCCATCCATTTCAGGATATATTGAGCCAACAGCAAGGTAAAGAATGGCTCTCTCCAAATAGGTTCTCAGTTTGGACAAACCCATTTTAGATGGCTGGTTAACACACCACAGTTTTTTCCCCTCATTGGAAATAATTCTGCAGCATATTCCAAACCTGCATGCAGGCATACAGTAACTGTAATAAGAGAAAGCTTTCTAGGACATAATCAAACTAAAGAATTGTCTAAAAGTAGTGAAAAGTAAGATGCGATGAGGGAAACATAAATCTAAACCAGTGGTGGCGAACCGTTGGCACTGGTGCCAGAGGTGGCACTCAGAGCACTCTCTGTGGGCACCCACACCCTGGAAAAAGTCTATGGTGTACCAATATGCCTAAGGCCTCCTGCACACGACAGTGCAAAATGGCCGTGTGATGGCCGTCTAAGTAACGGCTGTCAAGCGGCCATTTTTAGCACCAGTGAAAGTCTATGGGGCTATTCATTTCCATGGCCGTGCAGACCTCTTTGAAATCAATAGGACCGTTTTTTAACGGCCGATTGACAGGAGTGCACCCGTCTAACGGCCGTTAAAAACGGGTACATTGTGGGTTAAAAAATGCGCCTAATATTTCAAATAATGCCCCCATAGTTGAAATAATGCCCCCATAAATGAAATAATGCCCTCATGGTCTCACAAAGCACTCAACTCATCCAGATGCTTGCGGTGCGGCAGTCTCTTCTCTCTTCATTGAGAAGGACCTGCCGAAGGACCTGCGATGTGCGCGGTGACGTAACCACGTGGGAGTGCGCAGTGACGTCATCACGCACCTTCCATTCTGTGAAAGGAAAAGAGACTGCAGCGACAGCAAGTGGATAAAGTGAGTTTTTTTATGGCTGTGGGACACGATGGGGGCATTATTAAAACAATTTGGGACATTAGGGGACATTATTACCCCCATCTTAAATAATGTCCCCCATAGAGTAGGATTTTTTTTTGGGGGGGGAATTAATAAAGCTGAGGGCACTATTAAAAAATTACACACACTGTGGGGGATATTTTTTTTAACTGGTGGCCTATATGGGGGGCATTATTAAAGTTTTTAACGGACATGAAAAACTGATGCAAAACGGATGCAAAACGGACATTAAAAACTGACACACAGCCAGAAAATGGATGCACACACTGATGCAAAATGGCCATGAAAAACAGTGTGTCCGTTTTTAACAGACGTTTTGTTTTACTGTCGTGTGCATGTAGTCGTGTGCACGTTTTTTTCACTGTCGTGTGCATGTAGCCTAGGCTAGTTAAAAACAGATGGACTCATATCAACTACTGGACTCAAATCAGCTCATTAGCATATGGATTAAAAGTACTATTTCTCCACAATAAAGCAACAGATCACCAAGTGAAAGGTATCATTATATTCAGCAGAGTGAGCCCAACAAGGCAGCACGCCTGCTTTATCAGCGAATTTCATGGTGACAGATTCCCTTTAAATAATGCCCCCCATAATGTAGGATTTTTTTTTTTTTTAACAACCTCAGCTTTAATAATGTCCCCTAATGTCCCCCATTGTTTTAATATTGACCCCATCGTGTCCCACAGCCATAAAAAAAAAAACCCTCACCTTATCCACTTGCTTGCGCTGCAGTCTCTTCTCTCTTTACAGAACAGAAGGTGCGCAATGACGTCACCACGCACAACGTAGGTCCTTCGGCAGGTCCTTCTCAATAAAGAGAGAAGAGACTGCCGCACCGCAAGCATCTGGATGAGTTGAGTGCTTCGGGAGACCATGGGGGCATTATTTAAACTATGGGGGCATTATTTGAAATATCAGGCACATTTTTTAACACACAATGTACACGTTAGATGGGTGCACTCCTGTCAATCGGCCATTAAAAACTGTCCCATTGATTTCAAAGGGGTCCGCACGGCTGTGGAAACAGCTAAAAATAGGACATGTCCTATTTTTGGACGGACGCTATTCACTGGCCGTTAAAAGAACGGCCATGTGAATAGCCCCATAGACTTTCACTGGTGCTAAAAATGGCCGTGTGACGGCCGTTACTTAGACGGCTGTCACACGGCCATTTTTCCCTGTCGTGTGCAGGAGGCCTTAGACTTTTCCTGGCAGCACAGGCAGCGCACTGAATGTAGGCAGGCTATTATAGCTAAATGATAACGTACATGGAAGATATACTAGATTGGACTGTAGTATTCAGGGTAAATTGCCGTGTTGGCGCTTCACTGTAGATAAGTGGGTTTTAGGTTGCAGTTTGGGTACTCGGCCTCTAAAAGGTTCCCCATCTCTGATCTAAACCATGAACCCAACTTTAGAGTGAGGGTGTCTAGGCTGCAGCTTTACAGCCACAAGTGTGGGAGAATGACTGCAGTTTCTCAAAGGTTGCCGAGTCACAACTTTCCGACCACTACTTTTAAGTAAGAAAACATTAATCAGAACATTATTGCGCACTGCAGCAGTGTCAACCATTAACGTTACATAGCTTCTAGCTAAACACCAATTCAGATATCTCTAGACTTCCCGATAACACACATACCTTTTTTATTTCATCATTTTAAATCCAATAGATATTTAATCCAATAAATTCAACATGTTTGATCCATCTTTTACCCAACGTGGGGGATGGGTTAGGCTCCTGCCATGGGACATTGGATATTTGGCAGAGCCTGTAAAAATCAAGCTTGGCTGACTTTCATGTAATGTATATGGCGACTTTAGGCCTCTAATCCCACTGTTATATCTACTAATGTGGAGTTTATCAGTAAATGTAAGATAATGTTGCCAAAATGTAGGTGACGAAGATGACCCAGTACACAATATAGCTGTATTATAACACCATATGTATATTATTTCTGCATATCCTTAGAGAATTATAAGTTCACTTAATATCACAGCAATTGTTAAGAGAGAATCCTCTCATTTAGACCATGAATACATGTAATGTGCTCTTTTAGAGGTGGTAACATAGAATTTACTGTCCCTGAGATCATTGTCTTAGCCAGCCATGCTCATTACAGTATATGCTATGTAATTATGATCTAAACCTTGCATGTACAGTATACCGTGTGAATGGGTCATTTTCACATTGGTTCCCTGGTTTACAGGTTGATTAACCATACAGTTCTTCATCTATGACAGAAGACTTCTTGCTGGTGAAAAGGGCTATACAGGACAGCTGGTGGAGGTCAGGGATCCTTTCATTCTGCTCTACTCGGGTCAAATTTAGTGTATAACACTGTGTCAGCCCAAGCATTTTTAACAGACGAACACCCCTATGCCTAGCTTACAACACTAATAATAGTAATGAAACTTTCAATGAAATAAATCACAGTTTAGAGGCCTGGCTGCCTTAAGTAAAAAAACAACAACAAAAAAACACTTATTTCCCACAAATACTAATGACTTTCTGTACCATGTACATATGTGCCTGGCCAGATCGGGACCATGTATGCCCTACAAACAGTAAAAGGTTTGTGCTTTTCAGCGTCTGTCTGTCCTTTCTATCACCCCCATTCCTCTCCCTCCCCCTTCCTTTGTCTATTGTTTATCCAGATCTAACTAACCCTGGGCGGGCTGAGGGCGCCTCATGCCTCACACAGTCCCAGAGCGGGCTTCGCTTTTCCATATTCAAGACAGCGGCTGCCATGGCAACCAGGCCTAAACCTGCCAGCTGACCTGCGAGGCAGACTTGCTTCTGAAGCAGTATGTCTCCGTTCAGGAGAATCTCATTAATTCTAAAATAGAAATCATTTATGCATACAGTGTGCATACCCCCTCCCTTCCAAAGGAGCAAAGATTTTTCTTTCTGTTTTTTTTTTTTTTTTTCATTTTTTCATTTTTTTTTTTGGTTGAAATATATATATGTTTCTCAGTAGTAAAAATTATCTAGAGGAGTTTTATTTTAGAATGAAAAATATGTCTCTCAAACTATTGCCATTATTATTTCTTAAAGAAGATACTTTATGAAATGCATGTAAGGGATAGCACACAGCTCTAAATGTATGACTGACTATATATATATATATATATATATATATATATATATATATAGTTTCTTACATATAACTTTTTCCTTGGATATTCTAATTCAAGACATAGGACCATACACAAGCCAGCTATATCTAGTTAGTTGCCTGAATCCTTTTGGATAAATTTTCTATCTGTAAAGTATATATCGTAGGCCCTCCTAATAGATTGTAAGCTCCTGAAAGCAAGAAAATGACTCCTTTTGTTTGAAGTGCTGATTAGTTTGTTACATCTTCATGTCTGAATTTGTTTGGACAGGTACCCTCTATTTGTGAAGTGCTGAGGAATATGTTGACACCACATAAGACCACATAACCTGCAAGTGGCACATGGCACAAAAGACTGACCGCACTACATATACTGTAGATATGCAGCGTACAGCATCCCAACCAGTCAATGTTCATCTAAATAACTGGTTAGATAATGTAACAAATTACCCAGTTTATTATTATAGATGCATCAGGGGGCTAAGAGGACTTGTAGGTAAATAGGCAGGTCATCAGGGACCTGCCCTCTCAAAGTCACTGCAGGAACCCCCATAATCATCTTGTAGTGTTTTGCTGCTGCCTGACCCAATATGAGCTGACAATATTTGCATGTAGTTATTCAGTGGGACCCCAGAATGAATTTTACTGGTGGGCCCTAGGCGCTTCAGTCCGATACTGCATACAGTTCATGTCATTTGTTGAGCACACTGAGTAAACAGTGTCTCTAGAGCAGGGAGAAAACGTAAGCGAACAGTTGTCTTTAATAACCGTTAGATCCTCCTTTAGCAGAAATCCCCTCCACCAAAAGTTTACTGTCGCTGCACATAAAATATGCAGAATTTTAAGGTGGAATTTTGGACCATTCCTTCCTGCAAATGTGCTTTTGTTCGTCAGTGTTTCTGGGAAGCCTTGCATGTACAGTCCTTTTCAGGTCATGCCACAGCATCTCCATAGGGTTAAGGTTAGGACTCTTACTTGGTCATTCCTAAATACAAACCATCTTCTTTAACCATTCTTTGGTTGATTTACTTGTGTGCTTTGGGTAATTGTCTTGTTCTATCACCCAATGTTTCATTATCTTCAGGTCATGGACTGCTGCACAGGCTAGTTTCACATTTCCGTCAGTAATTCTCCAGATCTGGCACTGCCAGATGCAGACTGAATGCCTTTTGGCCCCATTAACTATAATGGGGTCTGGAGGAGATCCGGACGCAATCCGGAAAATATGCCGAGAATCGGCCAGGCAGAAACCACTGCGGTTTTTTGCCTTGCCGATTCCTGGCATTCTCTGCTGGAACTGACTGCTGGATGACAATGCCGGAGATGTGAAACTAGCCTTACTTCTGTAAAATTGATTACACCTTAGAATTCATTGTTCCCTCAACAACTCCAAGGCTTCAAAACCATGGGGTAGTCAAGCTGCCCCAAACCATGAAGCTCCCTCCACCCTGCTGCACAGCTGGGATAAGGTTTTGGTGTTGGTGTGCAGTATTCTTTTTTTCGCCATGCATTAAAGGTCTGTCTATAATTATAATTTAGACAACAATATGACCCCATCTGATTAGTAATCAATGCAGAAAGCCTTGCATTTATCTGTCCATCTATCTATATCACACAATTCTTTTAATTTACAGTAGAGAAGAACATTTATACAGTATGTCCTATTCTCTGTCCATGGTACTGAAAGCTAAGGTGGTCATGAAAGGCCAATACGATCCATGCAATCTTATCAAAGATGAACACTGACAGTTGCAGTTCTATTGACAGAATAACAATGATAGACGTGGTCCATGGTATAGCGTGCAAATAAATACAATTTCTCTATCTATCTATCTATCGATTATCTATCTATCTATCTATCTATCTATCTATCTATCTATCTATCTATCCATATACACACTATAAATCTATACATGTGTGTGATTATGTGGATTGGTACTCTGTTGCCGTTTTATTTATTTTCACAAATAAGAGTAAATCAGCTGAAAAGAACAATACATTACTTCCTATTACGCGGAATTGAAGCCACCTTAAAGATCTGCATACAGAACACAATGCTTTTTGTTGTAAGATTTTTAGAAAACGTAGCTGAAGAGGACAAACAAATCTAAGGAAAGGCACCCATGAACCACATCATTTTGATTTGCATGTCTTCTTATGAGACAATCTAATAGTTCAACTTCATTTTCCTCAACAAAAATCACAGCAAAGAGCATTTTCACTTATAAAAAAACATTTTTTAAAAGTCATCAGTAACTATAAATCTGTTAAAAATGATATTTAACTGTTTCTTACTTGTATCTTTCTCCATTTGATGTTTATTACTAGTGACAGCAGAAACAGGCAGCCATTACAACTTTAGGGATTGGAAGATTAAAAATGGCAAATCTGAGTTAGGCTGCCTGTACACAATCAGGTTTTTAGATGAAGTTTTTAAGTCTAAAACCAGGAGTGGATTCAAAAAAGTAGAATAGTAGAACCTGCACTTTCTCTCCCTTTACGATCTACATCTGGTTTTAGCTTCAAAGCTGCGTCTGAAAACCTGATCAAATCTTGAACGTGTGTGGGCCTCTTTAGGGTCCTTTTTACACGTGATGGTAAATTGGTTTGGTAAAAACCATTTTAAAAAAGAATTGCTATAATAATGTCTCCATGATTTGAATACCCTTTAAGATTATAGCAAGTACTTAGAGGCTAAACAGTTTTCTAGCTATTAACTCCACATACACATAGACAACATCAGAATGATAAAAGCAGGATGGTAACGGGTCCTCACACTTGCCCCGCTGCATATTACTATTGCTGGAAATCTAAGCAACAACAAAGCCAAGGTAGTGAGATAACGGTTGGTTATTTACACTGACATAAGCGTCTAATCATGGGCAAGTCTGCTACACAGGAGTCAATAACAAGTGGACTGCTGGATTTAAGTGACACCTCTTGTAGTCCACAACTACACAGAGCAAAATAAAATAAATGCCCCATTAATACCGAGGCACGAAGGGATTAGATGGTTTACATTTGACAATACAGAAAGGAGGCACATACTGTAATCCACATCGGTTTTGTAATGAATCCCCTTTTTTCCCTCCCACCCTGTTTCTTCATGAGCTGTCAATACTAAATGGGTTTCCAGAGGAACGCAGGGTGAGTGGTGGCTCCCTGCCGAGGGTAATGTTGGGCTAGCAGGGCAATGCAGCAAAAGAGAGACAAGTCTTGTATCCCAGGCAACAATCCGGTAAGCACACTGCAGCAGCATGGTACAGACAAAATGACATTTGTCACTTGTGAAGTTGTGAAATGCCTAATGAAACATAAGGGCCTCCGACTGCAACAGCATGCTGGTAATAACAGCCTGATTGGATGTTTTACTCCTGTAGGCTGTCTACATGTGGAAAGAGGAAGCGGGAGATCTGTAGTAAAGTATACGTCTGACACGTCAGCATGCATAAATATATACTGAGTGTCACTCTGTCACCTTGCCCAAATTCTTAAAGGTGCACAAATTAAAATGATCCAAAGCAAATACCCAAAGTGCGAGTATATGAGAAAAGAAAATATTTCATTATGGGCATACATGCGGTACCTTACTCGGGGGTATATTGAACTGTGACCCCAAGATATTTCCCTCACCAGGTGGAAGGCTAACAGCAAGGATTTTTATGGGTACTTTGATAAAGTTTTATATATTCCATTGCACAATGATCTGATATGTATATGGATTGATGCCTTAAATTAATGCGTTAATGCCTTATTTAGCAGCTAATGCGAATTACACTGCTTCATTATAAATCAGTTTTATCTGAAAATTATTTTTATTAGGAGAAGATGTCAGAAGGTGTTGTGTATTTTGTCTGATATATGCTGTGTTTCTTTTAAGTCATGGTCTGGATTCTTCCAGAGAGTAAAAGTACCTATAAAGGTAATGAAGTGCATTTACTAATGTCTTTACACCACAAAAGTGGTAGAGAAAAGTCACCAAATTATGGTGCATGAGTGAAGGGGGACTTAGCTCTGCCAGACGGTTTTACTATAACTTACACCATAAACCTCGGTAAGTTAAAGCTGTAGTATACACCAGCCCCTAGCTGGCATAGACTTCAGTATCTGGCGCACAGAGGGGCAGAGATGGGCTAATGCCTCTTAAAGGGTTTCTCTGGGAATTAAGAAAATTAAGATACTGAAATATTACTTTAGTATAAATATATTCCCAAATACATTTTATTAGCTATAATTGTTCATTTTGTCCAGGGAGGAATCATTAGGAGAACAAAATGGCCGCCGTCCTATTAGTACAAACAAAACCTGTCCTATCACACAACAGGACAAGTTACTTTACAACACTGAGATAAATAACTGCTCATCTCATCTCCTACTTGTAAGGTATTATGATCCAGAATACAGCTAATAAGATATTCAGCTGAATCTCTGTAGGAATGGAGTTCATGAGGGGACATGAAGTATACAGAGGATGCACAGGACAGACTGTGGTAATAGAGACTGTGTACAAGAGCTGCTGCTCATTATCTACACCCCCACTATCCTCTCTGTACTTCATGTCTCCTATTGAACTTCATTCCTACAGAGATTCATGTGAAGATCATATTAAACTGTATTCAGGATCACAATTCCTGACAAGTAAGAGAGGAAGATGGCGCAGCTCTTTAACTTGTCCTCCTGTGTAATTAGGAGAGGTTTTGTGTGGACTAGTAGGATGGCGGCCATTTTCTCTTTCCTAATGACTGCTCCCTGGACAAAATGGGCCATTATAACTAGGGATGAGCGAATTGACTTCGGATGAAACAACAGCAGGAGCTCCGTACAGTATTAGGGGCCATTCACACGTCCATAAGTGTTTTGCGGATCCACAAATTGCAGATTCGCAAAACACGGACACCGGCAATGTGTGTTACGCAATTTGCGGACCGCACATCGCCGGCACTATAATAGAAAATGCCTAATCTTGTCCACAGTTGTGGACAAGAATAGGACATGTTCTATTTTTTTGCGGAAATGGAAGTGAGGATGCAGAAGTGCAGATCCGGAAATACGAATACGGACAGCACATAGCACATCGGAAATGAATGGGTCCGCACCCGTTCCGCAAAATTGCGAGACTTCGGGTAATGACTTCATAAAATAATTTGTACTGTAAAAAACCATTTGGAACCGAACCAGTGTTTTTTTACAGTACAAATTAATTTATGAAGTTATTGCCCAAAGTCTCGAGAGACTTCGCTAAGCAGTAACTTCGGCTCATCAGAGCCAATACATTCTAATACTGTAGGGGGCTCCTGCTCCGTACAGTATTAGAACAAAGTTTTATGCGAATCGAAGTCGATTCGCTGATCCCTAATTATGACTAATGAAAGGTATTTGGTAATTTCATTTTCTTAATTCCCAGAGAACCCCTTTAATAAATTAGGCTCATCTCACTCTGGTGCAGAGGAATCAAGACTGGATTATGGGAATGCCAGTCTTGATGAATGTCCCTCAATGTGTCATCAGAAAATGAGTAAATGAGCTATTGTTTAACTCAAGTTTTTAAAATGTTATAATGTGGCATTTGTTCCTATTATACATTAGTTTTTTATAACCCATAATCTAGATGTCTACCAGGTCCTATAGATTTTATAAGATATCTATGTAAAAAATATCATGCCATTGTACACCCCAGATCCAGCAAGCTCTCAGTTTGAACTTTGTTTCAAGGAAAAATAGGTACCCTTGATACTTCCAGTGGACAGTGAATTCTTTTTATGGTTTGTTTGCTCTGTAAGACTAACACAATAACTCTTACAGAAGCAACCTGTCATCCAGCCTGTGTACACATGCCGTATCACGTCTATTTCTGGGTAGCAAAAATATAATCTACAAGAAGATATATACCAGAGATGTGGTTATCATTCACAAAAGAGCAGCCACCATCTGCTAATGATTGGAGACTACAAGGAGAAACCGGTTGGTAGGAAATCAAGCTATTTGTTGCTAGGAAGGAGGTTATGATCAGGCTGGTGATGCTACTCTATTCCTTTAAAGGAAATGTCTGGATTCAAAAGGAAACAACTCAGAGGATTGGCCTGTAATAAAGAATATATGATTACTTACCTGACAGATCTCGAACTGCCGCAACGGTTGCAAGTAACTTCTAATCAGTTTGCATGTGAGAGAAATGCCTCTGTACTGTTGCTAGTGACACCTTAGGAGCTTTTAGAAAAAAAATTATAGGAATTGGCCAACCCTTTAAGAAGGCTAAAGATCATTACTGGGTTGCATTTGGTAGAATTTAAGAGTGAGTTGAAAACATATGGCTACAATAAGGCTATATCTATTAGGATGGGCACAGGGTACAGTAACTAAAATAACATTATAAGGCGGCAATCATTTGGGAAATCCCTAGTAAACTGAAGTAGAAGGTGAATTTCCATGCTGAAGGCACCCATCTACTGAAAGGGTGCAGCATCTGTCCTATTTCGTAAATGTAATTTTTTTCATCCTTTGAAAACTTTGCCTAAAGTGCAGCTGCAGCTCTATTGTGGAAAGTGAACGGATGTACCGATCTAGAAATATGTAAAAGTTACATAAATGTGTATAATAATATGTAATTGATGGTAATATATCACATCATGTACAGAGGCATAAAGCCATATTGAGCTGGGGGACTGAGGCACAGGTTTTGTGATCTTTCAGCTAGACCTTATACTTGCTAGGTCCACTAGCTAGAGCAGAAATGTCCATGTACGTAGCCTTGAGGTGACAGTAGTGCCCCAGAAGTGCCTAAAATCCATGTGTGGGATTTACTTTTAGTAAGATGATGTTTCTCATCAACATTATGAAAACCCCAGCTACGACATATTCCAGTGATGGCTCCCAGTAGGGCTGCAACTAACAATTAATTGAATAATCGATTGGTTGTCGATAATTTCATCGATTAATCGGGAAAAAACAACAAAATGACAAAAAAAGGGGTTTATATGATCTTACTTGAAAAATTATGTACAAAGGGCCATATTAAAGCAATTTTAGGAGTCACATAATTATAAAAATTTTGCATTCAAATGTAAAAAAAACATGTCCACATGGACAGGGCTGACCACTGCACCGCACCACTGGCAGAGAGGAGGCTGGACAAAAACCGCAGCCTGATGTACTTTGTCGGGCCGCCTCTCGACTTGTTTGCCGTACTGTGGCCGGACCTACAGCCGGTCCCCATTATAGTAAATTGGTCTGGAGCAGACTTTCAGCAGCACAGTGGGCTAGCGTTAGCACTGATCCGGCAGGCTGTTCCCCACCGGAAAAGGCTACCGCAAGTGTGAAAGTAGAATATGTGGCATGTATTCTGTAACTCAGTCACATTAACCCCATGTTGTCCATTATGTGAGATGGTACGCTTTGGGGGTCACTTAATATTAATGTGAGGCACATGGGGTCCAGTCCAAAAGCATGTGCCCAGCCTGACATAAAAAAAAAGTGACCACCATCATGTTTGAAACATGGCGGGCAGTGGCAAGATTGGGGTTAATGAGTCACATTAACCCCAATCTTGCTGGCTGCTTGATACAAATGTTTTTTGCCTGCCTTTATTTTGAGGCAGGCTAATCACTCTAGGTGTGGGGTACCTTCTATGCTGGCTGTTCAGGGCACTGACTCTGGGGCTGGTGCTCGGGCTGACACTGAGCTGGGCACTCAGGAAGAGGAGGATTCTGCCGCTGCAGTTGTTCGCTGAGCTTACTCAGCCGGCGCCGCTGTAACTTTATTACCTCCCCCGTCCCTCCTCCTGCTTTAATTAATAGCCACACATTCATTGGCGCACCGCGGAAGTGGTGCGGGCAGCTTCAGAGCCCGCTCACTTCATTGGTCTCAGCACGGCTGCGTCATAGGAGGGAGGGATTCCCTCCCTCCATCCCCCCTTCTCCACTGTCTGCCAAGCGCAGCACACGCCATATTCTCAGCGTGCGAGATTTACGGGACCTGCGGACATAGCGCCTGACCGCTCGCTCTCACCGGCATAGCAACGATTCGGCCGATTATTTGATAACTGAATTCGTCGACAACGAATTCCGTTATCGAATATTATCGATAACATCGATTAATCGTTGCAGCCCTAGCTCCCAGCATGCTCAATTCATTTCTATAGAGTTCTGAGAACAGCCAAGCAAGTGTACATCTTGGGAGTTGTAGTTTTACCATAGCTGGAGTGCCGGAGGTTAGTCATCACAGTCTTGGAGAACAGGAATCCAGAAAAGACTTCCCACCATATCATCGCATAACCCTGCATGTAGTGGGCAGCTGACAAAATACTACAACAACCAGCCAGGTTGATAAAGTAGAATAGGGCTGTTTGTAGCACTGAGCTCGCCTTGTTCACTTTAAACATTGATAACTGGATTACCACCAAATACTCTCCCTTCATCCTTAGCACTTACAAAATGCTTTGACAATATAGGGCACCATGAGGAATTGCTCATTTTTGACAAAACTTAAGACTTAAACTGTATTTATGAAAATATTATTTATTTCTCTTGCATATATAGCACCTACATATTCCGCCGCTCTTTTACAGATACTGGGGATCATTTGCAACAGCCCCTTTGTCACAAACTGGCATAAAATTGTCTCAAACTGGGGTTTGCAACTTTTTAAATGCCATTGGGAAAAAATTTAGATGCATTTATCGTTTCTGCACTAATCTTATCACTTTTCGAAAGGGGCGCACAGTGAGAGTGGGGTCATCGGCCCTCTACATATTTTAAAGGGGTTATCGAGACACTCCGCCGATCAGCTGTTTCAGGGAGCTGCCATGCTTACCGGAGCTCTGGTGAATGCTGCCAGCTCCCAGCAGATTTCTAAGCACAGCGCCATACATTGTATAGTGGCTCTGCTTTGTACTGCTGCGCAGCGACATTCACTTCAATGGGGCTGAGCTGCAACTGGGCTATGTATCCATTGTACAGTGTTCCATGGACTAGGAAGAGAGCACGTAATTCACAAAGAGTCAGCATCTTCTTACAGATGGTCGGCGAAGGTCCCGGGTGTCGGACCCCCACCAATCTGAAATTGATGACTTCTCTAGATGATAGGTCATCAATATAAATTACCAGATAACGGATGTAAAAGCAGTGAGAGTGAAAAACTCCTAACATTGCTCCATAGGAAGTCAAAGGAAATAGTTGGGTATATAATGCTTTCATTTGATAATATATCTACCCCTACCTAGACTGAATAGAGACTACATGGGAACATATCAATATCGCCCGGTCCAGTTCTGGTCCTCTCTACAGTGAACAGGGGGACCCAGCACAGAGGCAGACAAGGTAGAAATGCTAATCAAATACACAAGATCTGCGTCATACAGGCTTTCCTGTTGACTTTTTAGTTATTGATTAACCAAGCAGTAGCCCAACTCTGTAGATAAGCAAGCCAAATTCATCATAGCCCTCATCCAATGCAATACAAGTGCCATTGTGTAGAGCCTGGGTAAAGGTCATCCCAGGAAGACAAAGTGTGATGAATGAATGCAATTTATCAATCATTCAATACATTGGTGTGGGGTTTCCTTGCAGCATATAGGACATAATACCTGTATAAACAGTCTGTAACATTATACCTGGAATCTCAAACATTCTTACATTTTTCTCTGTAGCAAGTAATGCCACACAACATATCATGTGTGTACCTTTCTGCTTTCTGAAGTCATTACGACTGAGTTCATATCTGTGTCACAGGCTTTGTTAGGAGCCTCCATGGCAGATTCCATTACATTTGATAGAGAAAATAGCACAGAATGTAGCACCTTTTTTTAAGTAAAACAATAGACACAATGACACAAAATGACAACCCCCATTATATATAAATGATATAATTATAGGTAATATTAAAGGATTTTCTCATAACTTTGCTGCAATCCACCTCTTTGTATAGGCATGCTAGGACACTTATGATAAGAAGCATCACATTTAAAATGGTTTTTCAAGATGACATAAGTGTTACAAATGATCTTGCGTTGCCCCTTTTACTATATGGTACCATGTCGTTACTTTGGGTACATAGAAAGGTTTCACTACAAACGTATGAAACGTCCCTTTCGATGACATGTCATTACCTCCCAGAAGTATACAGAAGGAGCAATGTGGGACTGGACAGACATGGCAGGGGAATAGAGCATGATTAACATTCTATTTTACTGGTTTTACGCAGTTTTGTTAATCCAGGAAAAATTGTAAAAGTAATATTTAAAATTTGCTATTAACGCTGGGATTAACAAAATCTCAAAAATGACAGCAATGTGGGCAATGGAGTGGGAATAATTAATAAAAAATGAAGACAACGCCAAGTCCAACATCTGTCTAATAAAATGTCTACATGGAATTCCTTCAGTTATACCAAGAGAAAATGCAGCATTTTGTATGCTTCCACAAGTAAATCCTCAAAGCGGTCTGCAAGTCCAAAAATATTTGTGCATTCTTAGAAGTTTAACAAAGCCAGGTTTCACTTTAAGGCCTAGCTTCCAACTGTGAGGTTATCCTGGCATGACTCCACACTCTGAAATGGTTGACACGCATACAGCAAAAGAAGAGCCAGCAGGGATGATCAGGAGCACAGTTGCTGGCTTTTGCACAACCGCCTCCTGCCCGTCCCTCCAGCCTGTCGGCTGCAGTAATGATGTCCAGATGTGACTGGCCTGATGCAGTACATGCTGGCAGCCGGGTGGATGGGTGAGTCCTGGCCAAATAACACTTTACTTGTTCTTCTGTAAGAAGCATCTGTTGTAAGTACCCCCTTCTTACATTGTGCTACAACCTTTATTTTCCACAACCTACATTACCAAATGTATTTTATATTCTTATGCACTTTAAAATAAATTTCTCCTATGCAGTTCAGTTTTTTTTCTCAGTTTTAAATATAATTCTAGTTTAGGATGTTTATTTCCACCTGAAGCATAATACATAATACACTATTTTCTCTGTAGGCTTGGTGTACAAATGACAAAGATAGCCTTGTTCTGCTTGTCAACCTGGCATTGCATTTTCCCTGCTTGTACACTTGTACTAGATCTACTTGAAACTCACCCATGCCGGGTCCAACAGGTTTCTCTTGACTAGATTCTCAGCCAAAGTTTTCTTTCAGAATTACAACTTCTCACCAATTATCAACTCCTGGAGGAGACACAGGAGATTCCATATAGTTTCTATTATGTAACCTTGCTCTTCAAGATGTCTAACTAAAAGGTCATACTGACCATGTATGTGGTTTAAAAGCTCAAAGAATGATGTAATAGATTAGAAAAATAAAATAAGAAATAATCTACACGTTTTACATGGGACATATGTGATAATTATGTTTCCACATGTCATTACAGGCATATGGCAGCAACCGAAGGTCAAGATCCGGCAGGTGTCAAATCCAGATGTCAAAGTGCATCCACAGTTAGAAAAATCCAGCAATCAACAATCTGAGTATTGTTTTACAAACCGTCATTTACACACATCATCATTATGGTTCTACCCTATATTTATTCCAATAACTTTTCTATTATTACCCGCTTTTAGTGTCCTTATGCCCCATCATACAACATTATGCATGACACATGCTCTCATAAATATGGGTCCCACGGGGAAACAGAGAACTATTAGATTATAATACGAATAATTATAAAATAATGACATATTATACTAATACATCTGTGATAGTAGTACAACCGCTTCATTAGAAGGTAGACTGTAATAGAAATGATTACATTGCAGTTCAGTGGAATCCTACAATTTGAAATGCTTTCTAGATAAAACTATAGGTGCTCTAGATAGGTCCATAGGTATGAGAAGTTACAGCAAATGTCCATCCCTCTTTCTTAAATCTGTAATCAGCTGAATTAACACAGCCCCACTCAGGGAATTAGCAAGAAGAGAGGTACAAACCATTAGAAAACGTGGTGTGGTGTTTTCTTGAGGGGCTACTTGAGGGACCTTGCTGTGGTGTCCGAGCTTAAGACGAGTCCTCCTAGTAGGACATGTCGAACTAACCCCTCAATTTTATCAGTGTGAGGGTTTAGTATTGCCGCAGAGTGCACCTGCTTTTGCTATGGTTATGTTTTTGATTGTTTTCCACATCCACATTATCGTTATCGTATGTAGGATGGTTATTGTGGTACTTGTAGTCCGTTGCTGGCATCTTCCATTGTGTGCATTTTGTGCTGTTGATTGCCCCTAGCAATGGACTACAAGTGCAGGATGTGCTCCCCTATATACATGCACAACTGCATATGGGTTGAGCATATCCTGCTTGTTAAACACCACACCACGTTTTCTAATGGTTTGTATAATATGTTTGGAGGTGTATAAACTCCGATTTAAATGTGCCTGCTTTTCATCTACAGGCTACATTCAGGTGCACCTGGGAGGCTCTGGGCCATATCAGCCGGTCTCGGGTGGGGCTCATAGGCACCTCCCACCTCCCATTGCAAGCATGGTTACATGCTGGAGGTCACTGGTGAGCTGTCTGTGAGTCAGGCCTTATGCTCCCATAATGCCCAACGGCTCCTGGTATCGCCCATACGGCACAGGTAGGTTGAGTGGTAGGGCCTCGGGCTACTTGAGGGACCTTGCCGTGGTGTCCGAGCTTAAGACATGTCCTCCTAGTAGGACATGTCGAACTAACCCCTCAATTTTATCAGTGTGAGGGTTTAGTATTGCCGCAGAGTGCACCTGCATTTGCTATGGTTATGTTCAAGAAGAGAGGTATCCAGAGGAAATGGTTACAGAAAGAATGAATGCCCAAATCAAAATGTAATGTACCTAGTGAGAGACTATGAGAGAAAAAAAAATGACATACACAAGGGTCGCAGTGGCAGCTGCCACCAAGGCCAATAAGATAATGGGTTGCATCAAAAGCGGCATAGATGCCTGTGATGAGAACATAGTCCTACCACTTTACAAATCACTGGTCAGACCACACATGGAGTACTGTGTACAGTTCTGGGCTCCTGTGAACAAGACAGACATAGCAGAGCTGGAGAGGGTTCAGAGGAGGGCAACTAAAGTAATAACTGGAATGGGGCCTCAGTCGTCTTATTTGTAAACTGAATAACCCTAATTTTGATAATCTTTCAGGGTATTGTAGTTGCCCCATTCCAGTTATTACTTTAGTTGCCCTCCTCTGAACCCTCTCCAGCTCTGCTATGTCTGCCTTGTTCACAGGAGCCCAGAACTGTACACAGTACTCCATGTGTGGTCTGACTAGTGATTTGTAAAGTGGTAGGACTATGTTCTCATCACGGGCATCTATGCCCCTTTTGTATCTGTCTGGCCTGCCCTGCTCTCCTGTTCCCCTGCTTACTGGAGCTGACATTCTTCTGACTAGCAGAGGAAGTGTCTGGCTGCAGCAGTGCTCTCTCTGAACTGTCATCCCCCTCATCTGCCAACCTTGCAAACTTGTTGGGGTGTGTCAGATCAGGGCTAGCCTCCCTGGCACTCTTCCCTCTACCCCGCTTTCTAACTGTTATCCAGCTAGCTACCTCACTTTCGTGAGCCTCCTCGCTACCACCCTCCCCACATCTACCCCATAGAGTGCTTGCTCAGTGAGCAGCAAACTCTCTTCCAAATTGTCAATACTTCTCAGTGTTCAAACTCACCCTGTTAGATACACGATGTGCGATTCCAGATTCCACATTTTGAACAAAGATATGCACCCTCAGACGGCTGTTCCAGAACTGCATACATTAGACAAGATGTGCACTGGACTGTGAATTGTGAATGGAGCTTTAAATATGGTTGTAAAATGCTGTAACTGAACTGTAGACGACTGAGGGGAGATCTAATAACTATGTATAAATATATCAGGGGTCAGTACAGAGATCTGTCCCATCATCTATTTATCCGCAGGACTGTGACTGTGACGAGGGGACATCCTCTGCGTCTGGAGGAAAGAAGGTTTGTACACAAACATAAAAAAGTATTCTTCACGGTAAGAGCAGTGAGACTATGGAACTCTCTGCCTGAGGAGGTGGTGATGGTGAGTACAATAAAGGAATTTAAGAGGGGCCTGGATGTATTTCTGGAGTGTAATAATATTACAGGCTATAGCTACTAGAGAGGGGTCGTTGATCCAGGGAGTTATTCTGATTGCCTGATTGGAGTCGGGAAGGAATTTTTTCCCCTTAAGTGGGGAAAATTGGCTTCTGCCTCACAGGGGTTTTTTGCCTTCCTCTGGATCAACTTGTAGGAAACAGGCAGAACTGGATGGACAAATGTCTTTTTTCGGTCTTATATATTATGTTACTATGTTACTAACTTAGAACATTGGTAATATAAAGTCTTTGTAAAATTGCTTAAGAGATACAAATGTCAACTACCAGTTTTAGGTTTTTAGTGGCTATCCTCTTTAAAAATGGCAGCAACTCAAAATCTTACATGATATTTTATCTAATACACTATCAAGCAGTGTAAACTATTCACTAAAGACAGGAAGTATTGTTTGTATTCCCGCAATCAGAGGCTCATGAATTCCACTTCTTAAGTCTTTATTAAAAATTACCATTTTTTTATATATACTCATAAGCAAAAAAAAAAAAAACAGCGATGGAAAACAGTACGGAAAACATTAACCAAATAGAAACCTTATGTCTATTAAACTTTGTGCAGGATATAGACCACACTCTAGAACTGCATGAACGGAAGATAAGGAAGTTTCTACTGAAGCAATAATTTACATTTAAAATATACCATAACGCAGATGTTTTTCTTCTAATCCAAGCACTGAACACTTTGAAAGCAATATTTCCATTGCACATTGATTGGGATTCAGACAGAAAGGTTACAGAATATGTTCAGAATGTTCTTGCATTGTGGCACAGGCAATGGGTTTTATTCTTCTGTGCTACTGAGGTTAAAGGTTGATGAAAGGGATACTCCCTTGGTTTCTACAGCTATTTTTATATATTGTGATATATTTTCAAAACTGTACAAGTTTCTGAAATATCTCATCATGGAAAGGTAAAATAAAAGGGTAAACAGCTCACAATATTTTTTTACCACCATTGCAACATGCCCCCTTAGGCCCCATTCACTTGACTGTGGGACTGCCGTGCCCGTGTTGTGGACCACAAACCACAGGTTCACAAAAAATGGGCACCGGGAGTGTATATTCCGCATCACTGTGCGGACCCATTGACCTCAATGTAGGACAAGACAGGACATGTCCGTGCCTCCGCATTGCAAAAGATAGAACATGTCCCATCTTTGTGGAGATTGAAGACCCATTGAGGTTAATAGGTCTACATCACAATGCGAATTACACACGACTGGTGCCCATGTTTTGTGGACCCGCAGTTTGCAACATAGGCACAGCAGTCCCATGGTTGTGTGATTAGAGCCCAAGTCAAAGCTAGTACTAAAAACTAAGCCACAGGGTCAACATGGAAGGCTACTAATCCACTCGAGCATTGTAAGCCAAACCATTTACCTGGAATATATACCACAATATTGTCTCTCCAAAATGAGAAAAAATAAAACATAAAAAAAGGTGTGATCAAGGACAGGAAGGACAATTGCGCCAAACATATTAGAAATGGGTAAGGCTCTTCACATTGACATATGACTGATATTTATATTCTGGTTTGCAATGGATCGTAGATATTCCTATTAACTAATAATTGGTCCGTCAGGTTTACATTTTTTACTTGTTAGAATAATTTCCAGTAAATAATGATGAAAAAGACTTAAAGCTGTGGTCGCATCAAGAGAAATTATCATCTATCCTGCATTTGACCGATGGTGGTTTGTCTGAGGGGACTCCAAACAATGATAACGGGGTCCCTGAGTCCCCAGAGTGAATGGGGCGACCCTCGCACATGTGCACACTCCACGAAGATCTTTGGAACTGCCAAGTACAATGCTCAGCTATGGCCAGCAGTCCAGTAGGTGTGGTGTCCCAGTAGTTAGACCCCCACCGATCAGATACCTATCAGATATTATTTATGCTCCGTCATGAAAATGCATTCAAATACATAAAGCACTAGTAATTAAATCTCTAAATAAATGTTTCAGACTCACAGAGGCTCTTTAGGGGTTTACGATCTGGATCATTTTCACCGAGGATATATTGTAACAGCCTACCCTGTACCTGCCTGAGCAGCCATGTACATAAATGTAAAAATATGCACATATAAACATATGATTTTCTACATATACCCACACATTGAGACAAGATACGCAGAGTGATTTCTTTGATAATGCAACGTGACACTCAGAAAAAAAAAAAAGAAATCGCCTCCTATATCTGACAGACTTTGTCAAAAGCTGTGAAAATAAAGAGAAAGTACACAGGTCTTCTGGTTATTTCATGCAATTTGTTGTCATGTTGCAGATATAAAAGGTCCTTTGTCTTCATGCTGCCGGCTGGTCTCAGTCTCAGAAGCGTGCCTGACTATTCCCACTGGGCTGAGGCTGGATCCTGCACTCCGTTCTTATAAAATTATTCATGCGCTTAGTGGGTCTCCAGCAGGAAAGCGCTGCACAGCGTGGGCCATGAAATATTAATATCTCCTGTAGCCCAGGAACAGAGCATGCTCACAGGCCCGAGGGCAGGTGGGATGGTGGGAAAGAGAAGGGCTTGAGGTGAAGGTGAGAAATAGTAAGAGGAGAGAGACACGGGAGCAGATTCCGAGCGGGAGGTAACAGTGGGGAGCAATGTTAAAGTTTACTAAGGGATGCTAATAGTTAGAGACGTCTGTATTTTTTTTACAATCTATAATTTGTAGAGACAAGAAGGGAAGCAGTCCAGTTATAAGCATATAGACAAGGTCGACTAAAGATACCTACAGAGCATGTGTTAAAGGGTCCATTCACACATCAGTGTGTGTTTTGCGGATCCACCAAACACGGACAACGGCAATGTGCGTTCCACATTTTGCGGACCGCACATTGCCGGAACTCTCATATAAAATGCCTTTTCTTGTCCACAATTGCGGACAAGACTAAGACATTTTCTATTTTTTTAAAGAACGGAAGTGCGGACCCGGAAGTGCAGATCCGCAATTCCGGAACCGGGCAGGACATAGTATGTCCCCATAGAAATTAATGGGTCCGCAATTCCGTTCCGCAAAATGCGGAACAGAATTGCGGACGTGTGAATGGAGCCTAAGTTTTACCTACAATTGTAGTAATTATGGCGTGTTTTGACCCCTATGATAACCTATAAGACAGGTCTAGTCCTGTTTGTACACCATTTTGTTTCTGCAAATAACTGGCATAATCATATGTCTCCTTAATGAGCCTATCTAGTCCCTCCACAATAAAATCCTACAACTGTGAAAACTAAGGGGCAGCTTTATTAAGACCGGCATTTTAGACACCGGTCCTAATAAAGGTCTAAACTGGCGGTGGATTCTCTGAAGTTATGAAGAGGAGAAGGCCTCTCCATAACTTCGGTGCATCCAGTGCCAGTTCTAAATCTAAGACTGCTTCTTAGCGGTCTTACATTTAGACAATTTTCTACACCTAAAACAGCCGTAGAAAATGGTGAATGAGATGGG
Source organism: Bufotes viridis (assembly GCA_033119425.1). Classification (NCBI taxonomy): domain Eukaryota; kingdom Metazoa; phylum Chordata; class Amphibia; order Anura; family Bufonidae; genus Bufotes; species Bufotes viridis. The sequence goes on from CM065589.1 coordinate 322,331,387, forward strand.
CCTGCCGGCCCTTCCCTGCCCACAATTTTAACCCTGCGCCTGAAATACCCCTTATTTAGGTGTATTTCAGCATACATAAAAAAAACGAAAAGTGTAGTGCATATTTCAAGCACCTTTTACCACCATTTTTTATAACATTGATTATGAACTTCACCATCGCTAAGAACATTCTATTTTACGTGCTCTTGAAAATCAGTTTCCAAGTAATAGGCATAGCCATTCTCTCATTGTAGTGACAAGTGAACTGCAAATCAGACGACACAATTAGCTTATCTCCAGGCACAATGATATAGGTCATGACAAATATGTCAATCATCTACTACAGAGCCATGCCCTAGTTTCCCTATCCTACATCCACACCATATGGTCAATTTCCAATTTTTGGGCTTAAACTTTTTATTTTTCCATTGATGTAGTTGAAGGAGGGTTTCTTTTTGCAATTTTCAGTGGCACCAAACTGGGTACATATAACATTGACAGAAATTCTGCCATTATTGTGTGGCATAAATAACATTTTTCTTTTATCCTATGGATTGACAAAATTATAGATGTACAATATGTACAGTTTCATGGGAAATAAATTGCTTTTATGTTGCAAAAGTCATAATATTTTTTGTGGTGTCATTTTTTACAGAACAATTTTCAGGTCTGTAAAAATTTGTAACCCCCTCTTTTTTTAACTTTCTTTACATTTCTTTCAAGTTCTTTATTCTTTAAAATAATGTGTTACACTGGAAGCCTTGCTTTAGACAATTTTTTTAGGTCATGGCTCTAGCAAGCATATAGACCTGGGAGTCCTTTGATAGTTCATCAACTGCCATGGAAACCCATCAGCAACCCCCTATGTCTAACCACTCAGGTGCAGTGGTTGCTGCATGCAGTGGGTTAAATGGTCCTAATTGGTACAATTTCAGCTGTTACAGTCCAGACTGTATAGATGCCACCAATGCTGATAGTGCGGACACAGCTCTTGTGTACTATATACTAGATGTAACTGTACAATCATTTGCTGGAAGGTGTTAAGCTGCCATACACATTAGATGGAAGTTGGCTGAACGAACAAAAATCTGGTGAATGTTCGTTTCACAGACATGGTCATACATATTTTAGTCCATATTGCCCGTTACAGTTGCTCAAATTGCCCGTACATGTTCAATGAAGATAAAAGATCTTTCTGGGACGTTCTTTCAAAGAAAGATCTCTCGTCTATAAACAATCTTTCTTTGAACAAAAGATCTTTTGTCCGACTATCGGATGAAAATATTAAAACATGGCCAACTTCTTTTTCAGACGATAATTGTCTGTCATGTGGCTTAAACAATTGTTGTTTTGGTTAAAATCGTCCATTTTGATCAATTTTAGACTAATGTGTATGACAACCTTTACCCAGTCAGTCAGTTTTTGGCGTGGGGGGGGGGGGGGGAGACATGCAAACTCCATGTGGATGTTATTATTCGCCCAATTTTTAAGGCAAGTGCTAACCAGTAAGCTACCCATACCGCTAGCACAGGCTACTATCATACAGCTGCAGTGGATAGTTCATTCTGTTACATGTAATATACTAGTCGTAGTGAAATAATGCAAGGTCCAGGAGAGGTTCATGTTTGATGGTTTTATTCCTGATGCTGCAGCTGCAAAGTCTTTTTCTCATTTCTATATTACTTTTGCATGAACCACAAACAGTGGGTATGAGTATTTTAAAGCAAACAACCACAGCAGGTGCTTCAATGCATCAATATAAAGGAAGTCTCTCCGTATTATTGTTATTGTTTTTTTTAATATTGTCCCTTTTCTGCATAGAGTTGCATGTGCATCTCCTTCTCAAAGACAAGTACTGTCCTTGTGAAATGTAAATCAGGCTGCTCTCCTGCTATTTGATGACAAATCTTAACATTCTGCTGTAATATTAAAAGTACCAAAAATGTTCATTGCAGTTAAGATGGGAATGACCCTTCAAAGAACACAAAGAGTCACATTAATTCAAGGGGTTTTCTGGGATTTTAATATTGATGACCTATCCACAATATCAGATGGGTATTGTCTGACACCCGGCACCTGATCAGCTGGTCGAATAGAAGGCTACGCTCCGTACCAGCCTAGACTTCCCTTCATTGTTTACCTGCTCGCTGTTGAGACTTCAGGTGTAATTACAAGCCATCCTATTCACTTTAATGGGATGGCTCCTTCCTATTTCTATTGAAGTGAATGGGATGGCTTGTAATTACACCTCCTCAGCGCTGAGCAGGCAATTAAGGGAATGCTGTGCTCACATGGAGGGCGGCCTTTGCTTCAAACAGGTAATTATGGGAGTGCCCAATCTGATATTGAAGACCTATCCTGAGAATAGGTCATCAATATTAAAATCCTAGAAAACCCCTTTTAAGCTTATTATGCCAGCCCATAATGTGCAATAATTGACAGTGGTGAGAAGTTGAAAAAGTGGTGATAAAGTGGACAAGGCTTAGTGGGAGAGGTGCATGGTCTTCTGCAGCCTGTCAGATTTACACTGTATTAAACTGGGTTAATTCTACAGCAGCTGATATCTGGCATACACAGGAATTTTTGGTACATAGACTACTGTCCGATGCACCAAATTTATTAAGATAATTGTGCCTCTTAACATGGCCTCATGCACATGACTGTATCAGTTTTGTTGTCCCCAAACCACAAATCTGCAAAATACGGATATTAGCCATGTGCATACCAACATTTTCTCAGTTCCTTCACTAGAACTGGCTATTCTTGTCCATAAAAGGGGCTTCAGCATTTTTGAGCATATTGCGGCAACAGACTTTATCCTAAGACTAGTAATTATAATGCCAGTCTGTGTATATATCTGCCTCATAAAATAGCAAAAAATAATGCACTATAAAAGCAGATGCAAGACATATAGACTAAGCCCTCACTCTTGATAAAAACGGAGACACTTGGTCAATACATTTTGATTAAAATACATCTAAGCCCACCTACCGGTGACAAGGTGGTCTCAGTTCAGGCGCTTAACTGAGACCACCTTGACGCCTGTAGGTGGGCTTAGATGTATTTAGATCAAAATGTATTGACCAAGTGTCTCCGTTTTTATCAAGAGTGAGGGCTTAGTCCATATGTCTTGCATCTATTTTTATAGTGCATTATTTTTTGTTATTTTGTAAATGTAGCCATATACATCCGCACATTTAATACCATATCATGCAGGATGGTTTATATATATTTTTTTCTGTGATTTGTTTGATTTGTCTTTAAGAAGTGGCATCTTCATATGTGAATACGCTCCTGTACTGGTAGTGATATTCAAGTGCACTTTTGCCCCACCTATCTAATAGGTGACCTTGATTAAGGTGGTACATATAGTTGTGTGTGTCTCTCCTCCCACCGGTTGCTGATGCACATGGAGGTAACAAGGGGCAGCACACCATATTCGCAGGGACTGTGCTCCTGACAAATGCGCCACAGCATGAATAGGTTAGCATAGGAACCCTCCTGAACTGAGACCACCTTGTCGCCAAAAGGTGGGCTTAGATGTATTTTGATCAAAATGTATTGACCAAGTGTCTCCGTTTTTATCAAGAGTAAGGACTTAGTCCATATATCTTGCATCTATTTTATAGTGCATTATTTTTTGTTATTTTGTAAATGTAGCCATATACATCCGCACATTTAATACCATATCGTGCAGGATGGTTTCTATATAGTTTTTTTCTGTGATTTGTATATCTGCCTCATAGCATTATTCACACTCACAAAGAGAAAACTGTCACCATAGTACATATGTGGCATCACTTCTATTTTACGCTAACATTTCATTTTAGATACTGTATTTAAAGTGTAGCTCAACTTTTAAATAGAACTTGCCATCAAGTTAACCATATTCCTGGAAGGTCAAGTACAAGCTAAGAAACTAACAATATAATATATTGTTTAGAATGAATTTAGATATAAACATGCCAAAACAAGTGTTCCAATCTATCTGTTCTAATCCTGACCACTGCATGTTCACAGTCCTGGATGTGCTGCTCCAGTGTAATGCGGCTGTCCCACCTGCAGCTTCAGCTCATTGAAAACTACAAATGGGATCATCATTTTAATTAGGTTTTCTTAATCAACCATTGCAGATTTGAATAATCTCAAGGTTTCTCTGTGGGAACAGAGCCAATGGAGCAAAATTGAGAAATATTAATTGTCCTAGAGATACAGGTAGCTGTGCTGGTAGGGGACAGACACAAAGCATCTGAAATGTATAATATGATTACATGTTTTCGGAATGATTGAAATGCATAAGCAAATAAAAAAATGAAACTGTTACTGTATAATGAAGGGAAAAAATGATTCCAATTTAATTAAAATTTGCCCCAATGGCAAAGGGCACTTACTCAAGACATGCAAATTTCACAGTAGTCATGTGCATGGACGTAGCTTAAGGCTTATGGGCCCCGGTACAAGAGTTCAGTTTGGACCCCCTTCCCTTACTGCTTTGTGGCCAGGGAAGCACATATTCTTTATGCTGCCTGAGGCACCTCCCCCATGCCAAATTATCGACCTAACCCCTTTCCTCCAGCCAAAGGTGTCATTTGACCAGCATGAACTTTCTAAAATACTGGTGTCTTCTTATACAAAACAAGGGTCTTTGGGCCCCCTCAGGCTCCTTGGCCTAGTAGCGACTGCTACCTCTGCACCCCCTATAGCTACGCCCTTAATCATGTGCTTATGCATCCATATATGTATACATACATTTATCCCCAAAAGGGCACGTAGATAATAGATAGTGTGACAGTTTGAGGGTCACATATTCTCACATAATCTCAATTTAGACAGTTGGCACAAACCAAGAAACATCACTCTTACACAATGAGGGGGGGGGGATATTGGTGCGTCCAATGAGGAAAATGGACATAGGGGTCTTATTGGAGGTCTAATTAACATTTGGGGTTTGATTAACATTGGGGGTTTGATTTGGGCTCTAAGCTGAGTTTTGATTGTTAGTCTGATATAAGGTCTAATTAATTTTTTTTCTTATTGTCCTCCTCTAAAACCTAGGTGCGTCTTATATGGCGAAAAAAAAATTTCTTTAAAGATTTGGTATTGTATTTAAGGAAATATCTTGAGAAAAACGTATACATGTTGTCTTGTTTCTATTCACTACAATGTAAAAAGAAAGTATACCTTTCTATACTTTTTCTTGCAGGACAGATACACTATTCAGTCCTGCACAAAAACATACAGAAACATAAACAGTGACAAATTAAGGAAATATCTTGAGAAAAATGTATACATGTTGTCTTGTTTCTATTCACTACAATGAAAAAAGAAATTATACCTTTCTATACTTTTTCTTGCAGGACAGATACACTATTCAGTCCTGCACAAAAACATACAGAAACATAAACAGTGACAAATAAAGTCAAAAGTATGTACTTTTGAACTACGGTTGCCCAATTATAGTCTATGGGTACATCAAGCCGTACATTTCAATATGTTTTCTGTGATTACAAATCTAGCCACTAGCCATAAAACAAAAACAAGATGCGAACAGCCCCTTAGCAGAGCTTGCTTCTTCCCCCAACTGACAGCAGAGAGGCGAGAGCTCAGCCCTCTTCTACATGAGCTCTCCAGGTAGCTGATGATTGCATTCATTGGCCAGCATAAAACCTTGAGTAGCAGGTGCAGTTGGGCGCTCACCCTTCTCTCCCCCAACTTTAGCAGTCCAGGCTCCTTTTCAGGTTTTTTACGAAACCTAAATACAGCTTTTCTGTACAGTTCACTCCCTTGTTGGGAATACTTCACTTCAGTAGCATTAATATGTCACTCTAGCAGTTCGGCTAACAAATATCACAATAGACAGACAGATAGAGGGAGCCAGAAGATTCACATCATGCCACTGGGAAAAATTCTTTGCACATCCAAGAAATATGGGAGATTTATCAAAGCTAGTTGCTCAAAGCAACCAATCAGATTCCACTTTTCATTTTTCAGAGTTCCTTTGGAAAATAAAAGGATCAATCTAATTGGTTGCTATGGGCAACAAAGCCTGTTTCCTTTGCACCCGTTTTGATAAATGTCCCTCGAGTTTTTTGCCTTTAAGAATATCATTTTTGATCTTGCTAGTTGATTGCACACTGTTCGCACTCCATCCATAAAGTCACATTTTAAGCTGAGCTTCAATTTGTGTAATAGAGCAGCAGTTCTTTCTTCTAAATTTCATTTGTGGATTTGCAGTGTGTTATAATAATGAAATTTGACAAAAGACAAGGATCACAACATCCCAATATGTGTGTGTCTGTGTCAAGATGACATTTTAGCAAATGTGATGCTTTGAGAAAGCTGATTTAGCTAATGCCATTCATAATTGTCTACAGCATACAATAAGTGAGACTAAAAACAATATAAATGGCACTGCATTGATTATTATGCATCAAAATACACTGGAAAACATTATTCTTTAAAAAAGGAAAATGGCACTGGAAATTGAAAAGGGTTTGACTGTATATCTGTCCAAATGCTATACGCTCCACTGCAGTCGGGTAGTTACATTCTTCTCACCTTTCCTTATGGATAATGCACTCCTGAGGAACTCCTATGTCCAGGAGACTGTACATAAGCTGATAAAGTCCCTGCAGCTTCAAACTACATATGAAAAGATTAACCTAGAAGCAATCTAATTGTATACAAAGGTACAGGTGGGCCCTAAAGCAATATTAGGACTCTGTACATTTTGGAGGTTATATGGAGCTGTAATACCAGCCATGTTCACATGTTGAATAAGACAAGCCTTTCATGAATGAGAGGTGATGGGAATTCTAGAACGTGTGCGCCATGCCCAGCCATTTCTACTTACTGGCAAATGATTGCATTAGAACTTATGTGCCATATGTTTCATTTGGTGTGAATGGCATTTTGTGGGTACTGTAATTACTCCTGTCTGTCTTTTAATAGTTCTCTATTTATTAACCTTTTTAACACAATCTAAGCTAGACAAATTAAACAAGAATGAAATAGATAAGTTCTGCTACTCATATTCTTTGTAGACATTGCAATTTCCATTACCAGCCCTTAGCTCCTTTTAGCCCTTATTTTAACCTATTTCCCTTTTGTTGGCAAGAGGCCATTTTAGATTTCACTGAGCAAAACTGTCTCCTTATTCCTCCTGCCAAGCCAAGGTGGAGGCGAACAGAGAGTTAGTAGGGGGAGGTATGCGGCGAGACTTGTGAATTTCCAGCGACACTTGGCTACAACCCAAAAATGTATCCAAATAATTCTGAGAGCCTGAAAGAACAGACTCAGAGCATCTCCTGCAGAATCCTTTGAACTGGTATACATTGTGTACTAGAAAATACTAAACGTATGAGCTATATTTCAATTTGACCTAGTTGAAGCCGCTTGTCATCCATAAACCAAAATGTAACATTTTTTTTTTAAAAAGTGACTTCAAACTTTTTCACAAATTGCAAATGCAAAAAAAGCAATCGATCTAATGACAATTGAAATTGTAGCCACTTTGTCTACAGGAGATAACTTCTAACCTCCATGATTGGGCTACAAGAGGTATAACCTATAGTATTGGTAGTAGATACACACATTAGGATTATTTAGAGCAGGGGTGGCCAACCTGTGGCTCTTGAGCCACATGTGGCTCTTTGCTTCTTCAAGTGCGGCTCTTGCTGTGGAGCTGGGAAGCAGTCAGGCTGGCTCACTCTACACCCCATGCTCAGATATTTTTTCCTGATCGGGCACGTTGCTACTTTGCAGCTCTAGCTCACTCTCCACTACGTCCTGATACACACAGTGTGAGAACGTAGTACATGAAGACATGCACTATGACCTGATGCTGAGCTCATCAGGTCATAGTGGAGAGCATGTGAGACCTGCAAAGTAGCAGCTGCCTGAACAGGAGAGGCAAGAGATTAAATTTAAATTATAGAACTGAGCATGGGGGTCTGATCTAAGCACGGGAGGTTCTGATCTGAGCATGGGGGAGGGGTCCTTATCTGGGCAATGGAGGTCTGATTTGAGCATGGGGGATCCTGATCTTGGCAATGGAGGTCTGATCTGAGCATGGGGGGTCCTGATCTGAGCATGGGGGGCCCTGATCTGAGCAATGGGGGTCTGATCTGAGCATGGGGGAGTCTTGTGTGAGCATGGGTTGGTCAGGTCTGAGCATGGGGGGGGGGAGATCTGAGAATGAGGGGGATCTGGGCACTGAGGGTCTGACACTGGGAGTCTGATTTGTGTTGTTTGATACAAGCATTGGGGGTCTGATTTGGAGGTCTGATGAGGTTTGGGGATCTTATTTTAGGTCAGATGAGAATTGGGGATCCGATTTAGGAGTCTGATCTGAGGTCTGGTGAAAAATATATTTTTCTTTTTTTTTTTCTCTGCTAATGAAAAATAAGAAAATTTATTTTTTATCAGACCTCAGATCAGATGAAAAATCTTTTTTTCTCTCTTATTTTTCTGTGTTACAACCTAGGTGCATCTTGTAGGGCCAAAAATACGGTGACTGTGTAAATGTATAGCTTGTGGCTCCTGGTAATCATGCTTTTTTTTTTTTTGGCTAACTGTGTCTGTAAGGTTGGCCACCCCTGATTTAGAGCCTCCTACTTTTTTAAAGGGTTCTATGTTATTAATATTAGGCACATCACAAAATTTTAATATTCTTAATAATCATAATCCTACCTAACTGTAAAGAGGAGTAATCAGCATTCATGTCTGTTTTAGTAAAACTTTTTTCCCCGTCTCAGACTACGATGATGGATCATGTTTTCTTAAAACTCTGTTATGCCGGCCAAAAATGTATGAATAACTTGACAACTGGTTCGTTACCAGTTGGGGTTATGTCCCTTAACAGTCTGCCACTGTCTAATCGTACCACACTCTGGTGGGACACACATCTATGAATCTTAATGTCCAGCCAGCAATTTATCCATATAATTCCAATACCAAGGGTACCTAAGAATGCAGAATTCTACAAAAAAACAAGAATTAGATGTTTATGGAAAGATGCCAGGTCTTAAATAAAGACTTAGGACCCTTGCAGACGAGCGTGAGCGGATGAGCTCCGGATGCGTTCAGTGAAAACAGCGCGATTTCGCAAGCAAGTACATGCAGTTTTGTTTGCAATCGTGTTCAGTTGTTCAGTTTTTATCGCGCGGGTGCAATGCGATTTAATGCGTTTTGCACGCGCGTGATAAAAAACTGAATGTTTAAAAACATCTCTTAGCAAACATCCGTTAAAAATGCATCGCATCCGCACTTGCTTGCAGATGCGATTTTTACTCAGCCCCATTCAGTTCTATGGGGCCAGCGTTGAGTGAAAATCACAGAATATAGATCATGCTGCGATTTTCACGCAACGCACAAGTGATGCATGAAAACCAACGCTTGTGTACACAGACCCATTGAAATGAATGGGTCCAGATTCCGTGCGGGTGCATTGCGTTTGCATTAGTCACTGCACCTTCGCGGAATACTCGCTCGTGTGAAAAGGGGCCTTATCCACATTAGCTTACGCAAGCCTATTCTAGAAATTGTTTGACTGCCAAGAAAAAGGATATGTTTGCACCTCATTTATGCTTAATATATCATTTTTCTGTCTAGGATCTGTGACTGAATAAAAATTACGTAAATTTTCGAATGAAAAAGTTTTGTCAATGTAGGTCACTGGCTTTATCTTTGATCATTAACTGATATCTGGCATTTTCTAACATGGATCACACAGTTGTAGCAAGATGCTTCATAAATGACTTCTGAGAATGAATGAACCAACCATTCTTCTGCTGTTGAGCTGTCCAAACACCAAAATGTGGCCTATCAACCATCTGTGGGATTGTACGTATGTACGATGTCACCAGCAACAGAATCAGGGAGTCAGTTCAAAGACAAAAAAACAAAAACATAGTGGGCTTGTGCAAAGTCGAATTCACCTTACTATGCAATAAACTAGTGTTCTTTAGCATTTTTATTTTCAACATCCACACAACTAGTCAAAATGCAGTTGTTTCCCAATATGCAGCTTTCACTGTCAACTTGAATTCTGTAAGCCCAGGCTGTAATATACTACTGTAGAGTTTCCAAAAAGATGCTGCCATTGCTTTTGAGATCATTAATTTATCCAATGGTGCTCAGCTATAGCTCCATATATATTAATGGTTATTTATATTAACTGCAGGGGATGAGAGTTTGCCGTTCTAGCAATCTGTAAGGGCCCCAGTAGACCATATGCACACAGTGTGTATTGCGAGCGGATATTCTGCATGGAGATGCGTGCCGAAAATCTGCAGCATAATGCATTGCCAGCATAGTAATGAGATTTCCAGGGTGCTTATTTTGAGTGCACGGAAATTGACCTTTGGTGTGGCTTTTAAAATACTGTATGCAGCATGTCAATTGCATGCTGTTTTCATGTGAATTTGAAAACCTATTAGGCCCCCTGCACATGACTGCATTTTTTATCCGTGTGATAGCACACCGACCCATTCATTTCTATGGGGCTATGCACACATGTATTTTTGTGGATCTGTGTGACTATTGATGGGAGTAAGAAAAACAAATAATGTACATGGAAATTATCCGCATTTTGCGGATCCATTGTTGGCAGATCCACATATGGACGTTGCAGTGTGCATGAAGCCTTAAACGGAGGTTTTGTTTTTTTCTAATTATATTCAATATGTATGATCTACAGTTCATATGTGAGGATGATAGATTGAGAGCCATAATGAAAAACAAATCACTGTACTAAGATGAGACTTTATACTTTTCACTGAGAACTGTGTCATTAAATCACCAAAAAATACAAGCTACTAAAACAGAACTGAACGTGTTGTACTTTTCTTCAATATATTTGGCTTACTGTAAACTATGGTCACTTTGTTTCTTATAGGATTTGGAAGCCAATGGGTTAAGAGTGCAGCTTGTAGCATTTAATAGGTCAAATTTCGAATTACACAGTCCACTAACAACAGGCAAGGACTTCTGGAAATGAATTTGTGTGAGAATTTTTTTTTGGTCCAGTATTTAAGAGCTGGGTAGCATGAAAAACAAGGGAAGCCTGTTAGAATAACAAATGGCACCCATGGAACTTGGCTAATTGCGTGTGTCAGTACTTGGCCTTAATTTTCAGGAAACAGGGCATAAACTTCAGTATCGCTTTGGGGAAAATTCCTTGTGTAAAGTAGATGCTGTCCATCTCAAATTAAATCTTCAATACTCATAGTTTCTGGAAGAACCATAACATACTTGAGAAAATATACATCTCCAAAGACCCATTCATATAAGCGAGTTGTTGGGCTCCATGAAATGGCTTCCTTTCCTGGACTGAATTCTGCTCCTCGGACCTGAACTCACAGCATCATCTTGATTTATGAATCGGTCATTTCTTTTCCCTGACCAAAGTTTTACTGTATTGTACTCACGGCATTATGTGAGTACAGTACAGAACACCATTTTCAGGCCGCAACACACAGCATTGTAAGTCATTATTTTTCTGTGAGTTCGGGTCAGAGAACCAATGGTCAGCCATTTTACAGAGCGTGTTTCCCATACCTAACACGCTGTAGTGAAAGGGACCTAAAGCCTGTGATTGCCAGGAAGGAATGCTTCCTTTCCAACAATTTCCTGCTTAATTACCCTGTGTAAAGGGACCTTTAGTTAGTTTACTGCTGCTGTAACAAAAATATGTTATCTCTTAGTAAAATAGTAGATTAGTAGAAGTAGGATAACAGTGACAGCTCTATTGTGCTCTTGCTAATCCTAGAAAAAGATGCCTACAGAAGAGCATTGAACTTATCAGTGTAATGTGTTATTCTGTAATTGGTATCCAGAAAACCATCCACCCATTTTTTTTTTAAACAACGATTCCGGTGTTCTTAACAATGAAACAGAGAAGTGCTGCTAATGTACTTAAATATGGTAGTCCCAAATTGTGTTTTCTCTGAAATCCAAGAGGGGGTGTCTTTTTTGGGGTATCTAAATATAGCACCATGCTGCATTTGTTGTCATGTTCCCGCCTGGCTGTCTGCACCCCAGCTCTTTCCTAATAAATAAGATATTTTAAAAAATGGTAAAAAGGGGATATATATGGCTGTCTACATTGGTGGATGTGCCTAAGGGCTTGTATGCACAGACTTATATGACGGTGTGCAGATTCTGTCCCCGTATGGTGAGGCACCACTTCTATGAGTGACTTCCTTCATAATAGAACATGCAATAGAGTCAATGGAAAATACCTCCATCTGTCCCTGTGTAAAATGTGCATCTTCATTTAGCTGAGAAATGTGGTAATATTGTTTTTGAACAGAATACACAAATTGATGATTCCCACCATATAAACACATATAAATATTGTCTGCATATTGCAGATGCACAAAATATAAATATAGCTGTATATGCAAAGATATTAGAATATAATCTAAACCTAAAAAGCTAACATGTTCTAGGGAGAAGATGCATCCTCTGGCTTCTTGGTTGACTTTGCTGTAGAAGATGGATAGAGGCAGACTAACGGATGGTGTGGAATGATCCACAGGGAATAACTCTAAGCAGAGATTTGTAGAGGATCAATAGTGCTCGGCAATAGGAAGCCACCCCTGGCTCATTGTAACGTATGGCCTGGAAATCTTGGCAGGGTGGAGGAGCTGGGCTTGTGTGTGTGCTCAGATTGAGAAGTAATTGATTTCACACTGCAATGCGCAATATTATATTGCCATTGTAATGACACACTTAGGTTCTGGGTTTTCACATGTAAAGTGTTACAGGAGTAAATGCACCTTTATCAGTCATTCAAGGATATTCGGAAAGGTGTCATCTGCAGATGGGGTCTGGTCTGGTTAATGAATATGGGGATGAAACACTGCATATGTCTCTCCACAAAGAAACACCAGCTTTACTTATTACGGCCAAAGAAGTACTATTGGCGTTTGGTCAAATATTTACCTCCCTGCTGGTAAAATACCAGCTTTGTGGCCGCAACTTCTTCTTAAATAGCACACATGCTGTGTCCACAGTTAGTCCCTACAGGACGACCATTAGATCAGTCAATTGATTATTCACTTTAATAGATCTCTTTATATAACACAGTTTTGCGACGGCCTAAAAGAGGAAAATCACCATTTTATGATGTAACAGGCAAACTTAAAAAAAGAACTCTTCGCTATTGCATAGGATTACTTACCAAATGTACACAGTTTCTCTAATAAAACACATGAACCATCTGTTTATTGGTGTGAAGCTTTTTCAGTACCTTTAGCTGAAGTAGATCACATATATGGACTGACAGAAGTATTTAAGGGCATGGCTAGTGCCCTTAGACTGAAATTCATCTCTGACAATATATTTAAACTTTACTTGTGATCATGATGTTCCTTTTTTATGAACAGTAATTTGTCACCTCAGGGTTGCTATTACTAGATACTGCTGTATGAAATTTCAACCATGGCTAAGCCATTTTCAAAGCTGTGGGAGCTGTCTTTTGTCACCCAACCTCAATGTTAGCATACTCTGAACAAGCCTTCCATACGCATACATACTCAGCAAGACCAATCATATATGTGCTCTCAATATGGAGAGGGGAGTGTGCAATACCTCAAATATGGTATCTGCAAATTGTTTGGTTTGTTATGCTACTGTAATATTTTTCTACATCATACAATGTTACACCAGCAGATGGTGTATGGGTGACACAGGGAATGGAGCTAACCACACTATTACCACCTACCCCCTGTTGGTAGGAGTGGGCTGGTTCTACTTGCTATCAGGAGGGAGAGCTAGTTAGGCTAGTGAGGAGACAGGGAGCTGGTCCATCAACTCCTGCTTCCTAGGGCCTTAGGACCACAAATCGGCTCGTCTGTGAGGAAAACTGCTCCAGGGAGACAGAAAGGTCCAAGTGCTGCAGAAATTCATCAGAACTATGGCATTACAGACAGCAGAGTCACCAGCTATGACAGCTTCACAGATACTGCTGCAAGGTGAGGGAGAAGGTGTTAAGACACCCATCACCATAGTCCAGTTCAGGCAAACTTTCAAGCCTGCATTACATTGACCACCTACAGCCACAGGTGCCAGCTTTATAGCCATACTGAAAATGAATCAGGAGAGAGAGATTTTATTAGCTAGCATACTTTGGAGTGCCAGTAAATGCCATTTAACCAGGCACCATACCTTATCTGCACCTTGTACCCACTATTGCTGGATGTAAGGCAAGTTATCCTTTGCGCTCATTAAAGAAAGACATTAGATCTCTTATATCTGCCTGATTCTTTTACTCAACCTTTTCACTGCATTGAACCCCAGGGAGCGAGAGCCTGAGGGAATACACCGTGACACATCATCTCATCAGCGCCAATACCACTCCTATCCTCTATACCAGCTCCTCAGCTTATCTCCCTTCTTTTACTCATCAGCTGGCAATAACATCACTATACATATTAGCTGGTCGTCCAATCCCATTGAAATTGGCAGGTTTGGTTACCATTTATCTAATGTTTTCTCGGACCCTTACTCTTTCCCTCCTATCTTTTTTAAAGTAAAAACTTAATAAAAACTATATAAATTTGGTATTACTGTCATTGTACTCAGCAGCAGAATAAGGTCATCATGTCATTTATAATGCACAGTTAATGCTACAAAAAATAAAACCTAAAAAATGGTGGAATTGCAGTTTTTTTTATTTTACCACATAAAGAATATTTTCCCTATTTTTTAATGCATGATATGGTAAAGTAAATGGTGCCTTAAAAAAAATAAAACTTGTACTACAAAACTAACAAGCTTTCCGGCTATGTGAACAGAAAAGTAAAAAAGTTATAGGAACCAAAAAATAAAAATATATAAAAAAGTGGGTCCACTCAGAGTAGAGCAGGTCACTGCTGTTCTACACAGCAGACACCTGCTATCAGAGTTCGTCTGTCTCCGATCAAAGACTTTTAACCTCTGAAATACTGTGGTTAATTGTGACCATAGCACCAGAGTGGTCAGTTGCCGAGAGCAAGTTACTCCAGGTGACTTAACAGCCTCCCCCCAAATCTAGATTGCGGGAGCTATCCGGTTGCTATATCAGGCCTGCTGTAGTTAAAGGGGTTGTCCCAATAACTATTCTACAATATGCAAAAAAAACAGCTATAAAATATGACAAGACAGTCAATTGTTAGATAAAAATATAGTGCGCACCTTGAGGCAAATCCTTACAAGAACCTTTGATCAAATAACTGTAAAGACACTTTAAACATAACTCATGTCTGTGAATTATCATTTGATTGTCTTTTTTGTCCAATATTAGAATCCCAGTATAAAAGCCAGGGACTGATGGAATGAGAAGACTCTTCAGCGCACTTCTTAAACCATCTGTGATGAACAGTCATACTTAAAGTGAAGAGAGCATTTAATCTTTTTTCTTTTTATATAGAACCAGGCCTAGTGACACTAGAGTACAGTACTTTGTGCTTCTTCATCCTAAATGTATTAATTAGAATTCATTTGGTTCTTCTTTTTATTGTTCATTTGTTGCTTCGAACTCCGTCATCTGTCAAAGACTAACTGAACTTTTTTATTACTTGGTCTCTGTGATCTAGGATTTGAGGATGAAAATCTGTAATATTTGTGTACAGCTGTCACTTAGGCCAGAATGAGGTATTACTATAGTCCTGCTAAATATATAGGCTAGGGATCAGATATTTATTTCCTCAGCTGATGTGATACTTTTGATAATAATGACAGAAATATACAATATGAGGCGAACTCCAAGTTTACTGTACAGAAATCCCAAACGCACTGGTCTTACACATGTAGAGTGCTTCTGCGGCCTGACATGTCTTCGTCATTAATAGGACATGGCACAATAAAGCTGCTTTCTGCTATACATTACACATGAAAGGTTTGGAACAAGGAAAATGTTTGTCTTCTGAAAGTTAGAACAAGACGGGTGACTCACAGCAACAGGAAGGAACCGTTCTCTCCCAACCTCCATGTCCTCCTTTGCACTCCTTCACTTGTGACTTGTCTCTGGACACCAGGGTTATATGTGAAGATAAATAAACTAATCTCTGATTCACAATCTTTCCCTCTTGATACATTATCTTTATAATGCATATTCATTACATAGCAGTCCACAGGATTATTGATCTTATATAATGTCCATTCATTTATGTATGCAGTGAAACAGAAATGCATTATTTAAAAACCTTTTCCACCAGATTGCTCCAGAGGCAGATGAGAGACTGTCCTACTAGAACTAGCTTTATACTAAACAACTTTCTACATTATGCCATCAGTTAGAAGAATCTTTGACTGGAGACATAATGCATTAAATGCACAACTGCAGCAAACTCTAAATTAACACATAAAATAACAAAGCCACAGAATGCAAAGATAACAACGGCTGCAACTGTTTATTTCATGTGCTTTGTCAAGTTACCCAGTGCTACATCTGTATGCGTGTCTGACTGTTGTACAAATATCTGTGTGTCCATCTATATCTTTCCACCCACCTAATACTGGAAATATAATAGCACTCATAGGTACATTATATCTATCAGCTTCAGTTCTTTTCGAATACCCTCCACTCACAAGTATGACATATGCTCTACTAATATTATAAGGCCTCATGCACACCACCGTATGGATAATGTCCGTGTTACATCCGCACATTTTTGTGGACCCATTGACTTTGATGGGTCCGTGGTCTGCATTTTGCGGCCAAGTATAAGACATGTTCTATCTTTTTGCGGAATGTACATACGGATGCAGAAAGCACTTGGATCATTCATAGGCATTCCGCATCCCTATGTCTGTTCTGCAAAAAGATAGAATTGTCCATAAAATGCGGCCCATGGACCCATTGTAGGCAATGGGTCTGCAAAAAGTGCTGAAAGCACACAGACTTCATTCGTATTTTGCAGATCTGCGACTTGCCAACCACAAATCACGTATGATGGTATGCATGAGGCCTAAGCTATAAGATAAAAGTACTGCTCTCTTACTGCTACTACTGATAAACACATGGAGATACAGAGAGCCATATGAGGATTTAGCAAAAGTATTAATCCTCCTTTAAGAAATGATAGAAGGATTAATGTCAATTTTTTAAAGTTATACTTCATTATCAGCAGCATAGGTCTCAAATGAAGAGTAATGTGTTTTGATTTCAACACCTAAAATTAAGTGAAACTTTACTAAGCCTTTCATTCCTGATCATTGCCCAGTGTAAACATGTCTGCCGATCCGACAAAACCTCATTTGTCATTAATCGCATCTTTTATGTGCATCTTAACAATGCTGTTTGTCTGCAGAACAGGGATGTGCTACCCACATACAGTCACAATGATTGCTCTAAGAAAATCCACTTGCCATATCGTTTGTCAAGAGCAAGACATTTGCCCATATAAAAATGCCTCCTAACTAGCAATGTGAATAAAGAAATATCAGTCTATGAGAACAATCCCCTGTAAAATGTGCCTAGCAGGGTAATGAAATGCTCGCTACTCCAGGGCTGTCACCCTTCCATTATTTGGCAATGTGTTTAGTTTGTCGCTCTGTTTACACATGCTCTACACTTAATTGACACAGTAGCTCTCATTTGCTTTGATCTAAATTAATTGGTTAATGGTCTCAATTTACTCAATTAGCTGAATTAGGCTGGATACGGTCTTGTACTCTTCGCTTATTTCTACAGGTTTTCTAATTTGGAGGTCGGACATAGGGAAAATGGTCAATCACTCATGTATGGGATGAAGGCAGCGGGTAAAGAGACAAGAGAGTCTTATTCATCTCAAGCACATGTACAAGGGTGCAAGGAGATAGAAAATGCTTTACCGCTAACCACAGGGATACAACATCATTAAACAAATGTCTGTTAATTATCATTTAAAAAAAACTAATTAATTAGGTTATTTGGAACAGAAGCAGCAAAATCTATTTAGGGGACAGAAGTCAACAGCATTAAAGGGCTTTCCAGGCTCCTGATATTGCTGACTTCTCCTTAGGATCTGATCCAACTCCTGACATTCCCATTGATCTGCTGTCCTCTGCAGCCTCTGGCATTGGAACTAGCACTTTGAATGGAACCGGAAGCACAGCGGAACCGGAAGTACAGCTCCATTCAAAGTACAGTGGACATACTGGAATACCGATCATTTCAATGGGAGCTTTAGTAACCCAGCACAAGTGGTAATTCCAGCACCAGTAGTTGTAGGAACAGCTGATTGGTGGGGATGTCGGGAGTCAGACCCTCACTGATCAGATATTAACATTCTATCCTGACGATAGGTCCTCATTATCTGGAGCCTGGAAAACCCCTTCAACATGCTCAGCTTTGCCCAATAGCTCAATCAACTTTAATAACGACCTCCTTGCCAGACCTCTAATTCTCTTAGGGCTCATTCAGATGAGCGATATTTACATCCATGTCTGGGCACAGAATGGACAGAACCTAAACCATATACTGACCTATTCTAATCAACGGGCCAATTCTCATGTGCATGGACTGTTGCTCACTTGGTCTATTCAAGTGAAAAGGTCCGCAAGAAATGCAGACAGCACATGGACGCGTTGTACATCTGAATATTGCCTTAATGTGACCAAAGAAATCAACATTTTTAGGCCAGTTTCACACACAACGTTTTTCAGAAAAACTTTTAATTTGCATTTTTTTGTAGCCAGATATTACATTAAATTCCACAGTGCCATATGCAGAACACTACACACACTGCATTTTGCTTTGTGGCATTTTGGTGGAGCTTTTTTTGGTCAGTGGCCTTTTTCATAATGGAGTATTCTCTGGAGATGACATTTTCTAGTATTTTTAAAGAAGGCTTCCCCTATAGGACTTAAACAAAAAAAGAATAAAAAATGCATGCTACACATGTTGGAAAATAACAAAAAACACCACAAATGCTTGACATTCACAGCAAACATTACCAAACTTTTATAAACGATGAAAACAAGATGTAAGAAGATGAAAACAAGATTACTGATGTGCCTATGGTTCCGTAGATCAGGTAAATCAGTGAAAACATTTATCTGTTAGTATTGCCACATTTCTGCAAGCAATGGTTGAGAATTTGCATGTGAGGAGATGCAACAGAAACAAATTACCAATGAGAGTGATAGAGTGCAATGAGAAAATAATTGTTAGAAATATTAAGCCATGTAGGTCCATAACAGACTGGTGACCAATTGTCTGGAAATCTTTACATCTATAGCAAGGTTTAATTTTGATATTAAATGGACAATAAAGATATCAGCTCCAGCACAGGTAATCAACAATTCCTGGTAGGAAAGACCAGATGAAATGCTGGAGAGTGCAGGAACTTCTATGGAAACAAGACTCTTAATAGGTTAGGATGAGTTCAGCCTCTTTCTTGCAGATTTTCAACTAAAAATGGGATTGTATCATACAATATGGAAACAGGGAAAGGGAAACAGTCTTGATGGACACGTTTGTGAACTGGCCCTTCTATCTCTTCCTGCAGTTGCACAAACACTGAAGAGGGAATGGATATCTTCAGAAACATGTGAGAACCTAGCCTAAGAATATGGTGCCATTTCCACCGAACATATTCTACTGCTTTGTAAAAATGCAGCTACAATATTTTACACCCCAGACAAGAACCAAGGCAAAACCCATATGCATTAGAAAAGTGTGGTAGTGGTGTGGCTGTATGTCTAAAGTCTAAACATTGGACAACATATATACTGCATGTCTGTAAAGTTTGGGTAAGGGGGTTTCATTTTTTGGTCCGTCTATCCCATCTACCTAATATCTAGGTCCTGGGGTCCACCTGGTGGACACATAACTGTTTGTGGTATAAGCTAGTGACGCATACAAAGAAAGAAACAGCTTCTGTTTCACAATATACGGTACTATTATCAGACTAAAAATAGCTTTACAAGTTAAAGGCTACAAAAATCAAATGAAGACCACCAAATGCTAATGCTATGTGGTATCACAAGTCAGTACTATGGTACTGGTCACTCAGTAGGGGTAAACCAGGAAAATGATGCCATTCTACATAAGATGTCAGTTTAGATTATAAAAACTCTAGCTTTAACCGTCAAAAAATAATGAGAGATCCTGATTCCTGACCATAGTAAAAAAAAAAACATAAAAATAAAAAGGTTAAACACATTAAACCAGTAGAAAGTTTCAGCAACAAAATGCAGAACAATGCTCAGATTTATCGTGTGTTGTGTTGGAGGAGGAAAGGCTGTGGGAGGGAGGGGAAGCGGGAGAGGGAACAGCCATACTGGGGAAGGAGGGGTCCTTGGGGGATTAGCCCTCCAGTACCATCATGAGTATAAAAATAGGTCACATCTATTCTACATGTCACTGCCTGGTGAGGATAGTGCTGGCAGGGAATTCATTTAACCCTGGAGGTCCCAGGCTGCCTCAGCAGAAGGAAGCCGATTTTCCATCTTCTGCTGCAATGTCAGGACTGTTGGCAAACAATAACAATATATTTAATTCGGGAACCGGGTTAAATATGAAAAATATTTTAGCCCTGTTTAGTCTTGATCATCAGCGAATATGTACAATTGTACAAGTGTGATTATACATTGTAATGAAATTAACATGATGCCACAGCTACAAAAATAACTACACTCTAGACATCCTGATAATATTTCGGATTTGGAGGGAACCTCGTACAGCTACCTTCAAAGGCCTTATACACATGATTGTATAAAAATAAGTACTATATGATACTTTGCGCAGATATGCAAACTGCACTTGTAAAGTATGATACTTTTATTTTTATTGGAATGTTCTTCATGGATCCTGTATGAGTTCCACACACTTTCCACTGTGTCATGTGGTATTCCATATGAAAAAGGGGATATTCACATCTCATTCTTGTCCCATACTATTGTGCATACTATGCTACACTTTTCCAGCTTGCAGATTCCAGCATTTTTAGCAAACCTTAAGTCTGTACCTCTGTACACATTATCTGGGGCTAGGTATAAAAAATGAAGTTCTCAATCACAGCAATCAAAGATCTTAAAAACTTAGAGTCAATGAAACCAGCCATATAAGAAATTTGCTTAACTTTTCATTATACAGTAAGTATACTTTACTTAAAATGGCACACTATTTAAAAGCGCCTTCAATTAGCCACTTAAAAACCTCTTACAATATGTATTTTAGCATGTCAATTTATAATGCTTGTTTGCTATTTATTAGCTGCACACTCCATGTATTTCAGTAAGTGGCAGAGTAGGATAACACTTCCTCAATGCTGAGAGAGATAGCTAAAACAAGTAAATAACTTTATGAAACAGGAAACTTCAATTTTTTGGTGTGTCCATAGAGGGAGCTTGATAGCTAATTAAGTCATTTGATTACAGCAGCCTCTGCATTGTTTCATGCAGTGGGGGTGAAGGCAGTATACAGTACATGAGAAGGGGGAGTAGCACATGTAAGGAGTATTAGAAGGCTTGTAGAAATAGTAACTGGTGACTAGGCTGCAACTCTATCTGTAACATGGAGGACAATAATAACTTCCCATTAGGAAGAATAAATGGTCTCCTGCATGATCAAGATTTGAAAGGAAAGCCTTTGCAAAAGTATTGTACATGAGAATCTAAGAGCACGATATTTTCTATTTTCTCCACTGGAGACATGATTTAACTCAACCTTTTTAATCTATTTATAAAAATATGAACCAGATTTGCTAATGTCTAGTCTTTGGCAGAAGATTATTAGGTGTTTCCTGTGAGTGAACAAAGAGATCTGGGTTTTCTCTGCAAGACCAGACACAGCCCACCTAAAGAGTTAACAAAACGTATAAAAAAGGATAAAAATCAATAGTGAAAATACAAGATGATCTCATTCACAGGATGGTAAGAATGTGTCACATACAATAATGTTTGATGTCTGACAGCATCAACTGCCAGAAATAGACTTCCCATCTCATGCAGCTGGTGACCATGCAGATACAAAGGCACAAGGTAAATGCTCAGGAGGACATTTGGGTCTAGAGAGCCAGTGACATTCAGTGGTCAGTTAAATGTTCAAAAATACCTGACTTGTTATACACGTGTTAAAATGGTGTTTTCTGATCTGCAAGTTCATCTGGTTCTGAATCTCTACATTGCTCTCTCCTCACATAATGAGTTGCTTGTGGCACATACAGCGTCAGTAAGTGGACATACATTCTATTTAAAGGGTTTGAACAGGGTTAGAAACACATGGAAAGTACTGAATATAGTAAACTCCTTGCAGTTTCCCCAGACATCACAAGTACATGGTAGTGTACTGGTTAGCAGTGTATTGGATGAACATTGCCAACGTATATTGCAGGGCTGTGGAGTCGGTACACCAAAGGTCCAACTACTCTATGTTATCAGAGTCCGACTCCTTCATAAATGCCCAATAATTAGTAATAACACATTTCCGGCAGTAAAATGGTAATACCGGGCTTTTTCTTACCATTTTATCAATAATCAGGTTGCTTAGATAGAACATAACGCAGATTTGTTGCAATACAATTTCTGAACAAAAAACTAAATAAACGAATAACTTAAAGTGTTAATTAAAAAACACACAGCAAGCTGGAGACATGGCTGCATAGGGATGAAAACAGTGAGACTACATAGACCTCTACTGTACTTGTCAATGGCCGGAATTATGTAAAAAAAACGAAGAAAAAATAGCTTTTTATTGCCGATGTGACAGGTCAAAAAGGAGTGAATAAGGTGTATTCTCATATTCAAAAAAATAACCGCAGGGCTATCAGGCCTCTTCGTCTCAAACTGGGGACACTGGGAGGCCAGAGAAAGCCAAAGTGGTGGAGTTACACAATTTGGTAACTCCTATTGATCTGAATGGGAGTTGTGCAATTTGTGTAGCCCTGGAAACTATGTTGTTTACATAATTCTCAATGGCCTCCTGGCTACTCCAGGCCGGGACAAAGAGGTCCAGAGACAGCCTGGCAAACATGTTTTTTTAAAAATGGGAATACCCCTTTAAGTGCCCAAGCCCAACGCCTCTGTCGGATCTGCCACCCTCTCCCTTCTTAATTGACAGACAGCACTCTCCAAGCCCTGCTAAAAACCTGTGCTTGAACCATCAGTGACAGAGAGAGACAGCTTACTTGTCAGCGACTGTGCAGAGTAAGAGCAGTTCCAGAGCGAGCAGAATCTCTCTGTCACTGACGGTACATGCGCGGGTCTTCAGCAGGGCTCAGAGAACGGAGCAGAGAGAGAGCATGCAGGCCGGGGAAATTCAGTGCCTCATTCTCGCCTCTTTGACTCTTCACAGTGACAATAAAAAGTATTTTTTGGAAGGTTGCAGCCATTTACAAGTACAATTAAGGTATGGCTAGTCTCTAGTCACCAGTTTTGTACGCGTTTTCTAGGTGACAGTTTCTCTTTCAATTCCAGTAAGTAAATATGCAATAACTGGAAAACTTAATAAGAAAAATCTATGAATTTGTCCTCAGAAAAAGTCAGATCCTCCTTCATGGATGCCCCGAGAGCAGAGAACAACCTCTCAACCTCTCTATCTCTGTTGGCGGCAAAGCAGTGACTACAAGGGCAACATCTCTGACAATAAAATAAGAGCCTTAGATTGATAGAACAGAAATATATTTTATTATTAACATTTGAAACTTCCTAAAAAGTCAAATTTATTATACAATATTAATAAGAGATTTTGCTTTGAGATTAGTCGGACAAAAAGGTACTCCAAACAAAAATAGCCCTGACTATAACTCCACGACTTGGACTTCACAGCCCTGGTATATTGCCAATATTTTCTTGCCCATATAAGCATGTTCTTCCAGTATTCCAAATATTAGAAAAAAAACTAGCAGGGTAGGGTGACTAGTGACTACTACAGCAGAACTTGAATTGGTAAGGCGACAGAAAAGCTTGCCAGCACAACATCGTTGATGACATATGACAACACTATAACCGTGGTGTGCCAAGATATTATACTTTTTGAATGTCCCCCCCCCCCACACAATAGTAAGTTATTACATATCTCTGGAATATACCATCACTTACAAGTATGTGGAAGACCCCCACGATCCTTAGAATGAGTGATATGCTATAACATCCCATAATGTGAAGGACACTGTTGTGTGTAAACCATCAGCTGTACAATATCGTGGCACTACATAATTCATGGCTAATATATAGTAACTACCTATCTTGTTATGTAAGAAGCTGACTAGACATATTATTTGTCCTTATAATGTACCAGTTAAACAGACCCATATGAAACACCTTAATGTGTTACACCTTTTATAGCCTTGAGAAGATCTTGGAAAGGTGGAATGCTAATCTTCAATACTCTGAATAGCCATAGTGAAGATTGTGATGCCACATTACAAAATTGCACAAAATGTTTGTCTATGGAGTTGTGATGCGACTATTGCAAAAAAATCCAATCCTGTTTAATTCTAGTCGCAGGTCAAACATGACTACAATGCAAGTCACATGCGACTGCGACTTGCCTGATACTTTTCTGTCATGAGACTATATTTTTACAGCCAAATTACAACTTTAAACTAGTCAAAAGACAATAGGTCACACAAATGTTTTTGTGAGACTTTCACAAGCATTGTGTGACCAAAGACAACTGTGTAGAACCACAACCTTGAAACATAATGGAACTGAATAGAGTCACAGAACGACTTACAGGTTCTCGTGACTATAACCACAGAATCAAAAAACAATCCAACATTGCTTTGTTGTGGCCAAAATTGGGGCTTCACGTGTCATGCAACAGCAATTTGCACAACCAAAAAAATTTGTGTGCCTTGTCCACGATGTGCTGTCACATGGCTTATTTCAGCTGTGATTTGGTTATAAGCACAGCAAAATCGCTGAAAAGCCGCGACTTGCATAGTGGTCTATGATGGCAAAGTCATGTGTGACCTGCAACCAAAAGTCCAACAGTGGTGGATGTGTTGTGACTGCCCCGTCACAGTTGTAGCATGTCATGTGATGTATCGTGACCCCACATTAAGTTCTTCATGTCTTGTGATATGTGTAGCCCCAGCCTTTTTCCCATATATCCAAGTATCCAAGTAAGATAAGCATCAAGAAGATTGCTCTTGTGAATTGTGGACTGTAGTCTCCACTCTGGTCACCTATCTGTGATGGAGACTGGCTAATATGCTAATTTATAGGTGCATATCTTTGGGAAATAAAATGGTGCAAGGGTTGACAGTGCTTTCCTGTAGTTTTACTTTTAAAGCCTGATTTAATTCCAACTACTTTATATGTTAACATTTCTCAAAAGCAGAACATGTTTATAGGTCAGCTTGGAGACTGTACATACTGTATACTTATTACAAAACTGGTTATGACCAAAGAAAAAGCTTATGTCATATACTGTAGCACGTGAATACCTTTGGACCTTAGTACAGTACATTTATCTAGTCCTAGAATGTAGGCTTCATCTGTGGATTTGGAGAGTACATTCACTTTGGCATTGCTCAGTTTTATATCAAGTCTTTTTCTGTGATTTTTTAAAATTAGTTTTTAGTATACTCTGGAAGGAGTAAGACTTTCAAGTGTGAATGTGCTTCTATTTTATCTTGGAAGTAGCATTTTTGTGCACTTTTGCCCCGCCTATCCCACAGGTGAACTTGATTAGGAGGTACATATAGCTGTGCTTGCTCCTCCTCTCATTGGTTGCTTGGTGCACACAGAGGTGACTAGGAGCAGCGCACTATATGTGCAGGGTCTGCTCTCCTAAATGTAGATGCCCAGCAGCATGGATAGGTTTAGAATAGGACCTGCCTGACTGCGAGACCACCTTGTCACTGGTAGGCGGGCACAGATATGTTTTGGTGGAGCATCTCATATTTTATCATATCAGAATGAGGGCTTAGTCCATATATTATAATATTTGCTTCTATTGTATTTGTGCATTATTTTCTGTAATTTTTCATTGCTTATTTTTGCCTAAAACAGCTATGAGATTGTGGGTTTTATATGAAATCTAGGTTATTAAGTGTACCTCTGTAATTTCTAACCATATTACCATGAGGGAACCCCTGTTTTCCCCTCCTGGGGAATCTATACAACTATAACATGGTTATAGTAAAAGGGGCAGATTTAGCATTTTTTTTTAAAGCCCCTTTTTGGTTTCATTAAACCCTGGTAGAGAAAAAATGGCTTACTACTATTTATTTCCTTCACTTAGTTGTACTATATTAGACTATATCACTCTATTGCTCTGCTTGCAATTTTCATTGTGCAAATTTGATTAAGAAATAAGTTAAAGGGGTTATCCAAGTTCTATAAAGTTAATCTAAACTTCTTTGTATATCTGTCTAAAACATTTTTGTAAATTACTTTCTTTAGAAATAATGCGCCATTTAGATATTACAGAATGTGGTCATTGGACCACTGACGTCACCCTCCCTGCTCCGTTTGTTTACATGCTGCTCCCTGCTTGAGCGAGTGGCCCTGCCTGTAAACGAGACATCACTGGATGTTGTGCCCGCCCTTTCTGCTTCTTGGTCTTCAGGTATGGCCTGCTCCTATCTCAAGAATGAGCTCTAAAGCAGACTACACATGAGCAGTGTCCTCACCATTCACTGCTATGAGTCTGCAGAAAATAGCTGAGCGAGCGTGCTCTGCTATATTTTGGAAGTCTCAGAGCAGTGAAAGGAGGGTAAGTCACACATGTATGTCATGCTCTACATTCACTTCAGGGCCCCATTCTTGAGACAGGAGCAGGACCCAGAGCTGGGATTGCACCAATTGGACATTTATGGCTTATCCAATCGATAGGCCATAAATGCCCTAAATGGGACAACCACAACCACTTTGTTTGTTCCCTGAACAGTATATTAAAGTATGTTAATGTTTTTTCATGCAGAAAATCATCAGAAAGTGGTGCAATGTGACTGATGTTTACAGACAGGTCTACACTACTTTTTTTAATAAAATAATTACTATATATATATATATATATATATACACATATACACACTCACACACATACATACACACGGACACATCACACAGATTCATACTTTAAGATCTTCCTATTTTAAACATCAATTAACATCTATTATTACTGCATCTAACAGTTCATGCTATAAACTAAGTGTTGAGTGTAAAATCACCTAACTAAAGTATATTCATGAGCTCAATATGGGGACATGTGAACAAGTAAACTCCACTGATCCAGTGTAACAGTCAAGCTGTGACCATACACAGTATCTGAAAAGCAGAACTGCATCTTTGCAAAAACAATATCTCTCAGGTTCAGTAATATGTTTGTGGTCTCAGGAGTAAGGTTTTTCTGCAGCTCACAGTGGGTTCCTCTCTTTCTTTTCTCCCCCCGCCTGCTCCCGCATGTCCCCAGTTTATTCAATCCCTGCTGTTACCACTGATCTGCCAGCTGCCACTGCAAGTCTGTTCCCCCTTCTCTGACATAGCCATTACCTCCCAGTTTGATCAGTATCACAGCAACAACACCAAACGGTTCCCCTGTTGGCAGAGAGCTCACCGTGTGCCTGCTCTGCCCATATTTCTACAATGCAATGTCATGACACTGGGAGGCCTGCCTCAATTTCACGTTTTGTACCAAATGGTGCCCCGCTTTGATGCTCAGAGCAGGAGGCAGGGGGTGGCTCCAGGCGACTTTGTTTTAGCTGTTTCTCTAGAAATCAAATGCTTGGGTGAGCATCTTGAAACCAAAGCAGCTCAGCTATACCCCAGCACTGCTTTAAAATGCCGGATCACTGAGAACAGATATGTAACCGCATAACTGAAAATAAACTCATCATTAAAGCTAAAGAACATCATAACCATTTTATAAATTCATCGAATCTTTATGACATTGCAATCCTCTAAAATTTCCAAATAATTTATTATATACTGTAGCGAATTGCTTGCAATTAGAGAGAACCAAACTCACAGTAGCAGCCTTTATAAGCTATCACACTATGAAACCTAAGAACACCATTAACTTTAATATTTAAGTACGGCATAATGATCTTACTATAGTCTCAGTGAAGATATGGCAACTCGTCGGACATTTTGGAAGTTTACTATGAATGTAGCTCACTTCATATGTGTCTGGTCTATTAAGTTCAATCCAAGGGATGGGTCGGGATGTGATATAGTAACACAGTTTATAAGGCTTAAAAAAAGACATACGTCCATTCAGTTCAACCTGTTGTCCTGCCAGCTGATCCAGAGGAAGTAAAAAAAAAAAAAACATGAGGTAGAAACCAATTTTCTTTATTTTAGGTGAAAAAATTCCTTCTCAATCAGAATAACTCCTAGGATCAATGACCCTTCTCCAGAAATCGAATAACTATAACCTGTATTATCATCACACTCCAGAAATACATCCAGGCCCCTCTTGAACTCTTGATGGTGAACTCACCATCATCACCTCCTCAGGCAGAGAGTTCCATAGTCTCACTGCTCTTACCGTAAAGAATCCTCTTCTATGTTTGTGTACAAACCTTCTTTCCTCCAGATGCAGAGGATGTCCCCATGTCACAGTCACAGTCCTGGGGATAAATAGATGATGGGAGAGATCTCTGTACTGACCCCTGATATATTTATACATAGTTATTAGATCTCCCCTCAGTCGTCTTTTTTCTAAAGTGAATAACCCTAATTTTGATAATCTTTCTGGGTAATGTAGTCTACCCATTCCAGTTATTACTTTAGTTGCCCTTCTCTGAACCCTCTCTCACTTTCCTTTCCTAATGACTTGTATACATCTACATAATAGTGGAATAGTACTTATCCATGTTAATTCCTATGATATCCTTTTTAATGGTCGTTGTTACTTGTACTATAAGATTGTTTTGCAAACACGATAACACGTTCAGGAATAATATGTGATAGGAAGTCACATTCATGCACTGAGATGTCTGAAGAGCATTTCAAGGTCAGGAACGTTTGTGCTGGCCAGATGCACTTTGTTACCTGTACCCAAAGTACTAGCAGTTTTGCAATATCGTCTTGGACAAACACAGTACTCTGTATCTTTCCATCATCTGAAATCATTCCATCTGGGACAGCGGCCAGTTCTTGAGTGAGGAAAATCTTAGAAAATCCTGTACACAACTGATGGCATTAACCCTGCCATAGCCAGATGTGCCAGCAATCAGAGCTGTTTTAAGGCTACACTGCCAGGTCTAAATCCAAGTTTTAGAATATCCACAAATAAGGGAGGCAACTTTATTCTTTATATGGAGAAAAGAAAGGACAGTAGGCATAAAGATATGACAAATAGTTTGCTTTGGTTCCTATACATGGCTCTTTAGATTTATTATTGTTTCAATCAGAAAATAAAAATCAATACCAACAAGCAAGAAAGAAAATGAATCCTAAGGGTCTGTTCACGCGGCAAATGGTTGACATGAATTTTGGCATGGACACCAGGTGTACCCTGCCTCCCACCCAAATCCAGTGTGGAAAAAAAAGCCTGGATACTAGAGATGAGTGAATCGAATAAATTTGATTTGCCTAGAAGCCGAATTTCCTCGTGCTTCGTGTCAGCGAATCGATTTAACCTGTAATAGTATAAAAAAACAAAAAAATTCAAACTTACCTCCTCCATTTGCTCACGACGGGCCACCAGCCAAAATCCCATGCGGCACAAGATTAAATCATCATACCGGCCGGCGTCATGGCGTAATCTCACGCCGCACAGGATTTCGCGAGCAAATGGAGGCGGTAAGTTTGTTTTATTTTTTGTTATTGTTACTTTTACACTCAGATGCCACGATCATGTATGAACGCGGCATCTGAGGGGTACAATGACGGTGGCAGCGCTATCGCAGTTCCCTGTCATTGCAACCGCTACTTACAAAAAAATTTGCTTCATGACAAAGTAATTGGTCACAAAGCGAATTTTTGGGTGAAATTCGGTGAAACTTTTAAGAAATTCGCTCATCTCTAATGGATACTATGCAGAATTACTCGCATGTGGCTCTGCAACATGTAAACTGAAAATCTGAGCCTTGATTTTCTTTGCCAAAGGTTCCACAGAAAATATATGTCAAGTTTTTCTGATGTGAATCTTTCTGTATGAACATGCACTAATGTTCTGTATGTACCAGATGTGTCAAATTCTGACATAAATAGTTTAAGACAGGATTAGACAATTAGCTTGTTACATGGAAGAACCTTATAAGCACAGGCAGATGTTGTGGTGTTCACGTGCAGCTGAAGCCCTGTCAACATAAGGTGACCAATGACCACACAATTTTGCAAGTTCGAGTGAGGAATTATAATTGTGAACAACACAGACTCTTTTTTTTAATCTTAGATAATTCTTTAATTTTGTGTTTGCTTCTTTAACAGAAAAAAACTGAAATTACACGAATGATCTATCACCTCGCTATCTATGCAGGTCTTATAGCCACCACATTCCAAGAGAGCATTAACATAAATTATTCCACAGGCACGCAGAGGTTCACTTATGAGCTCCCAGCAAGAGAATCAGTGCCTGTAATACAAAGCAACACCCTGGAACCAAGCTCACATGATCTTTAATAGAATCCAGCTTCATGAGGAGAACTGAATCCCCTCTGTAGCTCATGCATTTAATGTGTGAGACAGCACAAGGTGACCTGTTGTGTGAGATCATTTTTGCTACTCTTCCTTGACCTCGAGCTAAGGCAGAGATGAGCATACTATCCATGGTTCACTGGTTATTTTGTACTCTATGAATTGGTTTGCCAAGTTTGTCCACCATAGTTTGTAAACTGCTGTTACTGTGGACAAGCAATAGAAAAATTACAGAGGTGGCTAATAAGGAAAGCCTTTTTGTCAGATTTTTGGGAATGCTTCAAGTCCTGAATTTAAGGGTTTATATAACACAAAAGCTCCACAAATGGCAAAGAACTTCCTCAATTTAACTCTTCATGAAACCATAACAACATATATCCTCTTAGATTAACTGCAAAAAAAATATTTCACTTTTTCATTTACAAATATTATCCAATGTATTTTCTTAAAAAGCATGGAGCTCTGCTGATATGTCTTTAGTAAAGACTTGTACTCTTCATGAAATAATTCTGGAGCACAGAACTCTTAAAATTGGGTGCTTTGCCGTTCCTCTTGAAAATGTATGAATAAATTGACAATTGGGCGTTACAATTTCTGTTGTTAATTGAATGTGTGCTGGCTAATCAATGGAGTGCCAGACTGTGACACATCCTACTAAAAGAAGTCAACACCCAGTTTCCAGGAAAAATAATAGAGGAACAGAAGAAAGTAGACTTCTAAGAAAAAAGATGCTCTAGGATGGGCATTTCCGTATTTTACTAAGACAGAATTCACACGACAGGATTCTGGCTGCGTGAGCTTCAATGGGCTTGTGGTCAACATGTTGCAGTGAAGTACAGGACATGTCCTATCTTTTGTGTCTTGGCCGCACAGATGTGCACAAGGAAGGAACAATGAAGGTCTTCGGTTTGCTTCCGCAGATGTGTGGCTGTGCTGCAAATGATAGAACGTGTCCTATAATTTGCTACAAGACCACAGACCCATTGAAGTCAATGGGTGTGCAATCTGATGAGGCAAGCACACGGCCAGTATCTGCGTTTTGCATATCGCAAATACTATGGGTCCGTTCACATGGTGTTTTTTTACCTGCAGAATTCTGACATGGCTATTCACAGTTGCTTGCTACTTGTCCAGCTGGAAACTTCATCAATTCTGCCTTCCATTCATTTCAATATGTGGCAGCGCTGAAGATGGCGGAGCTGCAGTTTAAAGCCACAGCAAGAACGGACATGTCCCTTCTCAGCATGCCCACGGATTTAAGCCTCTGTTCTACAATCTTTAGCTCTGCCTACCACTGAAATGAATGGAGGCAAAAACCAGCAAGAAAAAACACTCAGCCGCTGGTGAAATTTTAGCAAAGGCATCCAAGCCAAAATTTCATGGCAAAAGACCTATGGACATACCCTTAAGGCCAGGTGAATGCACCCTTAAAGAGACATATCAGGAAAGCTGAAGGGACCTCTTTTATGGAATTGCTACTAAATCTTAGGCTTGTTCACACTGGCGGTAGCCTGTTCCGGAATAGAATGCCAGGAATCGGCTGGACAAAAACCGCTGCATGCAATTCTTGGCATATTTGCTGGATTGCGTCCAGAACACTATCAGACCCCGTTATAGTTAATGGGACCAGACGGCATTTTGGTAGTATCTGGCAATGCCAGATCCGGCAGGCTGCTCCCGGCCATAACAGCCTGCCGTATCAGCAAACGCAAATGTGAAACAAGCCTTAGTCCCTCTCCATTTCAAATTCCTTTCAAAACTTTATATAGATCACAGTTCCACTCAATTCATTCAGAACTCGTTACATCTCCTCCATACAGCATACACACACATAAAGTTCAGGCTTCACTGACCGTGTGGTTACTAACCTGCTAACAGTAAGTTAATCAAAATTAAGGAGAGCACTGTCTTCATGATCTCTCCTTATACTGTGGCCTAGTAACATGGCAAAAACAGAGCTTACTAAAGGAAAGGTGAAATACCATGAATGCATGAAAGCCCCCTCTAAATTGTAAAATTCATATAAACTTTGCTGCTTAAAAGTAAGTGAACCCCTTTAAATTTTGCAGCCATTGCTTATTTCTTTGCATATCCTTCACAGAATATCCACATATATATATAGCCAACTTTGATTCTATGCCTAATGCTTCTGCAGAGTTGGTAATTTCATGTGAAAGGCAAATTCCTCTCCAGAAGAGGAATATTTGCCTGTGGGAACATTCTTTGCCTTTCTTTGTCTTGCCAGCGACTTTGAGTCAACTATATAGCTGGAGGTGGTGAATAAAACATTGAATAGTAAAATCAGTCTCTGATCATGTACAATGTTATAAATATGACACTCTAGTAGAGTAATAGACTTCCTAAGAATGTGTGATCTGGTCCCTATTTCCACTAAAAACCCATCATACAGAGGGGGAAGCTGAAGAAGCCAGTATCATAGCCAAAAGCTTAAATTAGTCCCTCAAAGTTCTTGAAAACAGCCAAACTTACATTTTCCTAAAATAGGTTTCCACCTATTTGAATCCTTATCTCTACGTCAACAAAATAGCAATTTAGCGCCACATACATTGCAGAAATTGCTTTTTTTGAAATAGAAATCTTGGTTACAGAAATTAGATTTGTGTAACAACCTGTGTTAATGGGAAAACAGTCCTCAACAAACATCTTTAAGTAAAACGATTCCTTCATAAAAATCAGGATTAATGACGGCTAGGTTTTACATATACTGTGTTCAAACTGAGCCACTCGATGGCTGCAAACTGAAAGCAATTACTGTAATTATGATCACGTCCCAGATAGAACATAACTGAAGTAGAATTTTTGTGTAATACATTATTCATTCGGTCCGGCTCTCGTTGACAAATTTCCAAAAGTATCTCGATATTTTAGAGGAGAAAGAGGGAGGGGTGAGTGACAGAAAGCCAGTACATAACAAAAAGTTGATTGAAACATCAAGCTTGATATAAAATTCATGGACAAGATGGCACCTTCTGGCAGATAAGACTGTTATCAGTAGAACATCTAATGCACGTTTTACACAATATTGGGGGAGGTTTAGTAAGACTGTAGTAATGGGGTCACCAATCTCCAGCTGTTGTGAAACTACAACTGCCAGCATGCTCCACTGCCTTCTATGGAAGTTCCAAGAACAGCTGAGCAAGTGTGCATGTAGTTTCACAACAGCTGGAGTGTCGGAGGTTGCTGTGTAGAGCATTAAGGTAAAATGTACAAATGTAAGATATCTTATAAGGTGTGCATCTCAATGAAGGTTGTGCAACTTAGGATGTCCTAAAGACATAAAGGGATAGGCATAGATTTGTGCTGCAATGTGTACTACTTTCTCTTTTTGCAGTTGGTCTACAAGAAAGATGCTGGCTGTGCTCCCTCCCTGATAACCTCTCGCCACAAGGAGTGACAAAATCTCAAATTATTGGTCAAATATTTGTGCGATAATTTGGACTTTTTATACCAAAAAAGTGGCACCCATGACTTAATAAAGTCTCCTCACTTCTTCATAGAACATGATGGGATAGTGAACTTTAATGTAGTTAGGAAAGTCATTACTCTAATGATTAAGTAGGCATGATCTACCTGTATATCCTCTCGGGGGTTCACAAAATCCTATAAAGGAGTTATTTGCCATAGAAAACCTCTTTCATTTGGCCTAACAGCAGATGCCGAGCTAATAGAAGGGGTTCCTCACTCTCTGCTCTAAAGAACAGCAGACAACCATAGAAATCAATGGATGCCTATTGATGTTAATGAGTGCCCTGCAATGAACCGCTGCCACTGTAGGAAAATCAAGCAACTGGTCAGAGGTTTTCCCTGTGATAACAGTGGAGCACGGGGGTCACAGAAATCTCCACATTAGAATCAGCTTATCCCCAGGAGCCTAGACTAGCAAACAGGAAGTGTTCAATTAATTACAAAGTTAGTGATTAGGCCGGACTAGAAGGCTTCGAATTTAGTTTTCCACCTTAAATATATCCATTGTACAGGATATAACAAAAAGCAACGGAAGAGAAATCAAATATATCAAATGAATATTTGAGAATGTGGCTATAATAAAGCCGACACTATAGAAGGTGGAAAATGTTTGGGTACTTGTTTGGTACATAGCTCCGGTACAGGAAGAGTTAACTGAATACATGGCTGTTGACTGCTGAATTTTTAACCAAGCTTCCATAGGGATTACATTTCCTGACCCACCGAGGTTCCAATTAAACAGAGAGCCCACAGCCTGCCCACTAGAATATATGTTCGGCCTGAATCATACACAAATGTGCCACAGCCAAGTACAATAGCTGCACGCAACAGGCTTTCCTTGGCTCATACTGCTGTCTCTTTTTTTTTTTTCTTAAGCCATTCCAGCTGTTTTTCTACATTCAACCAGAGTCTCATAAAAGATCAGTAAAATGTGGTTAAATTGGGGGAAAATACTAAAAGAAAAGTGTGTTACATTTTAGTGAATCAAGAAGAAAAAAAAAGAAATAGACATAATTTTGTGCAGCAGATATTTTCCACGTAACCCTTTAATTAATGTCACCAATGTGTATACTGTGGATGAGCACATAATGTACACTGCCTACATCAAAAGCAGTATTTTCCTTTATCATCCACAGTTCATAGAACAACAGAAACCATATGGATGACTGAAATGCGTTCATATAAGGGTAGTAGTGGGGTGCTAACTTACATAGTCGTGGAACGCCTTGGCTTCACTGGAGTGTTCACAGGTCTCCCGTCTGTCAGGTGCTGCACAGTACAAATCCCAAAATACACTGTATGATATCAAGGAGAAAAAAAAGAGTTACTCAACTGCAGACCAAACATAAATAGAATGGGGGACATTTATCAATAATGGCGTAATTTGCGCCAAAAAAATACTAAAGTTACAAATCAAAACTGGTGATTTGTTTCACCTCATACAGTGGATATAAAAAGTCTACACACCCCTGTTAAAATGTCAGGTTTCTGTGCTGTAAAAAAAATAAAAAAAAAGATAAATTATTTCAGAACTTTTTCCACCTTTAATGTGACCTATAAACTATACAACTCAATTGAAAAACAAACTGAAATCTTTTAGGTGGAGGGAAGATAAAAATATAAAAATAAAATAATATGGTTGCTTAAGTGTACACACCCTTAAACTAATACCTTGTTGAAGCACCTTTTGATTTTATTACAGCACTCAGTCTTTTTGGGTATGAGTCTATCAGCATGGCACATTTTGACTTGGCAAGATTTGCCCACTCTTCTTTGCAAAAACACTCCAAATCTGTCAGATTGCGAGGGCATCTCCTGTGCACAGCCCTCTTCAGATCACCCCACAGATTTTCAATCGGATTCAGGTCTGGGCTCTGGCTGGGCCATTCCAAAACATTAATCTTCTGGTGAAGCCAGTCCTTTGTTGAGTTGGATGTTTGCTTTGGGTCATTGTCATGCTGCAAGATGAAGTTCCTCTTCATGTTCAGCTTTCCAGCAGAAGCCTGAAGGTTTTGTGCCAATATTGACTGGTATTTGGAACTGTTCATAATTCCCTCTATCTTAACTAAGGCCCCAGTTCCAGCTGAAGAAAAACAGCCCCAAAACATGATGCTGCCACCACCATGCTTCACTGTGGGTATGATGTTCTTTTGGTGATGTGCAGTGTTGTTTTTACGCCAAACATATCTTTTGGAATTATGGCCAAAAAGTTCAACCTTGGTTTCATCAGACCATAACACCTTTTCCCACATGCTTTTGGGAGACTTCAGATGTGTTTTTTTGTAGCCTGGCTGGGATGTTTTTCTTTGTAAGAAAAGGCTTTCGTCTTGCCACTCTACCCCATAGCCCAGACATATGAAGAATACGGGAGATTGTTGTCACATGTACCACACAGCCAGTACTTGCCAGATATTCCTGCAGCTCCTTTAATGTTGCTGTAGGCCTCTTGGAAGCCTCCCAGACCAGTTTTCTTCTCGTCTTTTCATCAATTTTGGAGGGACGTCCAGTTCCTAGTAATGTCACTGTTGTGCCATATTTTCTCCACTTGATGATGACTGTCTTCACTGTGTTCCATGGTATATCTAATGCCTTGGAAATTCTTTTGTACCCTTTTCCTGACTGATACCTTTTAACAATGACATCCCTCTGATGCTTTGGAAGCTCTCTGTAGACCATGGCTTTTGCTGTGGGATGCGACTAAGAAAATTTCAGGAAAGACCAACTAGAGCAGCAGAACTTTATTTGGGGTTAATCAGAGGCACTGTAAATGATGGCAGGTGTATGCTGACTCCTATTTAACATGATTTTCAATGTGATTGCTTAATTCTGAACACAGCTACATCCCCAGTTATCCCCACTTATGCAACCACATTATTTTAGTTTTTTTTGTTTTCTTCCCTCCACCTAAAAGATTTCAGTTTGTTTTTCAATTGAGTGGTACAGTTTATAGGTCACACTAAAGGTGGAATAAGTTCTGAAATTATTTATCTTTTTACAGCACAGAAACCTGACATTTTAACATGGGTGTGTAGACTTTTTATATCCACTGTATATCAAAAGCCGCACGCCACTTGAAAAATGTGACTTTTTAAAATATCAACTTGATTATCCGACTATTTCTCTCGATTTGCGACATTTTAACAACAGCACCAAAATGTGACTTTTTTTTAAACCAAAATGCCCCATTTCAGCCCCCCCCCCGCCATACTACACTTGAGACTTTTGAAACATAATTACGACTTTTAAGGCATATTTGTGACATTTTCACTGGTAAATTGCGACTTTTGTTTCATACTTGGGACGTTTTGTCATTGTTTTGTTTTTGTTGGATGTCAGTTCACTGACAAAACACTGTTGTTTAGCTCATATTAGGAAACATAAACGCGTCCTATTTTACTACTTACCTTTTACTTGTTCCCACCACGAGTGGGTTTCACTTTTCATAAATGCGACTTTTTACATAAACAACCACCACATAAGCTGGCTTAATGTCTGCAACAACTAGAGCCATTTCTGCCCATAAGAGGATGATAAATGAGGCGCAATATGCTCATTTCTTATGGAAGAAAGGCAGCATTCTGACTTCAGTGAAACAAGTGGATTCCTTTATTCACCGTAGACTCAATGCCATTGAGCATTTGGGTGAATAAAGAAATCCACTGTTTTCATTCTTACTTGCATTTTTCAATTTTTTTTATATTTCTTTCTATTTGTTATTTACTTTTTTACTTTGAATGCAGAGAAACATTGGACCAAATTTATCATTACACTTACATCTTCCTCCACTTTTGCATATGCCCAAAGTCACTTTTGGCTAGTCAGATTTATTAATGGTCCTTTAATACTGTGATAAATGTGGTTTGATGGTAGCAGTTTATCCTTCAGTGAGTGGCTTTACAAAAGTCACACGTCTATACAAAAATGTCGCATGTTCTATTAAAAAGTGTCATAAGATAAGCATGGTCCCCCCTGGGGTGAAATTGCACATTTTTTGCGACCTTTTAAATGGTCGCAATAGTAAATCTGTCTAGAGATTCATTTACATAAGATAACACGCTCCACTTTCACAAAACTGGAGAGCTTAGTGCAGAGCTTGAAAAAGTCGCAATAAAATGCGCAATTTTACCGATTGCGCATTTTTTTGCGACTTTTTCACTCCATTAAAGTGACTTTAGCTAATGATAAATCTGGCCCATTATCTACATGTTCCTGCTGTCTCCATATACAGAGCACTGGTAGCAGTGACTATTTTCAGGTATTTTCTGATTATTTAAGAGAGTAAGGCTACATGCACATGACCGCTGTGTGGTTTGCGGTCTGCAAATTGCGGATCCGCAAGAACACGGATGGCGTCCTGTGTGCGTTCCGCAATTTGTGGAACGGCACGGACAGGCACTAATATAACTGCTATTTCTTGCCACAAGACGGACAAGAATAGGACAGGTTATATTTTTTTACGGACCACGGAACGGAGCAACGGATGCGGACAGCACACGGACCAAAAACAACGGTCGTGTGCATGAGGCCTTAAGCAGGTCTCCTGGCAAACTTGCTAAGGGAAGCACACTTAGGGCTCATGTACACAAACGTGTGCCGGCCGTTTTGTGCGTTGGGGGCCGCAATATGCTTTCCCCAATGCACAGGCTTCATCCTTGCGGTTGCCGCAGATGGATCCAGACCCATTCAATTTGAATGGGTCTGTGATCCAAACATATTTTTTTTGGGGTGCGTCCGTTCGAACACTGCTGCTTCTGGATTGCGGACCCATTCAAGTGAATGGGTCCGCATCTGTGATACTGTGCCCATATATTGCAGACGAGCAACGGCCAGGTCAGCACACAATAGAAATGCCTATTCTTGTCCGCAGCTGCGGACAAGAATAGGACATGTTCTATTCTTTTGTGGAGCCGTGGACCGGAAGTTCGGGGCAGCGGACCCAAAATGCAGATTCGGACAGCACACTGTGTGCTCTCTACATCTTTGAATGGGTCTGCACCTGTTCCGCATAATTGACGTTTGAATGGACCCTTAGGCTGAGTTCACACTTCAGTTATTTCCATCAATTGATTGTGAGCCAAAACCAGGTCCAGGTCAAAAACACAGAACAGGAGGAAATCTTTGCCTTATACCTTATGCTGAGTAGTCTTCACTACTGGTTTTGGCTCACAATAACTGATGGAAATATTTTGACCAAACAAGTGTGAACTAGGCCTTACCTGCTTCCTGACACTGGCTCTCGGCTCCAGTGCTCTCCGACCTTTGCTCAGGTCCCTGGATGTCATCATCCATTTTGATGCTGCCTGCAACCAATTGTGGGCCACGGCAGGGACTTCTCCCCTTACGTCAAGTGAATAAATGTGATTGTTGATACAGTACTTCAGAATTGGAGCCACGCTTCTAATTTTGCCCAGGGCCACATTTTGTCTAAAACCGGCCCTAACCAGAGGTTGCCTACTTCTGCTCTAAATGCTGTTAACAGCAGATCAAGATGGCAGGCCCCATCATCATGTCCAGGATATAGAATAAAAAAATATATACAATTGGAAAACAATAACTATTTAGAAAAAAAATCATATGTGTCGCTATCTGGGTTTTAGCTGGCAAAAAATTATAGTGACAGATTCCCTTTAAGAAAAATATATGACGCCCTTAGTCATCCATAATGGATTACAGTGGGAAATTGACTGGATACACTACAAATGATGGTACCTAATTTAGTTAAGGTATCATAATGTAGTGATAACTTAGCAATTGAGATAATAGAATTATAGTACAGAAGATCCTATACTATCTCTAGGTAGCAATTTACTAAAATCAGTGGGGGAGATTTATCAAAACTCTGAAAAATGAAAGGTGGTATCTGATTGGTTGCTATGGGCAACAAAGCCAGTTTTGATAAATCTCCCCCATAGTACAGTGGCTATGTAGAAACTGCTTCTTTTAAGAATCGTGACAAACGGGAAGATTTACTAATCAAACTGCGCCAGAATTCTGGCCCAATTAAAAAACGTCAGGCATACATGCCACATTTATTAACCTGTTTTAGACACGTTCCTAAACGTTTTACAATGTGTCAAAAAAGGAGAGAGGCTTAGCACAAAATGTCCAGTACTTATTATACCAGGCAAAACCATACTCTTATAAAAGGGTCAGAATTATGGAAACTGTCTAAAAGTTAAGCTGCCTTTGTTGCTAATGTCAACCAATCATAGTACAGCTTTTATTTTTCAAGAGTTCTGAAAGAAATGCAAGCTGTGCTGTGATTGGTTGTTATAGACAACAAATATAGTTTTTCTTTTACACAGCTTTATACATTTCCCCAAAGGTTTGCATTACAGTGAACAGAACAGGTAGAGCCAGTAGCACATATTCTACCTCAATATTGGGATGAATAGGCATTAAAAATGTAAAAAGTACAATCACACTAGACTTTGTGAAAGGTCTTTGATAAAATCCACAAGGGTAAAAATAAAGGTTTTCTGGTAATATGAGGAAAACTGTCAGGTTAGTAAAATAACCCCACAATACCACTCAGGGCTTAACAGGACAATACAAAGCTTCCAAACCGCACAAGCCTCTTCCAAGGCATTCTGAATCCGCAGGATTTGGCCCAGAGCGTTCTGTATTTTACTGGTTCCTGATTCCAGGCCCACTGCCTGCAAATAAGTTAGACCTGGAAATTTTCTTTTTCTGAAGATCCATTTAAAAAAAAAATCTAATATATTTGTGGCCACAAAAAAGGTGCTAATCCAGTTATAATTCTTTCAGTTACGTATTACATGGTTTAGAAAGGTTATTCAGTGAAAGCCTACTCGGAACATTCTTCTTTGACGAGATTTATCAAAACTGTTGTAAAGAAAAACTGGCTACTAAAACCTAGCAACCAATCAGATTCCAACTTTAATTTTCTCAAGAAGCACTGGAAAATGAAAGGTGGAATCTGATTTGTTGCTAGGGGTAAGTAAGCCAGTTTTCCTCTACACTAACATAGTAACATAGTAACATAGTATATAAGACCGAAAAAAGACATTTGTCCATCCAGTTCGGCCTGTTTCCTACAAGTTGATCCAGAGGAAGGCAAAAAACCCCTGTGAGGCAGAAGCCAATTTTCCCCACTTAAGGGGAAAAAATTCCTTCCCGACTCCAATCAGGCAATCAGAATAACTCCCTGGATCAGCGACCCATCTCTAGTAGCTGTAGCCTGAAATATTATTACGCTCCAGAAATAAATCCAGTCCCCTCTTGAATTCCTTTATTATACTCACCATCACCACCTCCTTAGGCAGAGAGTTCCATAGTCTC
The DNA here is from genome assembly GCA_033119425.1 of Bufotes viridis. NCBI lineage: Eukaryota > Metazoa > Chordata > Amphibia > Anura > Bufonidae > Bufotes > Bufotes viridis. Next base: position 322,372,664 of record CM065589.1, read on the forward strand.
ACTGCTCTTACAGTGAAGAATCCTTTTCTATGTTTGTGTACAAACCTTCTTTCCTTCAGACGCAGAGTATGTCCCCATGTCACAGTCACAGTCCTGGGGATAAATAGATGATGGGACAGATCTCTGTACTGACCCCTGATATATTTATACATAGTTATTAGATCTCCCCTCAGTCGTCTTTTTTCTAAAGTGAATAACCCTAATTCTGATAACCTTTCAGGGTACTGTAGATCCCTCATTCCAGTTATTAGTTTAGTTGCCCTCCTCTGAACCCTCTCCAGCTCTGCTATGTCTGCCTTGTTCACAGGAGCCCAGAACTGTACACAGTACTCCATGTGTGGTCTGACTAGTGATTTGCAAAGTGGTAGGACTATGTTCTCATCACGGGCATCTATGCATCTGATGCAACCCATTATCTTATTGGACTTGGCAGTAGCTGCCTGACACTGGTTTTTGCAGCTTAATTTGCTGTTTATTAAAATTCCTAGATCCTTTTCCATGTCAGTGTTACCGAGTTTTTTACCATTTAATATGTACGGGTGACTTGCATTATTCCTTCCCATGTGCATAACTTTACATTTGTCAGTGTTAAACCTCATCTGCCATTTCTCTGCCCAAGCCTCCAATCTATCCAGATCCCTCTGTAGCAGAAAACTGTCCTCTTCAGTGTTAATTACTTTACACAGTTTAGTGTCATCTGCAAAAATAGATATTTTACTGTGCAGGCCTTCTACTAGATCATTAATAAATATATTGAAGAGAATAGGGCCCAATACTGACCCCTGAGGTACCCCACTAGTGACAGTGACCCAATCTGAGTATCTACCGTTAATAACCACCCTCTGTTTTCTGTCACTCAGCCAGTTACTTACCCACATACAGACATTTTCTCCCAGTCCGAGCATCCTCATTTTATATACTAACCTTGAAAATGAATCAACCTTTTATGAGGTACAGTGTCAAATGCTTTGGAGAAGTCCAGATATATGACATCCATTGATTCGCCGCTGTCAAGTCTAGAACTTACCTCCTCATAGAAGCTGATTAAATTCGTTTGGCATGACCGATCCCTTATGAAGCCATGCTGATATGGTGTTATTTGCTTATTTTCATTGAGATACTCCAAAATAGCATCTCTTAGAAACCCTTCAAACAGTTTACCAACAATAGATGTTAAACTTACCGGCCTATAATTTCCAGGCTCTGTTTTTGGACCCTTTTTGAATATTGGCACCACATTTGCTATGCGCCAATCCTGTGGAACATTCCCTGTCAGTATAGAGTCCGTAAATATTAGAAATAAAGGTCTGGCTATAACATCACTTAATTCCCTTAGGATACAGGGGTGTATGCATTCCGGTCCTGGCGATTTGTCTATTTTAATCTTTTTAAGTCGCTGTTGTACTTCTTCCTGGGTCAGACAGGGCACTTTTAATGGGGAATTTACTTTTACATTCTGCATTTCATCTGACAGTTTATTTTCCTCAGTGAATATAGTGGAGAAAAAAATATTTAATAGTTTTGCTTTATCCTCATCGCTCTCTGCAACACCCCCCTCATTGCTATGTAGAGGGCCGACTCCTTCAGATTTATATTTTTTACTATTTATATAATTGAAGAACATTTTAGGCTTAGTTTTACTCTCTTTGGCAATTAATCTCTCGGTCTCTAGTTTGGCAAATTTTATTAGTTTTTTACATATTCTATTTTTTTCCTTATAGTTTATCAGTGCTTCCTGACTCCCCTCCTGTTTTAGTGATTTATATGCTTTCTTTTTGTCATTTATTGCTTTCTTTACGGTTCCATTTATCCACATTGGTTTCTTATTGTTCCTTAGTCTTTTATTCCTATAAGGTATGTACCTCTCACAATTAGATGTTACAATGCTTTTAAAAATCACCTTGGACTTGTCCCAGTTAGTTAGGCCTATGGCCTCGCTTAGTTGGTTAAATTTTGCTTTTTTGAAGTTGGTATTTTTGTTCCTCCCTTTAGAAACTCTCGTTTGAAGGATAATTGGAAGGTTATAACTTTATGGTCACTATTTCCCAGGTGTCCCTCAACCTGCACATCTGTTGTTCTATCAGGTCTATTGGTTAAGTCCAGTGTGGCCGTCCCTCTAGTGGGGTCCTGAACCAGTTGGGAAAGGAAATTGTCTTTGGCTATTGCCAAGAACCTGTTTCCTTTTTGGGATGTACAGCTTTTAGTTTCCCAGTCTATATCTGGGTAGTTGAAGTCCCCCATAATAACGACTTCATTATGATTTGCCGCCTCGTCTATCTCGTTTAGTAATAGATTTTCTGTGGACTCTGGTATATTAGGTGGTTTATAATACACTCCTATTAGTAATTTATTATTGTTTTTTGCTCCATGTATTTCTACCCACAGTGACTCCACATGTTCATGTCCCTCAGAGATGTAGTCTCGAATTACAGGATTTAGACAGGACTTCACATAGAGGCAGACCCCTCCACCTCTTCGGTTTTGAAGATCCTTTCTAAACAGATTGTAACCTTTTATATTAACTGCCCAGTCATAGCTATCATCCAGCCATGTCTCAGTTATTCCCACTATAGCACATATGGCAAGAGAGAGAGAAGGCGCTCATAGGGTAGTACGTTTCTTCCAAAGGATTGGACTAGAGAAGTGTGATAATTAGGCTCACCTTGCGTAGTTGTGCTATCTCAAGGCACAACTCTTGTGCAGGCGATGTAAGGAGGTTGGTGCCGCCAGGTAATACCGCAACAGTCCGATTGGGTGGTTTGCCGAGCTGCTGGCGTTCCCACATGTCACGGAGTTACTCCTGAGTGACATCTTTGGCGTACTCCTGTTTAAAAGCACGGCACTCCAGACTTGAAAAAGGGGCGTGTATGCCCCGAAACGCGTTGTTAATAAATCCTAAAAAGAATACTCCTGTCCTGAGGTCTTTTGAGTGCGCCCCATCTGGTACCACACTGGGAGTGCAGGTACTCTGCACATCCTATTCACCTGTGTTCCTTATTCCCACTATGTCATAGTCCTCCTCACACATCACTAATTCCAGTTCACCCGTCTTGTTAGTCAGGCTTCTGGCATTAGTATACATACATTTGACAGGTTTATGTGTATTTTTTACCCTACATCTTTCATTCTGAGCTGTTCTAGTCCCCCCTTCCATTCCTCCCCCAGTCACACTACTTCGCTCCTGGTCTCTATCTGCACTATCTTCCCCTCCTATAATTTAATTACCCTCCCCCCCAGTCCCTAGTTTAAACACTCCTCCAACCTTCTAGCCATCTTTCTCCCCAACACAGCTGCCCCTTCCCCATTGAGGTGCAGCCCGTCCCTATGATAGAGCCTGTAGCCGACAGAGAATTCGGCCCAGTTTTCCAGGAACCCGAACCCCTCCTTCCTACACCAGCTCTTGAGCCACTTGTTAACCTCCCTAATCTCCCGCTGCCTTTCTTGTGTGGCTCGTGGTACAAGCAGTATTTCAGAAAATACTACTTTTGAGGTCCTTGCCCTAAGCTTTTGACCTAAAACCCTGAAATAATTTTTAAGGACTCTCCACCTTCCTCTAACTTTGTCATTGGTTCCGATATGGACCAAGACCGCTGGGTCTTCTCCAGCCCCTCCCAGTAATCTGTCAACCCGATCCGCGATGTGTCGAACTGTAGCGCGAGGAAGACAGCACACTGTTCGGCGATCACGTTCTTTGTGACAGATCGCCCTATCTGTACCCCTAATAATTGAGTCTCCCACTACCAGCACCTGTCTGGCCTGCCCTGCTCTCCTGGTCCCCTGCTTACTGGAGCTGACATTTCCCTGACTGGCAGAGGAAGTGTCCGGCTGCAGCAGTGCCATCCCTGAACTGTCATCCCCCTCATCTGCCAACCGTGCAAACTTGTTGGGGTGTGTCAGATCAGGGCTAGCCTCCCTGGCACTCTTCCCTCTACCCCGCTTTCTTACTGTTACCCAGCTAACTACCTCACTCTCCTCAGCCTCCTCGCTACCACCCCCCACACTAGTTTTGATAAATCACCCCCGTGTACTTTAATTGAATATATTATCGTGTCTGACTTTTAAATATTAACTATTATCTGAAATGCTAAGAGTTGCATTACTATTGAATGAATTATGCATATATACACCATAGGAGGATTTGATCAATGGTTGGGCTTACAATGAATCTATTAAAGATCATAGCTTTTACAACATTTACAAAAGATCTCATCAGATTCAACAAAGATTAAAAGGGGTTGTGTCACTTCAGCAAGTGGCATTCATTATGTAGAGAAAGTAAATACAAGGCACTTACTAATATATTGTGTCCATATTGCTTCCTTTGCTGGCTGGATTCATTTTTCCATCACATTATACACTGCTTATATCCATGGTTATAACCATCCTGCAATCCTACAGTGGTGGTCGTATTTGCACACTAGGAAACAGCACCAGCCTATGCAGGGGCGGCGCCAGCATCCGGCATACCCAGGAAAGTGTCGGGGGCCTACGGCTCCTGGGCAGGCCCACTGTGCCCGCTCACCCCTGCAGCCGTGTCCTGGTCTTTATTAAACTGCCTGTTCTAAATCATAGAGCAGCTTACCCCAGCAATGCAGAAAATTTTTGTGGAGTGCATTGCTGGGGTGGGCGGCCCCAGGACTCAGAACAGGGTAGATGGAGTTTTCTACTGGGCTAAAGGACCTTCCTGATGTCATCGGCCCATGTGACCAGTGGGGGAGGGGCCGGAGGAGCAGAGAGCTGTGTTCCTGTAAGGAGAGGAGCCAGGCTGGAGTGTGGTGAGGCCTAGCTGTGTGTGTGTCTGTCCCTGTGTGTATGTGTGTGTCTGTCCCTGTGTGTGTGATGGGTTTAAGAGGCACTGCTTAGACTCCATACCACAGTCTAGCCAGTGCCTAATGGGTTACAGTTTAGACCACCTTCTGGTACATGTTGATAATTCCCTTTTAAACCCCAGTCCATGTCCCCTCAGTACTGGGAATCAGTGAGAGTAATATTAGAAGGTAACAAAAGGTTGGAGCATAATTAAAGGTGGACATTCCCTTTTAATGCCTCCTTAAGGTGGCCACACACATTAGATAGAAGTTGGTTGATGACCTCACCATCGCACAGGTGTCTGTCCATATGTGTGTGTCTGTTCCTGTGTGTGTCTATCCCAGTGTGTGTGTCTGTCCCAGTGTGTGTGTCTGTCCCACTGTGTGTGTCTGTGTGTCTGTCCCTGTGTGTGTATGTCTCTCCCTATGTGTGTATGTCTCTCCCTATGTGTGTACGTGTCTCTCCCTGTGTGTACGTGTCTCTCCCTGTGTGTACATGTCTCTTCCTGTGTGTGCGTGTCTCTCCCTGTGTGTGCGTGTCTCTCCCTGTGTGTGCGTGTCTCTCCCTGTGTGCGTGTCTCTCCCCGTGTGTGCGTGTCTCTCCCTGTGTGCGTATATGTCCCTGTGTGGGTATCGTCCCTATGTGTGTCTCTCTGTGTGTGTGTGTGTCACTCCTTGTGTGTGTGTGTCTCCGTCCCTGTGCGTGTCTCTCCCTGTGTGTGTGTCTCTCCCTGTGTGTGTGTCTCTCCCTGTGTGTGTGTCTCTTCCTGTGTGTGTGTCTCTCCCTGTCTGTGTGTGTCTGTCCCTGTGTGTCTCTCCGTGTGTGTGTGTGTGTGTGTGTATATCTCTCTCCCTGTGTGTATGTCTGTCCCTGTGTGTGTGTGTCTCTCCCTGTGTGCGTCTCTACCGGTGTGTGTGTGTCTCTCCCTGTGTGTGTGTGTCTCCCTGTGTGTGTGTGTCTCTCCCTTTGTGTGTCTCTCCCTGTGTGTGTGTGTCTCCCTGTGTGTGTGTCTCTCCCTGTGTGTGTCTCTCCCTGTGTGTGTCTCTCCCTGTGTGTGTGTCTCTCCCTGTGTGTGTCTCTCCTGTGTGGCCTCTCCCTGTGTGTGTGTCTCCCTGTGTGTGTGCTCTCCCTGTGTGTGTCTCTCCTGTGTGTGTCTCTCCCGTGTGTGTGTCTCTCCCGTGTGTGTGTCTCTCCCTGTGTGTGCTCTTCCTGTGTGTGTGTCTCTTCCTGTGTGTGTGTGTGTCTCTTCCTGTGTGTGTGTCTCTTCCTGTGTGTGTGTGTCTCTCCCTGTGTGTGAGTGTCTGTCCCGTGTGTCTCTCCGTGTGTGTGTGTGTATATCTCTCCCTGTGTGTATGTCTGTCCCTGTGTGTGTGTCTCTCCTGTGTGCGTCTCTACCGGTGTGTGTGTCTCTCCCTGTGTGTGTGTCTCTCCCTGTGTGTGTGTCTCTCCCTGTGTGTGTGTCTCTTCCTGTGTGTGTGTCTCTTCCTGTGTGTGTGTGTCTCTCCGTGTGTGTGTGTGTCTCTCCCTGTGTGTGTGTGTCTCTCCCTGTGTGTGTGTGTCTCCTGTGTGTGTGTGTCTCCCTGTGTGTGTGTGTCTCTCCCTGTGTGTGTGTGTCTCTCCCTGTGTGTGTCTCTCCCTGTGTGTGTGTCTCTCCCTGTGTGTGTGTCTCTCCCTGTGTGTGTGTCTCTCCCTGTGTGTGTGTCTCTCCCTGTGTGTGTCTCTCCCTGTGTGTGTGTGTCTCTCCCTGTGTGTGTGTGTCTCTCCCTGTGTGTGTGTCTCTCCCTGTGTGTGTGTGTCTCTTCCTGTGTGTGTCTCTCCCTGTGTGAGTGTCTCTCCCTGTGTGTGAGTGTCTGTCCCTGTGTGTCTCTCCGTGTGTGTGTGTGTGTATATCTTCCCTGTGTGTATGTCTGTCCCTGTGTGTGTGTGTGTCTCTCCCTGTGTGCGTCTCTACCGTTGTGTGTGTGTCTCTCCCTGTGTGTGTGTCTCTCTCCTGTGTGTCACCATCACCATGCCCACAGTGTTCCTATGCCTTGATGCAGCTGCCTCAGGACGTTCTGTGCGGGGCAAGAAGAAGAAGATGGAAGAAGAGGCAACGCCACCAGCATGAAGTCCATGGGAGAGGCACACTATGGACGTAGGTAACACTACCAAATTATCAGCACTGGTGTTATCTGTGGTTTTACATAGGACTGCAGGTAACACTAATTATCAGCACTAGTGTTACTGTACCTGTGGTTTTACATAGGACTGCAGGTAACAATACCACATTATAAGCACTAGTGTTATCTGTGATTTTACATAGGACTGCAGGTAGCACTACCAAATTATAAGCACTAGTGTTATCTGGGGTTTTACATAGGACTGCAGGTAACACTGCTACATTTTCTGTACTCAAGTACCCATCACTGTGTTATCTGTGCTGTTACATAGGACTGCAGGGGACATCTACCATATTATACTCAGAGAGTTTTCACTATGTAAGGGGGCCCACTGAGACTTTATCTCCCAAGGACCCACATGAACCTGGAGCTGGCCCCAAAAAATGAATCAAGCCAGCAAAGGAGGCAATATGGACAATAACAATACATCAGTAAGTGCCTTGTATTAACTTTCTTACATGATAAATGCAATTTGCTGAAGGAAGAAAATCCCTAAATATACTTCAGAAATACAATTATAAAATTATACATTTACAATTGTTTAGTACAATTACATTTGTCAGCAGTTTCCCTTTGAGATCTCGAGAAACATTCTCCTCTAGAATTGATCAAGACTCTGACAAGAAACCTCTGAGACTCTAACCTATCATGAATGCTCAGAGCTACTGATGCAATGAAGCTGGTAGCATGATGGTCAATGGAGACTTGTCCATCCTGACTATTCTACAAATGCCTGAGATGGCAGTATCTGTTTATGGTGTTTTCACACATTTATATTTTTTTTAAGCAGTTTAGACAACATTAGAAGTGGATCTAGCCAGCAAAAAGTCCTTTCTTAGTATATCAAATTTTTTGGTTAGCACTCGTGCCTTGCAGTGCTGGGGTCCTAGGTTCGAATCCGACCATAAACAACATCTATATGGAGTTTGTATGTTCCCAGTGTTTGTGTGGGTTTCCTCCGGGTGCTCCGGTTTCCTCCCACACTCCAAAGACATACTGATAGGGAACCTAGATTGTGAGACCCATTGGGGACAGCTTGATGCTAATGTCTGTAAAGCGCTCCAGAATATGTCAGTCGTATATAAGTGTGTAAAATAAACAAGATCAGCATTTTGTGGTGCTCAATGGCATCCCTTTGTCTATTTCATGCAAATACATGGTGGTTCCTGCAGAGGGAAAGAGATGTTCTTTATGACTGCCTCTGGTTTAGTTAATTGATGGTGGTCCTAAATGATTAAGCACCCTCTATTAAATGAGAATTCCCTAATACGGTATTTGAAAACGTTTTTCTAAACCAGACAAACTATTTAGGGTCTCTATTTCACTGATCATAGAATGGTGAAGACCTCTGAACATCACTAATGCATCTGACCAGGACTGGTACAATGGAGGTTCTATGAACCAAAAGAATCCAATCAAACCTCATTATAACATTTTATATTATAACAAGCTCATTTACAAGAAAGGCAGCATGGAACAATCCTACAAGCAACTGTGATAAATATTACTACATGTCAAAGTTTTATAGTCCCTGAATCCCAGTGTTGTAACCTTTGATGCGGGGTGATGGGCTTACCCAGTACTAAATGCAATAGGATATGATTTCACTTCCTCAGACATAGCTAGAGAGATCTAAAAAATGCTGTATCCCAGCAGTGTACCAATAAATAATTTGAAATACATGTCTGCTTCATAATCGATGGGTCCCCTGTGTGGAGAAGGGACCATAATTTACGAGAGTTCTCCATTGTACTCAGAATATAGACAGGTCACAGCTTCTCTCCAAGGCAGTATGAATAGCTGTAGGATCCCAAGAGTGAAATCAAACACAAGAACAGAATACTGAACTTACACTTTCAAATAGAGACTGCACACATTATGTTGTGAATTGTAATTTGTTTAATTAAAGTTCCTGAAAGCCATTATTCATCAGGCCAGTCATATGGTCTTCAGTCTACAAGCCTCTATCTAGTCAGCTTGGAAGGGCATCTCTTGGATATACACGGTAACATTTGTAATTTAGTTGTCCTAAATGATACATAAATCTTCTAAATCTCATCCTGTTAGGTAAAATAGGATGCAGTTTTTCCAGTTAGATATTGCCCCCATTTACAGATAAAAAAACTCAGTGGCACAAGAACCTAGACTGGGTCCACCAAAGGAGAAGTTTCAGAAGTACTACACTCCATCTAAATGGAAATTGAACATGTAAATAATTAATTTCATTGTTACATTTTAAGCATTATATACAAAGCACATATCTTTGTGGTTATTTGTTAATCAGCCTATAATAAAGAGACCCTAGGGGCAAATGGGTAGCCTTCTGTTAGACCTTTGGTGTCCATTACTGTGTCAGAGCCTGGTACCACTAAAGCAGTGGTGACGAACCTATGGCACGGGTGCCAGACGCGACACTCAGAGCTCTCTCTGGGGGCATCCGCACCCTGGAATAAGTCTATGGAGTTCTAATAAGCCTTAGACTTCTCCTGCCATTCATCTCCGCAGGGCGCACTATGAACAGCACAGGCAGCACATTGAATGTAGGCAGGCTATTATAGCTAAATGATAAAGAACATGGAAGATATACTATTGGACTGTAGTATTCAGGTAAATTGCCATGTTGGTCATTTGCAATAAATAAGTGGGTTTTTGGTTGCAGTTTGGGCACTGTCTCTAAAAGGTTCACCATCACTGCACTAGAGGATCCTCTGGTACTTTGGTGAGCCAGTCTAACTTAGGGTTGAGCGATATATCGGTCTTGGCGATATACTGCGGTATTAAGAAACAGCAATATGGTGATATCGCTGTTTCCTAATAACTGCGGTATTTTGTCATGTCATAGAAGCGGTCATGTGTGCTGACCGCTTCAAAATCTGCGTTCGGCCGCCCCTCCATCCGTGCATACCAGGTACCAATTAGTGTCCGCAGCGGCCCTCATGGCTCTTCTGAGCTCCCATAATGAAGTCTCCACCCACCAACGTCTGACTCAAATAACGAGTGAGGCTGCCGAGCATCAGAGTAGCGATGAGACGGGTAAAGTCTCACTCTGACCCCCACAGAGTTTGCCTGCGAGTGATGGAGGAAGAGAGACCCTAAAAGATAGCCTGACTGTCTTAAAAAAAGTATAATGTCTCCTCCTTGTGGCTGCCCCATACAGTGTAATGTCTCCTTGTGGCTGCCCCATACAGTATAACGTCTCCTTGTGGCTGCCCCATACAGTATAATGTCTCCTCATTGTGGCTGCCCCATACGGTATAATGTCTCCTCCTTGTGGCTGCCCCATACAGTATAATGTCTCCTTGTGGCTGCCCCATATGTTATGACATCCCCTTGTGGCTGCCCCATACGGTATGACATCTCCTTGTGGCTGCCCCATACGGTATGACATCTCCTTGTGGCTGCCCCATATGGTATAATGTCTTCTTGTGGCCCCAATTTTTTTTTCTAAATGGGCATTTATCACAATATATATCATTATCGCAATTAATTTTTTAATATCGTTTTTGTGGGAATATTTTTGACATTGCCCAACCCTAGACTAACTCTGACCTTATAGAAAAGTCAAAATGTGATCTTTGAATCTGTACCTTTTATGTACTGTATTCAGAGACATGCATGTTGTGTCTGCCCCAATTATTGATACTGCTACTGCAAGTGTCATCACAGCTGGGAGTTCTCAGTTCCTGGAGAACGATGATGCAGGAGCCTGCAGATGTAACCATTGCACACCCACCTCCAGTAAAATTTACTCACAAAGGCTACAAACATTATACAGGTCATAAACCTATCAGGAAAGTACAAGCATAATATATACAGGAAGGACATTAGTATAAAACTACCCTTCTTTGCCAGATCTACAATTATAGGAGATACTATCTTCTATTATACTAACTGATATTAAATGTGGTGCAGTTTTGACTGTTGTTTTGACTGTTGTTTGTTGGCCGTCTATTCACGGCCTTGTTTCTTCTTATCCAAATGTAAGAACTTTCATCCAATGTCTTCTATTTTAAAAGTTTGTACTGCAATGTGCAATCTATTTTGTATCTCATTGTGCTGTTACATTATGAAGGATGTTGTATGCTTTGATTTTCTAATATAAAAATTGTGAGTAAAAAACACCCCAAAAGGATCACATTCATATATATATAAATATAATATAATATATTATATAATATAAACTCCAAGAGCATTTTTAGCATAGACAGACAAGTGATCTGAAATCTGCCCATGTACTGGCTGCAAAAAATTACTTTTTTTAATGCACCATATACAGTTGGTGTCTGTGTGGCATCTGTTCTTATTGCACACCCATTCTCTTGAATGGTAAAATCAGACCTACTGTAAATGGTGCATAATTCTCTGCACGGACCAATGGTGACTATAATGGGTCAGTGTTCAGTCATTCTCCAGTGGGATAGCACCCAGATGCTAACATCCCTTGTCTGAATGAGCCCATAGGGTACTAACAGAATATTATCTACTGCAGTACCCCTTTGTTCTATGTAATTATCTTTACTGTTTTAGTATTTTCATATTTTCAGTCAGATATTACAGAACCTTTGGATATATTTTAGATTAGGGTCTATCCCTGTAAATGATTGTGTTTTATGGTATGTACAGCCTACTTTTCTTGACTGTGGGGCTTCTGGTATCCAATTGGCCAAGACATTGTTAAAAGGTGTCCTCCTTGGACAGCAGGATGTATGTATGGCAAAGTGCAGAGGCATGTATTGGCTGGAAGATGTCATCATGGCTGTCTGGGGAAGATGGAGGAGATTTGGAAAGCAAATGTCTACAATCAGAGAAATTTTCACCTGTAAGTCAGTGGACTTGGTTGTTTATTCTGCCTCGGTGTCAGATCTGTACTTTATTAATTTGCCTAGTCTGCAGTGTGGTGATACTCCTTTGTAGGATCCAACCATTATATTAAGTCTCAGTACGGTGGTATTATTCACTTAGAGTATGGTGGTAATTTTGTTGTTCCTTTGGTATCCCTTTTTTTCAGCAAATATATAGGATTATTAACCAGTCATGGTATGGTGGTATTATCCAATCATTATACGGTGGTAAAATTTAGTTATGCTATGGTGTCTTAGCCAGTCATAGTATAGTGCTTTTACGTTGTTAAGGCACGGTTGTGTTATCACAGTGTGATGATATTATGTTGTTAGGATATGGTGTGATATCTAGCTTATTGTATGGTAGTGTTATTGCGTCATAGTGTGGGTATGTGATCCAGTCAAAATATAGTGGTATTATTTAGTCTGTATTTATTATTATTTTTTTGGGCAGGACTAATTTATGTATGGAGAATGTATATTCTGGTGCAGAATAACATGCACAGTATTTCCCAATACAGCACATCAATCTTGGGGTACATAGTTCACACCACTGAGCACCAGAACATAACATTTTATACTACTCACAAAAAGTTAGGGATATTTGGCTTGTGGGTGAAATTACAGGATGAGCCTAAAATGCACTCTAACCTTTACAGGTGAACTTAATGTGACCTTCTCTAAACCTTTGAATGCACATGTCCAACTCTTCAGTGTTTCAGTACTTTTTGCACAACTTGCTGTTCTCTAACAAGGAGCTTAAACGGCACAAGACTTCACCCGAGCACAGGGCTGGCAGACGGATGCAAGCGCTGCCTGGCCCTGTCAATCAGGACTTAGAGGGAGGAGACCAAGATGGGAGAACGGAGGCTCTAAAAGCAGGAGCAACGCCCCCCCTGCTCCTAGAGCCTCATTAGCATATTGTAAAAGTTAGATTTTAGGCGTAACAGGGGCACTGATAAAAGTAGGAATAGGCTACTTAGGTTTAGCTAACATTAGCACATCGCTAATGTCAGCTAGCTTAATAGGGTTAAATCTGGTGACAGAAACCCTTTAATGGCAAAATTCACAACAGGTGTTTGATCCATAAAAAACCTAATACATTTCCTGGTTCAATTAGAATTGGTATTTAAACAGTCCTCCTCGTCATGCTGTTCACATTTTGACATTATGAGACCAAGATGACATAACAATTTATCAATAGTACCTCACCATTGCGAGGCTTCAAGCAGGATGTTCTCAGACAGAAATGGCCACTGATCGTAAAGTGTCACAGAGCATCATCAGCAGGTTGCAACAGAGATACAGGGAGACAGGAAGAGTCACAGAAAGGCATAGAAGTGGACATCTATTGGCCACATCCCACACTGATGAGTGAGATGATGGAGAATGCTACACAACTCCAGGCATATTTTTGGAAGGTGCGAAGGACCCAAGTGTCATGTTAGACCATTAGAAACCATTTAAATCAGCATGGTATGCATGCTAGATGACCTGCAAGCGTACCTGACTACACCACCAGGCACAGGCAGCATCGTCTTGCATGGGATGAGGGACCAGTGGTCCACAATGCTGTACAGTCGTGAAAGTCGATTCACGCTGAGCAGAAATCATGGCCAACAACAATGTTGGAGACATCAAGGAGAGCACTATGCATCAGCCATTGTTGTCACCAGACGAGCCTTTGGTGGTGGTGTTACAGTGTGGGCAGGTGTGTCAAGTCAATACAGAACTGCCATACACTACAGTGACAAGCCGTACTACTTGAAAAACATCATTAATCCAGTCATTGTGCCTCTACATGAACAACACAGGCCTAGTTTTATCCTCATGGATGACAATGCGCCAGCTCATCAAGGTCGCATCATTAGAGAATGGCTGCTAGAGACTGGGGTACCTCAAATGAAGTGGCCTGCACTTTACCCAGACCTGCGTACTATTGAAAACCTATGGGATCAGCTGAGTCACCGTGTAGAGACTCGTAACTCTGTACCCCTGAACCTCAATGACCTGAGGGCCGCCCTTCAAGAAGAGTGGAATGCCATGCCTCAGCAGACAATAAGTCGACGTCGTTGTCAAGTTGTAATTGATGCTTTGAGATAAGGAAATCACCATTGCATGCTTCAACTTAAATGCCCTACTTTTATGATATAATATCTCTGTAGCGTGACCTTTTTATGTTTTCCATAAATTTCACCCAAAAGCCAAATATCCCTAACTTTTTGTGGGTAGTGTAACATTCATCAGTTGTGCCACAGACAACAATTATTTGTACAGCATCACAATTTATAACCAATAATGAATAGTAGTTTTATCGCTGATGTTCTCCGTCACATTGACTTACAAATTCAATTGCTCAAAAACAAGCAAATCATGCCAATAGTGCACATTCAGGCTCATTGCCTAGGGCAGCATGAACTGTGAATAAGGACTGGTCCTTGTTGTTTTCTAATTCTCAGAAAAGACATGTCACTTGAAAGACCACTGAGAGATCCAAGAACCTACCAAGTCAATAAGTCAGGCAATGAAATGTGTGGCTAGTCAGCCTTTGTCAGTGAATAGCAGCATACAGAAAAGAGCAAAAGAAGGATGTTGACCTGGCTAATACACACCAAGCATCTATTAGCTGCAGTGCCCCGAGGTGCAGCATGCTGCGAGGAAAAGGGGGGTGGGGGTGCTTGGACTGGGCACCAATTCAGATTCCCCTATACCTGTTCTATGTAGCAAGTTCAGTGTGGTGGGATCTAGAGAGTATTGCTGGAGGAGGTGGAGCACTGCGGATGGGCAATCACACTAAACCACCAATATCTGCACGGACAGCTGATTCTGTTCAAGCTCAGAGCTGGGAATGGAATTTGGGCACTGATACAAAACACACAGATAAAGTAATTAAACTGAAATCAGCTTATAATGGGGGCAATTCATTTCCAACTCTGGGTCCCACTGAAGCTCTGGGCCCTGTCCATGGGAACAAGAATTAAAGTTCCTGTAGACAGAGATGTGGTGGCCCATGCTGCTGCCAGTTGATGGAATTATGAGAATGAGGAGGGGTGGGTAGCTCCTGGGATACACAGAAGAATACTTTATACATCCCTTATTATTTGGGAAATAATAAGAGCAATATAAAGGAGAAAATTAAAGGAATTGAATATTTTGTAAATTATATTTAATATTTCTTTGAGGCTGTTCATAAGACTATGCTTAGCGGGCAAACAATGCAAAGTATAAAATAATGATTTTCTAACCAATTATAAGATTCATAGGTCTAGTCAAAAACTATAATGTTTTAAATAAGCATCCAAGCAACCAGTAGGTTTGGTTATTTTACAATCCTTTACAGTCCGGCACATGTTCACACTATAGAATATTCCATAAAAGTCTGATCTCTAGCCAGTGGCGTAACTAGAAATGACTAGTCCCAAAAGCTAATTTTTGAAAGGGGCTACCCTCTGCAACTTCTTTGCAACCCCCTCTTCCTATGCAACCCTCACCCTGCGGTTAGTCAAGATTGCTCTACCAGAAGGGGCCCAGCAGCTGCTCTGTTTGTTTTGTACACGTATATATTGTATCATGTCACTGTATATATTGTTGTATTATTTGTACTGTTGAGGGGGCTCTGACAATAAAATCTTTTAGTCCTCTTCCTGGGTGGACCCCAAAGCAGCTGCTTCCCTTATAGCTACAAGGACCCTCACCAACCCCATTAGCATAGGTTGTGTTCCCTATAACCAGGAGCTAGGTGACCACTCCATGTTAGTCTATGGGAGATATACAAGCAACCAGCAATCAGAACTTTATGGTTAATGCAGTGGATATACAACATAATCTGATATCCACTGGGAAAGAAAACACTATGGAATAGATGGATTATATGAGGTTAATACAATGCTTTTTTTTTTTTTTTTAAAGAAATTGTCTTTAACTGCAGCATGTGAATGTGGCTGAGCTGCAGCACAAGGCACAAACCATGAGATAGAAAGGTGCTGTTTCTAGGGAAAAAAAGCCACATCTTTTTACTCATGTAACCTTTTTAAAATCTCTCGCTTCCAGGATAGAGGGTTCATATCAGTAGTAAAACCTACGGTATAAAAAAAATTCCATTAATATAGATTAGCAGACCGTATTTTACCTACATGATTGCAGGTATGGTCCCATTACTATAGCCAGTTGTAAAATAAATATTATATAATCATTTGATCTTACATTGCTGATGGCAAAAATGCCTCATATCAAGCAGAAATGTGAGCTTTATATTATGAATGGTTTCCCAGGTGTGTGGTAAGTGACCTCCACTGATGACAAGGTAGTACTATAAAGAGACTTATTTAGGAGGTCAGAGAATAGAAGAATAGCAAATTGTAGCAAATGAGATGGCATTGCGGATTGTCAGGTTACTAGAGTAACACCATTCTGCAGGGCTGTGTGCTCTCTCTCATGTACAACAGAGCTCGCCTCAAACACCACATGGTTGTACCTCACTGAAACCACTATGTATGAGCTCTACAAAGGAATGCGCTGAAGCGAATGACTGAAGCTGCCAGGCTGTTCTCCAGCACAGCAGGAGAATTACAGACCTACAGCAACCCCCCATGTGTTTAGCAGTCAGCTTCTCAGCCAAGGATAGTGATTGCTAGGACAACTTACGAGAAAATCATGACACCATGTAACATTAGGTACCTGGTACTAACTCACTGATCTCAGTGATGGATATTCAACACAGGCAACGCAGGTACATGCCTTCAAAAGCACATTATAAGGGGCTGCATAAGAATCAAAGACTTTTCTCTTGTTTTTCCCCATTTTTGCATTATTTTAATGTTTGTCATGTTGGTCTTCTTAACCACCCACTACATAAAGATATCAATGGAGACAGGTTTTACACAAAAGGTCACATGACTCACAATACATTACTCATTTCTCTGGCTACTCATGGTTTTAATTGGTCTAACTTAATTCTTAAAGGGGCTATAAAGGATTAGAAAAACATGGCTGCTTTCTTTCAAAAACAGTGCAGGCCTATCTACAGGATGTATTCGGCATTGCACCTGAGTACAAATAGTGGATGGACTTGGTCTGGTGGTACTACGAGAATTGGGCCCCACCGTAACGTAGTCCGAAAAAAACACTATTGGAGGCGCCAATCCCAAAGGGTGTATATAGAAAAGAGTTAGAACATCCAAGACCCCCGTTGCCGGAGGGTGATTGGTCTATATATAATTCTTAGTGAGGGAGATAACCTGGAATCTCCAATGTGTGAGTACTCACTTCACAGGGGGGGTAGCCACAGTATAAAGCTCAAGACACCTGTGGCTAACCGTCCCCCTGGCCAGGATCGTGTATCAGATGGTACAAATTGATGGCAGCCGACACTTGAAGCTTCTGATCAATGTAGTTTATTGAAAATAAAAGCTTGTCCAATGCGTTTCAGAGGTTTCACAGCCCTCCTTCTTCAGGGGTAGAAAAAGAGCAATAGAAAATGACAGTACGGATATATCTGATATATAATATCCAAAAACAATTATAAAATGTAATATTATAAAATATATAAAATATGTCAACAGAGGTACATGTATAGGCAATGGGTCATCACATGGCCTATAGATATAATGCCATTGGTCAAAGGGGTAGACTGTCATACCACCCTGGTGGAATTGCTCAACCTCTATTTTTCTTTTTATTGAATCTCTTTTTCATGGATCAACGTGGGATCTACCCTGCTCCGATCAGAGGACAGACGGCTGACTCGGGGTGGAGCTACATTGAAGATGATATCCCAAATCTCCTTAACAGACTCAAACATGATTTGGAACAACTATTATCTGGGTTTGACCACCCCTACCCCGCCAAGACTTCGGAAGGATCCTGGGCCTCAGCACACACAACGAGGAATGTGGGAAATTTCGGAGATCCCGAGGTTAACATCATTGAGGTGGCGAAAGATTTCATTCACAATGAAAAAGACTGGTTGTTTCTTTCGATATATCTATTGCTTGATATTATACCTAGAGGACTACGACTACCATTTAAACCTACCTTTTAGTGGCTCAGCATTAGTGACTGCGGTCACTAATAGGGTATGAGAACCCCAATTGCCAAAATGAAACAAAGGTATTTAAATCTGGCCAGCAGACTTAAAAGTCATCTGGGTGGATATAAACACAATAGAGACCTTTACTCCCCTTTATCCCATAAGCTTGAGACCCTGAGAATTTTTGAATATAGTGAAGTAAGGTCAAAGTGTTCAAAACTGTACAGAGATCTATCTGACTATAGAGACCATAAAGTTAGAACATGGGATAGAAAAAGACTAAACACCACACTCCGAACCATCCCACCCCCTGTAGGGAAGAAAGTTGACCATCAATCTTGGCTAAGAAACCCATTAACAGGGAACATGCAGTCTCCATCCTATGCAGAGTCAGTGATTAAAGGGAGAACCATCTATAATAGCAATAGATACGCACCTTCCCATTTGAAAGCCTCTTCAACCAGCACCCCAACCCACCATTCCTACTCAGTAAAATCCTCATTTGCACGATCAAAAGGAAAGCCCAAGTTACCAAAGGCTACACCTGAATCCCCCCCTGTCTCCAATCCCATGTCCCAACAAATTGTCCAGGATTCTTGCTCCTTTAAGGAACCAGGTCCCGTGCTTGACACTACGATAACCACTCAATCAATTAATTCCCAACAAAAACCTGTAGGTAAGCTACAGAATGAAAGGACGTCATAGCTGATACCGGAGTTACATCAATACTCATGTAATACCTCCGTCTACCACACACCAGTAGGAAATCTTTCTAAAGCCAAAAGGGAACAACACAATAAAACTACAATAGGCGAACCTGAAATTACATCTAATTCCATATTTCCTGAAGTTGGTACATCAATCACATTCGGTATCAACAGTTAGCCCAGAACACTTCCTACAATTACCCCCCACATTATCAGATAATAGTTTTTTAAATCAAATACCGCCAACAGCCAAAAAAACAAAGAACTCAACACCCCCGGAGTGAAAAAAATTGGACTACAACTTTGTCCATCAGTCCATATGTGACACAGACAAGTCTATCCTCAACTCAGGTCCATGCAACAAAAATCACCCAGTTTTTCTCCCCTCTTAGCCAATCCCGCAAAAGACACATCTCCGGTGTAAAGGGAGAAGAGGTGGGAAACGCAGACCGCCCTGCAAAGAAAAAGCTGAAAGAACCCAACACAGTAACAACAACCACACTAGAAAGATCCAAAGGAATTTTTAACCTTTCTAAACATACACTACTCCCCAATGAGATACAGCTCCTTAGTAAGGGACTTTCGTTTTGCCCTACCGACCAGTCTGATCTCTTTGAAGTGTTTGTTGACCTGAACTCCTTCATCAAGAAATTGACACTCCAGAGACACTTTGCAGGTAGATCTCTCCAGTTTCTATCTCTCCCCTGACTGAACCACCCATCTTGACTTCTATCCCCTGTGATTTAAAAGGTAAATGCTCCTTTTACCCATTGGAGAGCAAAGGCCCTTTCATCGAATGTTTTTATGACATGACTATCAAGGACCCTAAAACTGCCCTGGGAGACCAAAACAGAGGAATAATTTGTTGAAATGATTACCATTAAAGGGCTTCTGTCACCCCCCAAAAGTCATTTTTCATTTTTAGGCATATTAAAATCCTTATTGTGCGACTATTCAATATATAGTGTTCTTGCCTTGTTCTGTGGCTTAGTTTCTTTAAAAATCGTACTTTTAAAATATGTTAATTACTTTGCTACCAGCAAGTAGGGCGGTTACTTGTTGTTAGCCGCCGCATCCTCCTTTCAAAAAACACCCCCTCCAGTTCGATTGACAGGGCCAGCGAGCTCTCTCTCCGGGCTAGCGCTGTCTGTGTTCCAAATCCGCGCCTGTGCCGCACTGGTCTTCAGTCGGCGCATGCGCACTGAGAGGAGGACGCTCAGGCCGCTCCTGCGCTCGATGACGTCCACATCTATACCTGGAAGTGAAGACATTGGTGGTATAGTGTTTATAATGATCCTTTTTGCAAATTATTTCACCCCATTTCGTTGGTGGTTTTTGTGGCAGCATGCTTATTAGGAAAATACTTGCCTGATTCGAGCATCCAGCGGCGTCACCGGACTCTTCACCTCCTTACCAGCGATGCCGGCGTCTTCTCTTCCGGGTGTAGATGTGGCGTCATCGGGCGCAGGCGCACTGAGGAAGGTGCGGCCGAGCGAGCGTCCTCTCTCAGTGCGCCTGCACCGACTGAAGACCGTATGGCGCAGGCGCGGGATTTGGAACACAGACAGGGCTAGCCGGAGGAGGAGAGCGCTCGCTGGCCCTGACAATCAACTGGAGGAGGGAGCGTTTTTTTGAAAGGAGGATTGCGGTGGCTACCAACAAGTAACCGTCCTACTTGCTGGTGGCGAAGTGATTAACATATTATAAAAGTGCGGTTTTTAAAGAAACTAAGCCACATAACAAGGTAAGAGCACTATATATTGAATAGTCGCACAATAAGAATTTAATATGCCCAAAAATGAAAAATGACTTTTGGGGGGTGACAGAAGCCCTTTAACATAAAAAATAACCTTAATTCGAAAGAAAAAAATAGCTATCAAAACCCTTATGAGAAGCTGGGACATTATAATAAAGTGCAGACAAGGGAGCGGGAATCATAATTCTAGACACTGAATATTATATCGCTGAATCTATGAGAATTCTTTCTGATGACAACTTCTATAGGCCCCTGGATGAGGACCCCACCCAGGTTTTTAAAAAATTCCTCCACGACTTGATTGAAACAGGGTATGAAGGTGGTATCATTGACAAAAAGCTAAGAACCTTTCTCAAAACTCTACATCCGTCCATTCCACTATTCTACTTTTTACCCAAGATCCACAAATCCCTAGCCAACCCACCAGGGAGACTGATTATTTCAGGAGTAGGGGGCCTGACAGCCAACCTATCAACCTATGTGGATTAATTTTTACAAAAATATGTAATTGAGCTTCCGTCCTATATTAGGGATACAGCCCACCTCATAACCTCACTAGAGACATTTTGTTGGCAAGATGATTTTATTTGGATAACATTAGATGTCTCGGCCTTCTATACTAATATTTAGCACGAACTAGGGATCACAGCTATTACTAACACATTATCTCAAGACATACAGATGCCGGATACACAGAAGGATTTTATTATTAGGGCCATAGTACCTTTTAGCTACAAACTCAGGGCACAGCAATGGGCATGAAGTTTGCACCTTCCTACGCCAACTTATTTATGGGCATGTTTGAAGAGAAATTCGGTCTTTTATCTCATTCAAATATTAGATTTTATCGTAGGTATATAGATTATATTATTTTTATTTGGCAGGGTGAGGTCAGGGAATTGTGTGATTTTATCGAAAAACTCAACTCCAACGACTGGAATTTATCCTTCACCCTGGAATAAAGCAGGACCTCTGTGTTTTTTTTGGACCTACAACTCACTATTGAGAGTAATAAAATAATCACTAAAACCCACTTTAAAACTGTAGACGCTAATAGTTACCTGGAATACACTAGTTGTTACCATTTGAAGTGGATTAGAAACATCCCCTACATTCAACTGAAAAGAATTAGGAGGAAATGTTCGAGCGACCGTACCTTAAAAACACAAATGGAATTACTGAAAAAGAGGTTTAGGAAAAAAAGGTTACCCGAAGAGATTACTTGAAGATTCAATAAAGAGAATCTCGAAAGTATCCCAACAAGAAAGTTTACAACCCATGAATAGAAATATGATTTCCGATAAGACCCCTCAAGGTACGCTCTGACCCCCTATGACTATTTTTTCCTATTTATGGAATGAACTAGGTGCAAACTCTTTTACTGGTAACTTACTGATAGGAAATTAGAATCCATGGCTACGTATACACTCTTTTTTTTATATATAAATGTTGGTTATTTCGCTGTTTATTGCACATTTTTAACTTTTTTATCATTTTGTGATAATATACTCTGTAATGTTTTTATGAAATTATATACTTAAAATTATATGCGGTAGATTGTATAAACCCAGGAACCTGTTCTGGAGGTATGACAGTCTACCCCTTTGACCGATGGCATTATATCTATAGGCCATGTGATGACCCACTGCCTATACATGTACCTCTTTTGACATATTTTATATTTTATAATATATCACATTTTATAATTGTTTTTGGATATTATATATCAGATATATCCGTACTGTCATTTTCTATTGCTCTTTTTCTACCCCTGAAGAAGGAGGGCTGTGAAAACTCCAAAACGCATTGGAAAAGCTTCAAGTGTCGGCTGCCATCAATTGGTACCATCTGATACGCAATCCTGGCCAGGGGACGGTTAGTCACAGGTGTCTTGAGCTTTATCCTGTGGCTACCCCTCCTGTGAAGTGAGTACTCACACATTGGAAATTCCAGATTATCTCCCTCACTAAGAATTATATATAGACCAATCACCCTCCAGCAACAGGGATCTTGGATGTTCTAACTGTTTTCTATATACACCCTTCGGGAGTGGCGCCTCCAATAGTGTTTTTTTCGAACTATGTCACGGTGGGGCCCAATTCTCGTAGTACCACCAGACCAAGTCCATCCACTATTTGTATTCTGTCGCTGGGAATGAAAAGGTTTTCCTCTAGTTCTCTTAACACTTGTGCTGCCTTCCCTTAATCTCTTGAATGACACCAATCTCGTGGTGCCACTAAATCCAACTCTACTGCCAGCTAATCCTACTCTACTTTTACCATAACTTCCTCCACCCTCCTGGTGCCTGCCCTCTGGGGTATTTTACCCTAGTGGAATCGCTCAACCCCTTTTTTTTTTTACTTTTTATTTAATCTCTATTGCACCTGAGTACCATCCAAGTGACTAGGACTGATCTGCAATACCACATACTACCTGTGGACAGGTGTGGCACTGTTTCTGAAAGAAAGCAGACATGTTTTTCTAATCATGGAACACTCCAGGCAAAACTCATAACCCTGTCTTCAGGGTCTGAGGTTGAAGTGCAAACACTACAAAATAAAGAATCCTGGTCATCAAATCCCACCAGGTGCACCCATAGGCATACCAGTTTTATCAGTTTTGTTTGGAATGTACTTTTGAAAGACCTTTAAAAAACGAAATATCTAAGCATCTGAGTGGTCAACACTTAAAAATAACAAACTCTTTAAATATATAACATAAAAATGTGATTTAAACAATAGGCAATTTTCCTATAACACATTCTGTTTAACCCTATAAGGACGTTCCTGAACATCTTTGAAGAGTTAACAGACACATAGAGATTGTGCAGCTGTAGTAGCAGAGAGCCTGCTGTGAGTGACAGCTGGACTTCCCATAGAGAAACAGGTTTTTTTTTAACATCTCTACCTTCTTCATCACTGTATAGACAGTGCTCAATGGATGCTGTGTAGACAGATCATGAAATAGCAGTGCTGCTTCCTGCTCAGGTCCTCAGGTCTTAGCAGATCCGGATCAGCTGTGTAATGAGACTCAATGGCCTTGTACAACCATTCTGGTGGTTGTATTCCTGTATTGCTCTACCTGGAGCGAATATTTCAGCTCCAGTTAAGGGAGAAATCAGCAATTTTTTTTTTTTTAAATAATGGTAAAAAATTCACCAATATATGCCACACCACAGCTTCTATCCCTGCCCCCAGCAACTCTAAACTATACATCTCCTTAAATCAAAATTAATTCTGAAAAGGAGACATTATAGAAAAAACTTTGTGCCATTAGAAAAAAAAATTGAAAATATTTTTACATGCCTGAAAAAAAATCTTAAAGTTAAAATTACATAAAAATAAAGCCCCATGTATCACCGAAAAAAAGGTACAAAAGTGACTTGCGTAACCGAATGAAAAAAAGGTTCTTTTACAGATGCATTTCTTAAACAAAACAGAGAATGCATCTTGTCTAGAAGTAGGGTACATAGCGTGGTCTTAAAGAGGACCTTTCACCTCTTTTATATTTTTTGTGATGTAAAGTCTTGTTGATTTTATGTGATGTACACTTCTGTAGCTACAATGCTTTTTAAATCAAGGAAGTGAAGCGACTTAACCAAAATTGGCTTGATTAGTTACAGATATCTTACTGTAATGTACAGTATATGCATTACCTATACATATTTAGGGGTCGCCGTTTTTGCAGAGTACAAATAAACCCTGTGTAGTTATTGGTTTAAAGAGGACCTTTCACCGATTTAAAAACTAAAAACTAACTATACCTGTGGGCAGAGCGGCGCCCAGGGGTCCCCCTGCACTTACTTGTATGTCTGGGCGCCGCTCCGTTCGCCCGGTATAGGCTCCGGTGTCCAAGCTCCCTTGGTTGTATGGGGCGGGCACTTTGTATGAGGCGTGCCCTTGCTGCTGAGCTGGCCAATCACAGCGCGCAGCTCATAGCCTGGCTATGAGCTGTGCACTGTGATTGGCCAGCTCTCAGCAGGGACACGCCTGATCAAAGTCCCCGCCCATACAACAGAGAGCTCGGACACCGGAGCCTACGAGGTGAACGGAGCGGCGCCTAGACATACAAGAGTGCAGAGGGACCTGGCGCTGCTCTGCCCACAGTATAGTTAGTTTTAGTTTTAAATCGGTGAAGGTCCTCTTAAACCAATAACTACACAGGGTTTATTTGTACTCTGCAAAAACGGCGACCCCTAAATATGTATAGGTAATGCATATACTGTACATTACAGTAAGATATCTGTAACTAATCAAGCCAATTTTGGTTAAGTCGCTTCACTTCCTTGATTTAAAAAGCATTGTAGCTACAGAAGTGTACATCACATAAAATCAACAAGACTTTACATCACAAAAAATATAAGTACAAAACACATTTGAACTCAATTTTTCAATACTGCTCTGTGGCCACGATGATTCTTTTGGGGTCACAAAGAAAATATCCTTAACCATATTAACCAACTGAGAGCCGATACAGCTGCCACCACATTAGGATGCCCTTTATTTTGTTATATACAGATGGTCAGTGCAAGACAGGCTGAATTACTGTCAAGCAGAATCACAGAAGACATCACAAGGACAGGATGTTCCCTGTCTAGCCAAGTTTGAACAAACAAAGGTTTGGGATTTTTGGATAAACCTAGAATATTTGCTGACTCAACAAAACAACAACAATAAAAAAAACATAAAGACAACTTCGCAGGAACAAAATCACGATTTTTTGAGTGGTTCCCATGATTCTCTGCTTTGCCATATTTACTGTGTAACATGCAGGTGGACACAGACAGCAGAGGGCCCTTGTAGAACAGTATATGTGGGCTGTGGTCCCCATGCCCTCCAGCAGCTCATCACTGAACATCCCTCTTGCATCTCTCTAACATGAAACTCATTGACTCAGTCCCCTGTACGCAATCTAATAGATAGTAGGAAGTTGCTTTTCATGGCAACCTGTCACTATGAAAATGCAAATTAATCTACAGCATATTATAGAGCAGGAGGAGATGATCAGATTAATATATAGTTTTACTGTGAAAGATTCAGTATAACTTGTATTTTATACATTTATATTTCTGCTTATTCTGGGCTTTGAAGTCAAGGAGGCGGTCCTATAAGTGATTGACAGCTGTCTCTGTATACACAGTCATAAAAGGAAGGCTGCCAATCACTGATAGGACCGCCTCCTTGACATCAAAGTCTAGAATAAGCACAGATAGAATTGATAAATTACAAGGTTTACTAATTCCTTTCCTATAAGAAATCTATATCAATCTACTCAACTCCTCCTGCTCTATAACATAATGCCTTCAGCTTGGACACCATGTGACAGGTTCCCTTTAAGTTGGCAGCTTCACAGGTTGCACATATGGTATGCCTGCCCCTGCATGCTCACTAATGTTGGGCCTATAACACTCCAGTGTGTTTGGCAGGCAAAAAAACTACTGTTTCAAAAGAAACTATTTGATCTCATACTGTAGATGTGTCATTGATCACTGGACACCAAATGCACTGAAAATGTGATTCTTATATATCTTTTTTTTTTTTTTTTGTCATACAGTTTAGGTATATGATGCAAGTGGTTATATACTATGAGGTATCACATGTACAAAGTTATAGCAAGAGAGAAAGATAAAACAAGCTCACTACTCTGCAGATACAGTACATAGTGTACAGAGCACGTACATTTTTCCCTACTAGAAGAAATCCGAAAATGCATACATTTAGTCTTACAAAGTGCAACCTCAAGCAAAGTCAAAATATAGTAAAATGACACTTACCACCACCAAGAGTGTAAAAACCCAGGAG
The DNA here is from genome assembly GCA_033119425.1 of Bufotes viridis. Classification (NCBI taxonomy): domain Eukaryota; kingdom Metazoa; phylum Chordata; class Amphibia; order Anura; family Bufonidae; genus Bufotes; species Bufotes viridis. Next base: position 322,398,765 of record CM065589.1, read on the forward strand.
GTTCTCCTAATGTGATATTTTTCTCCCATCGTATCTAAAGGAAAAAAAAGACAAAATGTTAAATAGCGCTAAGTTATACCACTACAGATTATAATACTGCAATAACATGTCCATCCATCCCTACAGTGATAACAGCTGAACAAGTGGTAGCAATGAGTTTTACCAGTGGTGGTAATGAGTCTTATGTAAATAGAATTGAAATGCAACCACCGAGTTAAAATGGTGGCAAAAACATACTGGCCCACTTTTACTAATGTGAGTGGACCTATATGTTGTTGTAAACTTCGTTGCTCAAAAGGGTATTCCCATCTCAGACTCTAATGGCATATTGCTAGGATATGCCATCAATGATAGATAGAAGCAGGTCCCAGATGTGGGACCCGCAGCCCATTTCCAACTGAACCCTAAAGTGTAAAAAGAGGCGCCTGCGTGGCCACCCTCTGTTCACTGCTATGGGAGTCCCATAGCACTGAATGGAGAGGTGGCCATCCCATGCACAGTGAACACTCCATTCACTTCGGGGGCCCTGGTCTGGAGATTGGAGCAGGTTCTAGAGGTGGGACCAGCACCTATCCGACACTAATGGTATATCCTAGCGATATGCTAATCAATCTCCGAGTTGGGAATACCTTTTTAATAGAAGAGGAGCATGGCTTAACAGGAAGTGTCGGACTGTCCCAAATTCTGGCACAATAATGTATCCCTAATGCAACAAATTGGAGCTGACTTTACAGCCAATCATTTACAATTTACAATTTTGTATGCAATGAATAAACATGACTAAGTCCATTATAGATTGATGTGGGCTATCAGAACATTTGCTCCGATGGGCCCAAGGAACCCTAGTCTGACATTGAGTATGGCGTGAAATGCAATATTTTTCTCCAAGACTGTTTCACAATTCTGGTATCAAATTCTGTCTTAAACTAAGCCAACCAATAGTTGGTATAAAGTTAGACCAAAGTGTCTATATATTTATTATCCAATATGTCCCTGTGATAAATCTGGTGCAGGAATACACAGCCTAAGGCCTGTATTAGACCAGTAGATGAGGCTGACGATTGTAGGGAATTGTTCCTTCCAGACAATCGCCTGCTCGTCAGTGGAGAAGACCACAACTATTACATGCAGCGATCTACTCCACAGTATGCCATCACTCGTCCCCATACAGAATCATCATTTGCAGGCAGCAGAGCGTGATTACACGGCAAAATCTGCCACCGGCAAACAATCATTTTTTAACTTAAAAATTGTGATTGCCCAATGAAGAACATTTGCTTGTTCATCAGGTAATCGGCAGCAGTATTACACAGGCATATAATCGCTAACGAGTGTTCATATGAACGCTAGTTAGTAATGAACTATGTCAAGGTCTAATACAGCCTTAAACTTACACCATCTATAGGATTAGTAAAATCTACCCCATTGTGTTTAGTACAAGCCACAGATATGCCAAGTGTAGATATGTGGCCAATAAAGGGTCTTTAATAACATAATAATAATAAAATAAAAAAACAAACATACTGAACATTGGGACTAATGCAACTTCCAGTGCCACTGCTCATTTGCCTCCCACTGGTCCTGGTTTATCTTGCTGCATTTGTGCATGCCAGTACACACATTCCATCTCCGCCAATCACTGGCTACATCGGTCTCATGCCATATGCCGATAGGGCCAGTGATTGGCCTAGGTAACCAAAGACTGAAGAAAGGCAGATGGAATAGACACTGGAAGCGGCGTGGGTCCAACTAGTGAATATGGGTTTTTTGTTATGTTATTACAATCTTTATCTTTCATAAAATATTTCTAAGGCCAGTTTCACATTTTAGCTGAATCTGGCCAGCTATTTTAGGCAAGGAGCCGGATACTTCTGACAAATGTGAACTTGACTTCAGTGCACAGATCCAGTGTCTATCCACTGATGGTGCGGGACAGAAAAACTGAGAATGCTGCGTTTTTCTGTCTGATGCTATTTGGCATCAGGCATCACAACTAATGCGCTGGATGTATGAGAAGGATCCCATAGAAAACTATGGGATCAGTTCTGGCTTCAGTTCCCCTCCAGCGTTGTCTACTTCATGCTGGAACTGAATCAGATAACCGGACATATGTGAAGGGGGCATATGAAATGTTATCTCATGACAAAAGCCACTGAAAAACATAGTTTACTGAACACATTAAACATTCCTTTTAGTTCTGCTACATCATTGAAAAAACATTTTTGCGGTTTTTACATGGGGGTGGTTTACATTACATTTAAGGGTGGTTTCACACATAGGTTATTTTTCCTTTTTTATTTTATTTTGTATTTTTGGTGCTTTTTTTGTAGCATTTTTATGCAACGATCTAGCAGATTGTCGGGAAGGAAGCGTTCCATCCCAACAATCTGCTGATGGCTAGCCTAGGAGACCGTTGCATTTCCATGTACTGATCTCCTCCAGCTAATGCCATCGCTTTTCCCCATTCATAATGTCTCGTTGTTTCCCGGCAGCAGATCATGTTTACCGTGTTTTGTAGTGGCTCACCCCCCAACCCCCCAACCCCCCCCCCTGCGCTTGTTGCACTGTTTGGATCAATGGCAGCTCATTTTAAATTGCTGCATTATCCAGATAGCGCATTTCTTGTGATACTGGTGATTTTGTCTCTCAGACATCCATTGTGTTTTTTGGCCCTGCTTAAAAAAGAAACAAGTAGCAATGTTTTTTACAGTGTTTTTTTTCATACTGATCCACATAGAACGTGACATCGGAGAGGTGTCCATACAATCCTTCAGAAAAACAGAGGCCTTGCCATAAAAAATACATGTACTCAAACACACTATTCATGACAAAATGCTATTGAAAACAGTACTAAAGTTGTACTAATTATGACCCCACCATCTGACAAAAAAAAATAATGTAGTTTTAAATGCTAAACTTTTCACTGCACACAAAGTAGAAAAAAAAATCCAAAATGTTGCTAGAACACAGCCTAAATGTTTTGATCATCTTGATGTAAACAAGAATATTCTCATTCAACAATAGCAAGCAAAGATCTTGAAAATAATGAGCAATCAAAGGTATTTTAGAAAGTTTTATACATTTTATTATATATAGCAATAGAGCTACATTTGCATATAGTCAGAAAACCCCTTTTAATGAAAAAATAAACGTGATATTTAAACATTTTATCTATTCCCTGATTTAACTATAAAGTGAAAAACCACAAAATCTGAAAGGAAGTTATAGAAGTCTGGTCCTTTCTTCAGCTTTTTCTTTGTACTTGTATCACAAGGATAATGGAGTCTTTATGCTAGCTAAAAGCAGGTAATAAGGAAAGTAATGCAGTTGTCCTATGGCTGCTGATCTGCACAGGTCCCTGCTGCGAGTACAAGTGTTATGAGCAGGTAATGTTAGCTTGGAATGGCAGCACTCTGCTGGGTTTCACACCTATTACTTCCCTCATACAAAGTGGGAATTAAACCCTTCCGCCACATACGGCACTTAAATATTACAGGTAGAGCAGAGTGCTTCGCATCACAACAGAGTAATGGTGGGTTCACATCAGCGTTATGTATTCCGTTATGGCTTTCTGTTATACCATGGTTATAACGGAAAATAATGGAATCCATGAGACGGAAGTCAAAACGGAAGCCTTTAAGAGGCATTCCATTTTGATCCTTCATATTACAAGTCTATGGGCAACATAACAGATCCATTATGCAGGAGTCCAGTTCTGCATAACGGAAACCAGGACGGATCCGTTGTGCTGCCCATAGACTTGTATTATGACGGAATGCAAAACAGAAGCCTTTAAAAGGCATTCCGTTTTACTTTCCGTCAAAATAGAAGTCTATGGGAATCATTACGGTTCTGTCTGGTTCCCGTTATGCAGAACGGACAAAAAAGTCCTGATAGGACTTTGTTTTCCGCCTTGCATAACGGGAACCAGAGGGATCCGTTATGCTGCCCATAGACTTCTATTATGAAGGATCAAAACGGAATGTCTCTTAAAGGCTTCCATTTTGACTTCCGTTTTATGGATTCCGTTATTTTCCGTTATAACCATGTTTTTTTAAACTACAAACTGGCCTGGAAATCATAGTTGGGGTACGAGCACACAGCGAAGTTGTGGTGTGGCTATACTATATTCGAATACCGCGCAGCCTAAAAGGGTTGCAGCGGCCTATAATTAAACTAATGAAGACACTGTTCAGTGGATCTGTATTGTTAATGGCCACACAGCACCTTCAATATTGTGTGTCCATTAACACATTACTGTAATTTTTCAAACTAAAGCTCATTATTTTTCAAATATGCAAACTAAAATAAAATAAATTATAAAGATTGGCTCCTTATTTTGTGTTGGTTGTTTTGATGTATATTATGTATGTACACAGGCAGAGCGCATCAGGGTCTGCTAAGACCCAGCAGCTCTGCTCTACCTGAGACATTTAGAGATCACATGATGGCAGGGTCCAAGAGTGGAAGCAGCTCTATTCACTATATAACACTCATTAAGAGACATGCGCCAAGGAAAGGTGAAGGCAGAAAAGGTTAAACCACTTTTCAGCCTTTTCCTCGACCTGCTGGAGTGCAGGAGCTTTAATCTGACAACATACATTTAAAGAGTGACTAAAAAACACTTGTAAAAAACACAGAAACTGACACAAAAAGTGTGTGACTGAAAGCAAAGGCTGTTAGGTTTTGGTGCTTCTGGTGCTTTGGTGCTTTCTGAAACAAAGCCAAAAGTAGACATTATGGGAAATGTAAAGAAAGAATTTAGCCTTCCTGCTAGATCCACTTCTGCCTTTGGCTCAAAAAATTGCATAAAAAACGGACACAAAAACTACAAGAGTGATTCCAACTCAGATTTGGTTTCTAGACAGTTCTTTGCCAAGGTTAATGTAAGTTAACCCTCAAAATGAACATTTTCAATGCACACTGGAAATTCTCCAATATACTGTATATGTCTAAGGCTACATGCACACGACCGTTGCCTGCCTCCGCGTCCGCTCCTCCTTGAAATTTTGCGTCCGTCAAAAAAAACGGATGACGGACCGTTTTTTTTTAAGGATCCGATTTTTATGGCAGATCCATTGTAAAAATGCCTATCCTTGTCCGCAAACGTGAAAAAAATAGGACATGCACTATTTTTTTGACGGAATGAAAACACGGATCATGGATGCGGAACAAAAACGGTTGACCATCCGCATTTTTTGACGGACCCATTGAAATGAATGGGGAAGCATCCTATCCCTGAAAAAAAACGGAACGGACGCGGAAACAAACAACGGTCGTGTGCATGGGGCCTAACATAACCATAAACTTCAAAGCAAACATAAGTCAAATAATTGTTCTTTTAGCATGCATTTCTCTGGTTAATTATCAGTTTTCCAACAATATACCTATATCTAATACTTGAGGGTAGGATCCCACAGTAGCAGAATCAGTAGCTGCTCATGCCAGCTCAGCAATGTATAGGTAACAGCAGTTAGCTGTCAAAGTTTGGAACATACACATTAACATGTAGACACAGATCATGTGTACCCAGTACAGACAAGGTTAATACAAGGCACTTGCTAATGTATTGTGATTGTCCATATTGTCTCCTTTGCTGGCTTGATTCATTTTTCCATCACATTATACATTGCAACTTTCCTGAGGTTATGACCTCCGCTGCAGCACAGAAACGAGGTAGTCAGAACAGGAGCTGCTGCACATGCGTGCCTGTGAGCGTGCCCACGTTCCTGGCCACCAGAAAGGCTTCAAAATCTGTGCGGAATATACACTATCTACATGTGCTCTGTATAGAAGGATACGTATAGAGATCACTTCAGGGACCACTTTTTTCATAGCAAGCAGCACAAAGTTTGAGCACTAGTTGTGCTTCAATATTTTGACCTTTAAAAAAAAAATATAACACCTTTAAGTATTTGTGGTGAAATTTCCCATTTTCATCTAGGAACAAGGAGTCGATACAGGAATGTGTTCTGATCCCCTTTAAAAATATAAACACCTGTGCCCAAATTCTAGCAAACTAGAGCACATTAGCAGTTGCTAGCTCTCGTTCCTGCCAACATCTATGAAATAGTTTTATTACTCAGAAAGACGATAAACATGTACTTTCGTAAGGTCCAGGAGGTCTTAGCACCACTTGCTTATCTCATAAAGTTCTGCAGTTTGCAATGAGCTGACCTTCCTCATTCAGTAAAACCCTGCAGGAAGGTTAGTTTAGGTAAGACCATCCTATCGGGATATGGTCAGATAGCAGCACTCAGCTGTGCCATATAACAAATGTTGTTGGAAGCAAAAAAGATAGCAGGCATAAAGGGCTTGTCCAGCAGGGTTATTTTTTATATACTGGGAAGAAGGGGTAAAAAAGAAAGTGTTACTCAGTTCCCCAATTCCCACTGCTGCCTTTGTGACGCGTTCTGGCTCCTCTCTGGTCTCTGCTTCCTGACTCCAGCGTGCGACTCTGGAGATGCTTTCTCAGTCAATCACTGGATGTAGAAGTGACCTGCCTCAGCCAGTTAGGTGAGTAATGCTTCTTTTTTTTTTAAACCCATTCTGCACTATATATATGTGTGTATATATATATATATATATATATATATATTTACTAGACATTATGCCTGTTACAATAACGGGCGCTAGAACATTAGTGCTGGCACTGTTATGGGGGGGGGGGGGGGGATCTGTGGATGGCACTGTTATGGGGGGATCTGTGGATGGCACCGTTATGGGGGGATCTGTGGATGGCACACAGTTATGGGGGGGATCTGTGGATGGCACACAGTTATGGGGGGGATATGTGAATGGCACTGTTATGGGGGTCTATGGCTGACACTGTTATAGGGGATCTGTGGCTGACACTGTTATGGAGGGGATCTGTGACTGACACTGTTATGGGGGATCTGTGGATGGCACACTGTTATGGGGGGGGATCTGTGAATGGCACTGTTATGGGGGTCTATGGCTGACACTGTTATGGGGGATCTGTGGGTGACACTTATGGGGGATCTGTGGATGAGACACACTTATGGGGGATCTGTGGATGACACACTGTTATGGGGGATCTGTGGCTGACACACTGTTATGGGGGATCTGTGGAGGACACACTGTTATGGGGGATCTGTGGAGGACACACTGTTATGGGGGATCTGTGGAGGACACTGTTATGGGGTGGTCTGTGGAGGACACTGTTATGGGGTGGTCTGTGGCTGACACTGTTATGGGGTGGTCTGTGGCTGACACTGTTATGGGGTGGTCTGTGGCTGACACTGTTATGGGGTGGTCTGTGGCTGACACTGTTATGGGGTGGTCTGTGGCTGACACTGTTATAGGGGTATGTGGCTGACACTGTTATGGGGGTCTGTGTCTGACACGGTTATGGGGGGTCTGTGGCTGACACTTATGGGGGGTCTGTGGCTGACACTGTTATGGGGGCACTGTGGATGTCACTGTTATGGGGGGGGGGGTCTGTGGCTGACACTGTTATGGGGGTACTGTGGCTGATACTGTTATGGGGGGGGGTGTCTGTGGCTGACACTGTTATTGGGGAGGTGGTCTGTGGCTGACACTTTTATGGGGGTGGTCTGTGGCTGACACTGTTATGGGGGTATCTGTGGATGACACATAGCATCTTATGCTATGTGTCATCCACAGATCCCCCCATAACAGTGTTGCTGCTTAGTGTGAATGTAATGGCAGCGGGGCCTGGTGCAGTCACTGTATTGCACCGGGCCCCGCTCAGGGTAGTAATACTGTGAATAAATTTAATAATAATAACGATCTTCACTCCTACACTTACTATATGGTGAGGCAGGAGGCCGGGCGGGCGGGCGGCCAGGCACTGGCAACGTAACTCACTACCTCATGCACCTGCACCTCCAGCTTCATTCATGAAGTGGGCAGAGCAGGGGCGTCACTTAGTGAGTTACGCTGCCAGTGACCGCCTGCCTGCTCGGCCTCATGCCTCACCGTTTAGTAAGTGAAGGAGTGAAGATCATTATTATTATTACAGTTATTCATAGTATTACTACTCTGAGCAGGGCCCGCTGCAATACAGTGACTGCACCGGGCCCTGCTGCCATTACAAAACGATGCCACCCATGTAGTGTCTGTGGAGTGTGTGCTGATTGGTCTATATATATTATAAATTTCCAACAATTTTATGAATTAGATCAAGCATTTATCATTAGATTCTGCAGCCTCTATGTCTAATTTGCTATTTTTCCTGAGCTCAGCTCTAGTGTGGGCAGAGACCAGCTGCTATAATGTTTCCCACACAGCACATACATTGAGAAACCACAGCAGCACCATGGGGAATATTCTACAGCAGTACTGAGCAATGTACATGTGAATCCAGCACTGGTGGGAGGTAGAAAACTTACTATAAGCTGCAGCAGTGTCATTGTGTGTCTGCCACTAACTGGGTATGCTCTGACAACTGCCCATCTAGCAACAGAGCTGTGTGAATGAATCAATGATTAAAACATTACAGATAAATACATGCAAAAAATGTTTTACATTTAAAAGTATTTTGCTGTGTAATGCCAAATACCTTTATACTAGCATCTATGTACTAGATGGCAAATATAATAAGCAGGATATCAATGGTCATTATGATGTCGGTGGTCTTTGACCCACTGTACATGAATAAATACCATTCTATCACTTCAATAAGTATCATTTTGAAAACAATAATATGAAATTATTAGCACTAATCACTATAGAGGAAATTGATCTGCTTGCCAGATTCTTCACCAGTTTTCTGGCACACATGTTATTAAATGGGTTGTCTGCTCTTTACTGTTGATGACCTATTCTCCAGATAGGTCATCAATATCAGATCAGCGGAGGTCCCACTCTCAGCACCTCAGCCGATCAGCTGTTTGAAGAGAATGTAGCGCTCATATGAGAGCTGCTTTCTCTACTCTGTTTACCTGCTTGCCATGGAAATCAAAGTGGTGAGCAGGTGTAATTACAAATATGGCGTCCCTATTCACTTCTATGGGACGGCTCTGTCTGTTCAAGTGCATAGGAAGGAGTCGTCCCATACAAGGGAATGGGGATGCCATACTTATAATTAGAATGTCTACTGATGCAATTTCTGCAGGTGTGCAGGTTAACAGAGCAGAGAAGACAGCTCTCATATGAGCGCAGCCTTCGCTGATTGGCGGGCGTACCGGAAGTTGGATATGACATAAATAGTAAAAAGCATACAATCCTTTTAAATTAGCTGGTCTTTGGGTTCCTGTCCATGGTCCACCTCCTCCCACCTCCTGGTCCACCTCCTAGCACAAACAAGACTTGCACCAGAATGTGTGACTTTTGTACAGTACTCTTCTGGCGTACATGCAATACATTTTCTCCTAAGATTCTAATGATTGAAAATACATGTTCGCTAGACAACATTTTGCCAGTGTAATTGAATATTGTTTTTACCTTCCTCAGAACTCAGCCTAAAATGTTCATGTTTAAAGTCCTAATTTCCCCTTTTCTACTAGTCTGTTAGTACAGTTAAGACAATCAGATTACGGTATATTCTGCTCCTATGCTACCCTCATGTGAGCTAATCATGCTGTATGACTAATTTGACTAATCTGAAGATGACCAAACTGGATAAAATCCAGTCTTTGGACACCCTGCCAAAGCATTGCAGTGCCTTAGCCAATTGTAATTTGCTTTTAAAATAACAGAATTCACAACTTTCAGTTGTGCTCATCAAATCACATTTTCCAATATAGCAGCTAATGGTTATAATAATTCCAAGAAAGTCCTTATTGGAAAAGATGGTCAGTTTTGGCCAACAGGTACTGGCATTTTGGATCAGTTGATCAATGCAACCAAAATTGTTCTTTGTATGGCATTAGGTGTAGATGTTCCTCAGATTACTGCCAGCATTACAAATAACGAACTGAAAATGTGCTTTAATAAAAATCCTTTATATAAAACTAAGTAAATGATATTGAGAATACCGGTAATTCTGAAGGTCACATACAGAAAGCTTGGTAAACAGCTCAAAGTAAGGAGATTATAATTACGTATAATTTATATTAGCAACTGTTCATTGTCTGTGAAGATAAACCACATATTTACATATAATTTTTTCTTCAGTTTGTAATCAAATAGAAGAGGTTGCCCCATCTAAGTTATAGTTGTGGGTCTGGCAGATAAAAGCCAGGTTACTCTAATGGGTGTTCCGCCAAGATGTCTGTAATTCTCATAGAATAAAACAACGCAATTTCTGATGCTGCCGATATGAATGTAACCTCTTCTATTAAAAACTGCAGTTAAAAAGGTTGTCCACATCCTCAAGAAAGGCCATTACTAGCTGATTGGTGGGGTCCAACACGCCGCACCCCCGTCGATCAGCTGTTCGGCAACAGCTCACCTGTCAGAATTGGACATCTCCATCAACTTAGTAGTAGACTGAGCTTGTCACTGCTCCCACTGCCTTTACGTTGATGGAGCTGTCTGCTTTTGGCAGCTGAACTTTTGCCAAATAGCTAATCAATGGGGGTGCGGGTTTCAGACCCCCACCAATCAGCTAGTGATGGCATATCTTGAGGATAGGCTATCACTTAATAAAAGGTGGAAGACCCCTTAGACCAAATGTGTCACAAGTATAGGGGAGGGGAAAACACCAGAATACACACAGAAGGAAATAGACAGGAGTCTAGGCCTCAAAGCTAAGGGTGAGGCATGGTGGCCACTTAGGAATCCCTAGATCTCTCCCTGACTCCTACCAATATGAGTAGACCCTGAAGTTGGGAATACTCATAAACTGGAACCTAAGCCCTGGAGACCCTAGAAAGCCCTAGGAGTGGTGGCAGGCGATGAGACTACTGGTTGCTTCCCAGATGAAGTAAAACAAAAAGATGTGCCTGTAAAAAAAGTAACGTACTTTGTAACTCGAGATGCCACAAATCAAAAATGCCACTAAAAATATTCTTTTTGTTTTTAAAAGTACCTATTTCTTACAATATTATTTCATATTATTATTGTATTATCAAAAAATATTAAACTTTTCACTAAAACAGTTAAGGGAATTGATCAAATCACTTACTTTCTTTAGTGAACATCATCTTCCGTGAATTGATCATTTCCCTTAGGGATTTGATTAAATCTCCATTTTCATCGTAGGGATTTGATCAAATCTCCATTTTCATAATTTCCCTGCGACATATATATAATACAGATAGTTAGTGGGAGATAGTCACTGTAGGTTAGATTGTGATATAGTGTAGCTGATAGGTAGTGTGATAGTTTCTGCTGTCCATACATACATGCTACAGGCAAGTCTACAACAATACCTTAGTGCACCAAACCCTAATATGTAGTCAGGCCTGCTAAAATGTGAAGTTTTTTTAAGTGTACTCACTAACAGCTCATTCAAGGTCCCCCACATGTTTTTAGGCATTTTCACTATTTCTACAGGGCTCCAACGGTCCCCCACGCACTGTTTACATCTATGTTTATGTTTGCCTAACTTCCGGCCCCACTGCCCTATGGGTCCCAGCGTAGCGCGGCATCATGTGGTTTCAGATTACTATCATCTCCGAAATGACTCCGCCCCTCATTAATATTCTGCCTCCTGCCGCACATCGCCACCTCCTCCGTGCATCCACCCCCCCCCCTGAATCATATCCCGCCTCCTGCCGCACATATTGCTCCTTCATTGAGAAAAAAACGCCCTGCCTGGTGACGTCACCAGACCAGAGGGGCGTGGCTTAGCGCAATTTGTTGCCGCCTAGTTACCGCCCCTCCGAGCGATCTGCATAATCACTGCGGCTGATGATCACTGAATCTGAGAAAAGACTCACTTCCGGCTATGAATTTGTGCAATGAATACGGGGCATCAGAAAAGTCTGGCAAAGGTAGGACAGTCATGTATGTAATATTTATGTGCTTGTTACACAATTACACCAATGTCCCCAACCCCTTTAATTGCCGATTTGCACACGAATATATCGGAGCACTCTATCTGCATATAAAGCTATTGTAATGATCTGCTGTGCCAACCATTTTCGCCAGTCTCAGGAAACTTCTAGCAGCTGGAAAAATGTAGCTATAGTGACAAACGCCTGTATTGCGCGCCAATTTCGAAATCAAGAAAATAATTGCAAAAATAATCGCGAATTTGCAAATTTATGATAAATATTTGCGAAATATTGCAAATTCGAAAATATTTGCCCTGACGCTTATCACTAGTCATTACCAAACAACAACACTGCAAGGAAAAATCAGAGAGACTGTCAGATACCCTCACGTACCGCCAGTCTCTCCGAACTTCTCACCTCTGTCATGGGAGGCACCGTGACAAAATGTTAGGCCATTTCTGCTGTCACATTTGCAAAGAAAGGCAGCGCAATGGTTCACAGCGGTACTACAGATGCCTAGCAGAGTTGAGGTCAAGAATTTAATCCTAACCAAGGCAACATTTACATGTGTATTTTATATTTTAAAGCAGGGTTTCTCAACTCCGGTCCTTGGGGCCCACCTACCGGTCAGGATTTGAGAATATCCCACAGAATGAATACCTGAGTCCTGATGCATGGACATTAATTATATCACCTGCTCAATACTAAGGAAAACCTGAAAACATGACTGGTAGGTGGGTCCCGAGGACTGGAGTTGAGAAACCCTGTTTTAAAGGGGTTGCCCAGTCCACTAAAGTTTATGAAAAACGACTTAGATTGGTATAAAATAATTAAAAAAAAATAGTATTACTCACTATATGAATAACTCATTCTGATATTTCCTGACCTCTAGCAATTACATCTCACCTCAGACATGTAACTGCTGCAGCCAATCACTGGACACAAGCTGTTTCCTCCCGTGATTGGCGGGGGTGGTCAAATAGTCAAAATGGCAGGAAACCGGGAAAGTGGCCAAACAGAAGTGGCAGAGGATCAGTAAGGTGAGCATTAATTTTTTAAAACATAAATAATTTGGGGGGCTGAATATCCACTTCAATGATGCTACTGCTCTCGTTTATCAGACTCATGTAAGTGTATTACTAGACCTATATAGTTGAGGAAGGCATGATTTCCAGTGAAGCAAATGTATGCTATGTGTTCATACTAAATGAGAAAAAAAACTTGCATTCAATGTATCTGCACAATCATGGAACAGTCAAACCTGTATACTGCAAATGCTGGCGTTCACATAGACAGCCCACCTTATTTTTAGTCCAGTAACAGTAAATAGCTTTCAAAAAGGCATAATTCAATGTTGGACCTTTCTGTTGCTTGCATTTTGCTTGGCTTCCATTCCATTAAAATGGACTCAGACTAGATACTGCAAATCCCAAATTAGTTGAAGTGCAATTTAAACGATTCATTCCTCATTTATAATGAGTGAAAGGCCACTTAGTATCAATAACGTGTGCCTAGAAGCAGCAGGAAAGGATTAAGACCAAATGGAAAACCGTGCATCTGGATTAGCAGTTTCATTGACCTGCTGCCTAAAACTTGTCTAACTCCTTTAGCAAATGATCACCTTGGCAAACAGGCAGTAGTGTGTTAATGGACTATAATGATCTGTGAAGCATAGGATAGTAATCATTAGTAGGATTCTATCCAATCATTCATTAGTAACAATTACTTCCCCGCTATAATGAATCCACCCAAGAAATCATTACTCTCCAGGAGTAGACACAATATCTCATAACAAATCCAAATTTTCAGACGGTATAGCGTTTATCACATTGGACTGCCAGCAAGAAGTGTATTGAATCAACTGTGAGCTCAAGACCTCTCATAATATATTACTGTGCTGTGATTTCTGAAGAAAAACACAGGGAAGGCTAATATGATTCATGAAAAAGGCTGGTTATGTACCAGATCCACAGAACATTGATCAAGGCTGGGCAAAGAATGGATCTATCTAAAGTAATCTAATCCATCTATCCTTGAAGGGCACGTCCACACAGGACATAAACTTAAGCAGAAAAATAATGTGATCAATCCGTGGCAAGATCACCATAAGTTTCATGAATATTTGTCCTGGATTTTGTAGTCGAACTGAGATGAGTGAATTTTTCAATTCTTTGGGAAAAATTTGGTTTGATCCGAATAAATTTGCAGGGGATTTTGTTAAAAAACTGCTATTTCCTGGATGCAGAGAGCCTTTATAGTGGTATACCACACTGTGCCTTGCAGTAACACGCATAGGGAGTGTGCTGGGGTAGTGAAATAATACTGTGAGTCCGCAAGACATGCAGATGACAGGCGTCGCTCTTAGTATCACTGCACACTTCACTTATTTGAGCAGTCACGGGGCCAAAACTGACCAAATAACTCAAGGTGTGTCAAGTCTTAGGCCTCTTGCACACGACCGTATGGATTTTTCTGTATTTTGTGGTCTGCAAAAAATGGATCCACAAAAAAATATGGATGACGTCCGTACGCCTTCCTTTTTTGTGGAACGTAACAGCTGTCCCCTGATAGAACAGTACTATCCTTGTCCGCCATGCGGACTATAATAGGACATGTTCTATTGTTGAATGTAACGGAAAAACGGAAATACGGAGATGGAAGGCATACAGAGTACCTTTTTTTGCGGATCCATTGAAATGAATGGTTCCGTATACGGTCTTTATACAGAATGCAAAAACAGAACGTAAACGGAAAAAAAAAGTTTGTGTGCAAGGGGCCTTACAGGTCGATGTTAGTGTCAATAAGCGGCGCACTCCTTTTACACCATCGTCAGCTGATTCCACATAGATATAAACAGAACCTGTTCTAATAAATGCTTATACAAGTAGAGCCCTCCAACAGACTGGAGAGGGTGTCAGCAGTAAGTTTGTGTTGATGTCACTGATTATTTTGCCCTTCCTCTGATCCGTCAAAACAATAACTGAATGAACCGAATTCCATTATCCTTTCATTATTGAATTTTTTATGTGAAACAGGCTTTTTTCTGGAAAATTGATGGGTGATTGTAGACCTTCTTTTGTTGTATGGACCGAATTACATCGTCGTGGGTCAAGCAGCAAACAAAATGAAGACGCTAATGACAACACACCAGCAGACTTTGACTTTACCATCTATTCACAATTAAATCAAGCAGCTTCAGTAAGTTGAAAATATTCATGTTATCCAGACCCCTGCGCTGATCGGGCACAGCTCCTGCACCCTCTGGATCAGTCTGCCGTACATGTACGGCGCTGATCCTTAAGGGGTTAAATCAAGCAGCTTCGGTAAGTTGAACATTTTCATATGTTTTTATCTGCTCTGTCTGCATTCGATCTCCACAGCGCACAAGACATGACAGGAGAGCCTCTGCTTTGGAGTCCAAGTCCAGTTTCTTATGATCAGGAGTTCCATCAGAATTGTGCGTAACATTCATGCTCCCTGTGCAAAGCCAGAACAAAAGGACTTCATAGGCATACACATCAGAGGAAGCTGAAGCTGGTTGCCCCAATTTTAATTCAGGAGAAGTAAACAGGGGGAAGCAAACAGAGGTGGCTGAACTCCGCTGCTCTGTATCTCTTGTAAAGTCAATGTCTCCAACTATGCCCCTCTCGCGATTTACAGCAAATACATTATTTTCATGTAGAGATCTAAGAAATATGTTGGAAGCATGTAGTGTATGCAAGCCATGTGTGACCCCTCTCATCACTTTCACACTGTTCTGCACCTGGTTTGCCTGGGCAAACGGAGTCACACTAAAGGCTACACTACACTAATGGCTTTTCAACATATAACATCAGTTCATACAAAACAAATTCTACAATAACCTATCAATTTTCCCAGCAAAATTTTTCCCCACTTTGACACTACACTAAAGGCTTTTCAACATATAACATTGGTACAAACAGAACAAAGTCTACAATAACCTATCAATTTTCACAACATTTTTTCCCACTTTTACACTACACTAAAGGCTTTTCAAGAAATAACATCGGTTCATACAGAACAAAGTCTACAATCACCCATCAATTTTCCCCAAAAAAGGCTGTTTCACATAAAAAATTTCACCAGTACGCAATTCGGTCCATACCGCAAAAAGGGCTTTAGAATACAGTATATAACTGCACCGCTGAACAGCAATTAGGCCCTAATTTTTTTCTCCTTTTACACAACATAAAAGGCTTTTCAATGCTCAACGGCGAATATATTTTTATTTCACCAGTAATACACGGCAAACTGGAATTCAGAATATTTCACTGCACTGCAGAGCGGCAATTAGGCCCTAATTTTTTTTCTACTTTTACACAAAAGGCTTTTCAACAGATAAGTGCAACTCTGAACGGCGAATATATTTTTATTTCGCTACTAATACACAGCAAACTGAGCTTCACAATATATCACTGCACTGCAGAACGTCAGTTAGGCGCAAATTGTTTTCTACTTTTACACAACAAGCTTTTCAACAGAGAAGTACAACGCTGGACGGCGAATATATATTTTTTTCGCCACTAATACACTGCAAACAGGGCTTCAGAATACATAACTGCACCGCAGAACGTCAATTAGGCCCAAATTTGTTTCTACTTTTACACAACAGGCTTTTCAACAGATATATGCAACACTAGACGGCGAATATATTTTTATTTCGCCACTAATACACGGCATACAGGGCTTCCGAATATAATCACTGTGCCGCTGAGCGCAAAGATCTTTTTTCTTTTTTTACCAATACACAAAAAAAAGGGCTTTAAAACAGATAACTGCACCGCTGAGCGGCAAATATTTTTTTTTCTTTTTCCACTAATACTGTCACAAGGGTGTCGGGAACCATGTCTGACTCCGTTATACCTGGGGTCAGGAAGTCGCAGCAGGTGGCTGCGCGCTCTATGTCTAAAGATCATGCTGTTACTTAATAGTAGCTTTCTGTGTTTGCGTTGCAATCCTTTTTGTCTCACTCAGGGATCCGTAGCTTCTTCTCCTCAGCTGTTTCTTGTCCGCCACTCCCAACCTCCTTATATTCCCCCTTCCCACTTCTCTGGTTGCCAGATATAGAGCTTCCTGCCTGGACTTCTATACTGACCCACTGGAGCTGTGTAGCTGTTGTTCCTGGTTGTCGTACCAGAGCGTTACCCTCCGGATCCTTGTTGGGCTTTTGTTGTCCGCTGTTGTCGCCCACCTGGGCTTATATGTTTTGTCTGTATTGTCTGTCCTCTCCCTGGTGTTTTCCTTTAGTGTTAGTGGTGAGGACTAGTGCTCCCACCGCCCTATTCGCTACTTAGGGCTCAGCTTAAGGAAAGCCAAGGCATGTAGGCATGTGATCGGTGTACGGGTGAAGAACCCGTCTAGGGACGTCAGGGCAGTCAGGTGCCAGCTTCAAGGTGAGTTAGGGGTCACCATCTTTCCCTCTCCCTTGGACAGGGCTTTCCCTTTTCCCTCCCTTCGCGTCACACATCTGTGATCGGTACGCCGGTCGTGATAAATACACAGAAAAAATGCTTTAAAATAGATAACTGCACCGCTGAGCGGCAAAGATATTTTTCCTTTTTCAATGAATACATGACAAAAAGGCCTATAATTTTCGCCCTTCCCAACACAGCAGCTAATAAGCCCTTTTTTCCCACTAATACAAGCCAAAAAATGCTTTAGAACATACAACTGCACCGCACAAGGGCAAATAAAATATAGAAATATTTCCTTGTAATAAACCCTGTTAATGCCCGTATCAAACAGCACTTGCACCCCAATAACAAGAACAGTTTGCTGGAATTACAGAGCTGTATAATGGCAATTTGGATCCCCAGGCAGTGCAGCAAGGTGTAATAGGATTGTTCCTATTACCCAGGCTGTCACCTCCCCGACTGAACCCTGTTCAACACAAATGCTGGTGGAATGATTCCTCCCTATCCTTTCCTTACACGTTGAGTAATCTTTCCCTGCACTTGTAAATCGTTTTTTATTCACCACAAACAAACCTTTACTTTCACTGTCCCTAGCGCCTGCAGACACGTCTCTCCCTGCACTAAGCACACTGGTGAATAGCAGAATCTAAGATGGCCGCCGTATTTATAGGGCTGTGACATAACATGGCTGGCTGCTGATTGAGTGCATGCATGTCAGTATGGGTGATCCCGCCTTCCCAGAGTTCCTTACACCATGTCCTCACACGTGTAGCAGCCATTTTAGGAAAAAATTTGATTCGTTACCACGAATCGCGAGGAAATTCGGATTCGGTGCGAATCGGATTTTTCATGAAATTCGGATCAAATTCCGCTTTATCAGCTTCATTTCACTCATCTCTAATTGCAAATGGTGAAATTCATGGTGAAAATCTGCAGCATAAATATACATACTGCAGGTTTAAAATATGCCATATTACCAGGTCAATTTCCACTGCAGATTTTTTTTGTAATTTTTGTAAAGTGTATGGATTAAATTTAGCAAAATATCAATTCTTTGCTGGTACTTAAAATGCTATGGATTTTTCGCCTGAAATTCTGCAACGTAAAATTAGCTGCACATTACACTACACATGAACATCCTCTTACACACAGCAATTAACAGAGCATTTTATAATATGTTCAGATTAAATTAGTGATATTAATCATGTATAAAGAGGTCTGAACTCCTTGAGATATTTCTGCTATTAAAGCACAGGTTCAAGGGGACTCTCAGATGGATTAGATCTACCCAACTTAAAACCATTTCTTCACCTATAAAGTTATGTCCACTTATAGTGGGTTCACAGTGAATTTTCCACAGAGGATGAATTGCAATTCCTTTGGCCAAAGAGGAAAAATCTGCACGAAGGGTAAAATCTGCACAAGAAATCCTCAACATAAACTGATCTGCTGTGGATTCAAAATGTGAACCCAGAGGGAGACCATACAAGCGTGAGGCAATTTTACTCTCTAAAAATAGTCCTATTTGTATTTCTACACAAGACTTTCTTGGTCTGGAGAGTTGTATCAGTACAGCCTGTGAGTTCTGGTCCTTGCTCCCTGCACCAATAATCCTGGCAAGGGCAGCCGAAACTGAGCAGGCCCTACAGACTGTGCTGATACAGCGCTCCAGAAAACTGCTGAAGCCCAAATCTCTCTGTAATGGCTGGGGCACCTAGGCAGTTGGAGGGAAAGGATTCCTTCTGCCAACATCAGGCATGGCAGCTGGGTGCTTAACCAAGGCCCTTAGACTTACCATGACTGCATGTCGATACAGCAGACACAGCCTAATAAACTGCCTGTCACTGGTACAATGAAAGGCTATAATGCACTGGTATACAAAGTATACCACTGCAGTATAAAAACCATCCATGTTCCCTAGTGAGTAAAAAAAAAAAAAAAAAAAAAGCTGAAAGTTTATTTAAATAAATGAAACCATTTTGCCATAAAAAGTTGTTTTCTTTATTTATTTTTTTGGTGGTAAAAAAAACAAGCACATATATTATATCATACAATGTTTGCCAGAACCTGTATAATAAAGATACCATGTTATTTTAACTCATGCACGTAAAAAAAAAAACATGTATATACGGAATTGCTTTTTTCCCTTTTCAACCCACCCCAAAAATAATGTTAATTACAAAGTCCCTTGTACCCGTACAAATGGTACCAATTAAAAACCCCATTTCACTCTGCAAAAAATCTACATCTACGTTAGCGCAAAAAGTGAGTTCTGGCCCTTAGAATACAGTGACATAACGAGACAAGCTATTATTGTGCAAAAGTAGTAAAAAACATAAAACTATACAAATTTAATATTGTCATAATTGTACTGACCCATAGAGTAACTGTAACATGTAAGGTATGCCTTATAGTGAATATCATAAATGTATGGTGCAAAAAACAATGGTGGAACTGCCTTTTTCCCCATTACCATCTAAAAAAGGAAATAAAAGTTAATAAGTTATATGTACCCCACAATTGTGGCACTAAAAATATAATTCGTACTGCAAAAAACATGCCCTCTTATGGTAACTTTGACAGAAAAATAATTATGGCCAGAAAAAAAAATACTCCTCAAAAATGTATTATTTTTCCAGGAAAAAATGTAGTGCGACCTCTGTCTGCATTGCATGTCAAGCTATGTGTGGATTTTATTGCAGAAAACGTACAAACACTGTGGATGATATTTATTAAAATCTCATCTGCATCTGCTCATCTACTATAAACGTTGTGGATTTTCAGCGCACAAATGTGGCTCTGTAATTAGCATTGATTGGCATGTGGATCCCGCAGCCAGATTGCATTATGTATGGGTGCTCTAAGAGTGCATGTCGAATTATAGTAGTATTATATTGCAAGGCCAATTATCTTGAAATAAAGACACATTAGAGAAGGTTTATCAAGACTGGAGTACCTATACACCAGTCTTGATCTTCCTACACTGGCGTAGAGATGCATCTAATTTATTGAGAAGCAGATGCCATGCTATACACCAGAAGCTGAAGTCAACATGGGCCAGAGCTGGATAAGTTGGAGCCAATAATTCAGGAAGAACAAAAGTGACCAGCCCATCCATCAAAAGATTAATACATGAAGTTTTGCTCAGTAAGAGAACATCAAATAATTTTCAGAATGTGCTGAGTAGAGAAGAAGGTACGCCTGTAGCTGGCCAGCTAAGACCTGTCCTAGGTTGCTAACATGACTTATATGTGTATACAGCTAGACCTGCCAATAACCTTAATACAGTTCATATGTTTATATGTTAAAGACAAAAGCAGAGTTATTTACAGTGACTTCATGTTTTAGATGTCATGTAACAGTTATATATGGTGTTCACAGAAGCAGAAAGATAATATGCCTTTAAGATTCATTATATGAATGTAAGATAAGCTCTATGACACAGCAGAATTATCAACAGAAAGCATAGAGTTAAACTATTGTTACTGCCCAGGAGTCTTAACCAATCACAGCCAGCCTCACACTGAGCAGGAGTATTGGCCAATCTCAGCCAATCTTACACTCAGTCTGTGTGGGAAACTCCCTAGCAGAAGCTGCTAGTATCATTACACCAGAGGAGAGAAGCTGAGCAGACATTCACTCTACTGAGAGTTCACTTTTATGGAAACAAAGAGGCCAAAATAGGTATTTAATACAGTTATAGGTGTTCCTATTGTTAATGTAATGATTAGAGCTATATGCTGAACTAATGAAAAAAGAAAATGAAGAGCAGCACACTCTCTGTATGCTTGGTGCAATACCTCCCAAAAAAGACCTCGGACCAAGATCAAAATGGTAGAAAATGCAAAAGGCAGGCAGCACTCAAATAGCGTGAAAAAAAGGTGGTTTATTAACCCAAAAAACGTGACGTTTCAGCTCTCACATTGGAGCCTTTATCAAGCCATATTCACATGTGTGTAAAGCCAAACATATATAACAGCAGCAATTACAATCAGTGTTAAATTGCATAATCCTCCATTAGTGCATAAAATAATCAAAAATGTTCCAAAATGTATCACAAAGTGTAATATCAAAAGATAGGGTACAATAACTCCAATTGTACATTCATTGCAGTGAAAAATATATATGCTGAACTAGTTATATGTGTTTACTTGCAGTTCCACCAAATAAACAGTATGCAATAAGCAAATTAATAGACCAAATTGCATAAAAGCATTCAGTCTGTGAACTGCTCATACCAGATCATATAGAGCAAGTAAAACTATTGGTTAAGCCTCTGATATACCTCTCAGAGAGATCATAAAGTGCTTAAATAACTTAAAATGATACTGAAGAGAGAAATCTACCCACCATTTTATGTTGAATGACAAGATTGAACAGTTGAACCGCCATTTTGTGATACTTTATTCCACACGTGTTTTGTACATGGACTATCTGCTGCGGAAGTGGCAGTGTTACATATGAAGAAAAGTTAAAGTTAATAAAGAAGTTTTTTCAAGCATTTGGTGTGCTCTTTAAACCTACTGCTTCCATAGAACGGCGCTAGAGGAATTACAGAGTAACAGACAATCTGGTTAGACTAAAAAAGTCAGAGAAATCAAAATTCTCCTAATGCCATAGCGCATAAGGCAAAATAGTGCTGTGCCTGCCACAACACCAATCAGCAAAGGTACTGTAAAAAGAAGGCTAGCTACTAGTGGTCTTAAAGGATGAGAAGTAGTCTCAAAACCACAATTCAGGAAGGGAAACAAGACCAACTGCTTGGCATGGGCTGAAACACACTATTATTTTCCTATGAATCGCTGGAAAAAGTAATTTACTGATGAATTCATGTTTTAGAATTATGACATTAACAGAAGAGTTTAGATAAGAAGATGAACAGAAGAGAGATTGATGTCACTGTTTCAAAGCTTCACAAGAACTTCTTGAAAATCAAAGAAGAGCAAGAGTGCTGACAGTCATGGACTTCCCTTCATAGTCACCTCACTGTAACCTCAGTGAACATTTATAGGGCATTTGTAAAGCAAGAAAGCTTAGCATGAAATATCATTACTTTCTTTTTGGAACATTGCTGTTCTGGTAAACAATGGATTCAATTCCAACACAGTAAACCATGTAAAAGGAGAACATAAAAACTACTAAGGAATATGTAAGCAGATACTGTATTTCAAGAATTTGTGGAAAAGGCATACAGGATATGACCACCAATACAGGATGCCAAGCATGGAAATTGTACACTAGTAAATTTACTGCTACAGATGTAGCAGGGTTAGCACTCCCGCTGTTAACTCACATTTCTTAACTCATTTCATTATCTTGAGAAAAAAGCCATTGAAAAGCAATTGAAGGTGTTTGCTTAGATTAGATAACCAAACTCAGAAATCTCAGAAAAAAGGAGTGCTAACCATGCTACATCTGTATGTTCAAATCTACATCATGACTTCAATTTCTTAAGGAAGCAACAAGACTTGATCTGTCATACTACAGATAGTACCAGTGCCCTATGGATCCAAATGAATTGCAGTGCGTTCTGCTGTTATTGGGTTTTGGTGTTCATAATTTTGACTAAAATAGCTCTGCATACTATTCTTGCCATCCAATTTGATGGAACTCCAGGCAGGGTATCTAAGACAAATGCGAACATTTTAAGTTTTTCTCAGAGATGCTACTCTGTAGTATCTCAGTGATAATAACCTTATAACACACCACACCACCATCTACCAATGAGAGATTAGTCACATCAAACTAAGATCATCAGCTTCTACAGGGAGGTAAATTCTAGACTAGATCCAGATAAAGCTGTATGTTTTGTACACCTAGAATTTTTTCAGGCTTTTGCACCATATAAATGGGTGTCTCATAAAATAAAAATGTTGGGATACGAGGACTTAATGTAATGTACATATTGAATAAATAACACAGTAAAAATAACACTATAGTGGGAACTTACTAAGACCCATGCTTTATATAAGAGTCTTAGTCTAAAGTCTGCAGGAGTAAGATGCAACAATTTTATTAAGGGGCAGAGGCCCATGAACTGAGAGATTCAAACATAAGTAAGCAATGTAAGCCCCCACCCATAACCACAAGCACTTGGCTGACATAAATTACATTACTTATGTAGGAAAGAGTAATTCTTTTTGGTGCAAATACTAAATCAACCACACAATATATGGTAATGTCACTGTTTTCCACAGAAAGGTACCGGATCACACAGACTTGATACACCTCAGCTAGTGTATTGTTTATTCCCTTAAGAATCCTTCTGACTTACCCATTATACATAGCTAAAATGGTTTTCTGGGAGTTAATACTGATGGTCTACCGTCAGGATAGGTTATCAATATCTGATTGGAGGGGTCCGGCACCACTACTGATCAGCTGTTTGAAAAAGTTTCAGTGGTCTGTTTAGTGCTGTGGCTTCCTAACACCAAGCACAGCACCATACATTTTATAGTGGATGTGCTTTCTATGGCAGCGCAGTCCCATTCACTTGAATGGGATTGAGCTGCAAATAGGCAATGTGACTGATGAATGTGAAATCACAGGCCTAGGAAGGAGTGCCACAGCCTCTAAAAACAGGTGAGTTGTGGGGGCTGAAGTCGGAGCCTCACTGTCAGATTGTGAGGCTAGGCCAATATCAATCTTTCTGGAAAACCCCCTCAATATCAGCTGCCTACAGTTTCCTTGTCCTAAGAGACTACCTATGATTTCTTTCATTCAGGGCAATTATTAGGAAGGAGAGTTCCTAGGAACGCTTAGTCCCGATAACCTTCAGGTGTAAAAGTGCCACCAATTAGCCAATGAACGAGCAAACCCTTGTTCATCGGGTGAAAGCAATGTTAAGTTGGACACCAAATTCATTGTTTCTGTGCAGCAGATCATGCTGTATTAACAGGGATTTGTTGCCCGTGAACAGTAGAATCTGTATAGAGATGAGCAACTGCAGTAGTGATCACTTGTCCCCATTCAGCGGAGGCGATAGTTGCATATAAATGCATCTCTCACCTCCGCTCATGATCAGGCAATTATTGGAAACATATGGATCCTGATAAGTGCCTGCGCCTGTCACGGACGTTCCCGCGACAGGTGGCAGGAAATCTGTGAGACTGGCAATAGGTGGTTTGATCTGACATGTTTTACTTTTGGATCAAATGACGTCTGTGTTGTTTCTGGTGCTTGCCACACCTTCTATCCCCAGGTATTGCTATTGTGGTCATTTAACCTTCTCTATTTATTGTTTCTCCCACTATGCTATGCGGTTTATAGTTTCTGTTGGACTTGTGGTTAGCTTGTGTTTGGTTCTTGGCTGAGTTCCTGGTGCTACCAAAGCTTTATTGAAGATAAGTGTTTCCGTTTCCTTTTGTGTTTTGTTTTGATATATGTGGTGTTGTCTTTCCCTGTTGTTTGTCATTAGGCCTGAGGGAGACTCCTGTTCATCCTTCCCTTTGGAGGAACAGGTAGACTCAGTCCTGACATTAGTTCCAGGTTCCTATAGGGTGATATAGAATTCTACGTATACAGGTGTATGAACTTGCCTACCTTTTGGGCCTGTTCATACCGGTAGTCTTTCAGGAATTGAGTTAGGGTTTTCTCTAGGGGGTGTCAATCTTCTTTCCCTCGTTTTCAGGCCTTATTTTGGTATTCCCTTTCCCTCCTATGCTCGGTGTGGTGTTTTTCTCCCACACACGAGCGTGACACTATAAACCGCCAAAACTGTAATTTTTGCGTGTTTCAGTACAGCCATGGATTCTATTGCTGCACTGGCCGGACAGCTACAGGGTCTATCTTTGGAGGTAGCTGACCTCCGCACAACCGTCTTGCAGATCCAGAGACCACAGTCTGCTGGTCCTAGTGGTTGTGGTGGTTACCAGGCCTGTCTTGAGCCTCAAGTTGCCCTCCCGGACAGATTATTTGGGGGAAGTGATAATTTTATTTTGCTTAGGGAGGCGTGCAAATTGTATTTTAGGCTACGTCCACACTCATCTAGGGATGAGAATCAGAGAGTTAGTGTGGTTATTTCGTTGCTTAAGGGGGATGCGCAATCATGGGCTTTTTCTCTGCCGTCCGGATCGCAGACTCTCCGGTCTGTGGATTAAATTTTTAAAATTCTGGGTCTCATCTATGATGACCCGAATCGTACCTCCCTGGCCGAGACCAAGCTACGTGGCCTTCATCAGTGAGAGCGTCCTGCTGAAATCTATTGCTCTGAATTTAGGAGGTGGGCTACGGATACTGAGTGGAACCATCCGGCTCTCCGTAGTCAGTTTTGTCAGGGATTATCAGAGAGGCTGAAGGACGCTTTGGCCTTTCATGAGAATCCTCAGTCTCTGGAAGCCGCTATGTCTCTTGCAGTATGCATTGATAGACGCCTGAGAGAGAGATCTAGGGGCCCCCACTCTCAGGATGTACTATCACATAACATATTGTTTCCTCTGACACTTTGTGTGATACTCCTGGGTTCATGTCTGGGAACAAATCCATGCAGTTAGGGGGAGCTACTCCCAGATCCACTTTTAAGCATTCTGGTTGTAGGAAGGGAGTGTGTTTTTTCTGTGGACAGAAAGGACATTGTATCGATGTATGTCCATGCATTCAGCCTCAAAAAGAAAAAAAAAGGGCTATTTAATACCCATCTGACTCTTGGAGGGGTGGTAGGAGAGTCAGAAAATGTGCATTTGTCTTTGTCTAGTAGTACCCGATTTCTCCTGACTGTTGAGGTGGTGGTAGAGTCAAAGACTGTGGGGATTGAGGTGTTTATCGACAGTGGGGCAGGGGTGAGCCTGATTGATGCTCAGTTTGTCCGTATGGAAAAGGTGTCTCCAAGTGCATTAGAGAAAAACATTTCCATTTTTGCTATTGATTCTGCACCTCTAATTCAGAAGTGTTTAAGTGACTTTAATCAGGAATTCATCTCGTCTTTTGTGTTGGAGAGTCTCCCTGCTCCGTTGGTTCTGGGTTTACCGTAGTTAAGCAGGCACCATCGATTGGCAAGCTAGACAGATTCTGGATTGGGGTGATTATTGCGTTGACAATTGTCTGAATACATAGTTTTCTGCTTTAAACACTAAAACATTGCCCTCTTTTATATCTGATTTTGCCAATGTATTTTCTGAAAGTGGATGCCGGGAATATGATTGTACTATCAACTTTATTCCCGGAGCTAAGTTGCCCAAATCTAGGTTGTATAACCTTTCTGGACTTGAAAGAATGGCCATAAGAGAGTATATTACAGAGAGTTTGGCTAAAGGACATATAAGACCTTCTAAATCTCCAATGGCAGCAGGGTTTTTCTTTGTTAAAAAAGGATAGAACTCTTAGGCCATGCCTGGATTTCTGTGAGCTCAATCCTATTACTGTCCGTGATCCTTACTCCCTTCCTTTGATTCCTGATTTGTTTAACTAGATTGTTGATGCCAAGGTGTTCTCCAAGTTGGACTTAAGGGGGGCATATACTCTAGTCAGGATCAAGGAAGGGGATGAATAGAAGACAGCTTTTAATACCCTAGAGGGTCACTTTGAGAACCTGATCATTCCTTTTGGGTTCCAGCAGATAAATTTTCCATGGCGCAAAGGACCAGCCACAGTTCCAGAAGATCTTGGTTCAGAGTTTTTATTGCAGCAGTACAAAGCGTTTCGGGGAATCACTCCCCTTCATCAGGTAAAATGAGCTGCACATACACATTAGGGCACTAACACCAAACATTTATACAGAAAAGACCGTCTAAAAGGGGTCACAAGGTCAAAAGGGGGGTGGCATCTGAGATGATTGATGTCACCCCATAACAATAGAACTTGTAAACTTTATTAAATGATATGTTATATAATGAAAAACTCGTTGAGTAAGGGAGGGTAAGGATGGTGGGGGAAGGAGATATGAAAACTAATAAAATTAGAGTGGGGAGGGCTTGTCCAGGGTTGCGGCGGTGCCCCATGAGCGCTATGTGAAGGGAAAAATCACGTGACCGGCTTTCCGATCAGGTGATCGGGGCCAGCATGTGGGAGGGACATTGCCCCGCAACGGAGACGCTCAGGGCTGAAGGGCCGGAGGAGGTGGCGTCCCGCTGCCAAGCAACAAGGGCTGGCAATAGGGCAGTCCCAGTTGCTGTGCGGCATTAGGACGCCACGGGCTGGAAACTATGTGAAGGGAGAGAATGAGGCCGTAGGGCTGGGCTGCAGGAGAGGGGGTGTGGTTGGGGGACATCTCGCTACAGCCCGGGGCAAAGAACAACATGGCCGACACTGGTAGCGCCCGATGCCACGCAACCGGATGCTCAGGCCAGCAGGGGGTCCAAGGAGTGCTCCAAGTTGTTGCGCGGCATCGGGGCACCAGGGTTGAATGTGGATGTATGGGAACTTAAAAATGTGGACATAAAATAGGTTACATCCTATTTGGGGGTGCTGAAAGGAGGGATTAAGAGCATTATGTAGGATATAATAAGACAAATACCTAAAATAACATCATGGTAATTACAAATATAGAAATAAAATTAAGAAATAGAAGTACCATTAATAAATAATTAATTAGAGTACAGTATAATACAAATACTTAAATGAATGAATGAATAAGTGCTCCACTTGAATGAGCATATGTATATTTCTTTATACATATGCAAACGGGCAATCTTAGCAATCCAATGTTAATGATTGCATAAAGTGTCATATTCATATTGGGACCGGCGGGAGCTGGATGAATTGTCAGCATGCCCATGTCTATCAAAATAGGCGCGTTGCTGGGGGGGGGGGGGCGTTTAAGCGGTGAAAGATACAATTCCCTAGTGTGGGTAGGGACCAGTGTCCAGAGGTCATTGTCTCTTACAGATGGGCGCTGATGTCACGCAGAAAAAGGGTTGTAATAGGCGGTGGGAGGGTGATGACAGAATATTGGGACCACTGACGGGAGTAGACACTGGAAAATGGAGATGGGTGTACCAAGGAGGGCATAAGCAATGTATCGGATGATTAGAGGTTAATTTAGAATGCCTCATTTAGCCCGTTCAGGCAATTCAGTTTATATTAAATCCAGAATATCTCGCGCCTTTTGATTGTTTGCATAATGTTATGGCAGTCTGTCTGAACTTGTTCAATGGGTATGATAGAGATGCCCGAAAGGAGGCCCTGGTGGCGATCTGTAACATGTCTCGAGACGCTGTGTTGCAGAAACTTTTTCCTGATGTTGGATCGGTGTTTATTGAGCCTATTACGTAACGTTTGTATGGTACGTCCCACATATTGTAATCCACAAGAACATTCTAGTAGATAGATGACGTTCCTAGATCTGCAGTCCAAATGTTGTTTGATAGTGAAAATTTCCCCAGTGGTATTACTGTGGAATGAGGGGGAAATACATATGGAGTAGCAACAGAGGCACTTCAAGTGGTTACACCTGAAGCTTCCCAGAGGTTTGGAAAAGGATGTTTCTTTAGAGGTTCCTGTTACTGCGTTATGCGTCCGCAGTTTGCTGGGAGCTAGTAAGTTTTTTAATGTTTTTGCTCTTTTGTAGGTTAGGGGTGGACAGGTGGAGAGTAATTTCCCTATATATGGATCTTTTTTAAGGATATGCCAATGTTTGGACAGGATACCTCTGATATCATTGTGATTGCAACTGTATGTGGTAATGAAATTGGTGCTCCACTTACTCTTCTGATCTTCATCTGTTTTATATTTTTCTTCCTTTTTAATTGTGGACACAGTTTTCCTGTGTGAGGGCTCTAGCTCTTTTGAAAGCTGCTTCAATGATTTCCCAGGGATATCATTTTTTCAAAAATCTTGTACGGATTATCTTGCTTTGTCAGATGAAGTCCCTGTCCAAGGAGCAGTTCCTTCTTAATCTCTTGAATTGTCCAAAGGGAATGTTGGTCTTCCGCTTTTTGTAATGTGAGCTGGAATACTCCAGGTAACTGTTACAGTCAAGATTGAGGAATTCGACTTTGGAGCGGGCATGTGTCCCGGACAGGGTTATGCCCCATTTAGAGGTATTGAGATGTCTCAGGAAATTCTCAATGGAATCCTTGTCCCCATTCCATATCAATAGTAAATCATCAATGTAATGTCGATAAAATACAATATTTTCTGTCCAGAAGATGGACCCGTAGATGAATCTGTTCTCGAATGCCCCCATAAAGAGGTTCGCGAAACTGGGCACGAATCGCGTACCCATTGCGGTCCCTTTGGTCTGGAGGTATAATTTGTCCTCAAAAGAAAACATGTTGTTATTTCTGATAAATCTGATGGACTCTAAGATAAAAGATTTCTGGTCGCTAGGTGTCGATGGAAAAAATAGCTTTTTCCACCGCCACGCCATTACTTTCCCGTACCAGGGACATGGTCTCCACCTGGCCGTGTGACAATAGCGCCCATCTGTAAGAGAGAATGACCACTGGACACTGGTCCCTACCCACACTAGGGAATTGTATTTTTCATCGCTCAATCCCCCCCCCCCAGCAACGCGCCTATTTTGATGAGACATGGGCACGCTGACAATTCATCCAGCTCCCGCCAATCCCGTTACGAATATGACACTTTATGCAATTATTAACATTGGATTGTATGGATTGTCCGTTTGCATATGTATACAGAAAAATACATATGCTCATTCAAGCGGAGCAGTAATTCATTCATTTATGTATTTATTTGTATTATACTGTACTCTAATGAATTATCAATTATTGATTAACGGTACTTTGATTTCTTAATTTTATTTCTATATTTGCAATTACCATGATGTGATTTTAGGTATTTGTCTTATTGTATCCTACATAATGCTCTTGGTTCAAAAAGGAAGGACCAGAGCTCTCGACCAGATATTAGGCTGTATATAGAGGGTACCCGTCAAGATTGATATCCCTGTCTCCACTCCAGGAATTACGTAAATCTTCTTATATAATTTGACAGCACACCAAAAGATTCTTTGCAATTGTGTGAATTTATTTAGCCGGGTCGCATTTTTTAGTAGCAGTAGCAACGTTTCGGGCAACACTTATGCCCTTCATCAGGCTGTGATAAAGAGAGAAAAAAATATACAAAATATATGTCATTTACATACTACATGACAATATATATAGAGAAGATATTTATACATGAATAAGTATCTGTTTGAATCAGACATATATTTTGTATATTTTTTCTCTCTTTATCACATGTATTAGCCTGATGAAGGGCATAAGTGTTGTCCGAAACGTTGCTACTACATAATGCTCTTAATCGCTCCTTTCAGCACCCCAAAATAGGAGGTAACCTATTTTATGTCCACATTTTTATGTTCCCATACATCCACATGCAACCGAGTGCATTGGCACTGGCCTCCCTGGTGCTCCGATGCCATGCAACAACTTGGAGTGCTCCTTCGACCCCCTGCGGGCCTGGGCATCTGGTTGTGTGGCATTGGGACACTACCAGTGTCGGCCATGTTGTTCTTTGCCCCGGGCTGTAGCGAGATGTCCTCCAACCACACCCCCTCTGTCCAGCAGCCCAGCCCTACGGCCCTTATTCTCTCCCTTCACATAGTTTCCAGTCCGTGGCGTCCCAATGCCACGCAGCAACTGGGACTGCCCTCTTGCCAGCCCTTGTTGTTTGGCAGCGGGACGCCACCTCCTCCGGCCCTTCAGCCCTGAGCGTCTCCGTTGTGGGGCAACGTCCCTCCCACATGGCGGGCCCGATCACGTGATTTTCCCTTCACATAGTGCTCACGGGGCACCGCCGCAAACCTGGACGAGTCCCCCACTCCGATTTTTTTGGTTTTTGTATCTCCTTCCCCCACCATCCTTACCCTCCCTTACACAATCAAATTATATAACATATAATATAATATGCCAACCCCCTTTTGACCTTGTGACCCCTTTTAGGCGGTCTTTTCTGTATAAATGTTTGGTGTTAGTGCCCTAATGTGTATGTGCAGCTCATTTTACCTGATGAAGGGGAGTGATTCCCCAAAATGCATTGTACTCCTGCAATAAAAACTCTGAACCAAGATCTTCTGGAACTGTGGCTGGTCCTTTGCGCCGTGGGAAATTTCTCTTTTGGAACTTTGCATCTTCTTGGGGACCCCAGGCATCTCTGATAAGAAGACCCTCTACTCGTGGCTGCAGACCAACCACCAACTGAGCTATCGGTATCAACTGTGATGAGCGTTTACTAGAGTTGTGCCTTTTGACAGCACAACCTAACAAGGTGAGCCTTGTATCTGTATTTCTATTTAGTAATCTCAAAAGGTATTACCCTATGGTGCGCCCTCCTGTTTAAATAAAGCACAAACCAAGCCTGTGTACCGGATGGCTTTTGGGTTGACCAATGCTCCTGCGGTTTTGCAGAATGACATTTTTTATCACCTGGTGGGGAGGTTTGTTGTCATGTATTTGGATGACATACTAATTTATTCTCCAGATGTGGAGACTCATCAGGATCATGTTAGACAGGTGTTACGGATCCTAAAAGATAATAAATTGTATGCAAAATTTGAGAAGTGTGTTATTGCTGTACAGGAGGTGCAATTCTTTGGCTACCTGCTGTCATCTTCAGGATTTCAAATGGATCCTGAGAAAGTCCATGCTGTATTGGACTGGGATAGACCTGAAAATCTGAAGGCTCTTATGTGGTTTTTGGGGTTCACCAACTATTAGAATTAATTCAGAACTATTTGAGAGAGTGGTGAAACCCTTAACCGACATGACTAAGAAAGGGTTGGATGCCTCAGTGTGGTCTGATTCTGCATTGTAAGCTTTTTATGTGGCTAAGAAGTGCTTCACATATGCCCCTATATTGGTGCAGCCGGATGTATTACAACCAATGGCAGTTGATGCATCCGAAGTGGGGGTAGGAGCAGTTTTATCGCAGGGCCCGTCACCTGGTAAATGGCGCTCATGTGCATTTTTCTCTAAAAAAACTCTGCCACAGAGAGAAATTACGATGTGGGTAACAGAGAGTTGCTGGCCATTAAGTTGGCTTTTGAGGAGTGGCGTCATTGGTTGGAAAGGGCGATTCATCCGATCATGGTGTTCACAGATCACAAAAATCTGGCTTACCTGGAGTCGGCTAAACGACTGAACCCGAGGCAGGCCAGATGGTCTTTGTTTTTCATCAGATTTAATTTTATAGTCACTTATCGTTCTGGGGTTAAGAATGTCAAGGCAAATGCCTTGTCGCGTAGTTTTTCTGGAGGTGGTGATTTTGAAAATCTGAGGCTGATACTGTCGGAAGGAGTGGTCATATCCGCTCTATACCCTGACCCAGAGGTAGATTCTGGTGGCCGGGGTTGCGTAAGTGCGTTGAGGACTATGTGTCGGCCTGTAGTATCTTGACATTCTGGATCTCTACTTCCGTTTCCTCTCCCGTCCAGACCATGGACTCACTTGTCTATGGATTTTATTACTGATTTGCCTAATACGTCTGGAAAGACAGTTATTCTGGTGGTAGTTGATTGTTTTAGTAAAATGGTGCATTTTACAGCATTGCCTGGCCTAACTAATGCTAAAACACTTGCGCAAGTGTTTGTTGACAACATTGTGAAACTACATGGCATTCCCTCTGACGTGGTCTCGGATTGTGGGACTCAGTTTGTGTCCAGATTCTGGAAGGCGTTCTGTACTCAGCTGGTGGTACAACTGTCTTTTTCTTCTAGATGTTTTGTCTCTGACAACCAGGAGGAATGGTCCTCGTTTTTGTCTTTGGCAGAGTTTGCCATAAACAATCGTAGACAGGTGTCCACTGGTAAGTAGATGTTTTTTGGGGCATATGGGTTTCACCCGCAATTTGGCGCGTTCTCTGGTTTGGATACTTCCGGTATCCCTGAGGAGGAATGTTTTTCGTCATTGTCTTCTATATGGCGAAATATTCAAAATAACTTGATGAATATGGGCAACAAGTATAAACGTGTGGCTGACAGGAAACGTATGAATGGTCTGGACCTAAGTGTGGGTGATTTTGTGAATATAAGAAATATTAAGTTTAGGGTTCCTTGTTGGAAGTTGGGTCCAAGATTTATTGGTCCATATAAGATCACTGCTATTACTAATCCTATAGCTTTTCGTCTTGAACTTCCTCAGGCTCTGAAAATTCATAATGTGTTTCACAAATCTTTGTTGAAAAGATATGTTGAACCTTTGGAGTCGTCCTCCTTGCCACCCGCCCTAGTCATGGTGAACAGCCGTTTGGAATTCCAGATCGCCAAGATAATTGAGTTCCCCGCAGATCTCTTCAGTATCTTCTGCACTGAAAGGGTTATAGACCAGATGAGAAGATGCGAGTTCCGGCATCTGACGTGAATGCCAGTCGTTTGGTGAAAGCCTTTCACAGGCCTCATGCGGATAAGGTTGGTCCTGGGTGCCCGAAGGTCACCCGTAGAAGGGAGGGGGTACTGTAATGGACGTTCCCGCGACAGGTGGCAGGAGATCTGAGGAACGTTCCGCTTCCTCCAGGGTCACGTGGGACGCCGCGCTACAACCCGACACCACGTGGGACGCCGCGGGTGTCAGGAGGCACAACACAGCAGGCACACTCAGACGCAGCATCGGGACAAGAGGTAAGGCAGAGGATTTGTGAGAGCCACAAGAGTTTTATGCAAGTGGCAACTGGGAATAAATTACATGTACAGCGCGGGCACAGGTACCGGCTTGTGATGTGAGTGAGTACCGGCCTGTGATTTGAGTGACTGCCATGACCATTACACTGAAGTACCATCTCTTCGGTTTACCACTGCTAAATCACTACCAGCTGTGTGAAGTAAGACTATCGCTGTACTACCGGATTTTTGGCAGTATTTTGGGTACTCCCCAAGTCGCCCATGCTAGTGGTTGCCCAGCGTCATCTGGACTCTGGATTTGCTATATGGACTTATGTTACAATACTGTTTATGTCCTCACTCATTGTTTTTATTAGTGCACTTATTAAATTGTTTCCATTATTTTATTCAGCTTCCATCTGCTAAGTGTGCCCCCTACTACCATTTTGTGCTATTTTCCTTTGGGCTTTGGGTGAAACCATTAGGGTGAGCACCTTTGTTCCATTTTGCCATTATTGGATGTAGCCGCCGTTACTATCTATTCGGTGTATGAACTTGCCTACCTTTGGGGCCTGTTCATACTGGTAGTCTGTTAGGACTGGAGTTAGGGTTTTCTCTAGGAGGTGTCCATCTTCCTTCCCTAGTTTCCAGGCCTTATTCTGGTATCCCCTTTCCCTCCTATGCTCGGTGTGGTGTGTTCCTCCCACACACGAGCGTGAAAGCACCATCGGCATGTGTAAAAAGACCTTATGTCTTCCTTGTGATAAGTGTATAAGATGAGGATAAATAGAAAAGCAGAATCAGAAACCTGCATTATCTCCTTGTGGTCACAGGAGACAGGGGTCTTTAATGTATATGTGAACCTGTCGGTTATACTTGAATAATTATACATGGTCATGTTAGTTATGTTGACTGTGCTAGAAATGTGTTTGCAAAGTATGGAAGCTTATAAAAGATAAAGTAGTAATGGACACTAAAGACATCCCTAAATATATTTAAAAGGGTCATTGTCTATATACATTTATGAGAAATTACGTTTATACATCTATGTATTTCTTATGCATTTTACAGGTCATAAGTATATTTAATTTAAAAATACCAAGTCTAACATACATTCTTCATACTTAGTTGGATAAGTATCATATTTATTTATGGAAGATATATACAGTAGATAACTGTTGCAAGAAGCCATTCTACAGAAGGTTATAGGTTAGGAATGACTGCAAGATACAGTGGTGCTTGAAAGTTTGTGAATCCTTCAGAATTTTCTGTATTTCAGCATAAATTTGACCTAAAACTGTATCAGATTGTCACACGAGTCCTAAAAATGGTTGAAGATAACCCAATCGAATAAATGAGTCAAAAATATTAGACTTGGTTGTATATTAAGGACAATTATCCAATATCACATGTCTGCAAGTTCCAAAAATATGTGAACCTTTCAGATTTGCAGATAATTTTAAAGTGAAATTAAAGTCAGGTGTTTTCAATCAGTGGGATGACAGGTAATAGGTGACCTGTTTTATTTAAAGAACAGGGATCTATCAAAGTCTGATCTTCACAACACATATTTGTGGAAATGTGTCATGACATGTACAAAGGTGATTTCTACATATCTCAGAAGAGTTGTTGATGGGCATCAGGCTGGTAAAGGTTACAAAAAAGTCTCTTAAAATTTTGAACTCCAATCCACAGACATATTTTGGTCAAATGGAGGAAATTCAAGAACACTGTTATTACCCTCTCTAGGGGTGGTCAACCAAGATGGCAAGATCACGCCAAGAGCAAGGCATTTAATAGTCCACTCTAAGCATCTAAAGGCCTTTCTCACATTAAGCTAATGTTAATGTTCATGATTCCACCATCAGGAAGACACTGAACAACAATGGAGTGCATGGCAGGACTGTAGGGAGAAAGCCGCTGCTTTCCATAAAGAACATTGAGGCCCATCAACAGTTTACTAAAGATCACCTGGACAAACGAGAAGCCTATCGGAAAATGTTTTGTGGATGAATAAGACCAAAATAGAGCATTCCCATCAGTGAAAAATTGTGTGAGAGCTTTACACTTCTCTACTGCTTTGTCCCTGACCTGTCTGGTGTGTTTTGTGGTTTTCATGATGCTGTTAGAGAACTAATGTTCACTAATAAACTTCTGAGCCCTTCACAGAACAGTTGTAGTTATACTGAGAATAAATTATACACTAGTAAGACTCTATTTACTAATTTGGTGACTTCTGAAGGCAGTTGGTTACACTGAATTTTATTTAGGGGTATCAGAGTACAGAAGGCTGAATACAAATGCAATTAGATAACCAAACCAATGTCCCCCATAAAGTATTAGATCCGATACTCCATTCATTTATTTTACCAATACACTAATATCTAGATCCAAATTGCAAATTTAAACATAACAAGAAATAAGCTACAGTTGTAATTAAACAATTAAGCTTTATTCAATTCATTAATCACTTGGCATCACACAAAAAGTTAAAATGTTTAAAAATTATGGTAGATGGTGTCAAACATATTACATTTACAGTAAGAGTACAAGTATTTACACCAGTATCTTTACAGATTATTACATCCAATATTGTAAATTTGTACTCATACATTGATTTCACACCAAACAGCTATTATATATATATGTGCATACTCATGCTATAGTGTATATTGTAGTTAATTGCTCTCACAATGGGACGCTCCTATACAAAGTACATCAAAAATAAAGTGCAAGTGCATACAAGTAAGGCTAATTCTGCGCCAACACTATGAGAGCAAACACCACATGAATACACCACATGAATACAAATGCACACCACACTTTTCAGATTTTTAGTTATTAAAAATTTAGAAAACCATTTTTCATTTTCTTTTCAATTCACTTCACACATACTTGCTACTTTGTGTTGGTCTATCACATAACGTCCCAATACAATACATTTATGTTTGTGGGTGTAAAGTGAAGAAAATGTGGAAAAGTTCAAGGGGTATGAATACTTTTTCAAGGCAGTGTATCTATAAATTACATAACAGTACCACCTAGGTTTAGTGCCTAGGGCAATGTTGCCAACAACTGGATGCTGCTTGCAGATTTAAAAAAAAAAGAGGCCATTTGTGTCCACATGTTGGACAGCAGTAAGGGTGCTGCTGCCACAGTGCTCCATTTCTTAACTCACTGTGTGAAAAGTAATACTAAAGTTCAAAAATAAACTGCCCCTCCATATTTGTTAATTTTTCCTACATGTTAAAACTTTGTTTATAGTCAATGATCATTTATGAATTATGTAGTATTTCCAGCAATGACAGTGGAGAGGGTAATTGGGGACAGTTGCACTTAATTTTTTTAAATAGTGCTGGCCTAATAATAAATCTAGTCCATTGGGACTCGTCTGACCATTTAAAATCATTTGTATGTTTTCTACATTATACACTGTATATCTATACGTCTCTCTATATACAGTATACACATACGTACCTATATGTAAACGCATGTGCAATATGAAATGAGCTAGTGGACAGTTGAGGGAGAAAGTATCATCATCAGAGCAATGTATTGCAAAAACTGTAGAGTATATTGTCCCACTCCCCTTCCTAACTTGAACAAATACATACAAGGCTGTCCACAAGCTGTCTCCTCCCTACATCTCGGAGCTACTATCCCGATACATCCCCACACATAATCTCCGATACTCACAACACCTCCTTCTCTCCTCTCCTTTTATCACCTCTTACCACAATTGCCTCCAAGAAACCAATGTGGATAAATAGAAATGCAAAGAAAGCAATAAATGACAAAAAGAAAGCATATAAATCACTAAAACAGGAGGGCAGTGAGGAAGCACTGAAAAACTATAAGGAAAAAAATAGAACATGTAAAAAACAAATAAAAGCGGCCAAACTAAAGAGTAATGAGGGGGGAGGTGCAGAGAGCGAAGAGGAGAAAGTAAAGCTGCTAAATATTTTTTCTCCAATGTATGCACTGAGGAAAATAAACTATCAGATGAAATGCAGAATGTAAAAGTAAATTACCCATTAAAAAAGTATCCTGTCTGACCCAATAAGAAGTACAACAGCGACTTAAAAAGATTAAAATAGACAAATCGCCAGGACCAGATGGCATACAGCCCCTTATCCTAAGGGAATTAAGTAATGTCATAGCCAGACCCTTGTTTCTGATATTTGTGGACTCTTTACTGACAGGGAATGTTCCACAGGATTGGCGCATAGCAAATGTGGTGCCAATATTTAAAAAGGGTCCAAAAACAGAGCCCAGAAACTATAGGCAGGTAAGTTTAACATCTGTTGTGGGGAAACTGTTTGAAGGTTTTCTTAAAGATGCTACCTTAGAGGATCTCAACGGAAATAAGCAAATAACGCCATATCAGCATGGCTTTATGAGGAATCGGTCATGCCAAACTAATTTAATCAGTTTCTATGAGGAGGTAAGTTCTAGACTTGACAGCGGCGAATCAATGGATGTCGTATATCTGGACTTCTCCAAAGCATTTGACACTGTACCTTATAAAAGGTTAGTATATAAAATGAGGATGCTCGGACTGGGAGAAAATGTCTGTATGTGGGTAAGTAACTGGCTGAGTGACAGAAAACAGAGGGTGGTTATTAATGGTACACACTCAGATTGGGTCACTGTCACTAATGGGGTACCTCAGGGGTCAGTACTGAGCCCTATTCTTTTCAATATATTTATTAATGATCTTGTAGAAGCCTTGCATAGTAAAATATAATTTTTTGCAGATTACACTAAACTGTATAAAGTAATTAACACTGAAGAGGACAATATACTGCTACAGAGGGATCTGGATAGATTGGAGGCTTGAGCAGATAAGTGGCAGATGAGGTTTAACACTGACAAATGTAAAGTTATGCACATGGGAAGGAATAATGCAAGTCACCCGTACATACTAAATGGCAAAATACTCGGTAACACTGACATGGAAAAGGATCTAGGAATTTTAATAAACAGCAAACTAAGCTGCAAAAAACAGTGTCAGGCAGCTGCTGCCAAGGCCAATAAGATAATAGGTTGCATCAAAAGGGGCATAGATGCCCGTGATGAGAACATAGTCCTACCACTTTACAAATCGCCAGTCAGACCACACATGGAGTACTGTGTACAGTTCTGGGCTCCTGTGAACAAGGCAGACATAGCAGAGCTGGAGAGGGTTCAGAGGAGGGCAACTAAAGTAATAACTGGAATGGGGCAACTACAGTACCCTGAAAGATTATCAAAATTAGGGTTATTCACTTTAGAAAAAAGACGACTAAGGGGAGATCTAATAACTATGTATAAATATATCAGGGGTCAGTACAGAGATCTCTCCTATCATCTATTTTTCCCCAGGACTGTCACTGTGACGAGGGGACATCCTATGCGTCTGGAGGAAAGAAGGTTTGTACACAAACATAGAAAAGGATTCTTCACGGTAAGAGCAGTGAGACTGGAACTCTCTGCCGGAGGAGATGGTGATATAAGTACAATAAAGGAATTCAAGAGGGGCCTGGATGTATTTCTGGAGTGTAATAATATTACAGGCTACAGCTACTAAAGATGGGTCATTGATCCAAGGAGTTATTCTGATTGCCTGATTGGAGTCGGGAAGGAATTTTTTATGCCCCTTAAGTGGGGAAAATTGGCTTCTACCTCACAGTTTTTTTTTTGTTGCCTTCCTCTGGATCAACTAGCAGGATGACAGGCCAAACTGGATGGACAGATGTCTTTTTTCGGCCTTATGTACTATGTTACTATGTTACTTTGAACATCTTGAAAACTGTGTTGCAGAATTATGTGAAAACTGCATGGATGTAATAAACATTAAATATAGAAAAAAAAAAAAATCAACCGCCAACCTAATGATTAATGATGGATGCAGTACTGCTATGAATATTTTGGCCTCATGCAAATGACCATATTTTGCATTCGTGTTTGATCTGCATTTATTGCAGATAGCACATGGACCCATTGATTTCTATGGGTCTGCATTCGTATATCTGTTCCACAAATTATAGAACATGTCCTATCCTTGTCCATTTTGTGGATGAGAATAGTCATTTCTAGTGACTAGAGTGAGAAAACTGCGGCGTGCATACGGAAGTTATCTGCATTTTGCGGATCTGTGGATCACAATATGGACAAGGTCGTGAACATGAGCCCTTACTAGGGGTGGGGCGATATGGCGATATAGACGATATGCGATATGAATTTGTGCCACGATATCGATTTTGTCTATATCGCAATATCGCAGTAGAACATGGTATGTGTCGCTCTCAGAGCATACCATGTTCTCCTGAGCCGGCACAGTGGAGAAGGGGGGAGTCCCTCCCTCCCCACTGAGAGCCACCAATGAGAGAGGAGAAAGGGAGGGACTGTAGCCACTGCCACCAATGAGAGCAGAGGAGGGGAGGAACTGTGGCCACTGCCACCAATGAGAGCGGGTCAGTGCAGAACGTCACAGGCAGTCATCAGTTAGCGCTGGCAGCAAATCAGTATGTCAGGGACACACCAGAGATTGTGTAGGAGACAGACATAAGGCAGGCTGGACTCTGGGCAGCATTGTGTATTGTGGTATTTGATTCTGCTGTTGTAGCATATTTTTCTGCACTTTGGTATTTAGTTCGGATGTAGCATATTTTGCTGCACTTTGGTATTTCTTTCGGATGTTGCAGTATATTGTGCTGCACTTTAGTATTTGGTTTTGCTGCTGAACCTGAACCTAAAGTGTAGCACAAAATACTGCTGGCATGTTGTTGGTCCTGCCTACTTGATTTGACCCTGGCCACTTGTGTTGGCCTCACCTTCTGTCAATCTAGGCCTGCCTACAATATTGGTCCACTTTCAGTTTATCTCCAGGGCCACTTTACATTCCCACTCCATCCCTGATAGCAGGAGTCCTCCATGGAGGGCTGCAGTATGATGAGAATGGTAGTGGGCACTGGGCAGTCTCCATGCACTGTAAGGACCTTCTGACGTCACAGGGTCATATTACATGCTAAAGTCACGTAGCTTGGCTCTGAAGAAGACACAGAATATAGGCGCAGTGACAGTATGTTCACACAATGGATTTTGACCATGTCCAAATCAAGCATGTATCACACAGCAGACACCGCGGCAGCTTTTGCAGTGGGTTTTCATTTTGAATAGCGCAGTCCTGCTCTCAGTT
The DNA here is from genome assembly GCA_033119425.1 of Bufotes viridis. Taxonomy (NCBI): domain Eukaryota; kingdom Metazoa; phylum Chordata; class Amphibia; order Anura; family Bufonidae; genus Bufotes; species Bufotes viridis. Next base: position 322,439,742 of record CM065589.1, read on the forward strand.
TAGCTCCACTGAAAGTAGGGGATGGAGCCAGGGTTATGAGACATGATACTGTCTCATAAAATGCAAATTAGACCTTTGGTGGAATGAGGGTGTTACCATTGCTCTTCTTGCACCCAAGCTCCACTGTGGCCAGCGCTGAAAGGCCCTGTCAATCAAATCAGAGAAGTAGGGGGTGGCTACAGAAATGAGTTGGTAAAACTACAGCAATGGTGATGCCCTCATTGCACCAAAGGCTTAATTTGCATTTTAGGAGAAAGTATCATGTCTTGGGAACAGAGCCTCGGAGCAACAAATGAAAAACAGCTTTTTAATCAAGTGAGCCACAGCTATGTGTCTATGCAAACAGTTAGACAGGGAGGTCGCTGGTGACAGATTCCCTTTAACGTGAACAGTTGAGGATTAACATTCCACTTTTTACAAGACACAAAAGGCTCATTTCTGTGTATATTTACAGCCCTAAAGATTAATGATCCCTCTCAGTTTATACTGACAACAATCGATTATTAGGCTTTGTTCACACTAGAGCCATAGCTTCCTTTTATGGCAGAACCATGATAGCTATGACAGATTCATTTCCCAGTAGATAACAGCAAATCCTTGATGGTCCCATTGACTGTTCATGAGATCCATCTGGGATCTAGTATTTTCGTCAACGACTGTATTGCAAGCTTTGCATTTCATACAGTGAAGCTGGGGTTGAAAAGACAACATTAAAGGGCATCAGTCAGCAGATTTTTACCTATTAAACTGGCTGACCTGTTACATGTGCGTGGCAGCTGAAGGCATCTGTGTTGGTCTCATGTTTATATATGCCTGCATTGTGAGACAAAAGGTTTTAATATCTGCAATGAGCCTCCAGGAGCAACACCTAGAGGCTCTGCTCTCTCTACAACTGCCACATCCTCTCCACTTTAGGAGAAGTCAGGGCCAGGCAGTAAAAACCTCATCACACCTGGCCCTGTCAATTAAAGTGAAGATGGTGCAGCAGTTGCAGAGAAAGCTGAGCCTCTAGGTCTAATGGCAATGACCCCGTTGCTCCTAGAGGCTCATTTGCATATATTAAAACATTATTTTTCTCAGCAATGTGGGCATACATAAATATGGGACCAACACAGATGCCTTTAGCTGCCAAAACGCACATGCAACAAGTAAGCAAGACTCAGAAGTACAAATCTGCTGACAGATGTCCTTTAATAATTTTATACCATAATTTGCATTTTCTTTTTGATTCATTTGGCACAACTCATAACCCTCAGCTATCACATCTGCAACAAATGTATAAAATGTTTCCTTATGCTTTCGAAAGTCTATATCTAGATAGCATAAGCAGGCCTAAAACATGTTTACTAGATTCACTGGTTTACCAGCATCTTATCTTACCCTACAACGTACATACATGTAGAAATACACTGGTGCCTGATCACAACTGTGTGCAATTGGAAGAATTAAAATGCAGTTTATATAACCACTGCCTTAAACAAATAAACTACAAAAGCAGCAGACAGGATTTAGGTTCAGAATGAGAGCTTAATACACTGATCTTAAACATCTGGATAGGATGTGACCTGAATGTCTACTCATAATCTCTTCCATGTGCCATGGATAACAATACATGGTACACTGCAGCAGTACCACGGCTGTGTTTCTTGACATTCGACCACCACAACTTAGCTTTAGATTTTTTGTTATGGCAATTCATATTAAGTAAATCACCAATTCTAAATTACTCTACCCCATAACAGGGGTAGCCATGCTTTTCATAGAACATAAGTGAGGTGATCTACCAGGGGACCAATCCAGCTAGGAGTTCCTTTATAAGATGTCACAGTACCCATGCTCTACTGATAGCAGTCACAGTTAATGATCTTGCTCCAAAGCCATCCATTCTTTATACCTTAATATATTGTTTACCTTGTTATATTGTTACTTCCCTATGTCCTAGTTAATGTCATTATGGAGTCAGGGAAAAGGACAATATCTAATAGAACTAGTTGTAGATTAGTATATGAGCATTTCACTAGCAACCAGTGCTCACAGGCCCCCCAAAAAACACAACTATATCAGTAAACAAGTGACTTACTTCTGTGAATGAGCCAACAGCCTGGTGACCTTAATATGGAGATCTACCGGTCCACACACTGAGGTCCAACGTTGTAAAATGATATGTTAAACTTGATATAGTTCATTCAAGGATCCAGTTGACTTTACTGTCAGAACCATTAAACAAATGACAGCGATCTCACCAGAAGATCATCCTTACAGATTACAAAAAGATGATGCCAGTGTCATGTGCCAAAGTTAAAAGTACTCTATATGTGTTAAAGCTAAAATGCTAAAATACTGTAGCATCTCCCATACTTACATAACATTGTTCTCAAATCCAAGAGCCATGCTTCACAAATCCCAGAGGCTAGGTAGCCAATGGCTGCAAATTACCAGCTGACACATAACATTTTTGACTATTTTCTGAAGATATCTATAGAAGTTTTCATTACTTGGCTGCTAGAAACCTCATAAGGACTTGTGGGGAAATATGAGTGGCTCAACTCCCGTACATTCAACAATCCGATGACCACAAAAAGAAATACTGGAACTCCCAATTCAGGACATTCTTTAAATTATTTGAAATTTCCATGTCACAAGGGTTTTGTTCAAACACACTATTTATACGTACATTCCTGTTGATTTGACATATTGAGCCAGTTTAGGTTTTCAAACAATGGATTATAAGCCAAACTTTGCCTTTTCAAACATGATGGAAAATGTATCATCTTTGGAACTGATTGCCATACATAGCCTTTATACAAGATGTTTGGGCCTTTCTTAATAGTTAACATGTTAAATAAACTTGATTGACTTTTCCATGCTAGTTAATGTGAATTATTGTGCTAGATTATGTGTTGTTTATGACAGTAATGGTATTGTAATACATAAGCATTACCATTTTTATATCAACCTCTCACAATAAATAATTCAATATTAGTACATTTCTGACATGCAAATATCCAAATAGTTTTACAGGACGCTCACATATAAGTGCATATAGTTGTACAATGCATCTGTGTGGACCCACTCATAAGGGTATTATCTAAGTGTGTCCCCCCAGTATTCACCCTTTAACCCCTTTTACAGGGACTTTGGCTTCATTGCAAGGGAACGACCAGGCCTCTACCTCTCAAAGTAGTCTCTGTTCAAGTGACAGTTGACCCACGGGGGTCAAGAGATGCTGGTGCAGAACACGTAAGGAACAGGCAAAACCTTATCATGGGAAAGGCAGAGTTCAGAGTCAGCAGAATTTGTGAAATCCAGTAAACAATTCAAGGTCAGGGTAGGTAACTGAGGGTCAGTACAGAGATCAGGCAGGTCTGGACAGGCAATAAAGGGTCAAAATCCAGGAAACAGGTAGGAGCAACTGCAGCAACTAGCCAACTAGAACCTATTGCTCAAGCACCTTCCCACATGGGGAAAGTGCCCTAAGTTCCTTAAATCGGCCAGCCATTGACCGGTGAAGATTAGGGTATGTGTGCTGGCCTTTAAGGGTCGGAGAGGAAGCGTGCATGCCCTATGAAAAGAGCAAGAAAGGCCTAGCTGGCAAGAGGCAGGCTATATCCTGCGTGGATGGACACAGCTATTCCAGCAGCCAGACCTTCTGGGTAGAAGGGAATATAGGTCGGTGGGTCAGTGTCAATGGAGCACTTAGCGGGTGAACAGAGCAGCAGCAGCCTGTGAAGAGTCTGAATTAATTCACATAAAGTGCATAAAAGATCGGACGGACAGTATGTGGGCTTAGCTGACCCACAAAGTTCTATTTGCTAATTAATGGAAGAGTGCAGAAAGTACAATGCCTGTTGTCATGGATTACAACATTCGCCTGAGCATGCCAAAATATATCCTCTAAAAAACTGTATTCATCTCATAACCACACAACTTGCTGTTCTGGCTGCTTTACAAGTTTTGACTGGGGTCTAGGAAACACAAAACACATGGTGTAGACAAAGAGGAGAGGAGGGTCGCTCAGTCCCAAACTCATATGGTCTTTAATGCAGTTTTAAATTCTGTTGCGTTCTTAACCATTTCTGTTCTGAAATATGTGGGGATCCTATCCCACAGAGATCCAGCAACACTATCTTCTGACATACTTCAATTAACGGATTGTGCAAAGTTTTAGGCTTCAAGTGTCAGATTAGAGAGAGTCCAACCACTACGACCTCCCCAAATATGAGGCTGAGGTTCTGTGTCTTTCCATATAAATGAAGCAGCAGTCAAACATGCGTGCTGTTATACCATTTATATCTATGGGACTGCTGGAAATTAGTGAGTGTTTCGGTGGTCAGACCTCCACCAATCAGGTAGTTATCACTTATCCTATGGATAAGGGAAATTTTAAAAACTTTGTACAACCCTTTAAACTTCTATGGCTATGCCATCACAGCATATGGTGATCAGAAAGGAAATGACACAAAACATCTATGAAACATGGATTCTTACCTCTGAAAGGAAAGTCTGTGCAGATTTCTGAGCTCCTACATGTAGTAAATACTCGTACACATATAAAGCTAATCTGAAAGAGAAGCAATAAAAAAAATTAGCTTTCGCAGCAGTAAAACAAAGCACAGTAGCGTCAGATAACGTACAGTATACATATCTAAGTGAATTATTGTGATCACCACATACATTAATAAAGACAAAATATCATACAATGACAAATCATGAAAAAGTGTTATTTCAACTATTTATTTATTTATTTCCCATTGTTTATTTCCAAAAAGTAACAAGTATTGAGAGTACTTTAAGCTGACAGCACATTTGGCCAACAACTATTAGGGTCCATTCACACATCCGTAGAAGGTGTCCGCACCCATTCCGCAATTATCCGGAATGGGTGCGGAGCCATTCATTCTCTATGGGGATGGAATGGATGCGGAGAGCACACAGTGTGCTGTCCGCATCCGCATTTCCGGTGCGCGGCCCTGAACTTCTGGTCTGTGGCTCCGGAAAAAATAGAATATGTCCTATTCTTGTCTGCAATTGCAGACAAGAATAGGCAGTTCTATGGGGGTGCCGGCCGGGTGTATTGCGGATCCGCAATACACTACGGACGTGTGAATGGACCCTTAGTCATGATTCCCCAATAAATATGAATGTACTGCTTGGCCAAGCCAATTGCAGGCCACTAGGGGACGAGCCTCCCTAGCAATACGAGTGCCGAAGAGTGGGGTAAGTAAAACCTGTATAAGGTGCCCAGGCATTTTAGAGGGCATTATAGGGGTTGTATAACCCCTTTAAAAGGGACTGTCACCGAAAATTTCTTCTGCCACTAAAAACCAGATAGCAACAAATATCCTTTTTTCTAATCTGCTTTTATTTTCTTATTGTAGATTTTTTTATTCTGGGGCCTGCCATCTTTCCTGAGCTGTTCTTAACAACATTTAGAGATATGCTTTACAGCAGCCACCATGGGCCATAGAAACAATTGGCAGGAGAGAACCTCATTGACTTCTATGGGAGAGTTTTCTAGGAATGTTCTGTGATCTCTGCAGAGGTCAGGAGGAAGCTCATAAGCTGTGATACCAACTACTGTGAATGATGGATCTTGTGTTGTCTACATATATAGGTGATATCTGTCATTCTAGTCTTACCTGCAATCACAGGGAGATGACTGCAGTAAAGTGATCTGTACAGCCCAAGAAGTGATGCCTATTATTAGGCTTAGTGGCCAAAGTGAAAACTGCAGGATTTTTTTTTTTTTTTTTTAAAGAATGATCTGAAAATTTAAAAACATCACCAAAAATACTAAAAACATATATGTTTTAAAAAAATGTAATTTAAACAATAGGTTTTTTAAAGGAACTAAGAGCAAGCCTCGACAATGCCAGCAATTAACGTCTCCTTAAATTGCCCAGAATACCTATTGCAGAAAGACATATACTATTGAAGTATAGACACAACAATGCTGATTAGAGGATCAAGCAAAGGTGTAGGAAAAAAAAACCCTAACAGTACATTGACAAAAGGCAAGGGATGGTAATAAATGTAAGCAGACGTCCTATTGTACATAAGATGGCTCTATAACAACTTGCAATTTGATTGGTGGTATCCATCAAGGACTCTTGTGTTAAGCCTGCATTGCAAAAAAGGGTAATATCGTTCACAAAAGAGAGGTCTTTGCACTGGGTGATAGTTTCCAGCTTTCACAAAATTGTTCCATTCCCGCTGATCGCGATCTTTCAGCATGGTTGAAAATTCCCGTTCATCAAGCGCATATCTGAGCGTATAATAAGTGGTCACCCATTTTCTGTGTGTGTAATATATGCATTGACGAACAATTAGCGAGTTTATAATGATCGAATTACCACTTACTACAGCGACCGCTGCTCTGTGTGATGTGAGCACTTCTGAACGAGTCGCTAACTATTCAATCGTCAATAGTACGAAATCTACTCTACTAACAAAGTCTGCCACTCTGACAGCTCCATCAACATCCGTGCTCTGATCTTCCAAATCTATATGCAGAGAAAAGGGAGACAAACCTCTGCCATTCATGTCTGACAGTCACTTAGCCATTAGAACAAAGGATCCCTCATGTTAAATCCAACAGGCCCAATCTCCTGACATCTGGGGCACAGTCAGGAGGACCCCCATACATATCACTTTGTTTTTGGCAGGATCAGCGGACATCATTATTTACTGGATAAATACATTACAGTAAAAAAATAAGCAGCTCCTTTATTATATCTTCCTAGGAGTAATAAATGAACTTCTAGCAATTTGAATGAAGGGTCATTTGGGCATTACCAGTTTGGATAATAGACTGTGCAGGGACACCCCCCCAAAGGATAACACCCACCTAGACCTTCATTGCAAACTGCTTGCAATTCTTTGATGAACCCGAACCTTGGACGCAGAACTTAAAAAACAAGTTCAACACTAAGGACCTGGGGTGACGTCACTGTCATGTGATCAGTGCTGGGGGCGTGGCTCAGTACTGGATTGGATAAGAGGTGGTAAAGGGCCTGGTATAATGATCATGTGACATGATGGACGGAGCTCCTGTGCTCTGTGCGGAGGAGAAGAAGGAAGTAGAGCAGTAAAGGACGGTTGCGCGAACTTGTATTTTTAAGTTCGGCGTCCAAGGTTCGGGTTCATCGAAGAATCTCCTTATGGATTTCAAACTCCTCGATTCCTCGATTACCCGAACTTTGGACGCCAAACTTAAAATACAAGTTCGCTCAACCCTACTTGCAATTCATTCAAGTTAGAAAGGGATGAAAATGAGCTCTTAGTAAGCTCTGCCTCTAATGCCACCAGATTGAAGGCAGCAATTCATTCATAACTTCTAGTAGCTATGATCCAGAAATGGCACAACTCAGAGGAAGATTTTTGAAGCGGAGACAAAAGTCCTGCATGCACTACTTTTGTCTCCGCTCCAAAATCATCTTCTGAGCGGAAACCTAAGGGACCCCATTATAGTCTATGGGGTCCTTAGGTTCCGTTCGGCTCAGGTATGTCCCGAATCCGTCCTTTCCATTCTCCTGCTCCTAAACAGCGCAGGAGAACGGAAAGGCTGAGCTGTGATGTGAACGAAGCCTAATGTAAATGCAGAGGACATTTAGTTAACTTCCTTATATAGCACTGACATATTCTGCAGTGCTGTACAGACATTTTCATCATGCTGTCCCACATCAGTATGTCTTCGGAATGTGGGAGGAAAACCAGAAAATACAGGGAGAACATACAAACTCCATGCAGATGTTGTCGGATTGGAACTTAGGACATCAGTGCTAACCACCGAGCCACCATGCTGCCTACTACAAACATGTACACAGACACAATCATCAAATTACATAGTGTCCAGATCTCACTGATCAGCATCTACAGGCTGTACAATCATGTATGTATAGTCACCAGATATATGGTTAGATATGGGTTAAATATAGCCACGCTACGTTTCTTCTTTGCAGTTGAAAAGTATGATTTATTGGGTCAATTTTTTGTACAGTCACCAATATTGAAGCAAATATGGCAAAAATGTGTGCTCATCCATAAAGGGGACATCACTAACACTTGCTGCTGAAAATGATTTTAGTTATATAGCACTGACATATTTCGCAGTGCTTTACAGACATAAGCATCGCTTGCTGTCCCCACAATTGTCAGATCTGAACCTAGGACCTGTGATGTAAGCTCAAAGAACTGAGGTTCTGTTGCAGTTATCCAGTCATTTAAAGGGGTTATGCCATGATTGATGTAAAAAATGAAAAATCAGACATAATATACAGTAGTTCATGACAATACATTTCTAAGGCTACTTTCACACTAGCGTCTTAGTTTTCCGGAATTGAGATCCATCATAGGGTCTCAATACCGGAAAAACAAAAGCTTCAGTTTTGTCCCCATTTATTGCCAATGGGGACAAAACTAAACAGAACAGAATGGCTTCAAAATGCATTCCGTTCCGTTTAGTTGTATTCCCATAACGGAGAGCAAACGGCAACATGTTCTATCTGACACAATGGAAAATGGATCCGACTACCATTGACTTTCAGTGGAGTTCATGACGGATCCATCTTGGCTATGTTAAAGATAATACAACCGGATCATAACGGATGCAGACGGTTGTATTATCAGTAACAGAAGTGTTCTTGCTGAACCCTGCCGGATCCAGCAAAACGCTAGTTTGAAAGTAGCCTAACAAAGCTAGAACCAGCCCCCACACGGGTCCAGATATCTCCCCATTCCCCACTCCAATTGCTTTGCTAGATTATCTTTAGCCTGGCAGCTCAGGAGGGCGTGTCCTTTCTACTGAAGCTCTCTCCCTGTAACTCCAACAGCTTCCAACAGACCATATAGCACAGGGCTGGCCAACCTGCGGCTCTCCAGCTGTTGTAAAACTACAACTCCCACCATGCCCTGCTGTAGGCTGTTAGCTGTAGGCACACTGGGCATGCTGGGAGTTGTAGGTTTGCAACAGCTGGAGAGCCGCAGGTTGGCCAGCCCTGATATAGCTGGTGGCAGTTAAAGATTTAGGCCTCATGCACACAGCTGTCTCCATTTTCCATACAGATCTGCAAATCACGGATGCCGGCCATGTGTGTTCCAGCCTTCAATAGAGCAGTCCTCTCCTTGTCTGTGATACCTCTATGTGTGGCTGAGAACAGCACACAAAGAGCTGTCTGGATCTTTTGCGGCCCCATTGAAGTGAACGTGTCCACATCCGACCTGCAAAAAATGCGTGATCAGATGTGGACCCAAACCACGGTTGTGTGCATGAGCGCACCTAAACTCAGTACATTCGACCAGCTCAGTAAGACGGACAAAGAAATCAGAACAGAAAAAGCAGCAGGTGGCGCTATGCAGATACATTTTATTGAATAACTAAATGTTTTATTACAGTACATGCAATTACATAAGTATTCAGATCCAGGTGCTGGTTTGAAAAATGTAGACTATGTTTCATGGCACAACCCCTTTAAAGACATGTTTGGAGCTGTAGCCTAAACATATTTAATTTGCCGCCATCTCACACCTAGTTTTAAGCCACTTTGGATCACGTATTATAAGGTATTTCATAGCTAGGTGCTTGCAGTGAAATTCCTGGCACGTGTCCCTCATCTTTAATGAAGCGTACAGAATAACGCAACTGCAGGTCGCCTTATCTAATGCGGGGCCATATCTATGCCAGGTTGACTGAAGTGAGCAGGCCTCGATCTCCTTACTGCACCTGTTCCACCTCTGCTATAATATACCGCATGGAAAATGAGGAAAAGCATCAAAAATGTTATCTATGATATTATAAATGGCTTCTCTAATGCTGGATTTTCTGTGATAACATGTAATATATTTCAATACATGGAATCCTTCCCTAGTCTTCCCCAGACAGTTATTAGCATCATGAAAACGTACACGTGGATCTAGCGAGATCCCTTTGGAGCTGAAGGGGTTGACAGAAAGAAAGCAATACATCAGCAAAGTGTTTTCATCTCAATTAACCCAGTTTTGCAAGCATTAAGGGCTAATACAAGGAGGAAGAGCAGTTCATTTCGGTAATGGTCTCACTGGGAGACTGTCCATTAGATGCAGCTTGCTGTACACTTAAAATATATTGCGTACTAGAGTTCATGGTTCTCTCTTCATGCTGGATTTAAGCTTTGGTGAACATTAGCTATGGATTTACGTATCCTTTCTGTAAAGGGACAGAGGCACGTGGAAGCTTTCAGAGACGCTAATGTGAATACCATAAGGTACTACTTGGCATGAAAAGGTTTGATTAAAAATGTTAGGGGCGCCGGGACTTCTGAATTTACTGTCAGTACGGTGAAAATAATGGTTTAACGGGATCTGTACATTCTGTAGACAGAACCCGAGTTAAGATAAGAAGTGAATAAAGTCTCAAACAGAAAAGCTGATGCGGAAGGCTATGTGCACACTAGGCAGATATTTTCCATTGCACAACGAAAACCAGCATGTGTTTTGGGAATCCTCATTCCCAAGCATTGTATTGTGCAATTTATTGTGTTTTTTCCTATGCAGATCCCAAAATATTAGCAAGTAATCCACTGCAAGTGCACATGATCTTAATTCACATCTGCGTTTCTGCCACACTGCAGATTCTGCCAAATTAAGGCCTTGTTCACACTTCAGTGATTTAATCAGTGATTGCCATTAGAGATGAGCGAACTTCTATTTTTAGTTCGGCGTCCAAAGTTCGGGTTCGGGTTATCGTAGCATCCCGTTATGGATTCCATAACGGCATTTGGAATCCATAAGGGGCTGCTTCATTGAACCCGAACCTTGGACAACCCTAAGGACCTGGGGTGACGTCACAGTCATGTGATCAGTGCAGGGGGCGTGGCTCAGCACTGGATCACCTCTGATGCAATCCAGTGCTGAGCCACGCCCCCTGCACTGATCACATGACGGTGACGTCACCCCAGGTCCTTAGGGTTGTCCAAGGTTCGGGTTCAATGAAGCAGCCCCTTATGGATTCCAAATGCCGTTATGGAATCCATAACGGGATGCTACGATAACCCGACTCCGAACTTTGGACACCGAACTAAAAATAGAAGTTCGCTCATCTCTAATTGCCATCAGTGATTGGGAGGCAAAACCAGAAGTGGAGGCCACGCAGAGATATAATGGTAAGATCTACACCAGTTCTGTGTTTGACCCACACCTGATTTTGACTTAAAATCACTGATGGATATAACTGATCAAATCACTGAAGTGTGAACTCCTTACTAACATAGCATGCTGTGCTATTCTGTCCATAGTGTTGGACATAAAAGAAGGACCCCATTATGGTCAGTCGGGCACTGTTGCTGCCCATCATCTGATGGAGCTTGTGCGTCCAGCGTTTCTTGTTCTCTAAACGCCCAGGGCAACCAATGGCCATACAATTTTGTGGTAAAGTTGTGTAGTCTTTGGCTGCATGCGGCCAGCCACACCGTGGAGTCGTACCTTAATGAATCTTGACTGGCTGTTTTGGACAAAATGTATAAATTTGATACAGTCCAAAGTTTTTATGGACTTTAACATCCACTGACCTCTTGAATATGTTGGTCCCAGTTCTCATTATCAGTGGATTGTGTAGCTTCTATTGATCTCAGTTGATAGATATTAATAAAATTCAATTCATTTTAATGGAGTTCTAAAAAAGAAGTCCTACTTGTTTATGTGGCCGGCAGAAATGTGATTGTTTCACGTCAGACATACCACTGACGAAACGCATCATTACTCAGCTCAAGAATATGAGAGTTGTGGAGCTGACCTCTGACACTTTGGGAGCTTTACCCCTATACTGAATGTATACCGATACTGGCACATTCAATAACTATAATCCTGGTCACAATTACATTATACTCTATTGTCTGACCAAACTAAACAGTGGCCAGATACTCGTATAACTTTTCTGTGTAAACCCGAATGCCCCACACATTTCCAGGGAACCATTTTAAACTATTTTTCCATAGAACTCTATACCGCTACAACATCACTATATTACCTGCAACATAGCTGGCCCATTTCATATAATCCAAGCTCTACAATGGCAGATTCATCAGTTTAATCATATTAGTACTTCAAAGCAGGATGTGACAGTGGCTGTACACATTAGACAGAAGTAGGTCGATGGTCAGACAGCCATTGGACTAATGAATGTCTGGTGAATAATCCCAGGAGCAGCCATACACATTTAAGTCCATATTGGTCATTATAGTCAAACTGGTCACACATTTTTTATAACGTTAGCAAAGTTAGAACGTTTTTGGGAACATTCTTTCATAGAGTAATAATTTGTGGACTAACAACTATCACACAAACATTTGAAACCTGGCTAACTTCTTTTCCGGCGTTGTCAGTCTGTCATCAGTCAGCTAAAATGATTGTTCGTCAAACAAATAGTTGATATTGCAGACTGTGATCAACTTTAATTGGTACCTCTACCTAGCCCCACTTTCAAAACACATATTCTGAAACCATATTACAAAGAAACTTTGTGCATCCTGCCATATTACTGATTCATGTTGTATAGATGCAGACTGTGGTGCCAATAAAAATCTATTACTTCGTATAGTGGCATACGCCACTTTGCTTTCATTGATTCATATGGAATCTGTAAAACATATATTGTAGCATGTTCCCCTGCAGACTGCAGACTGTTCATACTGCAGACATCGGCCCTGATTCATCAAAACCAGCGTCTGCTATGCCGGTCTTGATGGGGCCTGGGCCGCCGGAGGCGCCATGTAATTTATAACGAGGGGCAGGCTCATGGCTCCTCCGGCAGTCTCTGCACTAGAAAGAAATCTGCAGAAATACAAACTGCCATAGATTTCAGTTATTATTTACACCAGTTTCTGGCAAAAGTAATAACGAATGAGTCAGGGCCGCCCACACTCTGACCTTGCCACTCACTTTTCTGTTGGCGAGAGCAACGCAAATTGCCAACTGTGACTATAAAAGCCAGTTTGGCATAAAAAAAAAAAAAAAAAATCACAAATTCTGTGGATTTGTGACTTTTCTACTCCAAAAACAGGGGTTAGGGTACTTTCACACTAACGTTGTTTGGATCCGGCAGGCAGTTCCGGCAATGGAACTGCCTGGGGGATCCGGCAAACTGTATGCAACCGGAAAGCTGTATCATCCGTCATAACGGATCCGGTATTTCATTTTTTCAAAGCTGGAAAAAACTGCGCATGCACAGACCGAAAACCGGATCTGGCAATGCGGCAATTTCAGGAACACTTGGTACCAGATCCGGCATTAATACATTTGAACGGCAAGTGCGGTAGTGTTCCGGAACTTTGGCTGGAAAAAATACCGCAGCAAGCTGCGGTATTTTGTCCGGTCAAATACCGTACAAGGGACGGAACGGAAGATATACTGATGCATACTGAAAGTATTGCTTTCCATTCAGAATGCATTGGGACAAAACGTAAGCGTTTTTTTCCGGTATTGAGACCCTTTACTGGATTTAAATTCCGGAAAAAAATAACGTTAGTGTGAAAGTACCCTAATAATGAAATTTTCCCATAGTGTCTAGAGATGAATATGGTGCAGTATTGAGGCACCATACAGCATCCTGCCAATAAATATTCTGATGCCTCCCCCAAATAAGCTGTCAATGACGTCCAGTATCGGTGTTATAGACACAATAGCTATGGTCACTGTTGTTTTCCTATGTGATGCCCATGGTGGTGTGCCCATGATATGGAATAGGAAGAAGCAAAATGGTAAAATATTATTGCTTAAAGTGGAAGGAGATATGACACAGGCAGGAAGAAATAGCATAGGTATTTGGCTTATCGCTAGGGGTTTTAGGCTATTAACAAAACTGGTGTCTTAGTCCCTTTGCTCATGTTCATTGATCGTGCTTGCATCTGTAGTAAAATAAAGAATTTTAATACTTTTAGGTTACATGGGTATAGAGGGGGATATTTATTTACTAATAAAAATATATGGTTTCTAGGGCCCCTGAGGAAGCTGCATCTGGTAATGATACAGGTTAGGACATTACAGAATTCTGGGCAGTTTTATCTTTTTTTTGCCTTCATTGGCTTTTTATGTATTTATTAATGTTATTTTGACACTTTATGTTCACATTTTTGGAGTTTTATTACAGGGTATTTCTGCCCAATGTTACCATATCGTAGGGGATGCTTCTGAAGGGTGGTAATATTGTTTGCAAGCATTTATGTGTAATTTTTTTAAATGCTTTTAATTGATGTGTTTTTCCTCGTGTTAAGATTACTTATTTTTGGATGGCACACTTTGATTCATACATTGCTACTTTATCAGTTTTAGGTTTGGTTTGACACATGTGTAGTACCCAACTTAGGCTAGTTTTACATTAGCATTATTAGTTCTGGCAGGCTGTGTCGCAGAGAACAGCCCGCGGGAGCGCTCTGGTTCTGGCATTGCTGAATGTTATCGCAATGCCCATCGGCCCCATTGTCTATAATGGGAACCAGCAACTGCACGCATCCAGAGCGCTTCGGTAGGCTGTTCTCTGCCGGAAGAGCCAGCCAGAACTAATAATGTAATGTGAAAGAAGCCTTATGATTTCTTGTGCCACTCCTAATTTGGACAAAAATTGCGCTTAAAAGACTAGTGTACATGCCCAGTACCACATTTATTATGTGTTTTAGATACTTTTATTGCCTTATTCGACAAAGGGCGTGACTTTGCAGTAAAAGTATATGGTTTGAATGAAAATGGCATGGCTTAAGATCTGACAATTTCTGGCAACATTGCATCAAAATTCTGGGGCAAAGTAAGCTAATAGGTGGAAATACCTTACACTAGGCCAGATTTATCATCCAGCATCAGCCACTGTGATACATTTGACACCATTAGACTGTCTAAATCTACATTTACAGTGTCTAAATATTAGACAGGGTTACTAACTCTGCCCCTGTGTAAGGCCCCTTGCACACGACAGTATTTTGCGGACCGTATACTGGCAGTTTTTTCAGTTCAGTATACTGACAGTATACTGAACCATTCACTTCAATGGGTCTGCAAAAAATACTGAAGTGTCTCCGTATGCCTTCCGTTTCCATTTTTCCGTTTTTTCTGTTCCGTTTAAATATAGACCATGTCCTATTCTTGTCCGCAAATCACGTTCAGTGGCTCCATTCAAGTCAATGGGTCCGCAAAAAAAACAGAAAGCATACGGAAAGGCATCCATCCGTATGTCTTCCGTATTCGTTCTGTTTTTGCTGAACAATCTATTGAAAATTTTAAGACCAGCCCAATTTTTTCTATGTCATTACTGTATGCTGTATATGCGATACGGAAAATCGGAACCGAAACGGAAACAAAACGGAAACAAAAAACGGAACCACGGATCCATTATAAATGGACCGAAAAACACTGAAAAAAAAATACGTTTGTGTGCAAGAGGCCTAATACTGCGCTTCCTAGAACAAAAACTGAGGCAAAGAAACTAGGATGGGAAATGGTTAGTGTTGAGCGAACCCAAACTGTTCGGGTCAGTATCGAACTTTGCGAGTTCGGGTACCCAGACCCGAACCCGAACTTTGCCAGAAAAGTTCGGGTTCGAGCATTTAATAAAGCTTGTTGAAAGGCTGCAGGGCAGCCAATAAATAAGCTTTTAATCTGTGGGCACTTAGAAGCCATCACAGCCATGCCTACTAATGCATGCCTACCCGTGCATCATTTGACCCAGCCTCAATAAAAGCTATATCACGTGTAGCACCGTCCATCAGCTCTGAGTATTGCAGGGACAGGAAGCAGGCAGCTGAAGGTAGGGAAAGTGTTAGGAATCTTATCTGTCTATTTATACTGTTACTATTTAACTATTTTACTATATAATTTACTATTATACAATTTTTTGGGTGGGTAAAATACACCATCTTGGTTAATCCATCTGTTACATCGGTGGGTGACATATACCAATTGTTTTTGTGGGGTACACTTGCACTGCATACGTGACAGGGAAATAAATCTAGTTAATCCATCTGTTAGTTCGGCGAGTGACCTCAAAGAATGAGGAGAGCATGAAATAAGGGATGTGGCCATGGTCGTGGTGCTGCTGGTGTTAGTGGAGCTCCTGTTGCAGGGAGAGGATGTGGTCGATCTGTGCCAGCTACGCGCCCAAATGAAACACCTTCCTCAGGTGCACGTAGGCGACAGAATGTTCAACGTTATTTTGTAGGCCCGAATACCGGAGTACGAATGGTGAGGCCAGAACAAGTAGAGGCAGTAGTAGATTGGGTTGCTGACAGTGCCTCCAGTTCCTTCACGTTCTCTCCCACCCGATCCCCTGCTGAAAGCGCAGAGTTGGCACCTGCATCCAATGGGCATCTGTCTTTCACCTCCCCCCTTGCAAATCAGGCAAGCAGTCTGAGCCTCAAATCATGCAGCAGTCTTTTATGCTTTTTGATGACTCTGCTGGCAGAGATTCTGTCGGCCATCCACCTAGCCCTGCCCCAGAAGTGGAAGACAATGGGCCAGATTTATCATTAGCTAAAGTCACTTTAATGGAGTGAAAAAGTCGCAAAAAAAATGCAATCGGTAAAATTGCGCATTTTTTTGCAACTTTTTAAAGCTCTGCAGTAAGCTCTCCACTTTTGTGAAAGTGGGCATGTTTTCTTATGTAAATGAATCTCTAGACAGATTTACTATTGCGACCATTTAAAAATTCGCAAAACAAATCGCAATTTTACTCCAGGGGGGACCATGCTTATCTAATACGATTTTTTTATTGGACATGCAACTTTTTTGTAAAGATGTGCGACTTTTGTAAAGCCACTTACTGAATGATAAACTGCTACCGTCAAACCACATTTATCACAGTATTACAGGACCATTAATAAATCTGACTAGCCAAAAGTGACTTTGGGCATATGTAAAAGTGGAGGAAGATGTAAGTGTAATGATAAATCTGGCCCAATGAGTGCACTGATGCCCAACCACTTGCATCAGGATGTGGACATGGGAGGACCACCGCTGCACGTCTCTGATGATGACGAAACACAGGTGCCAACTGCTGTGGCTTTCTGCAGTGTGCAGACCGGCAAGGAGGGCAGGGGTGGGTGGAAGATGATGAGGTCCTAGACCCCACATGGAATCAAGATCATGCGAGTGACATGTGCAGTTCGGAGGAAGAGGTGTTGGTCACACAGCGCCAGCCGCACAGCAAAAGAGTGAGCAGGGTGCAAAAGCAGAGTGGCCTTCCCCTTGCCAGTACGCCTGCTACTGCCCACCGCACCCAGGGACTGAGCACACCAAAGCAAGCTCCAAGGAGTCCCCTGGCAGTTCTTCATACAACGTGCTGAGGACAAGACGCGAGTGGTTTGCACGCTGTGCAATCAGAGCCTGAAACGGGCATAAATGTTCTAAACCCGAGCACCACCTGCATGACCAGGCATCTAAATGGAAAGCACTAGCTGCAGTGGAGTAAACACCTCAAAAACCACGAAAGATCTCAGGCTCCTCCTGCTCCCTCTTTTGCTGCAGTCTCGGCCTCTTCCTCGCCCTCTGGAGTGACAGTGGCACCTGCCACCCAGAAAATAGAGGATGTAGCAGCAACACCACCACCTCCACCACTATCACCCAGCATGTCCACATTGTCCCATGGAAGCGTTCAGCTGTCCATCCCCCAAACACTGGAGAGAAAGAGGAAGTACCCCCTCCCCATCAGCGATCCCTGGCCCTGAATGCCAGCATTTCAAAATTCCTGGCTTTTGAAATGCTGTCATTCTGTCTGGTGAAGACAGAGACTTTTAAAAACCTTATGGCGGTGGCTATCCCACAGTACGTGGTTCCCAGCCACCACTACTTTTCCAGGCGAGCCATCCCTGCCCTGCACAACCAAGTGGCAGACAAAATAAGGTGTGCACTGCGCACCACCATCCTTGACAAGGTACACAAAACCACCGATACGTGGACTAGTAAGCACGGGCAGGGATGTTATATCTCCCTAACTGCACACTGGGTAAATACAGTGGCGGCTGGGCTTGAGGCGGATAGCAGTTTGGCGCACTTCCTTCAGCAACCGAGGATTGCAGGACGTTTCTCGTTGCCTCCTCTTCCGCGTCCTCCTCATCCGGTCAGCGTAACACCTGCACCACCAACTTCAGCACAGCCAGGGGGAAATGACAGCAGGCTGTTTTGAAACTCATCTGTTTGGGGTAAAAACCACATACAGTGCAGGAGCTGTGGATGGGCATGGAACAACAGACCGATGAGTGGTTGGTGCCACTGAGCCTCAAGCCCGGCCTGGTGGTATGCGATAAGGGGAGAAATCTCATAGCAGCTCTGGGCCTAGCCGGTTTGACGCACATCCCTTGCATGGCGCATGTGCTGAATTTGGTGATGCAGAGGTTCCTGAAAAATGACCCCGATATGTCAGAGCTGTTGCAGAAAGTGCGGGCCGTTTCTGCGTGCTTTCTGCGTTCTCACCCTGCTGCTGCTCGCCTGTCTGCGCTGCAGCGTAACTTCAGCCTTCCCACTCACCACCTCATATGCGACGTACCCACAAGGTGGAACTCCACCTTGCACATGTTGGAGAGACTATGCGTGCAGCAGCAGGCGATAGTGGAGTTTCAGCTGCAGCACGCACGGGTAAGTCGCTCTGTGGAACAGCACCACTTCACCACCAACGAGTGGGCCTCCATGTGGGACGTGTGGGATGTGTTGCACTGTATTGTGTACTCCACCAACATGGCCAGTGCCGATGACACCATCCTCAGCGTTACTATCTCACTTCTATGTCTCCTTGAAAAAAAACGCTTCGGGCTATGATGGAAGAGGATGTGGCACAGGAGGAAGAGGAGGAGGAAGAGAGGAGGAAGAGGGGTCATTTCCATGGGTATCAGGCCAGTCATTCACAACTGGCTCAGAGGGTGGGTTCCTGCTCCAACAGAGGCCAGGTACACAACTGTCCAGCCAGAACACAGTTCTGGAGGATGATGAGGAGGAGAAACCGTGTACACAGCAGGATGGCACCCAAAGCAACTCATGGCCATCACTGGAGCGTGACTGGGGGGATACAGAGGACACAGACTATACACCTCCCACAGAGGACAGCTTGTCGTCGACTCTGGGCAGCCCGGCACACATGAGCCACTAAATGCTGCAGTGCCTGCCTAATGACCGCTGACTTGCCCACATTCTAACCAGTGCTGATTACTGGGTTGCCAGCCTGCTAGATCCCTGCTACAAGGACAAGGTGCCTTCCTTAATTCTGTCACTGGAGCGTGATCGGACGATGCGCGAGTACAAGTGCATGCTGGTTGACGCGCTGCTGATGGCATTCCCAGCAGACAGCGGGGGCTCTGTGGAAGCACAAGGCAAAGTCAGAGGAGGGGGAAGTAGTCGCCAACGCACCTGGGGCAGTGCCAGCACCTCAGAAGGGAGGGACAGCGTGGCGAAAATGTGGAAAAGCATTGTCAGCACACCTCAAAAACCAGCACCCCCAGCTGATACTGAACGTCTTAGCAGGAGGCAGCATTTCAGCAACATGGTGGAAAAGTACGTGTGCAACTTTTGCATCTCCAAATTGGGCACATGGCCTGAGCCTTTACGTCTTGGAGGTGCTGGCCTGCCCTATGGTGAGTGTATTGTCCGAAAGTGTGTTTAGTCCGGCAGGGGGCGTTATCACAGACAAGCGCAGCCGCCTGTCCACAGCCAGTGTGGACAAGCTCACGTTCATTAAAATGAACCAGGCATGGATCCCACAGGACTTGTCCGTACCTTGTGCTGAATAGACAAGTATATCGGTCGCACCCAGCCATTGTTAGATTCCAGTGCACTTCTCTTTGCATTCTCTTTTCTAGTTCCCAATGTTTTGGGGTCTTCCCAAATAAATAAATAAAGGAAAAAAACTAAAAAACACGACAAAAACCGTGTTGACTACCGCCTCCACCGCCGCTTCCACCTATACCGCCACATCCACTGCCTCCTCAACCTCCTATTCCACTTTGACCCCCGCCTCCTAGTTCAATATTATTATTTTTTTATTCTATGTTATTTTACGTCAATTCCCTATCCACATTTGTTTGCAGGGCAATTGTCCTGCTCTTACCCCCATTTTGCTTCCTTTTGCAGCCCTCTAGCCCTCACTATGACTATTTTACAGCCATTTTAGTGCACCAAAGTTTGGGTCCCCATTGACTTCAATGGGGTTTGGGTTCCAGTTCAGGTCAAGTTCGGATCCCGAACCCGAACTTTGACCCGAAGTTCGGCCGTACCCGAACATCCACGGGTCTGCTCAGCTCTAGAAATGGTAAACTTAATATCGCTGTGGGAAGTCAGTTATCTTAAGAGTTTATGCAGGTTTTTGACACCTGGCCAATTAACTCTAACTTTAGCATTAAACAGAGGTTAATGAAGTGTGGGGAAAGCTTGTGTTTAACTAATTAACTTTTCATGCAAATTTAGCAACTTTTCTGCTACTGTGATATGTGAGATACACATGGATTTTTTTCAACTGTAACCTTACCATAAAATCGTTTTTTGTGCTCATTCACACAAATTTATTGCAATCACCTCTGCTGCCATTGCTTGTCCCCATTCACATTCATTTCCTCTGACACAGGGATATTTGCAGCGCAGAAACAATTTTTAAAGACACAATCACTGATGACTGAAAGACAATCACTTGCTCATTCATCGGGATATTGCTGGCACCATTACATGGGGAAATCTTCGGGAACAAGCACCAGATAACCCCGTTATCAGTCCGTGTAAAAGGACCTTTAGTTGTATGGAGCTGTAATAGGGTGCAAACATTTCTATGACTCCAACTATACCTCTGGATGCCTCTGATTTTATATGGAGCATCTGCTAGTATTAATAACCCTATTAAAAGGGTTGTCCGGGATCACAGTATTGTTACTACTTCTTCAGGGCTCCGACGGTCCCCCACTGATTGTTTACATCTGTGTGTATATGTGCGGCAACTTCCTGCTGCACTGCCTTGTGGGTCCCAGCGCAGCACCGCATCGCGTGGTTTCAGCTGTCCATCAACTTCTCCATGCATCCACCCGCTCGTTCATATTCCGCCTCCTGCCGCACACATTCCTCCTCTTAGTTACGCGCCTAAATGCCTCCTGGCTCAGTCTCTCCCTTCATTGATAAGAAAACGCACTGTGATGTCACCGGACCAGAGGGGCGTGGCTTAGCATGTTGTTTTTCCGCCTAGTTACCACCCTCCGTGCACTCTGCATAATTACTGTGGCTGACAGTGATGTCACCTGGCTCCTTGCGAAGCGGAAAAAGAGGCTTCGCTCTGCACGAAGGGGCCCAGTACGTCACTAACTCTGCAAAAATCTTTACTTCTGGCTGAGAATTTCTAAATTGAAAATGGGGCATCAGAAAAGTCTGGTAAAGGTAGCACAGGCATGTATGTAATATTTAGGTGACTGTAAACCAATGTCCCCAATCCCGGACAACCCCTTTAAATCAGGCATACTTCACGTTAGGGTTGATCATGTTGAGTTAATTGACCCCTTAGTAGTTCAAACCTGTAGACCTGTTTTAGAGAAATATTCAGATGACAGCATCACCGCCAACATTCCCCCATAGTTATTTTCCTTTCCCCTCGTGTGACAGGGCATGGCATCCTCACTGTTTTCCTGCCTGGTCCTGTAATCTCGCTGTATTCACTAGAATACGCACAAATCTGTTTTCAGCATCAGCAGGGGTGGGATTTAAATTTTTAACAACAGGTTCCCTACACAATGTGGACAAGCGGCTTCACGACACATGTTTACATGTACATACACCATATATATGCAATACACATACACATAAATACACCATATACATGGTACAAATACATAAATACACCATATATACACTACACACTCATACCAACCAACTTTTAAAGAACCATAAGGAGCTAAACTATGGAATGGAAGCGTTTATCTCCAGCTGCCACTGCCAGAGCATCGGATTGGGATTCAGCCGGTAACATGGTTCTCCGATCCGCCTGTAATTTTAACAACCAGATCTGGAGAGCCAGTTGAATCCCATGCCTAAGCATTTGGGAAGGTGTAGTCTACTTGATTCTAAAATCCGAAACTGAACATGCGCTGATTCACCACAGATCTCAGTGTTAGGAAAAGTACACTTTATCTTATGCCGAGATCCAATCCGCACATGCACATAAAATAATAAGCAATTCTAAAAAAAACTTTAATTTATCCTAGAAAAAAAACACAATCCTAATATGTCTAAAACATAAAAATATGAATCATTGGCCACAACTCTCTGGACACGGTTCTTCAGCCAATTTTTTAATCCAATTACAAACTATACCTATTTACCTACTACACATCTATGAGAGAGAGACAGTAGGAAAAGCCTTTGCAAAGTCCAAGAACACTACTTCCACAATTGCCCTTCTGTCCAGATTTCTACTCACCTCCTCACAAAAAAACAAATCAGGTTAGGCTACTTTCACACTCTCGTTTGTTGTGGATCCATCACGGATCTGCACAAACGCATCCGTTCAGATAATACAACCGCATGCATCCGTTTAGAACGGATCCGTTTGTATTGTCTTCAATATAGACAAAACGTCTTGAACACCACTGAAAGTCAATGGAGGACAGATTCGTTTTCTATTGTGCCAGTGAAAACAGATCCGTTTTCACTGACACTGACGTTTGGCTCAGTTTCGTCAGACAGACACCAAAACACTGCAAGCATGCAAGCAGCGTTTTGGTGTCCACCTCCAAAGCGGAATGGAGGCGAAACAGAGCCAAACTGATGCGTTCTGAGCGGATCCTTATCCATTCAGAATGCATTAAAGGCAAAACTGATCCGTTTTGGACCGCTTGTGAGATCCCTGAATGGATCTCACAAACGGAAACCAAAATGCTAGTGTGAAAATAGCCTTAGTCTGATAACATCTGTCCTTGGTAAAACCATGCTGGTTATCACTTATGAATACTTAAGCTTACTGGTCTATAATTACCTGGGGAGGACCTAGAGTTCTTTTTTCTTTAAAACTGAACTGAACTGAACTGTTTTTCGGTGTAATCCATCTGGACCTGGAGCCTTGTTCACATTTACCTTGTTTAACTTAGCTTGTATCAAATCTACAGACGTAGCAGTGTTAAGTCACACTTGGTGAGTCGTCACATTTCGTTGGTGTTATGATTGTGACTTTTAACTGCTGCATCTGTACCTCTTATGCAAGTCTATGCAAAAGCAGCAGAGCTAACAGTCACACTTGGTAAGTTATCGCATCTACTTAATGATTTCACTCTGCTACATCAGTCAACTTAGTATATGATTGGGTGTAGTTGCAGCTCTGGCACCAGTAATATCAGTTCCCTTCTCTTCTTTTGCATATAGAGAGCTAAAAAAAAAAAAACATTTACCCTATTTTTCACCCTATAAGACGCACCTAGGTTTTTGAGGAGGAAAATAAGAAAAAAAATATTTTGAACCAAAAGGTGTGCTTTTGGAGGGCTTTGAACTAATGGTGGTCTGTGGATGACACTATCATGGGGGATCTGTGGATGACACACTGTTTTGGGGAATCTGTGGATGACACTGTTATGGGGGATCTGTGGATGACACTGTTATGGCGGATCTGTGGCTGACACTGTTATGGGCATCTGTGATTGGCACTGTTATGGGGGCATCTGTGATTAGCACTGTTATGGGGGCATCTGTGATTAGCACTGTTATGGGGGCATCTGTGGAAGGCATTGCACTGCTATCAGGGGGGTTCTGTGGATGACAGATAAATAGCATCTTATGCTATGTGTCATCCACAGATCCCCTCCATAACAGTGTCCCAGTGTAGTGTGAATGACCCCCCAATACAGGGGGTGGGGGCCGGCTTCTAGTTTTGTAATCGCAGCGGGGCCCGGTGCAGTCACTGTATTCTATTGCATCGGGCCCCGCTCACTAACTGTAGGCAATGTTTAACTATAGAATACCTTCAATCCAGCAGCCTGTATTTACTAACGTTCGTAGCAGGCAGGAGACTGGGTGGGCGGGTACTGGCAGCGTAATTCACTATGTGGCGCGCCTGCTCCGCCCACTTTATGAATGAAGCAGGCAGCGCGGGCGCGTGACGTAGTAAATTACGCTGCCAGTGCCCGCCCGCCAGCCCGGCCTCCTGCCTGCTACGGACATTAGTAAGTACAGGCTGCTAGATTGAAGATATTCTATAGTTAAACACTGTCTACAGTTAGATAGGATTACTACAGTGAGTGGGGCCCGCTGCAATAGAATACAGTGACTGCATCGGGCCCCGTTGCCATTACAAAACTAGATGCCGATCCCCAGCCTCTCCTCCCTCCCCGCTGATACACCTCCGACTGCGCTGTGCAGCATGCGGTCAGCGGTGTATCAGTTTAAACTGCAGCATTCGCTCCATAAGACGAACTGCCATTTTCCATCCACTTTTTTGGGGAAAAAAGTGTGTCTTATAGGGCGAAAAATACAGTAGTAATTTTGCCTTTTACTGTTCCTCATTACCATTTTTGCTCTCTTTGGCCACTTGCCGTTTATTGTGTATTATTGCCAATTTTATCTAATTTTACAGATTTTATTAAGCCATTATAAATTTCAAAGGCTACAGCTGACCACTCAAATTTGTATTTTTTTTAAATCCTCTTTGTCATGTATTACCTTTTTTACATCAGCTTTTGTACATTCAGATACACTACCTGTCTTTCCTAAAGACTGTAAAACCTTGAAGATAAACAACCCAGTCATGTAAAGAGTCTAGCTATGTCTCAGCCACACAAACTAACATCTGTGTTCCTCAGTACAATGGACTCCAGCTACCTTATTTTGCCTGCTAGACGTCTGGCATTTGTGAACATACATTTTAAATTATGCTTTAATTTTCCCCACTCAGTTTTTGGAATGTGAATTCTTGAGGTTTTTTTAGGCACCTTTAATTGTTGGTTTGGAAAATGTGGATCTTTAATTTATAACACCCGAGACAATTAAACCCTCCCCTAAATTAACTGCACAGCAAGGAAAAGAAAACTGTACTTTTAAATTGTGTCAGTAGTTCCACATAATCTGGATCTGCACAAAATAAAAGAACCCTATTATATCTTATCAAAACCACTCAAACCAGTCCACAGAATTAGGGTACTTTCACACTTGCGTTGGTGCGGATCCGTCTATTATTTGCACAGACGGATCCGCACCTATAATGCAAACGTTTGTATCCGTTCAGAACGGATCCGTTTGCATTAGTTTTAAAGAAAAATGACAAAGTCCAAAACGGATCCGTTTTGAATTACATTGAAAGTCAATGGGGAACGGATCCGTTTTCAAATGAATCATATTGTGTCATTGAAAACGGATCTGTCACCATTGGCTTACATTGTAATTCAAAACGGATCCATTAGGCTCCGCCTCTTCAGATGGACACCAAAATACAGCAAGCTGCGTTTTGGTGTCCGCCTCCAAAACGGAATAGAGGCGGAACGGAGCTTAACTGATGCATTCTGAACGGATCCTTATCCATTCAGAATGCATTGGGGCTGAACTGATCCATTTTGGACCGTTTGTGAGAGCCCTGAAACGGATCTCACAAACGGAATCCAAAACGCTAGTGTGAAAGTACCAACAACAGCACAAGCTTTCAGACACCTGGCAAGCAGCAGACACTAAGAATGAAAAATGGCATGAAAAAGGTCTGTATGGTTAAGTTAATATGGAAAATTAGGGAATGTTGCATCTTCACAACCCTTTGACAAGTGATGAGGGAATCGAGTCAGATAAATCGATTTGTCTCATTAACAAAGGTTCTTCACTTGCGATGAGTAGTACTCTACATCTACAGCAATCAAATTCTATTTTTCATTTCTCTGTGGCCTTTTAGAAACCTCAAGTGAAAGGTGATTGGTTGTTACAGCCACCTCCTTGAGGACAAAAAGGCCTGTAGCCGTTGGTGGTAGAAGCCAATAACTGTGATGAATTTGCAGCAAAAGCCACATCAATTACACATGCATTTGTCGTTGGTTTCCTTGAGGATTTGCCAAGGATTTCACCCGCTGCCTGGCAAAGGGTGAAATCAATGTTAAACATTTGCACCATAAATTGAAATGTGGATTTAAAATCTGCACCTCAATTCAATTTCCAGAAGTATTTGCAGCATAGATTTTCCACGGTGCATAGATGGCATTCAGTAACGTATCAATCACTTTGCTGCTACTGTTATACCCTGTGGATTTTTCGCCAACAAAATCCTCAGGGAAAATCTGCAGCACATCTGCCCTGTGAGCACACAGCCTTAATGGTTGCTTTAATAGTGGATATACCTATTGTATTAGTATTCTAGTCTTGAAATCCATAGCTAAATATTAATGAGCCTTTTCTTCTTTCTATGGGCAATGAGTCATCGTTACCTGCCCTAGATCGCTCCTTATTAAAGGGATTATCCCATGAAAAATATTTAGCAGTTTTCAAACCTGCACCTGGATCTGAATACTTTTGTAATTGCATGTAATTATTTAGTATTGCTACTGAGTTAGTCAATAAAATGTATCTGTATAGCGCCACCTGCTGTTTGTTTTTTTCCTTATTTCGTTGTCCTACTTACTGGGAAGGCCGCACATGCTCAGTTTAATCCTTTGACTGTCTCCTCAGCTGTGATAGGGAGAGAGCTACAGAAGAAAGACGCTCCCTGGGAAAAGTACACTCTGCCTGAGCTGCCAGCAATTGGAGAAATTAATGAGGAGATCTCTGGATCCATGTAAGGTACAGGGCTGGTTCTAGCTTTGTTAGAAAGAGGTTGCATATTTTCATTTTATATGAATCATGGGATAACTCCTTTAAGGTCAACCCTGGACACAAGTTAACTGTATCCCTAACTATTTGGCAATACAGTGGTCTCCGCTCTTGATAAAGCTCCATCTTGCAGCTCAGGGAGCCAGTCTTTCTTATGATTTATGCTGTTGATACTGACTGCTTACACACAGTAGAATTGCTACTTGGAAAAAAAAATACAGACAGTCCAAATCACTTTGAGTTTTCAACCTTCTCGCTGACTGGACTTTGCAGTTGTGAAATGTGTTTTGGGGAAGTGCCAATTATATTTGGCAACTATATGGTGTTTCAGAGGATACCTTGGTACATTTTAGATAGTTATAAAGAATGCAGACAGCATCCTTGAGCACTGCCATAAAGCAATACTATGGATGTTGTGTAGATATACTATGCTGTAGATCCTGGAAGAAGATATGCCACCAAAATCAGCTCTTCTTTCAGATCATTTAGATGCAAATAAATCTAGATACATTGAGCTGTGCCTGTAGGCTAAGAATCACACAAGACAGTTTTGTTGCATTTTATTGGTGTTTTTCACAATACTTTGAAAAAAAAAGAAGCTTGGAAGTGCTTAGGAAGCTCTGCCTCTAATTCCACCAGAGGTATGGAAGGCAGAGCTTGCTAAGAGCTCATTTGCATCCCTTTTTCCCAGAATTCTAGAGAAGCATGTATGGCCTATAACCCTCCTCAAGCCGATTAAGGCGCTCTCCGCAAAGAGAGATAGTAACACCCAAATCCCAATACTTTTTAAGGTAAAAAATGCTGTAGCAAGACATTACTATAAAGGGGTTTTCCAGGCTGCATCAACATGCTTTAAAATATTCATTTATGAAGGTAGCTGTAATTCTGTCATATTTTTTCTTTTATTTTTATTGCTCCTTTATTCTGTTTTGGGCTGTGGTCACATGACCATTCAATTTTTCTATTTTCTGTGATGTTATGTTCATGGGAGTGTCAGGGCAGCAACAGGGGTAGTGATAGGGGAGTGTCTATGTAATTAGTGGGAGGAGCTATAAACTAGCTGGGTGTTGTAGGGGTGCTGCTGGAGATGTGGTAGAGGAAGGAGAAGTGCATCATGGGTTTGGTTGGAAACAGCAACAGGAAGTGCTACATACAGTAATGGAACAAACCAATGATTTGTTTATGGTGAAAATGGGTCAGGAGAGTCCAAACTAAAAAAAAAAGCATGGGAAAGATGTATACAAGGTAAGCATATATGTTAAAAACCACAGTAATCCCAGAAAACCTTATTAAAGTCTCTAGGGAAATATTTTTGAATCTATGTACAAATAGTATTAGTTTTTTTTTAGTGTTCTAAAGACATTTCTGGGGATGTGTTTTTTTTTTTTTTTTTTAACAAACTGAAGCATGCTCTGGATGTTTGTGTGCCTATTTTTCTACAGGAGTTCTCTTCTCCAAAAAAGCATGTTTAAAGTATTTTTCCAAATTAAAGAAAAAATGCCACCAAAAACAATGATAAAAAAAGGACATAAAAACACTTTGAACTTCATGGTGCTTATATAAAAGCAATAAAAATGTTGTAAAATAGTGTGTGCGCTAAAGAAATACTCACACACCACTTACAAGTGCAACACATTTCTACTCAAATCGCACCTAAGGAAAAAAAAAAAAAAACACTTTGCTGGTACTGTAGTATAATGCGAATTTTTCACATGAAATCTGTCCAAAAAAACGGGCGCAATCCGACCGCAACATGTCTAGCCACGGTTAGAGTTTTTCACATGCATCAAACCAAGAAAATTAAGAAACATCTAGGACACAGATGAAAAAAAAATCTAGGATTTATTTACCGATTATGCAGCACAATTTTAGTCCATAGTGGATCATCTCATACAATTTCATGTGAGCAATCCAACGGTAGTTAATGAATTATATTAATGTACGTGCATAAATACTGTAAATGTGATTAAAGTATGTATACACTGACTATATATCACATGTCCTGTACACATCAAACAGTTAAATAGAGCATATAATCATGTAAACCATTAATACAAATATACACACCCATTATAGAGTATACATATTCAGTGTACATGCCATAGAAATTGGCTAGTCATAGTGACTACTTCACAGTATAAATAGCCATACACAGGTGGTTATGGTTTATTGTCACCAATAAATAATAAAACATTCTCCTTAACCACATTCATTGTTTTCTTTATAAAGGTATAGTGGTTTAGTAGAGAAGGAATTTATCATTACACTGTAAGCTGCTTCCAGGGAAACAATGCAAAGTAGCATAATGAAGGCTGCAACATATACAGAGTAAGATGTCAAACCTGCCTCCCTACCTGCTCCCAGGTCTTATGTCAAAGCCAAAGTGTAGACTGCCATTTGAGAACACAGCGGGAAGGGGAGGGGTGTTATCAGAGGTGGAGAACAAGCAGTTACTTTGATTGCCAGGAGGTTGAGGGAGAAATAAACATATTGCTGTATGTAGTAGAGCATGAAATGGCAGCAGGAAATGCTAGGTGACAGGGAATTATATTGCCCACATCCCAGGTGCTGGTCTTGGGTAGGGCTAAGAGATAAGGAATGTAAGTATTATATACAGAAGGCTCCTTTAGACCTGGAAATCATCAATATACAGGGGCCTCCTTTAGAACTCATCATCATTAATGTAAAGAACACTCCTTTAGAATTAAACGTCCTCTGGTATACAGGAGCCTCTTTTAGAATTGGCATCCTTAATATACAGAAGCCCCCTTTAGAACTAAATGTCCTCAATATACAAAAGCCTTCTTTAGAGCTGAACGTCCTCAATATACAGAAGCCCCCTTTAGAACTAAATGTTCTCAATATACAAGCCCAAATCAGTGTCTCCAACCTATGTATTTTTTCATAGACAGTCTGTGAAAAATGAGGTAATTAGGATTGTGTTCGTGATACCTGGGTAAATTATGCGATATACATTTGACATAGACATCACGGATAGACCTCTAAAGCCCTCATTTTTCATCTACTATCTGTGAAAAATTGGATTAGTAGCTAACCCTGGCACAAATTAAAGATCAGAAAGTACAGATGAACTTCATTGGTTCATCCTGATTTTGTACTTTCAGGAGAAGTTGCTCCTGTTCAGATAAGTAGTAGATGACCATTGGACATTTTATGTTAGATAGTAGTTCCCCCAACATGTCTACAGCAATACTATAAAAAAATATTTGAAAATTAACTGTAACAAATGTGGTCCCATACTGGCAAATGATCAAATGAACAAACCCAAAATGATGCTTCATGAACATGTTTGCTGAACAAACATTGACAGAAACTGGACACAAAAAAAGAGGAACAATAATTTAAGATAGGTGGAAAAGATCATCAAACTGCTTTAGAAAAAAAGTTAAAGAGCAAGGTAACAAAATAACAACTGGAAAGGCAATTAAAGCAAACCTGTCAGGCTGTTTATGCTGCCAGTCGGGAGCCAGCATTCTACAAGGCATAATCAGATTAATACATAGTTTTGTGGGAAAAGATTCCGTATAACCTTTTGTTTTATACTTTAAAATTCCTGCACATTGTGGGCTTAGGAGTCCAAAGGGTGGTCCTAATCATTGACTGCATACAGACATAGTAAATCTTGCAACTCTATAAAAATTCTGCTCAGCTCCTCCTGCTCTATAAGATATTGCCTGCAGATAGATTATCATATTCATAAAAAGTCAAGTTTAATTGTAAAGGTGATGATTGCAGTGAGGGGGGATCCTCTCAAAAATGATGACCGAAGTGAATTGAAAATTCGTCACTGAAAAATCCGTTTTAGAATTAGATTCTATACAGTTGTGCTTGGAAGTTTGTGAACCCTTCAGAATTTTCAATATTTGTGAAAATTTTTATCTAAAACTATATTGAATTTCTCACACAAGTCCTAAAAGTAGATAAAGATAACCGAATCAAACAAAGGAGTCAAAAATATTAGACTTTGTCATTAATTTATTGAGGAAAACGATCCAATATCATGCCTGAGAGTGACAAAAGTATGTGAACACTTAGGATTAGTAGATAATTTCAAGGTGAATTTAGAGTCAAGTGTTTTCAATCATTGGTATCATGATTAGGTATGAGCAGGATACATCCGATCTTCACAACACACGTCTGTGGAACTGTATCATGGCATGAACAATGGATATTTCTGAGGACCTCACAAGAAGAGTTCTTGGTGCTCATCAGGCTGGAAAAGATTACAAAATCATCTCTAAAGAGTTTGGACTCCGCCAATCCAAAGTTAGACAGATTGTTTAAAAATGGAGGAAATTTAAGATCATTATTACTCCTCCCGGGAAAGTAATCTAGTGGTCACAAAGGAACTCAATGGCTTACTAAAATTAGCTAATGTTAATATTCATGAGTCCACTATAAAAAGGACACTGAATAACACTGGTGGGCATGGTAGCATTGCAAGGAGAAAGTATGTGCTCTTCAAAAACAAGATTGCTGCCCATCTGCAGTTGACTAAAGATCAACTGGACAAGCCAAAAAGCTACTGAAAGAATGTTTTCTTGATGGATGAGAACTTTTTGGTTTAAATGAGAAGTGTTATGTTTAGAGAAAACACAGCATTCCAGCATAAAAACCTCATCCCATCTGTAAAACACGGTACTGGTTGTATCATGGTTTGGGTCTGTTTTGCTGCATCTGGGAAAGCTTACCCCTATTGATGGAACAAAGAATTCTGAATTATACCACCAAATTCTAAAGGAAAACGCCAAGACATCTGTCTGTGAGCTGAATATTAAGAGAACATGGGTCATGCAGCAAGACAATGACACTATACACACACGTTGTTCATCCAAAGAATGGTTAAAGTAGAATAAAGTTAAAGTTTTGGAATGGCCAAGTCAAAGGATAGTAGAGGATATGGTCTTCAAAAAGGAGAAGTCATCAAGTTTAAAGTAACCATTGCAGAAGTCCTCCAGGGATATCAGGCAGCAGTTCCAGAAAAGTTAAATAAATAACAAGAAATTAACTTACAACCTTATAATTAACATACAGAGCCAAGTCAAGACCAGTTCTGTCCAGGTCTCCTCTGCCCATTACAGTGAGGTAAGTTACAGAGAGTGACATTTAGTCCCGTGACCCCATCTGATTGAAGGGGAAAGGCCAACAGCAAACTTGAGGTTAATTATTGGTACACGGACCCCTGCCCAGGACAGTTAAAGGAGTTATCCGAGTAATGGAAAAAAAAAAAAAGAACCTTATAAAACTCATCAGGACTACATATACATTAGTTAGGCCCCTTTCACACGGGCGTGATTTCCGCGCGGGTGCAATGCGTGAGGTGGACGCATTGCACCCACACTGAATCCGGACCCATTCATGAGGGGTGATTTTCACGAATCACTTCTGCGTTGCATGAAAATCGCAGCATGCTCAATATTTTGCATTTTTTCACGCAACGCAGGTTGGGGCTGCGGGAAAATCGCAAGCATCCGCAATCAAGTGATGATGCAGTGCGATTTTCCCGCATGGTTGCTAAGAGACGGGACCCGATATTTATTATTTTCCCTTATAACATGGTTATAAGGGAAAATAATAGCATTCTAATAAAGAATGCTTTGTAAAATGTGGATTAGGGGTTAAAAATAAAAAACTTAACTCACCTTAGCCACTTGATCGCGTAGTTGCCGATCTCCTCTGTCTTCTTCAAGCATTCGCAGCCATCTAAAGGACCTTTGATGATGTCACATCACATGGTCCAATCACATGGTCCATCACCATGGTGATGGACCATGTGATGCGCTCAGTGACCTCATCACAAGTCCTTTAAACGGCAGCTAATGAATGAAGAAGAGATCGCAACTACGCTATCAAGTGGCTAAGGTGAGTTAAGTTTTTTATTTTTAACCCCTCCATCCACATTTTACTAAGCATTCTGTATTGAGAATGCTATTATTTTCCCTTATAACCATGTTATAAGGGAAAATAATAAAATTTACAGAATACTCAACCCGAAACCGGACTTCAGTGATGAAGTCCGGGTTCGGGTCTGGGTACCAAACATGCTGATTTTTCACATGCGCGTGCAAAACGCATTACAAAAGTTTGCACACGCACGGAAAAATCGCGCATTTTCCCGCAAAGCACCCGCCTCTTATCCGGGCGTCAAACATGACGCCAGTGTGAAAGAGGCCTTAAGCTTGATTTCTTAAGAGAAAAAACATACTTACACTTTTGCATAGTTCTGTTACTCATGCTTTGTTTATATGCTGCAGCAAAGCTGTGGGGGCGTGTAACAACAATGACTAATCTATCCCTCATGAATATTTGTGGGTGTGATTAATCTGCCCTTCCCCTGCCGACACTGGTAAGGATCGCGCATGCGCGGTCCCTCACCGGAGCTGGCCGGCAGCCAGACGCGGAGGGAGGGGGACGAGCACTCCAGTGGATCCAGTGCTATGTTCTTTTCACAAGGCTGCTGGCACTAGTAAGAATCATGCATGCGCGATCCCTCACAGAAGCCAGCAGCCAGACGCAGAGGGAGGGGGGCGGGCACACAAGGATCTGACATTTTGTGTACAGAGCCGGGCCACTCCCTAAGGTAGGGATAAGCCTGTACACCAAACGTCAGCACAGGGAGCTGGCTGAATGATGTTGCAGGTCACGTGACCCGCATCAGCACAGAAGAAACAAGAGATTATAGATAAAGAGAGTCATTTACAAAGGTTTTATTAGATCTGTTATAAAGCAGATTGGCCTATATTTATATAACAGACCACCCCTTTAAGCATGAAGAAAAGAAGGTAGTAAAGCCTTTATGTTAGTGGATTAGGTTGTGGAAATTGGACATTTTGTATTAGACAGTCCTGGCAACACGTGGTAGGGGAAACGCATGAATGTAATTGAAGACAGCTAACCTGGGGGAGTAATACAATAAACTTGCCCCATAGCACACAGAAAGATTTGATTTTTTGGTTCATGTGTAGACAGCCTCTATCCAGTCAGATCAAATGTAAGGTTCAATTTAACACGTTCTGGCAGGTCACTGAGCAATATCAGCAGATGTCATTGGTGGCTGATCGACACGCTGTAACATTTTCTTCTGTTTGCACATATGTCTTAAAGTACCAATGCAATGATTAGGGCATGTAACCTTCCACGTTTCTGCTTACTGGAGTTGTACAGGGAGCTTTTAGCACCCACTTATAGTTGCCCTATTTTAAAGTGTCCGTTGACAATGGAAAATTTATTTTTCTTAGAATTTTTTTGCACTAAGAATAGCAGATGTGATTCCCTATAGATATCCCTAGGAGAAAACAAAATAAAAAGAACAGTACAGTTCTGGGCTCCTGTGAACAAGACAGACATAGCAGAGCTGGAGAGGGTTCAGAGGAGGGCAACTAAAGTAATAACTGGAATGAGGGATCTACAGTACCCTGAAAGGTTATCAAAATTAGGGTTATTCACTTTAGAAAAAAGACGACTGAGGGGAGATCTAATAACTATGTATAAATATATCAGGGGTCAGTACAGAGATCTGTCCCATCATCTATTTATCCCCAGGACTGTGACTGTGACAAGGGGACATCCGCTGCGTCTGGAGGAAAGAAGGTTTGTACACAAACATAGAAGAGGATTCTTCACTGTAAGAGCAGTGAGACTATGGAACTCTCTGCCTGAGGAGGTGGTGATGGTAAGTACAATAAAGGAATTCAAGAGGGGACTGGATGTATTTCTGGAGTGTAATAATATTACAGGCTATAGCTACTAGAGAGGGGTCGTTGATCCAGGGAGTTATTCTGATTGCCTGATTGGAGTCGGGAAGGAATTTTTTCCCCGTAAGGTGAGGAAAATTGGCTTCTGCCTCACAGGGGTTTTTTGCCTTCCTCTGGATCAACTTGTAGGAAACAGGCCGAACTGGATGGACAAATGTCTTTTTTCGGTCTTATATACTATGTTACTATGTTAAAAGTGGAAAACAATGTTCTGGCCTGTAATACTCCTCTAATGAACAGTTTAAACATTTTGGGGGTCATTTATCAATCTGAAATATGCCTAAATTACGGTTAGATTGCGGTGCAGCAGTTAGTTCGCGCCAGGTCTAAAAAAGTGTGCGTGGCGTGGGCAGGGAAGGGAAGAGGCTGGCAGGCCTGTCTCTTTTAACATCTTCTACTCCTGTTTCAGGCGTAAAAAAAGGTCTAAATGTAAGACAGCTCAGAAGTACCCGTTGCGTTTGAGAGCTTCACGTCTTTTAAATGTACTCATACTTTAAAGGGAACCTATCACATTGAACATATAGTATGAGCTGCATAAAGCAGGAGAAGCTGAGCAGATTGATATTTTTTGGGGAAAAAATGTATTATAACTTGTATTTCTTTCATTTGAATTTCTCATTTTGGACTTTGTAGACAAGGAGGCGGTTCTATTCATGACTGGCAGCCTTCCCTCTATGACTATGATACAGAGATAGCTGTCTATCACTGATAGGACCGACTCCTTGACTTCAAAGCTCTGAATTTAAATACAAGTTATACTGAATCGTTTCCCAAAAACTATAACTCAATCTGCTAAGCTCCTCCTGCTCTATAACATGCTGCCTGTAGCTAAAACACTTCATTCAATGTGATAGATTCCCTTTAAAAAGCCACCCGGGCACTTCTTTAATTGTGTGTACTCTATGAATGCAAACTCCTGGATCCATCTCATCTGCGTACAGGCCAGGGAGGGGAACACTGGAGTGTCAGCTTTAGGACTTATTCACACGTCAGTGAGTCATGTACCCATTGACTTTTACACATCAGTCAGTGAAAAATCACGGGAGATGCACGGTGATGCAGATCAAACATGTCTATTGGTGTGTCTGAGTCAGTAAAAACCATTGAGATAACACGGGTGGCATCCTTGTTCTGTCAGTGGTTTTCACTGACCTAACTTGGATCCTTTACAACATCATCATGGATGAACAACTGACCATCTTTTTTTTTTTAATCAGGTATAATTTTTATTGAAACAGCATAGAATGACATAGCAAAAGTTTAGTTCGCCGGCCACGCAGGGCCAATGAAATAACACAGAATACAGTGTATACAAAGAATCATAACCAGCGAGAGCATACAAAACCTCTCCACCATTTTCACATTTTCCTGTCTGCTCAAAAAAGAAAAGATACCGAGCGTGGTGCAGATGCAAAATAGCACGGTCGCCAGTGCAGTAAACACAGCAAAATAAAGGAGAACTGCTATAAGAACAATTAACACAACACCCCCGTAACCCTTCCCACCCCCCAATAACCCCTAACAAGCGGCGAGACGACCCCCCCCCGACAAAGAACTAGAAGGGACCCCGTATCATGACACTACGGCACGTCCCTACTGTACCCTTTAGGAAGAGGACAACTTCCACAGAACTATAGGCGACAGAGACAAGGGCCTACAACCTTCGTCCCCTGGCCAGGTTGACTCCCAGCAATCGATCCCGAACACATTCCCGTGCCAGGGACAGTGAGACCAAATTGGGTGCATCGATCCAACCCTGCCAAATAGCTGAGAATTTGTCTAAACACTTTCTCTTTAGATATATCCCTCTTTCATAACGCAAGATAGTATTCATACGGTTAACATATTCTGGAAGGGTAGGCGGATCAGGCTTAATCCAATGCCGAGCTATAAGAAGACGTGCTTGAAATAGCATCCTTTGGATGCATAACAGAACAGTTGAGTTCCAGTGTCCGACTCCAGAAGTCCCAGCAGGCATTGTATCGGGTCATGCGGAATCACTATATTAGTGACCTGTTTAATCAATTCCAGTACCCCATTCCAGAATTCACCCAATTTAGCACATGACCAGAACATATGCAATAGAGAGGCCTGCTCCTTTTACATCTGGGGCATCCGGAGTCAGAACGGATCCCAATGTTGTACAAAAACAAGGGCGTTCGATATACCCTATGCAGTAAATACAGTTGAGACAAGCGTTGCGCCTCATTAAGGGACAAACTGGGCACTAAGGAGAGACTCTCTTTCCACTGGTCTGTAGAAATGGCCCCTAAATCATTTTCCCATTTAGCTTTCACTGAAAGGAGAACACCAGAGACCATATCCCCCAATATATAACAATACAACGAGGATATAAGACCTCTCGTACCGCCAGAAGACAGGAGTTGCCGGACAACAGGCGGAGAGCATACAATGGCATCGTCCCCCACAAATTGCGCCTGATATGCATGTCTCTACTGTAAGAACTGGTAAAATGCCGTCCTTGGGAGTCCAAACTCCTGTTGTAGACTATCAAACGTTTTTAAGCTGCTCCCGACACAGATATGATGGACAAACTGGATACCCTTAAGATCCCAAGGAGAGAAGCCCTCTAATCGGAAAAACTCTGGAAGATCAGGGTTGTGCCACAAAGGCGTATGTCCGTGAATCCCTTTCAATCCAATCAGATCCTTAAATTTGGACCACACCTTCCGCATCAAAGACAGCATAGGTACACACACTGAACACTGCACTTTCCCGGCTTCTATGGCAGAAAACGGAATGCTCCTGCCTGTAAGCTTAGTAATTATCCTAGCTGATGGCCCCATATCAACAGACCTCCCCCAACCCTTTAGATGTTGTATCTGGGAGGCCAAGAAGTAGACCCAAGGATTCGGCACGGACAGGCCCCCTCCTCCTTGTCCCTTTGTAACGTCTCCAACTTGATTCTAGGTTGCTTTTTGTTCCAAATAAGGGAACGAAAGATACCCTGTATTTTGTAAAAAATCCGCTGGGATATCCAAACGGGGGAGTTATGTAAAATGTACAATAGTTGGGGCATCAAAATCATTTTGACCAGGTTACAACGGCCCACCACCGACAAGGGAAGTTTAGTCCATGCCGAAACCTTGTCCACAAATTTCGTTAATAAGGGTTCCACATTAAGCTTGATGTAATCTGAGATAACCGGGGACACTATCACTCCCAGATACTTGAATTTATCCACAACCTGTAATGGGATGGCACTCCTGTCAAAATGTACCGGTAAGGGGTCAAGTGGAAGAATCACCGACTTATCCCAATTAATCTGCAAGCCTGAGCGAAGCCCAAAGTCTGTAATGTGCTGCATCAACGGATGGATCGACCTAGCAAAGTCTCCCACATACAGCAGCAGGTCGTCCGCATATAGGGACACACGCTCCTCCTGGGTATCCAAAGGAAATCCCACCCAATCCGTCGATGCACGCAGCCTACATGCCAGGGGCTCAATGGCAATTGCAAACAGGAGTGGAGACAAGGGGCACCCCTGCCTAGTACCACGTTGAAGGGGAAACTGACCACTAAGCTGCCCATTCGCCCGTATCCTGGCAACTGGGGAGGAGTAAAGGAGTTGCACCCACGCCAAAAATCCAGGCCCGAACCCCATCGCTCTCATGGTTTCCCAAAGGAACACCCACTCGACGCTGTCAAAGGCCTTGGCAGCGTCGAGGGAGAGCACAGCACGGGAGCCTCCTGTAGAAAGTGGCCTTTGGAGATTTAGAAAGAGTCTCCTCAAGTTAAGAGAAGTACTCCTGTCAGGCATAAACCCTGACTGATCGACGTGAATTAAAGTAGATATGACTTTGTTCAGTCGATTAGCCAGTACCTTTGCCAGTATTTTCACATCAGTTGTGAGCAGAGATATCGGACGGTAGGATTCGGGCAGCAGTGGGTCCTTACCGGGTTTAGGCAAAACAACCACAACCGCCTCACACATAGAAGCAGGTAGATGACCGACACGCAAAGCATCCTTAAACGCGTCCTACAAGACAGGTAATAGGTCTTCTTGGTACCGTTTATAAAATTCGCCTGGTAACCCATCAAAGCCAGGCGCTTTCTCATTAGGAAGGGAACCCAGTGCGACCCGTAGCTCCTCTATGTCCAAAGGCTCATCTACAACTGACCATCTTGACAAATATGTCATCACGGACGTATCAAAGCCTTAGGTGTGAGCAGAGGATGCAGGGGGAGATGTTAGTTCTAGGAGTGAGTGGACTCTGCAGGAACTGGACCCATTCAAATATGCTTTTAATGTAACATATTAGGTTTTTACTAAAAACTGCATAAAAGCTGTATGGTGGATATGGAAGCCACTTTTTCTTCAATCTTCTTCTTTTATTTTGAGACAGCTTTTACGAGTAAAACCCACTTTGTTTCAGTATAAATTCTTATGTGTCTTTGTCTAGGTGTAGCATGTAAAGTTAGGATAAATGACACCATATGGGGTAGCCATTCTTCTAGACTCTACAGGTTCACCTATGAGACATTTGTGGCTTCTCTATTATTGAGAATTAGTGCTGCATATACTATTACTTGGTTGTAGAAGTGACCTGAAAACACTACAATACTACAAAAATTTTATTATACGCACAAGCTTGACTGTTCTGCCAAGTCAGATTTATTTAAAAGTGGCCATCAGCCTGAAATCTAATGTTTCCGGGCCCATGTTCATAAAACATATTCAGCTAATCTTCAATTATTAAAAAAAACAAAAATAAAACCGCTTAGAAAAAATGAAGATCTTATTGCCAAAAGGATACACTTTATTGCAACTTCAATATACACAGAGAGGAAGGAAACACGCTGCTGTGGAATACTTTCTGTAAGCGACACTCCAGGAAATGAGCCTCAGAACTGGCCAGCACTTCTACAACTGTGAAATCCCTGCTCCTGTTTCTGGCATCTGCCACTTGCTATAAATGGACGCTGAATAGGAATCAAACATGTGCATTGCAGAGATCATTTTTATATAAGGCAGAGCCATTTTCAGGAGGCTGTACAGTGGCTCATCCAGTCTTCTGCACACCGGTTGTATTGAGCCATAAGCCGTCCATGTGGTCCTCGATTATGGACACAGTCTCCCCTAATAGCAATCAACTTTGTACACCAGAAAACTATTGCACAAAAATCACAAATTATGGTGCACGTTTGAACCAAAATTTCCAACTTCCAAAATGGTATAAAAGTGAATCTAGTTTAGTATGGTAATGAGACTGTAGACCATTTATCACAGCAACTTATTGAAAAAGCACACTAAAAAGGAGGCGGTATTGGAAAAATGCTTTTTTACACCAAGATGAGCCAAAATTACCTAACATTGTGCACCTTTTGATCAATTTGGAGCATTGTTCACCTCTAAGTTAAAACAAAACTTACTCTAAAAAGATTCATCCCCCCCCCAATGGTTACACAGGAGAATTGTCCTGTACATACAATACAGAATCCAATGGAACTTTTTCCCCCCAGAAAGCCCCATTAAAAATCAGTATGGATGGCATAAAGTATATAGGAATTATATTACAGCTTCATATAGCTATGAGGTTTATGGAGCTGTACTACACCCATGTGAATGAGGACCAAGTCTAATGATTACAAGTGCTTTCAGGGTTATAGGACTCATGAAGTCCACTCAAAATGTGCACATTGCATATCTCTAATGCCAGCCAAGGGACTGTTACCTTTTACTTTTAATATTTAAAGGAGTTTTCCGATTTTTTTTTATTGATGACTTATCCTCACAGTAGGCCATCAGTATCTGATTGGTGGGGTCAGACACCAGGGACCCCTGCCGATCAGCTGTTTGAGAAGGCAGCAGCATTCCTAGTAGTGTCACGGCCCTCTCTCTGCTCTTCCTAGGCCGAGTGATGACCTAGTGACATTTATCGTTCACATGGTCTAAGAGCAGCTCAGCCCCATTCATGGAAATTGGGCCTAGCTATAATACCAAGTATAGCCTCTATACAATGTACAGCGCTGTGCTTTGTAAAACTTCTCAAAACAGCTGATCGACTGTGGTCCCGAGTGTTGGACCCCCACCAATCAGATATTGATCACCTATCCAATGCAGAGGGCACGTCAGATGCCGAGAGAGCAGAGCCTTCAGGTGTAACAGTAACGCCACCGTTGCTCCTGGAGGCTCATTTGTGTAGAATAAAACAAAATTTTTCTCAGCTATGCCGGCATATATGAACATGGGTCCAACACAGATGCCTTCAGCTGCCAAGTGCACATGTAACAGGTCAGCCAGTGTCAGAGGTACAAATCTGCTGACAGATGCCCTTTAATAATATAACTGGTAAAGAAACCTGGAGACAATAATTACTAGGAGATGAGAAACTGAGAGAAACTATTGCAAGTCAGATCCTCCGATCCCTATAAATATACAAAATACATACATTTTTATTAGGCAAACAACACCTTTTTACCACTGTAAAATTAATGTCACAACATATGCCATGTATGGAAACGAGATGAAACCCATAGTAAATTTCTTATCTTATGTGAAGAAATATTGCACAGGTAACAACTCCACATTGTTTCTATTTTTTCAGGTGTTTAAGATTTAATAAGGGTGCTGCCAAACGATGGGGGTCATTTATTAAGACTTGTCTTGTAAGGCGCTGTGCTGGTGGTAGCCTCTACATAACTTCTAGATTTAGACCATTTTCTACGCCTAAAACTGGAGTAGAAAATGATGAAAGAGACGGGCATGTTGGCCCATCACCTTCCCCGCTACGCACCCCCTTTTTTTAGACCTGGTGTAAGCGGAGAAAAAATGAGACCCTACCTAAGACAATCTCCCAAAAAATAAAAAAGATAGGGAAGTCAGAAAATGACAACACAAAAACAAGATTTCATTCTGTTC
Source organism: Bufotes viridis (assembly GCA_033119425.1). Classification (NCBI taxonomy): domain Eukaryota; kingdom Metazoa; phylum Chordata; class Amphibia; order Anura; family Bufonidae; genus Bufotes; species Bufotes viridis. The sequence goes on from CM065589.1 coordinate 322,481,142, forward strand.
AAAAATGCATTTACTGTGTAAAACTTAACAAAAATAAAAATAATAGACATATTGGGTATCACCTCGTCCGTAACAACCTGCTCTATAAAAATATCACATTATATGCCCCCTCAGGTGAATACCAAAAACCATTCTAGCAAAATCTGCATCCAAAACCATATGGCGCTCCTTTTCTTCTGACCACTGCCATGTGCCCCGACAGCAGCTTACTACCACATATGGGGTATTTCTGTAAACTGCAGAATCAGAGTAATGCATATTGAGGTTTAGTTTGCTGTTGACCCTTGCGGTGTTGCAAGAAAGAAATTGATTAACATGAAAAATCTGCATAAAAAATTAAATTTTCTAATTGCGCCTCCATTTTCCTTTAATTCTTGTGGAACACTTAAAGGGTTAACAAAGTTTGTAACATCACTTATGAATAAGTTGAGAGGTGTAGTTTCTAAAATGGGGTCATTTATGGGTGGTTTCCATTATGTAAGCCCCTCAAAATCACTTTATATCTGAATTGGTGCTTAAAAAAATGGTTTTGGAAATTTTGTTGAAATTTTAAAAATGGCTTCTAAACTTCTAAGCCTTCTAACGTCCTAAAAAAATAAAATGACATTTACAAAATGATACCAACATAAAGCAGACATGGTGAATGATGACTTATAACTATCTGTCTTAAAAGCATAGAAATTCAAATTTAGAAAATTGTGAATTTTTCGAAATTTGTGGTAAATTGGAATTTTTTTTTTATAAATATAAGGAAAAATATATTGACCACTGCCGTGAAGTACACAATATGTCATGAGAAAACCGTCTCAGAATGGCCTGGATAAGTAAAAGTGCTCCAAAGTTATTACCACATAAAGTGACACAAAATGTCCTAGGCAGGAAGGTGAAATCTGACCCAGGATAGAGAGGGTTAACCACACATTTTATTTATGTTAATTTCAAATTTTAACCTCCCATAGAGAAATCTACGAGCAAACTCTCAAAAAAAATAAAAATAAAAAATACACCAAACACCAATTTAAATAACTCAAAAAAAAAGGCAAGGGGCAAAAAAAAAGTGTCTTAAAAGACCGCTACAAAAATGGGCTAACATAACATCTGGCTGCAGTGTTTTTTTTTTTAAACATGAATCATCCACTGAAAAAGAAATGCAAAGCAGAAGATACAGTAGAAAAATACATTCTTCATATGCTACAAATGCACATGTACAGTTGATGATGACATACCAGAAGAAACAAATGAAAATTTTCTCAACATGCTTTTTTTTTTTCTACAAAATGACACAGTTACGGTAAACAGATAGCAGAGGACATTTCTGTTATGTGATGGGGGTGAGGAACACAAAAAACATTTGGGGTGGAGGGACACAGCCTTTTTGTGCCTGGGTCACAGAAACATACATTCTACACAATAATACGCAGTGTCCATTGGAGTACCTGTTCTGGCGATATTCTCAGATTTTAGTGAATTTGCCTGGGGAATCTCTCATCATAAAATATGGGCTTATGTTATGAGTGTGCTATTGACTTTAGAGAGCCAAGAGTTCTTGGAAGGCTTCTAGTGCAGCAATAAAGCTTTGTTGGCACAGAAGTGGCAACGATTTGGCAGGCATCCAGGCTTGCAAAGAACTACACTTTATGGTAAAGAACACAAGCAGATACATATTGAACTCTAACAACGATATACTGGTAATTTCTTTACGACAGTTCTGAATTACGTGCCTTTCTCAGCACAGGTTGAAAAAAATAGCACCGATGGTGGCCAGGGGATTTAGCCAAAATGTTAGAGCTTGTGGAGTGCACAGCAACACTAATATAAAGAAAATGCCCTCCTCATCAGGGTCAGAAATATCAGAGCCAGAGGCGTAACTACCACAGCGGCAGACCATGCAACTTCTATGGGGCCCAGGGCAAGAGGGGGCACAGTCTTAGTTGGGATTATCTACTCTTCTACTGGGGGTAAAAACTTGGTCAAGACTCTCCCCTCTAAAGGAACAACTTTTAACAAATAAGGCAGTGGAAAAAATGGCCCAAGGGTCATTGAAAGGGGTTTAGGCGGACACCCTTCTGTCCTGTGTGGGGGGCCTGGTTTGATCCTTGCTATGGGGCCCTAACTTCACTATGTATGCCACTGATCAGAGCCCTGCTTTTTTTTTTTTTTTTCAATGAAACAGATAAAAACAAAACCTGTGTCTACAAACTAGTTTCATGAACATGCAATATATACATGATAGTCACATGGAGGGGTAAAGTTGAGTAAAATTATGAAACATAAGAGGTTCTGCACATTGTATCAGCAACCAGCTAGATTATTGACAGGACCAATTGATACAATAAGAAATGCCTATATAAAGCACTAGGTATACAGATAAGCAAAATCACTTAAAAAGCTGAACGGTTTGACCGTGTTGATGCGATTCCGAATTAATTCTACCCAAACCAGAAGTGTTCCTATTAGCCTGAAAAGTTGTGTATGACACCCTGAGGTCTCCTTTGACTATATTTTTTCTCTCCTGTTTCTCCTTATGTTTTAGCATTTTTGTATTAATCTCTCTCTTGTCCAATCCAATTAGTATTAGGCATTTGCAAAAAATTTCTGATGAATGATCTTTTAGTGTATTCTATTCCACTCCTTCAGAGCACCTAAGATTAACTACGCCATAATGATCAGTGCACTTCAGGAATACTGTACTACATAGCATATACATATTTGTGAATAGTTTAAGATAATGCTTTGTGCCTCATATCAATCATGGAAGTTAGCAAAACATCACTTGGTCTATCGGTTAAGATTCTTTTAAATAAACTTCTAAACTATCTGTAAAACAACACGTTTCCATCATAAAGTTAGTTCCAAATTATAAATGAAAAGATAAAATAAAATGCAGCCCGTGAGCATGCTTTCCTAATCACTGAACGCTTCCAAAGGGAAGGATAAAGCCATAATTACATAGGAACAATAAATACATCTGGTCTGGAAGGCGGGATTGACCTCTTTCATTCTAAATAGGCCCCTTTGTCTTTGCGGAAGTGTTATTGTTAGCAGAGGAATGCTAAGAATCTCTACAGTGTGGGTCTCTCCATATATATTCCCCTGGAAGAAATGTAAATACCAGCAAGGGCCTCTGAGCTATAAAACATATAAGTGTTCACGATATTTAGCACTTACTATAGAAAACATTAAGTCATAAGATTTTTAATATTCACAGATCTAATAATTTTCACTCAGTTTATTTATTTGATTAATCTTCATTTATTTGATATGAAAAGCATGTTCCGACTAGTACATATTCTGTGTACCTGACTGTCAGATGCATTTGATATGTAGAGAAAACCCATTTAACTAAAATGTGTCTTATCTCATAACTAATGTAAAGATTGAAAAGCAGACGCCATATAGTACATGACAACCTATTTCTACCAAAGCTAGAACCAGCCTTGTACCCCACATGGATCCAGAGATCTCCCCATTCATTGCTCCTATTATTCTGCTAGATTTATTTCAGGCTCGAAGCTCAGGAGGTGTGCCCTTTCTGCTGTAGCTCTCTTCCTGTAACTCTCCCAGCTTCTAACATGAGATACAGCTAGTGGCAGTTAAAGGATGGAACTGAGCATGTGCGACCACCTCAGTAACAATGTTACTGAGGTGGACAGAGAAATAAGGAAAAGAACAAACTGCAAGTTGCAGTATACAGATAAATTTTGTTGAATAGCTTAGTAGTGCTGGTTTAAAAATGTAAAAGATTTTCTGTGTGACAACTACTTAAATAATGCACAGCTAGTGCTACATGATGTATGGTGGTATATTTGTGGGTGTTAGCATCAAGTTAAAAGTAGTAGATACAAAGTGGTACTGTTCAGCCTTTGGCCCCACCCAGTATATGTTTGCCTTTTATGAATCAAATACAATTATGATCAGATATATATCGTAATATACAGAAAATTAATTTCTTCCATCAAATTCACTTCTCCTATATTACATGTATGCATGTGTTCTCAATAGGCCTCTGCCGTCAGCTTAAAGGGGCTGGCCACTTTCTGGTCACTTTGGACCAATGTGTATGTATGATGATTACATGGCATTTACTAATATAGCCCTTGTTGAAATTCTGTGCCGTTTTCTACAGGTCATACGGCATGTCCCCTTGTTTGCAAAGTCTTTGGGGTTGTATTCACAGAGGTCTTGTTCATAAGATGGCTGCTGATGGAGGGTCCCTTGACTAGGCAAATCACAACCATGTGATATCTCCTCTGTTTAAATACACTACACCTGCCATCCCCATTTGTACTGTTGGGAGTTTAGTGCAGGTGCAGTGTGTTCGAATGGAGACGACATCACATGGAGGTGATATGCATGGTCACATGACCATCACTGGCCATCTTATGGACAGGACCTCTTTGTGGACAGCACAGAAGATTTGCCTAACAAGGGGGCATGGCTTATGAAATAAAGCAAATGGCAAAGAATATCAACAAAGTCTACATCGGCAATTGCCATATAATCATTTTAGATACACTTCGGTCACAAGTAGCCAGAAAGTGGCCAACCTCTCTCGTCTGAGAACAAAAGAAACATATGGAAATCACACATACCCAACCCTTCTTTCTCATGGCATCTGCTGTCAGGACAGAGTTGGCTACGTCCCCATACAAATATATTGGTTGCCTGGTGCTGCCAAATTCAGAGGGTTTGGCCAACATTCATCTACCGTGAATGGGGACTTTAGGAATGCTCAAACTACAAGAATGATTTCATGAGCCCTGGACTTTCTCCCTATATAAGGTATAAGTACCCAGCACTTTACAGAAAAAGGTTCCCTTCTCTGCTTTTTCCTATGTACACTGTCAACACACACAGGTTAGGGAGCATGACCTTTCTGCCACAGCTCTCTCAGTAACTGTCAAAGCTCCTAACTGTATATATGCCGGCGGCAGTTGAAAGATGTAATTGAGCATGTGTGACCACCTTAGTGGGTGGATATGCACATTACTATAGAGATTAAACAGGGTAGTCAATTTAAATGAAATAAAGAGAAGATTTCACAACTGGCACATTTATGCAACACATTGTAACTAGCTTTTCTTGCTGAATGATAACATTTAATGGTGACACAACTCCTTTAACCATATGTACTGAGTACCGTATATCCTTTTAATTTAAGAGATTCATAACTTATGATGACAGCTTATGTTGGCACAATTGAGGTTTGAGCTGTGTCATGCCACATCAAACTGATTTTTACCTTAAATCAAATTAATTTATAGACTACATGTTGGCCAATCAAAACAGGCTCAGCAGTACTACTCAGTAGTATGTATGTAGCTACACATCTCCATCATTTGGCTAAAAATCCCATACATGTACAGAATTCCTTTCTGTGACTGCTCTTCCATCTTAAAATAAAGAGGAAAAGACTGCAGATAAAAATAAAAAGGCACTTCCGCCTTTATTTTTCTGTAAAGATCGGAAAATCAAGAGCCATATTTACACCCTATGCATTCAATTCGTGGAAGGCAAATTGCCATCTAAAGCGGTCTCCTGTGGCTCAGAGCTATATTTAATGTTGCTTGTGTTGGTGGAAATATTCTGTTCAGCCGCAGAGATCGCAAAGGAACAGCAGCCAGGAATATTTGATTGCGGATTTAACCAATTTTGTGCTGAATAGTTAAAACAGCTTCATCCTTAGTAATGATGCAATTACTTGTCTGTCATATTTAAGGAATGGGGGCTGCATTCTTTAGGATGAAGACATACTAGAATCCTTCTCTGCCAAATCATATTTCTGATTGCCTGTATGATTAACCTACATGTATGTAAATGTGCTTTCTGATCACTTAAATCTTTAAAAGGTCCCTTCTGCAAGTGCAAGTGCTATAGGAAAGAGTTTGAACGTCAGGCATCTGTTAGCCAGAGATGAAAACGTATAGAGAGACACTCCCCCCATGCCAACCTTTTATTACTGTTTTTTTCCAATGTAATGAACTAGGAAAAAAACCTCCACAAATGCCATATTGAAACCATGCTGCAACTGGAAAACAAACTTCTAAGCATGCTATCAGACCTTGGAATACATACGTCATCAAGAGGAAACTACTGTGAACATACTTCAGTGAAACCAATAGCAGATCTGAAAAGTCAAAAGAGGGGGTTCAGGGGAAATCCCACTGTTAAGCCAGCCCTGAGGTCGGCATTCGGTGCGATATTGATAACCTATGCCGAGGATTCATCACCAATATAACAAAACCAGACAACCCCTTTAAGTTTTATTTTAAACAACTATAATATATTGTCCCACTTATATAAATGCCTTTTTCTACTATTTTTTCAGGTTGTCTGGGAAGAATAATTAACCAGAATATTGGCGATTTTCCATATACCTTACTATAGTGTGGTTAGTGTCCTGAGTATTCTTCAATACCAAAAAGAACCATAATATATAATACTCCTTATCAAAGTATATGTAGAATGGGTCCAGCTATGTGGCGATTGGTGTCCCATCCACCTAATGTCCCTCAGTGCAAGGTAATTGTAAAGCACTGAAGGAAGGCATATACTCTTATCGGAGGCTGCATATCCGGAGTTTACAGACAACCACCAAATTTATTGGTCATCATCTACCACCGACATACCCCAAATGCATGTTTGAGGTACTGCCGATAAGAAGTTTACTCTGAGGTTAACAGACAACCACTGTTTTACAGTCGACATGCACTGAGGGAGATTAGGTGGATGGGACACCATCACCACATGAGGACCCATTCTACATATACTGTGATAAAGGAGTATTGTATATTTTGGTTTTCTTTGCTCTTGAAGAATGCACAGTCAGTAGGACACTAACCACAATATTAGGATGCCCACAGAATACATCACTCATCTAATGGTTAATTATCCTTTCCTATTAACCCAAAGAATAGTAATTTAAAAAAAGGCATTTATGTAGGTGGGACAATATAATAACGTTTATTTCTTATCCCATAAAACAACTATAAGTTTTAATATTTCCACTACGTTCTGGGAGGTCCCGTCAATATGCCATATATGTTCAGATCGGACAACCTCTATAAAACTTAATAAAAATTTTTTATTTTTTCCTACCACTGATTATTTTTCCATTAATAACACCTACAAAATGAATTGAGATCCACTCCAGTTTTAAAAGGTATCTGTCAGCAGATGTGTACCTATGAAACTGGCTGATGCAGATAGAGCAGAGCCTCTAGGAGCAATGGCAACACCTCTGTTCCTCCTAGACCAAGGTTTCTCAACTCCAGTTCTAGGAACCCACCTACCGGTCAGGATTTGAGAATATCCCACAGAATGAATACCTGAGTCCTGATGCATGGACACTGAATTATATCACCTGCTCAATACTAAGGAAATCCTGAAAACATGACTGGTAGGTGGGTCCCGAGGACTGCAGTTGAGAAACCCTGTTCTAGAGGATCATTAACATAATTTTTCTCAGCAATGTGGCCACATATGAACACAGATGCCCTCAACTGCCAAGTGCCCATGAAACAGGTTAGCCTGGCCACCTACACACATTGCGGATTACGCAGGTTTTTCTGCTTTGTGTTTCGTGCGGAAAAGCTGTGGCATAGTAAATTAACAGCAAAGTAAATCCTTTTTAGAGCGAATTCCCCTTTTTTGCAATGCAAAAGTAACACGTGTATTTTGCTGTGGAAACACAGAAAAATTCTCCTGAAAATGCAAAGAGAAATTCTGTTTGTAAATCAGCACTCGTGTGCAGGTGCCCTTAGAATGAAACACTGTAACAGGTGAAATATTACTCTGACTATACAGGCCCAGAACATTCTCGGCCATGAAAGGGTTCAGTAGATTTTGACAAAGAGAAAAAAAGATTTTAAAAAAGATGAGATATTTAAAAGGTAGCGATTTGGAGAAAAATAGGGAGGCTTGAGGAAGCACGGCTTCCATTTCTTAAGTGGTATCAGTTACCATAAACAAACTGTATGGAATCTAATCCTCTTTTCTAAAACACACTTGGGATAGGTTCATAACGTCCTTACAACTGGAATGCACATATAACAGAAATTACCCAGGGACCTGGTGGCAGTGAATGATAGAGCTGTAGAATAAAAAACAGTGCTTTGTGAAAACTCCCTGCCCTGCCTGGCAATTTAAGGATTGTGCTCACTTTTGCAGCCATATGAAGTAGCTTTATGAGAAATGTAGATACACAATAGCACCTAGTATTTGTCGCTCTCTTTCCTGAAGCCAACCTGAGCTTTCTATTTCCTCTTAATTTACTCTACGAGTCATTAACAAAATAAGACTCGATTAGCTCTACCCTAACAGCACATTAGGGTGAAGCTGAGCATACATGAATACTAACTAGTTTGGGTCTATGCACTAGGTCCCAGAGCTTACAATCTAATAGTTTTCTCCTGGCTAAAAAGAAAATGGAAACTTCACTGTAGCAAGTCAAAGTCACGAGCGATAAAGAATGTCTTTTGTTTGCCGCTAATGTTCTTGGCCACCGGATGTATACAAGATCGATTTTAACTCATGCATTATTAAACGATTGAAATTTGATGCTTTGGAGTTCAGAGCTATATTTCTTGAGTGCTGTTTTCCTGTAAGGTGCCTAGTTTTTCAGGATATCGTAAATTAAATTAAAAGCAAGAATAAGAGAATCATCTAAGAAACGTGTATGGTCGGATAGTCTTCTCTTGCCCCTAGTTTTTGGGTGGTCATCAGACATTTAGGCACTAGAAAGTAGACCCATTGTTCTTTTTTATTTTTGTTTTGTGAGGGAATATCACAAAAAAGGTACTTTTATTATTGATGGGCTATCTTCAGAATAGGTCATCAGTATTTGATTGGGGGGGTCTGACTCCTGGCACCCCTGACTATCAGCTGTTTGCAGAGAAAGCAGCGGTCAGTTGGCACTTCAGCCTCTTTCTTTATCAGTGATGTCACAATCATAGGTCACATGGGCTAGGTGCAGCTCAGTCCCATTCAAGTGAAAGAGGCTGAGTTGCAAATACCAAGCACAGCCACAATGGACAGCACTGTGATTGTAAGCTGCAGCATTCACTGGAGCTCCATAGTTCTGTCAAAATGCTGACCAGCAGGGGTGCCGGGAGCTGGACCCCTGCCAATCTGATGACCTATCTTGAGGATAAGGTCATCAATACTAAAAAATCCAGAAAAATCCTTTAAAGGGGTTATCTGGAAAAAGATACTGAGTGATGACCCATCCTTAGGATAGGTCATTAATAGAGATGAGCGAAGTTTTGAAAAATGTGATTTGGCAACTTCGGCGAAGTTAGGCAAGAAATTCAATTCGCTCCAAATTAATTTGTCACGAATGGCTATAAATAAGGTAAACTAGGCGACTCTGCCATAGGGTGTAGCCACACGGAGCGGGTTGTGGTCATGCTGCGGTGAAGAACTGTGCGGCCAATTAGCCTGCAGCTGTATTTCATTTACTAATGAAGACTGCACTGTATAGTCGGTCTCCATTGTTAATGGCCCAGTGGCACCTTTAAACAGGGGCTGTTGCTGGTTTGGGGGCACAATATACAAATTATTTTCTGTTCCTTCCTGCAATCCCCTGCAGGTTATTTGACAGTAAACACAGAATATTAATCAGTATTGTTGAGCTTGATTATTCAAATTGCAAATTTTTATCGTGAATATCGGCACTTTGAGAATTCCCGAATATTTCGAATATAGTGATATATATTCATAAAAAGGAATATTTGGTGTTTTTTTTGTTTTATTTTTTCATCTGAACCCATTACCTAGTATACCTACCTGCTTCTTGGCCAATGTGAGAAGGCTGCAATATTGTAGTCTGTAGTGAATTAGAATATTCTTCATTATTAAATTTATTTTCTCTTATGCGAAAAATCAGCAATGTAATATTGCGAGTATTCTAAAACACGAATATTTAGCACTATAGAATATAGTGCTATATATTTGTTTTTTTTAATATTCGTCAATTTTTTTTCCATCTGAAGTCATGATTCCTCCCTGCTTAAATTGCTTTTGGGCCAATGACTGTTCACAAAATTGGAAAAAATGACGAATATTCTAAAAAACTAATATATAGCACTATATATTCGTGTTTAAGAATATTCGCATTACGCAAATATTACATTGCTGTTTTTTTAGAAAAAATTGAATAATCTCGAATTCGAATATTCGCAAATATATGACGAATATTCTAATGAATATTCGCAAAATATCGCAAATTCGAATACTGCCCCTGCACTCAACACTATTAATCAGCTCTGGCATGCCCACTTCTCCAACCCCAACGTTCTCCTGCCCTACAGGTGGGAGATCTTCTTCTGCCACCTGCTTTTCCCACACCATCTAGTATAGATGAGAATATGTCATCAGGAACGTCCTTGCAGCTAACTTTTCTAGGACATGGAGACTTTGAAGGATGATTTGGAAGAAGTAAAGCCAGCAAAAGATGAGGATGGTCATTATTAGGACCTGCAGGAATAAGTAAATCTAGGAATAAAAAAATAAAACTGACGCAGAATAAGTCTCCCTGCACTCTCCCTTCTCCATATGCTCAGCTCACAGGACAATAGCGGAGACCACGCGAGATGAGGGTTTTATAGGGCTGTGACATCACAGCGGATTAGCTGGCTGCATGGCATTACGGGTGATCTCCTGTTCCCGAACTTGTCTCATCTGCACTTAGTTTCACTTTGTAACACGTGCAGCTGCCATTTTACATGGTTCGTTACCATGAAGCTCGAGAAGATTTGGATCGAATTCCACTTTGAATGCTTTATTTCACTCGACACTAGTCATCAATATCAGATCTAATTGGGACCCCCGCGGATCAGCTGTTAGAAGGCCATTGTTCCTAGGCCAGTGACATCACTGTACATCGGTCACGTAGCCTAGTTCAGCTCAGCCACATTCAAGCCAATGGGGCTGAGGTACAGTACCAAGCACTGCCATTATACAATGTATGGCACTGTGCTTTGTAGGCTGCCAGGAGGCCACAGCGCTCACTGAAGCTCCGGTGAGCTCTGCAGCTTCCTGAAACAGGTTATCGGCAGAGAAGTGGTGGCTCACACCCTCGCTAATGTGATAATGATGACCTACCCTGAGGATAGGACATCATTATCTTTTAAAGGACCCCTTTAATATGGACTTATATCAAGAGTCCATGATTTGATATCTAATTATATAAAAGAAACAAAAGAAAAAAGGGCTGAATAAAGCAAACTTATGGCCAGAAAGTTCACGCTATGATAACTAATGTGTGCATGCAATTGTATGAGACTAACATACCTTGGGATATCAGCTGTTAGATGGCCTCATAAACAAATTACAAGATGAAGGACAATGTCAAGGTAGCCAGTTACTGACTCCCAAGAGGCGCAGTCAATATAAAAGTACAAGGCCGCACGTAGAATAAAAAAGGCCAGAGGTCAGTAAGGTCTCACCTTTCTATTTAGGACTGAATTGCCGAGCATATGAGTTTTAGCCCAAGGCGATTTTTAGCAATTTTTTTTTATATCTGTTTCCATTTATTGTGTTTAGAAGGCTAAAGCTTGATACGCATGTCCAACCTTTTAAAATTTCAGTTTCCTTTTTTGACTTGCTATAACAAAGTAACATGAATATATAATAGAATTGCGTTCAGTAGTAGCCAGGGGCCTTCAGAATAAATGATCGCTTAAAACTAACCAGCAAGACAGTTGTAATAAAGTAGTAAAAATGTCAATTACCTTTCGTAGATGCCGATAGTGGGATTATTTGTGGCTGGCTCGTAGGGTTTTGATGACCCAGCAGTCTCTTCATTTAATTATTTTAAACTTCTTAGTTTTTATAGGATTTTTTTTTCAACAGAACAAAAATGCAAGTGGCACAGGAATGCGATTAGTACAAGTTCCAGTGAGTGGCAATAGACATCTGTATAACATTTTTAAGAACAGTTATAAAATAAGAGGCCTATTAAAAAAGCCTAAGTATATATAAACATACTAAGAACAGCATTAAATCCTTCCCGCCACAGCCATTTTCAGTTTTTGATTTTTGTTTTTTTACTTTATATCTTACAGGGCTTTTTTTTTGTGGGACAAGTTGCACTCTCTAATGGCACCATTTAACCCCTACCTGACAGCCATTTCCATTTTTTATATTTGGTTTTTCACTCCCAACTTTCCACAGCCATACTTTTTTTTTCACATAGTCATATGACAAGGACAAGTTGTACTTTCAAATGACACCATTTAATATTCCACACAATGGAGTGGAAATCTGGAAAGAGATTCTAAATGGAGTGGAATTGGTAAAAAAAATCATTGCCATTGTTTTATAGGTTTCGCCGTGCTAAATTTATAGTTTATTTTTTAATAGTTTGTTTTATTTCTTAACATTTTGGTGGCCATAACAACCTCATGGATCTCACAATCTCTTTGTGGTGGCCTTTTGGACATTAGAGAGCTCCCTCTCTCAAAATTACTATTCAAAAGCTGTGGGTGCAATTTACCATGGCATCTGAGAGGTTAAATGTCTGTGAATGGAGTGGTCTCCAATCACAGACACTGGCAGCGGGAGTCTGAAGTGCAAAACAGCAGGAAACCTCTGGCTACAGTGCCTGTTCAGGTCCTAAACAGGTGTCATTTTTAACCATTTACTGAGTGGGCAATTTTCCCTGTTTCATTCCCTGCCTTCCGGTTCACATATCCGTCTGAGGGCTTGTTTTTTGTGGGACAAGATGTTCTTTCTAATAGCTCAACTAAATTTTACATATGATGTAGTGGGAAGCTGAAAAAAAAATTCTAAATAGTATTGGAAAAACACAGTTCCGTCACAGTTTTATGGGTTCTGTTTTAACGGCATTCCTTTTGCATTAAAACTGAGAGAGAGAGATTATATATATCTACACATAGACACTGTATATATTTTATAAGTTTTTCAGAAGCAAAAACTAAGACAATAAGAATAATGCCACATGGTACCATATGCGCAAATCAGGAGCCTACAGTATATAAAAACATGACATGCATAGAGATTAGCAAAGGTTGTCGCTCTCTGCATGGCTCAGGCCTGACTTAGATGCAGAGAAGAATGCTCTCAAGAATAAGCCTGTTGATTTGTGAATCACTTGTTACTGCCCACTGCTCTCCTTTTATAACTTCTAAAATATGACGTCTGTGCTTCTTTTGTTGCTTATTCCCAATAGCTCTTGGAAAGTCTGAGTTACAATGTGATGCTTTACTAAATGTTTACTGTAATAAAATAAAGGAGATGAACATAAGAGGGAGTCAATGTAACTTACTATGTAATATTTAGGGTGAAATCTGGGATACTGTCCCAGACTGACAATGTGTCATGGATAACACTGATGTATTCTTATGTCGCAGAGGGGATGTGGAACCACTTGGCACCAGAGGATCAGGTGCGACTGCTACCTCTGCACTCCCTATGGCTATGCTACAGTTTGTGTATAAATACTGTGAAATCACAATGGGTGTCGTATGAAAACAAATGTTTACATGAAGCCAGTAAAGTCAATCTCGTTTGAAGGCTTCAAAACTTGGATCTGAGTTTGTGGCACTGGCGACACTACTGTGCTTATTGGGCTAATTTTTATACATGACACCCATGACTGTCTACATTAAAACAGATGTTTGAGAACATGTTCATAATAAGCTTATGAGAACAACATATATATTACATCACTGTCTGAGTTTTGTATAAATTTTACACAAGGGATATCTTGATTTTAACATAATGAGTTATAATGGAAATTAAATTGTTGTTATCAGTGCAATTAAAAGGAAAAAAAAAATACTGACAAGCATGATCGCATATGTCATCCAGAAAGGAACAGTGAACTGGAAGAGGGGGGACAGATAACAATGAACACTACCAATAGTTCTTTCATCCTAAAGCTACTGGAGTCAAACTGTGGACGGTTTTATCCTTTCAAAAACGCCAGGTGGCCATTCAAAACAGCAGACGCCCAATAAGCCTTCTGAAAGACCATGAACACTCCCAATAACTCTCCTTCAGAAATAGCTTTTTGTCTGCATGACCTATCCCATGGTCCTCTCACAAATGGTTACATGAGGATCTGATCATTGGGTAATACTCCATCTTTTTGTAAACCTAAAAATGAATTTTTAACTTAGCAGCAACTTTAAAGTCCCAGTAAATCTTTTGTTCTACGCTTTGAAAAGTGTTTGCCCCTTTGTAGCCCTTTACGATTAATCCTACTGACTGCATTCCTGTCTTTTAATGCAACATAATATTAAAAATAAATATATAAAATACAAAAAAAAAAAAAACCCCGCTAAATTGTACCAGTCCCTATAAACGTAACAATAACAAGTCTCATCATTTTATATATTTCATGTGAATTTTGAATCAAAACCTTAGTCAACCATGCCAGGATGGTTGCCAGTGTTTCCATGTGAGCAAGTTCTATAAGACAAATAGCTGAAAGCTCACCATCCATAAGAGCATTTTAAGGATCTGAAACTATATTAAAGATATTAAATGCCATTATCACCAAATGTAGAGGACTCCAGAATAGTAGTGGCTTACCTACTAAAATTACCCCAAAAGAAGGTCTCTTCCAGGAAGCCACAAAACTTTTCATATATGCAGATTTTCTAGTCTGCACTATAGTTAGTGTTGGGTGCAAATATTCGAATCGCGAATATCGGCACTTCGAGAATTCGCAAATATTTAGAATGTAGTGATATATATTCGTAATTTAGAATATTCTAGATTTTTTTTTAATCAGTAACCACCCTTCTTGCTTGTGGGCCAATGAAAAGGCTGCAATATCTTTGTCTGAGCTTAGCAACCAATAGGAAAGTTGCCCACCCCTTTGGTGTATAAGAACCTCCCCAGCAGCCACTGTATGCAGTATTTTGCAGATCTGAGAGAGACAGCAGTGTCATTGCTGTGCTTTCTGCTTTCCTGAGTCATGACATTAGATAGGTAGTTAGTAAGGTTATATATATATATATATATATATATATATATATATTATAGATAGTTAGTGGGAGATAGTCACTGTAGGTTAGATAGTAATATAGTGTAGCTGCTGTCTATACATACATGCTACATACATACATAGTGCTGTGATGTCACAAGTTCTCAACAATAGTTAGTGCACCAATCACTCTATCGGCATATAAAGCTATTGTAATGTTCTGCTGTCCTAACCATTTTCTCAAGTCTCAGGAAACTCCTAGCAGCTAGAAAAATATAGCTATAGTGACCCACACCTGTATTTAGCGTGCATTACTCGAATATTACATTGCTGATTTTTCGCAATCAAGAAAAGAATCTTGAATTCCCGAATATACGACGAATATTCTACCAAATATTCACAAAATATCGCGAATTCAAATATTGCCCCTGCCGCTCATCACTAACTATAGTCAGTCAAGTAAGCAAAAATTTAATTTTTGAGAGAGTGCAAGGCAAAAACCACTCCTGTTTCTAAATCTAATGTGAAACTGCCTGGACCACACAGCTCTTTCTTGATAAAGCAAATACACAGTAGCAATCACCAGATAAAACACTAAACCAGAAGTCAAAGACTCTTGACAATGGACTTAAATGCTATTGAGACGTTGTGGCAGATCTACCTACCAATGTTTAGTTTAGAATAGTGGGCTAGAGGTCTTTAAAATACACATAGCAGTTATTTAACTTTAGGCAGGGATTTAATTTTAGACACTTATTACAGCACTCCTTTTGTATATTACACAGTCTTTAAATCTAAAAACAACAACAAGCACATTCAGTGTAAACTCGGGACCCCATCTTTAAGTCAGAGCAGAGAATTTCTCTATGACAGCGGACTTGCTGTCCTTGGAGTACAAACACAGACTTTGATTTGTCTTCATGGCCACCATGCAATACCACATCTCCTCTGCAGTAGGAGCATTCTGAAAAGGATTGTTTCATCTTTAGGGAGCATCAAACTTATTTGTGGGAAGTCTTCCCTTAGTAACAAACAAGTTACAATATTAGCATGCATATCCAAGGGAAGTTTTAAAAGGGATTGTTCCAATAAGCTAAAGCAATCTTTGTATAATGAACATTCAGTTCCTTAAAATATTTTTTAAAGAGTTTGTCACCAGATTTGGGCATCATAAGCCGTCTGACATTAGCTATGTGCCAATGTCAGACCATCCTAATAATGTTAATCATATGCTCCCAGAGGCTAATTTGTATATAATATAAGGACGTTTTTTAGCCTTATAAAAGATCAGAGGGGCATATGATTAACATTATTAGGATGGTCTGACATTGGCACATAGCTAATGTAAGAAAAAAATATATATATATAGTGGTTCACCCTTCAAAAACAAACGGCCAAGGTGCTCACCTCTGGATACACTCGTCTCCAACAACAAAAAATGAAAGATACAGGAGGGACAGACTAAATATCGGAGATGGACAAAAATTTATTATAAGCCAATAAGGCACCTCTACTCACATCAAAGATTGATATTATGCAATTAAACAAATAATATAAAATGGATTGGCCCAAAATTGAATCAAATATACCATAAACTATAAAGTGCAAATAATGTACAAACAGTAATAATGTGCAAACTGCAAATAATGTGCAAACTAGGTAAAGTGCAAATATGCTGAACTTGTGGAACTTGCGCGCAAATAGCACAAAGTAAGATGATCGAAGTGAAAAGTTTAAACTGTGTATCAACTGGCTATACTTGCCTGATCTGATACACAATTGGATACACAGTTTAAACTTTTATATATATCAATCTTTGATGCGAGTAGAGGTGCCTTATTGGCTTATAATACATTTTTGTCCATCTCAGATATTTAGTGTGCCCCTCCTGTATCTTACATAGCTAATGTCAGACAGCTTATGATGCCCAAATCTGGTGACAGAAACCATTTAAAAAAGCTTTGAATGTAGAGGTTTCTTTAAAGCTAATCCATGTATCTAGACTGGCTTATAGTCAGTAAAAATGAAATTCAGTGTGGAACCACTGTGCCAACTACCCGGTTTGACTTTGGGATAGATCTAAGGGTGTTATCTTGGTCCCCTGGTTTCCACCCTTTAAACCCTATAGAGGAATCTGGCCTTTGCTGCAGAGGAGAGACCAGACTGTTACCTCTTGGAATAGTCCTGGTGTTGGCAGCTGACTAATGGGGTCAGAGACACCAGTGAAAAGCACTGAGGGAACAGGCAATGCTCATTGTCAGGAAAGAGGCTTAGGTCAAGGTCTTGTGCATGTGTAAAACAAGTTCGCAGTCAGTGCAGGCTGAAGAGAGTCAGAGACGGTAAACAGGCAGAGTTCAGTACATGGGCAGACAAACAAAAGAAAGCACACCTTCACTAGAACTAGTAAGCTAGACTACCTAAAGCTCAGGCACCTTCCACCTGGCAAAGTCACCTCAAATACACACAAGAGACTGGTCATTGGCTGGAACAGATCAGGGGAAGCTGGCACCGGACCTGCTATGACCAGCAGGGGAATCATAAGAAGGTCAGGGCTGGTGGGCAGAAGAGAGACCGACCTGGTGAGTGATGCTATGCCAGTACCTGCGCAGAGGAGTGGCGCAGCAGTGGGCACGGGCTGCCAGCAGTCAGCTATGGTTGACTAACAAGTTTTTATTTTGTAATACATGACTATAAATTTCAATACTTCCATAACAATTGATCAATTCAGTAAAAAAATTGCAATAAAAATGAGTAAAAACTCATATTCTAAGAATAATACAGGTGCAGACTTTTTTAACTTGTCAACAAGTGGGCAAGTTTTTGAGTCTGCAGCTTTAAACAGGCAGAATGGTACATGGCACCTCATGCAGTTCAGTCTGCAGGTCCATCACTATCATGCTGTTTTATACCAAGTATATGTGATATATTTTGTTTCCCGCACAGGGGGAAAAAAAACTGTTCAGGAGCAGAAAATATCCCTCACTAGAAATGATTTGCCTCCCACAGTGTAGAAAATACAAGGAAGGCTTAAGGCATATCGGAATAGAAATTCTAGCTTTTAAAACTTTCCCACTGAGTTTTTTATTGTGCAGGTGATCTGGGTATCTGTGCATTTCTAAGCTCAAAGTATCACTGTATATGAAACATAGATGAATTGAATTATTCTATGAATGTTTAATCCATCCAATTTTGGGTAATTAGAGGCACTGAACATACAGTTTTTGATCCTTTTAGGTGAAAACTGTTCAAATGAAAGGACAGTTTTATGTGTAAATCATATTCTGTATAGTATTATACAGTTTTACTGTATGGTAGGAATTGATCAAGTCCTGCACTCTGGAATTCTGACTTCAAAATTGAAATAAAAAAGAGCTTTGTAGCTTCTTGGGCTTAATTGTGGGAAGAACATTGCAATATTTAGCAATTTTACACCACTCACACCAACTATGAATAGTGGGAGGTAAACTGCCCATGGTTGCCTGTCACGCTTAACTACTGCAACTTTTCAAAAAGTTAGAAAAGTAGAAAAAGGCACAAGAAATGTTGCAATCTTACCCAATTAGTAAAGGGTTGGTGCAGAAAGAAGAGTAACAAATCAGCCCTATCCAAGGCGTTTCATTGGCAGAAGTGGGCCTGCTAATCACAAGGGCTCTCTGATTGAATGGAGTGGCAGACATACATGCATGCCTAAAGCTCCATTCAGCTCTGAGGGACTTTAGGATAGAACAAGTACTTGGCCATCTGCAGCAGTCCCATAGAGCTGAATGAAGTGACAGTGCACATACATGACCGCCGCTCCATTCAAACAGGACAGCACCAGCCCCTGTTCTCATCCCCGGTCGGTCTGATCCCCGCCAATCACTTATCCCCTAATCTGTGTACATGTGAAAAGTTGACTTAATGGCACAAAACCATTAAAGATGCAACAAATTTATCAAGCGGCATACTACAGTCTGACTGGATTAACAATATGGAAAGAGCTCAGTAACTTTTAATAATTTACATTTTCTACGACCGAAAAAGGTTTTTTATCTAATGTGGAATGTATTTGAAAGTCTCTAGGTGGGTTCCCCTAACTAGGCCAGATATACAGCATTTCTGAAAATCAGAAGCACTCAAAGAATTTTCCAACACTATAAGGCCCCAGTTTTTGTGATGGATGTCTATCAGCAAGTACCCATTAAAGGCATTCTGAGATCACAACCAAAAAGGGATTATACAATGAGGAATTTATCATTCCAGTTGTGCCAGAAACTGGCCTGCGGTTTTACACCACTGAAGTGGATGAGAAAGTGGACATGGTTAATGATATTCATTAGATGCATTTCGGGTTTATCAACTATGAAAAAATCCAAGAAAGTTAGAGGGTTGCATACATAACCTGAAGTAACATCTTTAGACAAAGGCGTTATATTTAAATAGAAGTGCGCAGATTGATACATTTTGTATAAAACACACTAACACAGGCTCAAAGCTAAATTCTGCTCCTGATAAATTGCTTCCAATAACCTTTAAAGATCTCTTCCTTTATTTTGAGGTGGCAAAAGCTTCATAATACTAGCACGTGAACAAGTATTCTCATCTACTTTAGAGTATCTGCTCTGCCTTCTTTTGGCAAATGCAGTATCTACACCAACACCAGTTTATGAAGGTTGGTGATTAGCCCTGATATAAATATGTAAGATACAAAACACAGAAAAAAAATGCAACAGCACTCTGCCCTGCCTATATGTGCCCTGCCTATAACCCTACCTGTTATGGGCCATGACAGCCACATAAAATCCAGGGAGTGCAGGCCTTGGCGCGGCAAGTGGCTTATTACTTTTTGATTAAAATGTACACGGACGCCTCACTTTTTTCCAACTTATAGGCAGGGCAGAGTGCTGGTTGCAGAGTGCTGTTGCATTTTTTTCTGTTTGTATGTATATTTCGCTACGTGCACCTGCTTTCAGGGACGTGCTGAATGACCCCCTTTTTTGTGTAGTATGTATTGGAGGTGTGGCAGCCTCCAGTTAGTCGTGCACACCTGACCAGATCGTCTGCCAAGAGGCTGGTTTTAATCAGAGTAAGTATAAAACTGAGCTTTCCCCTACTAGTTGCCATTTTGGCTCCTGGAAGAAGACATGGTGGGCTCGGCATGCATGTTGGTACCTGCATCCCTAGATTTAATGGAGGCTGTTATGGCACCAAACAGGGTTACAAAGCAAGGTAGATCCAGCATGCATGCTGGGCCTGCACTCCCTGGATTTTATGTGGCTGTCATGGCCCATAACAGGTAGGATTTAGCGATAGGACCACTCATTGAGGTGGCCTTGGCGCGGCGAGTGGCTTATTACTTTTTGATCCAAATGTACACTGACCACTCATTTTTTCCAGCATATAGGCAGGGCAGAGTGCTGGTTGCAGAGAGCTGTTGCATTTTTTTCTGTGTTTGTATGTATATTTCGCTACATGCACCTGCTTTCATGGACGTGCTGACTGACCCCCTTTTTTGTGTAATAAATATGTAAGATGTCAGCTGAGGTAGTTGACAATCAGATTCACCGGAATGGGACTGCACTTATACTACTTTTCCCGGCCGCTACACAGTGTACGGAGCCATGCCATCTCTTACTGGGGCTCTTGCAAACAGCTTATCAGGGGGCGGGAGTTTGCCAGAAGTTGGACCCCCCGCCAGTCTGATATTGATGACCTAACCTAAGGATAGCTCACAATATTAAAGTCCTTAATAGCCCAATCTCATATCTAGATGAAATACACAAAAAAAAAAGTGCTCCGGGGGCAAACTGGCAATTGACACTACAGGGAAATTTCCCATTGGCCAATGCCTAGGGGGCTGCTCAAGTCCTCGTCAAGGCTGCTAGTTGGGTACATACAGGGGCGTAGCGTGGGGGGGGGGGGCGTTGCCCCGGCGCCAGACTGCAGGGGGGCGCTGGCTGCTGGCACAAAAAAATTTCACTCTGCTCTGCTGCCTCTGCTGTGCTGCGGTTTCAGCAGAAGGAGAGCGCACGGCAGAAAGCACTTCATGGATAGGCTCCGCCCACAGCAGTACGAAGCTCTGCCCACTGCAGTACGAAGCTCCGCCCACCTTCCAGGCGGGAAAGACACTGCGGACAGGCTCCACAGGTAGACGGAATGAGCGACACTGACAGTGAGTGACAGGTCAGTGTCCCAGTGTGACTGAGTCACTCCCTGAGATGGCACCCTCTGGGCAGTACTGTCGCTGGTCATCCTTCACCAGCACCTGACTGCCACCTCATTGGCCTGGCTCTCATGGCACTTCACTGCCTGCTGCTTGGCTATCAGCAGCACTGAGTGACAGTCAGTGTCACAGTGTGACTGAGTCACTCAGTGCTGATAGCCAAGCAGCAGGCAGTGAAGTGCCATGAGAGACAGTACTGCCCAGAGGATGCCATCTGCCCATCTCTGCTGTCCATATACCAGGCCAGGCCTACCAGTATTACCCCTTGATATACCGCCTGGTCACCCCACCTAGGGCCCCATTCACACGTCCGCAATTCTGTTCCGCATTTTGCTAAACGGAATTGCGGACCCATTCATTTCTATGGGGACAGACTTTGTCCCGCTCGGATCCGGAATTGCGGATCCACACTTCCGTTCCGCAAAAATATAGAACATGTCCTATTCTTGTCCGCATTTGCGGGCAAGAAAAGGCATTTCTATATAGTTCTGGCAATGTGCGGATCCGCAAAATTCGGAGAGCACATTGCTGGAGTCTGTGTTTTGCGGATCCACGGATCCGTAGATCTGCAAAACACATACGGACGTCTGAATGGAGCCTAGAGACAAGTGACTCAGACTGTTAGGTGTGGTGACCAGGCGGTATATGAAGGGGTAATACTGGTAGGCCTGGTATATATGGACAGCAGAGATGGGCAGATGGCATCCACTGGGGTTGTATCTTACATGGGACTGTATGCTGGAGGGGCTGAAGGCAGGGGGAGTGATGTATCTAACATGGGACTGTATGCTGGAGGGGCTGAAGGCAGGGGAAGTTTTGTATTTTACATGGGACTGTATGTTGGAGGGGCTGAAGACTGGGAGTGATGTATTTTACATGGGACTGTATGCTGGAGGGGCTGAAGTCAGGAGAGTGATGTATCTTACATGGGACTGCATGCTGGAGGAGCTGAAGGGGGAGTGATGAATTTTACACTGGACTGTATGCTGGAGGGGCTGAAGGCAGGGGAAGGTTGTATCTTACATGGGACTGTATTTTGGAGGGGGTGAAGGCAGGGGGAGTGATGTATTTTACATAGGACTGTTAGCAAGAAGGGCTGAAGGCAGGGGGAGTGATCTATCTTACATGGGACTGTATGCTGGAGGGGCTGAAGGCAGGGGGAGTGCTGTATCTTACATGGGACTGTATGCTGGAGGGGCTAAAGGCAGGCGGCGAAGAGAGGGAGGGTGATATTATTTACATGGGACTGTATGATGGAGGGGCTGAAGGCAGGGGAAGTTATGTATTTTACATGGGATTGTATGTTGGAGGGGCTGAAGACTGGGAGTGATGTATTTTACATGGGGCTGTATGTTGGAGGGGCTGAAGACTGGGAGTGATGTATCTTACATGGGACTGTATGCTGAAGGGGCTGAAGGCAGGGGGAGTGATGTATCTTACATGGGACTGTATGCTGGAGGGGCTAAAGGCAGGCGGCGAAGAGAGGGAGGGTGATATTATTTACATGGGACTGTATGATGGAGGGGCTGAAGGCAGGGGAAGTTTTATATTTTACATGGGACTGTATGTTGGAGGGGCTGAAGACTGGGAGTGATGTATTTTACATGGGACTGTATTCTAGAGGGGCTGAAGGCAGGGGAGTGATTTATCTTACATGGGACTGTATGCTGAAGGGGGCCATAAGTATTACAATAATACTACAGAGGTGGCCATTATAATATTAGTAATAATAATAATGAAGAGGGGGCAATAATAATACAGAGGGGCCATTATATATTATAATTATACAGAGGGCATTATAGTTATGGGCACTACGGGGGGAGGGGAGGTCTGTTATCTGAGGATGAAAGTAAAGTGAGGAATCTAAAAACTTTTCTGTGAAACTCTGCAGAGAGGAGAAGCTGCTGAAAGAAGGTGTCATGATGGTCCTATCTCCGAAGGAAGACATTAAGGAAAGTCTACATGACAGAAGATGTCACTGGATGTAAGAGGTATGTGGTGCTGTATTCTCCTGTATATTTGATAGCAATGTATGTTATGTCCATCCAAATATCTGTTTTGGGGGGTGGATTTAGAATTTGGCCCACCCTGCCGCAGTCCGGCCCCAGACTTCAGGTCACACTGCGTGTTCTGAATTCTGGGGCCTCACACCCATCTACTACATTATCTGTACTCAATCACTGTGTTATCTGTAGTGTTACGTAGGACTGCAGGTGACATCTACTGCATTATTTGTAAAAAGGGGCGTGGTCACAGGTTGGGGGGGGGGGCGCAATACTTGGCTTGCCCCGGGTGCTGGCAACCCACGCTACGCCACTGGGTACATAGTGTTCTGATGCTCTCAGCATTAACTAATGCTGGGAGCCTCTGGTACTTAGGCACCTGGCTGGCAGAAGAAAGTGCCCTCCTGCCTTCAACTGTATTGCCTTCCTCAGGACAGTGATAGACTTGAATACTGTAGTGAGTATAGCAGTATTTTGTCCTGCACTGTGTATTTGGTTCTGCTGTGGTGGTATTTTGTGCCGCACTACAGTATTGCTGGTCCTGTCTACTTATATTAGTCCTGCCTATTACACGGGGCCAGTTTTTTTTTTCAGGGCCACTTTTAAGTTCCCGGTCCGCCACTAATATGCGCACCTGAACATCTCACCATTCTGCTGGGGTCTGACTGGAAGTATATATGACCTCTTCATACTACACAGCTTTTACCAACAAACATTTCATGACAAAATCTATATTTGAACATAAGGAATCGCAGCAGATTTAAAACAATCTGCTCCATAAGCTGCAGAAATTACCCACAACACAAAATACTGTGCATATCTTAAACCTGCAGCAAGTCAATCTGTGTGGCAGGGGGTCAAATCTGTGGCAAAATCTGTATGTAACCCATAGCGAAAGTATACCATGTGTTGTCATACCCTGAAAACCTTGGCTTTTTGTCACTTTACGTTTTTTTGGATTGCATTTCATTGTAGTTATAATATTTAAGAACATTTCAAATACATTATTACAAGCTAGAAGTCACATATTTATATGAACAATGCAAGGGGTTTAGTGTTGATCATTTTTTATACTAATGAAAGTTTAATAAAGTTCAATAACTTTTCCAGGTCATCACAACTTGTCTCCTGGACATCCGTGACTACTGCACATGTTCTTCCTGTTGCTGATCCATCATACACTTTCAAGGTCAACCCCTTAAAATGCTGGAGCATCGTTCACCTGAAAGTGACCTCTTTGAGCTGCCCACGTGCATGCTTGTGCTCTGAATAGGGAGAGGGGAGTACGCTGCTGCCAGACACCTCTGGCAAGGGTTTATCTCCCAGAGAACAAAAGGATTGGGCATTTTGAAAGGAAACTGCCCAATCTTTATCCTCCCTGACATCTGCTGTCAAGGGACTGAATGGAAGCCCCCTACACTTTACATGGAAGGCGGCTTCTGCTGAAATGAATGTGTCTGGCTAGTTTTATACTGGAAGTACGTGTTTTTTTTAATAAAAATAAATTCTTAGGCTACACACACAAGTGAAAAAAAACTCAATTTTTAACTGATTTTTTTTCACTGTTGCCTTTCTGAGAAACCGACCCATTCAGATAGAACATGTTCTATTTTTTTACGTCTATTATTCACTGGCCGTCAAAAAACTGCCGTGCAAATAGCCCCATTGGTCTTAAAATGGACATGTGATGGCTGTTAAAAAAACATCCATTACATGTCAGTTTTTCACTGTCGTGTGCATGTAGCCCAAGCCAATATTTTCCAGATCAAAATATGTATTCTCAAGTATGGAAATTTGATTGTGAGCTCAAATGGGGCTGACTTGAGTGATGCCATTTTCTGTACAGCGCTATGGAATATCTTGGTGCTATATAAACGACGAGTAGATACCCACCATAAATTTCTTAGGTTTTGCCTTTCTTACACAACCTTGTATACAGTAGACTAGGGAACAGTTTATATAAGAGTGTAAGCTAAACCTTATAAATGCGAGATATCTGACATCTATAGGCTCATAGACTGGCTTCACAATCAAAAAACTGCAAATATCATGACAGAACTGAAGCAAGGCTCTATACATTGGATGCATAAACCAAACGATTCCCTGATCTATACCTCCAGAGTATGCTACTGCGTAGCCGTTCAATCGTGTATCGACCATTGGCCACAATGGTAAAAGAAATAACTCAATGAGTGGTCCTAACGCTAAATCCTAAAAGTGGTCCACTATATAGGAAAGTGCAGTCTACTGTGCATTCCTATACAGTAAAATAAGCGTGTCATCACATACCCTCCCAATGGTATGGTCCACTGGGTTCCACCACAGTTTCCATCATGTTTAAAGGAAGAACAGTGTAACATACTATTCAAAAGTGCAGCGCTTAAATGTGAACAGAGCCCAACTTATCCAAAGCAGTCAGTACAATAGAGATTACCATTGAGAAAGTCCTGTGGACCCTCTCTGGCTACTTTTGACAGAGGCCATAATGTTAGCCAGGCTCTCATTCCACAAAGCTGAGCGTCTGGTGTAGCTTCACAAAGCCTCATGGCAAATAGAATGAAAAGGCTTCTTCGCACACATGGCATGAGTTAGCCAGGCTGCTCCCCCTGGGACCCTACGGCTGGAGCTGAATTGGGAGCAATACACAAGCATGGAAGTGCAATTCATATGCAAATAGCTATATTCAGATGCAAATGAGGGATATGTCTTGTCGTTGTCACATGAGAAGATCTGGTCTTGCTTGGGGTCCCGTGAGGACACATTTTAATCCCTTCTTCCCTATTACTTACCGGCTTTGAGCAGATTATTCTTATACCATTATAAAACTGTTGTTTTATAGAACATGAAGGGAATACATTGATTTACCCAAAAATTATTTTATTCAACATTCGATGAAATGCTTATAAAAGTTCCTTATATGCCTAATTTGTAATATCCTGTATGTTACCAAAATGTCAGTTCCCAGGTCGTATGGTCATCTGGAATCTGCCATATAAGCCATTCTTATATATAGAGAAATACATTGCTCTCATTGGCAATTATACATTCTGTCAGAAAGTGTGTTTTCAGCACTGCCTACGTCTTTGTAAAGAAATGAAGTGAAGACCCTCCCTGTTCGATTATGTTTTAAAGGGATTTTCCAGGACTAGAATATTGATGACCCATACAACTATTAGATTGGGACCACCACCAATCACAAGGACAGGGACTCTGTGGAGCCCCCTGATATGAACGGAGTGGCTGCTAAGGCATGTGTGCTGCTGCTCCATTCATTTGTTTGGGAAGCTGATAGAAATGAATGGAGCGGCAGTGCACATGCTTGACTTGCCTCTCCATTCATTTTGGGCAGCTGTGCCTGGTAAGCAATGAAGGGACCTTCAATCAATTGGTGGGATCGCCAGCAGGAGGACCATAACTCATGTGATATTAATGGCCTATAGCAAGAAGATGCCTTTAGGATTCAAGTAATCCTGGAAAGGTTCAGCAATCATTTCCTGCCTCAACTGCACAAAAAGTTGCTAATTTAAAAGGACCACTAAACACAAAACTAGAAATGAAATCTCACATAACATCCTTATTTTTCTTGCTCTTGTTTTTAAATATAAAAAAAAAACGATGAAAACTGGAAAAAAAAAGCAAAGTAGTGAGGTAGCCATGTTTTCTCCCCCAGTCTCATCCTTCAATGATAATGCATGTAGGCCAAGTAGTTTTGGGGAAGAGGGGTAGGGTTTAGGCTGTACACCTTTTGCTTAAACCGCATAGTCATTTGGTTGTCAGGAATCTCCACGTTACCAGTAGTATTAACAGTCCCAGTAGTAGCACACATACATGGTGGCCCCAGCCAGCTGAACCTCGCTGACATTCAGTAGAAGACATTACTGTAATTCTGTGGTAGAAGCAAACATACTCTATACATTTGTCCCAATACTACATATACACACATCAGGGCAGCATTTGTTTCATGGCCATTTGGGGCCTCCATTACGGTTCTTCAATGGAAACAACTCAGCTTTCCAAAGCTCCTGAAAGGTCAATATGCCTACTTATAGCAATGCCAATAATTTCATTGCTATATTACTGCATAGTTAGGTAGATTTCTCTTTCAGGAGCTTTGAAAGTTGAGTAACAACCAATCAGGTATGCTGTAGTCCCAATGGTGCAAGTGTTAGACCCACTGTCGCCCTCACTGTATATATAGTGTCAATATTTTGTATGTACAGAATGTGGTTGTTCCACAGACTGCTGAATTTTAAATTTACCTAGTTTAAGGTTTTCTGGCAAGATCATCAACATCTGATCGCTGGGGATCCAATCGCCTCACCTGGCCTTATTGGTGGTGCACCCCTGCCCTTGTCATTATGTAGGGCAGTGCTGAGCAGAAGGAAGATGGGAGATTTAACGACCACACAGATTTCTGTATTGTTGGGTAGAGAGCTATCTGCTCCAGAATACCAGAACTGACAATGAAGTGGAATGTTTTTCTGCACTGTTGTCAGACTGGTCATCCTTGGGGTCCACTAGGTGGCCTATGTTTGGTATCAGTATACAAAATCTGATGAGTATGTCCCTTAAAGAGGACCTGTAACCTCTCCTGACAAGTCTGTGTTAGTAACTACTTGCATTCTCCATATAATCACAATTCTGGAGCATCTATTCTTAGGACTCTATGTTGTGCCATTCCTCTCCTATTCCTGCTAGACATTTATGAATAAAGGTACAACTGGGTGTTATGAGCTGGCAGTATGTCCCTGCGCAGTCTAAAGGTGCTTTTATAAAAAACAATGTTTTAGGCAATTATTGGGAACTAAACAAACGTTCCCGATAACTGCCTGATGGTCAGCGGAGATCAGCATGCAGCAATCATCTCCTCTGCATGACAAATTATCGTTACTCCAATCGCTTGTCCCCATAGGAAGTCATTGGGGGAGATTTATCAAACTGGTGTAAAATAGCAACCAATAGCAACCAATCAGATTCAACCTTTCATTTTTCACAGCTCCTTTGGATAATGAAAGGTGAAATCTGATTGGTTGCTATGGGCAACACAAAGCCAGTTCTGCTTTACACCAAACAAGTTCATTCCTCGGGCAATCAAAATCTTTCAGCACGCTTAAAAATTCTCGTTTGCCGGCGGCAGACCATGCCGTGTATTCACGATTTGCTGCCGGCAAACAAATAGAAAGTATGGGGACAAGCGATGGCATTAGCGATCTCTCCTCCTCATGTAATAGCAGTGGTCTCCTCCTCTAACGAGCCGGAGATTGCGGGGAAGGAAAGCTTCCTCCCAACAATTGCCTGCTGGTTCGTGCAATATAATACAGGCATAATGGTGGAATTTATCATAAGGAGAATATTTGAAGTTAGTTTTGGTTGAGTCTGCTTTGGTGTACTTTTTGCCATGTCTCATGTTGTTTGATGAATTTGTCTTATCTTTAAACCTACAACTTTTGTCGAGAAAAGCTATTCCAATTTTCCTACTCCATCCTCCTCCTGGAGTGAGACTCAATAACAATGCTAACCATGCCCACTTTCCCACCCATATTTCAAAACTGGAGTGAGTGGTGTAAAACTGCAAAAAGTCACTAAATATTTGCGCGAGTGCAAAAAGTCGCAAAAACCCTACAGGTAACACCTAGATGGACCTCTATTCATAATACTCTAGCAGGAATAACAGCGAAATGGGGGAAAAGTCATTGGCTGCAGCAGAACATGTGACCATGACTGGCTGGAAGTAAACACGCAGGGGACCGAATGAAGGACATGCGAGAGCCAGTGAGCATGACCAAGGTGACGGGGGAGGGTAAATAACAGCAAACGAGCTGAAGAAGCCTTCATCTAACACCAGCACCGTAAAGTCACATCTAATCATTTGCATTTGATTGAAACATTGCTCCATCTAAATCATGGATTATACAGTTCTTCACGTGTAACATAATCAGATGATTTTCACAAAATCACACCATATAGACCATAGGTTGTGAGATAGGAGCATTCCACTTCCAGATGACATTATCACTAAGCAAAATGGAGATTAAGGTGCCTTCTCCTCATAGTGGCCATTATTAAACAAGTGCACTGGGCTAATCCTTAAAGAAGGCAATTACTTAACCAGATTAACAACTTTTACTTTCTTTCTTGTAAGGTCAGTTCAGAAGGATGTCACCTACACAAGAGGCCAAGAAGGCTAGCAGGCGAAGCTGAACATTCAAAGCCAGACTTTCTAGACTATTTCCCTTCAACAGAACTGCTGTTTTCATAAAAGTGATTATTTTTCCAATGGAGTCAGGAACTAAATTTTGTGTTGCTAAAGATTTTTCAGAAATATCTTAAATTTTTTTAAAAGGTATTAGAAAAACAAACAAAAAAACATAGAAATAAACTAGACCAAATCTCAATTATACAGCTGGCCTGAGACAATCCACTTCTAAACTTCTGACTGTAGCGTTATCCGGGCCTAAAAGCCAAGTGTCCGTATATACTGTCCTAAGCATGATGTTCAAAAACAAAATAAAAAAGTAAAGTAAAAAACTAAAAAAAAAGATATTCACCTCTACAATCCCTTGCCAATTAAATAGAGATCATCCAATGGTCCCCCAGTCTTTGCTTACAAGAAGCCGGGATGTGTTCTTTGCAGCCAACCAGTGGCCTCAGTAGTCACGTGCAGGCACTACTGGCATAATGGCTCCATCACTGAATAGTGATTTTGGCAGTACAGCATGTGAATGCTGAGGCCACAGATTAACCACAGTGATCACGTGCTGGTCACTTATAAACAAAGAAGGGGGGGAGCTAGAGTGCCTGTGCTGTATTGTAGAGGCAAGTATTGTTTTGTGTTTTTTTTTTGTTTTTGTTTAAGAAACCGAATAACTCTTTAAACTGATGCAACATGATGAGCTTGTGTAGTCTCACAGTTCGGCAGCAAGACCTCAGAATTGTTAGATAGGTAATTCCCTTATAACAAAAAACAATAAAAAAATGCTCAAACGTTCTTTGAGTGAGAAAACACTTTGGAGATATTGTAGGATAGTACTTAGGGGACTTTGAAAGGGATAGGAACACAGAAGAACTGGAGAAGTGGTCTAGCACAACAGAGAGCTGAATAAGGGATGAATTGGCATACCAAAAAGTTGTAAGACTGTTCTAAAGCACGGGAGAGCCAGGCACAAGGCGACCCCAGACAGGGGACAGCCGGGTGCGAGGCGACCCCAGACAGGGGAGAGCCGGGCACGAGGCGACCCCAGGCACGGGAGAGCGGGGCACGAGGCGACCCCAGGCACGGGAGAACGGGGCACGAGGCGACCCCAGGCACGGGAGAGCCGGGCACGAGGCGACCCCAGGCACGAGAGAGCAGGGCACGAGGCGACCCCAGGCACGGGAGAGCAGGGCACGAGGCGACCCCAGGCACGAGAGAGCCGGGCGCGAGGCGACCCCAGGCACGGGAGAGCCGGGCGCGAGGCGACCCCAGGCACGAGAGAGCCGGGCACGAGGCGACCCCAGGCACGAGAGAGCCGGGCACGAGGCGACCCCAGGCACGAGAGAGCCGGGCACGAGGCGACCCCAGGCACGAGAGAGCCGGGCACGAGGCGACCCCGGGCACGAGAGAGCCGGGCACGAGGCGACCCCAGGCACGGGAGAGCCGGGCACGAGGCGACCCCAGGCACGAGAGAGCCGGGCACGAGGCGACCCCAGGCACGGGAGAGCTGAGAAAAAGTGGTGCTGCAAAAAGGAAAGCTTTGGCAAAGTTACAGAAAAAAAGAAAGAAAGAAAGAGAAGGGTAGCATTCTCTAGTAAAAAAAACTTTTGGTTACAAAATCTGCAACCCAAAACTCATGTCCATAAATAAAGAGCATTTTACTATATTTACTATATTTTATTATGTTAACAAAAGCCAAAGAAACCTCTATTTTACACACTTTTTACCATAAAATGGTGTTACTGGAAAGTGAAGGCTTTCACAGAGAGTAGGATATATCAGCAGGAGCACTGTTGTAATTTTTTTAAATAATTCATAGATTGGAATACAGTCAAAAATATTTCACCTGAACACAGGATGTTCCTTTACTTATAGAATAAAGAGCCTATGATGTAAGTGAGGTGAAGTTGCCGAGTTTAAACATGGAGTTTGTTTTGCCAATCTTTACCCATTACCTATTAGAAGCTGGTAGTCAACCGTGAAGATAAAAGAGGGTTAAACCGAATGTCATCATTGGTGAAATGATTTGGTCATATCAAGCCATGCCTATAGATAAAAAATAATAAAACTGCGCTGGCCAACTCAAGCAGCATATTACTCAGAAGCCCCTAAGCACAGCATCTACTGACCACCACTGAGGGGCGTTTAGGCAAATATGTGTCTATCAGAATCCCCCCAACGGAAGACAGCTAGTTTATGACAAGCTGGAGGAAAACACTTACACGTTGGTTTATATGCTCATAGGAGGACACCACGGTCAGCACTGCGCATATAGGGGCACATTTTGGCGCTTTGAGGCACAGTTTAGTTTGTAGAAGACCGGTGGTGATGTCTTCTCCCCCCCCCCCCATTTACTTTCACAGCAGCGGTATAGTGATAACTGCTGGAAATGTTTGACAACTTTGCATCGATGTACCCAGGTTGTAAGTAGTGGCTTTCCATTCTTTTTTGTCATACTGTAGACACTCTAGCTAATAGATCCTGGCACAAAACTGATACTTCACGTAGGAATTGTGCTTAGGTTAACTTACACCACCTTATTCAGAAGCTATCCATATACATTTATACACAGTAAAAGTAGTTTCTAAAATGATTTCTTGAGATCTCTGGGATTTGCTATATTATACAGTTTTTCCACCTTACTGAAAATCAAGACGTTTGACAAACCTCTCTTCCTACGATGGTAAACGTTATAACATTAGAATAAAATTCTGAGTTTTCAAGTGTATGTGGTCAGGTTATACAGAGACGAATGGGCAATGGGATCATGGGATCACAGATGAGGGTGTCCATGCTGTTCCCATGGACAGGATACATAGAGTGGCACAGCTACGTAACAATATCATAGAAGTTTGTCCAGTGCCTGCTGTAATACATACATTTCCCCAAACTTTTACAGCTGCGGTCACTGCACCCTAAAAGTCCTAAGAGAAGGCAAAAAAGTAACCTGCCGACAAATCATCACAAAACAGAACTACACAATGCCACTAGAAAAGTGCACAATACCCTATAGTAAGCTGTATATGCTTCCAACACTGTATCATATGGTCACGAGCAGCTAGAACATACATGTGGGCATACAGAAACACATACAAATAAATCTCTGCAATCTACTCCATCAGCTGCGGGCACTCGTGGAAGAAATGATATGGAAAGCCATATTCCTACAGGAATTATGGTCCTGAGCAAAAGGCGGCAGAGGTGGAGTGTCAGCTTTGTCTTGCCACAATGACAATCAAGTTAACCACTTCTTGCCCAGCATGGCTGAACCCTATTAGAAGGCTGCTGTAGGATCAATAGGGTTCCGGGATGCTGGTGTCCATCCGTGTTGAGATAAGGAAGGATAACAAGCCCGGGTAGGGGTCATTGTTCCAGCTGGCCCCGTGCGGGGCATCCCTGGCTGGGCTCTGTGTTGTGGTGTTTGGAGGGAGGGGGGCACGCTGTAGCAGGGAGAAAGAAAGCAACTTACACAGAGGGGTTTTCTAAAAAAGCAGATGACAGACTTCTGCAAGGAGTGAACTTGCCAGAGTGGCTGGAGGGTCCCAGCCAAAAATAAGGAGGGAATTTCAAGAGTGCATGTAACTTCATGCAAGAGGAAAACAAACCAGCTGCCAGGCTGCAAACTTGTCATAGTAGTGCCCACATCAGCACAGGCATCACCCATCACCCAGCCATCTCTACATCATCATCACCACGGGAAAAAGTTTCCAAGAAAGTGCAGCGAGCAGTGCAGGGCACATGGTCTGGCAGTGCCAGGAGCCCCCCATGCCAGCCACCAGATAGAGCGCTCAGGAAAGTTGCATCCACATCCCATAGCCCGAGCTGGCGGAGCCCATGCTCCTGCACCCGGCTCTGCTGACCCCGTGCTACCCACAAACTTCCAGCCATGAAATACAGCAATGAATGGCACTTACTTTTCCCTCGCCTGGCTATCAGAAGGGACAGTGGATCCTTTCCCTTTGGCATACATGCTTGTTTGAGACTTTTCCTACTCAACACCTGTCAAAGGAAGCAGCCAGCAATGCTCTCTCTATCTCCATAGCTACCCTTCAGTTTTTTACATCCCAAAGCATTGGCCACAAATCAGGCACATTTTCTAATGGGGGACCTTGAAACAGCCAGAGCTTTTTTTTTTTTCTTTCTTTTTTTTTTTTTTTTTGTTCAGCTGTTCCAGGAATCGCACACTTCCCCCGCCCTGATGAGAAGGCAGCGTGTGTGTGATAGAGGAGAGCGTGTGCTCCCGGGCTCTTAAAGGGGCAACGCCAGATCCACATGCCGAGCCTTCTACTTTAAGGGGGCCGCGTGTCAGAGCCCCAGGATCATCCCCAATATTCATTGCAACTGGAGCTTTACTCTCATTCCACAGAATTAAGTTTATTCAGTGGAAAAGAAACAAAATAGCATATGTATATATAGATGTAGACATGCTTGCACCAGACTTTCATTATATTCTAGCAGGATGACCCAGCTTCACATGGGTATATTTCATTTATTTCATGTAATGTTTTGAAGGTTTTTGAGGTTGAAAGATATCCACAATGTTCCTCATAACAGTGACCTCTGCAGCACCCCTCCCCCTTAATAGTGACCTCTACAGAACCCCTCCCCCTTAATAATGACCTCCACAGTGTTCCCCATAACAGTGACCTCTGCAGCACCTCTCCCCCTTAATAGTGACCTCCACACCACCCCACCTCCCTAACAGGGACCTCTACAGCATCCCACCCTCTTAATCGTGACCTCCACAGCACCCTTACCACTTAATAGTGACCTCCACACTGTTCACCATAACAGTGACCTCTACAGCACCACTCCCCCTTAACAGTGACCCCCACACAGTGCCCCACCCCCTTAAAATGTGACCTCCATAGCACCCCACCCACCCCCTAACAAAGACCTCCACAGCAGCCCACCCCCTTAACAGTGACCAACCCCTTCACAGTGTCCTGCTCCCTTAACAGTGACCCCCACACACCAGTCCGTCACAGCACCCCACCCCTTACCATTCACCTCAACAGTACCCTGACCACTTAACAGTGATCTGCACAGCACCCCACCCATTAACGGTGACCTCCACCGTGCCCTGCCCCTTAATAGACACCTTCACAGCACCCTTTAACAATGACCTCCACATTACCCTGCCACCTGAACAGTAACCTTCAAAGCGGCTTCTCTTTTAATAGTAACCTCCACAATCCCCTGACCCCTTAACAGTAGCCTTTACAGTGCCCGTCCCTTTAACAGTGATCTCCACAGTACGACGCCCCCTTAACAGTGACCTCCACAGTTCCTGCCCCCCTAATAGTGACCTTCACAGTTCCTGCCCCCTTATCAGTGATCTCCACTGTGACCGCCCCTTTAACAATGACCTCCACATTACCCCGCCCCCTTAAGGCCTCTTGTACTCGACCGTATGCCTTCTGAGACATACGGTCCGTGAGCGGACAATAGTCCTGCGGGCGGCCCATGCGCACGAAGTATGCCTTTCCAGAACATTTGGCCCGCACACGGACCGTATGTCTCGGAGGGCATACGGTCATGTGCAAGGGGCCTAACAGTGACCTCAACAGTACCCCGCCCCCTTAGTGACCTCCTCAGCACCCAGTCCCCTTAATAGTGCCCTGCCCCTTAACAGAGACGTACACAACGCTAGCCCCTTTAACAGTGACCTCTACAGAGCCCTGTTCCGTCTGTAGTTTGTCAGGCATACAGAAATTTTACAGGGCCCCATAGCAAAACTTAGCATGAGTCCCCTGGCCCACCCAGTTTCCTAGTACACATGCATCAATCTCTGCCATGCAATGCAGAATGCA
This sequence comes from Bufotes viridis, assembly GCA_033119425.1. Lineage (NCBI taxonomy): Eukaryota > Metazoa > Chordata > Amphibia > Anura > Bufonidae > Bufotes > Bufotes viridis. The sequence goes on from CM065589.1 coordinate 322,516,309, forward strand.
AAGTGCAAGGTCCCAGGTCTCTGATAATGTTACTTTTTTTTTTTATAAAGTGGAAGAAATTTTATAAAAAAAAAAATGTAATAGAAAGGTCACACCTGGTGTCATCCACATTATCCTGCTTCTAAGTCAGAAAAAGTAGAAGAGGTGTTTCATAACTATGGCTCTCATTCTGAAAAGTATATTTCTCACCCCATGTCCATAAATACATTGTTAAATCTCCTGCTTCCCTTCTATTACAAGGCTAGCTGCCTGCAGTACCACTAGGGGGAACACAGGTCATAGGAATAGATGCAGTTCCAATTGACTGAAATGGAAGCTGTAACAATCTGCATGCACTGAGCTCCATCTAGTGGTGGCTTCATAAAAATGCAATGTTTTTAAATCGGGAAGAGAAAGAAGTTCAGCACTGGGCCGCCTCCCCCTTTCCCATCGCAATCAAGTGGTCTGGGATGAATACTGTAATGGTAAGTAATGATACAGCACTAGGTCATATCCATATAATCTGTGATTTTTAATTTATATCTACCACCAGTTTGCACAAAAAAAAGAGTTGATGTTACACCGCCTTGGATACCCGATGTACAGACGTCAGCTTAAAAAAGTGCAACCAATGTAAGCCAAAAACCTTGCTTTTTGTGTGCAAACTAGTGGCAGATTATTGCGTGAAAAGGAACAAGTCTGTTGAAGGTATGCCACTGCCAGTGGTTTAGTCATGTCCCTTCTTGGCCCTGTGTCCAGACAGAAGCTGCAGCAGGTGCTCACTCGCAGCTTAGCTCCATTCAATGGGTCCGTGACATCCAAGGAGAAAAAACTCATGATCATCAAAATCAGCTGTGTGAACATGCCCTTAGGGTATATTCACACAATTTTTTTTTTTACCGTGGTTCCCACGCCCAAAAACCGAGGTGAGAAATTTTGCAAATCATCTCCATTGATTTGAATAGGAAAACCACTTGTGATATCAGAACAAAAACCGCTGCTAAAAAACAAAGAGGAATCCTGAAGCAGAATCCATGTTGTTTTTTTTTAGCACAGATAAAGATTCTGGGGGACATTTATCAATAATAGCGTAATGTGCGCCAAAAAATACTAACAGTATTAATCAAAAGTGATTTATTTCACCTCATATATCAAAAGGTACACGCCACTTTTAAAATGTGACTTTTTAAAATATAAACCTGATCAATCGCCTATTTCTCTCTATTTGCAACATTTTAACACTAAGATGCAACTTTTTAAAATTGAAATGCGCCCTTTCAGCCACCGCCTGCCAGACCACACTTGAGACTTTTTAAACATATTTGCCACTTTTAAAGCATATTTGCGACATTTCCACTGGTAAATTGCGACTTTTGCCTCAGACGCAGGACGTTTTTGTTATTGTTTTGTTTTTTTTGAAAGTCAATTTACTGACAAAACCCTGTTATTTAGCTTATTTATATTAGATAGAAATAAACGTATCCTGTTTTAATACTTACCTATTAGCTGTTACCACCACGAGTTGGTTTTCTTTTCATAAATGCGATTTTTTGACAAAAAGTCACATCTTTATTCCATAAATGCAACATTTTACACACAAAAAAACCACCACATAAGCTGGCTTAATTGCCTGCAAAAATTTGAGCCATTTCTGCCAATAAGAGGATGATAAATGAGGCGTAATATGCCCCAATTTGATAGCCCTGCCCACTTTGACATTTATAATACATTTCTGGTGTGATGCATTCTTTTACTGGAGAAAACAGTTAATATATTTGTGGCAAATTAAAATGCTATTTTTTGGCAAATTTTGCACCATAATTCTGGTGCAACATGCTTATTAAATGACCCCCTCTGTGTAAACTTAACCTAAGGCTTCATGCACATGGCTAAAACCGTATTTTAGTCCATAAACCACAGATCCAAAAATGCGGATACCTTACACGTGCATTCCGCATTTTTCTTGTTCCCATCAGTGGAAAGGACTACTCTAGTTCGCAATGTAGAATGAGCACACGGAACCGCAAAAAATATGGATGAGTGCATGGTCCTATAAAAGGAAATGGGTCAGTGCCATATCGACCAAAAAATGGGCATAGCACACGGGTGAAAAATACAATTGTGTGTGCATGAGGCTTTAAAGGGGTTGGGCAAGATTGATAAAGATGACTTACCTGCTTCCCGGCACTGGCTCCCCGCTCCTTCTTCTCCTGGCCTGCTATGCTCCTCTGGGCTCCCTCCCTGTAAACATCCGGTTTGACATGGCCTGCAACCGATCACTGGCCGTGGCAGTGACGAGATCTCCTCGAGTTATGTGACAATTTTCCTGGCTGCAGAAGATGTCAAACCAGATGTTTTCAATGACGGAGGCCAGGGGAGCATCGTAGTCCAGAATGAGAAGGATCAGGGAGCCGGCTCCAGGAAGCAGGTAGAAGTAAGCTTCAGGCCATTCTTGCACAACCCCTTTAAACATCATGTGCATGAGAGTATTACATCTCTGTGCAACATGCATACGGAGCTGTTATATAGCACCCATAAATGTATAGAAGGCTTCCTTCACACACAGTTTTGAGACACTTTTACAGGTCAGTATTTGAAAGCGAAAACCAGGAGTGGAACCTACTGAGATATTGTACAGTATAATGGAAAAATTTGCATCATATAGATTGTAAGCTCTTGAGTGCAGGGCCCTCATTCCTCTTGTTCCAATTATGGACTTGTCTGTTGCTATGTTATTTATGACTGTTTGTACATAAACCCTGAACTGTAAAGCGCTGTGGAATATGTTGGCGCTATATAAATAAAGATTATTATTATTTTTACCACCTCTGTTTTGGACCCACTCCTGGTTTTGGCTTACACATACTGATGAGAAATACCAAAGCCAAATCCAAATACGGTCCATGTGAAAACAGCCTTAGTCCTCTTTTACATGAACAATATGGATTAGGTCCGGATGCGTTCAAGGTAGGTTCAGTGAAACTTGCACCATTTTGCAAGCAAGTCAGTTTTGTCTGCGATTGCATTCACTTTTTTCCGCGCGGGTGCAATGTGTTTTGACGCGTTTTTCACTTGCGTGATAAAAAACTGAAGGTTTACAAACAACATCTCTTAGCAACTATCAGTGAAAAACGCATTGCATCCGGACTTGCTTCTGGGTTCAATGCGTTTTCACTGAAGTCCCATTCACTTCTATGGAGCCAGGGCTGTGTGAAAAACACAAAATATAGAACATGCTGCGTTTTTCACGCAATTAAATGAATGGGTCAGAATTCAGTGTGGTGTGTGGGGGTGGGGGTTATAGTTTTTAGGGGTTTTATGCTGGCATTTTTTGCATAGTGTTGTTAGTTAAAAACACCAACTTCAGATTTTACATGGAAGTCCATGGGAAATATTAGACACAGCACAAACAAATGTATTTTTTTTTACCCTTCAGGTATATTTTTTTGTGTAAATTGCTTTTTTTTTTTTTTATTGCAGCCTGGACCTTCTCTATAGGAGAAAAAAATGAAGTGACAAACAAATAATAAACCACAAGAAATGCAGGTGGCATAAAATGATGTGGTTATTCTGGTGTTTTTTCAGTGGAAAAACGCTAGATAAAGTTTATATTTTTAGGGGCCCTAAAACTACTACAAAATTACGCTTACCACGTTTTTTTTTCTTTCAAAAATGCACCACAAGTGAGAAAACACACAACATATAATTCCTTATTACCTTACCACATGTTGGAATACAAAACCAGGGGTGAATTAAAAAAAGAAAAGTAATTTCTGTCATTCGTACTTCCTCTTCTTTTATGATCCACGGCAATCTTTGGTGCGACAGGTATTGTGCGACCAAGGATGGAAATGGAGTCGTAGAATGACTCGCATATTTGCTGCTACCCAAGAACTGCAAAAAATCTAAACTTGCTGTTTTTATTTTTGTGATTCTGGAGTTACTGTTACAGCAAACATACAACTGCCCTGCTACCATGCACAACCACTGTTGCACCCAAGATCGCTTTGAAGCCCTAGCCTTAGGGTATGTCCACACGTGGCTGAAAATACAGTCCGGCCAAAATCTACCATTTGTCCACGAAAGCAGCTGGAGTAGAGGATCCGGCCACGCTGGATCCGGTGCCGTCCGGCAGGCTGCTCTGTGCCTCCAAAACAATGCCCATTCAGGTGAATAGTACTAATTTTGAGTAGAGTGCCGCATGTGAACGCACATTTAGGCCAGTTTCAGACGAGCTGCTGTCTGCAGGAAGCACGCTACGCGTTGGCGTGTAATTTCCCAGACTAAAATCAGTATAATGATTTATAATGCTGTCAGTACAAATCACTATTTCTGATGTCGGGCAGGTACACACAGCGTTATAAATCATTATAATGCTGTAAGGTCCGTTACAGGAGCAGAGTTCAGGCTGGGAAACCACACTACCACATGAAGTGTGGTTCCTGCAGACAACTCGTTATTCTGAAACTGGCCTTACAGTTAACATCCAGCTGCAGCATTTTTATTTTCTTTGCTTCAAAAATGTGAAAAAACTGTATGGGAGTCATTTATCAAGGACGCCAGTCTTTGATTGCCCCTGCGCTGCCGGAGGAAGAGCCTAACCCTGGGTTCAGACCTGAGCGTTCTAGAAACGCGCGTTTTACCACTACTGTGGTGTCAATCACAAAACACGCGACAAACGCCCCAAAAAAAGCTCAAGTACTTGTTTATGCGTCGGGCGTTTAACAGCGCGTTCAAACCCGCTATAAAACGCTCAAGTGAGAACCAGGGCCATAGGAAAGCATTGGTTTTCATGTGTTGAGCGTTTTACAGCGCGTTTGAACGCGCTGTAAAACGCTCAGGTGTGAACTTAGGGTAATTCATGAGGATTATCCTAGGGTTATATATTTTGTTTGTGCACTCTGTTAGATGTATTATTGAAAAGTAAACAGTCCAAAAAAATAAATAAAAAAATATATATATATATATATATATATATAAAGAAGATCCCCCATGTGAACACCATGCTGCGGTGTGGACCTATTGACTTGAGTGGGTCTTTGATCTGTAAGATACGGCAAAATATAGGACATGTCCTATCTTTTGCGGTAGAGGCACAGACCCGAAAACCCAAGGAAGCACTTCAGAGTGTTTTTATGGGCTTCCAAACCGTGCCTCCGCACCGCAAAGGATAGCACATGTCCTATCTTTTGGTGTATCTTGCGGATCCCGGACCGATTTAAATCAATGGGTCTGCACCACAGTTTGGAGTGGGCACCATGGACATCGCAGCCGTATGATCATGTGAATAAGCCCCAAAACTGTTGGTCTGCAATAGTGTTACTGTTCACATCATCGTTTTGTTTTCCGTTCTTCTTATCCATCAGAAGAACATAAGATTATAAAAAAATTGTCAATTCCGTTATTTTAGATAGGAGAAAAAGTCCTGCATGCAGGCTCCCTCTCTGGCTTCCTCTCTGAACCCATTGGCTTCCCGCAATCATGCCGATAGCTGACTCACTCCACCCCTTCATAAATTACTTGACAGTTGTAGTTTCCAAATTGTGTCACTTATAGGGGGTTTCCACTGTATAGGTACCTCAGGGGCATTGCAAATATTATGTTGCACCACCCAGCAAAATCTGTGCTCCTAAAGCCAAAGGGTGCACCTTCTCGGATGATCCCTGTTGTGTGCCCATACATCAGCTTATGTCTAAATTCATGGCATTTCTGAACCAAGTAGAACTCAACTATCAATTCAAGTAGTGTGGTGTGAGCTGGACACAACTTATTGGGCACTGAAAGGCCATATCTTTGGAAAACTTTGCACGGTCTGCTCTGCATTAATTTCTGCAATTTATCTTGATGGGCAGAGTTTCCAAAATGGGGTCTCAAGATGGGTAAATCACCACACTGGGCCTCAAATGTGCATGATGCTCTTTTTACTCCTGAGCCCTATGGTATGTCCAGGCAATAGATTAGGGCCACATGTACAGTGTTTCTAAAACCAGGATGCAGAACATAATAATAAGAGGGCTTGCTTTTCACACTGGCATCCACTAGAAACAACATATTGGGCACTAAAATGGCATATCTGTGGAAAAATTACACTTTTGACTTTGCACCATCTACAGTGAATTAATTTCTGCAAAATACTTTTGGGGTCAAAATGCTCACTACACACCATGGTAAATTCTCTGAGGGGCCAGTGCCTTCACACGCTGCAGATTTTGTTGCAGAACATTCCGTGACTGAAAATTTACTTGAATGGAGCTTGCAGAAATCCACGTTCTTGCTTCCCCATATCAAAAAAAATGGAAAAGATTTTCAGTCGCGGAATTTTCTGCAACAAAATCTGCAGCATGTGAATGTACCCATAAATCACTGAACTAGGCCTCAAATGCAAATGGTGCTCTGAGGTGTACTTTGCAAAATGGGGGTCACTTTTATGGGGGTTTCCACTATAGAGATTACCTCATGGTATCTTCAAATATGGCACCCAAAAACCATTCCAGCAAAATCTGCCCTCCAAACACCATATGGCTTTCCTCTGTGAGCCCTGTGGTGTGGCTATACAGCAGTTTATGACCACATTTGGGGTGTTTCTGTAAACTGCAGGATTGTGGTAATCAGTATTTGGTTTTGTTTTACTGTTAACTCTTGCTGTGTTGCAGGAAAAATGGAATACAGTAGTTTCTAAAATGTAGTCATTTGTGGGTGTTTTCTATTTTGTAAGCCCTTCAAAGTAACTTCAGGACTGAATTGATCCTTGAAAATCAATTTTTAGAAATTTTCTTGAAAATCTAAAAAACTGTTTCTAAAACTCTAAGCCTTCTAAAGTCCTAAAATATAAACTGACATTTACAAAATGATACCAACATACAGGAGACATATGGTGAACGCTAACTAATAACCATTTTATGAGATAACACTATCTGTCTTTCATCAACAGTCTGTATATTTCTCTCTCTCAGAGGATGGTGGTAGTTGCTAGGATGCAAGGATAAGGGTTCCTTGCAGGAGGTCTCACTTCCGCACAGGCAGATCCTTCAAGACTCTCAGCCAGCAGCGTAGCTATAGGGGGTGCAGAGGTAGCAGTTTCTACCGGGCCCAGAAGCCTGAGGGGACCCAAAGGCCCTTGTGCCACATAAGAAGACACTGGTAATATAGAAAGTGCATGCTGGTCAAGTTACACCTCTGACTGGAAGGAAGGGGTTAGATCAAGAATACAGGGGGTGCCAATTCAATTTTTGCTTCAGGCAGCATGAAGGCTATGTGCTTCCCTGCCCCTGGCCACAAAGCACTGAGGGAAGGGGGGCCCAAGCTGAACTCTTGCACCAGGGCCCATGAGCATTTATCTATGCCCCTGCTATCAGCCTCACTCAAGTAACTCATTAGCTCCTGACCCAGAGGAGAAGGGCCTGCCTCCTACTTAGCAGGGCATTAGTAAATTCGTTTTTATGGAGTTGCAAATAGCCAACATAGCCAGGAAAAATACATTCTCCCAAACTGTGCGGCCCTATGCTGGAGCCTAGTTTACCCTGCTTTGATATATTGATTTATTTTGTAAAATCAGAGGTGTCAACCTAGGGGGGACCTTTAAAGGGGCATACTCAACAGATAGCAGCAAAAGTCAAAAAATCTTTTTAGGGCCATGTATTTAAGAAACAGTAGTAGCATAGATATGGTGCCATACCAATCTCATTACATAAATTCAACACCAGAACCAAGCACATATATTACTCACCAGAAATAATCTCAGATATAACACAGCACCAGAACCAAGCACAGCACACATATATGCAGCACAAGAACCAAGCTAAGAACATATATAAAGCACAGTGTAAACAGTCTATATACAGCACCAGCTTAAAAACAGCTCAGTACAGACACCTTTTGCTTAGTAAGGTTAGCCCTTGTCTGAACAGCTGTAAAGGTATGCTGGCAGTTGTTTCACAAAAGAGAATGCTACCATCCATTATCAGGCTGTAGACCAGACAAGTGACTACAGTGTGTGGCAGAATAATAATTTCTGTCTCCTTGCCATGACTTGTCTCTGAGAGTTTACCACCCAGATGTCTTCAGCTTCTCATTTTACCACATCACTCTTTATACAAACTACTCTTAGTGTCCTGAATATAACAGCAATGTATACTGTGCCGCTGAATAAAATCATGTTATATACTATGCCCCCTGAAAATAAAGTGCGAAACGCATACAGTGCTCCTAAAGGTAGTGCCCCATGCTCTGTGCTCCCTTTATATAATGCCACATGCTCTATGTCCTTTGTATAAAAATATTGGGAACATAATGGAATGGATTAAAACTAAGCTGACACTGCCTGCCCTTTGAGAGGCCTGAGAAGATCTGATAGACTTACTGCACGTGAGTCTATATGACAGATCTTTCTCTTTTTTCTTGTTGTTTGTGGTTTGGGGCAGGATACCACCTCTTCACAGGTTCTGGTCATTAGCTGTTTAGTGGCTCTATTTATACCCGCCTCTCACTGCAGTCCTTGCGGTTTATATTTCCTCCTGGAGTGTTCAGCTAGTGTTTGGTGGATCTCCTGCTCCCCCGTCCATCTAAAGCTAAGTTCTCCCTCCTTCCCTTTGTTGTGTGTTCTGACTAGGCCTCAGGAAGAGGCTGGTTCCTTCACGGTGAAAGGAACCGGTTGTGTTTCTCCTGCTTTCTAGCTGAGGGTTTGTTACAGCATCAGCAGGTCTTAAGTTCCAGCGCATGTGTACTTCCACCTTTAGGATTTGCTCATGTTTTCAGCAGTCAGGGAAAGGCTCATGGATTGTCAGGTGGTGACCTTTCCCTCTTCTCTAGCTTTGGGGCCTAGTCTGGTGTTTTTGTTGTATTTGGTTTTCTTCCCTTCCTTCACCTACTGTGATATAAGCATAACTGATGCTAATAATAATAGTAGCTGAAAGTTTTTTTTCTACATTTTTCTATTGCATAATGGAACAGAACAACAGAAGCCATTTTTTCATGCGCATTCTGTCAAAAATATAAAACATAAACATCCTGCACTTTTTGGTGTGGTAAAATGTTGGGTTCTCTGATGGAAACCAAATTCCATTCATCAATGGCGTCTCTTCATGGTGGCTTCAATTTTTGTCATATGACGGAAACGGTGCTTTCATTATTTTTATTGTTCTATTCGTATAATGAAGAATAACAATGGAAAATAAGAATGCCAATGTGAACCCATCCTTACTCCTCTCATGGAGTCATGTATAGGGATGAGCGAACTTCGGTTTTCAAGTTCGGCGTACAAGGTATAGGTTATCTAAGAATTCCGTTAAGGATTTTGCTACCACGGACCATAACGGAATTCTTAGATAACGCCAACCCCAAACCTTGTGCGCTGAACTTGAAAACAGACGTTCGTTCATCCCTAGTCATGTACAGTTACTGCAATTCAATCATGTGGACATCAAAGATAAAATTCATAGTTCTGTGATTGTTTATGCCATATTCACTCATAGATAAAACATCCTTATATATTTTTTACTTCATACAATGTTGTGGACCGTTTCGCACACAAGAGGATAAAAACCGCTTAAGCGATAATCCCGTTTCCGGATAGACCAGCAGCTACTGCAATCATTGACTTCCCGAACTGCAAACCACACGAATTCACCAACTCCCGAACAAGAGACACACGAACCCTGGAAGCAGCCGAACAGGAAAAGCAATATGAACAGCTTACACTCCTGGCAATCGGCATACAGTCAAATCCCCCCCAATAATGAGACAACGCTTCGTTTGAGGGTCAGGCAGGAACTCCTTTAATGACCACAAAGGCATTTCTTTTTATACACATTTTCCAACAAGGTTACCACTCACGTGGATCTTGTTGGGAACTGCGGACATAAACATAGCAGCCAATCGTTTACAGTTTCATATTTTAAACAGAACCCATTCATCAATGTACATTTAACAACCACAATGAGCATTGTCTGTGATACAATCAACAACACAATGACATTGCCCGTGATACAATCAACAACACAATGGCATTGTCCGTGATACAATCAACAACACAATGACATTGCCCTGATACAATCAACAACACAATGACATTGCCCGTGATACAATCAACAACACAATGACATTGCCCGTGATGCAATCAACAACACAATGACATTGCCCATGATAAATCAACAACACAATGGCGTTGCCTGTGATACAATCAACAAAATAAAAGTTATGAACAGTCCAAGGGGCAGAAACAGTAACTTTAAAATCCAATATGCCCAAATAGTGTCCCAGGGGCCATAGTCGCAGGGGAGGAGGCGGTCAATCAGTCTTCTCCAATGCCCAGTGGCGAGGTTGGTTTCGACACATTTCTCCCCTTTCCCAAACAGACTAACAAGGTATCTGACCTCCTGTCAGTCAGTGCCTGGGTTAGTCCAGCAACCCACCCACAAAACATAATCAACCGAGTGGCCCACCCACAAGAATTGGTTACTGCACCTGGGGTAGTGGGTAGCTTGTTCATGTCCAGGGGCTCCACCACGGCTCTGGGGGGTACTAGCCTTCCGGATCGGTGGGTTGCTGAGTGGGTAGAGACCAGCGGTACTCTGCCCTGGTGCCAGCGCTACCACGAGAGTAGCCTGGTTGGAGCTCAGCTGAGGAGAAGGGTTAATACGCTCCTCCCTCTGGACCTGGTGTTGCTGCTGGAGGGGAAGACAGACTGTCTCCCCTTTGGATATACAGCCCTGCTGCTGGGGAACAGGGCCGACCGTCCCTACCCCCTGTCGTTTGGGCACAGAGACCACGGTCCCATCTGCACCGGTGTGGGGCTTATCATCTCCCCTTGGTGGACTAGGCTGCCGCTGCGGAGGGGGAACGAGGCTCTCCCCTCCCGGTAGAGTACTCTGCCGCTGGGGAGCAGGACCGACTGTCCGTACTCCCTGTAGCTTGGGCGCAGAGACCACGGTCCCATCTGCACCAGTGTGGAGCTTATCATCTCCCCTTGGTGGGCTAGGCTGCCGCTGGAGAGAGGGTGTAACAAGCTCCTCTCTCTGAACTGTAGACTGCCGCTGGGGAGAGGGGGTAGCAGGCTCCTCTCCCTGACCCTCTCTCTGCTGGTGGAGGGGGGGGGACCAACTGTCTCCCCTTTCAATATTTTGTCCTGCGGCTGGGGTGCGAGACTGACGGTCTCTGCTCCCCGCAGGACACTCTGCCGCTGGGGAGGAAGGACGGCACCTTCCGCTCCCTGGGGTACACACTGCCACTGGGGAGGAAGGATGACACCTTCAGCTCCCTGGGATACACACTGCCGCTGGGGAGGAAGGGCAACACCTTCAGCTCCCTGGGATACAAACTGCCGCTAGGGAGGAAAGGCAACACCTTCAGCTTCCTGGGGTACACACTGCCGCTGGGGAGGGCGGACGATACCATCTGCCATGAACTGCAGGTAATCTGCTGTTAAAGGGCTTCTGTCACCCCCACTGACGAATTTTCACTAGCTGACATTAGCTACTTGCTAATGTCAGCTGAGTTCAAACATATGTTTAATATCTTTTTTTCTGTTTGCAATCTTCTTAAAAACTTACTTTTGTCATATGTAAATTAGCTTCGCTACCAGCAAGTTGGGCGGGTACTTGCTGGTAGCCGCCGCATCTTCATGCCCTTGGAACGCCCCCTCTTCTTTTGATAGACAGGGCCAGCGCGCTCTCCTCCTCCCGCTGGCCCTGTCTGCAGCTGCAATCCCGCGCCTGCGCCGTATCGGTCTTTAGTCGGCGCAGGCGCTCTGAGTGAAGGACGCTCGCTTAGGCGCTCCGTCCTCAGTGCGCCTGCGCCGATGACGTCAGCGCTACACCCGGAAGAAAAGACGCCGGCATCGCCTGCTCTTTACCAGGACGCCGAGCCCAACATCTTCTGGGCCTCCTCCTCTGACATTTTTTTGGAGACTCTGCCTCCTTACTTATGCAACAATTCCAATATACTTGACTGAGTCAATCCAATAGATGATTCACACAGGTACTGATCACATTGAATGCAGTATTTATACTCTCTGAACAGAGTGCCCTTCTGTCCTCTTGATATGATGGGGAACGTGAAGCTTATAGCTCCCAATAGTATGCAGAGAAGTCTGTAGCCACAATGTAGGTGCATTACCTTTCTCTGACAGATGCACAGCAATCCTCCTTGTATGGCCGATGAACTTTCTGCTACATTCAGTCTTTCATTCTCTAAGGGTCTGGCACATATGTAATCCACGGAGGAAGGAAGCTTCCATGTTAAGCTCTGGTCTTTGCTACAAACACATCTACAACTCACATTACACTAAATTACTTGCTCCTAGAGAGGAACGGGTGATGCTAGCCCTGCCTCGTAACATTAGCTAGGAACCACCTTCTCTCTCCAAATACAGCCTGTGGGACACACAGTGCACATAATTCTGTGACATCAACACTTGCAGTGGGGACACTGCATTTACCTCTCTACCTTAACACTATAACAAGTTTACAATCAATAACATAACATTTTGGCAGTATTTTTTTTTACAAACTCCCTCAGTATTCAGCAAATATAAGCCTAACACCTTCATGGCCCTGCACTCCTTGATCTGGGGCATAATTGTTATTCCACCTGCATTAAGTGCCCCACCGAGGCAGCCACCTGTTTCTCTGACTGCTGTGACTGCTGTGATATCTTCATGAAATAAAGGCTTCTCAAGCAGAGGTATACACAACCTTCACCAGACCCCATAGCAAAATTTAGTATGGGCCACAAAGTTTCTAAGTACACATGTGTCACTCACTCCCAGTCAATGTGGAATGCAAAGTCTAAAGCCCTGATTACTGATGAATTTACAGATTTTTGTTATGCTGAAGAGATTTCAATAACAAATTGTAATGGAAAGTAGTTGCCCCTGGCCTCATTCACGTTATCTGACATGTATGTTAGAAAAAGCAGAACAAAATGGCGCTCATTCTGAACAGAATATTTCTCAATGCATTTACACCAAACAGCATACAAACTAATACATTTTCAGGGCCTGATGAAGTTCAAGACGAAAAGCTACAGGATTAATAATGTCAGTTATCTTATATGGACCAATAAACCTTCGACCCAACTTCCAAGAAGGTACCTTCAACTTAATGTTTCTTGTGGACAGCCACACATAATCACCCACTCTTAGGTCCGGACCATTCATACATTTCTTGTCAGCCACACGTTTATACTTGTTGCCCATATTTATCAAGTTATTTAGAATTTTCCGCCATATAGATGACAATGATGATGAAAAAACGTTCCTCCTCAGGGATACCAGAAGTATCAGAACCAGAAAATGTGCCAAACTGCGGGTAAAACCAATATGCCCCGAAAAACGTTGACTTACCAGTGGACTCCTGTCTACGATTGTTTATGGCAAACTCTGCCAAAGACAAAAACGAAGACCACAACTCCTTGTTCTCAGAGACAAAACATCTCAAGTAAGTCTCCAGACTTTGATTAGTGCGTTCCGTTTGTCCGTTCGACTGAGGATGAAAAGCCGAAGAAAAGGACAGTTGTACCCCCAGTCAAGTACAGAACGCCTTCCAGAATCTGGAAACAAACTGAGTCCCACGATCCGAGACAACGTCAGAGGGAATGCCATGGAGTTTCACAATGTTGTCAGCAAACACTTGTGCAAGTGTTTTAGCATTAGGTAGGCCTGGCAACGCTATAACGTGCACCATTTTACTAAAACAATCAACTACTACTAGAATAACTATCTTTCCTGAAGAATTTGGTAAATCAGTGATAAAATCCATGAATTAGTGAGTCCATGGTCTGGACGAGATGGGAAACGTAAGTAGAGATCCGGAAGGCCGAGTATGTGTCACCTTAGCACGTGCACAGGGACTACAGGCTGACACATAGTCCTCAACACACTTACACAACCCCGGCCACCAGAAACTACGAGAGTTGAGGTCGGCAGTGGATCTACTCCCAGTGTGTCCCATAAGAACCACACAGTGAGGTTCCTCAAACACCTTGTGAAGCAATTCCGATGGCACAAAGAGTTTCCCAGAGGGACAAGAATCCGGTGCGTCTCCCTGGGTCTCTAACACCTTCACCTCTAGGTCAGGGTAAAGAACGGATATCACCACCCCTTCCGACAGTATAGGATTCGGATTTTCAAAATCACCACCTCCAGGAAAACTATGTGATAAGACATCTGCCTTGATATTCTTAACCCCAGGACGATAGGTGACAATGAAATTAAATCTGGTGAAAGACAAGGATTATCTGGCTTGTCTCGGGTTCAGTTGTTTAGCCGACTCCAGGTAAGCCAGGTTTTTGTGATCTGTAAACACCATCATTGGATGAATCGCCCCTTCCAACCAATGACGCCATTCCTCAAAAGTCAACTTAATGGCCAGTAACTCTTTGTTACCCACATCATAATTTCTCTCTGTAGAAGAGAGTTTTTTTTTAGAGAAAAAGGCACATAGATGCCATTTACCTGGTGACGGGCCCTGCGATAAAACTTGATCCCGTGCTGAGCCACGCCCCCTGCACTGATCACATGACAGTGACGTCACCTCAGGTCCTTCGGCTGTTCAACAGTTTGGGTCGGTGGCAGCCGCTCCTTATGGATTCCATATGCCGCTATAGTGGAATCCATAACGGGATGCGCGACTTACCACAACCCGAACACCGGACTTTTTTTTAATGTTCGCTCATCTCTATTGTCGAATAATTCTGAATACATTTTCGGTAATAGTTGGTGAACCCCAAAAACCGCATAGGAGCCTTCAGATTTTTGTGTCGATCCCAATCCAATACAGCATGGACTTTCTCTGGATCCATTAGAAAACCTGAAGATGACAGCAGGTAGCCCAAAAACCGCCCCTCATGTACAGCAAAGACACAGTTTTCTAATTTCTAAATAACTAGGAGCAACACACTATATGTGCAGTGTCTGGGGACCTTAATATAAATGCATAACGGCATAGGGAGGTTTAGCGTAGGACCTGCCTGAACTGAGACCACCTTGGCGCTGGGTAGGTGGGCACAGATGTGACTTTATAAATGTAGCCATGTACATCCGCAACAATCACTATCATATGGTGCAGAATGTTTTATATTTATTTTCCTTGATTTGTTAAATCCTGGCATCCACTCTCGGAAAACACGTGGGCAAAATCAGATATAAAAGAGGGTAATGTCTTAGTAGTTAACCACATCACGACCGCCTAATGCAGGGATGTGTCCTGCAGGCGGCTGGGATGTTCCTCCTTGACGCGTCGGCGCGTCATCTGGCGAAAGGCGAGATTTCGCTCGCGCGTTCACAGGATCGCGTCGGTAGGAAGTTTTACTACAGCCTGTCAGCGCTGATCATGCGCTGGCAGGCTGTAGATGTCAGAAAAAAGCCATCTAAATCGCATATCAGACGCTGTTTTGTAAACAGCGTCTGATATGCCTGCTGCCTGCTCCTCTGGTGGTCCCTTTTGCTTGGGACCACCAGAGGACACAGGCAGCTAAAGTAAGTGCACCAATCACCAATCACCACCCACCCCCCCGTCACTGATTAACCCCTGATCAACCCCTGATCACCCCATGTCACCCCTGATCACCCCCTGTCACCCCCCCTGTCACCAATCACCCCCCTGTAGGGCTCATTCAGACGTCGGTATGTGTTTTGCGGATCCACGAAAAATGTGCTCTCCGCATCATCAACAGCCCCATTCACATTGAATGGGTCCGCATCTATTCCGCAGAATTGCGGACTAGATGCGGACATTTTTGCGGACGTGTGAATGGGGCCTTACTTCGCAAGCACTCCTATGTCCTTTCCCCTCTTTTTTTTTTTTGCATATTTTTTGGCAGAGATTTTTTCATCCACATTGATTGATGCGAATGAAGAAATGTGTGCCGTTCATTTTTTTTTTCAGCCCGGAGGCTGAACGGACAAAAAAAATCTCATTACCTGCTCAATATAAAGAGAATAGCAGAAACTCCTTTTGCCATACATGTAATGATTGCGGAGACCCTCAAATGCCAGGGCAGTACAAACACCCCACATGTGACCCCATTTTGGAAAGAAGACACCCCAAGGTATTCCATGAGGGGTATGGTGAGTTCATGTAAAATTATTTTTTGTCACAAGTGAGTGGAATATGAGACTTTGTAAAAAAAAAAAAAATAATTTACACTAACTTGTGCCAAAAAAAAAATCTTCTATGAACTCGCCATGCCCCTCACGGAATACCTTGGGGTGTCTTCTTTCCAAAATGGGGTGACATGTGGGGTATTTATACTGCCCTGGCATTTTAGGGGCCCTAAAGCGTGAGAAGAAGGGCATTTTTACGCATTTGGATTCGAACTACTTCTCACGCTTTAGGACCCCTAAAATGCCAGGGCAGTATAAATACCCCACATGTGACCCCATTTTGGAAAGAAGACACCCCAAGGTATTCCGTGAGGGGTATGGTGAGTTCATGTAAAATTTTATTTTTTGTCACAAGTTAGTGGAATATGAGACTTCTTTTCAAAATGGGGTCACATGAGGGGTATTTATACTGCCCTGTCTGGAATCCAAATGCGTAAAAATGCCCTCCTAAAAGGTACTCATTGGAATTTGGGCCCCTTTGCGCACCTAGGCTGCAAAAAAGTGTCACACATGTGGTATCGCCATACTCAGGAGAAGTAGGTCAATGTGTTTTGGGGTGTATTTTTACATATACCCATGTTGGGTGAGAGAAATATCTCTGTAAATGACAACTTTTTTCATTTTTTATACAAAGTGTCATTTTCCGCTTACTTGTGAAAAAAAATTAAATTATACATGAACTCACCATGCCCCTCGCAAATACTTTGGGGTGTCTTCTTTCTAAAATGGTGTCATTTGGGGGGTATTTATACTATCCTGACATTCTAGCACCTGAAGAAACATGACAGGTGCTCAGAAAGTCAGAGCTGCTTCAAAATGCGGAAATTCACTTTTTTGCACCATAGTTTGTAAACACTATAACTTTTACCCAAACCAATAATTATACACTAATTGCATTTTTTAATCAAATACATGTAAAACAATAAATTTAGAGATTTTTTTTTATAGAAATGTAGTTTTTTAAAAAAAAATTTACAGCAGAAAGCGAAAAATGTAATTTTTTTGTAAAAATTTCAGTTATTTTTTATTAATATCAAAAAAAGTTAAAATGTCAGCAACAATGAAATACCACTAAATGAAAGCTCTATTAGTGAGAAGAAAAGGAGGTAAAATTCACTTGGGTGGTAAGTTGTATGACCGAGCAATAAACCGTGAAATTAGTGTAATGCAGAATTGTAAAAAGTGGTCTGGTCATTAAGGCCCCTTTCACACGGGCGAGTTTTCCGCGCGGGTGCAATGCATGAGGTGGACGCATTGCACCCGCACTGAATCCGGACCCATTCATTTCTATGGGGCTGTGCACATGAGCGGTGATTTTCACGCATCACTTCTGCGTTGCGTGAAAATCGCAGCATGCTCTATATTGTGCGTTTTTCACGCAACGCAGGCCCTATAGAAGTGAATGGGGCTGCGGGAAAATCGCAAGCATTCGCAAGCAAGTGCGGATGCAGTGCGATTTTCCCGCATGGTTGCTTAGCAACGGGACAAGATCTTTATTATTTTCCCTTATAACATAGTTATAAGGGAAATAATAGCATTCTTAATAAAGAATGCATAGTAAAATGAAGTGGAAGGGGTTAAAAATAATAAAAGTTAACTTACCTTAGCCACTTGATCGCGTAGTTGTGATCTGTCCTCTCTTTCCCAGCATCAGCTAAGAACTAAAGGACCTGTGATGACGTCACATCACATGGTCCAATCACATGGTCCATCTTACCATGGTGATGGACCATGTGATTGGACCATGTGATGTGACGTCATCACAGGTCCTTTAGTTCTTAGCTGATGCTGGGAAAGAGAGGACAGATCACAACTATGCGATCAAGTGGCTAAGGTAAGTTAACTTTTATTATTTTTAACCCCTTCCACTTCATTTTACTATGCATTCTTTATTGAGAATGCTATTATTTCCCCTTATAACCATGTTATAAGGGAAAATAATAAATTCTCCAGAAGACCCGAAACCGGACTTCAGTGATGAAGTCCGGCTTCGGGTCTGGGTACCAAACATGGCGATTTTTCTCACACGCGTGCAAAACGCATTACAAACGTTTGCACCCGCGCTGGAAAATCGTGCATATTCCCGCAACACACCCGCCTCTTATCCGGGCGTCAAACATGACACCGGTGTGAAAGAGGCCTAAGGGTGTTTAAGCTAGGGGGGCTGAGGTGGTTCAAACAGTAAAAGATGTATTCAGACAATTGTCAATGCAATAATCACCCCAGTCCATAATCTGACTATCTTGACAATAGATGGTTGGATTGTGCTTGCTTAACCACGGTAAACCCAGAACCACCGATGCAAGGAGACCCTCCAATACAATACACGAGATAAATTCTTCATGAAAGTCACCCACTCTTAATCTGATATCATGCACCACTTGAGAAAACACTTTTGAGCTAGAGGTGCAGAATCAATAGCAAAAACAGAAATGTTTTTTTCTAATGCACTCGGTGACAACCCATGCATACGGATGAACTGAGTATCAATCAGGTTCACCCCGGCCCTGCTGTTGATAAACACCTCAATCCACACAGTTTTTGACTCTAGTGCCACCTCAGCAGCCAGGAGAAATCGGGAACTACCAGTAAAAGACAAATGCACATTTTCTGACTCTCCTCTCACCCCTCCAAGAGTCAGATGGAAATTAAATGTCCTTTTTTTCCCTTTTTGCCATTGAATGCATGGACATACTCTGATAAAATGTCCCTTTTGTCCACAGAAAAAACACACTCCAAAGTGTCAGAGGAAGACAATACGTTATGTGATAGTACGTCCTGAGAGTGGGGCCCCTAGATCTCTCTCTCAGGCGTCTATCAATGCATACAGCAAGAGACATGGCGGCTTCCAGAGACTCAGGATTCTCATGAAAGGCCAAAGCGTCCTTCAGCCTCTCTGATAATCCCGCTGGAGATAGAGAGAGACGGATCGTTCCACTCAGGATCCGTAGCCCACCTCCTAAACTCAGAGCAATAGATCTCAGCAGAACGCTCTCCCTCTTGAAGGCTACGTAGCTTGGTCTTGGCCAGGGAGGTCCAATCTGGGTCATCATAGATGAGACCCAGAGGTTTAGAAAATTAATCCACCGACCGGAGAGACTGCGATCCGGTGGACAGAGAAAATGCCCATTACTGAGTTCCCCCTTTAAGCAACAAAATAACCACACCAACTCTCTGAATCTCATCCCCAGATGAGTGTGGACGTAGCCTAAAATACAATTTGCACGCTTCCCTAAACAAAATGAAATTATCACTTCCCCCAGAGAATCTGTCCAGGAGGGCAACTTTAGGCTTGAGACAGGCATAGTATGGTACCCACCACTAGGACCAGCAGCCTGTGATCTCTGGATCTGCGAGACAGTCGTGCGGAGGTCAGCTACCTCCAAAGATAGACCCTGTAGCTGTCCAGCCAGTGCAGCAATAGGATCCATGGCTGTACTGAAACAAGCAAAAAATGATGGTTTTGTTGTTTATAATGTCACTTTCGGGTGTGGGAGGGAAACACCACACCGAGCATAGGAGGAAAAGGGGTGAGGGAATAAGGCCTGGAAACTAGGGAAAGGAGTTGGACACCTCATAGTAAAACCCTAATCAAAGTCCTGACTAACTACCAGTATGAACAAACCCTAGAGGTAGGTGAGTTCATACACAGGAATACCTAATGTATTAACTTTGATAAGGAATTAAAAAAAGAAAAAAATTGTTTCAGTATACAGAGCTGTGGAAAGATTCCTTAACACACATTGTTTACTGCTGTTTTTTGGGCAAAAAATAATCTAAAAAAATGCCTGACTAAATGAACTTTTTTGGTAGTGTTTCTGAGGCATTTTAGATGTGTTTTTACTCTCCATATATTGTGTTTTAGCATCTATTGTTTTTTTTTAAAATGCCGTTTAGGCACCTTTCACACGGGTGAGTTTTCCGTGCGGGTGCAATACGTGAGGTGAACGCATTGCACCCACACTGAATCCGGACCCATTCACTTCAACGGGGCTGTGTACATGAGCGGTGATTATCACGCATCATTTGTGCGTTGCGTGAAAATCATAGAAAGCTCTATATTGTGCATTTTTCACGCAACGCAGGCCCCATAGAAGTGAATGGGCTGCGTGAAAATCGCAAGCATCCGCAAGCATCCGCAAGCAAGCACGGATGCGGTGCGATTTTCACACATGGTTGCTAGGAGACGATCGGATGGGGACCCGATCTTTATTATTTTCCTTTATAACACGGTTATAAGGGAAAATTATAGCATTCAGCACTTAATACAGAATGCTTAGTAAAATTGTGATGGAGGGGTAAAAAAAAAAACATTAATAAACTCACCTTAATCCACTGGCATGTCTTGTTTCTTTTTTGAGGAAAAGGACCTGTGTTGATTTCACTGCGCTCATCACATTGTCCATCACATGATCCATCACATCCGCCTCCTCTCATTTCCAGGATGTCCGAGCGAATAGCAGAATGTCAGCTCGTAGGGACCGCTGTATGGAAGGGGTTAACAAGGAGGGAGTTCCCTCCCTCTCCCATCGGGGGCTGCTGTACCACACGGCGCTCCTTTCCCTCTACGCCCTGCTAGTATACGACCACATATGGGGTGTTTCTGCAGACTACAGAATCAGGGCAATAAATATTGAGTTTTGTTTGGCTGTTAACCATTGCTTAGTTACTGGACAAAATGGATTAAAATGGAAAATTTGGCAAAAAAATACAAAATTCAGAAATGTTATCTCCATTTGCCATTAACTCTTGTGGAAATCAGTTTTGAATACCTTGAGGGGTGTAGTTTCTAGAATGGGGTCATTTTTGGGTGGTTTCTATTATGTAAGATCTGAACTGGTCCTTGAAAAGTGGAGTTTTGAAAATTTCTAAAAAATTTCAAGATTTGCTTCTAAACTTCTAAGCCTTGTAATGTCCCCAAAAATAAAATGGCATTCCCAAAATGATCCAAACATGAAATAGACATATAAGGAATGTAGAGTATTAACCATTTTTGGAGGTATTACTATGTATTATAGAAGTAGATAAATTGAAACTTAAAAATTAGCAAATTTTTGGTAAATTTGTTAATTTTTTATAAATAATTTTTTTTTACTCCATTTTACCAGTGTCATGAAGTACAATATGCACACTTTTTTCCAGCTCACCTTGTATCTGGCCTTTCCGCCCGTGTTCAGGAGCCTTTGGGTGAGTCCCCAGGTACGGTAAAGTAGAAAATAATAGAAAAACGGCTCCAGAAAGCAATTTTCGTCCTCTTAAAACTTCTCCTTTAATTCATAATATTCAACAGCAGATACAGTCACTTCATATGCAGTGCTCGTTTACGCGTTTCAGACAATATGTCCTTAATCGTAACATGGTATCGTGGTGGAAAGCATGGTTTAAATGTTACACTTGTCCCACCTCTCTGCAAAGGGGGGGGGGGGAGATCCTTCATTGGTTGATCCACCATGGTAACACCTGTTACCATTGGATTTCATGTTTCCTTCACACTGGGATTTCATCCTACGCCATATTAACCTCTGCCACTCTAGTTCCTCGACATAACACATTAGGGGCTTAACCTGCACAAATAAGTGCATGGTCAGGACCAGAAAACCCACAGTGTGAACGGCTACATGTTACATAAATAAAATCACAGGTAATAACAATCCACATTTGGTTTTTTACCACATTGTATTTAGCTACATTGGGACATGACATGAATGTCTCCATATTGGATCCATAACATAAATTGCAATCATTGGTATATATACATTATTTCCTTCTTCAGGTTCAGGCCCGCAGGAACCCTCGTGTTTAATCTAAAATCTGTTATGAAGTACAGTATGTGACGAAAAAACAATCTCAGAATGGCCTGGTTAAGTAAAAGATTTTTTTCAAGTCATTCACACATAAAGTGACACCGGTCAGATTAGCAAAAAATGGCCTGGTCCTTAGGGTGAAAATGAGCCCGGTCCATAAGGGGTTAATGGATTGTAATGTACCTACAGTTGTGTTCAAAATTATTCAACCCCCACTGAAATTGAGTGTTTTGGCCAGTTTGACATTAATTTTGATCATTTCAGTCATCTTGTTTACAATTAAATCAAAGAGGCACTTGTAAGTCAGACAAATATAACATAACATTTATAATGAAATAACCACAAATGTCTTTTCTGTGCTCACATCATTATCAGTTTTATTCAACCCCCAAGTAACATTCAATCTTAGTACTTAGTACAACATCCTTTTCCAGTTATAACAGCTTTTAAACGTGAAGCATAGCTTGACACAAGTGTCTTGCAGCGATCTACGGGTATCTTCGCCCATTCTTCATGAGAAAAAGCCTCCAGTTCAGTCACATTCATAGGCTTGCGCGCTGCAACTGCTTTCTTTAAGTCCCACCAGAGGTTCTCAATCGGATTTAAGTCTGGTGACTGCGATGGCCACTTCAAAATGTTCCAGCCTTTAATCTGCAACCATACTCTAGTGGACTTGGAGGTATGCTTGGGATCATTGTCCTGTTGAAAGGTCCAACTTCTCCCAAGCCTCAGGTTTGTGACGGACTGCATCACATTTTCATCCAATATCTCCTGGTACTGAAGAGAATTCATGGTACCTTGCACACGCTGAAGCTTCCCTGTACCTGTAGAAGCAAAACAGCCCCAAAGCATGATTGACCCCCGCCATGCTTCACAGTAGGCAAGGTGTTCTTTTCTTCATAGGCCTTGTTCTTCCTCCTCCAAACATAGCGTTGATCCATGGGCCCAAACAGTTCTAATTTTGTTTCATCAGTCCACAGAACACTATCCCAAAACATTTGTGGTTTGTCCACATGACTTTTGGCATACAGCAGTTGACTCTTCTTATTCTTTGGAGACAGCAAGGGAGTTCTGGCATGGAGGCCTTCATTACGCAGTGTGCGCCTTATTGTCTGAGCTGAAACTTCAGTACCCGCATCTGACAAATCTTTTCTCAGTTCCTCAGCAGTCACACGGGGACTTTTCTCCACTTTGCACTTCAGGTAGCTCACAGCAGTCGAAGTCTGCATCTTCTTTCTGCCACGACCAGGTAACGTTTCAACAGTGCCCTTTGCCTTGAATTTGCGAATGATGCTTCCTATGGTGTTTCTTGGTATGTTTAACATCTTTGCAATCTTCTTATAGCCATTGCCCTTCCTGTGAAGATAAATCACCTCTTCTCTTGTCTTCCTGGACCATTCTCTTGACTTCACCATGTCTGTAAACACACCAGTAAATGTCTAGAAGGAGCTTAGTATCACAGTCATTTTACATCTGCCTAATTGGTGCTTATTATGCTTGATTGCTGCTCCTTGACATCCACAGGTGTTTTCAATACCTGATCGAAAACACTTGAATGAACCTCTGTTCTTAAGAGTGGTAGTCTTTAAGGGGTTGAATGATTGTGTCAATGAAGAAATCACAAAAAAAACATTTAATACTGTATTACAAAAATAATTAATGTCATTTTAGTTGCATTTGGTTCTTTAAAAAGTCCTTGTAAGATTTCATTCTGAACACAATTACAAATGTACACTAAATTCCCTAAAACCCTTTACAGCATTGGGGGTTGAATCATTTTGAACACAACTGTACATATCTGTGTATGGATCAGTCGGGTTTAATGAGCCTGACTCTGCCCCTGTAGGAAGTTAGCTGTTGGACTTAAATGAGTTTTCCGGGATTTTAATATTGATGACCTATACTCAGGATGGGCCCTCAATATCAGATCGTGAGGGGACCTGACACTTGGCACCCCTGATGACCAGCTGGTTGAAGAGAAGGCTGAACTCCATGTGAGCGCTGCCTTCACTTCGGTGTTTACCTGCACGGCATTGACATTGCAGCAGTGAACAGGTGTAACTACAAGCCGTCCCGTTCACTTCTATGGGGCGGCTCCTTTGTATTCAAGTGAATGGGATGGCTTGTAATTACTAGTGATGAGAGGGAGGTGCCATATTCGATTTTGCAATATTTCACGAATATTCGATTGAATATTTGTTATATATTCATCGAAATCGAATATTCGTCATTATTCTATATATTGCGAATGTTACGCAAATTTATATTCGCATTGCAAATTAAACTTAGAGCTGAGTTCCTAATGGTTGTAACTTGTATTGCTAGAATTGACGAAGATAACGAATATCACGAATATAGCACTATATTCTCAATCTTTGTTATATTCTAGCAATACAACCATTAGGAACTCAGCTCTAAGTTTCATTCGCAATGCGAACATATACTCGCATTGCGAATTCAACTTAAAGCTGGGTTCCTAATGGTGGTTGTATTGCTAGAATTTAACGAATATCACGAATATAGCACTATATTCTCAATCTTCGTTATATTCTATTAATACAACCATTAGGAACTCAGCTCTAAGTTTCATTCGCAATGCGAACATATACTCGCATTGTGAATTCAACTTAGAGCTGAGTTCCTAATGGTTGTTGCTAGAATATAACGAAGATAGAGAATATAGTGCTATATTAGTGAATTCGTGATATTCGACATCTTCTTTATATTCTAGCAATACAACCATTAGGAACTTAGCTCTAAGATCAATTCGCAATGCGATTATATGTTCACTTCACGAATGAAACTTGGAGCTGAGTTCCTAATGGTTGTATTGCTAGAATATAACGAATATCGCGAATATAGCACTATATTCTCTATCTTCGTTATATTCTCGCAACAACCATTAGGAACTCAGCTCTAAGTTGATTTCGCAATGCGAACATATAATCGCATTGCGAATTCAACTTAGAGCTGGGTTCCTAATGGTTTGATTGAGAATATAGTGCTATATTCGTGAATTCGTGATATTCGTTATATTCTAGCAATACAACCATTAGGAACCTAGCTCTAAGTTGAATTCGCAATGCGAGTAATTCAGGTTATATTAATCGCATTGCAATTACAACTTAGTCAAATTTGTGAGATTGTGATTGTCACATCCGACAGTACATTTTAGCATGGGAAGTCGGCAGAAGCGGCAACGGGCATTGACTGGAGCGGGCAGGGAGTCAAGAATCCTCTGGACAGGTAAGAACAGCTTTTGGGAAGTGGGAAGACAACCAGAGAGCAACAAGGATTAACAACTTAAAAAATAATAATAATGAATATTCGAAATAGCGAGTATATAGTGCTATATTCGCAATATTAGCGAATTTGTGAAGTGCCGATATTCGCAAAAAAAAATTGCTATTCGAATATTCGCGCTCAACACTAGTAATTACATCTGCTCCTATCATCAGGATAGGTCTTCAATATTCTTAATATTCTTCACAATACGCCTCGTCTCCTTTGGAGCAGTGGTGTAGTGTAATTCCAAATAATCGCTCTATTCACTTGAATGGAACGACTACTTGTACTACAGTGCACTTTCAAGACGACAGATAGTATAATGAAGAGGAAGCGGCGCTTGCATGGAGAGTCACCTCCTCTTTAAACAGCTGATCGGTGTCGGACCCCTGCCGATCAGATATTGATGACCTATACTGAGGATAGGTTATCAATATTAATGGGTGGATTTTACTGGAATCTTGGACCACCATACCTTACTCCTGTATCCCTCAGCTGGGAACTATAGCCACCATTGTAAGAATAATATTACCAGCCTTGCAGAGAGAGGTCTATGGTGTATGCCAGGCAATGAGGGAATAAACACTAGAATTAGCACATGCTGTGATTTAAGAAAAATACCATTGAAACAAAAATGCACCTCAAGGGTTAAAAAAAATACTGCTACAATGAAAATACCTGTTTATTCTGATTTTAATATTTCCCATAGACTTCCATGCAACATCTGGAGATGCTGTTTTTTGCCTAAAAAAAATTATAAAATAAATAAATGCTAGCAAAACACACACACACACACACACACACCAAAAAACAGATGTGTGAACCCATCCTAAGGGATTTTTTTGGGGATGTAGTTTTTATTGATATAATTTCGGAGTATGTATGACTTGATTGATTATTTTTCTTCAATTAATTTTGCGTAGAAAATGGACCAAATATTGGCAATTTTTTCCAATTCCAGTATTAATTATACGGGGTAAATACTTTTACATTTTAATAGTTTGAGCATTTTCAGATGTGGCAATGCAAATTATGTTTATTTTTAGTAAGTGACTGTTTAAATGCTGTGGTTGCAATTGATCATGGCACCTGAAGGGTTAAATGTCTGTGATCAGGGTTGTTTCTGATAACGGATACTAATGGCGGGTGTCTGCTGTGTCTCTTCAGCAGGTGCCATCTTCAAAGACTCGACAATTGTTGCATATGCATGGCTGAAAGGTGTGAAAAAATGCAGTGTTAGGCTACATGCACATGACCGTTGCCTGCCTCCGCGTCCGCTCCTCCTGTAAATTTTGCGTCCGTCAAAAAAAACGGATGACGGACCGTTTTTTTTGACGGATCCGATTTTTATGGCAGAGCCATTGTAAAAATGCCTATCCTTGTCCGCAAACGTGAAAAAAATAGGACATGCACTATTTTTTTGACGGAATGAAAACACGGATCACGGATGCGGATCAAAAACGGTTGACCATCCACATTTTTTGACGGACCCAATAAAATGAATGGGGAAGCATCCTATCCGTGAAAAAAACGGAACGGACGCGGAAACAAACAACGGTCGTGTTCATGGGGCCTTAGGCCTCATGTACACGACCGTTGTTTGATTCCGTGTCCGTTGCTCCGTTTTTCGTGATTTTCTGCAGACCCATTGGTTTTCAATGGGTCCGTGGAAACCTCGGCAAATGCACCGTTTGTCCTCCGCGTCCGTGGTCCGTGATTCCAGTCTGTCAAAAAAATATAACCTGTCCTATTCTTGTCCGTGAAAAACGGTTCACGGACCCATTCAAGTCAATGGGTCCGTGAAAAAATGCGGATGGCCATCCGTGTGTCATCCGTGTTCCGTGTCCGTTTTTTTTGTGGATCCCTTGGCAGGCACTTGGGAAAAATTGTCAGCCTGTCTTTAGGTAAAATCTTTTGGGTCATGTCCGCTAAAAAAAACGGAAGACACAACGGAAGGCAAAAACGGATACGGATCACTGAACAACGGAACCCCTTTTTGCGGACAGCATAAAAAAACGGTCGTGTGCATGAGGCCTAAGATTGGATGAAGTGAAGCTGAAAAAAAAAAAATAAACATTTTTCGCAATCCAAGATAGTATGATAATCTACCAGATCTCCTGGAGGGCATTAGCAAACTGGGGAATAGTCTCATCTTCTTGCAGGAAGCGAGTCAAGAAATGGGACCTAAGGCTGCCAGTACTGGTAGTTTCTCCGTAAATAGACTTGAGAATCGAGAATATAGCATTCAGTGTCTCTCTTTCCTCTTCTGGACATAGCATTACAGTGCATCTAGCATCCCCTTCCAAGGCGTTCAGCGCCACGTCCTATTGCAAATCCGGAGCCAAGTTGTACAACCTGAGGATGCTCTTAGGCTGGGAACACACCTAGGCGTTTCTGAATCGCGCGTATGACGCGCGTTTTACATGCATTTTTGGATGCGCATTTTTGCAATTAAGAAACGCGCATCATACGCGCGATTCAGTGATTAACCAGTATTTTAGCATGGCCCATAGGCGCGTTAAAACGCCCCAAAGAAGTTCATGCTGAAGCGACAGCGTTTGGCGTTTTTCAGCGCGTTCAAACGCGCTGTAAAACGCCCAAATGTGAACCATGCCCATAAGGAAGCATGGCTTTTCACATGTTGTGCGTTTTACAGTGCGTTTGAACGCGCTGTAAAATGCTTAGGTGTGTACCTAGGGTTAAGGTGTGCGGCCCAGTCTTCTAACAGCATATTTTGGCCATTAAACCACACTAGCTGATTCAATATTGCCCCTGCGGGCAAACACATGATCGGAGCTACTCCCATGGCAGGAGGGGTGATGGGGACCACAGTCGCAAATGCCTCAGAACCGGCTGAGTTCTGTATGTCGATCAATGTATCCTGCTCGCAGCGCCAAATGAAAAAAGACCGAGGTCTGGGCCCACACATACAGAGGTAAGTCCTTTAGGGCTATGCTATAGATTGCAGCCCGTACACGCAATGTAACTATACTTGGAGCGTTATTGTATGTCCAAATGCCACTTCAACAGTGTGGTGCAATGTGACGCGGTAGAGCCACATTGACAGTTGCTTGAGAAGGTTCTTGGTGCTTTATCTTATTTCCTGGTCCACTCCAGAACTGCATCCTACAGACTCGACACTCCTGGGGTCGTTGCTACAAACCTCCTCTTTGTGCTGTCGCCAGTCCACCATGAGCCGGTCCATTCCCTTCCAGATTCTGCAATGAAGATCTCTTCCAGCAGCACCAAGCAAAGCCTCCATCTGCTCACTTCCTGCTTCCCCAGGCACCTCCTCCCCTTGCACAGAGAGAGTGTGATGCAATAAGTAATTTGCTAAGTGCAGTGTCAAACCTGCATATACAATCTGCTATTACACTTGTAAGGGTCCAAAACAGCCCATAAATTAGCTATTTACCAACTTTGCAAACTAAATATGTTATAGTTTTCCTCTGATAGGCAGCTCCAAGGTAGACTTTTATCATCTATCCTTACATTATCATCACCATGTGACCAGTGCAGGAAGCCAAGGAATAGCAGAAGAGTCAAGTCTGAAGCTCTTTTGGTGATGTCATCATATGACCAGTGCAGAGAAAGACTTGTGGGATGTCGCCGTTAGGGTCCGGAGCTTCTGTGTTGCACATGAAGGAGGGGTTACTGGTGTCCTGGGATAGCCCATATATAACGTCCAATAAAAGCTGGGAATGGAAGTTCTGCCCTATTATATCCCTCTCCATGTAATTTCAACTTATACCCTAGTACAGTCTGGTAATGCTGGGAGTTGTAGTTCTTTCCTCTTAGGGGGCACATATCTGGGCATAACTACTGTGAGGGGACACGTCTAGGCATAATCTGTGAAGGGGACACAATGCTGGCATAACTACTGTGTAAGAGCATAAAAGAGGAATAATTACAATGTGGGGGCATTTAGAGGACTGGGTGGGATTAGGTGTTTAGTTATGTTTTGGGCGGAGTGTCCCTTCTTTTCTAAAGTTAGGAGGTATGTGGTTCACTAGTGATCAGCGAGAGCCAAAGTATTCTGGTGTTCGGGCCGAACATATAGCTATATTAGTGTGCTCGGCCAAGCACTCGAGTATAATGGAAGTCAATGGGAGACAACCAGGCACCCCCTGCTCTGAAGAGGGGAGGCTGCCTGATCCATTGGAAAAGGTTTGAAAGTAACAGAAACACCACCGAAAAGGATCGGGAACAGCAAGGGGACGATGTCTGGATGCATCTTGGACTCCCAGGTCGCTGCTGGGAACCATGTTGTCCAAGTTGTACGGCACTTTTACAGACTAACAAAAATACACCCAACCCCCCTCCACCAAAAAAAACAAAAAACAACAACAACATTCTTTCCTGTATATTCAATTGTATATAAAGTGCAAGTACTGCCAAAATTACAAGCAAGAGGCACTCCGAAAAAGCCTGTATATTACATAAAGGAGGGCCCCGTTCCAATTGTGGTACAATTGTTCAGGTAGTGGGACTCCTACACTCATAAAGCCTATGCAGCAAGTGAAAGGGCTGCCAAAAATTTCAAGGAATCGGCACTACAATACACCTTTTATTACACATAAAGGAGGGCATCATACACACCCTTGAAAAATTATAATTGGTGGCCTGCTGGTGACCCTCAAACTCATTTGGAGCAAGGGCCTGCTGGTGACCCTCTAAAACATTACGGGCGAGGGACGGCTGGTGAGCTTACCCTGTAAAACATTATGGTTGAGGGCCTGCTGGTGAGCTGACCCTATAAAACATTATGGTTGAGGGCCTGCTGGTGAGCTGACCCTATAAAACATTATGGTTTAAGGCCTTCCGGTGAGCTGACCCTCTAAAACATTATGGTTGAGGGCCTGCTGGTGAGCTGACCCTATAAAACATTATAGGTTAAGGCCTGCTGGTGAGCTGACCCTCTAAAATATTATGGTTGAGGGCCTGCTGGTGAGCTGACCCTCTTTAAAAATTGTAGTGGAGGGAATATATACAATCTGGATAAGGAGGAGGAGGAGAAAACAAGATTCAACCATATACACTTTTTTGAGGTGGAAAAGGTGCATGGGAATATACTACTTTAGACTGAGTACATTATAAACGAGTCAACCTGTCAGCATTGTCAGTGGACAAGCGGATACGCTTATCAGTTATAATTGGTGATGAGCGAGCATGCTCGGCCGAGTATTGGTTCGGCTCGAGCATCGCTATGCTCGGCTTTACTCGGCAGAGCACCATGTG
Source organism: Bufotes viridis (assembly GCA_033119425.1). Lineage (NCBI taxonomy): Eukaryota > Metazoa > Chordata > Amphibia > Anura > Bufonidae > Bufotes > Bufotes viridis. The sequence goes on from CM065589.1 coordinate 322,546,714, forward strand.
TATTCGTCGCATTACTCGAGTCTCGTCCCGCATGTTTGGCGCCTTCTAACCTGCCAATGAAGGTCCAGGTAAGTAATTACCCTCAGTGTAAGGACATAGCAATGTTAACTGTATGCACCATCATAAAGCAGTGTGTTGGACAGACATTATAAAAAGGGGCTTATCCACAACAGTGTTTCTTGGTACTGAGATATACACTGCACCATCATAAAGCAGAGTGTTGGGCAGACATTATAAAAAGGGGCTTATTCACAACAGTGTGCCTGGTACTGAGATATACACTGCACCATCAGAGAAATTGTTTTTTCTGGGGAAATTAACCTAACTTGTGCCACATCTGTGTGTGCGTTCAATCCACAACCGTGATTTTAATTACTCCAGCAGTGAGTGATTTATATTCTGGCCATAGTTTACTAGTTTTGGGCACATATATACAGTATTCCCGCAAAGAAAACATTTTATTTGGGACAAATTTGTATCTAATATAGAACGACATCCGAATACAGTGTGTATTGTCAAAATTACATTATCTCTGGGCTAGTTTAATGCCGAAAATCTGTATTTTTCTGTATCGAGTACCTTACTTGAAGCCAATACAGTGTGTATTGTAAATATTACATTATCTTTGGTCTAGTGTACTCATGAAAATCTTTATTTTTCTGTATTCAATACATTACAGCAAGCCAATACAGTGTGTACAGTAAAAATTACATTATCTCTGGGCTAGTGTAGTGCTGAAAATTTGTATTTCTCTGTCTACAGTACATTACAGCAAGCCAATACAGTGTGTACTGTAAAAAGTTCATTATCTGTGGCCTACTGTAGTGCCTAAAATTTGCATTTCTCTGTCTACAGTAAATTACAGCAAGCCTATACAGTGTGTACTGTAAAAATTACATTATCTCCAGGCTAGTGTACTCCTGAAAATCTTAATTTTTTTGTATTCAGTACATTACAGCAAGCCAATAGTGTGTACTGTAAAAATTACATTATCTCTGGGCTAGTGTAGTTCTAAAAATCCGTATTTTTATGTATTCAGTATTTTCCTGCATCAGAAAACTGTGTCTTTAGCGGACCGTAAAACAATCTGCACCACATCTACAGAAAAAACCATTAATATGAAGAAGGCGAGCACAAAGGGAGGGGGAAGTGGGCGTGATGCTTATGGTGCAAGCAGAGGCCGTGGTCCTGGGCGTGATGCTGCAAGCAGAGGCCGTGGCCCTGGGCATGATGCTGATGGTGCAAGCAGAGGCCGTGGCCTTGGGCGCAATGAAACTGTGCCTGCTGCCAGTGCACCAGAAAAAAACTGAAAAATCCACCTTACCCAGCTTCATGTCCAACTTAACTGGGCGGCACAGGACAACACTGTCGAAGTTGGACCAGTGCGAACAGGTGGTCGGTTAGATTGCAGAAGATAATGCTTCCAGTCGGTTAAGCACCAGCCTCTCTTCCACGAAGTCCAGTCTCTTTAGCCAAGAGTCTGGTCAGCCGAATCCTCACTCTGATCCTCCTTCCTCCCACCATGTCGAGTCTGGCCAAACAAGTGATCCCACACTCGGATATTCACATGACCTCTTTTCATCGCCAGTACTTGGTTTGGCTCTCTCGCCAAGCACGCTTGAAGATGTACTTGATATTGTGCCCTGATTCCCAACCTCTTGAGCCTTCACAGTCTCAAGAAGATGACGGTGGTGAACAGTAATCATTCATTCATGAGGTGGATGATGATGAGACACAGTTGCACTGCAACAGTCTGTAAGAGGCAGTGGGGTGGCAAAAAGGAGATGTCGGCCCACACCAAACAGGCCCGCAACCGTTACACGAGCACCCCCATGCGTAAATCTACCTTGCCAAGGGGTAGGTTTTCCATAGTATGTCGCTTTTTTGAGGAAAGCGTAGACGACAAAAGAGTGGTAGTTTGCAACCTGTGCCGTACCAAAATGAGACGGGGCGTGAACACTAGCAACCTTTAAAATTTAAAATTTATCCCTTATGTATTTGAAAATTCCTTTCATTGACTGATATCGTACATGTGTGTCACTGAGTTTGTGCATACATGTTTTGGGGCACTGTGCACGGGCTGAGCGCGGATCTCTTCCGCATCATGTGACGCCCGGCGGTGACATGCATGAGCTGCGTTTCCGCTCAGTGGAGCGCAGCTCGGCGCTCACTTCCGGTATACGTCACGGGCGCGCGCCATTGGCGTGACGCCCTTTATGTGCGTCCTGTTGTTCGCGCCGCCGGCTTGTCCGGCGGCGCGCCATCTTTGGACGCCGCCACACCGCGGGACCACGGGTTTGGATTGGTGGTGAGTGGTTTTCCCTCCTCCCCCCTTTTCATCATTATCTGGCCTAACAGGTGTTTATTATTCGTGTAATCTATGTTGTATATATATGGTGTATTGAACAATAGTAAGGATGACACTCCTGAGGAAGCCGGGTCATACCGGCGATACGCGTCGAGTTTGCTTTGTGCCCCCACCTTAGACCCGTGCATTACCATGTGATTTGATAAGTATTGCTGCTCTCTAGCATGCCTCAATGCTAACCTGTTTATGTTACATTAGTTATGCTTGCTTCTTGCTGTTTGATTGTGAGGCATTTCTTTAGGGGTTGCATTATGGGATTATCAGTATAGGGTCCTGTGGTGGGTGCCAGTGTTGGATTATTACTCCACACTGTTGACCATTTATTGTATACAATGTTTTAATCCTTTTTCTTGCTTGTGTCATGTTTTGCGCTTTTAAACAATAAATTTGTACTATTTATATGATATTTCTGATGTGCGGCCTCTCTATGTGCAGTGTTCTGTGTTTATACCTTTGTATTATTGGTTCACACTGCTGCCGGCACTCGGTTTGGATAGATAGGTGTGCCCCCTGATACTACATTTCCAACACTAGCAACCTCACCACCTCCAGCATGATCCGCCACATGGCATCCAAGCACCCTAATAAGTGGGTCGAATGCCTGGGTCCACACTTTGCATCTGCGGGTCCCACCACTGCCTCCACTTCCCCTGTGTTACGCAATGCTGGCCAATCCCCTGTCGAAGGCGCAGGCCCGAATGCCCTTCGCCCTGCACCTGGACCTTCGCATGAACCGTCAGCAACAACATCCACTTCCCTGTACCAGCGCAGCGTCCAAATGTCGATAACACAGGCATTTGAATGCAAGCACAAATAACATTCCACCGACCCACAGGACATAGCACTAAATGTGCAACTTTAGAAATTACTGGCCCTTGAAATGTTGCCGTTTAGGCTTGTTGATACTGAGGCCTTTTGCAGCCTAATGTCGGGGGCCGTCCTTCGGTACGCAGTCCCCAGCTGCCACTATTTTTCACTATGTGCCGTGCCTGCCTTACACCAGCATGTGTCCCAGAACATCACCCGTCCCCTGACCAACGCACTTACTGGAAGGTCCACCTCAGCACGGACTCATGGACAAGTGGTGGTTGCCAGGGACACAACATTTCCCTGACCGCACACAGGGTGAATGTTGTGGAGGCCGGGAGTGAGTTGGACACTGGTATGGCACAGGTGCTACCCACACCCAGGATTGCGGGCCATAAGTCCATCAGGGTCTCCGCCAGCAGCTATGTTACTGGCTCCAACCCCCACTTCTCCTCCTCCGCAGCCTCCCCTCCACTTCCACCTCCAACAGCAGTCAGATATCAGTCGCTAGCTGGAAGCAGTGTAGCACTGCTGTGGGAAAACGTCAACAGGCCATGCTGAAGCTGATCTGCTTATGGGACAAACAGCACACCGCCGCAGAGCTGTGGCAGGGTATAAGGGACCAGACCGAGCTGTGGCACGCGCCACTCAACCTAGAAACAGGCATGGTTGTGTCTGACAATGGCCGTAACTTGGTGGCAGCTTTGGAGCTCGGCAACCTGATACACATTCCATGCCTAGCCCACGTCTTAAACTTAGTGGTTCAGCGGTTTATACAAAACCTACCCCAATTTGCAGGAGCTACTAGTGAAGGTGCACCGCTTGTGTGCCCATTTCCGAAAGTTGTCCACAGCTTCAGCCGGTCTATCAATGCTGCAGCAGCGCTTGTGGCTTCCAGCTCACCGACTGTTGTGCGATGTAAGCACGCTGTGGAACTCTACGTTCTACATGTTGGCCATGCTTTGTAAGCAGCAGAGGGCAGTTGTGGAATACCAGCTGCAACATGGTCGTCGCCTTTCCAGTCAACTTCCACTATTCACAAGCGAGGAATGGGCATCGATTTCAGACCTATGTGAGGTTTTAAAAAAATTGGATGAATCCATAAAGATGGTTAGTGGCGATAACGCTATTATCAGTGTAAACATCCCACTGCTGTGTCTACTCAAACGATCGCTGCTCACAATTAAGGAAGATGCTTTGAATGTGGCAGACGAGGTAATGGGGGAGGAGATGACACAGGGTGATAGCCAGACCTCCCCCAGTTTGTCTTCTCATCGTGAATTGGGCCATGAAGAGGAGGAGGAGCTGGAGACACTTGCCTCTGCTACAGAGGGTAGTACCCATGGAACTTTAATTCCATCTGTTCAGCATGGACGGGCAGGAGAGGAGGAGGAGGATGATGAGGGGATGGAGAGTCATCCTGAAGTTGACATCGACGTCTTGCCCGTTGGTACTCTGGCACACATGGCTGACTTCATGTTAGGCTGCCTTTCCCGCGACCCTCTCGTTATACGCATTTTAGGTAACACAAATTACTGGGTGTTTCTCCACCCCCACTACAAGGAGAACTTCTCATCTCTGATTCCTGTGATGGAGAGGACGAGTAAAACCGTGCAATACCAGAAGGTACTTGTTGACAGATTGCTCCGAAATTTTTCATCTGACAATGCGGCCGCCAGAGTCCGTACTTTCTTAGGCAACCGAAGAAGGGAGACAAGGGGAACACACACTAGTTCCAACAGAGGCAGGGCAACACTTTCCAAGGCATGGGACACTTTCATGACACCCCGCCAGCAACCTCACCCTGAATCGCAGCCTAGTGCTACAAGGAGGGAAAAGTTTTGGAAGATGGTGAAGGAATACATTGCAGAACGTGTCAGCGTCCTAAATGATCCCTCAGTGCCTTACAACTACTGGGTGTCCAAGCTGGACACGTGGCACAAACTTGCGCTCTACGCCTTGGAGGTGCTGCCCTGCCAGCGTATTGTCTGAGCGTGTATTTAGTGCTGCTGGTGGCATTATAACAGATAAGCGTATTATCCACTTGTCCACTGACAATGCTGACAGGACTTCTTTCCTCCACCAGAGGAAAGCTGAGCTAATGAGGAACAAAAACGCAATTTAAATGTATACTTTATAATGTACTCGATCCACAAGATTCAGATGCACCCTTTTTACCGCAAATAAATCTTGTTTTCTCATCCGCCTCCTACTCCGCCTCCTCTTCCCTACAGAATATATATGCCCTCACTACAATGTTTTGTAGGGTTTTGCTCGGCCTCAGGCCCTCACCTCCAATGCTTTATACCGTCTGCTTACCTGTAGCCCATCACTGCAATGTTTTATGGGGTTCAATAGGCTTCAGGCCCTCACCTCCAATGCTTTATAAGGTCTGCTCACCTGTAGCCCATCACTGCAATGTTTTATGGGGTTCTCTAGGCTTCAGGCCCTCACCTCCAATGCTTTATACGGTCTGCTCACCTGGAGGCCATCACTGCAATGTTTTATGGGGTTCACTCGGCTTCAGGCCCTCACCTCCAATGCTTTAGAAGGTCTGCTCACCTGTACGCCATCACTGCAATGTTTAATGGGGGTTCTCTAGACTTCAGGCCCTCACCCCCAATGCTTTATACCGTCTGCTTACCTGTAGGCCATTACTGCAATGTTTTATGGGGTTCACTAGGCTTCAGGCTCTCACCTCCAATGCTTTATAACGTCTGCTCACCTGTAGGCCATCACTGCAATGTTTTATGTGGTTTGCTAGGCTTCAGGCCCTTACCTCCAATGCTTTATAAGGTCTGCTCACCTGTAGGCCATCACTGCAATGTTTTATGGGGTTCACTAGGCTTCAGGCCCTCCTCTCCAATGCTTTATAAGGTCTGCTCACCTGTAGCCCATCACTGCAATGTTTTATGGGGGTTCGCTAGGCTTTAGGCTCTCACCTCCAATGCTTTATGCCGTCTGCTCACCTGTAGGCCATTACTGTAATGTTTTATGGGGTTCCCTAGGCTTCAGGCCCTCTCCTCCAATGCTTTATACCGTATGCTTACCTGTAGGCCATCACTGCAATGTTTTATGGGGTTCACTAGGCTTCAGGCCCTCACCTCCAATGCTTTCTAAGGTCTGCTCACCTGTAGCCCATCACTGCAACGTTTTATGGTGTTCGCTAGGCTTCAGGCCCTCACCTCCAATGCTTTATACAGTCTGTTCAGCTGTAGCGCATCACTGCAATGTTTTATGGGATTCACTAGGCTTCAGGCCCTCACCTCCAATGCTTTATACCTTCTGCTCACCTGTAGCCCATCACTGCAATGTTTTAATGGGTTCTTTAGGCTTCAGGCTCTCACCTCCAATGCTTTATACCGTCTGCTCACCTGTAGGCCATCAATGCAATGTTTTATGGGGTTTGCTAGGCTTCAGGCCCTCACCTCCAATGCTTTATATGGTATGCTTACCTGTAAGCCATCACTGCAATGTTTTATGAGGTTCGCTAGGCTTCAGGCCCTCACCTCTAATGCTTTATAGGGTCTGCTTACCTGTAGGCCATCACTGCAATGTTTTATGGGGTTTGCTTACCTTCAGTCCCTCACTACAATTTTTTATAGGGTCCGCTCACCTTCAGGCCCTCAACTATAATGTTTTAGAGGGTAACCAGCAGGCCCTTGCTCCAGCTGTTTTTAAGGTTCACCATCAATCATCATTTTTTAAGGGTGTGTATGATGCCCTCCTTTATGTGTAATTTTTGCCAGCCCTTTCACTTAGTGCATAGGCTTTATGAGTGCAGCAGTGTACCTTAACAATTGTACGACCATGTGAATGAGGCCCTCCTTTATGTGATATACAGGCTGTATTGGAGTGCTTCTTCCTTGTAATTTTTGGCAGCATTTGCACTGTATATACAATTGAATACACAGGAAAGAATGTTTCCTAACAGATTTACCTCTAAAAATTTCTTTTTTTTTTTTGAGGGGGCGGGATTTTGGACATGATTTAAAATGTATATGTAAAAGTGGCGGACAACTGGGACAATATGGTTCCCATCAGTGACATTAGAGTCCAAAATGCACCCAGACATGGTCACCATGCTGTTCCAGATCCATTTCGGTGGTGTTTCTGTCACTTTCTGACCTTTTCCAATGGACCATGCACCCTCCCATTATCCGAGCAGGGGGTGCCTGGTTATCTCCCATTGACATCCATTATACTCGGGTGCTCCGCCGAGCGCACAAATATCGCTATGTGTTCGGACCGAGTAGCCGAACACCCGAACACTTTGGTGCTCACTCATCACTAGTTATAATGCCACCAGCAGCACTGAATACACTCTCAGACAAAACGCTGGCAGCAGGGCAGGCCAGCACCTCCATGGACACCCAGCAGTTGTAAGGCACTGAGGGATCATTTAGGACTCTGACACGGTCTGCGATGTATTCCTTCACCATCTTACAAAACTTTTCCCTCTTTGTGCCCCTAGGCCACGCTTCAGGGTGAGGTTGCTGGCGGGGTGTCATGAAAGTGTCCCATGCCTTGGAGAGTGTTGCCCTGCCTTTGTTCGAACTGCTGTGTGTTCCCCTTGTCGCCCTTCCTCGGGTGCCTAAGGAAGTACGGACTCTGCCGTCCGCGTTGTCAGATGGAAAATTTTGGAGCACGCTCAATGAGTACCTTCTGGTATTGCACGTTTTACTCATCCTCTCCACCACTGGAATGAGAGATAAGAAGTTCTCTTTGTAGTGGGGTTCGAGAAGGGTGAACACCCAGTAATCTGTGTTATCTAAAATGCGTATAGCACAACGGTCGCGGGAAAGACAGCCTAACATGAAGTCAGCCATGTGTGCCAGAGTCAAACCAATTATTAAAGCTGATACACCTGATATCAACGGGATCTCTTTTTAGTAAACATATTCATAGTAATCATAGAGAATCCTTACTGCTAAAACTTAGCTTTTAATAAAATTGTTTAAAAAGGTGGCAATTGTCACCAAAGATATACACAGCAAACATTAAATGCGGTTTCTCAACAATAAAGATGATGTGATGAGATGGAACGGACACACAGAAACAGGGTGCAGTCCACCCTAATGGGGGTACAAAAATACTAATCAGAGTATGTGGGTATATACTCGAGTATGGTAGGGAAGGGGGGAAGTCTCTCTCCCTATTTTAACCCCTAACTAAGCTCAGCCCAAGGACGACCCCTAATGGTGGGTCCTCCTTGTCCTCGAACCTGCCCTTTCTGTCCCTGAAATGCCCCTTACGAAGTGTGTCCGACCCAGAAAAATGAATTAAGAACAATAGTTTATACCCCAAATGAAATGGGAAGAGTAATTTATACCCCGACGCGTTTCGCCCGTCCTGTGGGCTCTTCAGGGGGGTGATACCAGACAATTATAATGATGTCCACAGATATATAACAAATCAATGAGACCTACTTTGGGGAGAATAGTCCGCCAGTCTATGGCACCAAAAGGGAAGGGGCTAGATAATAGGCCCCTCACCTCATTACTCCCGGAGGACAGATATCATCCGGTCCCGGTCCCACTGCCCGCTACCTTGATAGTCAGGAAGGCTGACTATCAAGGTAGCGGGCAGCGGGACCGGGACTGGATTAAATCTGTCCTCCGGGGGTAATGAGGTGAGGGGCCTATTATCTAGCCCCTTCCCTTTTGGTGCCATAGACTGGCGGACTATTCTCCCCAAAGTAGGTCTCATTGATTTGTTATATATCTGTGGACGTCATTATAATTGTCTGGTATCACCCCCCTAAAGAGCCCACAGGACGGGCGAAACGCGTCGGGTATAAATTACTGTTCCCATTTCATTTGGGGTATAAACTATTGTTCTTAATTCAATTTTCTGGGTCGGACACACTTCGTAAGGGGCAGTTCAGGGACAGAAAGGGCAGGTTCGAGGACAAGGAGGCCCCACCATTAGGGGTCGTCCTTGGGCTGAGCTTAGTTAGGGGTTAAAATAGGGAGAGAGACTCCCCCCCTTCCCTACCATACTCGAGTATATACCCACATACTCTGATTAGTATTTTTGTACCCCCATTAGGGTGGACTGCACCCTGTTTCTGTGTGTCCGCTCCATCTCATCACATCATCTTTATTGTTGAGAAACCGCATTTAATGTTTGCTGTGTATATCTTTGGTGACAATTGCCACCTTTTTAAACAATTTTATTAAAAGCTAAGTTTTAGCAGTAAGGATTCTCTATGATTACTATGGACATGTGTGCCAGAGTACCAACAGGCAAGATGTCGATGTCAACATCAGGATGACTCTCCATCCCCTCATCCTCCTCCTCCTCTTCTGCCCATCCACGCTGAACAGATGGAATAAAGTTCCATGGGTACTACCCTCTGTAACAGAGGCAACTGTCTCCAGCTCCTCCTACTCCTCCTCCTCTTCATGGTCCAATTCGCGCTCAGAAGACAAACTATGGATGGTCTGGCTATCACCCTGTGTAATGTCCTCCCCCATTTCCTCGTCTGCCACATTCAGAGCATCCTCCATAATTGTAAGCAGCGATCGTTTGAGTAGACACAGCAGTAGGATGGTTACACTGATAATAGTGTCATCACCACTAACCATCTGTGTGGATTCATCCAAGTTTTTTAAAACCTCACAGAGGTCTGACATCAATGCTCACGACTTGCGGAAATGGGCACACATGCAGCGCGCCTTCACTAGTAGCTCTTGCAAATTGGGGTAGGTTTTGATAAACTGCTGAACCACTAAGTTTAAGACGTGGACTTAGCATGGAATGTGTGTCAGGTTGCCGAGCTCCAAAGCCGCCACCAAGTTACGGCCATTGTCAGACACAACCATGCCTGGTTGTAGGTTGAGTGACGAGAGCCACAGCTCGGTCTGGTCCTTTATACCCTACCACAGCTCTGCAGCAGTGTGCTGTTTGTCCCCTAAGCAGATCAGCTTCAGCACGGCCTGTTGACGTTTACCCACAGCAGTGCTACACTGCTTCCAGCTAATGACTGATGGTTGACTGCTGTTGGAGGTGGAAGTGGAGGAGGAGGCGACGGAGGAGGAGAAGTGGGGATTGGAGCCAGTAACATAGCTGTTGGCGGAGACCCTGATGGACGTATGGCCTGCAATCCTGGGTGTGGGTAGCACCTGTGCCATCCCAGGGTACGACTCACTCCCAGCCTCCACAACATTCACCCTGTGTGCGATCAGGGAAATGTAGCGTCCCTGGCCACCAGCATTTGTCCATGTGTCCGTGGTGAGGTGGACCTTCCCATTAAGTGCATTGTTCAGGGCACGGGTGATGTTCTGGGACACATGCTGGTGTAAGGCGGGCACGGCACACAGTGAATAATAGTGGCGGCTGGGGACTGCGTACCGAAGGACGGCCGCCGACTTCAGGTTGCAGAAGGCCTCAGTGTCCACAAGTCTAAATGGCAACATTTTAAGGGCTAGTAATTTTGAAAGTTGCTCATTTAGTGCTATGGCCTGTGGGTGGGTGGGTGGGTATCTGCGCTTGCGTTCAAATGCCTGTGATATCTTATATCTGGATGTTCTTTCTGACGGTTCATGCGAAGGTCCAGGTGCAGAGCTAAGGGCATCTGGGCCTGCGCTTTCATCAGGGGATTGGCCAGCAGTGCGTAACACAGGGGAAGAGGAGGCAGTGGTGTGACCCGCAGACCCAGATTGTGGACCCAGGCATTCGGCACACTTATCAGAGTACTTGGATGTCATGTGGCGGATCGTGCTGGTGGTGGTGAGGTTGCTAGTGTTCACGCCCCGCTCATTTTGGTTGCAAACTACAACTTTTTTGTCGTCTGCACTTTCCTCAAAAAAGCGCCATACTGCAGAATACCTACCCCTTGTCAAGGTAGATTTACACATGGGGGTGCTCCGTGTAACAGTTGTGGGCCTGTTTGGTGTGGGCCGACTTCTCTCTTTTGCAACCCCACTGCCTCTTGTAGACTGTTGCGGTGCTACGGATCCCTCTCCCTCTGTACTGCTGTCCTCGCTCGGCTTTTCACCTTCCCATGTTGGATCAGTGACCTCATCGTCCACCACCTCCTCTTCCACTTCCTCACTCTGCTCATCCTCCTGACTTGACCTAACCACCACCTCAGTGATTGACAACTGTGTATCATCATCATCCACCTCGTGAACGAATGATTGCCGTTCACCACCGTCATCTTCTTGAGACTGTGAAGGCTCAAGAGGTTGGGAATCAGGGCACAATATCTCAAGTACCTCTTCAAGCGTGCTTGGCGAGAGAGCCAAACCAAGTACTGGCGATAAAAAGAAGTCATGTGAATATCCGAGTGTGGGATCACTTGTTTGGCCAAACTTGACATGGTGGGAGGAAGGAGGATCAGAGTGAAGATTCAGTTGACCAGACTCTTGGCTACAGAGACTGGACTTCGTGGAAGAGAGGGTGATGCTTAACTGACTGGAAGCATTATCTTCAGCAATCCAACTAACCACCTGTTCGCACTGGTCCGACTTGGACTGTGTTGTCCTGTGCCGCCCAGGTAAGTTGGTCATGAAGATGGGTAAGGTGGATTTTTTTGCATTTTTCTGGTGCACTGGCAGCAGGCACAGTTTCATTGTGCCCAGGGCCACGGCCTCTGCTTGCACCATCAGCATCACGCCCAGGGCCACGGCCTCTGCTTGCACCATCAGTATCACACCCAGGACCATGGCCTCTGCTTGCACCATCAGCATCACGCCCACTTCCCCCTCCCTTCTTCAAATTAATGGTTTTGTCTGTAGATGTGGCGCAGATTGTTTTACTGTCCGCTAAAGACACAGGACAGTATTGGTTACAGTACACCACAGATTTTGGACACTATACTAGGCCCAGATTAATTGAAGTTTTAATATACACACTGCTTTCAGATGCTGTTCAGTATTGGATACAAAAACCAACAGATTTTGGACACTATACTAGGCCCAGATTAATGGAAGTTGTAATATACACACTGTTTTCAGATGCAGTTCAGTTTTGGGTACAAAAACCAACAGATTTTGGACACCACACTAGGCCCATATTAATGAAAGTTGTGATATAGACAGTGTGTTTCAATGCAGTTCAGTATTGGATACAAAAACCAACAGATTTTGGACAGTATACTAGGCCCAGATTAATGGAAGTTGTAATATAGACAGTGTTTTTAGATGCAGTTGAGTATTGGGTATAGAACACCACAGATTACGGACACTATATTAGGCCAAGATTATTAGAATTTGCAATACTGACAGTGTTTTCTGAGCCAGAACAATACTGATTATAGAACACCACAGATTACAGACACTATATTAGGCCCAGATTATTGGAATTTGTAATACAGACAGTGTTTTATGATGCAGGACAGTATTGGTTACAGAACACCACAGATTATGGACACTAGATGTGATACTTGATACATGGATACACTACACATCTAAGTATGTGAACTATCTAGAACGTGCACCTATAGCCAGTATGCATACACGTTACAGATTGGTGCCATTAATAAGGGAACGTTACGCGCCCCTTATTACCCTGGGGGCGAGGTATATTGGTCTTTGACCTGCATGGAGTGACCAAGTCACCCTGATCACTCTGTGCATGACACATATATTTATACCTTATACTTTAATCCTGTCCCTTTTAAATACATGGCCATAGCTGCACTATATAACGGACACCTATACCTGTCCCTTTCCCTTGCACGTACTGTAGGGACTCATATGATCAACATGCACATAACTGTCTTGGATTTTAATTGTAATCATCGTAACATCTATACACGGCCAATTTATGACATGGTAATGCTTTTACTCTGCTTTACCATCCTCCCTCTATAGTATTAGTCTACCTCTATTTAGTTGCCAGATGTGAGCCGCCTGAGGATCCCCGCTTCACGATGAAGTAGATGAGCCGGGCGATACAATATAAGAGGCCAGATGGGGATCGGGATGTGACACAGCAGCATACCACGCCCCCCCCCCTTCTCCCATTGGCCGAGCGTGCCGAGCCCTCGTCTCCAATGAGGATCTCGATCTATTTAAACATGTGGGAGGCGCGCGCGCGCACGGCCATACTAGCGCCGATGCTGCCGCGTCTCCCACGTGCATGGGAACGCTCTAGACTGCCCGATCTTAAATATATCTATTACTGTGCCGCTGCTCCTGATGAGGGGT